>OY997266.1:213802011-215267845 GCA_963921465.1 Triticum timopheevii | reverse complement strand
AAGGAGAACATGGTATTGAGATTCAAAGAGAGAGAAGAAGCCATCTAGCTAATAACTATGGAGCCGAAGGTTTGTGGTAAACTACTCACAACTCATCGGAGAGGCCTTGGAGATGATGTAGAGGCCCTCCGTGATTGATTCCCCCTCCGGCGGAGCGCCGGCGAAGGCTCCAAAATGGGATCTCGTGGATACAGAAGGTTACGGTGGTGGAAATAGTTTTTCATGGTCGCTTCTGATGTTTTCGGGGTACATGGGTATATATATGAGGAAGAAGCAGGTCGCTGGACTCCCGAGGGGCCCACAAGGGTGGGGGGAGCGCCTAGCCCTAGGGGACGCGCTGGGCACCCTCGTGGCCGCCTTCCTTGTTTATTGACTTCCACTCCAAGTCCTCTGGATCACGTTTGTTCCAAAAAGATCGCTCCCAAAGGTTTCATTCCGTTTGGACTCTGTTTGATATTCCTTTTCTTCGAAACACTGAAATAGGCAAAAAAACAGCAATTCGGGCTGGGCCTCCGGTTAGTAGGTTAGTCCCAAAAATGATATAAATGTGTAAAGTAAAGCCCATAAACACCCAAAACGGGTAATATAATAGCATGGAACAATCAAAAATTATAGATACATTGGAGACGTATCACCGGGCGGCGGGGGGCAGAGCACCGGGCGGCAGGGGCAGATTAGCAACGGGTGGCGAGGCGCCGGGGTGGCGGGCGGCCGGAGCTGCATGGGGCATAGCGGCGATAGGCGGCGAGGCACCGGGGCAATGGGAGGCGAGGCGCCGGGGGGCGTCGTGGTGGTGGTGGTCGGGGGCGGTGGTGGTCGGGTGCGGTGCTGGCGGTGGAGGTCACGGGCGTCGGGGGCGGTGGGTGTCGGCGGCGGGGGCGGCTGTCATGGGGCGGCGAGCACGGGGGGCGGTGCGGGTTAGGTGAGGGAGAGAGAGGGGGGTGGGGCACGGGGAAAGGACCATTTTTTGGTGAGGTTTAATTTCTTTACCATCTGCTAGCAGACAACAAAGAGCGTAGCTAGTGGGGTGGGGCCGAGGGGAAACGACCATTAGGTTGTGTATTCTCTTGGTCGTCCGCTAGCAGACGGTAAAGAAGCTTTGCCGTCTGCTAGCGGACAGCAAAGAAGATGGCTGTTAGGTGGTTCTTGTACGTGGGCCATCCTCCCTCTTTGCTGTCTGCTAGCCGATGACCCACAAGTATAAGGGATCTATCGTAGTCCTTTCGATAAGTAAGAGTGTCAAACCCAACGAGGAGCAGAAGGAAATGATAAGTGGTTTTCAGTAAGGTTTTCTCTGCAAGCACTGAAATAGAATGTGATAGATAGTTTTGTGATAAGATAAATAGTAACGAGCAAAAAGTAAATAAAGTAAATAAAGTGCAGCAAGGTGGCCCAATCCTTTATGTAGCAAAGGATAAGCCTGGACAAATTCTAATAATGAAGAAGGAGCTCCCGGGGACACATTGGGAATTATCGTCAAGCTAGTTTTCATCACGTTCATAAGATTCACGTTCGGTACTTTGATAATTTGATATGTGGGTGGACCGATACTTGGGTACTGTATTAACTTGGACAAGAATCCCACTTATGATTAACCCCTATTGCAAGCATCCGCAACTACAAAAAGGAGTATTAAGGTAAACCTAACCACAACATTAAACATATGGGTCCATATCAACCCCTAACGAAGCAACGCATAAACTAGGGTTTAAGCTTCTGTCACTCTAGCAACCCATCATCTACTCATTACTTCCCCATGCCTTCCTCTAGGCCCAAATAATGGTGAAGCGTCATGTAGTCGACGTTCACATAACACCACTAGAGGAAAGACAACATACATCTGATCAAAATATCAAATGAATACCAAATTCACATGACTACTAATAGCAAGACTTCCCCCATGTCCTCAGGAACAAACATAACTACTCACAAAGCATATTCATGTTCATAATCAGAGGAGTAATAATATGCATAAAGGATCTGAACATATGATCTTCCACCAAGTAAACCAATTAGCATCAACTACAAGGAGTAATCAACACTACTAGCAACCCACAGGTACCAATTTGTGGTTTGGATACAAGATTGGCTACAAGAGATGAACTAGGGTTTTGAGAGGAGATGGTGTTGGTGAAGATGTTGATGGAGATTGACCCCCTTCCGATGAGAGGATCGTTGGTGATGACGTTGGTGATGATTTACCCCTCCCGGAGGGAAGTGTCCCCGGCAGAATAGCTCCGCCAGAGCCCTAGATTGATTCCTCCAAGGTTCCGCCTCGTGGCGGCGGAGTTTTGTCCCGTAAGCTTCCCCATGATTTTTTCCAGGGTAAAAGTGATGACATAGCAGAAGATGGACACCGGAGGCCCACCAGGGGGCCTAGGAGATAGGGGGCCGCGCCCTACAGGGGGGGCACCCCCCTGTCTCCTGGACAGGGTGTGGGCCCCCTGGCCTATTTCTTAACCTCATAAATTCTTATTAAATGCAAAAAGTTGTTTCGTGGAGTTTCATGATCTTTGGAGTTGTGCAGAATAGGTTTCCAACGTTTGCTCCTTTTCCAGCCAGAATTCCAGCTGTCGGCATTCCCCCTCTTCATGGTAAACCTTGTAAAATATGAGGAAATAGCCATAAGTATTGAGATATAATGTGTAATAACAGCACATAATGCAATAAATATTGATATAAAAGCATGATGCAAAATGGACATATCAACTCCCCCAAGCTTAGACCTTGCTTGTCCTCAAGCGGAAGCAGAAATCGAAAAATATGTCCACATGAGATAGAGGTGTAGATAAAAATAAAATACGGACAAGAGGGCATCATGATCATTCTAATAACAGTAACATATATAGATTATGATTTCCTATGCTCAAGTAATAAACAATTCACAATGTCAAGTATGGTTCAAAAACTTCATTGGGAACTAACAAACTATAATCTCAGTCATCGAAGCAATTGCAATTTATCGTAACATCAGAAAGAGTCAATAATAGAGTTTTTCAACAAGCTCGCATACTCAACCATCTCGTAGTCTCCCATAATTGCTATCACTCACGCAATGCTTGTGGTCATAGAGTTTCAGCCGGACACTGAGAAAGATAGGGGCTTATTGTGTTGCCTCCCAACGTATTCACCTTTAGGTGATGTCAACAATAATAGCCTATGCCAACTTACATCCAATTGGATATATGTATCATGATCTTTCAAACATGAGGAGCTTGCCAAAGGATAAAAATAAAAAGGGAAAGGTGAGCATCACCTTGACTCAAGCATAAAGTAGAAACATAAAGTGAAAGATAGGCCCTTCGCAGAGGGAAGCAGAGGTTGTCATGCGCGTTTAGGGTTTATGCATAAAATCTTAGTGCAAAAGAACGTCACTTTATATTGCCCCTTGTATGTGGACCTTTATTATGCAGTCCATCGCTTTTATTACTTCCACAACAAGTTCATACAAAGTTTATTTTCTCTGCACTAATAAGTCATACATATTTAGAGAGCAATTTTTATTGCTTGCACTGATGACAACTTACTTGAAGGATCTTACTCAATCCATAGGTAGGTATGGTGGACTCTCATGGCAAAACTGGGTTTGAGGATATTTGGAAGCACAAGTAGTATCTCTACTTAGTGCAAGGAATTTGGCTAGCAAGAGGGGGGAAGGCAAGCTCAACATGTTTGGAAGGTCAATGACAATATACTTTAACTGAGATGTCGGAAAACATAAACCATTACGTTGTCTTCCTTGTCCAATGTCAACTCTTTTAGCATGTCATACTTAATGAGTGCTTCACAATTATAAAAGATGTCCAAGATAATATATTTATATGTGAACCCCTCTTTCCTTATCACTTCCTATTAATTGCAATGATGAACAAGGCTACGTTCATCAACTCTCAACAATTTTTATGCCTCATACTTTCTATGTGTGAAGTTATCACTATCCATAAGATCAATATGAACTCTTTTGTTCTTTCTACTTTCTCAAGATCATAGCAACATAGCAAAGCCCTTGACTCAACACTAATCTTTATTATAGATAGCACACGGACTCGATTACATAAAGAGATCACAATGCAAAACTCAAAACTACTAGATCAAGATACTACTAAAAGGATCGAACTAAATAAAGCAGTAAAAATAGGAGTGTGATGGTGATACGATACCGGGGAACCTCCCCCAAGCTTTGCAGTTGCCAAGGGGAGTGCCCATACCCATGTGATTATTTCCTCGGAGGTGATGGAGATGGTGATGATGACGGTGGATAATCGCACATCGAGCGTAAAAGCTCCTCCAACTTGCGGACAATGCCCTTGAGCCCAGCAATATGATCCTTTAACAAAATATTCTCCTGTGTGAGATACTTGTTCCGTATGCGGGCTAACTCAATCATCTTGAAAGCTTCAATCTCTATTGGAGTGAGAAGGTTAGGTAAACATTGAGGGATGTCTTCTTCTTTCACCACTGGAGCATGAACCTCCATGGCCTTCTTGATCCCTTCATCCTGGTTGATCTCTTTTTGTTCCTCTCTTTTCAACTCTATCTTCAATAGCCAAGCATCCTTGTCTTCGTTGTTGGAGGAGGGAGAATTCATGGTGCCCTAAATCTGCAACAGAAACAACTCGAAATGAAAACAGAGGATGTTTGCGTGATACGGTGGTCAAAACCTTCGCAGTATATATAATGAATTTTTACCGACTAAAATATGTAACATACAAGAAAACGGAGTCCGGGAGGCACACGAGGTTCCCACGAGACAGGGGGGCGCGGCCTCCTCTCTCGTGGGAGCCTCGTCTCCCTTTCGGACTACTTCTTTCTTCCTAAAATTCTTAAATAATCCAAAACTGATAAAAATTGCCATTAGAGTTGTTTTGGAGTCAGTTTACTTACCGTACCACGTACCTATGCCTTTTCGGAGTCCGGAACGTTCTAGAAAGTGTCCCTTATGTATTCCTCAGGGGTTATGGTTTCAATAATATTAGTTTCAACATTGATAGGATTACCTGAAATATAATGTTTAATTCTTTGACTATTTACCACCCTCGGATTTGTGCCTTCGAAGTTGTTGATTTTTATAGCACCAGAACAATAGACCTCCTCGATAATGCAGGGACCTTCCCATTTTGAGAGAAGTTCTCCCGCAAAAAATCTTAAACAAGAGTTGAACAATAACACATAATCTCCTACATTAAACTCACGCTTTTGTATCCTCTTATCATGCCAGCGTTTGAATTTTTCTTTGAAAAGCTTGGCATTCTCATATGCTTGGGTTCTCCATTCATCAAGTGAGCTAATATCAAACAACCTCTTCTCACCGGAAAGTTTGAAGTCAGAATTGAGCTCTTTAATAGCCCAATATGCTTTATGTTCAAGTTCGAGAGGTAAATGACATGCTTTTCCATAAACCATCTTATATGGAGACATACCCATAGGATTTTTGTATGCAGTTCTATAGGCCCATAATGCATCATCAAGTTTTTTGGACCAATTCTTTCTAGATCTATTCACAGTCTTTTGCAAAATTAATTTGAGCTCTCTATTGCTCAACTCTACTTGACCACTAGACTGCGGTTGATAAGGAGATGTGATTCTATGATTGACATCATACTTAACAAGCATCTTACGGAAAGCACCATGAATAAAGTGTGAACCACCATCAGTCATAAGATATCTAGGGAGTCCAAACCTCGGAAAAATAACTTCTTTAAGAATTTTAAGAGAAGTGTTATGATCAACACTACTAGTTGGAATAGCTTCTACCCACTTAGTAACGTAATCAACAGCAACTAAAATATGTATATAACCATTGGACGTAGGAAAAGGTCCCATATAATCAAAGCCCCAAACATCAAACGGTTCAATAACAAGAGAATAATTCATAGGCATTTCTTGACGTCTACTAATGTTACCTATTCTTCGACATTCATCACAAGATAAGATAAACTTACGAGCATCTTTGAAGAGAGTAGGCCAATAAAAACCAGATTATAGTACCTTGTGTGCAGTTCTATCTCCAGCGTGGTGTCCTCCATAGGATTCAGAGTGACACTTGCGTAGGATTTGTTCCTGTTCATGCTCAGGCACACAACGTCTAATAATACCATCTACTCCTTTTATAAAGGTGTGGATCATCCCAGAAGTAATGTCTTAAATCATAAAAGAACTTTTTCTTTTGCTGGTATGTGAAACTAGGTGGTATATATTTAGCAACAATGTAATTAGCTTAGTCAGCATAACAAGGAGCAGTACGAGAAGCATTGACGACCGCTGATTGTTCATCAGGAAAGCTATCATTAATAGGCAGTGGGTCATCAAGAACATTCTCTAATCTAGAAAAGTTGTCTGCAACGGGGTTCTCAGCTCCCTTTCTATCAATAATATGCAAGTCAAATTCTTGGAGCAAGAGAACCCATCTTATGAGTCTAGGCTTAGCATCTTTCTTTTCCATAAGATATTTAATAGCAGCATGATTAGTGTGAATAGTAACTTTGTAATCAACAATATAAGGTCTAAACTTATCACATGCAAACACAACTGCTAAGAACTCTTTTTCAGTAGTAGCATAATTTCTCTGGGCAGTATCAAGAGTCTTACTAGCATACTGGATAACATTCAATTTCTTATCGACTCTTTGCCCTAAAACAGCACCTACAGCATAATCACTAGCATCGCACATAATTTGAAAAGGTAAATTCTAATCAGGTGGCTGAACAATAGGTGCAGTGATCAAGGCTTTCTTAAGTGTTTCAAATGCTTCTACACAATCATCATCAAAGACAAAAGGAATATCTTTTTGCAATAAATTAGTCAGAGGCCTAGAGATTTTAGAAAAGTCCTTAATGAACCTCCTATAAAAGCCGACATGACCAAGGAAACTTCTTATACCTTTTATGTCCTTGGGACATGGCATCTTTTCAATAACATCAACTTTGGCTTTATCAACTTCAATACCTCTCTTGGAGATCTTGTGCCCCAAGACAATGCCTTCATTAACCATAAAGTGACACTTTTCCCAATTGAGGACGAGACTAGTGTCTTCGCATCTTTGCAAAACTCGATCAAGGTTGCTCAATCATCAAAAGAGGATCCATAGACGGAGAAGTCATCCATCAATACCTCACAAATCTTTTCACAAAAATCAGAAAATATAGCCATCATGCATCTTTGAAAGGTAGCAGGTGCATTACAGAAACCAAAAGGCATACGTCTATAAGAAAAAGTACCAAAAGGTCCAGTAAAAGTAGTTTTAGATTGATCCTTCGCGGACAAAGGTATTTGAGAGAAGCCAGAATAACCATCTACAAAGCAAAAATGTGTGTGTTTGGATAGCCTTTCTTCAGAGTTTTCAATAATCTTTCGAAGTATATCCTTAAGATCATCCGAAGTATATCCAATAGCAGCTGGGTGCTTCTTCAGAGTTTTCAATAATCTTTCTTCTTCTTTCTCTGAAAGGTTAGCACTAATAATAATAGGATATATTTCTTTTTCATCAAGATAAGCATACTTAAGATTATCAGGTAAGGGTTTGAGTTCGAACACGGGATCACCCTTGGGTGGAGGGGGATCCCAAAGAATTTCAATGGGAAGGTTATGTTTTAGCATAGGTTCTTGTTTAAGGTACAGCTCATCTATTTCTTCCCTTTCCTTCATAAACATATCGTTTTCATGCTCTAACAAATAATGTTCTAACGGATCAGTTGGAGGAACAGCAATGGAAGCAAGACCAATAATCTCATCCTTACTAGGTGGTTCCCTTTCACGAGGTTGTCTACTAAACTTAGAAAAATTGAACTCATGAGACATAACATCTATGCCAACAATGACGACCTTCCTTTTACAATTAATCTTAGCACTAGCAGTATTTAAGAAGGGTCTACCAAAAATAATGGGACAAAAATCATCTTGTGGGGAAGCAAGAACAAGAAAATCAGCAGGGTATTTAATCTTCCCACACAAGACATCAACATCTCTAACAATCCCAATAGGTTTAATGGTGTCCCTATTAGCAAGCTTAATAGTAACATCAATGTCTTCTAATTCAACAGGTGCAATATCGTGCATAATTTCTTTATAAAGATCATAAGGTATCGCACTAGCACTAGCACCCATATCACATAAGCCATGATAACAATGATCTCCTATTTTAACAGAAATAACAGGCATGCCTACAACAGTTCTACGTGTCTTAGTATCGGGTCTAGCAATATTAGCAGTCTCACCCAAGAAAGAAATAACATGCCCATCTAAGTCCTCATCCAAGAGATCTTTAATCATAGCAATACTATGTTCAACATTAATTTGCTTAGGAGGTGTATAGGTCCTAGTATTACTCTTACGAACAACAGTCGAAGCTTTAGCATGATCTTTTATCCTAACAGGAAAAGGAGGTTTTTCGACATAAGCAGTAGGAATAATAGGATCACTATATGTTATAGTCTTCTCTTCGAAGGTAATAGGTGCAACTACTTTCACTTCAACATGAGGATTATATTTAAACCACTTCTCTTTAGGGAGATCAACGTGAGTAGCAAAAGTTTCACAAAAAGTAGCTACTATCTCGGAGTCAAGTCCATCCTTAGAGCTAAATCCACGGAAAGCATCGGTATCCATAAAAGATTTAACACAATCGAACTTAGGTGTCATACCTGACTCCTTACCATCGTCGGAACCCCAGTCTTCAGAGTTGCATTTAATTCTTTCCAATAAGTACCATTTGAAATCAATAGTCTTCAGCATATAGGAACCAGCACAGGAAGTATCGAGCAAGTTGCGATTATCAAGAGAAAGCCGAGCATAAAAGTTCTGAATAATCATTTCCCGAGAGAGCTCATGATTGGGGCATGAATACAACATTGACTTAAGCCTCCCCCAAGATTGAGCAATGCTTTCTCCTTCGCGAGGCCAGAAATTATATATGTAATTACGATCACGATGAATAAGATGCATAGGATAGAACTTCTGGTGAAATTCCAACTTCAATCGCTTATAATTCCAAGATCTCGTATCATCACATAGCCTATACCGTGTCATTGCATCTCCCTTCAAAGATAAAGGGAAGACCTTCCTTTCGACAACATCATCGGGAATACCTGCAAGCTTAAATAATCCACAAACTTCATCCACAAAGATAAGGTGTAAATCAGGATGCAATGTTCGTCTCCTGCAAAAGGATTAGCTAGCAGTTTTTCTATCATACCCGAAGAGATCTCAAAGTGAATATTTTCATAAAGTTCAGTAGGTTGAGGAGCATCTCTTTGCTCTTCGGGTTGGGGTGAAGATACCTCAAACAAGTCCCTCAAAGGATTAGTTTCCATAGTGACTAGTAACAGAAAATTTCAGCACACTATATAAATTTTTCCTTACCAAGTTCCACTCACCAAAAGCGCTACACTCCCCGGCAACGGCGCCAGAAAAGAGTCTTGATGACCCACAAGTATAGGGGATCTATCATAGTCCTTTTGATAAGTAAGAGTGTCGAACCCAACGAGGAGCAGAAGGAAATGATAAGCGGTTTTCAGTAAGGTTTTCTCTGCAAGCACTGAAATAGTAGGTGATAGATAGTTTTGTGATATGATAAATAGTAACGAGCAAAAAGTAAATAAAGTAAATAAAGTGCAGCAAGGTGGCCCAATCCTTTATGTAGCAAAGGATAATCCTGGACAAATTCTAATAATGAAGAAGGAGCTCCCGAGCACACATTGGGAATTATTGTCAAGCTAGTTTTCGTCACGTTCATAAGATTCGCGTTCAGTACTTTGATAATTTGATATGTGGGTGGACCGGTACTTGGGTACTGTCCTAACTTGGACAAGAATCCCACTTATGATTAACCCCTATTGCAAGCATCCTCAACTACAAAAAGGAGTATTAAGGTAAACCTAACCACATCATTAAACATATGGGTCCATATCAACCCCTAACGAAGCAATGCATAAACTAGGGTTTAAGCTTCTGTCACTCTAGCAACCCATCATCTACTTATTACTTCTCCATGCCTTCCTCTAGGCCCAAATAATGGTGAAGTCTCATGTAGTCGACGTTCACATAACACCATTAGAGGAAAGACAACATACATCTCATCAAAATATCGAACGAATACCAAATTCACATGACTACTAATAGCAAGACTTCACCCACGTCCTCAGGAACAAACGTAACTACTCACAAAGCATATTCATGTTCATAATCAGAGGAGTAATAATATGCATAAAGGATCTGAACATATGATCTTCCACCAAGTAAACCAATTAGCATCAACTACAAGGAGTAATCAACACTACTAGCAACCCACAGGTACCAATTTGTGGTTTGGATACAAGATTGGCTATAAGAGATGAACTAGGGTTTTGAGAGGAGATGGTGCTGGTGAAGATGTTGATGGAGATTGACCCCCTTCTGATGAGAGGATCGTTGGTGATGACGTTGGTGATTATTTCCCCCTCCCGGAGGGAAGTGTCCCTGGCAGAACAGCTCCGCTAGAGCCCTAGATTGATTCCACCAAGGTTCCGCCTCGTGGCGGTGGAGTTTCGTCCCGTAAGCTTCCCCATGATTTTTTTCCAGGTTAAAAGTTATGATATAGCAGAAGATGGACACCAGAGGCCCACCAGGGGGCCCAGGAGATAGGGGCCGCGCCCTACAGGGAGGGGGGCGCGCCCCCTGTCTCCTGGACAGGGTGTGGGCCCCCTGGCCTATTTGTTTCGCTCATAAATTCTTATTAAATCCAAAAAGTTGTTTCGTGGAGTTTCAGGACTTTTGGAGTTGTGCAGAATAGGTTTCCAACGTTTGCTCCTTTTCCAGCCAGAATTCCAGCTGCCGGCATTCCCCCTCTTCATGGTAAACCTTGTAAAATAAGAGAAAATAGCCATAAGTATTGAGATATAATGTGTAATAACAGCCCATAATGCAATAAATATTGATATAAAAGCATGATGCAAAATGGACGTGTCACTAGCGGACGGCAAAGCTTCTTTGCCATCAGTTAGCAGACGGTAAAGAGCAGACAGATGGCAAACACAATCTTTGTCGTCTTCTCGTTCTTTGCCGTTGGCTTTCTGTAAGCTGATGGAAAATACCTTCTTGGTCGTCAGCTAGCAGACGGCAAAGAGCTAGCTGACGGCAAAGATCCTGATTCCAGTAGTGTGTGGTCATCATAAAATGGGGAAACCGTAAGCATGATGAGTATAGTGTTAACCATGGCAGTGGGATGGCAGATCTGATGCTGCAAACCATGCAAAGGGTAGTTAGCAGCCGATGTTTGTTTAATAACAACTAAGATTTGGTATGGACAAGAAAGTACAGTCAATAAGTCACAAAGACATGCAATTCTGCTGTCTCTCTATATGGTGCGAAATGCATTTGGAAACTTGAGTGGGACCTTTAGCTAACCAATTAAATGTGTGTGTTCACTAATATCAGTATCATATCACAATCATATTTGAACAACTAATCTTTGGAATTATGAGTGCTATGTTGTTTAGCTTGAAGGGTGGAGTACTGCTAGTATGACAGAAAGCACCTAAGCAGATCATAGTAGAGTATATAAAAGGGGAAAACCCTAAGCATCAAGAGTAAAATCAGGAAAGTGCAACTAGCTGGACCATATGGGCTTGTATTGCCGGTACGACAAGAAAGAGCTACATAAGAACAAAACAAAGCCATGGCCCGCCCAGCCCTAGTCCAATATACAAAGGAGACAAAGTAAATTTGTACAAAAATTCGGGATCCCCTGTAGTCTATGCCATCTGGTCCGCCCAATATTTTAACTGTAGCTCTGCCGGTGTGTGGCGCACATGCTTTTCGAAACGAATATAGGAACATTAGGCGACCAATTAAACATACTTTGTTTTAGTAATATATGAGCATTCATATATCAACAACTAAGCTTTGGAAGTATGAGTGGCATGTTGTTTCGCTTGATGGGTTGAGGTCTTGAGGAGCAGTTCTAGCACGACACGAAGCACCTATGATGATGGTAGTGAATATAAAGGGGGGAAACCATAAGCTTTACTAGTATAGTGACCATGCCATGGTGGATCTCAAGGTGCAAACCAGACAAAGGCTAATTTGCAACCAATGTTTCTTTCAACTAGCCACTATGATTTGGTAGGGACAAGTACAGTAAAAAAGTTAGATCTATTTTGCTGGTGAGATCAATAACTTAAGTAGATATGACAGAGTACCACCTCTCTTGCGACATCGTGTATGCCCCTGCTGATACGTTGAGGGTGTTGCGGGTGCAATGGCTGTCGGTGGCACGGAAGAAGACTTTAGATGGCAGACGGCCGGGTCAGGGGATAATTCCTATTGCCATGGACGAGGCGGTCATAGGACCGGCAACGGCAAGGTGGACTACAGCACCGATGAAGTGAGAGAACATGATGAAAGGATCCTGGTCCGGCATAGATGAGAGACGTCCATCTCTTGTAGTGGACGACGGGGTAGGGGTAGCGGCTCCGGCAAGGTGGAGGATGAGGTGGCGAACGGAGGAGGCTGGCCGCGGTGGGGAGGTTGTTGTGGCATCAACGGTGTATGAATGGGGAAATGGAGGGGGAGGGGTGATCTCAAACTTTCGAACGCGCTTGTCTGAAATGTGGGAAAGTTACAAACTTATCCCCCATTTAAAATTGCGTACATCACGTCGGTTGGGGATAGGACGGTAATCTCACATCACCCAAATATTTGTCGGTAGCGATTTCGGGCAAGGAGAGGGTGTTTTGCCACCCACGGTTGGCGCCCACGGTGTATGAACGGGGTTGATAGGTAGGGCAGTTGTGTCACGTCTGAGGGAATTTACACATCTGCCCCTATTTAAAATATTTGCCTACATCGATTTCGGACGAGGAGAGTTTGTTTTGCCGCCCACCATGTATGAATGGGGAAATGGAGGGAGAGACACATGTCTTTTGGACGAGCTTGAATCAAATGTGTTTTGCCGGCCACGTTTGGCGCCCACTGTGTGTGAATGGGCTCAGAAGCAGCCGTGTCACATCTGATTAAAGTTATTAGTCTACCCCTATCGACAGCAGTGTAATCCGGTTGATTAGGATGTCAAGTGTCAGGGGCAGACAGTAATTTCCATCTTGCAAACACTTGCTTCGGGTAGGGCACAAATGATAGTGGGTGTTTAGCCGCTTCTTTCAAAACTTGGGAGAATTAGCATTCACATTTACCCTGGGCCCTGGCAACTAAATTCAAATCCAATTTGTATTCGATTACAAATATCCATAGATAATTCTATGTTCTGTTATTTATTTCTTCAAAACAACGACTAAGATTTATTCCACCTTTATATATGATTATGATTTAGAAATGCCATGATCTTCGAATTTAGTAGGTTGGATACACTTTGACTCAAACAGTTATTTCATCCAATACAATATGCTCACACGAAAAATAGTTCACCTTATGTCAATCATACAAGTACTGAGGATTACCTCGCCTAAAAAATTCAGATCATTACATCACATGGACAACATAGGGGTTCTTACAACATAATCCATTCAGAGACATGACACAACATGCAAGTACAATAATCTAATGACAATTTCAACTGGTATCTAAAGAAGAACTAGGATTACCCTGGGCTTCAGATAGCAGAAACAGTAGGACCTCCTTCGTCTTCAAATGCAACATTCTTACTTCCTCCTATTCTTGGGTTGCTTGCATAATGTGTGCAGCTAATTGCATAATTTCCAGCCTCAAGATCAAGATTACCTCATTCATGGCAGCCACACCATCTCTTTCTGCCTCTAGTAGAGCCTCAAGAACTATAATATCTGTGCTCAGATTGCTCTCTGGGGGTGTTGCCTCTGAACTGCTACCATTTGGTAACATGGATGGCACACTGCTTCCACAAATAGATTCTAGGGTTGTACACTGTGTCCTAGTGTGAATGGCATCCTGAAAGGTTTCCACTAGACATAAGTAAGAGATAGTTATCGCATGATCTAGGCAGTAAGCTTACATGGTAAACGACATACGAATTATTGCCGAGCATGGCAAGCTATATTTAAATGGTTCGAAGCAGCATCAGTCAAAAATAAATTAAAATGGTAAGATGAAACTAGGGATGTAAGTGGCAAATAAACGACATCTGCCAGTCCCATCTAGTTAGTTTTCGCTAGCTCCCTGGTTCATTTTCCTCAAATAAACAAAAACTCTTTTGAACTATCATACCACTAGTGGACTTTAGTCAGGATTAAATGGGACCCAGTTAACATCCCTAGTTGAAAGGGAGTGTACCACCGCTATATTGAAGTTGCCAAGGCATCTAAGCAGTTGAAATAATCTGAGAAATCACTTAACAGTGTGGCCTCATATAAACTACAAAGACGGTCTTGTGATGAAGTTCATAGGAAAAGTTAAGGACTCAAACGAGCTAGGCATGCATTTCATGACGATAGTACAACAGGCACTGCTGACATATTGGCCAACTCAGGTATAGCCTAACAAGTAATAAACAAGCATTCGAATCAAGCAATACAGCAAAGCAGACAACTGAACTATTTCTAGTTCTGTAGGATTACAGGTTGAGGGCACAAGCCAAGAAAGTAGCCCACATGCATTACATTTCACATGTACTAAATACGTTAGCTTACCATATGTTGTTGTGAAGCCTCGCTGTTGTTGCAATGTTCATCGTCAACATCTCATGGTTGCAAATCTAGTTGTTGTAGTTTATTCTGCACCCTCTATTTAGGTAAAATTAATTTTAATCGCATGCACTGGTTCGAATTGATCATCTATGGTTCATCTAAACTAATGAAAGAAGGGTGTGTGCTTACACGACAATATATGTGCTTCACTCTATTTTTATGCTTGTTCGAGGTGCCAGCCCCAAAAGAACAAATATTTTGCTTGATGGGGTTGGCAGCTCTATAATTCATAGAAGCATCAAATTAGTCATGCAACTTGGGAAGATCAAGAACACATAAAAAAAGTAATGAACAGAGGCTCGGAGCAGTGATGTAATGTGACAGCCTGGTTTTTGCCCTCTTCTCTCTTCTGGTTTTCAAGTGGGTTTTGATTTGAATTTTGAATTTGAGTCATTTCAGTTGGACTTAAAACACTTGGGCATCACCTTGGCTTTCACCCAAGTGGCTCACTCCTCCTCCAAACCATCATTTCCTCTAGGTTCTACCTCAAAATAATGCCATGGATATTTTTCTTTAATGAAAAATATTCATTTTCCTCTCAAAAACCCTAATCAGAAACTTGTGCTCGAAAGACACCCCTATTTTTCTTGCCCACAAAAATCTGAGAAAATTCTCAAAAATCCTTTGAACCCTAGGGCACCTCCTTGAGAAAAAATAGCACACCACTTTTTGGAATATTTTTGCTATAGAAAATATTTTCTGTTCTGACCAGAAATGGTGGTTTCAAGAACAACTACCATTTTACTTGCTCCATTGGTGCTGCATTTTCTTGCACATCACTAACCTCCTAACTCACTGCTACACACCAAAGCACAGCTTCCAACTCCCAGCCGTTTAACCATAGCAACCTCTGAAACTTACTGTCCAGTAACTTGCAGTGAAGTAAAAATCTTGTTCACTGCGCCTGAGCTCAAACCAAAGTATGATACACCTATATCTACCACGAACAACACGCCAGACATCAAGTTTAGGCTTAGGTCGGCCTGAAGTCAGAGTTCCCGCGGTGACCGCGTTCGACCAAGCATGTTGGCATGCAGACGGCGCGCTCTGCGTCGCGCTCGAGCCTCTGTTGCTCGTGTGATCACTTCCCCGCCTGCCAAACCTTGACAAACCCCGCCACCATCACCGTCTCGAAGCCATTTACTTCACCCTGGTGCTCGCCGACGCCGGAGCTTGCCGCAGCGAGCACGGGCGTGCTCCGGCCAACCCAATAGTGCATCGTGCACTATGTTCGTCGCCTTCTCCTCGCTCCTATGCTCGTCTCCACGTGCCCACAGTTCCCGCGTGAGCTGCGTTGCTTTCCCCCTCTCTCACTGATGCCGCTCATCGCTGGGCGCGGCGTCCAGGTGTCCTCTGGTGGAGCCCGAGCACCTCCCATCGCTCGGCTATAAATAGAGCTCTCCCCAGCCTCCTTGAGCCTCATCCACTCCTCACACACCCTCCACAAACCTGTAGAAAGCCATGGCCCGGCCCGGCAGGCTTCGGGCCACCGTCCCCGAGCTCGAGCTTGCCGGCGATCCCGTCTGTTCGTCCTCATCACTCCAGCCCCTCCCAAGCTCAGGCGACCCTCCCAGGGCCTCCGCCGTGCCTCGGTGGTGCCGTTCCGCCCGGTTGGAGCCCCTGGTGCCGCCTCCAATGGCCGTCATCTTGTACTCCATCGACCACTGCCTTCTGTCGCCGCTGGAGAGGCTGTTTTCGATGCCATCCAACCACCCCTAGCTAACCTACGGGTATGGGCAGGTGCGCCTCCGTCTCCTCTTTCGATCCCTCCCTCTAGTTTTGGACAAGGAGCTCTCCTCGCTGGCGTGTGCTCCAGCGAAGCCCCGCCGCCCTTTGTCTCCTTCTCCCCTCCCCCTCACCTGTCTAGTAGCGCCCGCTAGTCAGCCACTCTGTACATGCCCGAAGCGGTACGAGTGGAGGCACCCCATGGGTTTAAGCCTTCGACGTCACCCCCCCCCCCCCAGTTCTGTTTATTTAAATTCAAAATTTGCAGAACACTTCAAACAGCCACAACTTTTTAACCATAAGTCCAAATGACTTGATTCTTTTGGCATTGGTTTCTGTATGAAAATCTCTAGAAGCACAACAAAGATGGGATTTTTCCTGCTCCCTAGATTTTCTGGTGAATTTTAGAAGGGTTCTTGATGTTTTCCTTTTGTGTTTATAATTGTTTTCAGAAGGTGGAGCTTGTCTTGAGGATCACCAGGGAGAGTGTGACCCTCATCTGCACTAAGGCAAGCCACAGTAACATTTTCATGGTGCCATTGCAATATTTGTGATTTAATTTCAACTTTAATGGTTAATTAGTTCATGCATTTAAATCACCTAGTTATATAATTATTTTGATTCTGTTGCAAGCTTACTCATGTGGATATGTTGTTTGACAGAAAGTTAGGAGTTAACTAAGCTAGAGTTAAGTTATTATAAGTGATGATAGTCTTTGGAGAAATAATTGTCTATTGAAAATGGACTAGTTTGAATATTATTTTCTTGGGTAAGAAAATGATTGTACTAAGTTATTGCCATAATTACTTGCTACATAAACATGACCGGAAAAGTGCCATGAGGTTCTGAACTATTTAGTGCTTGATATAAGTTGACCCAGTATGATTCTGATGATTAGTGAAACATGTTATATGAGTGCATTTGCATGGCATGGCATGACACTGGTCATTTTTATTTTAAGTTGAACCTGATAATAAATCAACTTGAACATATCCTTGGTCGGGTCATGGTGCCACTGAATCGAGTATTTCATAGCGCAACCACATTTGCCTTTATGGGAAGGCCTTTATTCGGTCCGTTGTCATGCCTTTCGTCGGTACCTCCAACAAGGGAAGGTTATGTGTGTGCGGTACCCTGGCCCGGTAAGCAGAGATAGCCTTCACTACAAAAAAAGACACATCCGCGACATTTTGGACCGAACGAAAAAAATTTATGTCATACATATGACACTTCTATGACAATAATTGTGACAAAACCCGGTATCATCATAGATGTGGTGGGATCCTAGTTCTATGACAAAAAATCATGACAGAAAATGGGCTTTTCGTCCTGGGCGGGCCGGAGATGCAGCTGCATGACATTCTTTGGGCCATCCATGACAGAAAAAACCGTGGTAGAAGCGAGGGGGAGGAAAATTTTGGGGAGTTGCCGGTTACGGTGGGAGGTCGGGGACCGAGCGATGCGCATTTCTCACGTACATGTACGCGCGTGTGTGCGAGGCATTGGCTCTAACTGAACCCGAGCGAGGCGTTGGGCTCTAACTGAACCCGAGCGATTTCACTGCAGGCTACACATTACTCAACCCGAGTGATCGACCGATGGCTGTTAACTGAAGCCGATCGATTGGATGAACAATGAGAATTGCGGGGGAGGGGGGGGGGTTGGATGAACAGTGAGCGGTGGCGTTGCCTCTGGATGAACAGGACCCCGTGGTGTGGAGGGCTGGATGAACAGTAGACGGTGGAGGGGTGGGCCGTGGTGTGGAGGGTTGGATGAATAGTAGATGGTGGAGGGGTGCCCGTGGAGGGGTGGTTAAACAGTAGCCGGTGGAGTAGCGCGCGGTGGAGGCTGGATGAACAGGAGCCTGTGGAGGCTGCAGGAGGTCAACGGTAGCCCGTGGAGGCTGGAGGAGGCCGACGGTGGAGATGAACAATGTAAGTGCATCTAGTGCCACCCCTAGTTGGTTTTGGAGTATTGACGACAAAGTTGGTTGAGGGACTAATGTGTTTGTGAGAATTGCAGGATAACACAGGTAATGTCCCTCATTGATTCAGTTTACCTACCGGAGATGACCCCTAAAAATGTATGAAGACATTGACGACAATGGGGTATGTGAAGATATTCATATTGAAGACTATGACATGAGAAGACATTGAGTGAAGACATGGAGCGCGAAGACTATGTTGTTTCGCTGTTTCCTTTTTCTTCTTTGTTGAGTCATAGGAACCACCGTACTATTAAGTGGGGTCTAAGTGAACAAAGTCAGAATGACTGAAGTGATGCTCAACCCAAATCCTATGTCTTCGAGCGAAGACAATGAGAGCAAATCTTATCCAGAGCTGGATGAGTCAGCTTTGCTTGTAGCCCAAGTAAAGTTGTCGTGTGTGTTTGAAATCTGACCGTTGGAACACGTGTCAGTTCCTTAGTGACCCAGGGTCATTTCGGACATATCAGGTCGGGTTGCCTAGTGGCTATAAATAGCCCACCCCCTACACCATAAATTGGTGGCTGCATAGAGTTAGTGCACGGCTTTTGTCGTTTGAGAGCAACCCACCTCGAATCCTTTGAGAGAGAGAAATCCTTGCGAGGACCAAGCCCAAACACCCAGAGCCAAGGAGTGTTAGGCATCACTGAAGTCCTTCTATCTGTGTGACCTGAAGACTTATTACACTTGAGGACTGTGAATCCTCCAGCCGGTTAGGCGTCGCGTTCTGAGCATCCAAGAGTCATTGTGGATTACCGGTGAACGAAGTCTGTGAAGGTTAGGAAGTCTACCTTGAATACTTACCAGAGTGATTGGGCGAGGACTGTGTGTCCTTAGCTCAAGGGGAATAAGGTGAAGACGTGTCTTCTGAGTTGAATCTCAGCCTCCCTAACTAGACGTACAGTTGTCACAGCAACTGGAACTGGTCCAACAAATCTCGTGTCTTCAACAAGTGACTGGTTCTATCCTCTCCCTTCCTTTACTTAGAGTTTGTCTTCGTGAAGTCATTGCCTATCTGTCATACCTGTTTGACTTCATTGCTTGACTGCTATCGTTGATTGGCTTCATAATATCTTCCATCCTGATCCTTACTACTTAGCTGCTATTAGTCATGTACTTTCACATCATTGCATACTTGACTATGGTTTGCTTGTTGTAGTTTATCTTCCGCTGCATATCAATTAGGTCATTTCTAGTGTTTGTCTTCAAAACTTCCATGTTTTGAATACTTTCATAAAAAACGCCTATTCACCCCCCCTCTAGTTGATAACTAGCACTTTCAATTGGTATCAGAGCAAGGTACTCCCTTGTTCTGTGTGATTCGGTTTAGCCACCTGGAGTTTTTGCTATGTCCACTGCAGGAGTGAGGAACATATCTTGCCCCACCTTTGACGGCCATGAGTATCCTCGGTGGAAGTCCATGATGAAGAAGCGACTCATGGCTATGGATAGCGAACTATGGATCGTCATAGAGATTGGTCTTACTGATCTATGCAAGATGGCAAAGGCCGATGACATTCGCAGGTACACTCTACTGAATCTCACGGCGAAGGATGTAATCTGCTCCCATTTGTCCCGAAATCAATACAGGAATGTCATGCACCTCAATCACGCGAAGCTAATCTGGGACCGGCTTTCTGAGGTCTATGAAGGTCATCGTACTCTTCATGATCCTTGGTTTGAGGATTACAAGGAGTCTCTTAAAGAGATGACCTTTGCACCTGAACCGCCATCATCTTCACCATGCCTCATGGCAAGGGGTTCTAAGGTAACCGAATGCTGCCTCTCTGACACCAGTGATGATGAATCAGGTGATGAATTTGGCCCCAGCTATGTCAAACTTACTTCCCTTGCCACTAAACAACAAAGAGTCTTCGAAAAGGTTCAGAACGTGCTTAGTAAGAGCGATGATATGTTGGGAGAAGAAATGGATCAGTCAAAAGCATTGGCTGAGAGTCTTCAGAGACTTCATGCCAAGTTTGACGCCCTTCAAGATCAACATAATGCTCTCTTGTCTGATCACGAGAAGCTTTCTTCTGAATGTCTTCAAAAAAAGCAAGATCTTGAAAAGATAAGAGTGGATTATGAAGATCTTCAGAAGGAGCGCGACTCATTACTCGCTCAACAAATCAGTTCCACACAGGATGGATTTGAACCACCATGTCTAAAATGCATTGAGCGTGATAACGCTACATCTATTGCCGAATGTTCCACTGCTGCTACTGTTGCATTGTCTTCAACTACTGATGTGGTAACTAACCCCTCTGCGGTGGATACCACTACTATTGCTGATGAAAATGCTAAGTTGAAGACATTGCTTGAAACAGGGATGTATAAAAGTCTGAAAGGACATCAGACACTATGCGATGTCCTCCAAAAGAAGATTCTGAATCGAAACCCTAGGAAAGAGGGTGTTGGGTTCGAGAGGAAAATGCATGTTGATGGCTCCTACTGGAAGCCTGAGCAGTATCCCAAAACCACATGGGTTGCTGCAAAGGAACCTTCAGTAGATCCATCCACCTTATCTGGCTTTACCTGTGCTAATCCTATTGTCATGATGAATCCTTTGATGCAAACTATAAGCTGTTCAAGAATCAGAATGGTGAAGTGTTTGACAGGTATATTGGTACTAACTGCAGGAATGGACCACCTATAAAGAAGATCTGGGTACCTAAGCAGTGCATTGAGAATCTTCCTGTGAATGTCGTCATGACACCACCAAGGAAGAAGACAAACCCCAGACCTATGGCTTCATATGGCCCAAAGGCTTCATACAGATACAGGACTCACTTGAGTCACCCTAACGCCAATGTTTTGCAGGGAAATCATACTCAGACTTATGAATATGAGCATGTGTCTTCAAACCGCTATGTTCATAGAACTAAGAATGACGGTGTCCTGTTCTAGGGGGTACTCAACACATCGTCTCCCGATCAGTTGGATTGGGCCGAGGACCCCCATGGCCATATACTCATAGGCCAGTCTGGACAGCTGCCGCATACAAGGAAGAATCAACAAGACTTGGCGATCAAGACAAGGACTCCTCACCCCACCGGCGTATTCGGCTAAGACTCTTGTTATCCTAGGTCTCTGGTGCATTATATAAACCGAGGCCAGGCTAGTCGATAGATACAACAACAATCATACCATAGGCTAGATTCTAGGGTTTAGCCTCTCTGATCTTGTGGTAGATCAACTCTTGTACTACCCATATCATCAGTATTAATCAAGCAGGAGTAGGGTTTTACCTCCATCGAGAGGGCCCGAACCTGGGTAAAAACATCGTGTCCCTTGTCTCCTGTTACCATTGATCCTAAGACGCACTGCTTGGGACCCCATACCCAAGATCCGTCGGTTTTGACACCGACATTGGTGCTTTCATTGAGAGTTCCATTGTGTGCGGCGAAAGGATCAATGGCTCGACTGTAGGTCAACTGCGACATCGACTTCTTCATCACCAGCTCGACTGGTCACCTTGGCTTGACCGAGGACTGTGCCCTACCTCCGATCATCATGTTCGGATGAGGGCCTTCATCAACACCAACTCCGATCTCTATCAAGATCATGGGGGAGTCATCCATGGAGCTCGGGGGCTCTACGTCAACATTGCCCTCAGGCGACCGTGCTGTTTTTCTGGACAGCAAACTTGTATCCGCCGCCACCGCCTCCTCGAGTGTCGCCTAAACGATTACTTCAGTGGAATTATGCAGAATTAAGTCTACAACAACCCTGCAAAAATTTCGTCGAGTTCCGATGGAGGAATCTCTGGCAATCTCCGATATACCGGAGCCCTGTTGAATTTGGACGGGAATCTGGACGAGTTTAGGGCGTGGCATCCAGTATCTAGCTCAGATGTCCTTTGGAAGATCCAACCGTTGATTTGCTGAGGAATTACCATATCTACCACCTGCCAAAAATTCAGCTCGATCTGACCGTCCAACCTCCGGCAAACTTCCGATTAGTGCGTCACTTTTTGGATCTACTTTCTGCGCGAGAACGAATCCGACCCGAATTCATCTTCTTTATGAACGGGATCTCGGACACCCTTTTTGAAGGAAGTTTTCGTACGGGGTGTTGTGTTTTATTCTCAAACACATCTCAGTAGTATTAAAAGTATTCTTGCAATACGAACTTCACCGTCGCGCCGGTGTCAAACCAGCCCGACAACATCACTCCACGGCGGCCGACCTGCGTTAGACACGTCGTCGCTTTGTTGAGCCGAGCTCAATTTTTTCGGATCATCATCTCGGCCAGCCGAACAATAGTTCGGCATCGCGGAGAATAAATCGCCACCAACATCGCCGCCCCACGGATTACACGGAGCGGGCACACCTGCATCACCGCACGGTCACTTCATCAAGCCGGCATCGACCATGTCACGACCTGCATTGGCAGGGCCGCACTGTTGCTTTCTCAAGCTGGTGTCCACCATGCCGACCTACTTCGACTCATTGGCTGACACCGAGGCTTCATCACGTTAGCTGGACCGGGGGCTTCATCATCTCTTCATCAACCTACTCCAGAGACTTCGGCGTCGCTGGCCGACCGGCTCCGTCACGTTAGCTAGACCGAGGGCTTTGCCTCGGCGAGCCAACCTTTGCCAGCATCGCCATGTCGTTGCTTTATCGCCCATCAGGCGATAGGTGTGCGGATCGAGTCCCAATTTTGGGAATCACCTTTCTTCGGATTGCTACAACAAATAAGCCAGGTGCTATTAATCCTAGTATTTTTTTGCTTGTTAGGGTTCATTTTTCCCAATGAATTATTACTCTGGTTTGTTTGTCATATGTACGCAGGTCTATCAAATGGTGGCTGCATTAACGACAATCGCATGGTGGTTCAGTTAGTTTCCTTACATAGTCCGGCGAACGCCGCATCCGGAACTCGAACCGACCTGTGAATTCAGGCCTTGCCATGCCTTTACCGCATCACGCCGCCGCCCTGCATCGACATTGACTTCAGCGCCAGGCCATATTTCTTTTATTACTCACTTTGCATAAATTATTTGTTATGCAATGATTTATTATTATTATTATTACTATTATCTTTGGTTTGCAATATTTTTTGTGCACAGGAAAATGATCCAGCCGGACTATATCCTTTGGCGTCACCTCGGCTGGACGGGGGGCTTCGTCAACACTTCATTACCCCATGCCGGGGACTTCGGCATCACCCTGTCGTCCTGCATTGACCGTGCTATGTCACCACTTTGGAGTGCCGAGCTCTTTGCTCCACCACCTCGGGACCGGCTCTGGGATGGAACCTTGTCCCGCATCAAGCTCGGACCGCGTCATCAATACCGAACACATTAACCAGCTAAGTTGTCTTCATGTTCAAAGTTTTAAATTTTTAACTTGTGTTCGTCTCGGCCAACCACTATACTTTTTTGGAAAAAAGTTGCTTGTAAAAATTTCCTTGTCCAAAACTTTGTTTGTGACGTGCAAATTCAAATACCCCGTTTACTTGGGGGCTTCCTTCATGAAGCTTTTTACTCTTGCATATGATTATACTTGTATGGCTTCATTCCTTGTTCGTGTATTACGCCACAATATGCACCATATTGACTTAAGCGATTTTCAAGCTGGGTTGCCTGGCTCCTGTGCTTACCACTACGTTCCCGCTTGTTCGGCTAGGGAGTAAAGGGAGCACCTCTACGATTGTCACCATCGGGTCAACCGAGCCGGACCTCAAACTGGGTGAAGCCGAAAGCTAGCGCTCTTATTGTTTTCAATCATGGTCGGCACACGACGGAACTCATGAGTACAAAAAATCTATTGCACAAGTTTCATATTAACAATGAGCACCGAAGAAAGGTATCGGTGGGGGTACTATTTTCTTCGAAGATGCTTCTTACACTTTATCAGTAATATAGCATAATTTCCCTGAGCGCGCTTTCTCTGTTACAGCCTTATGACCTGATTGCCTGGTTATTCGAAACACCGTCGATATTCTCGACAGATGGAGTACATAACACTTTTCGGTCATTGACCGAAGAGGGAGAAGCCGACGGTCAGTTAAGACGCGTTTAAAGTTCGGTTGAACATAGATATGATATACGTACTTCGGTACATACAATCATTCTTTTGCCCAAGTCACTTGGGGGCTCTTATGTTTATTTGAGCCGTTTTATAATAAGTGTTTTTCTTCTTAGTCGTTGCAGAGTTTTTATTATTATTTATCACTCCTTTTCTCGACACGAGTGTGCGGTCACTAGCCGGGGAGCCTAATTTCTCTCTCAAAACCGCTAGAGTTTAGTTTTCTAAACTGGCCTGATGAGAAGTACTCCGCCTTCGGGATGGAAGACTGAAGCCGTAGGCTGACCCGCTTGAAGTCTTGAGATAGTATGTGTCATGTTAAAGCACGGCAGAAGCATTTTTTTTCTAAAGTCCAATTTTTGGATTGGCACCGAACACTTGATCTAGTTCGGACATTAAACTTTTGAATAAGTTTTTTGGCTTTTCGAGCCTATGGCACTTTTAAACTATTTGTGCGCTTCCAGCATTAGTCTCGCAGTGCAACTCCGGACACCTTTAGGGATTCGGCAAAAACATTCTCGGATATTGCTATATATGCATCGGTTTTGAATTGTGTCTTCGGTCAATAGTTGGGTTGCCCGGCTCCTATGTTTGCCGCCTACGTTCTGCTTTGTTCGGCTAGGTGTGCCAAGGGAGAACCACTGCGATTGTGCTTCCAGCTCGCATGGTCAAGCACCTCAGTGGAGAAAGCCGAAAACTGACTATCACAATAGGAGTAAACTGGTCAGCGATCCGATGACTATATTAAATGACGGGCCGTACATAACATTGGCCGAAGTGTTTATGGCTTGACCTCGACTGTCGTCGAACACTACCGGGGGCTAGTAACTGGCCTCCCAAACTAAATCCTCAATATTTTGCTCTTCCATTTAGAGCTGAGGTTTCGTGATCATGCTTAGCATGACAACCCACAGAAAGGAACCGGTAGCGGGACTATTTTATTTGGAAGACATTTCCTATGTTAAACAGTATTATAACACATCTCTCTATGTACCTTTGTTTATAAAACCGTATGGCCAGATTGCCTTGTTTGTCATAAATCTTTGCCCTTATAAAGGCTTTATAAAGTAGGACAAACACTCCTTGGCTACTGGCCGAGGAGGTAGAAGCCGATGGTCTGTCAACAAAGTTTTGTACAATACGGATCCGAGCATTAATGACATAAAGTACTTGGATACATAGAGTCATTACACATAATTTGTGAATTTACTATGGATATCGATCCACAATTCGGCCACCCGTGCCCGCATTAGGCTCGGGGGCTACTGGGCTTCAGGCTCATTATTTACAAATATTAAAGGGGCACATCGATCCCCTAATCTGGTGTTGCCACCCGACCAGTGCCTCGGGGGCTACTGCATTGCCTGTCCAATGTAGAAAATTTTAAGTGTAATACAGTCTCCGAGGAGATTTTGATCCTCAGGTTGGTCGGCCGCACCCAACCTGAGTCTCGAGGACTGAGCACGCCGCTTTTTGTGTCCCGAAGTATTCTGGCGAGCTAGTACTTGATCCTCTGGCCGATTTTGCAAATCAACCTGAGTCTCAGCGGTTACTGGGATCAGCGGTCTTATGTCATCCTTCAGGTGCATCTTGGGTTTTAGACCGATACACACTTTGAGGGCTACTGGCTACATATCTCGTCAGAGAATAAATTGCATCAATAAAAAATATTGACCAAAAATCAGCCCATGACCGAGGTGCATAACCACCTCGTAAGCAGTTCGGCATATTGCTCGGATGCAAGTGGCTGGCTCCTTAGAGGGCATTTCCGGCATTAAGCTCGGCTAAACTCCTTCAACTTTTTTGGACCAAGATGATCTATGACATCTTGGATATAGTCTGGCGTTGGAGCTTGGACACAGTCCGGCGTTGGAGTTCGGATACATTTCGGCGTTGGAGCTCGAAAGCAGTCTGGCATTGATGCTCGGCTGCAAGAGATACCTTGAATGCAGTCCGGCGTTAGAGCTCGGACGCAAGAGGACACTGCCTCCCGGGAACAACTTTGAACCTGAGGTGTGGCATAAAAATAATAAGGCATTGATAAAGGCCGGAAACTTAAAGGGGCTCCTCGGATACCCAACGTATAAACTCGTCGAATGCATTTCGGCGATCCTCAAGATAGAAGATGAGAAGATTTGTTGAACCAGTTTTCAAGACCGGCAACCGAAGATGAAGAACAGTTCGGAAGAATCAAGGAGCGCCCCTAACTTGAAGACCGGTTCAGGGGGCTACTGACGGTGTCCTGGACTAGGGGGTACTCAATGCATCATCTCCCGTTCATTTGGATTGGGCCGAGAACCCCCATGGCCGAATACTCATGGGCCAGTCCGGACAGCTGCCGCATACAAGGAAGAATCAACAAGACTTGGCAATCAAGACAAGGACTCTTCCCCCCACCGGCGTATTCGGCTAGGACTCTTGTTATCCTAGGCCTCTGGTGCATTATATAAACCGAGGCCAGGCTAGTCGATAGATACAACAACAATCATACCATAGGCTAGATTCTAGGGTTTAGCCTCTCTGATCTCGTGGTAGATCAACTCTTGTACTACCCATATCATCAATATTAATCAAGCAGGAGTAGGGTTTTACCTCCATCGAGAGGGCCCGAACATGGGTAAAAACATTGTGTCCCTTGTCTCCTGTTACCATTGATCCTAAGATGCACTGCTTGGGACCCCCTACCCGAGATCCGTCAGCTTTGACACCGACAAAGAACTTTTCTGCTTATTCATATGAGTATCATTCATCTCCTGCAAGGCTATTTGCTAGGGCTCCAAAGCCGAAATTCTCAGATGCTGCACTTAGACTCATTGCTTCTAAGCCACCCCTGAAGATGTGGGTGGTGAAGAAGAATTAACCTTCCTTGCAGGGAAAGGTCTCCAGCCTGTAATCAAAGGCGTCCTATGCTATTGCCGGGGACCTAAAACACATAAAGGGATGCATGATAAAATGATCTTACTATGTATTTCATATCTGAATTGCTTACCAGTCATACTATGTGTCCTAACCTTGATCTAAGCTGTGATAATACTTTTGTGCGTCAAATGCTTATGCTTCACAACGCTCTTCATGAAGCCCAACCTCCTAACTTTATTGTAGGGTATGACACCAAAAGCTTCAGAATGGATTATGGACAGCAGATGCACAAATCATATGACTGGTGATCGAAGTCTTCTCATGGACTCAACCTTACGTCCATCAGACAAGAGTCACATCACATTTACTGACACTGGTAAAAGCAAGGTATTGGGTCTAGGTAGAGTTGCAATCTCAAAGGATCAACACATGGATAAAGTGATGCTTGTTGAATCCCTTGGTTTCAACTTAATGTGTGTCTCAATGCTTTGTGACTTGAACATGATTGTGCTATTCGGAAAATATCGTTGTCTTGTACTAATGGAATCTGACAAGTCTCTAGTCTTTGAAGGGTATCGGAAAGATGATCTATACATGGTAGATTTCTCAGCAGGTCCGCAGCTTGCCGTATGTCTTCTCGCAAAAGCTTCTGAATGCTGGCTCTGGCATCGGAGGCTGGGGCATGCTGGTATGAGGAACTTACACACACTCGTCAAGAAGAAGCATGTCATAGGCATCGAGAGTGTCAAGTTCAAGAAGGATCATGTGTGTGGTGCCTGCGAAGCTGGAAAGATGACCAGGGCAAAGCACCCCTCGAAGACAATCATGACGACATCTCAACCCTTCGAGCTGCTACACATGGACTTATTTGGACCTACTCACTAATCAACCCTCACAACAACTGCTTTTCTCTATGACTTCGTCATTGTTGATGACTACTCAAGATACTCATGGGTGCATATAATTCTCTACAAGACTGAAGTGCAAGATGTCTTCAGACGCTTCACCAATCGAGCAATGAAAAATTATGGCGTGAAGATCAAGCATATCAGAAGTGACAATGGCATTGAATTCAAGAACACCGGACTTGATCTTTATCTGTATACAATGGGAATCACTCATGAGTTCTCTGCTCCAGACACACCTCAGCAAAATGGCATCGTTGAGCGCAAGAACAGAACCCTCATTGAGATGGCTCGAACAATGCTTGACGAATACAAGACACCAAGAAAGTTTTGGCCTAAAGCTATTGATACAGCATGTCACATCATCAACCGTGTTTACATCCATAAGCTTCTGAACAAAACATCCTATGAGCTCCTTACTGGCAAGAAGAAAAATGTCAGCTACTTCAGAGTATTTGGAGCTGGGTGCTGGATCAAGGATCCCCATCACAAGTCAAAATTTGCACCTAAAGCTCACGAAGGCTTCATGCTTGGCTACGGAAAGGACTCGCACTCCTACAGAGTCTTCAACCTCTATCTCTACAAAATCGTCGAAACTGTGGACGTGCGATTTGATGAAACAAATGGTTCACAAAGAGAACTCCTGCCAAGTACACTAGACGAAGCTCCACCCAGCGAATCTATCAAGCTGATGGGAACTGGTGAAATCATGCCTTCTGAAGCACAGCCTGAAGAGAAACTTATCATTTCTGCTCCGAACCAACCTGAAGACAATGCTCAAACTAAAGACAATCCTCCCAATGATGACAATGACCAATAAGAGCAAAGTCTTCATCCAGTTCATCCTCGAGTTGCAAATGAAGTACAAATTGAGAAGATAATTGATAGCATCAATGCACCTGGTCCACTTACTCTCTCAAGAGCAACACAATTAGCAAATTTCTGTGGGCACTTCTCATTTGTGTCAATATCAGAACCCAAGAAAGTTGCTGAAGCCTTTATGGAACCTGAATGGATACAAGCTATGCAAGAGGAACTTCAACAGTTCAAGCTGAACAATGTTTGGGAACTTGTCAAGCATCCTGACCCTCGCAACCATAACATTATTGGAACAAAATGGATATATCGAAACAAGCAAGATGAGCATGGTCAAGTCGTCAGAAACAAAGCACGTCTTGTGGCTCAAGGATATACTCAAGTAGAAGGAATTGACTTCGATGAAACATTTGCTCCTGTGGCTAGGCTTGAAGCTATTCGCATACTGCTAGTCTACGCTAATCACCACAACATTCTGCTACATCAAATGGATGTGAAGAGTGCATTTCTCAATGGGAAGATTGAAGAAGAAGTATATGTCGCTCAACCACCTGGCTTTGAAGATCCAAAACATCCTGATATGGTGTACAAGCTAAACAAAGCACTGTATGGTCTCAAACAAGCTCCTCGCGCTTGGTATGATACGATCAAAGACTTCCTAAAGAGCAAAGGCTTCAAACCTGGATCCCTTGATCCCACACTCTTCACGAAGACATATGATGGTGAAATGTTTGTGTGCCAAATATATGTGGATGACATTATCTTCGGCTGCACCAACCAGAAGTATAGTGATGAGTTTGGATACATGATGCAAGAGCAATATCAGATGTCCATGATGGGTGAGCTGAAATTCTTCCTTGGTCTTCAAATTCGTCAGCAAAGGAATGGCATCTTCATATCTCAAGAAAAATACCTCAAAGATTGTCTGAAGAAGTTTGGAATGGAAGATTGCAAAGGTTACACGACGGCAATGCCAGACAAACACCATCTTGGTCCCGACGACAATGATAAAGAGTTCGATCAAAAGGTATACCACTCCATGATTGGTTCCTTACTTTATCTATGTGCATCCAGGCCAGATATTATGCTTAGTGTTTGCATGTGTGCTCGATCCCAAGCGGCACCAAAGGAATCGCATCACTTAGCGGTGAAGCGAATTCTTCGATATTTGGCTTACACCCCAACACTCGGATTATGGTATCCAAAGGGCTCAAAATTTGATTTGGTTGGATTCTCTGATGCTGATTATGCTGGTGACAAGATGGATCGCAAGTCTACATCAGGCACATGTCACTTTCTGGGTCGATCACTTGTCTGTTGGTCTTCAAAGAAGCAGAACTGTGTATCACTCTCAACTGCTGAATCTGAATACATTGCTGCTGGATCTTGTTGCGCTCAGCTTCTATGGATGAAGCAAACTCTCAAGGACTATGGCATCAATCTGAAACAAGTGCCTCTCTTCTGCGACAACGAAAGCGCCATCAAGATTGCCAACAATCCAGTCCAGCACTCGAAGACAAAGCACATTGAAATTCGTCATCACTTTCTCAGAGATCATGTCATGAAGAAAGATATTGATATCATTCACGTCAACATTGAAGAGCAACTGGCAGATATCTTCACAAAGCCCATGGATGAGAAAAGGTTTTGCAAGTTACGGTGTGAGCTAAATATCTTGGAATCCTCAAATGTCCTGTGATCAGGCACACATCCTAACACTTATGCATGTTGATGACTTAGATGTGCAACACACGAAGTAAAGTATATCTTCAATCAATGAAGACTTACATTCTGAGTGTGAATACATTAACGTGGATTTTGACTTCGGAGCGCCACGATAATTGGGCGCCGTGTTTGGGTCTAATACTTCCTATACGGTGGGTAACGCCACCACCAAATTTCTCTGTTTGAAGTGTTTCACTCATGGCATTATTTTTGCAATGTCTTCGCATTTGGTTGTCTTCAATTTCAACTTATCTTCATGATTCTCTTCACTCTGTTGATTTGATTGCTTTCTGATATATATATACTAGTGTTCTGTCCTCTACAGCATTCACTTATAGCTATGTCTTCCTAGTTGAATCTTTTGAACTAAGTGAATGTGATCGGACCCTAATCTCTCTATGCTTCCTATCTCAAGCTCTATCTGTCCAAATCATATGCATTCTATTGAAACTGTCGAGTGTCTTCTCTGCGTCCTAGTCAGCAGAAGACACAGAGACAAACATTAAGTCTGTTTTAAATTATTCATCCTTATTGTTTGAAATCCAGAGAAGCCGGAACAACCATCCGACAAGCCTGGCGGGCATGGGAACGTGGGACAACTCTGAGTATGTTGCATGCTTGCCACGTGCCCCTCAGATGTGAACCGCCAGGCGCACCTGCGTAATTGCGCTGTGTCGCACTCCTCCTTATAAATACATGTCCCCTGCGGTAAAGAAAACCTTCTTCCACCTCTCCACCTCGTCAAAACCCTAGCGCCACCGCTAGCTCTCGACGACGCCGGCGACGAAGCGCTTAGTTGTCGCGACTTCTCCAACGCCGTCCTCACGCCGGCCGCGGACATCGTCCTCTCCGCCGCCGCCGTAGGTGTCCTCCATTGCCATGTTAGGGCACGGTGGATTGAACTGCTCGGTCTCCTATTCATCCCATCTAGCAGTTCTTCATGTGGTAAATATAACTCTATTTTTACCATCTTTTTGATCTTCAAAGATTCATCCTATTTACCAAATTTGGTTTCTGCTTGTACAATGTTAGATTTATTCTGTCTGCATCTCATACTGCCTAGTGTATTCACTTAAACTTCATATCTAGTTTGATTCCTCACTTGTACTTATTCACGGATTCGTACAAATTTGGAACCAACTCTCAAAATATAATTGAATGTCTTCGCATCATGAGGTCAATGTCTTCAAACTGATTTATCTTCAAAATCTTCTGAGAATGCATATGACCTCTTCCCCTTCCCTCGCATCTCTAATGCTGTACAGGTACATGTCCATGGGAGAATCCCTTGGTTCTCATAGTCTGCATTCGTTTGCAGAATTCTTACAGCTTCACATTAACTCTCCCGAAGCTAGTTCCTGTTTGTCCAGCAAGCGAAAGCCTTTGAAGCCTTTGAACGTGTTGAAGCCATCAGTTTGAAGTTCATGGCTGCAGAGAAATCAGTAAGGAAGGGTGGCAGACAGTGTCGTGGGGGAACATCAAAAGATTTGCCTGATGACCTCGCAGAACTTTACAAGACAGATCCTGAAGAGAATTATCATCAGCGCAATACACAAATCCAATGGATTCGATGATATTGGGCTGAACAATGGTTCAAATACAAGTTCGTGACCCAGGAATACGCTGAGAAGAACGCTATCAAGAGTCCTTGGGGTGATATTCTCTATCGAGGCCTTCAACCCAAGAACAGAGCTGAAGCTATTGCACAGGGTTTCTATCCCTGTATGGTCCATGGACCTCAGCCTGAAAATGCCGACCCATCATCATTGCTCTGGTGTTGTGATGATACTCTCTTCAAGCGCAACTTCAAGCATGCAAAGGCATCGGCCAAGGAAAACAAGAAGTCATTGGGATTATACTTCAACCCTGGTCCCTCTGCTCCCCATGCTGAAGGCTCACGTGATGCTGATCCCAATATCATCGGCCCCTTGTCCAACCTTGATGGCCTCATCACTTACATCTTGGTCCAAGGTGCCAAAGTGGACCATTCTGATAATGATGCTGACACTAATGAAGCCCCACTCCTCCTCCAAAGCCGCAGAAGCTAAAGAAGCCTAAGGCTTCAAGATCAGCTGCTCCTCCAAAAGCTTCACGTGCGAAGCCACAGGCCACTGCACCCCCTAAAGACAGTGTGCAGTCTGAAGATCTATCACGTATCTCCAAGAAGACGGAGAAGAAAGAGGAAATCGTCAAGCATACTGATCAGACCTTGACTCCTGCTGCCATTCTGCGAGAAGAGCACATTGATCTATCCAGCGATGAAGATCTTGCAGATGATGCCCTTGAGCAACTGATCAAGAGCAAGGAAGAAGCAGAGATCTTCAATAACTTGCCTCTCTTCGATGTGGCAATCATCCATAACTTCATTGATGAGTGGTTTGACACCCCAAATCTCAGCTTTGAAGATCTGCAGCTTCCCATTGGCCTCAGCATCTCCTTCAATGGCGCCATTGCTTCTGAGCTAGCTCTCGCTCAGTGCATCGTTGAACTGAAGCACAAAATTGATTATGAGAAAGCTCAGTTCAAGAAGCATGTGGCAAAGCTCAGCGTGCAAGATGTTAGAAACTTCAAGATCATGCTACACGAGCTTAAAGAAGCCTTTCTCAAGAAGCGCGAAGAAGCTCAGTGCTCTCGTGAGCGTATGAAGAGTCTGGCTGACAAATGTGTGCTAGCCTACAATGAGGCTGAGAAGCGCAAGTCTCTTGGTCGTCCTGGCATTGAACCCAAAATGGTTGCAAAGAAGAAGAAGCTATCAACCGCTCAATCTGCACCTTCAAAGCAGGAAGCACCGCACATATTCTTCCCAAGCAGCATGACTGGCTCGAAGCCAAAGGTCATGTCAACCGCTTCAGAACAGAAGAAGATGAGGGCTGCCGAGGCTGAAGCCAGAAAAAGGAAAAATACTGAAGCCTCTGATGCTACTCCCTCCAAGAAGAAGCGCAAAACCAAGAAGAATCGGGCTGCTCCCATATAGCCCTTAGTTGTTGAACCTATCTTAGTGGTTCGCCCTGCATCTGAACACCAAGAACGATGAATGATAGTTCATGAGCCTGCTTCCACAGAGGCTCATGAAGCTGAAGACATTCCAGCAGCTGAACCCACCGCTGATGAAGACATTGGTCACAATGACAATGTTGAAGATGATGAAGTTCTTCCTCAGATCGAACACAACTTGGTATCATCGCCTGTTCTCACGAACAGTGAACTCATCAGCATTGGTCATCCTCTGACGCCAATTGCTCAAGATGCATCATGGGCTGATCACCCACAGCAACAAGACTCCCCAAGTACTCCCCAACAACAACCACAAGTCACACCACCTGTGCAAGAAGAACAAGAGGACTTTGAGGCCCAGCCAACTCCATCTCCAAAGGCGTCGCCAGCATTACGCAGGCTTCGCAAAGCACTAAGGCCTTAGGTCCCTCTTTCAAGCATTCCAGAAGGAGAAGTGCACCACCCATCTGTTGCACGTCAAGTGTTTCCTGAAGCCACTCCAACTGTGAATGTCTCCGTGTCTAAAGCCCATGCTGTTGAAGACAATCTGGCTGCATCAATCGATGACAATCAAGAAGACGTACGTGTCCCTACTCCCCCCAATACTGAAGAAGCTGTTCCTGATGTGAACGTGCCAGTGCCCGACCCTCCAGCTCATCAAGTGGAGGTTGAAAATCTTGAGGCTGCCACCACCAACACAAATGAAGCCAATGATATAATCATGGATGAAGTAAATGTGGAGCCTGCACCAACCAATGTGCCCGAAGCCAATGATGCACCTACTCCTCAAGTGTCTGTTGTGTAGCCTGAAGCCGCAGTTGTTGCCACTGCTCCTGTTCCACCACCAAGGCCCTATACAATTGAGTAGGCATACAATCATGGCCAGCTAACCATTGTCCGATGGCCCGTTCTGGTCCCTCCGCCTACTACCTCTGGTCCTCAGTTTGATTATCATGTTGAGCATAGGCCTCAGGTCCAGAAACCAAAGCCAAGACTGCCAAGGTTCCCAGGTACTGCAAACTCTACAGGGTCCTTCAATGCAAATGGCTTCAAAATCCACAACACCTTCTTTGACAGTGAAAAGAACCCCTACTCAAGGCCAAGAATATCATCTGATCGTTTCTGGAGCTATCAGTAGCGAAGCTATTACTCCTGCGTTCTGTATGATCAATGTCACGCCCAAGATGCGACCCTATCCTAAAGGAACTCGAAGGTCCAACCAAGGATAGAAGCGCATCTTGAAGACACTTTTGCAAGGTGGATATCATCACATCAACATTACATAATAGTGGGGATACAACCAATACATACAATGTCACATGAATACAACAACACAACATACAAGAACAACATCCGACTACGGATGAATCATAAACAGAAACTCAAACAATATTCACCCTGCTAGCCCAGGCTGCCGACCTGGAACCTATCCCCTGATCGAAGAAGCAGAAGAAGAACTCCAAAACAAGCAACATCGCTCTCGCGTCAAGATCATCACATAACCTGTACCTGCAACTGTTGTTGTAGTAATCTGTGAGCCATGAGGACTCAGCAATCCCATTACCATGGGTATCAAGACTAGCAAAGCTTAATGGGAAAGGAAGGGGTAAACTGGTGAGGTTGCAGCAGCGGCTAAGCATATATGGTGGCTAACATACGCAAAAGAGAGCGAGAAGAGAAGCAAAGGAATGGTCGTGAAGCTAGCAATGATCAAGAGGTGATCCTGAACACCTACTTACGTCAAACATAACACAGAAACCGTGTTCACTTCCCGGATTCCGCCGAGAAGAGACCATCACGGCTACACACACGGTTGATGCGTTTTAATTTGGATCAGGTGTCAAGTTATCTACAACCGGACATTAACAAATTCCCATCTGCCACATAACCGCGGGCACGGCTCTCGAAAGTTTATACCCTGCAGGGGTGTCCCAACTTAGCCCATGATAAGCTCTCGCGATCAACGAAGGATATTCCTTCTCCCCGGGAAGACCCGATCAGCCTCGGAATCCCGGCTACAAGACATTTCGACAGTAATAAAACAAGACCAGCAAGACCTCCTGGCGTGCCGACATCCTGATAGTAGCCGCGCGTATCTCGTCTCAGCCACAACCGGATGAGCACTACGTACAACTAGAACCAGCCCTCAAGTATCCCCGAGGTGGCGCTGCAAGTGGCTCTAGTTTGGACCAACACTTAGACAAGCATTGGCCCGGGGGGGCTAAAATAAAGATGACCCTTAGGATGCGTGACTCCCAAGGGAAAAAGGTAATAGGTGAGGCAAATGGTAAAACCAATGTTGGGCCTTGCTGGAGGAGTTTTATTCAAAGCAAACTGTCAAGGGGGTCCCATAAATCACCCGACCGCGTTAGGAACGCAAAATCCGGGAACATAACACCGGTATGACGGAAACTAGGGCGGCAAGAGTGGAACAAAACACTAGGCATAAGGCCGAGCCTTCCACCCTTTACCAAATATATAGATGCATTAATAATATAAGAGATATTTTGATATCCCAACATAACCCTGTCCAACATGGAGCAATCTTCAACTTCACCTGCAACTAGAAACGCTATAAGAGGGGCTGAGCAAAGCGGTAACATAGCCAAACAATGGTTTGCTAGGAAGGGTGTCAAAGGTTAGAGGTTCATGGCAATTTGGGAGGCTTGACGAGCAAATGATAGGTAGCGCAGCAAAGCGATAGATCAAAGCAACTAGCATAGCAATGATAGTAGTGAGATCCAGGGTAGCGGTCATCTTGCCTGAAATCCCGCAAGGAAGAAGAACGAGTCCATGAAGAAGACGAACGGGAGAAGTCGAACGAATCCTCACGATCGCAACATTACCGGAACTAAGAAGCAACACCGGAAAGAAACAAACAACATGGTAAATGCACAAGCATAAACATGGCATGATGCACAAACAAGTATGATGCATGTCCGGGTTAATGAGGCATGGCATGGCAAACAACACTACAAGTTAAGTGGAGCTCAATATGCAACGAGTTGCATATTGACGAAACACCACATCAATCATTTAGTTTCTCTCTCGGTTATGCTACTCATCAATATTAAATGTTGTTAAACGTGGCAAGGGGTGAATCAAAAGTAAACTAACTATTTAGTCAAGTTTAAATGAGGCCGGAACAATAAACAACAATTCCGGAAAATCCCCATATGCATATTATGAATTTGCTACTGTTCTGCCCTAAACCATATTTTAAGGTTGTTAAACAATAAAACAAAGTGCACCATGTTAATCTAGGCATTTTTCCACCCCATTTACATATAAAGTTTATTTAAAACCAAGGTACGGTTATTTAGTTATGAAATAAATCATTTTAGCATGGCATTTGATCAAATTTAATCAAACAGCACTTTAAACATTTTAAACATGGATGAAAGTGGCATATTATTAATCTACACAAAATTCTAAGCATTTTACATGTTTAAACTAATTTAATCCGATGCATAGTTTATGAGATATTAAATGCATGAACATGAGGGTGTAATCTGTAACACAGGTTTTCTCTGGATAATTAGCAAATTCGCAGACAAGAAAAAAACATCTACAGGCCGAAACTGGTTGGGCCAATAGGAGCAGGGGCGCTGGAGGGGCTGCTCACCATGGGCCAAGCCTAGTCTATGGAGAGGCCAAGGCAGGCCGACGGATCTGACGAAGAGGAGCTGGGCCTTGGCGACGCGGTCAATGCCAGACTGAACCGAGCGAGCCGCCGCTGCTCTCGTTTCTGAAGAAATAGAAACAACAGCAGGACCATGGCAATGGAGAAGACGCTGGCAGGGGGTCACGGCGACGGGGTCGGCGGGAACCGGCCGGAACGGGCGGAACGGAGCGCGGGGAGGCGCCGGGGTCCAAATCCGGCAAGGGAAGGAGCGGATCGGGGCTCGGTGCAGCGGCTCCAGCGAGCCAGGGGACTTGGCGCAGTGGAAAACAGAGGAGGCCAAGGCGCCATGGCAGTGGAACGACAGCGGCGGCGGAGCTTGGGGCACCGGAGGAAGGAGGTCTGGCGGGGCCCGAGGGCACAGGGCGTCGGGGTGGCTGGATCCCGGTCGCGGGAGGTCGCCGGTGTCATGTTCCCTGTCGGATCGAAGCAGGGGTGGGCCGGCGGACTTGGAGCTCCATGGCGCGGGGCTGCTGCTGCAACGCACAGAGAGAGAGAGAGAGATGAGAAGAGAGGACCGGAGGAAAGAGAGAAAAGGGAACCAGGGCGGCACTCATCTTAGACGACGACGGTGGAGGTGCTCGGGGTTCGGGGATGCATGAGCTGCTTCTGCTGCCGGCGGCAGGGATGGGGCGGATGAGACGCGTGAGCTCTGCTGGCCTTCGGGAAGAACAAGAGGAGGTGCGGGGGAGCTCGGCTCCATGGAGATGCTCGAAGCAGAGGATCCAGGGGCGCGATTCCGGTGGAGCTCGAGGGTGAGGGCGGCGCTCGGGGTTGGCTGCGTGTGCAGGAATCCGGGAGGTGGTCGAAGGCAAGCGGTTGGAGGGGGGTGGATCTGAGATGGATGGGACAAAGAGGATCGGGTGATGCTGTGGTTGGTGGGTGGCTTAAGACGAGGTGGATCGGGAGGGATCCCGAGAGAACAGTGGCGGCAACGGACACGGAAGGATGGGACATTGATCCAAAATTTTAGGGTTGGGGTCTATATATAGGGAAAAAAGGAAGTTTTTGAGTCATCCGATCACGATCGAACGTCTCCGGGAAAATGGGTTAGGAAGTCCAATAAATAAAACAAAGATACTTTAGAGATGATTGGGGATGATCCGGACTCATCGGTGATGACAGCCCGGTTCGGGTTCGGAGCAGTTTCGGAATGCACACGAGGGTGTTGCGAGCTGGCAATAGAGGTTAGGTGGTCACGGTCAAGAGGGAATCGAATACCCGAATGGCCTCGGAACGGTCAATGAAAGCAAGGGGGGAATGCGGCAACTATGAACGGGTGCAAGCTTTAAGAAAACATGCAGATGCAATGCGCTTGATGATATGAGATGAGATGCATGACATGAACACAATGCAAAACAAAAGACAAAACCCAACCACGGAGGAAATAACATATCACATCTCCGGAAAAGGAAAGAGTTGGAGTTACGAATATGGAAAGTTGCATCCGGGGCGTTACAACACTCCACCACTACGAGAGGATCTCGTCCCGAGATCTAGGATGGCACCAGAGAGAAAAGGAAGAGGAAGATAAGAGGTAAACTAAGTTGATTCTTTGACGAACGAGTGAAACCTCGCACCTTGAGAGGTTGAGCAATTTAAAAGAAAGAGTACAATAGAGATGAACGAGATTGCAAACAATCCGTTAGAAAAGAGGAACAAGCAATATTACGAGGACTTGAAGGTTGCAAAGACATGAATCAATAGTTTAATGGACAAGATAGAATTCGACACCACTCCGGTTAAAACAAGATAAGAGAGGAAGAATTTGGGCAGCACTCCGGTTAAATGGATAAGCAAGAAAAGAACACAATCCTCACAAAACAAGGTGATGGGTGAAGAGCACAACATCACAATGCCTCCGGAATGAAAGAATAGAAGCTAGACCGTTGGGATAAAGGGACGGAGAAGAAAATGACAACTTTTGCCACAAGTGAACTTGGAAAGCATCCTTGCAAAGAAGAATCGAACGGAGTTGTTGGAAAACACACAATGAAACGAATAAGATTGTAGTGGGCTTATGGAAAACTTCTCAAAATTGAGGCGAAATTCTGCCATTACGGAAACAAATAATATAATTGATAACACCAACGAGATGAAAAAAACTTCTTCCACCAAGATGATAGAGAGATAACTCGGATCATTGACAAACACCATAATAGCAACATTCCTTAGGGAAGGCTTTAGGTGAAATCTTTACCAAGATAACTCGAATGAAGAGATTGATGGATTTAAAATACCTCATTCTTGACAACATGTGAATCACGAAACATGAAGGAAATTGTCAAGAGTGACATAACACCACCTCAAAAGATAAGGTAGGAAGAATTGCACTTCGGAATGCAAGATGAAGAATACTTGAACTCCTCAGAAACAACATGTGTTGAGCACCATGTTTATTTTAGAGTGTAGCTTGGCGGGTCATAACTTCGAGAGAAATCTTGAAGAACAATTGAAGAATGAAGAGAATCCTTGATGAACCACCATGTAGAGCCTCAATGAAGAACTCCGGTAATAAAAGGATGATAAAAAGAAAGAGAAGTTGAAAAACACAAGGCAAAGCCCTGCAATGATTTAGATGGAGCTTCGCGGCGAGATAATGCGGAAAACTTGGAACTCCGGAAAAGAAAAGATGAAGCATCTCGAACCGAGAATGTGATATGATGACCAACTCCGGAAAGAAAGATGAATCACTTGTAAACAAGAATTTATTCATCGTGAATAATCTCCGGAAGAAAAGAATTAAATCACCTCAAGGAAATAAGAATAAGATTTATTGTATGCTTATCCTTCATCAAATTAAATTGATGACAAGCAATGGATTTGGCATACTACTTATTCCCGTAGAAAGGATTAAGAGAGATATAGCGCAAACTTGAGGAGGTATTGATGGAACCACCGGTGGATTTGGAAACAACGAATGAATTAATATGATAACGAAGGAAAAGAAATGTTGAACGAACCACCGTAAGAATTGAAAATGAAAATAGCAAAGGCACAAATCACCGGGAAGAATTAGAAAACGAACGAAGATACTTGAGAGATTTTAGATACAACAGAACGAAGAGATCATGAGCTGATTAGAGGGTATTTGAACGATGCACTGGAAGAATTTAAGAACGAGAGCTGAAAGCTGAGAATGAGTAATATTCAGAAATGATGGCCTTCGGAGGAAAGAAATGGAAACAACTCATGAAATGCTCCGTATGGGTTTGAAGAATTCCCACAATCCAAAACAATTATGAGAGGATGGCGTCAAACTTGAACTACGCATCTTTGGAAGAATGGGTAAGGATTTAAGAGGAACTCTTCTTCGGTCTTCAAAATTCGAGAATGACGACGAGATACACCACCATGAATTGTTAAGACACTCTGGAAGGATTAAAAGAAAAAGGTTGAGCCAAAGATGAATCGAATTTGAAAGCGATCTTGGAGATGGCATCTGACTGATGAAATTCATTCTTACGTCAAACTCTGAAAAGAATTTGGAATGGCTCCGGAATAATTAGAAGAGTCCGGTAAGATCCTGGGAAAAGACCTGTGGGTTAGGGCCCACTCAAATGAAAACACCGTTGAAAATGATTTTAAAGAGAGATTGCACCGGTTGAATTAAATGGCTTGAATGAGATAACAATTTCCAAATAGCTTGAACAGATTAAGAATGGAAACACAAATCTTCTGAGATATCTTCAACACTCCAAAACAAATAAATAGGAAGAAGTGAATGATTAAGAGGTGCATCGGCATGAGAAAGCATTAGAGATGAGGAAAGGAATATGATGAATATTGAAAGCTTGAATTGGATCCACCGGAGAAGAAAAATCACGAAGAATGAAGAACTCAAAGCTCCATTAGTATCTTCATAAGAATCACCGGATAAGAACATTGACGGAAAAGAATGAAGAGACTTCCCACAAATAAAAGGATACATGATTACGAAATCTGAGTCCTTGAAGAAAAAGGGTGGGAGGGCGGGAAAACAAAGGCAACTTGGGGACGGATGAAACAAACACCGTTGAGAAAACTTAGAATTGATCTTGCGGATGTGGAGAATGATGGGATCATCTCGAACAGAAGCGCACCGGTTGGAAAAGAATTAACATGACGACCTCGATGATCAAGAAGGATTAGTATTCACATAGCAATATGAGAATACCATTTAGGAAAGGTATGGAATCAACACTTGACATTGAAGCAACTCGAATACCACAAATAAAACAAAACAAAGGATTTGGCTTGCGGAATAAGCCGGAACAAATACATATGATAGAGATTTACCCAATCCCATATCATGCATCTGTCGGAAAGATATTCTAGGAGCTACTTGAATTCCCACCTATAAACTCCTGAAACTTTCTGGTTATGCAATCTGGTGTTGGGGATACAGGGGAAGCAATATATCTCACCCAAACTAACAATCCCTACATCCAGCTGCATCCATCCGTCGACACATAACCAAGAAAACTCCGGAAATTGTGTACCTCAACCTTTCGAAAAGCATCCGTTATACAAGTTATGGCAATACTCCCAAACTCCCCAGTACTGGGTGACGTCGAGGTTATCTCACCAACAACTGCATAAAAGAGATTTTCGATGTCGGCAAAACTCAGGTATTCCAGAACTGCAACGATAAAATTATGACGACAACACCTCGGAGCTCAACTCCCCGGGACACTGCCACAACCCCTAAATGTCAGGAGGCACCAAGAACAATGTTCTCGTCATAAGAATATCGGAACGATTCCAAGATACCCGCGTGATCCTAAAAAAAATTTAGTAAAATTTGAGGAGAGGAAAGACAAAACATCTACGTCAGGAGACCTCACCAGAGCGATGAAGAGGGCTGAGGAGTAAAAAGAATCCTACTCTCCGATATATATATAATCCTAAGACTCAAAATAGTTTTCTTCTAGACTCAACAACGGCCAACAATCAAGGGGGCTCCTATGGTCGGTCGAGGCTCTGATACCAACTTGTCACGCCCAAGATGCGACCCTATCCTAAAGGAACTCGAAGGTCCCACCAAGGATAGAAGCGCATCTTGAAGACGCTTTTGCAAGGTGGATATCATTACATCAACATTACATAATAGTGGGGATACATCCAATACATACAATGTCACATGAATACAACAACACAACATACAAGAACAACATCCGACTACGGATGAATCATAAACAGAAACTCAAACAATATCCACCCTGCTAGCCCAGGCTGCCGACCTGGAACCTATCCCCTGATCGAAGAAGCAGAAGAAGAACTCCAAAACAAGCAACATCGCTCTCGCGTCAAGATCATCACATAACCTGTACCTGCAACTGTTGTTGTAGTAATCTGTGAGCCACGAGGACTCAGCAATCCCATTACCATGGGTATCAAGACTAGCAAAGCTTAATGGGAAAGGAAGGGGTAAAGTGGTGAGGTTGCAGCAGCGGCTAAGCATATATGGTGGCTAACATACGCAAAAGAGAGCAAGAAGAGAAGCAAAGGAACGACCGTGAAGCTAGCAATGATCAAGAGGTGATCCTGAACACCTACTTACGTCAAACATAACACAAAAACCGTGTTCACTTCCCGGACTCCACCGAGAAGAGACCATCACGGCTACACACATGGTTGATGCGTTTTAATTCGGATCAGGTGTCAAGTTATCTATAACCGGACATTAACAAATTCCCATCTGCCACATAACCGCGAGCACGGCTCTCGAAAGTTTATACCCTGCAGGGGTGTCCCAACTTAGCCCATAATAAGCTCTCGCGATCAACGAAGGATATTTCTTCCCCCCGGGAAGACCCGATCAGTCTCGGAATCCCGGCTACAAGACATTTCGACAGTAATAAAACAAGACCAGCAAGACCTCCCAGCGTGCCGACATCCTGATAGTAGCCGCGCGTATCTCGTCTCAGCCACAACCGGATGAGCACTACGTACAACTAGAACCAGCCCTCAAGTTTCCCCGAGGTGGCGCTGCAAGTGGCTCTAGTTTGGACCAACACTTAGACAAGCATTGGCCCGGGGGGGCTAAAATAAAGATGACCCTTAGGATGCGTGACTCCCAAGGGAAAAAGGTAATAGGTGAGGCAAATGGTAAAACCAATGTTGGGCCTTGCTGGAGGAGTTTTATTCAAAGCGAACTGTCAAGGGGGTCCCATAAATCACCCAACCGCGTTAGGAACGCAAAATCCGGGAACATAACACCGGTATGACGGAAACTAGGGCGGCAAGAGTGGAGCAAAACACTAGGCATAAGGCCGAGCCTTCCACCCTTTACCAAATATATAGATGCATTAATAATATAAGAGATATTTTGATATCCCAACATAACCCTTCCACCATGGAGCAATCTTCAACTTCACCTGCAACTAGCAACGCTATAAGAGGGGCTGAGCAAAGCGGTAACATAGCCAAACAATGGTTTGCTAGGAAGGGTTTCAAAGGTTAGAGGTTCATGGCAATTTGGGAGGCTTGACGACCAAATGATAGGTAGCGTAGCAAAGCGATAGATCAAAGCAACTAGCATAGCAATGATAGTAGTGAGATCCAGGGTAGCGGTCATCTTGCCTGAAATCCCGCAAGGAAGAAGAACGAGTCCATGAAGAAGACGAACGGGAGAAGTCGAACGAATCCTCACGATTGCAACATTACCGGAACTAAGAAGCAACATCAGAAAGAAACAAAACAACATTGTAAATGCACAAGCATAAACATGGCATGATGCACAAACAAGTATGATGCATGTTCGGGTTAATGAGGCATGGCATGGCAAACAACACTACAAGTTAAGTGGAGCTCAATATGCAACGAGTTGCATATTAACGAAACACCACATCAATCATTTAGGTTCTCTCTCGGTTATGCTACTCATCAATATTAAATGTTGTTAAACATGGCAAGGGGTGAATCAAAAGTAAACTAACTATTTAGTCAAGTTTAAATGAGGCCGGAACAACAAACAACAATTCCGGAAAATCCCCATATGCATATTATGGATTTGCTACTGTTCTACCCTAAACCATATTTTAAGGTTGTTAAACAATAAAACAAAGTGCACCATGTTAATCTAGGCATTTTCCACCCCATTTACATATAAAGTTTATTTAAAACCGAGGTACGGTTATTTAGTTATGAAATAAATCATTTTAGCATGGCATTTGATCAAATTTAATCAAACAGCACTTTAAACATTTTAAACATGGATGAAAGTGGCATATTATTAATCTACACAAAATTCTAAGCATTTTACATGTTTAAACTAATTTAATCTGATGCACAGTTTATGAGATATTAAATGCATGAACATGAGGGTGTAATCTGTAAAACAGGTTTTCTCTGGATAATTAGCAAATTCGCAGACAAGAAAAAAACATCTACAGGCTGAAACTGGTTGGGCCAATAGGAGCAGGGGCGCTGGAGGGGCTGCTCACCATGGGCCAAGCCCAGTCTGTGGAGAGGCCAAGGCAGGCCGACGGATCTGACGAAGAGGAGCTGGGCCTTGGCGACGCGGTCAATGCCAGACTGAAACGAGCGAGTCGTTGCTGCTCTCGTTTCTGAAGAAACAGAAACAACAGCAGGACCATGGCAATGGAGAAGACGTTGGCAGGGGGTCACGGCGACGGGGTCGGCAGGAACCAGCCGGAACGGGCGGAACGGAGCGCGGGGAGGCGCCGGGGTCCAAATCCGGCAAGGGAAGGCGCGGATCGGGGCTCGGTGCAGCGGCTCCGGCGAGGCAGGGGACTTGGCGCAGCGGAAAACAGAGGAGGCCGAGGCACCATGGCAGTGGAACGACAGCGTCGGCGGAGCTTGGGGCACCGGAGGAAGGAGGTCTGGCGGGGCCCGAGGGCATAGGGCGTCGGGGTGGCTGGATCCCGGTCGCGGGAGGTCGCCGGGGTCATGTTCCCTGCCGGATCGAAGCAGGGGTGGGCCGGCGGACTTGGAGCTCCATGGCACGGGGCTGCTGCTGCAACGCACAGAGAGAGAGAGAGAGAGAGAGAGAGAGAGAGAGAGAGAGAGAGAGAGATGAGAAGAGAGGACCAGAGGAAAGAGAGAAAAGGGAACCAGGGCGGCGCTCATCTTAGACGACGACGGTGGAGGTGCTCGAGGTTCGGGGATGCATGAGCTGCTTCTGCTGCCGGCGGCAGGGACGGGGCGGAGGAGACGCGTGAGCTCTGCTGGCCTTCGGGAAGAACAAGAGGAGGTGCGGGGGAGCTCGGCTCCATGGAGATGCTCGAAGCAGAGGATCCAGGGGCGCGATTCCGGTGGTGCTCGAGGGTGAGGGCGGCGCTCGGGGTTGGCTGCGTGTGCAGGAATCATGGGAGGTGGTCGAAGGCAATCGGTTGGAGGTGGGTGGATTTGAGATGGATGGGACAGAGAGGATCAGGCGATGCTGTGGTTGGTGGGTGGCTGAAGATGAGGTGGATCGGGAGGGATCCCGAGAGAACAGTGGCGGCGAGAGACACGGAAGGATGGGACATTGATCCAAAATTTTAGGGTTGGGGTCTATATATAGGGAAAAAGGAAGTTTTTGAGTCATCCGATCACGATCGAACATCTCCGGGAAAATGGGTTAGGAAGTCCAATAAATAAAACAAAGATACTTTAGAGATGATTGGGGATGATCCGGACTCATCGGTGATGACAGCCCGGTTCGGGTTCGGAATAGTTTCGGAACGCACACGAGGGTGTTGCGAGCTGGCAATAGAGGTTAGGTGGTCACGGTCAAGAGGGAAGCGAATACCCGAATGGCCTCGGAACGGTCAACGAAAGCAAGGGGGGAACGCGGCAACTATGAATGGGTGCAAGCTTTAAGAAAACATGCAGATGCAATGCGCTTGATGATATGAGATGAGATGCATGACATGAACACAATGCAAAACAAAATACAAAACCCAACCACGGAGGAAATAACATATCGCATTTCCGGAAAAGGCAAGATTTGGAGTTACGAATATGGAAAGTTGCATCCGGGGCGTTACAATCAAGGGCGCATTTTCCCTCATATGCGCCTCGACACTGAAGCCATTTCTGGACTGCCATGCTTAGAAGAAGCACTTGACTGCTTTCGTGATGCCGGTCTGCTCAGCTTTGTGACAGACAAAGAACATTGGAATGAGGAACTTTTGCTTCAATTCTATGCTATCCACCACATTCGCGGCTACAACAGGGATATAAAGACATGGGTTCTTGAGTGGATGACAGGAAATGTTCATCATGAAGCCAAAGCTCTTGACATCATTGAGCTTACAGGCCTACCCACTCCCGGAGAGCTGTATGAACCTGATTGTCAACTCCACCGCAATGCACTGGAGAGCATCTTCCGTAAGCCAGAACCAAACATGAGCCAGATGTTGAGCATGATGAAGCCTCTGCCATCTGACGCTGAATACCCGAAGGAGTTGATGACCTAGAGTATCTGCCTCGCACAATATATCACATCATCAGGCAAACTCTATGGCCTATCAAAGGGCATTCATCAGCAGCCAAACTTGAAGGAGCCATGAAGACATTGGTCTTTATGTCCTCAATGGCATCAGTTTCAATTCACAAGAATTCTTCATCCGGCAATTGGCTGCGTCTGGATCTGACCTTTTTGGCCTGAAATTCTATGCTCCATGGGTCATGCGCCTCATCAAGCTACACTCCTCTGTCAACTATCAGCCCTCTGCTCGCAATCATCTGATCTTTCTACCAGAGGTTGATATGTCAGTTGAAGCCATATACCCAGAGACTGCCAAGAAGCCTCTTTGTCTTCAAAATGCTGATCACCAAAGCTTCACTCAGCCCATGGAAGGCGTCCAAGAAGTAACACGTATCTATCCAATGGCTGGGAACACTCGTCTGCCTCATCATGCGCAAACTGAAGCTACTGAAAGCACCATTGCCCAAAGGCCTAAGAAGCGCTCTCGTGTTATAACTGACCGAGAACTTCTTGTGGCACTTCATCAGAAATAAGATAAGCATCACTTTTGGCTCAAGAGACAGATGCAAAGCCTCTTGGTGGACGTCAATCGCATTCGTAATCTTGCCACCAAGAATGCTTGTCACTCACGAGACCTGTCGGCGGTCATGGAAGAGTTTGACGCTGCTTAGTGCTGAAGCAGATCTTCAAGATGATTGACTCCACTCCTCCACGGATTGTTGTCCTACGTCGAACTCCATCCCTTGAAGATTCTGACTATTCTTCCTCCGCGGCAACTGTGAATGCCAGAGAGATCGATGATGAAGACGATGCTACTTCACCGGCCCCTACTTCTGCACGCATCGACACTGCACTAAGTACATCTGCGCCGCCAAACAACAACGACAACCCTGCTGCTTCACCTACTCATGAGGACGAGTAGATGCTCTATGTCTTCAAACCTTTTTGGTCCTTACTGAAAAAAGGGGGAGAAGCATATGAGTTTGATAGTCTTCAAGCGGGTTCATATGGTCGGTTGCTTTATATTTTGCCTAGTGTTTACAACTCTCGCTTTTGATACATTTGGTTCTTTGAGTTGTAACACTTAAACTCGATGGTCGTCTGCTACTTATTTTGCCTAGTGTTTACAACTCTCGCTTTTGATACATTTGGTTCTTTGAGTTGTAACACTTAAACTCGATGGTCGTCTGCTACTTATTTGCTTCACTGTGATGCGATGATAAATTCCGCATGTGCGATGATAACTTCCACACTTAGATCATTCTGCAGATGTCCATTTTTCATTATGCATGTCATTCTATTTGCTATATCATTTCATGGATGATGAATTATCTTCATAAGTTGAAGAGGATCTCCACAAGTACAACCTGCCATGTGCATTTGCATTCCAAAAGCAAATTACTTATGCACATCTTCAGGGGGAGCCTTTGCTACTTATGAAGACAATACCCTATCCTTTACAATTTCACATACTTTATCCCCGTTGAAAACTTCAACCAGTTTGTCATCAATCACCAAAAAGGGGGAGATTGTAAGTGCATCTAGTGCCACCCCTAGTTGGTTTTGGAGTATTGACGACAAAGTTGGTTGAGGGACTAATGCGTTTGTGAGAATTGCAGGATAACGCAGGTAGTGTCCCTCATTGATTCGGTTTACCTACCGGAGATGACCCCTAAAAATGTATGAAGACATTGACGACAATGGTGGTATGTGAAGATATTCATATTGAAGACTATGACATGAGAAGACATTGAGTGAAGACTATGGAGCGCGAAGACTATGTTGTTTCGCTGTTTCCTTTTTCTTCTTTGTTGAGTCATAGGAACCACCGTACTGTTAAGTGGGGTATAAGTGAACAAAGTCAGAATGACTGAAGTGATGCTCAACCCAAATCCTATGTCTTCGAGCGAAGACAATGAAAGCAAATCTTATCCAGAGCTGGATGAGTCAGCTTTGCTTGTAGCCCAGGTAAAGTTGCCGTGTGTGTTTGAAATCTGACCGTTGGAACACGTGTCAGCTCCTTAGTGACCCAGGGTCATTTCGGACATATCAGGTCGGGTTGCCTAGTGGCTATAAATAGCCCACCCCCTAAACCATAAATTGGTGGCTGCTCAGAGTTAGTGCACGGCTTTTGTCGTTTGAGAGCAACCCACCTCTAAGCCTTTAAGAGAGAGAAATCCTTGCGAGGACCAAGCCCAAACACCCAGAGCCAAAGAGTGTTGGGCATCACTAAAGTCTTTCTGTCTGTGTGACCTGAAGACTTATTACACTTGAGGACTGTGAATCCTCCAGCCGGTTAGGCGTCGCGTTCTGAGCATCCAAATTGTGGATTGCCGGTGAACGAAGTCTGTGAAGGTTCGGAAGTCTACCTTGAAGACTTACCAGAGTGATTGGGCGAGGACTGTGTGTCCTAAGCTCAAGGGGAACAAGGTGAAGACGCGTCTTCTGAGTTAGATCTCAGCCTCCCTAACCAGACGTACAGTTGTCACAGCAACTGGAACTGGTCCAACAAATCCCGTGTCTTCAACAAGGGATTGGTTCTATCCTCTCCCTTCCTTTACTTAGAATTTGTCTTCGTGAAGTCATTGCCTATCTGTCGTACCTATTTGACTTCATTGCTTGACTGCTATCGTTGGTTGGCTTCATACTATCTTCCATCCTGATCCTTACTACTTAGCTGCTATTAGTCCTGTACTTTCACATCATTGCATACTTGACTATGGTTTGCTTGTTGTAGTTTATCTTCCGCTGCATATCAATTAGGTCATTCCTATTGTTTGTCTTCAAAACTTCCATGTTTTGAATACTTTCATAAAAATCGCCTATTCACCCCCCTCTAGTCGATAACTAGCACTTTTAAAGAGTATCCCGTGGAGTCCCATTTTGCGGTACGCCACACCCCTCCCGATGAACAGGACCCCCGTTTCGACCGTAGGAGGTCCGTTTCGTCCGTTTTGCAGTACGCCACACCCCTCCCGATCAACAGGACCCCCGTTTCGACCGTAGGAGGTCCGTTTCGTTTGTTCTGCAGTACGCCACACCCCTCCCAATCAACAGACCCCCGTTTTGATCGTACGAAGTCCGTTTCCTCCGTTTTGCGGTACGCCACACCCCTCCCGATCAATAGGACCCCCGTTTCGACCATAGGAGGTCCGTTTCCTCTGTTTTGCGGTACGCCAGGCCCCTCCCGACCAACAGGATCCCGTTTCAAACGTGGCTGGTCGAACACAAGGCCGTTTCCTCCGTTGTGCGGTACGCCAGGCCTCGTTTCCATCTCTTGTTCCGTCCAAGCCCTCCCGATGAACACGACCATGCATTCCGTTTCGACCCAGCCGGTTGGCCCCCATGAACACGACGATGACGTTGTTTCTCAGTTCCAACCCAGCCATGTACGTATGCGCGAGTAGGCGCTCGAGACCCTGCCCTTATGTACGTACGTGACCGTATTATCTTTCTTGCACCCTCGCCGATGTACGTACATTTACATGCTACATGCGCGCCTCTACTATGACACGTCCACGCCTCTACTACAACACGTGCGCGCCTCTACATCGACCAGTATGTACGTACACGTTCGCGACCAGAATGACAACGCTACGTATGCTTCGACCAGGTGGGTCCTAACTGTCAGGCACTTCCTTGCCTGTGAAGATGTAGCTGGTGGGTCCCAGCAGTCAGGGGGGCGAATCGTTTTTTTTTGCCCGGACGCACTTCCTTGCGTGCGAAGATGTAGCTGGTGGGTCCCAGCAGTCAGGGGGGCAACTCGTTTTTTTTTGCCCAGACGCACTTCCTTGCGTGCGAAGATGTAGCTGATGGGTCCCAGTAGTCAGGGGGCGAATCGTTTTTTTTCCTGGACGCACTTCCTTGCATGCGAAGGTGTAGCTGGTGGGTCCCAGCAGTTAGGGGGAAATGTTTTTTTCACAAAATACGGTGGCCCGTCCGGTGGGTCCCCACTGTCAGGTGGAGGAATAATTATTTTCCACGTAATAAGGAGGCACTTCCTTGCTGCGGCCATGGACCCAGCTGTCAGCCTCTCCACATACAGTCCACGACCGATGGAAGTCATTCCTTGACCATGTTGACCACGCCGCACCAAGAGCACTAGGGCGTTGGACGACAGCGAGGCCTAGGAAGGGGACGACGGGGAGCCAGGGAAGAAGCGGCAGTGGAAGCCCGCGCGAAGAGGAGTATGAGGGTTCACTGGTTCGGCTGTGGTGTGAGGCTGCCATCGCCGCAGGGCCTGGCCAGCCGTCGGAATAGTAGGGGGCGGTGAGGCCTCCGCGACAGCACATTCGGCCATGGGAGGTAGGAGCATGCGGCACGACCGGCGCTGCTTTGGGCGGCTGGAGCAAGAAGACGAGAGGTTGAAGAAGCACTACGGCCGTTGGATGGACATCGTACGGTCACTGGAGCTAGAATCGTTTATATTGACTAAGTTGACAAAGCCCTCCGTCCCCGTCAACTTAGTAGGCCCACAAGTCAGCCTCCCACCAAGGTGGGTCCCAGCTAGCAGGGGGTATTCATTTTTTTTGCGTAATAAGGAGGCACTTCCGGTTGGTCTGAGCTGGCAGCAGGGGGGACGTTTTTTTTGCGAAATATGGTGGCCCGTCGGGTGGGTCCCAGCAGTCAAGGGAAAAGATTTTTTTGCAAAATACTAGTGGCCCGTCCGATGGGTCCCTGCTGTCAGGTGGAGGAATAATTATTTTCTGCGTAATAAGGAGGCACTTCCTTGCGGCTGTCGTGGACCCAGCTGTCAGCCTCTCCACGTACAGTATTCTTCCGATGGAATTCGGTCGTTGACCACATTGACCACGCCGCGCCGAAAGCACCACGGCGGTGGACGACGGCGAGGCCTAGGAAGGGGACAACACGGAGCCGGGGAAGACGCGGCAGTGGATGCCCACGCGGAGAGGAATACGAGGGTTCACTGGTTCGGCTGCACTGTCGTCGCCGTAGAATAACAGGGGGTGTGTGTGAGTGGAGTGGAGGGATGGCCTGGCCAGCGGTGGGAGTAGTATGGGGGCGGTGAGGCCTGCGCGGCAGCACAGCCGGCCATGGGAGGCAGGAGCAGGCGGCACGACCGATGCTGCTTTGGGCGGCTGGAGCAAGAAGACCAGAGGTTGAAGAAGCACTACGGTCGTTGGATGGACATCGTATGGCCAGTCGTGCTAGAATCGTGCATATTGACTAAGTTGACAAAGCCCTTCATCCCTGTCAACTTAGTAGGCCCACTATACTGGGTCCCAGCTAGCAGGGGGAGTATTCTTTTTTTGGGGCGTAATAAGGAGGCACTTCCTTGCGTGCGAAGATATAGCTGGTGGGTCCAAGCAGTCAGCAGCGATAACATTTTTTTCACGAAATACAGAGGCCCTTTCGGTGGGTCCCAGATGTCAGGTGGAGGAATCATTATTTTGCGCGTAATAAGGAGGCATTTACTTGCGTGCAGCCGTGGACCCAGCTGTCAGCCTCTCCACGTACAGTCCACTTCAGATGCATGTCGGTTGTTGACCACGTTGACCACGACACGCCGAGAGCACCAGGGCGATGGACGATGGCGAGTCCTAGGAAGGGAATGACACGGAGGCAAGGAAGACTCGGCAGTTGTTTCCCACGCGGAGGGGAGTACGACTGTACGAGGGTTTACTGGTTCGTCTGCCGTCGCCAGAGAATAACAGCAGGTGTGGGACTGTGGGTGAGTAGAGGGATGGCTAGGCCAGCGATGGGAGTACGGTGGGGCAGTGAGGCCTGCGCGGCAGCACAGCCGGCCGCGGGGAGGAGAGAGCAGGCAGTCCCGCCAACGCTTGTTTGAGCGGCTGGAGCAGGAAGAGTAGAGATTGAAGAAGCACGACGGCCGTTGGATGGATATCCAACAGTATACACGCCATCTGCGGAAAGCCTCAAATCTGTGGAAAACATCATACAGCCCATCTGCCATTATTTCAAATAGTTTACAGCCCATTTGCTAATTCTTACGGGTTTTTTTGGAGCCCATATTCTTTTTGTTAGCATTACAGCCCATATTGTGGCCACGGTTAAAAAATTATACGAAATTTTGCATATGTCGGTGCGGTCTGAACTGTTTTTAATCCCGAAATTTCGAGTCACATTCAGACTGATTTTAAAAATAAATGTATATCAATATATAATCCAATAAATTATCCATGCATAAAAACCAATACAATTTAAAATCTCAAAATGAAAAAAGATATTTGAAACTAATTGCCGGTTTGATGTGTTTTAAAAATGTACAACCCATTTCTCATTACTGATAGGCCATTTTCTCGGCCAGCCAAATGAAGCTCTCCTCATCTTGAAAGATTTGCAGCCCAACAGGCCTGATAAAGCGACTTACTTGACAAATCACAAAAAAAACTGGGCTAGCCATTTTCAGAAACAAAAAAAACTACTTGGTTGGTCTGTGGTAAACATAAAAGAAAAGGCTGTCTAGACAGGCCAGAGTGTCCCGCACAGCCCAGTTGACACCCTGCTTCCGTCTCAAAAACAAATTACATAAATGCCACTCCAATTATGGTGATTAATAAAAATGCCGCTGCAATTTCCAAACTTTGAAAAATGCCGCTGCAATTTTTGCAAACTTTGAAAAACACCACTGCAGTTTGCAAACTTTGAAAAACGCCACTCCAGACTTTGAAAAATGCCACTAGAAATGGCATGAAATGGCAGTTTTCAAAGTTTCTCAGAGGCATTTATCAAATTAACTCAAAAGAAAAATAACTAGGCGAGCTGCTGGGTCCCTGGTGTCAGCCGCTCGTTGTGCAATTCTCTCATTTATTGACTACGTTGACAATGGCATGGGACCCAGATGTCAGAAATCCACTAGGAGGAGCCATATTTTTATTGGCTTGAAATAAGGAGGCACTTGCTTGTGTACTGCCATGAACTTGGCGGGTCCCTGCTGTCATCCTCTCCACGTACAATCATCTCTTGATTGTGTACGCGTAAAATTGCTAGGCCCACAAGTCAGCCTCTAAACCCGTGGAGGACAAATACAACCCATTTAAAAAAATAACAGCCCATTCCATACGTTCAAACGGAAAGTTCCACATTCAGAGCAAAGTAACAGGTCTGATCCACATATAGAGTACTGAACTTCCACGTTGACAACCATCATAGCCAAGTTAACTATCTACTCCCACTAGACAAGTACTAGCTTACTCTTAGCTAACTAGACGATGCCGGCCGCCATCTGTGGTACACGCTAAACACCGGCACCTGCGTCCTGCGCCTCGCCTCGGACTTGCCAGAGGTACGATAGGGCGCGTTGCTCGCGCGTGTTGGCCCTTTCCATGCCGGCGTGGTCCACCGAAGCTTCGGCTTCCAAGTGGGAAACCCTCTTGACGAGCTGGTAGTAAAAATCAGCATCGCGAACGCGTGCGTGCCCGACAGCCTCCAGGGCTATTTGCCAGACGCCGACCTCCATGTAGTCGGCCCAGTTGCGGGCGCTCTGCTCGCGACTCAGAGCGTTGGTGCGCTGCTGCTCCATGTCCCGCTGGCGGCCCAAATCGGCGATATGCTACTCCTCCGCCAGGTGGTCGCGCTCCAACAACTCCTGCTCCTCCGCCATGCGGTCGCACTCCAACAACTACTCGATCTGCGCATTGCCATCTAAAGACAGATAGAATGCCTCCTCCCTCCGTCTGCCTTCCGGTGAAAAACCGAACACTAGTTCCGGCGGTGACCGCCTCCGGCGTCGCCTACCGCGGACGGGCGGGGGCATGGCGGACGTGGCAAGCGACGTCGGGATGGTGGGGGCTTATGAGGATATGGCGAGTTGGGTCACGGTGGCACCGGAGAAGGCCGGGAAATAGTACTTATAGGGGGAAGGTAGCGCGACGGTCATCGGAATTAATTGCATAATGGCTTAGCGCGCCAGCTTCCCGTGGAAAACTAGGGAAACTGAAATTATGACTGTGTTGTCCCATCCCGTCTGGGTCGCATGCCGGCATGGCGGTCAAACGAGTGCACTCGAATCATCTCCCTCCTCGTCGATAATGATTTCACGGATTTAAAAAGCCCGCAACAATTAAAGAGTATCTTTTTCACATCAGTTAGATGCCTTAATTACGGCCGGCTGCATGCAGGCACTCAGAATCGCTCGCAGGCAGTACGCGAAGCAGCATGCAACGAGTCGCAGCCGAGGGCACGCATGCAGCCACTTAAATTGCTGGAATTAATTAGGCTTAAACTTTTGCATGCCGTTAGTTATTGCCATGCCTTGGTCTTGCTGCTTTGCTCACGAGACTAATAAACCCGGCCGGAGGGAGTACCTTGGTTGGTGAGAGGTTTGAATTAAGCCCTGCAAACCGGAAAGGAGGTACTAGTACGTGCGTGATCCGCTATTTATTCGTGTAGGATCAAGTAGGTCGTTTCTTGAATTGAGCCCTGCAAACCGAAAAGGAGGTAGTACGTGCGTGATCCGCTATTTATTCGTGTAGGGTCGATAGTGTAGCTTGTCTGTTTCTTTAGAGGTAGGCATTTTTATCCATGTAGGATCGATAGTGTAGCTTGTCAGTTTCTTCAGAGGTAGGCATTTTTATTCAAAAAACTGCCACTTCGCATCTTGCGTCGCAAATAAAACTGCCATTAGCGCATTTGTAGGCTAACTAGTGATCGATCAGTAACTTGTAAACACTGAGCGAACAGAAATAAGTAACTGTTAATGCATCTCAATGATTCACAGATCATATAAAAATATGTAGCTCCAAAAGCAAAGATCAGCCACTTCGGATCTTGCGTTGCAACTAAAACTAACTAGTACGATTCCCATACATAAGATCAACAAGTTAATGCATCTCAATGATTCACAGATCATATACAAATATGTAGCTCCAAAAGCAAAGATCTAGAAAAAACATATGTTCTTCCTACTAACATGGATGCTTCTCTTGGCCAATATTCAGTACAGACTGAAAGACAAATTTTTTTTTGAAGTCTACAATTCCTCTTGCAAACGTAAGTGATTTCACCAACAGCTGGAACCATGAGAATGAACCACACATGATGGAGGAACATCCACTGCAATATGATTTGGTCTTCTCTCAATCACACTGTGAGACTATTTTCGGAATACAAACTGTAACTTAGGGAAAATGATGCCCATTGTATAATCAGACCAAAGCAATGAAGCACCTAGTGTTGTCCAGTAAATAGTACAGTACTGCTTTTCTGCAGTCCATGAAGTGACTATCCAATCTTTGTGTCTATTTTTAAATGGCACTACATGCAGTGACTATACTATTCTCTTGTGCAGTTCAACCAAAATTGCGGACACTTTGTTTGTTTGCCAAACAGCAATGGGCAGACATCTCTGTCTGCAAAATATCAAGCAGCTAGTAAACATATACCACACCATGTTCGCAGTGATGGAAGAGGTGAAATTGATACAATCGAAATTGAGCATCCAATCATTGGATCCTGTCCTGCACCTCCAATGTAGGTCCACCCTGCCAATAAATTCACATGCAAACCACTAGTATTACTATCTAATGACAGTACAAAAAGAGTAGCAAGATAGTAGCAAACCATGTACCTTCGTAATGAACAGCTCATAGTGCCACCAATTGGATAGAAAGGTTTGGAAAAAAACATGCTCCTAATGTTGAACCAGTTGGACTTTTTGTGCAGTTCCACTAAAATCGAGCATCCCTGTTTGCATAGATATTGAAAGTGTGATTACAATAAAAGTGGCGCTAGTTGAAGCATAGACTCACAAATATAAGCATTCCAATTTCTTAATGGGAAAAGGTAGCAAGACTATTTCTAACCACCTGTTTGAAGGATTAAATAAAGCAACAATGGCTGATGTCAGGAAGGCATACATAGTTTTTTCTGAAAAACTGAGCCATTCCTGACCTTTCCTCTTCTTTTAAGCAAATTTTGTGTAGTTCTACTAAAATAAAATGCCATCACCGCCTTGACAATTCAGTGACACTGTACAAAAGGAAATGTCTTAACATTACATCATGATGTCGGGTATGTAGTCGACAGGCATTAGAGACAAACATACAGACCTCCTCCGATAACATAATGAACATTAATTTTAACAAAGGTGTGACTAGCTTTACCGGGATAATTTGAGTGAACTCTACACCCTCTATTCCTTAATATAATACGTTTTCGCGGTTCAGTTTAATGTACCACAAACGTCTAGTATTTATAAAAACATGTAGTAGTTTTCTTGAGCACATATCTGGGAAAGCTTGCCACACTTTATTTATGTCCATACGCTAATGCAACAGCATTCGAATACTACAAATATACACTAATCCAGTGGCTAGTGCAACAGTAGAGTAGTTAGTTTATTACATGGTACAGTACAATGGTTTTACTAAACAAATTTCAATAAACTCTATCACTGGAAGGTTTCTATAAGAATTAACAATACAAAATGTAAAGGTAACAAGTTTCAGCATTGGTATACTAGCTGTGCATGAGCATTAAACCAAATACAGAAGTCTGAAGGTAACTAGCATTATTAACTAATGACAGTATAAAAAAATTACAAACCATGTACCTCCAAGGTAAATATCATTTCAAACTCGGGGGGACCTTAAAAATTGCTATCCCAATCTTTACAATCGATCAAACATAAAAACTTGATCGAACGAATCAAGAGAACGGCCGGAGGAGGAGGTGCCCACTCTTGACCTTTCCTCTTGTCTTCATAATTGTCTGTGCAGTTTAACCAAAATAAAATGACATTAGCGCCTTGGCATTTTGGTGACACTGTACAAAAAATTTAACTTATCTCATGAAAGTGAGGTATGTAATCTATAAGCATTAACAGTGCAAAAATCTGAAGGTAGTAACAAGTTTCATCGTTGGTATACTGGTTGTGCAACAGCATTAGAATGCCTTAGCTGAAAAATCTTTAATACATCCACAATCAACAGCTAACCCTGAAATAATCCAGTGACATTAAATGGCATTAAATAAATTTCTCGGTGGCATTAGACTGAGAGCGGCATTAGTTAAATGTGGCATCACTTTAGCAGTAGCATTGCTTGACTTGACTGCTAGCGTTATACTAACAGCAAAAAAAGTGGCAATAAGAGCATGGGAGGCCCATTCTAACAGTGGGCGCACCAGTACGATGTACCTCCACTGACGCGGACTGGTGAGGGAGGTATGGTTGCCCAGAGCAACAAATATCCACGCAGCATATGTGGATCACGTCCCATTTTTGTTCTCTTTAGCCACCTTTTTCCTATGTGAGGACAACAAACCGATCGACTTGGTCATTCTCTATTGCATTGCCATGCCTTTCTACCCTTCTTCAACCAAGAGACACGAGACTCGTTCCTTAGCTACTGATTTTCCCCTTTTCAACCTAGATGCGGGTTCGATGCCTACTCTCTTGGACAGTATAGTCTCCCTTCCTTTCCTTATTCAACCCTGACATGGATTAGTCTGCATGAAGTAGGGTTTCCTTTAATAGTGTAAATTATGGTTTTCGTCTGCATGGCCAGCAGAGCAGAGGATAGCAAATTGGGAAGATGGTGGAGTGGAAAAAGATCCACATGCAACGACATGCCAGATGGGGCAATAGAACAGGGGTATGGTTCGAAAAGAGGTAGCATACCTGAGGGTTGGCGGGAAGTGGCTTCGCTCATGGTCGTCATCCTCCCCACACACTACGGCGGCGATCTTGGAGAAGGAGGCCATCCCGCGCGGGTGCTAGGACTGAGAGGACGGCCTTGTCGTCAGTGCATGACCTCGCTCGCCGACGACGAGTGCGTCAACGTTGCACATCCTTTTCTTCCCCGGCGGATCTATGACCACCGGTGAGGAGGGACATAGGGGCTACACTTTTTAGATCTAGAGAGAGGGTGGTAGTGTGAGAAGCAAGTGGGCAGCCCTTGGCAAGAAAGCGCTGAAGCTCCAGCCTATATATCTTTTTTATACTACTAGTACTGGAGGTGGAGTAGTGGTAGAGTAGTTTATATTTTCTCTGCGTACAGTACCAGTTAGTCGTGCTTCAAAACTGAATGGCACGCCATTAAAAAATAAAGGTCGATACCTAATGCGGCACCTCGGGCCAACGCGGCGAGATCGCATTTTGCACGAGAAATTACACACCATGTTTCGTTGACATGTGGTCCCGTTCCAACATATCAGTGAGACGACGGCGAGTAGTAGGAGTATTTCCGAACCGACGTGTAGGCCGGGGTGCCCCTTCATGAGTCGTGGCAAACTGGCAGCCGTCCACCGACTCTTCGCCTTTCCCTCTTGATTTGGAACTGCTATCGCACGCTCTTCCTCTCCCTCCTCCATTTTCCTTTAGCCCTTCACCCTTTCTTCTGCCATTGTTCGATTGTCTTCTCCATGGAGGGAACAGGACAAAAACGACCCCGTTATTCTTTCCCCGATCTGAAAGATGATGTGGTGGAGGAACTCATTGATCGGTGCGACGCCATCACCTCCGCTAGCATGGCAGGTTCGTTCAAGCCCATTCTCGACTCAACTAATAACATCATTACAAGGAACCCAAGAGTCAGGGAGAGGTTTGATCTCCCCTATCTTCTTCGCCGTGACCCTGATGACTCGCGCCCTCACGACGGAGGCCTCGCCCTGTGCAAGTTGATGCCACTTGATAATGATACGTATGATGTTAAGATGCCATCGCTTGAGGGAAAGGCTTGGGCAGGCGCAAATGGAGATTCGGTTGTTTACATTGGGTCCAACTGCGAGTGGGAACTTGTGAATATGTACACTCGTGACCGGGTTCCCCTTCCAAAAATCTCAGCGGACAGCCCAGAGGTTGAGCACAACGGTATTGTACGCATGTTCAAATACAATCATGGCGACTGTCTTCTACGGAAGATAGAAATTTCTCGAGTTCCCAACCGCTCTTGGAATTACAACAACTATGAAGTTGTTGCTATCTTCGACAAGCTTGTTGTTGTCCTTGGTGGTTTGACTGGATGGATATTGCTCAAAAATACGGATGAGTACTGTGATGCAATTCAGTACGAGGGCCTTGTGTTTGCTGCCACCACTCGTGGCACCATTTTTGCATGGCATCCTCGTTATTTCGGTACGTTTGTCTTCCACCGTAATTATAATTGTTTCATTCACATGCATGCAGGTTAGCAAGTTTCCCTTTACTAATTAACCTTCTTCTTGTGTTTCCAAGGTCATGTGAACATTCCACCACCTATACTTGAAGATTTTTATAACCAAGGGGGAGATGACGATGGTGATGATCACGAGCATGAGGACGAGCAGCGCCCATATACTCTTTGGCGCCTGGCAACTAATTCTGATGGATCACCTCTTCTCGTGTGTATACAGCCCACTGATGATGTTACTGCTAAGGAAGCAGGTGTAGTCTCCCATGGTCGCACTCTCCGGACCTATTCCAACACCCGTTGCATGGTATTCGGGATGGATACTAGTGTGCTAGGGCCAACTCCTTCTCCCTGGTAAAGAATTGATAGTCTTGGAGAAAACTCACTCTTCCTTGGACAAAACTATCCAATGATGGTGAAAGGCGATCCAACTCCTGTTGACACAACATTACTACCATTTATGAGAAGCAACTGTGTGTATACCTCAGACATTTGGGTGGTTCCCTACCCTGGTACTGATATAGTATGCCGCTTCAGCCTGGATGATCAGTCCTGTGTTGGTCTCCAGATCGACAATGGATGGCCCGTCCCAGAGAATCACTTGTGGTTCAAAGCAAGCGTTTCCAACGCCGAGGAATGGTTGAGTTGAAGTTCATTTCATTGCTTGTTATTTGTTGTGTGGTGAAAACTTTAGTATTTATAATGTATCCTCGTTGTCGATGTGGGTTGATGACCAGTTGTGTGTAATAAAATGATATGCCTGTGATAAACTTACTAAATTTATGAATGGCTTTCGAGTTGCTTCTGTGAGTGAGTGGTGCGACGAGGCAAAAAAATATTTTCCGAATACATAATTGTACGTGCATTGCAATAGGTTATCGGATGAGGCCAATCAACAATAGTACTACACTATTTGTACTAGCTTCACATGCTTCGCGTGTCGTGCGGGTGTTTTTACTGTAGCCATATTGTACGTAACCAGCACCTCGAATCCTCGATACTAGTACTATATAGTAAGTAGTTGGAGTAGTAGGGTGGCATGGGCCAGAACAAGCATTCACGTCCAGGAGTTCGACACACGCCACCAGCATGACTTCCATCTGACACCATATTTCTTGGAGTCCATGCTAGAGCAATCTCTTCAACCTCATCGTATCTCTAACTCAGCCATCGCGTGGCGGGCAAGGTGGGGGTTTGCCGATAGTCGGTTTCCTTAACTGCGGTCCCACTTGTAAGGCCAACTGCAACGCACGACCACAAACGGACCTTAGTTTTGCATGAACTCCAATGATAATTTTGACTAGAAAAGCAAGACCAAAGAAAACAAGAACCACAAGAGTACATTTTACTACTCCTGTAAGTTGGATTAGTGCCTTCTCGATGCATTCATTGATGATCTGCGGAGGCTCGATCTTGCGTGCTTCTTTCTTCTTCAAGTGTAAAGAAGTAGACGTTGCTTCCTCACATATGGTCTCATGTCTAGCCTCTATTCTAGTAGGAGTATCCACAAGTGCACTAATCTCATATCTAGCCTATGTGCTAGCTAAAAGTGATAGAACATCTACTAAATTGCGCTCTATCAATATATGGATGTACTCTTCTTCCCAATACAAAAACTTGCATCCATTCTACTCCCTCCGTTGCACAATACGTGCCTTCTATTTGTCAAAATATATATGTATCTAGACATGTTTTAGTATATAGGTACATCCATTTTTGGACAAATGGAAGTCAAGTATTTTGGAACGGAGGGAGTACACAATAAAATTTTTGAGTTATCACAACTAGTCTAATCCGAGAGCACAACCGAAGATTTGGTCGGGTTCTTCCTCCTTTTGATGACACGTGGGACATCCAGCATCCAGGTCGTGTCATGAAAGAAAATAGAGTGGTAGTTGAAGCCACGAGATGTGCATCTTGGGTTAAAATGTAAATAGAATCTTACTACTCTTGAGTAACTCCAAAAGCGGCCACTGAAGATCTTTCTTGGATTTGTTTTTCTTCACCAACACGTCGAGGTGAAAGATGTTCAGGTTCATTGGGTCTGCTTGCATTTCACTGACATGTGGGACCGCATGTGAGCAAACAGCTGATGGGCTCCGCGCGTACGCTGGCTGGCTGGGAAGAGAGATAGAGGAGGGCTGAGCACGGACTGCAGGATGTTCTACGTACCTCGATATAGGCTCAATATAGTGGAGTGGCATGGGCCATAACTAGCATTCACGTCTAGCAGTACGGCACACGCCACCCACACGAGTCCCATCCGACACCAATTTTCTTGGAGTCCGTGCTACAACCATCTCTTCTCCCTCCTGTTTTCTCAGCCATCGCACGGTGGGCGGGGTGGGGGTTTGCCGATAGTCGGTTTGCTCAACTATGGTCCCACTTGTAAGTGAAAATGCAACACCGCACGCATTCCCGCTTGAGCGGCGTGCCGGACCAACCGTGTGGGGGTGCGACACGAACACGGCAGGCTTTTCCTTTTGAACTCGTAACTTGTAAAATTTGGTTCTGCTCCATGGCACGATCGATAGATAGAAAATAACGATTTTTCCTAGAGTAATGAGAAGTTTGGTTCTGGCGCCGTTCATGCATGGAGTATGTACGAAAATTATGAAGTTGATGCGAAAGGTAAGATAATTACTGTAGTATCATATACTACTACATGGATTTGACGGAAAGATAAAAATACATACGGATCCATCAACGACATCCTCACGCCCTAGTGCGCCGGGTCACCAACCGACGTGTGAGGAGCAGCGGTGTTGGCGGCGAGCTCAACGTGCTTCTGAACAGTGCCGTCCAAGGTTGCCCTGCGGTCCAAGAAGTCCAGCGTCCTATTGTCCTCCTCTTGCATGTACTAGTCCTTGTGGACGATTTGCGCGTAGACGTGGGTGATTATGTCAATGGTATCATGCTGCACCAGGCACTGTGCGGCGAGCGCGACCACAAGGTGGACATTCTCCGGCGCGACGGCGGGCAGTCGCAGGGCCACCAGTGCGTCGAAGAGGTTGTCACCATAGTGGCCGTTGAGGGTGGCGGGCATCATAGAGCCTGGGCGCATTGGCTGGAGGCTTACGTCAAAGTCGTCCGCGAGCTTCTTGACGATGGTGAACTTGTCGAGGAAACCGACGAGGACCTCGTCGAACAAGGAGACGAAGCTGTCGTCCAAGCGGCCCCTCGCCCTGGCAGCCTCAAGCAATACTACCTGGAGACGTTCCTCGTTGCCGGGCTGCAGGCCGGCGTCGTGGACCATCTGGCATAGCCGGCTGATGCTCGCGCTCATCGCCTCCATGGGTCTAGCTTAGCTTCTAGTGAACTGATCTTGCGATTCGAGTGATCACTCTTGCCCTTGGTTAGCGTGCATAGGTGCGTAGGATTTCGTACTACTCCTCGGCCCTCTACTGCACCTGCCTTTGGCTATATGATAGGTGGGACAGCCACCCCCTGGGACCACGTGTCATTCACCCAAAGGCAGTTGCCGTAAGTCAATGAAGCTGCGTCCCCCTCCGTGCTGGTGCAGTATAGTCATCTCATCGGACCTCTAGTTGGGGCCAAATGAGAGAAGTTTGATGTTTACTGGTTTATTGGTCCCCTTTGCATTTTGCGCCAAGTTTTGAACTTTGATTTAACTAATAAAATGTTAATTCATGTAAACAAAATTGTTGTGTAAGTCACATTACGAAAACCAAATAATCCCAAAACCCTTAGGCACGGTGCATTAACTCCATCCTTGTTTCCTATTTCATGACATATCAACCAATGAGAGATGTGGGCCGTGCATGCTTTCAATGACTTGAGACTACCAAACATGACATGCAGTGTTTAGTTCATTGCATGTAATCCTATTAGTACTCTAGTTAGCAAAAAAACATTAAGTTCTCTCGCCGATAGGAATAAAACACCATGTATTTATTTATAGAGGGAGTAGTACATTTTTTGTGACATGCATTACTAGATATTGCTAGTCAAATACTAAAATCCAGATGGACGTAGTAGTACTCCTAAATCCAGATGGTGGTGCTACTAGTACTAGTAGTAGTACTACCAATGTAGTAGTAGGAGTACTAGCACTGTACTACCCGTTGGTCAAATTATTACGTGCTGCTCCTCACAGTGAAGTGACAAGACCCTGCGCCAGAGATGACACCTGAGTATAGGCGCTGTGTTCGGCATACCATTGTCAGCCTCACCGTCTGCAGTCACTATCATCATGGCTGTAGAGCTAGCCTGCTTATAACTAGCCATGTTCGACATAATTTCCCGTGCGTAGATGCCCGCGCATTGCATGGAACACCAAGATTGGGGGTGGACGGCTCCGGCAGCGGCCATCGCGTTAGATTTTTCCACGGCCTTCTAGATGTGGTGGGGAGGAGATAAGGCTGATTGTGAGAGACAAGGAGTTGTTTGTAAATAGGGAACAAGTGCGGGCATCTTTTTGCAAAAATGGAGAAGATTGGTTTGTATGTGTCAGATCTAGATCCGACGGCTATTGGTGAAAGATGGGAGGCACAACATCATCACCAACTCAGTACCTGTTTGATTCGCGGGATTTTGAAAATGCGGGAATAGGACACGGCAATATTACAAGTTTCAAACTGATATTACAAATGTTAGGAGTAATGTTGCACCTCCGAAGAGGGAATTACTAGGAAGTTTACGTAAGAACTTTCATTACTTTAGGTGGATGCAGCATTATCATACAAAATAAAATCCACCGCCCTAACAAGTCACTAATGGGCAAATAAGTTCTCGAGTCTCTGGCCACTTGATGTTTCAAAAACAAGTTCAGCTTCTGCGAAGACTTTGTCATTTAGGCTTGCGGTGATCAGCACGCCATTCATTGTTGCGCCAGAGAATGCCAAACCTCATTACCTTGAGCCCACTTGCCTCCAGAACAAAGAACCTGGCCAATTTAATCTCAGATGTGTTGCCTCGGCAGTCGATCAAATCAATTTCTATAAGATGAGATCAAGGCATTCGATGAGATTGTTATAGTGCAGCAAATTTTTCACTTTCGGGTCTTTTTTTATCTGCAAAAGAAGAGAACATATTAGAGCAGCTGGCTGCATAAGATTGCCATCTCATCAAGAGGTACCAATATCATTCGCTCATACGATAGGGTTGGCTGGCTAGTGATATTTTTTCACTCTCTCTCTCTCTCTCTCTCTCTCTCTTTCTGTTTCCTCTCATTTAACTAGGAGCACGTGAAGAGCTTGGGCATTTGTTTCCTTCCACTATGTGGCTGATGCCATATTTCGCAAAAGTATGCCACATAATACGCATCGATGTCAAATCAAAAGATTTTGGCACCGCTCTCGCGATGTGAGAGAGTTGGCACCACTGTGCACACAGACCCACATGTATAAACAAATCAATCAAACCAACTACACCATCCTCTCACTCTCCCAAACAAGTTTTTTTATTGCCTCAGTCCTCTCTCTCTCATGCAGTGTTTTTTCATTGCGTGAGTTAATTTGGCACCGGAGCAAAGTAGGTGATCCAGATTGGGGCACCAGGTGAGCAATGGAGGGGCATCGATGCCAAATGCATCACAAGTGAATTTGACACATGTTTTGGCCTACATAGCCCACTTTTGTACTCCCTCCGTCCCAAAATTCTTGTCTTAAATTTGTCTAAATACGGATGTATCTAGTTACATTTTAGTGTTAGATACATCCGTATCTAAACAAATGTAAGACAAGAATTTTGGGACGGAGGGAATACTACTCGTATTTAGTATAAAATTTTGACCATAGATTTACCTAAGAAAATGCCAATGCATGTCACTAAAAATTACACCTTTTGAAATTATGTTCAAATACGAATCCAATGATATAGTTCTTAGTGACATGCATTAACATTTTGTCAGTTAAATATATGGTCAAATTTTGATACTACAAAATTGGAAGAGTAAACCAGGACGGAGGTAGTACTTGCTCTTAGGGTAACCATAGAGTTACTGGAGTACTCTAAGTTACTTTCCACTATGACTAGCCTAGGCTACTATAGTAGTACAGCACAAAAATGATGCAGGTGATCACGTGGGAAAAAAATACTAAAAACATTTCTTTCGGTGCAGTGCGTAGATGCAGTTTTGAACACTACACTTGTCATCGTAATTGGGAAAATTACGAAAAATTTGAGCTACGTTGTGATTACCGTTTACTTATAGGAAAGAAGTTTCACCTCGATGAGTAGCTTCTCCGTGCACGGAAAACATGTAAGGAATCCAACAACTTGATCCAGATTGGGGCCGATAGATTTTAGTGCTAAGATCTTCACTGTGTGCATGGACTGGGTCAAGCTTGTGGGAATCATTTTCTGGAAGACGGTCGTAAATACATCAAGAAGAAATTTAAAAATGTGAATTTCAAGAAGACTGAGAAGAAGATGAGTGTTGTACCTAAACGATTATGGATCCAATAAAGAGTTCGGAGAATTTGGCAGACGAGTACACCAACACTGTCAACTTCGGCGCGTCAATGACCCTGATTTTTGTTGGACCTTCTAGATCTGATACAAGCAATCTCGCAAGGAAAGGCGCATTCTCAATGACCATAACGTGGAACAACTGTAGTGATATATTCCCAATTGATGTCTTGTTGCGGGGCCAGCAAAACACATAAATCCATCAGAGATTCGTCATGGCGATGTGGAGGCTAATGAACTCGTGGATCTGCTCAAGACGAAGGTACTCAAGCGTAGTACAGCTGCGGAGCAGGTGCTCCATAGCCTTATTCGAGATGACAATGTCGAAGAGGTCGAGCTGCTTGAGTTGAGGGAGAAGAAGGCCGAGTGTCGGTGTCAAAACCGGTGGATCTCGAGTAGGGGGTCCCGATCTGTGCATCTAGGCTGATGGTAACAGGAAGCAAGGGACACAATGTTTACCCAGGTTCGGGCCCTCTTGATGGAGGTAAAACCCTACTTCCTGCTTGATTAATACTGAAGATACGGGTAGTACAAGAGTAGATCTACCACGAGATCGTAGATGCTAAACCCTAGAAGCTAGCCTATGATGGTATGATTGTAATTGTGATCGGCCTTCTAAGGACCAACCTCTCAGGTTTATATAGACACCGGAGAGGGATAGGGTTTACATGGAGTCGGTTACAAGGAAGGAAATACAACATCCGGATTGCCAAGCTTGCCTTCCACGCTAAGGAGAGTTCCATCCGGACACGGGACGGAGTCTTGAGTCTTGTGTCTTCACGCTTCAATAGTCCGGACGATGTATATAGTCCGGCAGTCCAGATACCCCCTAATCCAGGACTCCCTCAGTAGCCCCTGAACCAGGCTTCAATGAGATGAGTCCAGCGCGCAGTCTTGACTTCGGCATTGCAGGGCAGGTTCCATCTCCGAATACTCCAAAGTACCTGTTACGAAGAACAGTGTCTGGCACTCCATCAATGTTGTATTCCTCGGCTTCAGTGCCTCAATAATGACCATCTCCATGTGTCGAGTGAATGTGAGGAGCCGAGGCATTCTTTGCATTTTCCACCCTCAATCCTTCGGGCTGACCGCCTATTTGAAGAGACGGGGATTCTCAGATCCAAACCTCACTCTACCCCCTCGAGCAAGCATCCAACAGAGCGCTCCGGAAAACCATCCCAACATGGCCGGTCATCGTAGCTCCTCTGCTCGCTCTCCTCGCTCCAAGCCGGGGGACTGGGAAGAGTGTTTAGTTCTCCATAGCCGTTTGATTGAGTTACAAACCCAAGGGTTTCTCCCACCAGCGTTCATGGTCCCCGTCCGAGCCGGAATAGCCACCTATAATGGCGGGGAGCAAGCGGAGAGATCTCCTAATCCATCTCCAGAGGAGCGAATATGCCTCATCCCGCATCTGCTAAGGGGCATCGGGTTTCCCATACACCCGTTCCTTCGCGGGCTCCTGGAGTTCTACGGCCTCCAGTTACACAACTTTACCCCTGCCTCTATACTACATATAGCTGGGTACGTTGCCCTTTGTGAGTTATTTCTGGGCTGCAAGGCTCACTTCGGGTTATGGAAGAAGTTGTTCTGCCTTGTCCCCCGCAACCAGGGAGAATCCCTATGTCAGGTGGGCGGGGCCGAAGTATGGTGCATTACCGAGACCGGATACCTATCCGGCACTCCTAAGAAGGTGCCAGAGAGCTGGCCTTTAGAGTGGTTTTATATTGACGATGTTCCCCTTCCGGATCCAGTCCGGACAGGTCTCCCCGAGTTCAGTAACGCCCCACCGAGGGCACGTCTAAGCTAGTGCCCCCGAGGCCCCCAAGAGGAGGATACCGGGGATATACATTACCTGACGAACAGGATAAAGTTACTGGCCAAATCCGGACTGACGATAACCGAGGTTATGGCAATATGGATAATACGGGGAGTGCAACCGCGTCAATATAGGGGGAAGCCCATGTGGCACTTCAACGGGGAAGATGATGCCACCCGCTCTGGCCGTAAGGGTCCGGACTCCACCACTGCTCTGGCAAAGATATTGTCCGATTTGTACAAAGGGGAAGACGAAGAATTCCTTCGCATCAAACCGCAAGACGGATTCTCCATGCACAACCCCCCAAACTGGGTAAGTCGTCGTTCCTTTCCCAGCTCCACTCATCGTGGCATTCTCCGCTAAGATTATTTGCTTTGACATTTCCGAGCAGGAACTGAGGAGGGCCGTAAAAGGAATCTCCAGCCCCTCCCCGCAGCTAGAGGACCCCGGAAGGGCCCTAGATCGAGGACTCGAAGAGGATCCGGATATTACCGTAGAGCTTGTCAACGGGATATTTTATCAAGCGAGCTGTGATGGCGCCTCAGTGGCCATTATTGCCAACTACCCCGGACTGCTACCTACGTCGCGTGTAAGCCAAACTGAAAAACCCCAACCTCCGAAGAAGACCCCCTTTAGATGGCATGCCTTTACCTTGAAGTGTCGTGTTTTATTTTTTGCAGAGACGACAGTCGGAGCGCGGGGCCGAGCCCCTAGGGATTCGTCGACCACGGGCATCCGCATCGGGCAGGCTCAAGAGGAAGGCGGTAAGGGTCGACACGCCGCTGCAGAGGTAAGGAAAAAACCTGTCCTGCGATTATGGTATTTGGAGTATAACAGCGCCCTTCAAGCCATGGCAGGAAAAGGAATAGCCGGACTATATCCCGGGATCCTGCCAATCACGCCTCCACCATCCGGATTCCAGAACCGGCTTCGAGAGCGGAGGCAGATGCGGGGCCGATGCCGCATAGTTCTCAGATAGAGGACGCGGATATGCTCCCGGCCACGAACTCCAAAGTAGAGAGCGCCATGAATCACCGGCGCTGACGGGCCGTGCTTCGGAACAACATCTTTTATGAAGAGGTGTTTAATGCCTTCAATTCAGGAGACGTGTATATCTGAGCTGCTCAAGGCGGGCTTGCCCGAGCGACAGACCAGTATACCAAAGATATACGGGTAAGAAATTTTTGATAAGCATGTATAGCAGTAGCCCCTGAGACTTGAAAAGGTTGGAACAATTGTTTTAAGGATCAATTTATGCATAGGTCCTTGTAGATAAAAATGAGCAACTATCTCGGGAGCTGGAGGAGTGCAAGGCCGAGCTGAGAGCCATAATTGCCAAGTTAGAGGAATCCCAAAGACCCTCATCTGGTAACATTTGTCTCAATTGTACAAATATGCACCAGTTAGTAAATGGCTGATATGATAAGTCTAACAGGAAATTCTGCAGACAATCTCGGGGTGAATCCGGAGGGTGTAAGAGATGACGAGTCACATCTCAAAAGGCAGCTGAAGGCTGGCGAGCGCATTCTTACGCAAGTTAGGTAGGAGAAGAACAATCTTCAAGATGCCAAAGTCCAGCTGGACATGGAGTTAAAAGACATCCGCGCTCAGCTGGCGGACTCCGTGAAGGAGAACAAAAGGCTTCAACGCGGCATCTATGGTAAGTGCCAAGACGAACTGTGGTATAGTTTGGCGCAGAAGCATGTTGAAAGCATTTTGCTTGTAGGAATGTTGACTGGTCGCCCCGAGGAGGAGATACCCTCCTCTGTAGGCGATTTACTACAAGACCTCTCACAACTGCACGAGCGAGCTCGGCAAGTGATGCAGGGCGTTGCCCAGGCCTTGTGGCCATCAAGCTTACTGCCGAATGGCATGGGGGAGCTTGTGGATATGCTTCAAGGAGCACGGCGGTGCTTCTGATTGTGGAAGGTATCATCCTGCCGGCAAGGTGCAAGAGAAGCCCGGGCAATGGTGAAGACGCGCTACACCAAGCTGGACCCGAACCACATGGCTGAAGTCGGACCGGCGGGGCCAGATGTGCAAGAAATTCCCGTGAGTCTGGTATACGACCAGGTAGAGTTAGCCGCAAAGTATTCTCAACGGGATTGTAAGCTAGATAGCCTGTTGGATGGTATAGAGGAGGAGTATAGTCAGTCCAAGTGACTGTGTAATTCAATGGACAAAAGTAATCCCTAGCCGGATTAAAATCATTTGTCATGGCGGACCTTTTCGCTTTAGCCCCTGGATCCTATAGTCAGGGGTGTGTCCGAATACCTGCTCAGTTATACAGAACCGGGGTATGCATGGACACCAGGCGTAGGAGTCATAAGTGCTTGAACAGACAAGTACCTAACTAGTTATGTTATATTATATGGATAGTAAGAAACATCTTCTAGGGAGAATAGTTCCGTTAGGGGTTCCTTTCCCTGGGTACGCATGCGATGATGCACATGTCAGGACTGCGAACAAGGGCGCAGGATACAAAACTTCTGGGGATTGACATTGTAATAAACGAGTACATATTTTGTTCACCGACCAAATATTCTCTTAAGGACGCTAGCTTTCGGCTTCACCCAGTCTGAAGTACACATCTGGCTGAACCGGCAGTAACAATCGCAGAGGTGCTCCCCTTATGCCCTAGCTGAATTAACGGGAACATAGGGCATAAACACAAGAGCTAGGCAACCCAGCTTGGCCACATCTTAAGTCATATCGATGCATATAATGGTGAAGAAAAGGCACATATGGAAAAAGAACGCATACGTGATGGGCAAAAAGCCATTTAAAGTAATTATGTTTAGCTTCCGAATAGGAAACCCCCAGGTATTGCTTACACACATAGTACGGCCGGAGTGATCCGGGTGTCCGTTCTGTATTGAATACTTTGTGTGAAGAGGAAAAAGGTCGAGAAAGGAAAATGGGTGGAGCATAATTAAAACGGAGGGGTAAGGAGACGAACACTGTGTTTGGCGTTAGGCATAGAATCTCCGGAGTCTGGCCGCGTTCCATGGGTTCGGCTCGAGTCTATTATCAGATGCATTACGTAAGCGCAAGGTTGGAAAAAGCGGTAGGCGTAAGAGAGGCGGTTGGCCTTCGCCTAGTGCCTAGGCGGTGCCTAAGCGCCCTAGGCGGTAATATAGTTTTACTCATAGTGTATTTGTGATTATTATATGGGTGTTGATATTAGTTTAGGGCATATAAATAAGTTAATAACCGTCTACTGCCATTGGAATATAGCCGGTTTGGCATATCAGTGCAGTATGTGGCATGATTTCTTGCTTGGGTAGGCAATTTCTTGCTTGCCTTGCCTAGACCTCCATTTATGCCCTGGGCGAGGCGTTTGGCCATTGCCTAGCGCCTAGGCGTGCCTAAGCGCCTCCTAGGCACTGCCTTTTCCAACAGAGCGTAAGCGGTACACTCCTCCGGTGAGAACTTTGTCGATGACGAAGGGACCTTCCCACTTTGGTTTGAGCTTGTCCTTCTTCTTCTCCGGTAGGCGTAGAACGAGCTCGCCAATATTGTAGGTTTTGGCCCGCACTTCTCTGCATTGATATCGTCGAGCCTGCTGCTGATAGAATGCGGAGCGGGCTTTTGTGACGTCACACTCCTCCTCCAGGGCATCCAAGTTATCCTGCCGATCTAACTCGGCTTCCTTCTCTTCGTACATGCGTACGCCTGGCGAATCATGTATTATGTCGCAGGGTAGTACTGCTTCCGTGCCGTATACCATAAAAAATGGTGTATATCCGGTGGTGCGATTCGGCATGGTCCGCAGCCCATAGAGTACGGAGTCGAGCTCTTCGACCCAGTGCGTATCCGACTCTGTCAAGGATCGCACTAGTCTGGGTTTGATGCCGCTCATGATGAGACCATTTGCCCGTTCTACCTGGCCGTTTGTTTGGGGATGGTAGACGGAAGCGTAATCAAGCTTCATGCCCATTTTTACGCACCAAGTTTTCACTTCGTCGGCTGTGAAATTTGAGCTATTATTAGTGATGATGCTGTGGGGGACACCATATCGGTGTACGACCCTGGATATGAAGTCTATTACTGGTCCGGATTCGGCCGTTTTGATTGGTTTGGCTTCTATCCATTTGGTGAATTTATCCACCATGACCAATAAGTATTTTTTCTTATGGCTTCCCCCTTTAAGAGGTTCGACCATATCCAGGCCCCAGACCGCGAAGGGCCAAGTTATGGGGATTGTTTGGAGAGCAGTAGGGGGCATATGACTCTGATTGGCAAAGAGTTGGCAACCGACGCAATGTTGGACAAGGTCCTGTGCGTCTGCTCGGGCCGTCGGCCAATAGAAACCTGTATGGAAGGCCTTGCTGACTAGTGCTCGAGCCGCGGCGTGGTGCCCGCCCAGTCCGGCATGGATTTCAGCCAAGAGCTGCCGCCCTTCCTCTTCGGAGATGCATCTTTGGAGTACTCCGGTAGCACTTTTCTTGTAGAGTTCCCCTTCATAGACTTTGTAAGCTTTAGAGCACCGGATGATGCAACATGCTTCATTGTGGTCTTCGGGGAGCTCCTGCCTATTTAGGTAGGCCAAGAAAGGCTCAGTCCACGGGGCGATTACAGCCATGATTTCGTGGGCCGAGGATGTCATTTCGGTGGTAGAACCTACGATTATGTCTGATAGTTCGGAATCTGGGGGTGTATTCGGGTCCGTGCTAGTATTGTCGGACTCCCTTGCCCATACTATGGAGGGCTTGAACAGCCTTTCCAAGAATATATTAGGTGGGACAGGGTCACGTTTAGCGCCTATGCGGGCAAGGACGTCCGTCGCTTGATTGTTTTCTCGAGCCACATGGTGGAATTCGATCCCCTCGAACCAAGCTGACATTTTGAGGACGGCATTACGGTAGGCCGCCATTTTCAGGTCCTTGGCATCAAAGTCTCTGTTTATTTGTGATATTGCGAGGTTTTAATCCCCGCGTACTTTTAGGCGTTGAATGCCCATAGAGACTGCCATCCAAAGACCGTGCAACAGAGCCTCATATTCGGCTGCATTGTTGGAGTATGTGTATAATATTTGGAGGACATACTGGACCGTGTCTCCGGAGGGAGACGTCAGGACTACCCCTGCTCCCAATCCGGCCAGCATTTTAGAGCCATCGAAGTGCATGATCCAGTTTGAGTATGCGTCGTACTCTTTAGGGAGTTCGGCTTCTGTCCATTCGGCGACAAGGTTAGCCAATACTTGCGATTTAATGGCCCGCCATGGTTTGTATGTTATGTCGAACGGAAGGAGCTCGATAGCCCATTTGGCAATCCGGCCTGTAGCGTCGTGGTTGTTTATTATGTCGTTGAGTGGTACTTCGGAGGCCACCGTAATCAAACACTCTTGAAAGTAGTGTCGTAGCTTCCGGGATGCCATGAAGACCGCGTATGCTATTTTTTGATCGTGTGGGTATCGGGATTTGCATGGGGTTAGGACCGTGGATACGTAATAAACGGGCTTCTGGAGCGGGAATTTGTATCCGTCAGCCCCTCGTTCCACGACGAGCACTGCGCTTACAACTTGATGTGTTGCATCTATCTACAGCAGCATAGGTTCGCCAATATTTGGCGCTGTTAGTACTGGATTACTGGCCAATAAGGTCATTATTTCATCCAATCCGGCCGCGGCTGCATCCGTCCACACGAAGTGTTCGGTGCGCCGAAGAAGGCGGTAAAGGGGTAATGCCTTTTCTCCTAACCTGGAGATAAAGCGGCTTAGAGGAGCCACGCATCCGGCTAGTTTCTGGATGTGCTTGAGGTCTGTTGGTATAGCCAACTGTGACAAAGCTCGGATCTTTGCCGGATTCGCTTCAATTCCTCGTTGGAAACAATGAAACCGAGCAGTTTCCCCGAGGGGACGCCGAAAACGCATTTTTCTGGGTTCAGCTTGATGTCATATGTCCGGAGGTTGTCGAATGTAAGCCTCAAGTCGTCTATTAGGGTTTTGACGTGTCTTGTTTTTATGGCCACGTCATCCACATATGCCTCCACTCTTTTGCCGATTTTCTTTTCCAGGCATGTTTGAATCATGCGTTGGTGTTGAAGCAAAAAGGGCCATATGGCATTATGAAAGCTGTTGCAGCTTGGTCGGACTCTGCCATCTTTATTTGATGGTATCCAGAGTATGCGTCGAGGAAACACAGTGAATCGTGTCCTGCTGTGGCATCGATGATTTGATCGATGCAAGGAAGGGGAAAGGGATCATTGGGGCAAGCCTTGTTGAGGTCTTTAAAGTCGACACACAGGCGCTAGGATTTGTCCTTCTTTGGTACCATTACTAGATTTGCCAGCCAATCTGGATGCTTGATATCTCTGATGAATCTGGCCTCAAGTAGCTTGGCTAGCTCTTCCCCCATGGCTTGCCTTTTGGGCTCTGAAAACCGTCTTAGAGTCTGCTTGACCGGTTTGTATCCTTTTAGTATATTGAGGTTGTGTTCGGCCAATCTGCGTGGGATGCCTGGCATGTCGGATGGGTGCCAGGCAAAAATGTACCAATTCTCGCGTAAGAGATCTCGCTATGCGGCGTCCATCGCGGGGATCAACTGTGTCCCGATGGAAGCTGTCTTCGTGGGGTCCGTTGGATGGACTTGGAATTTGACTATCTCGTCTGCGGGTTTAAATGAGGTGGACTTGGGTCGCTTGTCGAGTTTCACGTCATCCCTGTCCACGGTGGCCCGCAGTCTTGTTAACTCTTCGGCTTCTAGGGCTACGGATAATGCTTCCTGGGCTAGTGCTGCGGTTTTGTTTTTGGCGCGAAGTGCGACATTCAGATCACTGGCTAGAGTGATGATTCCATTGGGTCCGGGCATTTTAAGCTTCATGTACCCGTAATGGGGTACAGCTTAAAAGCTTGTAAACGCGTCCCGCCCTAGAAGGGCGTGGTATCCGCTGCTAAAAGGAGCCACTTGGAATGTGATTTCTTCGGACCTATAATTCTCCGGGGTGCCGAATACCACATTGAGTGTGATTTTTCCCGCACACCGCGCTTCTCGAGTAGGGATAATTCCCCTGATTGTTGTGCCGCTTTGTTCAATACGGCTTTTGTCAATTTCCATCTTGTTGAGTGTTTCTTCATAGATTAAGTTTAATCCACTTCCGCTGTCCATGAGTACTTCAGTGAGCCGAAAACCGTCCGCGATTGGGCTGAGGACCAGAGCGGCCGGTGCCCGGACAGTCTGGAATCGAGGTTCGTCACTGGCATTGAAAGTTATAGCAGTGTCGCTGCAGGGGTTTATTTTGGCCACATGGAAAATTACAGCGGAGCTTCGATGAGCTCGCTTGCGCCTATTGTTTGAGGCGAAAGTCTCGAAGACTGTTAGTACCGTATTGTGTTTGTTGCTGGGATGTTGTTCTGCTTTATGGCTTCAAAGAAGATCCTCCCCACTTTTTTCAACTTGCTGGAGTATCCAACATGCCCTAAGGCTATGAGTTGGTGTTCTGTCCGGAGTGCTGTGGAGTCTACATGGCCCATCGAGCCATCTTTCTAATACGGTTCCCCGCCCTGGGGTGGGCTTTGGTTTCTTGGGGACTGGATCGGCCGACTTACAAGAGTTCGCCCGTTTAGTCCGGACAAAGGTTTGGGTGAGAGCTGGACTATCCCAGAATTTGGTTTGGGTTTTCCAGACGCTTTCCATCCCACAGTACTTCTGGACTATGGTTGCCAAGTCCGCAAAGTGTACTATGTCACGATGAGTTATAGCATTAAGGATTCCTTTGTTCGTGAAGTTTTTGCAGAAAAGCGAGACCACGTCCTCCTCACGGCAGTCCTTGACCTTGTTTAGAGCGAGGAGGAATCTGGCCCAGTAATGATGCACTGTCTCCTGAGGCTCTTGCCTGATATGAGAGAGGCGGTTTAAGTCCGTGTGGGCGGGAATAGCTAAATCCCAATTCGGATCCGATCTAGCACCCAGGGGCAAGGGAGTTTTCGAGTTTGACAGCTCGGGATCCAGGGGGCCGCCCAATTTCTCTGGCCCAATGCCCGATTCTAAGTCCGGGACCCGGGTCATGTCTTCCCTTGAGCGGGTGTCTGGCTCAGGGAGCTCGGTGATCCGGACATAATTCATCCTCAAAATAGAGGGATAATCCTTGTGTGATTCCTCCACTACCGCTATCTCGTGGGTGGCCGGCGGGGATTTAATGTCCCTTTGGTCAAGTTTGAGCCTGATCTGGTCATAGTCCGTAGCGACTCCCAAAGCGGTGATGCGATCCAAGAGCTCATTAAGAGAAGAGAGCTCTAACGGATCCATCTGTTCGGCGAGTTCCGAATTGATGTGAAGTTTATGCGTGATGACCCGAGAGGCCATCGTCGGTGCGACAGCCGATGGGGCGGCCATGACAAAGCCGCCTAGTCGGAGAGTTTGGCCTACAGCCAGAGCTCCCCTAGAGGTAATGTTGTCCCTGACAACGAGATGAGCCATCGAGCCTCGTAGCAACGACACAGAGGAACTCTCAATGAATGCACCAATGCCGGTGTCAAAACCGGCGGATCTCGGGTAGGGGATCCTGATCTGTGCGTCTAGGCTGATGGTAACAGGAAGCAAGGGTCACAATGTTTACCCAGGTTCAGGCCCTCTCAATGGAGGTAAAACCCTACTTCCTGCTTGATTAATATTGAAGATATGGGTTGTACAAGAGTAGATCTACCACGAGATCGTAGAGGCTAAACCCTAGAAGCTAGCCTATGATGGTATGATTGTAATTGTGATCGGCCTTCTAAGGACCAACCTCTCCGGTTTATATAGACACCAGAGAGGGCTAGGGTTTACATGGAGTCGGTTACAAGGAAGGAAATACAACATCCGGATCGCCAAGCTTGCCTTCCACGCCAAGGAGAGTTCCATCCGGACAAGGGACGGAGTCTTGAGTCTTGTGTCTTCACGCTTCAATAGTCCGGACGATGTATATAGTCCGGCTGTCCGGATACCCCCTAATCCAGGACTCCCTCAGCGGGCGCGGCATTAATCTAGGGAAGATAACAGGAGCTGAAGCTGGCGCGGCGCAGCGTTGGCATGAGGCAGAGCGCGGACGGTTGTTGGCTGCCTCCGCTTGTTGGCTGCCTCACCGTCCATCTCAACTGGCAGCGACGCCGGTGTACACGTGTGCTAGTGTGTGTTGTGTGCTGGGTTTGCGCGAGTGCGTCCTTCTGTGCATGCCGCCGCGCAGTGGTGAATTGTGCGCGAGTGCGTCCTTCGTGCACAAGAAGTTTGTCCTCAATGCGCCCTCAATTTACTAGCATGCAGGGTGCTACCCCGAGTGGTTTCAACTTTGTTTACTTCACCGCGTGTCGGATGGGCCTCTAGTTTACTTATTTTCACCCAGTGCCACATGGGCCAGCACACCAAGATACAGAACATGAGCTGACAACGCAGCATGTGGATTGGTTGACCGGTCAACTAAACAATATATGGAGCTGTACACTGACACAGTGTGCGTATAATCCGTCGGTATAGAGAGTTCGAGTGAGAAGGGAGGCCCGTGAGAGATAGCAGAGAGAGAGAGAGAAAGAGCTACTCACTCCGTTCGATAATGTAGTTCCAACATTTTTTTTAAGTCAAACTTTTGAAATTTTGACCATGTTTATAAAGAAATTACTTATATCTACAATACCAAAGATAAATGATAGTATGAAGTAAGTACATGTTGTGATGAATCTAGTGATCGTTCCAGATGTAAATGTTTTTCTCCACATATACCTAGTCAAACTTTTCTGAGGTTTGACTTTTCAAAACATCCATATGCTTATGGACGTGACAGAGTCCCTAACGAGAGAGAGAGAGAGAGATAGAGAGAGAGAGTGAAAAAAGTGTGTGTGCGTGTGTGAAAGAGACATGGACAACATACAATAAAAGTAGAGAAAAAGCATGCGTGTCTTATGCAAACATATCACACATGCATCTATGACAACGGAGGCAAGGTGAGGAGATAGTGTGTGGTTGTTTGGAACCGAGAGAGGAAGACCCCTAGCACGTGGCCAAGAGGGGTCTGACAAACAAGGGAGAGAGGTCGAGAGAGACGTATGGAGAAAATGAAGACATGAGGAGGAGAGAGTGTATGTTTGTCATAGAGAGATCCCCTAGATATCGTGATGGGACTACATGGGTGGGAGATCGAGTGACAAGGTGTGTGCGCGATAGAAGATGCCCCGAGAGATATCGAGATAGACGTATGGGTGGAAGGAGACAATACGTGTGTTCCTGATGGCTAGTAAGAGATAATCATACTTAGGAGGGGGGAGTGCTTGCGCCTATGGCCCTGTTTGGATACTCTAACTCAGTTAGAGGTTAGAGTTAGATTCTAACCCTGAACTAATCCTGAACTAACTCTAAGTAAAGAGGTGTTTGGATGGCAGGGTTAGATGGAGCGCAGATATGGCGAGGCACCTTCACGGGCGGTGCAAGAGGGAGGGAGGGAGAGGACGAGAAGCTTCGAGGAAGTGGGGAGGGATCTGCTGCGGGGAGAGTGAGAGAAAAAAGTTTTTATTAGTGGTCCCGAGAAGAACTAACCCAAATAAGCACCTCTTGAATGGGTTAGTTTTTTTGGATGGGTTAGATGCATCTAACCCAAACTAACCCTCATGTTTGGATCTTTTTGGGTTAGTTGACTCCAAACTAACCCAAACTAACTCTAACCCATGGATCCAAATAGAGCCTATGATGGAGTGAGGGATTATGGTACTTAGGGGTGTGTGTGTCACATGGAGAGAGAACAAGGGCGGAGAGTGTTGGATGGGTCTATATGTATAGCGCGAGCGAGACATGTGTATGTGTGAACCAGGGAGATATAAGGCCAGTTTGGCTTGCATCCTGAGCATCTTTTGTGTGGCCTGGGGTTGTGGCTGGATTTCATGCACGCTTGTTTGGTTGCTACCCTGTGAAAAAGAAAGCCTACCTGGGTTGGGTTCCCTTGCACTTTAATTAGCCTGGCGGAACTCCAGACACTGCAATTAGCCTGGCCCAAGCGACCGATTTCGAACGCCTGGTCGTGCGGCCACGAGGCTAACAGCAACATGGATGGATATTAGCATTAAATAATTGATGCATGGATTGATTGATGGGACGTTGATGCTTTGCCTGGCCCAGGCATGAACCAAATGCTTCAGCACCACATAAGCCTGGCCAGGAAGAAATATTTTACATCTCACGTCCACACCAGGCAGTACCGGCCATCAAGGCATGAGGGTCAGGTCACGAACCAAACTGATCAATAAAGTTTGAGAGAGATTGAGGAGCCCCGATAAGGCTGAGTGGTGCGTCAGATAGCTGAGAGGGGGAAAGAGATATTCCATCCGCTCGATAATGCAGTGCATGTAAATTTTTTAGAAGTCAAACTTTGGAAACTTTGATCAGGTTTACGCAATTTATATCTACAATACCAAATATACATCATACAAAACTACATCTCATGGTGAATCTAATGGTATATGTTTGCCATACTAGATGTAATTCTTTTTCTCCATGTACATGGTCAAACTTTGTGATGTTTGACTTTTCAATAAATCTATATGCTATGGATGGAGGAGAGTGCCTCAGTTGAGACAGATCAAGTGCGTGTGAAGGAGAATGAGTAAGTGTGCAAAAAGAGTATGTGTGTGAAAGAGAAAGTGACAACAAATGATAAATTAGACAGAGAGTGTGTTTTTTCGTTTGTCATGCGAACATATCACGCATGCATGTCCGAGATGGAAAAGCGAGGCGAGGAGATACACAAAGATAGCTAGTGTGTGATTGTTTGCAATGGAGAGAGACACCCCTGTAGCACATGTCCAATAGAGGTCTGGCCAACATGGAAAAAAGGTCGAGAGGGACACATGGATGGCATGGACGCATGGGAAGGGAGAGATGGTGTGTTTGTGATAGAGAGATCCCCTCGAGATCGTGAGGGGACTATATGGGTGGGAGATTGAGGGAGTGGCATGCGCGATAGAAAGATGGCCCGAGAGAAATCGAGATAGACCATGCACATGTTTGTGATGGAGACTAAGATTAGCTAGTCATATACATATAGGGGGGACTGCGTGTGGCTACAATTGAGTGAGAGACCATCATACTTGGCTAGTTGGGCATGAGATTGTGTGTGTGTGTGTGTGCGTGTGAGATGGAGAGAGAATGAGGAAGAGAGATAGAGTTTTAGATGGGCCTATCAAGTGCGAGTGAGATATGCATGTGTATTTGTGACCCAGATGGATGGAGAGTTTGAGAGAGGGGGGGAAGAGCTCCGAGACGACATAGTGGTGCGTGAGAGAGTTATGGGCAAAGAGCCAAGGAATTTGTGTGCGTACGATGAGTGCACCCAAGATATCTAGCTCGGACTAGCTAGAGTATCATACATAGTGTGCGATAGAGACCTATAGATGGTGTATATATGAATGCGAACTAGAAAGACCCCCCCCCCCACACACACACACACATAAAGAGAGAGAGAGAGATGGAGAGAAAGGGAGAGGGACCAACATGGTTTTTGTGTTGGATGCCTGTGACAGAATTGAAGATTGTCAGCGAGAGAGAGTGAGAGAGAGAGAGAGAACAGGAGTCCGGGAGAGGGGGAGGTCGTGTTTTATGCATCAAAGACTGATATAAACCATGTTTCGGTAGAAACTTGCATTCAAATATTTAAATTGGAGAACATGTTGTCTACAATCCACACATGAATGGATATATGCGTATATCAAACAAGTTCGTTAATTTGACTTTCAACACGCATGGAGTACTATAATACTGTACAACATGCTACTCGATTGAGGTGTTCAATTTTGGATTTAGTTCACTATTTTGACCTACTGAACGAGCTAGTTCATTGAATCGAGATATTTCATTTTGGTTTTGATTCGCGTTTTTGAGTGGGTCAACTATTTGTCATATATTAAATCGCTAGCAATGAGCATGTAAAAACACATTACTCCCGAGCATCATCTCTCCATCTAAAAAGGAAGTGGCAAGCTAATATTTCAAAATTTGATTCGAATCGACTTGGTAAGGTAGACGTGGATGCTCGTTCTCCCAAAATTTGAACGAACCGTTAAACATCCTCTCTGCTTGGTGGAATTCGCCCGAGCAAATAAATGGGAGACGCGAAATTGCTGTCCTATGTGGGACACGCATCAATTGGCCTGTTGTACATCGAGGGTATGTTCGTAAGTTCATCCAAGCGCGCCTTCTCCTCGGCCGAAATGACATGTGCCGAATAATTCATAAACCATGGTCGGCAAAACACGCTCTCCTCGCCCGAAATAGCTCGCTCCCATTATTTCAAAACATTCTCTCCTCGCTCGAAATCGCTCGCGCCCACTATAGTTCAAAACACGCCCTCCTCGCCCGAAATCGCTCCCGCCCACTATTTGGGGAGAAGCAAAGTTACTCTACTATCCCCGACCCACAGTACACAGACCCAAGTCGAGAAGCCTATAGGCAAGGGTAGAACTGTAACTCCCCCTCACATTTCAGACAAATGCGTCCGTAAGACATGGTTCCACTCCCCTCCCAATTCCCCCCGCCCGCCCCCATTCATACCTCGTCGGCGCCAAATCACCTTCTCCCCGGGAAGCTCCCTTCTCCCGAGCCACGAAACCTCAGCCCCACCTCCATGGCACCCCCCACCGCACCAATTTCACAGCCGCCCTCCTCCCTAATGCCGGAGACGTTGTCCAATTGCCGTCGTGCACTAGGCCGTGTGCCTCTTACTCCGTGTTGCTGGTGCTGCCTCGACGACGGCCGCGTGAACCGTACCAGAGCTGATTCACCCCCGCCGTTGTTCACGGCGCCGGAGCGGCTCCAACTTTGGATCCGTCCAGAGTCCTGGCGCTGCTTCCGTGTAGCCGTCGATCGTTGCGACATCGCTCTTTCCCTGTCGCCGGTCGCCAGTGCAACCGCGCCGGGCTCACCGACTCGGCAGCTGGACCTGCCTACTTCACCATGCCGCCAGATAGGTCGCACTCTCATCTCAAATCACTTTATTTAGGCGTCAGTTGTCTGAATTTTTATTCTGGGCCAATCGATTCCCAATGGGAAGCAGCACCCTCGAGGTGGCGGAGCTCCTACGCTGCCGGTTGGTTGGTGTCTAACATAAGGGTGCGGGGCCACAAGTTTGCCGTGGAAGCAGCGCTTAGATGGCTATCATTTAGAGTTGCGTGGGTTGAAGGTACTGCCGCCACCGGATCTGGATGACGGGGAGTCTTTGTGGATTGGCCCGGGGGCGGTGCAACCACGGTAATGCGGTGGGGCGGGGAGCGGGGTTTTGGCCGGGGCCACGGACGGCGGAGGCAGGCTACTCTGCCGTTGGTCGCTGGCTCTTTGGGGAAGATTCCGAACAGTGTCAGCCGGGAGGCACAAGACGGCCATCAAGCCATCCGGCATAGATCAGATAGTACCAAAATAAAATAAAATCGTTTGACCCCAATTTAGTCTTCAGTCAACAGACGTGTGACCACTCTCATACCTTGCTGTTGATCTCTTAGTGTATTTCTTCAGATCAAAGAGATATGTCGTTAACATTATGCGTTATCTACATCTTCAGACACACCATCTTCCGACTCACCGCATCTGCTCCAACAAGGGAAGCATACACCAGAAGGGAGCTACAGTCCCCACTCAACAGTTCCCTGCATTGAGTGCGCGTGCCCAACATGGACAGCCACAACAACTGCAGGGCCATCGACAAGTCAGCACATGATGCTCACTCCTATGGATGGCAGCCAGATAGGTTGTACCCTCATCTTACTTGTGTGCAACATTTATGGCTTTGTTATTAATCTAACCATGGAAAATAGATCATCACATTTCACTGTATATTCATGTTGATCTCTTACGGGTCTTGTTCAGGAGTTCACATTGTTCCATAGTTCAGCTAAGATACTTGTTCTTTAGGTAACGTTGTTCCATAGTTATCATCCATCAGCCAATGCTATCCCACAGGCTGGTGATTATAGTATTATACCACTTCTAGTATTACCTATGTTGTTCTTTAATACTTTTGTGTGCCATCTAGTTAATCTCGAGTACAAACGATACATATTCTGTAGCTTTCATCTATGTTCTCCCTTTAGTTTATGAGACCTGTTGCTGCTAGTTAACCCCAGTCCTACTATTTATGTCGTCTCCTACAGGCACTCATTACATAAATCTAACTACTAGTTTTCTTCCATGCATGTCAGATATAATTGCACACACTGATATATCCACAAGAACCTCATGGAGCAATGTAAAGGTCAATAAACTTGATGTCAATGATACCCAATATGATGGAACATGTAAAGGCAGTTCTTCAGAAGACTTGCAGAAAGATGATGAATCCTCTTCACCCCACAAGGTCCTTGCTCTAACTTGGCCTGTGATATGGATAAAACATGCATATAATGTCCTGGAGTGTATCTACTCTGTTGCAATGCCATATGCTTAGCATGCTGATCATGCATGTAAATATGTCATGCCTTCCTGTTTTTCAGTACCTGTTCCATTCATGATAACATGTTTTCAAATTCAAGTACTGTCATTATACTCTATCGCAATGCCATCTGCTTAATTTGGACATCATGCTTCTGAATATCTTATGCATTGTTATTCATCAGTATGTACTTCATCCGTCTGCCATACCATGTTTTTTACTTTGAAGTGTTGTTCTAGTGCTCTATTGCAATGCCATCTTATTTTCCCAATCATACACGTGTATGTTGCCTTAGTTATTCCTGTACGTATTCCGCTAGCATATAGTTTTACATTCAACTAGTGTTTTTTTGCTGTGTTGTCCTGTCGTCTCCCTAGCTCTTACACCATACTCCCTCCGTCCGGATTACATGTTGCCGAAATGGATAAAAAAGGATGTATCTAGAACTGAAATACGCCTAGACCCATCCTTTTTTTCCGGATGGAGGGAATACATGTCAATATGTCATGCCTTTCTATTCTTCAGTACTTATTCCATCTCTCTGCTGTCGCATGTTTTATAATTAAAGCACCATTCTTCTATACAAGGCATGCAAGGGGAAGACGACTATGTTAGAATCTGAAGGGTTACAAACAAGGCCTTTGCAAAAGATCCAAATGCCAGGAGATAATAAACCAACTCCAATTTTTATAGATACTGCTCCAGCATAGAGAAACCCAACTCCTACTGATAATAAGCAGATTCCAGTGGCCAAAGAACTAGTCTGCTCCAGTCCAGCAAAAATATGTCAACTCAATTCTAAGAAGCATGTGCGTATCCTTGCATCAAGAAATTTTATAGCATCCTGATCATATTTTCTACATGTTTCTTACCCATCTCTCTTTTAGAAAATAAGCTTAGCAGATAGAAGAATTTCTGCAATGGTATCGTTTATGAGGAAAGATTCTTGCAGGAATTCTCTGTGCTCCAATGTAGATGTAAGTACCTATTGTATATCACTATATTTTTACATCAGCATGTATTTTGTTAATCGGCATGAATCCAACATTTATCTGATCTAAATTTAGTTGTAGCAAAATGTATGATTAAAGGCCACAATGTTGATTTTTGTAAGGAAAACTGCCTGGTAGTTTTGCATCCTGAGCTGCATGAGTGTACTATCTCATATCAGTGGGTTTGAATACTTTGATTCTGCAGTGGGTTTTTCAGTGTTTTTTTTTACTGTGTTGTCCTGTCGTATCCCTAGCTCTTACATCATACTCCCTCCGTCCGGATTAAATGTCGCAGAAATGGATAAAACTGGATGTATCTAGAACTGAAATACGCCTAGACCCATCAATTTATTTCCGGATGGAGGGAATACATGTCAATATGTACTGCCTTTCTATTCTTCAGTACCTATTCCATCTCTGCTGTAGCATGTTTTATAACTGAATCGCCATTCTTCTATATAAGGCATGCAAGGGGAAGACGGCTATGTTAGAATCTGAAGGGTTACAAACCAGGTCTTTGCAAAAGATCCAAACGCTAGGAGATAATAAACCAACTCCATTTTTCATAGATACTGCTCGAGCACAGAGAAACCCAACTCCCACTAATAATAAGAAGATTCCAGTGGCCAAAGAACTAGTCCGCTCCAGTCCAGCAAAAGAATGTCAACTCCATTCTAAGAAGCGTGTGTGTATCCTCGCATCATGAAATTTTATAGCATTCTGATCATATTTTTTACATGTTTCTTACCCATCTCTCTTTTAGAAAATAAGGTTAAACGATAGAAGACTTCCTCCACTGGGATCGTATTCGAGGAAAATATCTTGCGGGAATTCTCTGTGCTCCAATGCTGATGTAAGTACCTGTTGTATATCACTATATTTATACATCAACATGTATTTTGTTAATCGGCGTGAATCTAACCTTTATCTGATCTAAAATTAGTTGTAGCAAAATGTTAAAGGCGCCAATGTTGATTTTTGTAAGGAAAACTGCCTGGTAGTTTTGCATACTGAGCTACATGAATGTACTATCTCATATCACGCACATTACTGAATTGTAGTGCTTCTCTAGTTTCCCATTCATTCATTGTGTCAATGTTGCTTTCGTACTACCTTACATGGCTGATGATAGTTGTGCCATATTGTGTTAATTTGGTGTAGGCTAGTTGCCCAAATGTTCGTTGTGTCAATGTTGCTTTCCTATTATCTGACTTGGCCAATGATAGCAATGCTAATGTGTTAATTTTGTGCAGGCAGCTAACGATAAGAAGACAAACTCTGAAAACAGCAAGGCAACCCCATTGTTTCTTTCCAATAAGTCTAGGCCAGGTAATATGGCAATAACTCATGATTAATCTGTTTGGTTCCCGTCCTAATTTATGTTATGATGCAGTGGTCGAGACACTCTCCACTATCAATAATACAAGCCTGCCAAAATCGCCATCTGAATCTATTCAGTATCCTCTGTCTCGAATGCAACGGAATAAATGTATGTTTGTGAACCAATTAATGGCTGAAGCAATGATGGAAATGGTGGATGAATCAGAGGTGCAGAGTCGTGCGATACAACAACTGATCAATGTTTTTAGAGACTGTGTAGCAAAGCAGCAAGAAGTTGCCCACATGCTTATGGGCGTCATCTGTGCTGAGGTTGCAGATTGTGACATTGTAGATGGTTAGGTTCTGCTCATTTATTTGCACTGGCATCAATCTTTGATTGCCCAGTGGATGTAATTTCCTGTAATATATGCTGGATGTGCAACGTTATTCCCTATATGCCGTACCTTTGCTTGATAGGTTTTGGTCCTATGCATAATTGCTCGTCGTAATGGGCACAAATTATCTAATTTTGCCTAAAGACATGTACGAACTTTAGTGGGCCCATTAAGTTAATGGGCCGTTACTAGGCCGAAAGTTAATGGTCGGCCCTCTTACCTCCCAGGTCGTTAACAGGCCGACATCGAAATGGGCAACAGGTGGCCCCAATTTATTTCACGGGCCGTTACTAGGCCGTTACTAAGTTTGGGCTACATATGGCCCAACTATACTGTAGGCCTTTAGCAGGCCGAAAGAGACAGTGGGCTTGTACTGGACCATGAAGACCATGGGCCGCTAAGAGGCTGAAAGTCAGGTCGTATTGTAAATGGACCAATTGTGTTGTGGGCCTTTAGCAGGCCGAAAGAGAAACCGGGCTGGTATTGGACCATGAAGGGCATGGGCCGTTAAAAGGCCAAAACTAAGGTCGGACTACAAATGACCCAACTCATTTATGGTCCGTTAACAGGCCGAAAGGCACACAGGGCCGGGAATTGGCCCAACACTTAAATGGGTCGCTAAAAGGCCAAAACTCAGGTCGACTACAAATGGACCAACTGATTATGGGTCGTCAACAGGCTGAAAGTGACACCGTGCCAGAAATTGGCCCAACACTTAAATGGGCCGCTAAAAGGCCGAAACTCATGTCCGACAACAAATGGCCCATCAGATTTATGGGCCGTCAACAGGCTGAAAGACACACCGGGCCGGAAATTAGCCCAACACTTAAATGGGTCGCTAAAAGGCCGAAAGATGTACATCCTGAAAATTGGCCCATCCAATAAATGGGCCGTTAACAGGCCGAAATCTCATCGGGACGATATTGAGCCCAAGTATATAGCGGGCTATTAACGGGCTAGAACTGACGATGGGATGCAATGGTGTCAAATCTTTAACGGGCCGTTGATGGGCCGAATTGGCACATCTCGTATGGGTTGTGGGCTTAAATGGACCTGACACCAGTAGACCTCATATGGGCTGGCCTGCTAATTTTTACTAGGCCGGCCTTTTTCACAGGAATGGGCCACTGTTGGGTCGTGCCACGTGTCGAGCTATCATAGGCGCCTCCTGTCCAATGAGTGTTTGACATCTGTCCCAACGGTGAGGCAACACGTGTTTCCTGTGGCCAATGATGATTTTACACGTGGAAAATCCCCATTTGTCCGGGCTGTTAACGGGTTAGCGGATCCAAAACCGGACCCGATAGCTTAACGGCGTTCCATTACGGTGGATGCCACGTGTCGGTCACCCTTGACGAAAGCACTTCTGTGATGCGCAATTTATTGTCATGGAAGTGGACACTTCCGTGATGATAATTTTGGTAATGTCATGGAACACTTCTACGACAGCACAGGTATGGCTATCTTGATTCTGTCATAAAATCATCATGGATGTACATGCATGACAAATAACGGGACCTATTGTGACAAACACGTATCATCACGGAAGTGTATTTTTTTGTAGTGCTTGTGTGCCCGTTGATTTGTTATTATGGTACCTTGTCCCTGTTTAGCACCGTTTTGCCACGACGATGGCCGTTGGTGTCTGGGTAGACATGGGGCCACCCATGAGTTAGCCCAGCCAGAGTGGCTGGGAGAGTGTCGTGGCAATGGAGGGGTTTTGTTGGAATGCCGTTGGTCCACCCGAATGGGAGTGCAAGGCCATGGGTTCCTTGGTGTGGGTAAAGTGCGCTACCTCTGCAAAGTGTATTAAATTTATCGAGAGCCGAGTCCACGGTTACGGACACGCTCGAAAGTAGGTCACACCATGGGTCAACGTTTTAAATAAACCCTGCACACTAAAATAACATGGCACTGTTGAAAAGATGATGGTTAAAGAACCATGTTGGTGTTGATGACCAAGTTGTTGGTCCGTTTGTGATCCAAGAATGATCACCGTTTGGTTACGTGGTAACCCATTGGTAAGCAAGTCCGTGGGACTTGAGGCAAGAGATTCTGATTCACTTCATTCATAGCATGATATTGCATTGATGATTAAATTTGTTAATACCATGATATTGTTTGTCATTATGTTTATGCTTGTTGTGAGCTTGCAAGTACATTCAATGTACTGACCTGGCGTGTCATGCTAGATTTCAGGAAAGGTTCGTTGGAACGGAGTGCTGTTCGAGTCTAGATCGTGTCCACATCGGTGTCCCTGTGCTATGGACTCATGCTTCGTCGTCGTTCCGCTGCTGCATAGTTGTCATGATCGAGGCCCTCCTTATGTTCGTTAAATAATGTACATATTGTTCAGCCGCACCGTGTGTGCCGCTTGGCCTCCTAACTTGTTGTAATATGAACTATGTTCTGCTAGTATCAATAAAGAGGTTGTATTCTGTGCCAAGAAGTTGTGCATTGCCAGAAGACATGGTCTCTGGGCTGGCAATGCAAGATAAAACGGTTGCTCTGAGCCGGGGTGCCACAACACTTGGTATCAGAGCCGCGCTGACTGTAGGACACGCTATACTCCCGCCTCGTTACTGGACGTTAGTTAGAGTAAAAGCTGAGTGACGACAGTATTTTCAGCTGGTTGTTGCTTTGCATGTAATTGGTTATTTTATTTCTAACCTACTAATGGATGTGAGTGTAGATGGCTCCGGTGTTGTATCCGTGCCAGTTGTAGCTAATGCCGTACACGTCACCCCATCTCCTTCGCAACGTGTGGCGTCGATTGTATCCTCACGGGGACAACCCAGTCTATCGTGTGTACGGGGAGCGTCTATCAGATTCAGTATATGAGTATCATGCCGTGGTTACTCTGCGTACCATTTCATCTTCCACCTCTTACACTCGCACTTATAGGAGCGGTTACGCTTCTACCGCTTCTCATGTTGTCCAGTTCGCTGCATTTGAGGTCCTCGTCGAGCTACGCTATAAAGAGGTCCAAATGCAGAATCATCCAGGTTTCTACTACTATCCCTCCCTGCACGACAATGGTCATGTTCATTTTCCTATCATTGATCCGGAGTCTGATAGTACTGCTAGCCACCTTTCTCGATACATTACTGATAGCTACCTACTGATCCACGAGCTGGCTCGAGAGCTGACTCGTGCCCGTGTTGCTATAGCCGCTACTAGAGCTGTCACTACTACATCGTCTATGGGATTCACTCCTTATCATCCATCCAGTTCTAGCTCACCAGTTTCACCAGTTGCTCCCCCGAGTAGCTCGGGCCCCTCGACTATAAACCCTCTTAGTGCTCCTGCTGAGTGGGTTTCCCTTCTTGCCACCCCTGTAGCCCCGATGCTTCAGCCTCACCCTGCACCTGCTCATGAGGGTGAGCCCTTGAGGCAGCGCCATCGTGTTACATTTAACCCGGAGATCCGAGTCTGATTCAGGAGAGGACACCGCAGCACCAGCAGAGCGTTAGAGCGCTCGAGTATTTGCAGTTATCAGGATGATGTACGGATGTAGTCGTATGAGTCATGATGTTTCGTTCGATGTATGAGAGTAGTTGAACTTGTTATGTCATTTATGTACGGGTCTATGTATAATTATGTTGGATTTTCTCTTATTCGATGGATTTCCTTCAGACTTTCGTTTTCTTTTGGGGTTTTGTCGCTGGCTTTTCCCCGCTGTGTTTTCTTCTTGGATGCTGCTCATCTCGATCGTGTTGTCTTGGGAAAAATAATAGGATGACGCGGGGAGGCAGCAGTACTGACGCTCGTGAGGCTACCCTTGTTCGTCGTTCCGCACAACAGGCAGGACACTCCCCCGAGCCGTACGTTCCACCACCGCCTCCACCGCCAAATCCACCCTCCACCGAGCAAATTCTCCGTATGTTTGAATAAAGGCGAAATCATGATCTGCTTGAAATATTGAGAAGTGTGCAAGCTATGGTTGGACAGAATGGAAATCAGAACGGTCATCCCTCCAAATTGTCAGACTTTCAGAGAACCAACCCTCCCAGTTTCAGTCGGGTTATTGATCCATTGGATGCAGACGATTGGTTGCAAACTATTGAGAAGAAACTTTAGATTGCCCGTACTGATACAAATGACAAATTACCATTTGCAACCCATTATCTGGAAGGCGCTGCTGCAATATGGTGGGAAAATGAAAAAGCTATGTGGCCTGCCGATGAAGAAATCACATGGGTAAAATTCAAGGATTGGTTCCGTAAATGTCATATTCCTGCTGGAGTTATGAAGGTCAAGCAGCGTGAATTCCTCGCGCTCCTCCAAGGGAGTTAGTCTGTGAGTGAATATTTGAATAAGTTCAATCATTTGGCCCGCTATTCTCTTTATGATGTGGCCACCGAAGAAAGGAAGATTGACCGTTTTCTTGGAGGGCCAAATCAACATCTCCGATGCACCCTCAGCATGTTTGATTTCACCGATTTCCAAGCTTTGGTAAAGAAGGCCCTCATTGCTGAGAGGGAGCACAAAATGATACACGACAACAAGCCTTCAAATAATGATCACAAGCGCAAGTTTGAGCCAAGGAAGGAGGTTCAGCCTATGCAAAAGGCTCGTACCTGGCAGCAACCACAAGTAGAGTACAAGCCGAATTGGCAGCAGAATATCAACAAGGCCCCTACGCAAGTCAAGAATGTCGTAACCAACCCGGTGCGAGAAGAATGCCAGCGCAACAATTCCTGTTTCAGTTGTGGGAAAACCGGACAATATGCCAGACAGTGTCCCAAGGGCGGCAAGAATAATCCTCCATTCAGGCCACAAGTCAATTATATTGGGGCATATCTCTCCAGGAAAACATCACCGGCCACGTCCACACCCTCTCCGCAGACGAAGCCCAAGAGAACCCCAAAGTCGTCATTGGTATGTTTTCAGTTAATAGCATACCTGCCATAATTTTATTTTACTCTGGGGATTCCCACTCTTTTATTTCGCGGAGTTTTGCTTCCCAAAACAATTTTCCTTGTTTGATTTTAAGCAAGAATAGCTGGTACAATCCCCGGGATCTTTGCTCAGAAGCAATCTGGTCTGCCATGATGTGGAAATAAATATCAATAGGGTCCACTTTCCTACTTCTTTGATAGTCATTGAGTCTGTTAAGATGGACATCATTTTCGGAATGAATTGGTTGACCCTGAAGGAAATATGCCCTAGAGGCAATAATAAAGTTATTATTTATTTCCTTATATCATGATAAATGTTTATTATTCATGCTAGAATTGTATTAACCGGAAACATAATACATGTGTGAATATATAAACAAACAGAGTGTCACTAGTATGCCTCTACTGGACTAGCTTCTTAATCAAAGATGGTTATGTTTCCTAACCATGGACAAAGAGTTGTTATTTGATTAACGGGATCACATCATTGGTTGAATGATCTAATTGACATGACCCATTCCGTTAGCTTAGCACCCGATCGTTTAGTATGTTGCTATTGCTTTCTTCATGACTTATACATGTTCCTATGACTATGAGATTATGCAACTCCCGTTTACCGGAGGAACACTTTGTGTGCTACCAAACGTCACAACGTAACTGGGTGATTATAAAGGAGTACTACAGGTGTCTCCGAAGGTACATGTTGAGTTGGCGTATTTCGAGATTAGGTTTTGTCACTCCGATTGTCGGAGAGGTATCTCTGGGCCCTCTCGGTAATGCACATCATTATAAGCCTTGCAAGCAATGTAACCAATGAGTTGGTTACGGGATGATGCATTACAGAACGAGTAAAGAGACTTGCCGGTGACGAGATTGAACTAGGTATTGGATACCGACGATCGAATCTCGGGCAAGTAACATACCGATGACAAAGGGAACAACGTATGTTGTTATGCGGTTTGACCGATAAAGATCTTCGTAGAATATGTAGGAGCCAATATGGGCATCCAGGTCCCGCTATTGGTTATTGACCGAGAATAGTTCTAGGTCATGTCTACATAGTTCTCGAACCCGTAGGGTCCGCACGCTTAAGGTTTCGATGACAGTTATATTATGAGTTTATGAGTTTTAATGTACCGAAGGAGTTCGGAGTCCCGGATGAGATCGGGGACATGACGAGGAGTCTCGAAATGGTCGAGACGTAAAGATCGATATATTGGACGACTATATTCGGAGTTCGGAAAGGTTCCGAGTGATTCGGGTATTTTTCGGAGTACCGGAGAATTACGGGAATTCGCCGGGGAGAAGTATTGGGCCTTATTGGGCCCTGCGGGAAAGAGAGAGGGGCTGCCTAGGGCAGGCCGCGCGCCCTCCCAAGGCCTAGTCCGAATTGGACTAAGGGGAGGAGCCACACCCCCTCCTTCCTTCCCTTCTCTCTTCCCTTTCCTTGTCTCCTACTCCTAATACATGGAAGGACTCCTAGTTGGACTAGGAAAGGGGGAATCCTACTCCCGGTGGGAGTAGGACTCCCCTAGGGTGCGCCATAGTAGAGGGCCGGCCCTCCCCTCCTCCACTCCTTTATATACGGGGGTAGGGGGCACCCCATGAACACACAAGTTGATCTACGGATCGTTCCTTAGCCGTGTGCGGTGCCCCCTTCCACCATATTCCACCTCGGTCATATCGTCGCGGAGCTTAGGCGAAGCCCTGCGCCGGTAGAACATCATCATCGTCACCACGCCGTCGTGCTGACGGAACTCATATCCGGAGCTCGGCTGGATCGGAGGCCGGAGATCGTCATCGAGCTGAACGTGTGCTGAACTCGGAGGCTCCGTACGTTCGGTGCTTGGATCGGTCGGATCGTGAAGATGTACGACTATATCAACCGCGTTGTGGTAACGCTTCCGCTTACGGTCTACGAGGGTACGTGGACGAACACTCTCCCCTCTCGTTGCTATGCCATCACTATGATCTTGCGTGTGCGTAGGTAATTTTTTGAAATTACTACGTTCCCCAACAGTGGCATCCGAGCCTAGGTTTTATGCGTTGATGTTATATGCATGAGTAGAAGACAAGTGAGTTGTGGATGATATAAGTCATACTGCCTACCAGCATGTCATACTTTGGTTCACGGTATTGTGAGATGAAGCGGCCCGGACCGACATTACGCGTACGCTTACGCGAGACTGGTTTCACCGTTACGAGCACTTGTGCTTAAAGGTGGCTGGCGGGTGTCTGTCTCTCTCACTTTAGTTGAACTGAGTATGGCTACGCCCGGTCCTTGCGAAGGTTAAAACGGAGTCTATTTGACAAACTATCGTTGTGGTTTTGATGCGTAGGTAAGAACGGTTCTTGCTCAGCCCGTAGCAGCCACGTAAAACTTGCAACAACAAAGTAGAGGATGTATAACTTGTTTTTGCAGGGCATGTTGTGATGTGATATGGTCAAGACATGATGAGATATAAGTTGTTGTATGAGATGATCATGTTTTGTTGTAGTTATCGGCAACTGGCAGAAGCCCTATGGTTGTCTCTTTGTTGCATAAGATGCAAGTGCCAAATAATTGCTTTACTTTATCGCTATGCGATAGCAATAGTTGCAAGAGCAATAGTTGGCGAGACGACCATGTGACGACACATTGATATAGATCAAGATGATGAAGATCATGGTGTCGTGCCGGTGACGATAAAGATCATGACAGTACTTTGGAGATGGAGATCAAAGACGCAAGATGATCATGGCCATATCATGTCACATATTTTGATTGCATGTGATGTTTATCTGTTATACATCTTATTCTTGCTTTGATTGACGGTAGCATTTTAAGATGATCTCTCACTAATTATCAAGAAGTGTTCTCCCTGAGTATGCACCTTTGCCAAAGTTCGTCGTGCCCAGACACCACGTGATGATCGGGTGTGATAAGCTCTACGTCCATCTACAACGGGTGCAAGCCAGTTTTGCACACGCGGAATACTCAGGTTAAACTTGACGAGCCTAGCATATGCAGATATGGCCTCGGAACACAGAGACCGAGAGGTCGAGTGTGAATCATATAGTAGATATGATCAACATAGTGATGTTCACCATTGAAAACTACTCCATCTCACGTGATGATCGGTTATGGTTCAGTTGATTTGGATCACGTGATCACTTAGATGACTAGAGAGATGTCTGTCTAAGTGGGAGTTCTTAAGTAATATGATTAATTGAACTTAAATTTATCATGAACTTAGTCCTGGTAGTATTTTCCAAATTATGTTGTAGATCAATAGCTTGCGTTGTTGCTTTCATATGTTTATTTTGATATGTTCCTAGAGAAAATTGTGTTGAAAGATGTTAGTAGCAATGATGCGGATTGGATCCGTGATCTGAGGTTTATCCTCATTGCTGCACAGAAGAATTATGTCCTTAATGCACCGCTAGGTGACAAACCTATTGCAGGAGCAGATGCAGACGTTATGAACGTTTGGCTAGCTCAAAAGGATGACTACTTGATAGTTTAGTGCACCATGCTTAAACGACTTAGAATCGGGACTTCAAAGACGTTTTGAACATCATGGACCATATAAGATGTTCCAGGAGTTGAAGTTAATATTTCAAGCAAATACCCGAGTTGAGAGATATGAAGTCTCCAACAAGTTCTATAGCTAAAAGATGGAGGAGAATCGCTCAACTAGTGAGCATGTGCTCAGATTGTCTGGGTACTTCAATCGCTTGAATCAAGTGGGAGTTAATCTTCCAGATAAGATAGTGATTGACAGAATTCTCTAGTCACCATCACTAAGTTACTAGAACTTCGTGATGAACTATAATATGCAAGGGATGACGAAAGTTATTCCTGAGCTCTTCGCGATGTTGAGATCGGCGAAGGTAGAAATCAAGAAAAGAGCATCAAGTGTTGATGGTTAACAAGATCACTAGTTTCAAGAAAAAGGCAAAGGGAAAAGAAGGGGAACTTCAAGAAGAACGGCAAGCAAGTTGCTGCTCAAGTGAAGAAACCCAAGTCTGGTCCTAAGCCTGAGACTAAGTGCTTCTACTGCAAAGAGACTGGTCACTGGAAGAGGTACTACCCCAAGTGATTGGCGGATAAGAAGGATGGCAAAGTGAACATAAGTATATTTGATATACATGTTATTGATGTGTACTTTACTAGTGTTTATAGCAACCCCTCAGTATTTGATACTAGTTCAGTTGCTAAGATTAGTAACTCGAAACGGGAGTTGCAGAATAAACAGAGACTAGTTAAAGGGTGAAGTGACGATGTGTGTTGGAAATAGTTCCAAGATTGATATGATCATCATCGCACACTCCCTATACTTTCGGGATTAGTGTTAAACCTAAATAAGTGTTATTTGGTGTTTGCGTTGAGCATGAATATGATTTGATCATGTTTATTGCAATACGGTTATTCATGTAAGTTAGAGAATAATTGTTGTTCTGTTTACATGAATAAAACCTTCTATGGTCATACACCCAATGAAAATGGTTTGTTGGATCTCGATCGTGTGATACACATATTCGTAATATTGAAGCCAAAAGATGCAAAGTTAATAATGATAGTGCAACTTATTTGTGGCACTGCCGTTTAGGTCATATCGGTGTGAAGCGCATGAAGAAACTCCATAAAGATGGATTTTCGGAATCACTTGATTATGAATCAATTGATGCTTGCGAACCATGCCTCATGGGCAAGATGACTAAGACTCCGTTCTCCGGAACAATGGAGCGAGCAACTGACTTATTGGAAATAATACATACTGGTGTATGCAATCCGATGAGTGTTGAGGCTCGCGGCGGATATCGTTATTTTCTGACCTTCACAGATGATTTGAGCAGATATTGGATCTACTTGATGAAACATAAGTCTGAAATAGTTGAAAGGTTCAAAGAATTTCAGAGTGAAGTGGAAAATCATCGTAACAAGAAAATAAAGTTTCTGCGATCTGATCATGGAGATGAATATTTGAGTTATGAGTTTGGTCTTCAATTAAAACAATGTGGAATAGTTTCAAAGCTCACGCCACCTGGAACACCACAATGTTATGGTGTGTCCGAACGTCGTAACCGCACTTTATTTGATATGGTGCGATCTATGATGTCTCTTACTGATTTACCAATATTGTTTTGGGGTTATGCATTAGAGACAGCTGCATTCACATTAAAAGGGCACCATCTAAATCCGTTGAGACGACAACATATGAACTTTGGTTTAGCAAGAAATCCAAGTTGTCGTTTCTTAAAGTTTGGGGCTGCGATGCTTATGTGAAAAAGTTTCATCTGATAAGCTCGATCCCAAATCGGAGAAGTGCGTCTTCATAGAATACCCAAAGGAAATTGTTGGGTACACCTTCTATCACAGATCCGAAGGCAAAACATTCGTTGCTAATAAATGGATCCTTTCTAGAGAAGGAGTTTCTCTCGAAAGAAGTGAGTGGGAGGAAAGTAGAGCTTGATAAGGTAATTTGTACCTTCTCCCTTATTGGAAAGAAGTTCATCACAGAAATCTGTTCCTGTGACTACTACACCAATTAGTGAGGAAGCTAATGATGATGATCATGTAACTTCAGATCAAGTTACTACCGAACCTCGTAGGTAAAACAGAGTGAGATCCGCACCAGAGTGGTACGGTAATCCTGTTCTGGAGGTCATGTTACTTGACCATGACAAACCTACAAACTATGAGGAAGCGATGATGAGCCCAGATTCCGCGAAATGGCTTGAGGCCATAAAATCTGAGATATGATCCATGTATGAGAACAAAGTATGGACTTTGATTGACTTGCTCGATGATCAGCAAGCCATGTTAAATGAATGGATCTTCAAGAGGAAGACGGACACTGATAGTAGTGTTACTATCTACAAAGCTAGACTTGTCGAAAAAGGTTTTTGACAAAGTTCAAGATGTTGAATACAATGAGATTTTCTCACTTGTATCGATGCTTAAGTCTGTGTGAATCATGTTAGCAATTGCCACATTTTACGAAATCTGGCAAATGGATGTCAAAACTGCATTCCTTAATGGATTTATTAAAGAAGAGTTGTATATGATGCAACCAGAAGGTTTTATCTATCCTAAAGGTGCTGACAAAATACGCAAGCTCCAGCGATCCATCTATGGACTGGTGCAAGCATCTCGGAGTTGGAATATACGCTTTGATAAGTTGATCAAAGCATATAGTTTTATACAGACTTGCGGTGAAGCCTGTATTTACTAGAAAGTGAGTGGGAGCACTACAACATTTCTGATAAGTATATGTGAATGACATATTGTAGATCGGAAATAATGTAGAATTATTCTGCAAAGCATAAAGGAGTGTTTGAAAGGAGTTTTTCAAAGAAAGACCTCGGTGAAGCTGCTTACATATTGAGCATCAAGATCTATAGAAATAGATCAAGACGCTTGATAAGTTTTTTTTCAATGAGTACATACCTTGGCAAGATTTTGAAGTAGTTCAAAATGGAACAGTCAAAGAAAGAGTTCTTGCCTGTGTTACAAGGTGCGAAATTGAGTAAGACTCAGAACCCGACCATGGCAGAAGATAGAAAGAGAATGAAAGTCATTCCCTATGCCTTGGCCATAGGTTCTATAAAGTATGCCATGCTGTGTACCAGATCTATTGTATACCCTACACTGAGTTTAGCAAGGGAGTACAATAGTGATCTAGGAGTAGATCACTGGACAGCGGTCAAAATTATCCTTAGTGGAATAAGGATATGTTTCTCGATTATGGAAGTGACAAAAAGGTTCGTCATAAAGGGTTACGTCGATGCAAGTTTTGACACCGATCTGGATGACTCCATCGTGGACTCTGCAAGTTTTGACACCGTCGTGCAGAGCATTGTAGACATAGAAAATTGCAAAATACATAACGGATCTGAATGTGAAAGACCCGTTGACTAAGATTCTCTCACAAGAAAAACATGATCACACCTTAGTACTCTTTGGGTGTTAATCACATAGCGATGTGAACTAGATTACTGAGTCTAGTAAACCCTTTGGGTGTTGGTCACATGTCGATGTGAACTATGGGTGTTAATCACATGATGATGTGAACTATCAATGTTAATCACATGGTGATGTGATCTAGATTATTGACTCTAGTGCAAGTGGGAGACTGAAGGAAATATGCCCTAGAGGCAATCATAAGGTTATTATTTATTTCCTTATATCATGATAAATGTTTATTATTCATGCTAGAATTGTATTAACCGGAAACATAATACATGTGTGAATATATAGACAAACAGAGTGTCACTAGTATGCCTCTACTGGACTAGCTTCTTAATCAAAGATGGTTATGTTTCCTAACCATGGACAAAGAGTTGTTATTCGATTAACGGGATCACATCATTGGTTGAATGATCTGATTGGCATGACCCATTCCGTTAGCTTAGCACCCGATCGTTTAGTATGTTGCTATTGCTTTCTTCATGACTTATACATGTTCCTATGACTATGAGATTATGCAACTCCCGTTTACCGGAGGAACACTTTGTGTGCTACCAAACGTCACAACGTAACTGGGTGATTATAAAGGAGTACTACAGGTGTCTCCAAAGGTACATGTTGAGTTGGCGTATTTCAAGATTAGGTTTTGTCACTCCGATTGTCGGAGAGGTATCTCTGGGCCCTCTCGGTAATGCACATCATTATAAGCCTTGCAAGCAATGTAACCAATGAGTTGGTTACGGGATGATGCATTACAGAACGAGTAAAGAGACTTGCCGGTGGCGAGATTGAACTAGGTATTGGATACCGACGATCGAATCTCGGGCAAGTAACATACCGATGACAAAGGGAACAACGTATGTTGTTATGCGGTTTGACCGATAAAGATCTCTGTAGAATATGTACGAGCCAATATGGTCATCCAGGTCCCGCTATTGGTTATTGACCGAGAATAGTTCTAGGTCATGTCTACATAGTTCTCGAACCCGTAGGGTCCGCACGCTTAAGGTTTCGATGACAGTTATATTATGAGTTTATGAGTTTTGATGTACCGAAGGAGTTCGGAGTCCCGGATGAGATCGGGGACATGACGAGGAGTCTCGAAATGGTCGAGATGTAAAGATCGATATATTGGACGACTATATTCCGAGTTCGGAAAGGTTCCGAGTGATTCGGTTATTTTTCGGAGTACCGGAGAGTTACGGGAATTCGCCGGGGAGAAGTATTGGGCCTTATTGGGCCCTGCGGGAAAGAGAGAGGGGCTGCCTAGGGCAGGACGCGCGCCCCCCCAAGGCCTAGTCCGAATTGGACTAAGGGGAGGGGCCGCACCCCTTCCTTCCTTCCCTTCTCTCTTCCCCTTCCTTGTCTCCTACTCCTAATACATGGAAGGACTCCTAGTTGGACTAGGAATGGGGGAATCCTACTCCCGGTGGGAGTAGGACTCCCCTAGGGCGCGCCATAGTAGAGGGCCGGCCCTCCCCTCCTCCACTCCTTTATATACGGGGGTAGGGGGCACCCCATGAACACACAAGTTGATCTACGGATCGTTCCTTAGCCGTGTGCGGTGCCCCCTTCCACCATATTCCACCTCGGTCATATCGTCGCGGAGCTTAGGCGAAGCCCTGCGCCGGTAGAACATCATCATCATCACCACGCCGTCGTGCTGACGGAACTCATCTGCGGAGCTCGGCTGGATCGGAGGCCGGAGATCGTCATCGAGCTGAACATGTGCTGAACTCGGAGGCTCCGTACGTTCGGTGCTTGGATCGGTCGGATCGTGAAGACGTACGACTACATCAACCGCGTTGTGCTAACGCTTCCGCTTACGGTCTACGACGGTACATGGACGAACACTCTCCCCTCTCGTTGCTATGCCATCACCATGATCTTGCGTGTGCGTAGGAATTTTTTTGAAATTACTACGTTCCCCAACAGACACAATACCAAGTCTGCATTAACTGTGCAACCCGAGAAGTCACCTTGACCAGTCTAGAAGGACAAGCTACAAAATTCCATGCCCGCAGGAGCATACCACAGAAGGAAATGGTTTTTGCCGCTATGGCTGAGTTGGAATTAATTCCGGTAGTCAGTGAATTTCCTGATGTACTCCCAGAAGAGCTGCCAGGCATGCCACCAGACCGCGAGCTCGAGTTTGCAATCGATCTTGTGCCCAGAACCGCACCGTTATACAAAAAGTATTATCGAATGTCATCATCAGAATTAGTGGAGCTAAAGAAACATCTTGATGAGATGCCCCAAAAAGGTTATATCCATCCCAGTTCCTCACCATGGGGATCACCTGCTACATTCGTGGATAAGAAAGATGGAAGTCTCCATATGTGTGTAGATTACCGTCAGCTGAATGATGTCACCATCAAAAACAAATATCCACTACCCAGGATTTATTACTTCTTTGATCAACTAACTGGGGCCAAAGTATTCTCCAAAATTGATTTGAGGACGGGATACCACCAACTCAGATTAAAAAGGAGGATATTCCTAAGACCACATTCACTACTCGGTATGGTCTTTATGAATAGACTGTTATGTCCTTCGGCCTCATCAATGCCCCTGCTTTCTTCATGAACATGATGAATAAAGTATTCATGGATTTCCTCGATAAATTTGTGGTGTTTTTTATCGATGATATTCTCATATACTCAACAAGTGAAGAGGAACACAAAGGACACCTCCGAGTGGTCCTACAAAGACTCCGTGACCACCAACTGTACGCCAAGTTTAGTAAGTGTGAGTTTTTGCTCAAGCAAGTTGGATTCCTTGGGCACATACTATCCGCGAAAGGTATAGCCATGGATCCAAGCAAAGTAAAAGTCGTGCTTGATTGGCTGGCACCCACAACAGTGTCTCAAATCCGGAGTTTCCTTGGATTAGCCGGATACTATCGGTGGTTCATTGAAGGTTTCTCTAAAATTGCCAAGCCAATGACAGAGCTTCTCAAAAAGGATAAGGAATTTGAATGGACTGAGGATTGTGAGAAAAGTTTCAACGAGCTGAAAATTAGATTGACCTCAGCCCTGTGTTGACACTTCCAGATATCTACCGCAGCTTTGAGGTCTACTGTGATGCTTCCAGACAGGGGCTTGGATGCGTACTTATGCAAGATGGAAAGGTAGTAGCTTATGCCTCTTGTCAGCTGCGACCCCACGAAGGGAACTATCCTACTCATGATCTGGAATTGGCCGCGGTGGTTCATGCTCTAAAAATCTGGAGGCACTACCTCATTGGAAAAAGGTGCCAAATATTTACCGACCACAAAAGCCTCAAGTATATATTCACTCGGCCAGATTTGAATCTCCGCTAATGCAGATGGCTTGAGTTAGTCAAGGACTATGACATTGGAATTAATTACCACCCGGGTAAGACCAACATGGTGGCCGACGCACTCAGCAGAAAGCCCATCGGTTTAAATGCCATGCTAGCCAACATGCCTTCCGAACTCCAAGCAGAAATTGCTCAGCTCAACCTGGTCATTATTGAAGCTGGTCTTGTAATATTATGGAAATTACTCCTACCCTCGAGGATGAGATTCGCAAGGCCCAGCCAGATGATCCAGTCTTACAAAAATATGTCAAGCACATGCTAGAAGGACAGACCTCGGATTTTTCCAAGGATCATCTAGGTACACTGCGGTTCCGAGGAAGGATTTGTGTACCTAGTCAAGAAGGTTTAAGGAATAAAATACTATCCAAAGAATATGAATCCTCGTATTCTATCCACCCCGGAAGTACTAAAATGTACGAAGACCTTCGCCAAATATTCTGGTGGGATGGGATGAAGAAAGACATAGCATATTTTGTGGCCTACTGCGACATATGCAATAAAGTAAAGGTAGAACACCAGAAACCAGCCGGACTCCTCCAACCGTTACCCGTTCCACAATGGAAGTGGGATGACATCTGCATGGATTTTATCACCGGTCTACCAAACACTCAGCGAGGCAATGACGCAGTATGGGTTATAGTGGATATGTTAACCAAGGTAGCGCATTTCATTCCCATCAGAACCACATACTGTGCTGCTCAACTTGCACAATTATATATGTCCAGAATAGTCGGTTTACATGGCGTTCCTCGATCGATCACTTCTGACCGGGGATCCCTATTTACCTCCGCTTTCTAGTCCCGTCTCTATCAAGCCTTGGGAACATCACTGAAATATAGTATCGCCTACCATCCTCAGACCGATGGGCAGACTGAATGAGTAAACCAAATAATGGAAGATATGCTACGAGCATGTGCCTTGGCCCAAGGGCCTAAGAGGGAAGACTGTCTGTTGTATGCTGAGTTCTCCTACAACAACAGTTTCTAGGCTAGTTTGAAAATGTCACCATATGAGGCTTTGTATGGCTGTAAGTGCCGCACCCCGCTGAATTGGTCTCAAACCGGGGATAGCTGTCTCTTTGGAACAGACCTCGTGATGGAAGCTGAAAGACAAGTACAAGAAATCAGAGATTGTCTAGGACTGGCCAAATCCCGACAAAAGAGCTATTATGATGCAAAGCACCGACAGGTCAGTTTCGAGCCCGAGAAAAAGTGTACCTCAGAGTCACTCCTATGAAGGGCATAAAAAGGTTTCAGACTCGCGGAAAATTGCCACCCAGGTTTATTGGTCCATTTCCGGTTATGTCCAGAGTGGGTACTGTTGCATATCAGTTAGAGCTGCTGCTAGAATTGTTAGAAGTGCACAACGTGTTTCATGTCTCCCAGTTCAGACGATGCATATCACCGCCCGAGAAAAGGACTGCTATGACAGAAATAGAATTGGCTAAGGATTTAACATATGAAGACAGACCATTAAGAATTTTGGATGAGATGGAAAGGGTCACATGGAGCAAGACGAGAAAATTTTACAAGGTCCACTCGGAGCATCATACAGAGGCAGAAGCAACCTGGGAGCACGAGAATTTCTAAAGGCAAATTATCCGAAATTGTTTTCCCGAGCAACCGAATCTCGATGACGAGATTCATCCTAATTGGGGGAGGTTTGTTACAGCCTAGTTTTTGCCCTCTTCTCTCTTCTGGTTTTCAGTTGGGCTTTGATTTGAATTTTGAATTTGAGTCATTCCAGTTGGACTTAAAACACTTGGGCATCACCTTGGCTTTCACCCAAGTGGCTCACTCCTCCTCCAAACCATCATTTCCTATCTGTTCTACCTCAAAATAATGCCATGGATATTTTTCTTTAATGAAAAATAGTCATTTTCCTCTCAAAAACCTTAATCAGAAACTTGTGCTCCAAAGACACCCCTATTTTTCTTGCCCACAAAAATCTGAGAAAATTCTCAAAAATCCTTTGAACCCTAGGGCACCTTCCTGAGCAAAAATATCACACCACTTTTTGGAATATTTTTGCTACAGAAAATATTTTCTGTTCTGACCAGAAATGGTGGTTTCTACAGCAACTACCATTTTACTTACTCCATCGGTGCTGCATTTTCTTGTGCATCACTACCCTCCTAACTCACTGCTACACACCAAAGCACAGCTCCCAACTCCCAGTCGTCTAACCACAGCAACCTCTCAAAGTTACTGTCCAGTAACTTGCAGTGAAGTAAAAATCTGTAGCTCGGTTATAAATAGAGCCCTCCCGTCGCTCGGCTATAAATAGAGCCCTCCCCAGCCTCCTCGAGCCTCATCCACTCCTCACACGCCCTCCACAAACCTGTAGAAAGCCGTGGCCCGGCCAGGAAGGCCTCGAGCTGTCGTCCCCGAGCTCGAGCTTGCCGGCGATCCCCTCTGTCCGTCTGCACCACTCCAGCCCCTCCCAAGCTCAGGCGACCCTTCCAGGGCCTCCGACGTGCCTCGGTGGTGCCGTTGCGCCCGGTTAGAGCCCCCGGTGCCGCCTCCAGTCGTCTTCAACTCCGGCGACCACTGCCTTCTGTCGCCGCTGGAGAGGTCGTTTCCGACATTATCCGATGACCCCTAGCTAACCTAAGGGGATGGGAAGGTGCGCCTCCGTCCCCTATTTCGATCCCTCCCTCTAGTTTTGGGCAAGGAGCTCTCCTCGCTGGCGTGTGCTCCGGCGAAGCCCTGTCGCCCTCTGTCTCCTTCTCCCCTCCCCCTCACCTGACTAGCAGGACCGGCTAGTCAGCCACTCTGTACGCGCCCAAAGCGGTACGAGTGGAGGCGCCCCGTGGGTTTACGCCTTTGACTTCACCCCCCCTAGTTTTGTTTATTTAAATTCAAAATTTAGAGAACACTTCAAACATCCACAACTTTTTAACCTTAAGTCCAAATGACTTGACTCTTGTTGCATTGGTTTCTTTATGAAAATCTCAAGCAGCACACCAAAGATGGGATTTTTCCCTGCTGCCTAGATTTTCTGGTAAATTTAAGAAGGGTTCTTGATGTTTTCTTTTTGTGTATATAATTGTTTTCAGAAGGTGGAGCTTGTCTTGAGGATCACCAGGGAGAGTGTGACCCTCATCTGCACTAAGGCAAGCCACAACAACATTTTGATGGTGCCATTTCAATATTTGTGATTTATTTTCAACTTTAATGGTTAATTAGTCCATGCATTTAAATCACCTAGTTAAATAATTATTTTGATTCTATTGCAAGCTTATTCATCTGGATATGTTGTTTGACAGAAAGTTAGGAGTTAACTAAGCTAGTGTTAAGTTATTATAAGTGATGATAGTCTTTGGAGAAATAATTGGCTATTGAAAATGGACTAGTTTGAATAATATTTTCTTGAGTAAGAAAATGATTATGCTAAGATATTGCCATAATTACATGCTGCATAAACATGACCAGAAAAGTGCCATGAGGTTCTGAACTGTTTAGTGCTTGATATAAGTTGACCCGGTAAGATTCTGATGATTAGTGAAACATGTTATATGAGTTCATTTGCATGGCATGTCATGACACCGGTCATTTTTATTTTAAGTTGAACCTGATAATAAATCAACTTGAACATATCGTTGATCGGGTCATGGTGCCACTGAATCGAGTATTTCCCAGCGCAACCACATTTGCCTTTATGGGAAGGCCTTTATTTGGTCCGTTGTCATGCCTCTGGTCAGTACCTCCAACAAGGGAAGGTTATGGGCTTGCGATACCCTGGCCCGGTAAGTAGACATAACCTTGTGTGCCTGTTGATTTGTTATTATGGTACCTTGTCCCTGTTTGGGACCGTTTTGCCACGACGGTGGTCGTTGGTGTCTGGGGTAGACACGGGGCCACCCATGATTAGCCCAGTGGAGAGTTAGTCGGAGTGGCCAGGAGAGTGTCGTGGCCATGGAGGGGTTTTGTTGGAATGTCGTTGGTCCACCCGAATGGGAGTGCGAGGCCATGGGTTCCTTGGTGTGGGTACAGTGCGCTACCTCTGTAGAGTGTATTAAATCTATCGATAGCCGAGTCCACGGTTACGGACATGCTCGAAAGTAGGTCACACCATGGTTCAACATTTTAAATAAACCTTGCACACTAAAGTAACATCGCAAAGTTGAAAAGATGATGGTTAAAGAACCATGTTGGTGTTGATGACCAAGTTGTTGGTCCGTTTGTGATCCAAGAATGATCACTGTTTGGTTACGTGGTAACCCATTGGTAAGCAAGTCTGTGGGACTTGAGTCAAGAGATTCTGATTCACTTCATTCATAGCATTATATTGCATTGATGATTAAATTGGTTAATATCATGATATTTTTTGTCATTATGTTTATGCTTGTTGTGAGCTTGCAAGTACATTCAATGTACTGACCTGGCATGTCATGCCAGATTTCAAGAAAGGTTCGTTGGAACGGAGTGCTGTTTCAGTCTAGATTGTGTCCACATCAGTGTCCCTGTGCTATGGAGTCACGCTTCATTGTCGTTCCGCTGCCGCGTAGTTGTCATGATCAAGGCCCTCCTTATGTTCATTAAATAATGTACATGTTGTTTAGCCGCACCGTGTGTGCCGCTTGGCCTCCTAACTTGTTGTAATATGAACTATGTTCTGCTAGTATCAATAAAGCGGTTGTATTCTGTGCCAAGAGGTTGTGTGTTGCCAGAATACATTGTCTCTGGGCTGGCAATTCAAGGTAAACTGGTTGCTCTGAGCCAGGGTGCCACATGTAATAGCTAGCATCAGAAAATGTAGGGTAAAACAAACAAAAAGCAGCGGAACCACATGCTAGTGGCTGATGTGTAATTAAGCATAGAGAACATGAAGCAGTCTGATGGAACCAACAGGTGGCGTCAGAACAACACCATTATCATAAATATAGCATGCAAGAAGTAAAATGGTAGGCAGGGATATCTTGGAAGTACAGTAATACTTAGGAGAAAACTAAAGCATTGTAACTATATGTGCACTGGTTTGTAATTTAGCACGTGTAACATGTTCATTGCTAGAAGTATAGCCCAACAGGTGCAAGCAGAATAACACGTCTCATGAAAAATTGGATGATGCCCTGAAGAAATTCAAAGGTGCAGTGCTTATGCAAAGAAAGTGAACGTAGGCGCCGACCGTTGGATAATAGTACCTGATTCTGGGTGGCGTATGGGTATTGTTGTCATACTAGATAGCTAAGGATCGTCTATGGTGCTTGCATTGCGGTTGAGTTTGGGTCGGCTATCGCCATTGCTAAAGCGGCTCCGGTGCTTCGGTTGCAGCGCCTGTCGACATACAAGAAAGCTCATATGTGGTAAGTGAACAGTTCCACGATAAAGAAGAAAAAAATCAAAGGAGTACAAATTGAAATAACCTGATGATGCTGCGACGTCAGTAAAGCAGGGCCGGTGGAGTTGAATATGGTGTCCATGAAGCAGGTCCGGTGCGGTGGACGAAGGCATCGGCGGTCGCGATGTACAGTGCGTTCGGTGTGGCGGATCTATTGCGGTGGACAAGGGCTTGTATGAAGGGCCAGCAATGGGGCGGATGAGGGATTCAGTGAAGGGCCTACACTGTGGTGGATGAGGGCGCCAGTTAAGCAGATCCGGTGCGGTGGACTATGATGGCGGTCAAGGAGATCTGGAGCCATGGACAAGCCAGTCGCTGAAGCGGCTCCGGTGAAGTGGTGAGTTTGTAGTTGGGGGTTCCAAGGTGCGAAAGGTAGATCCGGTGGGGTGTGAGGTCCACCGCTGCGGTGGAGGACTAGATTCGGGGGCTTGCCATGGTTGGGGGGTGGGGGTCAGGGAAGGGAAGGGGAGGGGCTCTGCGGATGAATGTTGGGCAAAGAGGGAAAAACAATGGAGTTACCAAAGCAGCCCTTTTCCGTTCATGTGGCAGGGGTAAAACAGGAATATCGCAGGGCTAAACTTTCAGGTGCGAGATATTTTTATGTAAGCGCGAAGTTTGAAAGCTTTTGCCGCCTGAAATTCAGTGTTCTGCTCTTGTACAGCCGACTATGATATCATGGCCGAGAATTTATTTATTTTGCACGCAAAAAAGGTGCAAGTTTTGAAAATCAATGTCTCCAACGCGAAACTTAGATTGTCCATTCAATTCAAATATGGATCATTGAGATAGTACAAGCAAATGCCATCATACAGTCCAATTCAAATGAAATTTCAAATGTGTTTATCCTAAATAAGATGACAAAACCAAAAATGTGCATGTGTATGAATAAAGTGGATGATTATAGAGTTTGAACAAGCCCGTATGTGTATATATCTAGGTTTGATATATGAATTTGAGATCACGAAATCCCGGCTTAAAATTGTACCTTCATTTAAGTGAATTACAAAAGCTAATGATGGAGTCAAATTGCAAAATTCAAATCTTAGGTTTGTAATTCTGGTACTTCAAGGAATATCACGCATGTTCAAAATTATCGTTATCTCATAGTCCAAACTATGAAACAAATTGATCAACCATGAGTGCACACACTATTGACCATATATATATATATATATATATATATATATATATATATATATATATATATATACCAATTACGCTAAAGTCCCTCAAATATAGACACCTCACTCTTTATATGAAGCCACGCCCCCCCCCCCCCCCACCACACACACACACACACAAGTCGTTCTCTCCCCCGGACACGAACACATGAGCACATTAAAAAAACCTCCCTTCTAAAGTCCGGACCCCAATATAGGTCTCTATCACTTTGTCTCACGGGCATGCACACATCTCTTCCCCCACTCTCTAGGTCTCCTGACATCTCTCTTTCCCAAGCACACACACTATGTGAAGGAAATATGCCCTAGAGGCAATAATAAAGTTATTATTTATTTCCTCATATCATGATAAATGTTTATTATTCATGCTAGAATTGTATTAACCGGAAACATGATACATGTGTGAATACATACACAAAACTATAGTCACTAGTATGCCTCTACTTCACTAGCTCATTAATCAAAGATGGTTACGTTTCCTAACCATAGACATGTGTTGTCATTTGATTAGTGGGATCACATCATTAGGAGAATGATGTGATTGACATGACACATTCCGTTAGCCTAGCACTTGATCGTTTAGTATACTGCTATTGCTTTCTTCATGACTTATACAAAGTTCCTGCAACTATGAGATTGTGCAACTCCCGTATACCGGAAGAACACTTTGTGTGCTACCAAACGTCACAACGTAACTGGGTGATTATAAAGGTGCTCTACAGGAGTTTCCGAAGGTACATGTTGGGTTGGCATAATTCGAGATTAGGTTTTGTCACTCCGATTGTCGGAGAGGTATCTCTGGGCCCTCTCGGTAATACTCATCACCTAAGCCTTGCAAGCATGTAACTAATCAGTTAGTTATGAGATGATGTATTACGGAACGAGTAAAGAGACTTGCCGGTAACGAGATTGAACGAGGTATTGGATACCGACGATCAAATCTCGGGCAAGTAACATACCGATGACAAAGGGAACAACGTATGTTGTTATGCGGTTTGACCGATAAAGATCTTCGTAGAATATGTAGGAACCAATATGGGCATCCAGGTCCCGCTATTGGTTATTGACCGAGAATTGTTTTAGGTCATGTCTACAAAGTTCTCGAACCCGTAGGGTCCGCACGCTTAACGTTTCGATGACAGTTTTTATTATGAGTTTATAAGTTTTGATGTACCGAAGTTTGTTCGGAGTCCCGGATGTGATCACGGACATGACGAGGAGTCTCGAAATGGTCTATACATAAAGATTGATATATTGGAAGCCTATATTTGGACATCCGAATGGTTCCGGGTGAAATCGGGATTTTACCGGAACACCGGGGGTTCCCGGAACCCTCCCGGGGATATTGGGCCTTAGTTGGCCAAGAGGGAGAAGAGGAGGGCCGGCCAGGGCAGGCCGCGCGCCCCCTCCCCCCTAGTCCGAATAGGACAAGGAAGGGGGGGCGGCGCCCCCCTTTCCTCTTTCCCCTCCCCCCTTTCCTTCTCCACCAAGGCAAGAGGGGGGAGTCCTACTCCCGGTGGGAGTAGGACTCCTCCAGGCGCACCCCTAGGGGGCCGGCCGCACCTCCCCCCTCCCTCCTTTATATACGGGGGCGGGGGGCACCCCATAGACACACAAGTTGATCTACGGAACGTTCCTTAGCCGTGTGCGGTGCCCCCTTCCACCATATTCCACCTCGGTCATATCATCGCGGAGTTTAGGCGAAGCCCTGCGCCGGTAGAACATCATCATCGTCACCACGCCGTCGTGCTGACGGAACTCATCTCCGGAGCTCGGCTGGATCGGAGGCCGGAGATCGTCATCGAGCTGAACGTGTGCTGAACTCGGAGGCTCCGTACATTCGGTGCTTGGATCGGTCGGATCATGAAGACGTACGACTACATCAACCGCGTTGTGATAACGCTTCCGCTTACGGTCTACGAGGGTATGTGGACGAACACTCTCCCCTCTCGTTGCTATGCCATCACCATGATCTTGCGTGTGCGTAGGAAATTTTTTGAAATTACTACGTTCCCCAACAGTGGCATCCGAGCCTAGGTTTTATGCGTTGATGTTATATGCACGAGTAGAACACAAGTGAATTGTGGGCGATACAAGTCATACTGCTTACCAGCATGTCATACTTTGGTTCGGCGGTATTGTGAGATGAAGCGGCCCGGACTGACATTACGTGTACGCTTACGCGAGACTGGTTTCACCGTTACAAGCACTCGTGCTTAAAGGTGGCTGGCGGGTGTCTGTCTCTCTCACTTTAGCTGAATCGAGTGTGGCTACGCCCGGTCCTTGCGAAGGTTAAAACTGCACTAACTTGACGAACTATCATTGTGGTTTTTGATGCGTAGGTAAGAACGGTTCTTGCTAAGCCCGTAGCAGCCACGTAAAATTTGCAACAACAAAGTAGAGGACGTCTAACTTGTTTTTGCAGGGCATGTTGTGATGTGATATGGTCAAGACGTGATGCTCTATTTTATTGTATGAGATGATCATGTTTTGTAACCGAAGTTATCGGCAACTGGCAGGAGCCATATGGTTGTCGCTTTATTGTATGAAATGCAAACGCCCTGTAATTGCTTTACTTTATCACTAAGCGGTAGCGATAGTCGTAGAAGCAATAGATGGCGTAAAAGACAATGATGCTACGATGGAGATCATGGTGTCGCGCCGGTGACGATGGTGATCACGACGGTGCTTCGGAGATGGAGATCACAAGCACAAGATGATGATGGCCATATCATATCAGTTATATTGATTGCATGTGATGTTTATCCTTTATGCATCTTATCTTGCTTTGATTGACGGTAGCATTTTAAGATGATCTCTCACTAAAATTATCAAGTAGTGTTCTCCCTGAGTATGCACCGTTGCCAAAGTTCATCGTGCCGAGACACCACATGATGATCGGGTGTGATAAGCTCTACGTCCATCTACAACGGGTGCAAGCCAGTTTTGCACACGCGGAATACTCAGGTTAAACTTGACGAGCCTAGCATATGCAGATATGGCCTCGGAACACGGAGATCAAAAGGTCAAGCGTGAATCATATAGTAGATATGATCAACATAGTGATGTTCACCACTGAAAACTACTCCATCTCACGTGATGATCGGTTATGGTTTAGTTGATTTGGATCACGTGATCACTTAGATGACTAGAGAGATGTCTATCTAAGTGGGAGTTCTTAAGTAATATGATTAATTGAACTTAAATTTATCATGAACTTAGTACCTGATAGTATCTTGCTTGTCTATGTTTGTTTGTAGATAGATGGCTCGTGCTGTTGTTCCGTTGAATTTTATTGCGTTCCTTGAAAAAGCAAAGTTGAAAGATGATGGTAAAAATTACACGGACTGTGTCCGTAACCTGAGGATTATCCTCATTGCTGCACAGAAAAGTTACGTCCTGGAAGCATCGCTGGGTGCCAGGCCTGCTGCTAATGCAACTGACGACGTTAAGAATGTCTGGCAGAGCAAAGCTGATGACTACTCTATAGTTCAGTGTGCCATGCTTTACGGCTTAGAACCGGGTCTTCAACGACGTTTTGAACGTCATGGAGCATATGAGATGTTCCAGGAGTTGAAGTTAATATTTCAAGCAAATGCCCGGATTGAGAGATATGAAGTCTCCAATAAGTTCTATAGCTGCAAGATGGAGGAGAATAGTTCTGTCAGTGAACACATACTCAGAATGTCTGGGTATAATAATCACTTGATTCAACTGGGAGTTAATCTTCCTGATGATAGTGTCATTGACAGAATTCTCCAATCACTGCCACCAAGCTACAAGAGCTTTGTGATGAACTATAATATGCAAGGGATGAACAAGACTATCCCCGAGCTCTTCGTGATGCTTAAAGCCGCGGAGGTAGAAATCAAAAAGGAGCATCAAGTGTTGATGGTCAACAAGACCACTAGTTTCAAGAAAAAGGGCAAAGGGAAGAAGAAGGAGAACTTTGAAAAGAACGGCAAGCAAGTTGCTGCTCAAGAGAAGAAACCCAAGTCTGGACCTAAGCCTGAAACTGAGTGCTTCTACTGCAAGCAGACTGGTCACTGGAAGCGGAACTGCCCCAAGTATTTGGCGGATAAGAAGGATGGCAAAGTGAACAAAGGTATATGTGATATACATGTTATTGATGTGTACCTAACTAGAGCTCGTAGTAGCACCTGGGTATTTGATACTGGTTCTGTTGCTAATATTTGCAACTCGAAACAGGGACTATGGAATAAACGAGCACTGGCCAAGGATGAGGTGACGATGCGCGTGGGAAACGGTTCCAAAGTCGATGTGATCGCGGTCGGCACGCTACCTCTACATCTACCTTCGGGATTAGTTTTAGACCTGAATAATTGTTATTTGGTGCCAGCGTTGAGCATGAACATTATATCTGGATCTTGTTTAATGCGAGACGGTTATTCATTTAAATCAGAGAATAATGGTTGTTCTATTTATATGATTAATATCTTTTATGGTCATGCACCCTTGAAGAGTGGTCTATTTTTATTGAATCTCGATAGTAGTGATACACATATTCATAATGTTGAAGCCAAAAGATGCAGAGTTGATAATGATAGTGCAACTTATTTGTGGCACTGTCGTTTAGGTCATATCGGTGTAAAACGCATGAAGAAACTCCATACTGATGGACTTCTGGAATCACTTGATTATGAATCACTTGGTACTTGCGAACCGTGCCTCATGGGCAAGATGACTAAAACACCGTTCTCCGGAACTATGGAGAGAGCAACAGATTTGTTGGAAATCATACATACAGATGTATGTGGTCCGATGAATGTTGAGGCTCGTGGCGGATATCGTTATTTTCTCACCGTCACAGATGATTTGAGCAGATATGGATATATCTACTTAATGAAGCACAAGTCTGAAACATTTGAAAAGTTCAAAGAATTTCAGAGTGAAGTGGAAAATCATCGTAACAAGAAAATAAAGTTTCTACGATCTGATCGTGGAGGAGAATATTTGAGTTTCGAGTTTGGTTTACATTTGAAACAATGCGGAATAGTTTCGCAACTCACGCCACCCGGAACACCACAACGAAATGGTGTGTCCGAACGTCGTAATCGTACTTTACTTGATATGGTGCGATCTATGATGTCTCTTACCGATTTACCGCTATCTTTTTGGGGTTATGCTTTAGAGGCGGCCGCATTCACGTTAAATAGGGTACCATCAAAATCCGTTGAGACGACGCCTTATGAACTGTGGTTTGGCAAGAAACCAAAGTTGTCGTTTCTTAAAGTTTGGGGCTGCGATGCTTATGTGAAGAAACTTCAACCAGATAAGCTCGAACCCAAATCGGAGAAATGTGTCTTCATAGGATATCCAAAAGAGACTGTTGGATACACCTTCTATCACAGATCCGAAGGCAAGACATTCGTTGCTAAGAATGGATCCTTTCTAGAGAAGGAGTTTCTCTCGAAAGAAGTGAGTGGGAGGAAAGTAGAACTTGATGAGATAACTGTATCTACTCCCTTATTGGAAAGTAGTTCATCACGAGAACCGGTTCCTGTGACGACTACACCAATTATTGAGGAAGCTAATGATATTGATCATGAAACTTCAGATCAAGTTTCTGCTGAACCTCGTAGGTCTACCAGAGTAAGATCCGCACCAGAGTGGTACGGTAATCCTATTCTGGAAGTCATGTTTTTTGACCATAATGAACCTACGAACTATGAGGAAGCGATGATGAGCCCAGATTCCGCAAAATGGCTAGAGGCCATGAAATCTGAGATGGGATCCATGTATGAAAACAAAGTATGGACTTTGGTTGACTTGCCCGATGATCAGCAAGCCATTGAGAATAAATGGATCTTTAAGAAGAAGACCGACGCTGATGGTAATGTAACTGTCTATAAAGCTCGACTTGTTGCGAAAGGTTTTCGACAAGTTCAAGGGGTTGACTACGATGAGACTTTCTCACCCGTAGCGATGCTTAAGTCTGTCCGAATCATGTTAGCTATTGCTGCATTTCATGATTATGAAATTTGGCAAATGGATGTCAAGACTGCATTCTTGAATGGATTTCTAGAAGAAGAGTTGTATATGATGCAGCCAGAAGGTTTTGTTGATCCAAAAGGCGCTAACAAAGTATGCAAGCTCCAGCGTTCCATTTATGGACTGGTGCAAGCATCTCGGAGTTGGAATAAACGCTTTGATAGTGTGATCAAAGCATATGGTTTTATACAGACTTTCGGAGAAGCCTGTATTTACAAGAAAGTGAGTGGGAGCTCTGTAGCATTTCTAGTTTTATATGTAGATGACATATTATTAATTGGAAATGATATAGAATTTCTGGATAGCATAAAGGGATACTTGAATAAAAGTTTTTCAATGAAAGACATCGGTGAAGCTGCTTACATATTGGGCATCAAGATCTATAGAGATAGATCAAGACGCTTAATAGGACTTTCACAAATCACATACCTTGACAAAATTTTGAATAAGTTCAAAATGGATCAGGCAAAGAAAGGATTCTTGCATGTGCTACAAGGTGTGAAGTTGAGTCAAACTCAATGCCCGACCACAGCAGAAGATAGAGAGAAAATGAAAAATGTTCCCTATGCTTCAGCCATAGGCTCTATCATGTATGCAATGCTGTGTACCAGACCTGACGTATGCTTAGCAATAAGCTTGGCAGGAAGGTACCAAAGTAATCCAGGAGTGGATCACTGGACAGCGGTCAAGCACATCCTGAAATACCTGAAAAGGACTAAGGATATGTTTCTCGTATATGGAGGTGACAAAGAGCTAGTCGTAAATGGTTACGTCGATGCAAGCTTTGACACTGATCCGGACGATTCTAAATCGCAAACCGGATATGTGTTTTTATTAAACGGTGGAGCTGTAAGTTGGTGCAGTTCTAAACAAAGCGTCGTGGCGGGATCTACATGTGAAGCGGAGTACATAGCTGCTTCTGAAGCAGCGAATGAAGGAGTCTGGATGAAGGAGTTCATTTCCGATCTAGGTGTCATACCTAGTGCATTGGGACCAATGAAGATCTTCTGTGACAATACTGGTGCAATTGCCTTGGCAAAGGAATCCAGATTTCACAAGAGGACCAAGCACATCAAGAGACGCTTCAATTCCATTCGGGACCAAGTCCAAGTGGGAGACATAGAGATTTGCAAGATACATACGAATCTGAATGTTGCAGACCCATTGACTAAGCCTCTCTCACGAGCAAAACATGATCAGCACCAAGACTCCATGGGTGTTAGAATCATTACTATATAATCTAGATTATTGACTCTAGTGCAAGTGGGAGACTGAAGGAAATATGCCCTAGAGGCAATAATAAAGTTATTATTTATTTCCTCATGTCATGATAAATGTTTATTATTCATGCTAGAATTGTATTAACCGGAAACATGATACATGTGTGAATACATAGACAAAACTATAGTCACTAGTATGCCTCTAATTGACTAGCTCATTAATCAAAGATGGTTATGTTTCCTAACCATAGACATGTGTTGTCATTTGATTAGTGGGATCACATCATTAGGAGAATGATGTGATTGACATGACCCATTCCGTTAGCCTAGCACTTGATCGTTTAGTATACTGCTATTGCTTTCTTCATGACTTATACAAAGTTCCTGCAACTATGAGATTGTGCAACTCCCGTATATCGGAAGAACACTTTGTGTGCTACCAAACGTCACAACGTAACTGGGTGATTATAAAGGTGCTCTACAGGTGTTTCCGAAGGTACATGTTGGGTTGGCATAATTCGAGATTAGGTTTTGTCACTCCGATTGTCGGAGAGGTATCTCTGGGCCCTCTCGGTAATACTCATCACCTAAGCCTTGCAAGCATGTAACTAATGAGTTAGTTATGAGATGATGTATTACGGAACGAGTAAAGAGACTTGCCGGTAACGAGATTGAACTAGGTATTGGATAGCGACGATCAAATCTCGGGCAAGTAACATACCGATGACAAAGGGACTAACGTATGTTGTTATGCGGTTTGACCGATAAAGATCTTCGTAGAATATGTAGGAACCAATATGGGCATCCAGGTCCCGCTATTGGTTATTGACCGAGAATTGTTTTAGGTCATGTCTACATAGTTCTCAAACCCGTAGGGTCCGCACGCTTAACGTTTTGATGACAGTTTTATTATGAGTTTATAAAATTTGATGTACTGAAGTTTGTTCGGAGTCCCGGATGTGATCACGGACATGACGAGGAGTCTCGAAATGGTCGAGACATAAAGATTGATATATTGGAAGCCTATATTTGGACATCGGAATGGTTCCGGGTGAAATCGGGATTTTACCGGAACACCGGGGGTTACCGGAACCCTCCCGGGGATATTGGGCCTTAGTGGGCCAAGAGGGAGAAGAGGAGGGCCGGCCAGGGCAGGCCGCGCGCCCCCTCACCCCCTAGTCCGAATAGGACAAGGAAGGGGAGGGGCGGCGCCCCCCTTTCCTCTTTCCCCTCCCCCCTTTCCTTCTCCACCAAGGCAAGAGGGGGGAGTCCTACTCCCGGTGGGAGTAGGACTCCTCCAGGCGCACCCCTAGGGGGCCGGCCGCACCTCCCCCCTCCCTCCTTTATATACGGGGGCGGGGAGGCACCCCATAGACACATAAGTTGATCTACGGATCGTTCCTTAGCCGTGTGCGGTGCCCCCTTCCACCATATTCCACCTCGGTCATATCGTCGCGGAGTTTAGGCGAAGCCCTGCGCCGGTAGAACATCATCATCGTCACCACACCGTCGTGCTGACGGAACTCATCTCCGGAGTTCGGCTGTATTGGAGGCCGGAGATCGTCATCGAGCTGAACGTGTGCTGAACTCGGAGGCTCCGTACATTCGGTGCTTGGGTCGGTCGGATCGTGAAGACGTACGACTACATCAACCGCGTTGTGATAACGCTTCCGCTTACGGTCTACGAGGGTACGTGGACGAACACTCTCCCCTCTCGTTGCTATGCCATCACCATGATCTTGCGTGTGCGTAGGAATTTTTTTGAAATTACTATGTTCCCCAACACTATGTAGAGTGTATCTTTCCCATACACACAAAACGTCGCCCCAAACGTCTATCTCCCTAGTTATCTGGTTCTCGCACACTCACCTCACACACCACCCCCACTTCAAACAAGCACACTTTGTCTCCTTGTGCACCACTCTCCTCTTTCTATCTCTCCCACATGCGGACCTACCCCAACTCCTTCCCTGTATACATATATGTCGTGACTCTTTCCATAGCTCCCTAATTTATCATCGTTCTCAATCTCGCACGTTGTTCTCTACACCATCTATTCTAGACCTCTCATCAAGTCCCTATCACACACACGATGACTCGCTTCCCTTGCGTCTCCGCATGTAGGCCACTTTCGAACAACATCAACATTGTCTCCCTATCTATACGCCACTTCTGCACACAAACGACCTCTCTCTCTCTCTGTCTCTCTCGCTTTCTCTCTCTCTCTCTCTCTCTCTCTCTCTCTCTCTCTCTCTCTCTCTCTGTAACGCCCATGGTGCGGCTATATCTCCCACGTATCGAGGCACGACTTAGAGGCATAACCGCATTGTGGTTTTGTCACAAGAAGGGTCATCTTCACACAATCCCATGTAATGAACAAGAAAGGGGTAAAGAGTTGGCTTACAATCGCCACTTCACACAAGCACTTAAATAAATCATACATCAATCATAGTACACTCATAGGCCCAACTATGGAACCAAAAGAAAAGAAGACAACCCCAAATGCTAGATCCCCGATCGTCCCAACTGGGCTCCACTACTGATCATCAGGAAAAGACACATAGTAACGGCCAAGGATGTGACACCCCGATAGTTAAGCTACAGTAAACCCATGTTAATGATGCCAGGTCATCGTAATTAAGAAATTTCTAAACCTCACTTGCTTCAAAGTAAGTTCAAATACAAATTCAAATAACAAGTCAAATTATAGTTTCATAAAAAAATTAAAAATATTCATTGGGTTGCAATATTCATAAAAAAATTCATGAATGATCCAACATCATTCGACTCACCAATTAATCCCTAATAAATTATAAAGTGGTCCGAAAACTCAAAAAATAAATAACCTTTTCAAAATAAACAAATGGTTATATATTTACAAATAACCCCAAACTTTGGGTGCCTTTTTCAAAGTACTGCGTTTGATTTATGTGCCAAGTTTCAATGTGAACAAAATTCATTTACTACAAGAAATACAAAACAGTATATAAAAAGAAAGCAAACATGCCACTATGCAGTATAGGCCCAGTGCTACAGTAGCATTGCGCAGCCCACCACCGGCCTCTCCTACTTCACGTACAGGAGGAAGGCCGAGGCACGGGCGCCATGGCACTGTGCTCGCGCGCACACGCCGTCCACGCCAGGATTGCCTTGTGTCGATCATTCAAGCGCTCCTGGAGATGTATAAGTGTCACCCCGACCTCATTGACGAACCCTAGCCCCATAATTCCCCTCTCCCACTCGCACTTCTCCTCTGAACCTCGTGTCTGAGCTGTCGTCGACGCACCGTCGTCGTCCCCGCGGCCACTAGCCTCCCCGACGACCGGAAGGTTGTCCAGGGACTTCCTCGTCGTGAACTCCGTCATCCCCGTGCATCCGTTCAACCGGAGCCGCACCATACGCGTGGACCGAGCCGTCTTCCCTGCCATGGCCGCCGCCGTTCGTCGTTAGATTTGCCGCCTCCCGAGCTCCCCCGACCTCCTGACCTCGTCCACGAGCTCCAATGTGAGCTCCTGTGCCGATTCCTCCCTTTTCCCCTTTGATTCATCGTCGTTAGTAGTCGTCCCCGAGCTCGGTCATCCTCGTCCATGGTCGCGTTCGAGATTCCGCATATGCGCATGCGCCTATGCCTACTCCGGCCCATGGCCGTGCCCTGGATGTGCCCCGCTCTGCTGCTCCCCGGCGCCTGCCCGCGCTCGCGCGCCCACTGCTGCTGCTCCATGTTGCTGCTCTCCTGCTGCTTACGCCGCTGCTAGTTGCCGCCGCCGCCCCTGGTACTGCTTGTCGCTGTTACTGCTACCTGCTGATGCTCCCTACTACCGCTCTCGGCTGCTGGCTGCTCATGCGCTGACCTTGGCTATGGCCATTGCCATGGCCAAGCACCCCTGTTCTCTATGCGTGTGTGTGTTGCTATGTGTGTGTGTGTTGTGTGCATCCAGCGTGTGTGTGTGCTTTGTGTGTGCAACGTGTGTGTGTGTGTGTAATGTGTGCGTGGTGGCCGCCGGCTCTCTGGACGAGGTCGGCTTCTTAGTCAGCTAATTAGTGCTCCTACTAGTTAGGGCATGTTTGGTTACAAATGAGTCATCAACTTATAAGTCGAAAAGTGAAAAAAGTGACTTATTTTTCCAAACAGACCCGACTTATAAGTCACCCCAACTTATAAGTCATAAGTTGCTCCACCTCAACTTAAAACTTATAAGTCACCCCTTTTGCGTGAGTGCCATCACCTGCATGATGTTGATTGGTGTGGGAAGGTGTGTCAAGTGACTTATAAGTCAGATGACAACCAAACAGGCGTGACTTATAAGTCACTGGTTTTAAGTCACCTGACTTATAAGTCAGGTGACTTATTGGAACCAAACAGGCCTTTAGACTAATTAGTGGTTAGGTTTAGTGCAAATAACATGTGGACCCTCACTAGTGTAGTTAAAAGATAAATTTAGATTTAAATTATCTAAGGCCATGACATATGGACCCTACCTCACCTTTTTACCAGTCAAAATGAAATGGTTGACCAGCCCCCCGGGTCCCTTTGTCATACACATAGGCTAGAGTAACACTAGGTAACAAAAGGTTTTGCTGTTTTATTCTCGAATTAAACAAATTCCAAAATGTTTAAATTTTAGAAAATTAATATAAAATAATCCGTAACTCGGATGAAAATGTTTTCCACATGAAAGTTGTAAAGAACGACGAGACGAATCCGGATACGCAACCCGTTCGTCAGCCACACGTCCCTAGCATAGCGAACCTGCAACATTAATCCTCCGGTTCATCTGTCCGAAAATGCGAAACACCGGGGATACTTTCCCGGATATTCCCCCCTTTCGCCGATATCACCTACTACCGCGTTAGGGCACACCTAGCACCGCTCATTGTCATGTCTTGCATCATCATGCTTATGTTTGCATTATATTTATTGTTTCTTCCCCATCTTCTCTCAGTAGACTACGAGACCAACGTTGCTGCTGCCCTGTTCGACTATGGAGTTGACAACCCCTCCTTGCCAGAGCAACCAGGCAAGCCCCCCCCCCCCCCCCCTTAATCATCAGATATCGCCTATTCTTCTCTCTACTGCTTGCATTAGAGTAGTGTAGCATGTTACTGTTCGGTTAATCATATTCTGTTGCATAGCCTGTCATTGTTGCTACAGTTGTTGATACCTTACCCGCAATACTAAATACTTAGTAGAGGATGCTAGTTTATCATCAGTGACCTTACATTCTTGTCAGTCTGCCTTGCTATACTAACGGGACGTGATCACTCGAGGTGATCACGGGTATATACTATCCATATATACTATACATATGGTGACTAAAGTCGGGTCGGCTCGTAGAATACCCGCAAGTGATTCGGATATGGGGGCTGAAAGGACAGATGGCTCCATCCCGGTAGAGGTGGGCCTGGGTTCCCGACGGCCCCCGACTGTTACTTTGTGGCGAAGCGACAGGGCAGGTTAAGACCACCTAGGCGAGAGGTGGGCCTAGCCATGGTCGGTGTTCGCGGTTATTTCATAATTACACGCTTAATGAGATCTTGGTATTTGATCTGAGTCTGGCCACTGGCCTATACGCACTAACCAACTACGCGGGAACAGTTATGGGCACTCGACGTCGTGGTTTCAGCTGAAGCCTTCTTGACGTCAGCGACTGAGCGGCGCGCGCCGGGTTGGACCGCGTAACGCAACTTCCTTTGTAATGGAGGTTGCTAGGTCTGCTCACCGGCCGCGTTCGCAACATGCAGGTGTGCAATGGGCGATGGGCCCAGACCCCTGCACGTATAGGATTTAGACCGGCGTGCTGACCTCTCTGTTGTGCCTAGGTGGGGCTGCGACGTGTTGATCTTCCGAGGTCGGGCATGACCCAGGAAAGTGTGTCCGGCCAAAGGGGATCGAGCGTGTTGGGTTATGTGGTGCACCCCTGCAAGGAAGTTGATCTATTCGCATAGCCATGTCCCTCGGTAAAAGGACGCCCCGGAGTTGTACCTTGACCTTATGACAACTAGAACCAGATACTTAATAAAACACACCCAGACAAGTTCCAGAGACAACACGGCGATTGCTTTCTCACAGGGCGACGAGGGGAGGATCGCCGGGTAGGATTATGCTATGCGATGCTACTTGGAGGACTTCAATCTACTCTCTTCTACATGCTGCAAGACGGAGGCTGCCAGAAGCGTAGTCTTCGATAGGACTAGCTTCCCCCCTCTTACTCTGGCATTCTGCAGTTCAGTCCATCGATCTTGCCTCTTTACACATATACCCATGCATATGTAGTGTAGATCCTTGCTTGCGAGTACTTTGGATGAGTACTCACAGTTGCTTTGCTCCCTCTTTCCCCTCTTTTTCCTCTTCTTCTCGGATGCCGCAACCAGACGTTGGAGCCCAGGAGCCAGCCGCCACCATCGACGATGACTCCTACTACATTGGAGGTGCGTACTACTACGTGCAGGCCGTTGACGACGACCAGGAGTAGTTTAGGAGGATCCAGGTAGGAGGCCTGCGCCTCTTTCGATCTGTATCCCAGTTTGTGCTAGCCATCTTATGGCAACTTGTTTAACTTATGTCTGTACTCGGATATTGTTGCTTCCGCTGACTCGTTTATATTCGAGCAATTGTATTCGAGCCCTCGAGGCCCCTGGCTTGTAATATGATGCTTGTATGACTTATTTTACTTTTAGAGTTATGTTGTGACATCTTCTCGTGAGTCCTTGATCTTGATCGTACACGTTTGCGTGCATGATTAGTGTACGATTGAATCGGGGGCTTCACAAGTTGATATCAGAGCCGACTGCCTGTAGGAATCCCTCTTCCGCACTGCTTGGCCGAAGTCGAGTCTAGTCACTACAAAGCTTTTTCTAACATGGTTGTGTGTCTTAAGGGCCCACGTCGCCATTGGGTGGTATTAGGATCTTTTACTCCTTGCCTATACTCTAGGACACTTATGTCTCTTCTATTCAGTTTAAATGATTTGGCTAACTCTAACTCTAGGTTCTCGTAATTACTCCCCCCCGGAGAGACCCTCACTCCAGATGATTGCTTGGTGCATCGAAGGATTCCGAAGATACCCTCCGATGTTCTCTCGAGACTTTGTGCCATCGCTATTGTAATTCCCTTCCAGCGATAAACCCCTATGGATAACCACGTACACTTGTCATTCTTACAATCACTCCCCATTGATCTTGTTATTACAAGATACCCCGAAATTCTCTTTATTGTTTCGAGAATACTTTGTGCCTACTGCCTTACAGTTCCTAGCCACATGAACACCCCTATGGATAATTCCTCGCACTTATCGAGTATCCGCTCATTCCCAGTTGTTCTTGTGTTTTACAAAAGTCTTTGAAATACCATTTTATCTTCCAAAAATCCTCAGCAGCCTATTGCTCATGAATTCCTTGCCTTCCTGCATTATGGTTAATTCCATATTTCTAGTAACCTCCGTTGACATCCTCTGTCACTATCATTTCGAGTCCCTTGATTCCATATGTTGTGAATGCTCGCAATCCTCAATCAGGTCCTAGAATTCATCTTTTCGGCTCAGACGTCATTTCAAAGATGAGCTGGATCTCGACCAATCAAACTGCCATTGATTGTACCCCTAAGCCTACTCAACTTACCCACCCTTAATCAGAGCGATTGCTTTTGATCCCTTGAATTGGAAATCATAGCTCCTTTGCATTTGAGCTTTGAGTTAGTCAGTTGTTACTATAACCTAACCCCCTTGCATTCTTTCTTCTTCTAGTTGAGTACCGATGCTCAAATTAGATCCCTTGTGCTCTACCATATCCTTTGTTGGATTTTATCCGACAGCATTCTTCGTATTCAATAACCTCGTGAGCCTTTCCTCAAATACATAATGCCTTTGGTAAATTGTTTCCTCTGCTTTTGTCAACCATTCTATGCTTTCAAGCTTGTGCTAATTAGTTCTGAATATTGTGGTATATGTTCCTAACATGCCATGATGGGTTGAACCTATGTCTTCTTAATCTATGTGAACCCGATAATTTCACGGGCCATACTCCTCTGGTATATCACCAGGTAGTTCTTTATGTTCATATGATATTTATCAGAGATGTGAACGAAAGATTATGCATTAGAGAAGTGGGAGTCGACCTTGAACTTTGTGTTCATGCCCATAGACATGATGTATATCTTGTCATGGAAGCTTCTTAAAAAAAATTATCCCCTTGGTGTAAGTTCATCTTATATGTGGGATTGGTCCTTTGCAACCATGGTTCCGGCCATGATTGTTCTTATTTGGTCCCATTTCTTGAACAAGTTAAATCACTTGTCTTCTGTAGGTCAATACGCCTGCCCAACCTCTATTATGATCCACCTTCGAGTATTACCCGTGTTATCTTGAGCATATCATGCCATTGCACTACATCTTATGAACTTTTGATGAAGTATTACCTTACCCCGTCTTGTCACTTCATGGGTTCTGGGTTGTTTGTCAACCGTGAACACCGATAAGTGAATCGAATCCGCACTCCGATTCAATAACTCTAAGTAATTTTTGTTGCTTACGAGTTTAATAATCCTTCAAGTCATTCCTAGCCTGATCGGGTATATCATTATCGTGCTAAATTTTTAACTGTGCTACCCGGACCTTCTTCCCGGAGCACAATTTTAGACGATGAGCTAACCTTACGCCGCTCTTCCTCATCATATCTTTTCGCCTTGAACAACAAGCTTGGTTTCGAGTTTGTGTCGTACCCGTGGTTCAAATAACCTTTCGATTCATCATTCCTTTGACTTGATGTCATCGCCGATCGATTACATCTTCATGAAATCTCTCGACGAATGTGTCGTGATCATCATCAACATTCTAGGTTCTTCCGAGATATCTATCGAATTCTTGATGAGAAATACCGTCCTTGCCCCTCGATGATATGTGTTATCATCGGAAACTTTATTACCCTCCCTCCAACACAAACTTGTTCATGTTTTGTGTTATACCTTGAGTTCCTTGCTATCCAGCATTTGTTCTTTTTTTTCCTTGGAGTATTACCATCCTTATGTCAAGAATATCGTGAGGCTTTCATCACCTAATAAGAATTCTTCATACAAGTGATACTTCTCGCCATCCCCGTTCATTTCTTAGTCCTCGTGTTGTTTCTAACCGGAATACCGACAATTGAACTGTGATGTGTAATTCCGAAACTTCTAGCAACCCTATTGCTTGAAGTTAATGGTTGATAACTTGATTCTTAGCCTATTGGTTATTGAATCACCATTCTAACATTGATCATGCTACCTAAGCCCATATTTTGGGTGCACCTTTCAACCAATGTTTAATTGTGTATGTTTTTCTCGACCATACCTCATTATATCATTTGATCTAACAAATGTTATCTCCTTGTTCATGTAATCGTGGAAATTCATATTTTGGAAATCTTGATGAATTGTCGCTGAGTTCATCAGCCACCTCCTCATTCTCTCCTTGGGTTAATGATGAACTCTTCTTTCGAAACTTGCTTCCATAGTTCATCTCCTGAGAATCTTACAATGTTATCTCGTCAATTGTGTTGAACCTTTTCTTCTCAGGCATCCCAACTCTGAGGTATCCTATCACCAATCAGATCTGAATCTCGATCAGATATGATTGTTAGAACATATTTCAAAGACTTATGACAATTGACTTTATATGACCTGGTAAGGTGGTGTCATGCCTAGCACATCTGGCCAGAGGCCCTATTGTTATAGTTTCCTTTTCGCAAGGTTATCCATTCTTCCATGAGGAAAAGGTAAGGCTTATTCTACAAGTTGTTCCTGATAAATCCTTCATGTATCCAAGGTCTAACCTTTGCTTTAAGACCTTGTCAATGCCATCTCGAAGCATGTCTGTAGTACTCTGATTTTCAATAAGAACATTTGAAGCACAATGCTAAATGTTTCTTGCTCAATTATCCAAACACCGTTGTATGGGTAATGCCATGAAATTTCTCTCCCCTTGCCTAAAGGGTTTTCTACACTTATATCATGTCATGAATATCATGCTTTGCTTGTCCTTGGGAAGGATATACCCCTGAAATATGTGTTTAACCACATTTTCCTTTCCATTGTCTTATCTAACCTTTCTCGTGGTTTATATGATCTGAGCAGTAATGATTCGATGCTTATGTAAACACCCTGGTATACAACCTTGCCAGTAAGACCGTGTTACTATTGTTGATGACATTTCGGTAACCACCGATGGACGAGAACTTTGCCTATTGGTCCGCCTCATTTCAACGAGCAGGAAAATGGTTCTCTTCGTCTCTCGCCCTTAGTACCAACCATGCTGCCAACATAACTGACCGGTTATTCTCTGACATGCCTTGCTATCATGACCGTGCAAGATGTCAACACCCTTCCTTCTTTTAACCCTCATGGTGGGCCCATAACCCACAGTTCCACATGATCGAAACCTGAATCTCTTATACACCCTTGTTTCCAAAGTTATTCCTCACGCTTGGCTTCGTATGTAGATCATGAGTTACCTTTCTAGAGATGATCTATTGTGGTTTCAGCCACAATACTTAATCTCGTTGCTCTGGACCCCTTTCACGCTTTGTTTCAGGCATCGAACGATTGCCTACCCGCTCGAAACTTCTCATGGTACCTTCTTACTTTGCTCTCGATCTTTTCTTAAGTTTCAGTTCGAGAGTTACTTTTCGCCACCTTTCCCGATGTCAACTATCAGATAGTCAGCCTTACACAGGTCCGTTCTCCCGGAATACCCCCCTTTATTTTTTCATAAGTACGATGGAGTTCCTGAAGAAAGGATGACGACGTCATCATGATGTCCCGAAATAGAGGAATGAAGACATCAATGTAATGGATCGACCTCTTTGAGGAGAGCAAACAAGACCGAGAAGATCCTTAGAATTTCGTGATCAAAACTTTCCCTCTTACTTCACCTCTTAAATCTCGGGACGAGATTTCTTGTAGTGGACGAGATTTGTGACATCCCGATAGTTAAGCTACAGTAAACCCATGTTAATGACGCCAGGTCATCGTAATTAAAATTTTGCTAAACCTCACTTGCTTCAAAGTAAGTTCAAATACAAATTCAAATAACAAGTCAAATTATAGTTTCATAAAAAAAATAAAAATGTTCATTGGGTTGCAAATATTCACAAAAAAAATTCATGAATGATCCAACATCATTTGGCTCACCAATTAATCCCTAATAAAATATAAAGTGGTCCGAAAACTCAAAAAAATAATAACCTTTTAACAATAAACAAATTGTTATCTATATACAAATAACCCCAAACTTTGGGTGCCTTTTTCAAAGTATTGCATTTGATTTATGTGCCAAGTTTCAATGTGAACAAAATTCATTTACTACAAGAAATACAAAACAGTATATAAAAACAAAGCGAACAGGCCACTATGCAGTATAGGCCCAGTGCTACAGTAGCATTACGCAGCCCACCACCGGCCTCTCCTACTTCACGTACAGGAGGAAGGCGAGGCACGGGCGCCATGGCACTGTGCTCGCGCGCACACGCCGTCCACACCAGGATTGCCTCGTGTCGATCATCCAAGCGCTCCTGGAGGTATATAAGTGTCACCCCGACCTCATTGACGAACCCTAGCCCCGTAATTCCCCTCTCCCACTTTCTCCTCTGAACCTCGTGTCCGAGCTGTCGTCGTCCCCGCGGCCACTGGCCTCCCCGGCGACCGCGAGGTTGTCCAGGGACTCCCTCGTCGTCGACTCTGTCATCCCCGTGCATCCGTTCAACCGGAGCCGCACCATACGCGTGGATCGACCGTCTTCCCCGCCATGGCTGCCATCGTTCGTCGTCAGATTTGCCGCCTCCCGAGCTCCCCCGACCTCCTAACCTCGTCCACGAGCTCCGATGTGAGCTCCTCTGCCGATTCCCCCCTTTTCCCCTTTGATTCATCATCGTTAGTAGTCTCCCCAAGCTCGGTCGTCCTCGTCCATGGCCGCGTTCGAGATTCCGCATATGCGCACGCGCCTATGCCTGCTCCTGCCCATGGTCGTGCCCTGGATGCGCCCCGCTCTGCTGCTTCCCTGCGCCTGCCCGCTCGCGCGCCCACTGCTGCTGCTCCAAGTCGCTGCTCTGCTGCTGCTTACGCCGCTGCTAGTTGCCGCCGCCGCCCCTGGTACTGCTTGCCGCTGTTACTGCTACCTGCTGATGCTGCCTACTACCGCTCTCTGCTGCTGGCTGCTCATGCGCTGACCTTGGCTATGGCCGTTGCCATGGCCGAGCACCCCTGTTCTCTATGCGTGTGTGTGTTGCTATGTGTGTGTGTGTTATGTGCATCCAGCGTGTGTGTGTGCTTTGTGTGTGCTTTGTGTGTGTGTGTGTGTGTGTGTGTGTGTGTGTGTGTAAGTGTGTGCGTGGTGGCCGCCGGCTCTCTGGATAAGGTCGGCTTCTTAGGGCATCTCCAGCCGTTCGGCCCCCCAGGGCGTCTAAATTCGGCATCCTGGGGGCGTGCCGGCGCTAGCTCGGCCCCTGGGGGCGAGCTAGCGCCCAGTCATGCACCCAACGCGCCGGCCCCAGGACCCGGTTAATTCAAACTCAGCCGTTCCCGCTCTCAAGACGCCGCAAGTCCGACGATCGGGCATAGTCTGTCGTTACAAAAAAATAGAGCGCCGCCGCCCTCGGCGTGTTCATTCATCACTCGGCGGGGTAGGTCCCAGGTGTTGGCGGTGTCGGCGTGCGCGAGCTCGGCGGTGTCGGAGCTGCTTCGGTGTTGGGCTGCGCCGGCGCGGCTTCGACACTGCTGGGTGGCGACGTAGAGTCTTCGCTCGGCGTCCGTGCGGCCGTGGGCGTCGTCGGCGTCATGGGCGTTGCCATCGGCAGCTCGTTCAGGATGAGGCCGCGCTGGACCAGGTACCACGCCTTGAGCTTCTCGTCGTTGCTCTGAAGCAAGTCCGCCGCACCCATCAGAAAAGCCATGTCGGTGTTCCTCTTCTTCGCGGCGACGTTCGTCCGGAGCAGGTCTAGCTTGATGGCGTTGTTCTTCATTAGCGCCGACCACCGCGCCTCGGTCTTCTCTTCGCGTAGGACGGCTCGGGCCTGGACGTCGGCGAGGCAGTGCTCGATGGACTCTTGCACTCGCGCGGTCGCCGCGTCGGCATTCTTCCCCTTCTTGGCCAACTTGTGTCCGTCCGGCCGCCCTTCCGACGCGCCCGGAGTCGGCGCGTCCGGCTTGTACGTCTCCTTGGCCTTGTCGAGGGCACGTCGGACTTCCGCCCATTTCTCGCACTTGTCAATGCGCTTGTAGACGTGAAGGTGCTTGAAGTCGGCGTCTTGGTTGTCACCCCGGAACATGGCGAACATGCGCAGCAGCTGCGCGGACGGACAAACAGTTGGCGAACCGCGGGCGCAGGGGACGAAGATGCGCGGGCGAACGGCGTGCGTACCTGGTCTTCGACGCTGGCGCCGCTCTCCGGGCGAGCCGCGACCTCCTTGACGATTCCGTGCCATTTGTTGCACGCCAACTGGATACGCCCCCAATGGTTCGCCATCGCTTTGGCACCGCGCTGCATGTACACGCCTTTGAAGTAGGGGTCGACGAGCTTCCGCTCGTCGAACTCGGCCTTGATGCGGTCCCAGTACGTCTCCAAGCTCTGGTTCGCGCCGGTGGTCGGGTCGAGGCAGACAACTTTCCACGCTTCGGCGAGGCATTCCTCCTCCTTGGACGTCCATTTGATGCGCGGCTTGCCCGACCTCGCCGCCCGCTTCTTTTTCTGGCGCCCCTTGTCGGGGCTCTCTGTGGCCGCCGAGCACCTATGGGGCACGGGGGGCCCCTTTCTGGTTCGGCGAGGGGGCGGAGGCCGCGCGCAGAGCGGATCGAGGTCCCGGGCGCGCGATGGGGTGAGGGAGACGAAGATTTTTACCCAGCTTCGGAGATCTCCGGAGAGATAAAATCCCTACTGCTGCTTTGTGTTGTTATTTGACCTTGCTCGAATACGAGCGCACGGTGGAGCGGTGTGTGTGTGTGTTGAACGACCGAACCGAACCGAACCGAACCGAACCGAACCCAAAATCCGCCGAACCCCTTCTACGTGCGCATGGGCCTCCCTTTTATAGTCTAAAGGGGGCACCAACAGGTGGCAGCGTAAGAAGAGGGGGTAGAAAGGTAAAAACGCAGGTTGGTGTAACAGTGACCAACAGTGTCCCCTACCTAACTCTGGCGGCAGGGGACAGGGGCATGTAATGCCCGTCCGGTCGCCCCAACAGTGCAAGGAGGCGATCGTCAAGTGAGCCACCGGTTGCCACGATGGCGTTTCTGTCAGCTCCGTTTGCCACCTTGCTCCGCATGGCTGTGTAGTGCCTCGCCACGTGCCTTTGGGACGGCCTTGTGATGACACGTCGCCGGATGTGCTGGAGTTTGGTTGGCAATCTTGCCGCGGCAAGTGCCTTGCCGCGGTCCTCCTCTTGTCGGGCCGGCAAGCTTGCCGGCCGTCGGGCCTTGCCGGGACGCGCGGGGCGCCGCGGCAAGTCTTCTGGAGGTGCCTTGCTTCCCGGCAAGCTCCTCTTGCCGGGGCCTTTATTTTCTTCCTGGCAAGCTGTTCTTGCCGGGGCCTTGGCTGGCCTTCCCGGCAGGCTCCTCTTGCCGGGGCTTTAGCTTGAGTATTCTGTTCTTGGATGGCATCAAAGTAGCCGCGGAGGATCTTGGCGGACGCCCGGCAAGCCCCGCCGCGGGTCGCTGCGACTGCCCGTGCACAAGTTCGGGGTACTAAGGTACCCCCCTACTTTAGTACACCGACAGTAGCCCCCGGGCCTGGGCCATACACGGTGCCGAGCGTTGTTGGGCCAGGCCCAAAACAGTGCACGGGCACGCGTGGCCTGGGTCCGCACAAAATTGGACTCCGCTTCCACCGCGTCCTCCCGCAACGGCACGCGTCGGACGCGGCATCGTGGGCGACGTGGGCGGCGCATGCGGGGCTGAGCCTCGCTAGCATGCATCAAGCCATGATGAAGGGGACGGCCCACGCCCTCCTACTTAAACGGGGGTAGGCGTGGGGGCGTGGTGCATTTACTGGACGGGGCCAGTGTGCGGCTTTTGAGGCGTCTGCTCCCAAGCTCACGGGGTGGGGCGAGGCCGCCTCACCCGTCCACTCGGCGCTGCATCCCTGCCACGCGGCTCCCATGCGCTTGGGGTCACGGACCGATTCCCCGCTCTCCCGTGCCTTGATTCGCCGAGCGGGGCGGCCGGGCTCCCACCCTGCTCCTTTATAAAGGGCAGGGAGGGGGGCACAGAAGCGCACACTCCTTCACCTCCTTCTTTTCTTTTTAACTTATGCTCCCCTTTCTCCCACTCGCCATGGAGAAAGGGAACCCTGACCCTTCGTCGGTGGCGGCGAGGGTTGCCGCCAGACAGCGCATCCTTCCCCCTCTCGCCCCTGCGGTGGCGGAGCCGGCCGCGAGGGGAAGAGGGAGGGGGCGAGGCCGACGACGAGGTCGAGGGCGTGGCCAAGGTGCTCGGGGAAGAGGCGGCCGGGGCGGTGCGCCACCCCCGTCTCCGCCGGCGGCTCCTCTCCTCGAGGCGGTCCATATTGGGGACGACCCCTGGGAGTTCTTCGTCAAGCTGCGCCAGGCACCTCATCGGCGCCTCCGGCTTCCGGCTCCGTTTGCGAGCGCGATGGAGCCGGACCCGCCTGAGATGCTGGAGTTACGCATGAGGGGCTGCGGGATTAGCGGCACTCGAGTTATTGTCGTATCCCCAGCCCCCGGCGTGATGTACTTCGACCGAGGGTGGAAGACGTTCGCCCGCATCCATAGCTTGACGGCGGGGTTTACCCTCCATTTTAAGTTAATGGAGGGCAACCTTCTCGCCGTCAAGGTCTTCGGGGACTCCGGCATCCGCGCGAGATGCTACGTGGACAGCTCCTCCGATAGCGAAGGTCCCTCCTCGAGCGAGAGTGACGAGGAGGGGAGCGACAGCGACGACGAGGACGGCGGGTCCGACTAGGCGTCGGACGCTGCCTCGCGCGCGCCACCGGCGACCCCATCATCCGGGTCGCCGGCCTTCTGAACTCCCCGGGGCCGTCTCCTTGGGCGGCTGGCGTAGGGAGGCGGCGGAAGAGGAAGAGGGGTGGCGGCAAGGCCGTCAAACCGGAGTACGAGGGCGAGGTGCCCTCGACAGCGTGCTGACGTCCTGCCGCCCCGTCTTCGAGCTCTGCCTCCGGTGCCTCCGTCTCCGCCAAGCTCCTGGCCGGCCCCCGGGAAGTTCTCTTGGTGTCTTCTGGCACCCGTAGCTCGCCTAGGCGTTTCTTTCGCCCTCCCCGGCAAGCTTCTCTTGCTGGGGCCTCCTTGACCTACCTCCTGAAGAGAAAACAGGAGAGGGATTACGAGCACCTTATCTTTTAATTTGTAAGCCTTTGGGCCTTAGCTGTACTTAAAGCTTGTAATCCTCTCTATCATGTTTTTCATCCTCCATGGACTCACACTAAATTGGGATGTTTTTTAATGAAAAGAGGGGAAAGCTTGCCGGATTGAGTCTTTTACTTGATTGCGTGCCTTGTACGTTTTCACCCTACGCTTTTAGGGAACTTGCCGGCGCGGGCACCTTGCCGTGAGCGCCGAGTGCGGAACGTCGGCAACGGAACTGCAACCGACATGGAACCTTGTCGCAGAGCTAGTCGCGGCTTACTTAAGTCGTTGAGCGGACTTGAAACGACAGTAAGGCAACTAGCTATGAGTTGGTTCCCTGCCGGCGGTGCCGCGGGCGACAAGAAACCTTGTCGTTGGGCTAGCCGCAGTTCACCTAAATTGTCGAGCGGACTCGAAACAACAGTCGGTGCGCGACTATCTACGAGTCGGTTCCTCCGCGCACAGGTTCTTTTCGTACAAGGCACGATCGTTCAGAGGTACGGCCTCGCTTTCCCCAGCCCACGAGAGGATGCATGACGAGGGATGGAAAACTTATCTGGTATTGCAGCCCCCGGCGACTCTGGCTTGCCGGGGGTGAATCTCGATATTTGCAGCCCCCGGCAACTTTGGCTCCGCCGGGACCAAGGTGCTGGTGCACCTTGCTCTGTCCTTGCCGCCAGCGTTGTAGCCCCCGGGGACCCTGACTTGCCGTGAGGGATCTTGGCGGCCGCAGCCCCCAGTGAAATCGGCCTGCCGGGGCCTCTTCGCTAGTGCGCCCTTCTGGTTTCTCCTTGCCGCTGTTATTACAGTCACAAAAATAACTAAGACAGCGCTGAAATAAGTTATTCTTTGCAACGTAATCTCAAGTTGGGCAATGCGATGCCATGATTCACCCTTTGCATGTTTACACTCTACGCTTCCAGGGAACTTGCCGGTGCTAACACACTTGCTGAGTGCGGAACGTCAGCATCCTGCTGGCAGTGTTGTACCCGGCAAGAAACCTCCTCGGGCCAGTTGCAGCGCACTTGCATTGTTGAGCGGACTCAAAAACAAAGCAAGGGCGCAACTTAACCACGAGTTAGCTCCTCTGCGCCCAAGTTTCTCATACAAAGGACGTCCCATGGCAAGGCTTGCTATGTTACGTCCTCGATTTCATTATACCCCTTGTACGTTTTTGCCCTACGCTTCTAGGGAACTTGCCGGTGCTAACACACTTGCTGAGTGCGGGACGTCAGCAGCCTGCTGGCGGTGTTGTACCCGGCAAGAAACCTTCTCGGGCCAGTTGCAGCGCGCTTGTATTGTTGAGCGGACTCGGAAACAAAGCAAGGGCGCAACTTAACCATGAGTTGGCTCCTCAACGCACGGGTTTTACGTACAAGGGACGAACGTACGAGGAAAATAACATAAGCGCTCAAAACTAAAGAAAAGAGCTATGCGCTCGAGCTCGGGTGACTTAGCTTTTCTGTCTTTCGTGGTCCGGCGAAGCCGCGCTCCTCCCTTGACTCCCTCCCTTGTACGTTTTCACCCCCCCCCCCCGTGCTTTCAGGGAACCTGCCGGTGTAAACACACTTGTTGAGTGCGGGACATCAGCAGCCCGTTGGCGGTGTTGCTTCCGGCAAGAAGAACTCGTCGGGCTAGTTGCGGCGCGCTTTCGTCGTTGAGCGGACTCGAAACGGATCAAGGGCGCAACTTAGCCACGATTCGACCCTTCTGCGCGCAGGTTCTTCGTACAAGGTATGGATTCTCAGGGAGTACAATCCAAAAGCTTAAAGCCGGACGCTTTCTTCGCCCTACTGGCTAGCGGAGCTCGATGGCGCATCCTCGACGGCAGCGCGGCACTCCGGGGAGGCGTGCTTGCCGGAGCAGATACCAGAGCTGTTCTTGCCGGGCTTGGTCTTTGGCGGATTTGTCCTTGTTTTCTTGCACTTGCCGGTGGAGCTCGATGGTGCGCTCTCGACGGCAACGCAGCACTCCGAGGAGGTGTGCTTGCCGGAGTGGGCATCAGGGCTGCACTTGCCGGACTTGAGCTTCTCCTTCCCCCGGGGAGCTTCAGCGGCAAGTGGCTCGGGCTCTGCTGCGGCTGCTGCTTCCCGGTAAATCTTGTCAGCGCAGATGAGTGCATCCCTCTTGTCGCCTTGGACAGAAATGATACTCATCGGGCCAGGCATCTTGAGCACGTTGTATGCGTAGTGAGAGGCTGCCATGAACTTGGCAAGCGCTGGTCGGCCGAGTATCCCATTGTAGGGTAATGGGATATCGGCAACCTCGAAGGTGACCCTTTCTGTTCTGAAATTCAGCTCACTGCCAAATGTCACTGGTAATGTGATCTTCCCCTTGGGCTTGCTCCTTCCCGGATTTATCCCTTGAAAGGTACCAGTCTCTTCGAGCTCGCTGTCGGGGATCTGGAGCTTCTTGAGCACTGTGGAGGAAATCAGGTTCAGGCCGGCCCCGCCATCAACCAACATCTTCGTGACCTTGAGGTTGCGGATCATTGGTGAGACCAACATCGGCAAGCACCCGACCGCAGTGATGCGATCAGGGTGGTCTTCTACATCGAAAATGATGGGCGTGCTGGACCATTTCAAAGGCCTGCGCGCCTCGATGGATGGCTCCGTTGCGTTCACCTCTCACACCCACTACTTGAGTTGGCGGTGCGAGGCGTGCAGAGAGGCGCCGCCGTCGATGCACAGCACCTCTGTCGCCTTCTGAAACTCTTGGTCATCGGTCTCATCTTCCTCCATCTCATCTTCATCTTCGTCCTTGTCGCGGCCGCGGGGAGGCCTATCTCCTTGCCGTGGCTTGGGCTTGCCGCGGTGTCCTCCCCGGGCGGGGAGTTCCTTGCCGGATCCTCCGCCACCTTCCTGGGCTCTCTCCTTATCGCGGCGCTCGTACTCTGCTTTCTGCAGCTCCGCCATCTCTTCGACTTTTTTGCAGGTTTGGAGATCGTGGCCTTTGGTGCGGTGGATCTTGCAATACCGCTTGCCGGAGCCATCCTGCTTGTCAGCGGCTACCACAGCCTCGCCGGAGTCACCGGCCTTGGCCTTGTCGGAGCCGCCTCCATTGCCGGGGTGCTCAACAGCTAACACATCCTTAGTATTTCTCTTCTTGTTGCTTCGTCTCCTGTTCTTCCTTGCCGGGGCGGTATCCTCACTGTCAGATCCTTCTGCTCCCGCAACCTCTCCGGGGATTTTCCTCCCCTCCTCAGCCCGTGCACACTTGTCGGCCAGAGCATAGAGCTCGCTGACGTCTCTGATCTTGCACATCGCCATCTCCTCCCTCATCCTGCGGTTACGCACGTTCTGATGAAAGGCACTGATAACCGCGGCAGGGTGGACGTCTGGGATGTTGCGTTGCACCTGGCTGAATCTCTGTATGTACTTGCGTAGGGGCTCCCCCTCCTTCTGGACGAGCAAGTGGAGGTCACTCTCCTGGCCGTGAGGCTTGTGGCCGCCCGTGAAGGCGCCGACAAACTGATGACACAGGTCAGCCCATGAAGAGATGGAACCGTCCGGCAAGTGCATGAGCCAAGATTTGACATTGGGCTTGAGTACCAGTGGGAAGTAGTTGGTGAGGATCTTCTCATCGCGCCCTCCGGCAGCCTGCACGGCGATGGTGTAGATGCTGAGGAACTCCGAGGGATGTATCCTGCCATCGTACTTCTCGGGCACGCCTGGCTTGAAGTTCTTGGTTTTGGGCCACTGGACTTGCCGCAGCTCGCGGGTGAACGCAGGGCAACCCGCCGCGTACGGCAAGTCGCCTGGCTCCCCCAGTGCATGCATGTCGACGGTGGGCCCAGCACGCTGGTCAGATTGACGTCGCGTTTCCCTTCTGCGCTCGATGCGAGTGCGAGCGTCTTCATGCCGTCGTTCTTGGAGAATGTGGCGCTGGTCGCGTCGAGTCCGCGGGTCCGACGACGCCGTGGAGTCGCCGTCGGGGTTGGTCCGACGAGCCGGCGACCTTGGCCTTCGGGGCTGGGAGTGCACGGAGGTGGCTCCCCCGGCGGTCTTGTCGGCGTCGGCTTGCGCTTGGACGCCTTGCCGGGGCCTCGATGCGCTCGGTTGCCGGGGCTTGTCGCCGTTGGCGAAGGCGATGAGGCTGTATATGGTCATCCTCCAGTCGTCGATCTTGTGCGGCGCCGGAGGGTAGTCTAGGAGCAGCTGGGCTCGGGCCAGCTCTTCCTCTGTCGTCTTGGGTGGTGGCGGTGACGAGCGGCGCGAGGAGCGGGATGTGCTCGGACTCCCAACTGGATTGGGAGGTGCATCACCCCGCCCTGGCGACCGTACCTCGCTCGCGCCAGCATGCGGGCGTGCATGCTGACCTCGAGCGTCTCACGACCCGCCAGCTTGGCCTTGCTCCAACGCGAGCACGGTGCCAGGAGCACCGGGGCGTTGTCGACCTTGCACCTCCTGGGAAGGGTGTGGTGTATGCATGGTCGCCGACGCTTGCGGGGCCTTGTTTTCGGATCTAGTGACGACGTGAGTCCCACCGTCGGCGCCCGCTACTTCGCCGGCGCCCACTCCACTGCCCGTTTGCTCCGACGGTGGTGGCGGAATCGATGCAGACGGAGCGGCTACCTCCGAAGGCTTCTTCTTCGGTGGCATGTCGATGAAGGCGTTGATGCAGCGCGCGCGGAGACCGGATCGGATGCTCACAACCTCGACGCTCCCCCTACCTGGCGCGCCAAAGATGTCGGGGCTTTCTGTGGCCGCCGAGCACCTATGGGGCGCGGGGGGCCCCTTTCTGGTTCGGCGAGGGGGCGGAGGCCGCGCGCAGAGCGGATCGAGGTCCCGGGCGCGCGATGGGGTGAGGGAGACGAAGATTTTTACCCAGCTTCGGAGCTCTCCGGAGAGATAAAACCCCTACTGCTGCTTTGTGTTGTTATTTGACCTTGCTCGAATACGAGCGCACGGTGGAGCGGTGTGTGTGTGTGTTGAACGACCGAACCGAACCCAAAACCCGCTGAACCCCTTCTACGTGCGCATGGGCCTCCCTTTTATAGTCTAAAGGGGGCACCAACAGGTGGCAGCGTAAGAAGAGGGGGTAGAAAGGTAAAAACGCAGGTTGGTGTAACAGTGACCAACAGTGTCCCCTACCTAACTCTGGCGGCAGGGGACAGGGGCATTTAATGCCCGTCCGGTCGCCCCAACAGTGCAAGGAGGCGATCGTCAACTGAGCCACCGGTTGCCACGATGGCGTTTCTGTCAGCTCCGTTTGCCACCTTGCTCCGCATGGCTGTGTAGTGCCTCGCCACGTGCCTTTGGGACGGCCTTGTGATGACACATCGCCGGATGTGCTGGAGTTTGGTTGGCAATCTTGCCGCGCCAAGTGCCTTGCCGCGGTCCTCCTCTTGTCGGGCCGGCAAGCTTGCCGGCCGTCGGGCCTTGCCGGGACGCGCGGGGCGCCGCGGCAAGTCTTCTGGAGGTGCCTTGCTTCCCGGCAAGCTCCTCTTGCCGGGGCCTTTATTTTCTTCCCGGCAAGCTCTTCTTGCCGGGGCCTTGGCTGGCCTTCCCGGCAAGCTCCTCTTGCCGGGGCTTTAGCTTGAGTATTCTGTTCTTGGATGGCATCAAAGTAGCCGCGGAGGATCTTGGCGGACGCCCGGCAAGCCCCGCCGCGGGTCGCTGCGACTGCCCGTGCACAAGTTCGGGGTACTAAGGTACCCCCCTACTTTAGTACACCGACACCCCTTCGTCGGAACAGGAGCCGGCTCCTCCTCCTCCTCCTCCTCCTCCTCGTCCTCCTCCTCGGGCTCCTGCGCATCGTCGCCGTAGACGTAGTCGAGCTCGGCCTCCATGTCGCCGCTGAGGTCGACCACCTCATCCTGGGTGGCGAAACCGGGAGACGAGGCGGCCACGGCCGATCCGGTCGCGATGATGTCGTCCATGTCGGCTCCCATGTCGTCGGCGTCGCCGAGGTGCGAGAAGGGCAGCGGCCCGTGGTAGAGATGTGGAGTTGGCGTGGTTGCGTAGGCAGGGGGCTGCGAGTAGTTGTATGGCGTGTACTGCACACCGGCGAAGGCCGGCGATGGCGTGCGCGTAGTGGGGTGACCATGAGGGAAGGTCACGTTTGGGTTGAACCCGCCGTGCGCGTCGCCGTCGGCGTAGCCTGGCGACGATGAACCCCATGGAGATCCGGCGCCTTGCTGTCCCCAGGGCGCGTACTGGTGGGCGTGGCCGACGACGGGAGCATCGGCAGAAGAGGAGGACGCCGCCGCGCGCGCCGCGTTGTCGCGGGCCTTCTTGGCTATCCCCCGGTTCCGCCTGTCGGCGGTGACCGCTTCTCGGCGCTGTACTTCCACCCTCCACTCGGTGTTCGACAGGCCCGGCGGCTTCGTTGGAGGCGCCCTCGGCTTCCTCTGTTTCGGTTGGGTAGCGACGCACGTCGCGGTCGCCGCGGCACGTGGCATGGTGTATTTCTTCGGCGGCATGGGCGGCGGGCTGCGAGCAGGGTTGGCGGGAGAAAGGGGGAGAATGGAGGGAGCAAGGCGAGCGAGCGGGAGAGAAGTGAGAAAAAGGCAGTAAAACGGCGGGAAAAGGCCTTCGGTCGCCTCCAGTGCGGGTCCACGCGCCTTTTTCGCTTGCGCCGGCTCCCCAAGCGCCCCCCAGGGCGCCGGGTTCGGCCTGGGTCCGCCGGCACCAGTTTTGGCCCGAGCCGGCGAAAAACGGGCTTCTGGGGGCGCAACTGGGGCCTTTTTTCGGCGCCGGCGCGGCGAAATCGCCTGGGGAGGGCCTGTTGGGGGCGCGGCTGGAGATGCCCTTAGTCAGCTAATTTAGTGCCCCTACTAGTTAGACTAATTAGTGGTTAGGTTTCGTGCAAATAACATGGACCCTCACTAGTACTAGTTAAAAGATAAATTTAGATTTAAAATATCTAAGGCCATGACATGTGGACCCTACCTCACCTTTTTACCAGTCAAAGTGAAATGGTTGACCAGCCCCCCTGGTCCCTTTGTCATACACATAGGCTAGAGTAACACTAGGTAACAAAAGGTTTTTCTGTTTTATTCTCAAATTAAACGAATTCCAAAATGTTTAAATCTTAGAAAATTAATATAAAATAATATGTAACTCAGATGAAAATGTTTTCTACATGAAAGTTCCTCAAAACGACGAGACGAATCCGAATACGCAGCCCGTTTGTCAGCCACACGTCCCTAGCATAGTGAACCTGCAATATTTCACCTACGGTTCATTTGTCCGAAAACACGAAACACCGGGGATACTTTCACGGATGTTCCCCCTTTCGCCGGTATCACCTACTACCGCGTTAGGGCACACCTAGCACCGCTCATTGCCATGTCTTGCATCGTCATGCTTATGTTTGCATTATATTTATTATTTCTTCCCTTTCTTCTCTCGATAGACTACGAGACCGACGTTGTTGCTGCCCTGTTTGACTACGGAGTTGACGACCCCTCCTTGCCTGAGCAACCAGGCGAGCCCCCCCCCCCCTAATCACCAGATATCGCCTGGTTACAGTTTGGTTAATCCTATTCTGTTGCATAGCCTGTCATTGTTGCTACAGTTGTTGATACCTTACCCGCAATCCTAAATGCTTAGTAGAGGATGCTAGTTTATCATCAGTGACCTTACATTCTTGTCAGTCTGCCTTGCTATACTATCGGGCCATTACATACATACTATATAGATGGTGACTAAAGTCGGGTCGGCTCGTAGAATACCCGCAAGTGATTCGGATATGGGGGCTGAAAGGACAGGTGGCTCCATCCCGGTAGAGGTGGGCCTGGGTCCCCGATGGCCCCCGACTGTTACTTTGTGGCGGAGTGGCAGGGCAGGTTGAGACCACCTAGGAGAGAGGTAGGCCTGGCCCTGGTCGGTGTTCGTGGTTATTTCATAATAACACGCTTAACGAGATCTTGGTATTTGATCTGAGTCTGGCCACTGGCCTATGCGCACTAACCAACTACGCGGGAACAGTTATGGGCACTCGACATCGTGGTATCGGTCGAAGCCTTCTTGATGTCAGCGACTGAGTGGCGCGCGTCAGGTTGGACCGCGTAACACAACTTCCTTTGTAATGGAGGTTGCTAGGTCTGCTCACCGGCCGCGTTCGCAACGTGCAGGTGTCCAATGGGCGATGGGCCCAGACCCCTGCGCGCATAGGATTTAGACCAGGGAGCTGACCTCTCTATTGTGCCTAGGTGGGGCTGCGACTTGTTGATCTTCCGAGGCCAGGCATGACCCAAGAAAGTGTATCCGGCCAAAGGGGATCAAGCGTGTTGGGTTATGTGGTGCACCCTTGCAGGGTAGTTGATCTATTCGAATAGCCATGTCCCTCAGTAAAAGGACGACCTGGAGTTGTACCTTGACCTTATGACAACTAGAACCGGATACTTAATAAAACATACCCAGACAAGTTCCAGAGACAACACGGCGATTGCTTTCTCACAGGGCGACGAGGGGAGGATCGCTGGGTAGGATTATGCTATGCGATGCTACTTGGAGGAATTCAATCTACTCCCTTCTACATGCTGCAAGACGGAGGCTGCCAGAAGCGTAGTCTTCGATAGGACTAGCTTTCCCCCTTTTATTCTGGCATTTTGCAGTTCAGTCCATCGGTATTGCCTCTTTACACATATACCCATGCATATGTAGTGTAGATCCTTGCTTGCAAGTACTTTGGATGAGTACTCACGGTTGCTTTGCTCCCTCTTCCCCCCCCCCCTTTTCCTCTTCTTCTCGGATGCCGCAACTGGACGTTGGAGCCCAGGAGCCAGACGCCACCAGCGACGACGACTCCTACTACACTGGAGGTGCCTACAACTACGTGCAGGCCGCTGACGACGACCAGGAGTAGTTTAGGAGGATCCCAGGCAGGAGGCCTGCGCCTCTTTCGATCTGTATCCCAGTTTGTGCTGGCCATCTTATGGCAACTTGTTCAACTAATGCCTGTACTCAGATATTGTTGCTTCCGCTAACTCTTTTATGTTCGAGAAATTGTATTCGAGCCCTCGAGGCCCCTGGCTTGTAATATGATGCTTGTATGACTTATTTTACTTTTAGAGTTGTGTTGTGATATCTTCCCGTGAGTCCCTAATCTTGAGCGTACACGTTTGCATGCATGATTAGTGTAAGATTGAATCGGGGGCGTCATAAAGGACCTTGTCGAACTCCCACTTGATGTCGGTAGCATCACCTGCACTGGTATCGTCGGCACCTGCAACTGTTTTTGAGTATCTATGAGTCACGAGGACTCAGCAATCTCAAAACCCGTGAGATCAAGACTATTTAAGCTTATGGTTAGGATGTGGAAATGAGGTGGAGTTGCAGCAAATAAGCAGAATATGGTGGCTAAAGGCAAGTACAATAGTAAGGAGAGAAACTACGCAAAGGTCGTCATCTAGAAGTGATCAAGAAGTGATCCTGAAGACTACTTACGTTCAAACATACCACAAACCGTGTTCACTTCCCGGACTCCGCCGAAAAGAGACCATCACGGCTACACACGCGGTTGATGCATTTTAAATAAGTCAAGTGTCAAGTTCTCTACAACAGGATATTAACAAATTCCCATCTGCCACATAACCGCGGGCACGGCTCTTGAAAGTTTATACCCTGCAGGGTTGTCCCAACTTAGCCCATCACAAGCTCTCATGATCAACGAAGGATATTCCTTCTCCCGGAATCACCCGATCAGACTTGGAATCCCAGTTACAAGACATTTCAGCAATGGTGAAACAAGACCGGCAAGACCGCTCGAATGTTCCGACAAATCCCGATAGGAGTTGCACATATCTCGTTCTAAGGGCACAACGGATGAGACAAGCTACGCGTAAAACCAGCCCTCAAGTTTCCCCGAGGTGGCCCCGTGATACGTCTCCAACGTATCTATAATTTTTGATTGTTCCATGCTATCATATTACCTGTTTTAGATGTTTATGGGCTTTATTTTACACTTTTATATCATTTTTGGGACTAACCTACTAACCGGAGGCCCAGCCCGAGTTGCTGTTTTTTTCCTATTTTAGTGTTTCGAAGAAAAGAAATATCAAACGGAGTCCAAACGGAATGAAACCTTCGGGAGCGATCTTTTTGGAACAAACGTGATGCAGGGGACTTGGGGTGGACGTCAAGCAACAGAGGAGGCGTCCATGAGGGTGTCCGGTGCGCCCCCTAGGGGTGGGCACGCCCCCACCCTCGTGGGCCCCTCGAGCATCCACCGACCTACTTCTTCCTCCTATATATACCCATGTACCCTGAAACCATCAAAAGAGACAACGAAAACCTAATTCAACCGCCGCAACCTTCTGTATCCGTGAGATCCCATCTTGGAGCCTTCGCTGACGCTCCGTCGGAGGGGCAATCGACCATGGAGGGCCTCTACATCATCTCGAAGGCCATTCTGATGAGTTGTGAGTAGTTTACCACAGACCTTCGGGTCCATAGTTATTAGCTAGATGGCTTCTTCTCTCTCTTTGATTCTCAATACAAAGTTCTCCTCGATCTTCTTGGAGATCTATTCGATGTAACTCTTTTTGCGGTGTGTTTGTCGAGATCCGATGAATTGTGGGTTTATGATCAAATTTATCTATGAGAAATATTTGAATCTCCTCTGAATTCTTTTATGTGTGATTAAGTTATCTTTGCAAGTCTCTTCGAATTATCAGTTTGGTTTGGCCTACTAGATTGATCTTTCCTGCAATGGGAGAAGTGCTTAGCTTTGGGTTCAATCTTGCAGTGTCCTTTCCGAGTGACAGCAGGGGCAGCAAGGCACGTATTGTATTATTGCCATCGAGGATAAAAATATGGGGTCTATATCATATTGCATGAGTTTATCCCTCTACATCATGTCATCTTTCTTAATGCGTTACTCTGTTCTTTATGAACTTAATACTGTAGATGCAGGCAGGAGTCGGTCGATGTGTAGAGTAATAGTAGTAGATGCGGGCAGGAGTCGTTCTACTTGTCACGGACGTGATGCCTATATACATGATCATGCCTAGAGAATCTCATAACTATGCGCTTTTCTATCAATTGCTCGACAGTAATTTCTTCACCCACCGTAATACTTATGCTATCTTGAGAGAAGCCACTAGTGAAACCTATGGCCCCCGGGTCTATCTTTTATCATATAAGTTTACCATCTACTTTTATTTGCATCTTTACTTTTCCAATCTATATCATAAAAATACCAAGAATATTTATCTTATCATAATATCTCTATCAGATCTCACTTGCACAAGTGGCTGTGAAGGGATTGACAACCTCTTTATTGCGTTGGTTGCGAGGTTCTTGTTTGTTTGTGTAGGTGCGTGGGACTTTTGAGGATCCTCCTACTGGATTGTACCTTGGTTCTCAAAAACTGAGGGAAATACTTACGCTATTGTGCTGCATCACCCTTTCCTCTTCAAGAAAACCAACGCAAGATCAAGACATAGCAAGAAGGATTTCTGGCGCCGTTGCCGGGGAGGTCTTCGCTTAAGTCAAGACATACCAAGTACCCATCACAAACTCATCTCCCTTGCATTACAACATTTTCCATTTGCCTCTCATTTTCCTCTCCCACACTTCACCCTTGCCATTTTATTTGCCCTCTCTTTCCCAATCTCCTCTCTCTTTCCTTGGCTTTTTGTTTGCTTCTGTGTTGGATTGCTTGTCACGATGGTGCAAGATAATACCAAATTGTGTGATTTTTCCAATACCAATAATAATGATTTCCTTAGGTCTCCGATTGCTCCTCTTAGTGATGTTGAGTCTTGTGACAATGCTGCTTTGCTAAATCTTGTTATGAAAGATCAATTCTTTGGCCTTCCTAGCGAAGATGCAGTTACCCATCTAAACAACTTTGTTGATTTGTGTGAGATGAAAAAGAAGAAATACACAGATAATGATATTGTTAAATTGAAGTTATTTCTGTTTTCACTTAGAGATCGTGCTAAAGTTTGGTTTTCGTCTTTGCCTAAGAATAGTATTGATTCATGGAATAAGTGCAAAGATGCTTTTATCTCTAAGTATTTTTCTCCCGGTAAGATCATCTCTCTTAGGAACGATATTATGAATTTTAAACAACTTGATCATGAGCTTGTTGCCCAATCTTGGGAAAGAATGAAATTAATGGTTCGCAATTGCCCTACTCATGGTTTGAATTTATGGATGACCATACATAATTTTTATGCCGGTTTGAATTTTGCTTCTAGAAATCTTTTAGATTCGGCCGCGCGAGGCACTTTTATGGAAATCACCTTAGGAGAAGCTATTAAACTCCTTGATAATATTATGGCTAATTATTCTTAATGGCACACCGAAAGATCCACTAGTAAGAAAGTGCATGCTATAGAAGAAATTAATGTTTTGAGTGGAAAGATGCATAAACCTATGAAATTGTTTGCTACTAAGAGTGCTCCTATTGATCCCAATGATATGCCTTTGTCTACCTTGATTGAGAATAATAACGAATCTATGGATGTGAATTTTGTTGGTAGGATTAATTTTGGTAACAATGCTTATAGAGGAAACTTTAATCCTAGACCGTACCCCAGTAATTCCTCTAATAATTATGGAAATTCCTACAATAATTCTTATGGTAATTTTAATAAGAATTTATGATCTCTCAAAAGAATTTTAATGCTTTGCTTGAAGAAAAATTGCTTAAAGTTGATGATTTGGCTAGGAACGTTGATGGACTTTCACTTGATGTTGATTCTTTGAAACATAGATCTACTCCTCCTAAGCATGATATCAATGAGTCTCTCAAAGCCATGAGAATTTCCATTTATTAGTGCAAAGAAAGAACCGCTAGGTTGCGTGCTAAGAAAGATTGCTTTGTAAAAGTGTGTTCTTCTAGTCTCCATGAAAATAATGATGAAGATCTAAAAGTTATTGATGTGTCCCCTATTAAATCTTTGTTTTGCAATATGAATCTTCAAAATGATGGGACTGGAGATGAGTCAACTTTAGTTAAAAGGCGTCCCAATGATTCGGAGATCTTGATGCTAAATTTGGTAAAAGTGGGATTGGAGAGGTCAAGACTTTAAATAGCATTGAACCCACTATCTTGTATTTCAAGGAATTTAATTATGATAATTGTTCTTTAATAGATTGTATTTCCTTGTTGCAATCCGTGTTGAATTCTCCTCATGTTTATAGTCAAAATAAAGCTTTTACCAAACATATCTTTGATGCCTTGATGCAATCTTATGATGAAAAACTTAATTTGGAAGTTTCTATACCTAGAAAACTTTATGATGAGTGGGAACCTACTATAAAGATTAAAATTAAAGATCATGAGTATTATACTTTGTGTGATTTGGGTGCTAGTGTTTCCATGATTCCGAAAACTTTATGTGATATTCTAGGTTTCCATGATCTTGATGATTGCTCTTTAAATTTGCACCTTGCGGATTCCACCATTACGAAACCTATGGGAAGGATCAATGATGTTCTTATTGTTGCAAATAGGAATTATGTGCCCGTATATTTTATCGTTCTTGATATAGATTGCAATCTTTCATGTCCTAGTATTCTTGGTAGAGCTTTCCTTAGAACGATTGGTGCAATTATTGATATGAAGGAAGGGAATATTAGATTCCAATTTTCATTAAGGAAAGACATGGAACACTTTCCAAGAAACAAAGTTAAATTACCTTATGAATCTATCATGCGAGCTACTTATGAATTGTGTGCCAAAGATGGCACTACTTAGATCTATCCTCGCTTTTATGCCTAGCTTGGGGCGTTAAACAATAGCGCTTGTTGGGAGGCAACCCAATTTTATTTTAGTTTTTTGCTTTTTGATTCTGTTTAGTAATAAATATTTTATCTAGCTTCTACTTAGATGTGTTTTGATGTTTTAATTAGTGTTTGTGCCAAGTAGAACCTATAGGATAACCTACGGTGATAGTTAACTTGATTCTGTTGAAAAACAGAAACTTTGCATGCACGAAAATAATTTTAGTAATTCATAGAAACGTGGTTTTGCATTGATACTTTTTGCTGTAGATCAATAGAGAAATTTCCCAGGACTTCCTATTTTGTTAGGATTTTTAGAGTTCCATAAGTATTCGAGAGTTAGAGATTGCTATAGACTGTTCTGTTTTTGACAGATTCCGTTTTTCGTGTGTTGTTTGCTTATTTTGATGCATCTATGGCTAGTATCGGGGGGGTATGGACCATAGAGAAGTTGGAATAAAGTATGTTTAACACCAATATAAATAAAGAATGAGTTCATTACGGTACCTTATGTGGTGGTTTTTCTTTCTTGCACTAACGGAGCTTATGAGATTTCCTGTTGAGTTTTGTGTTGTGAACTTTTCAAGTTTTGGGTAAAGATTTGATTGATTATGGAATAAGGAGTGGCAAGATCCTAAGCTTGGGGATGCCCATGGCACCCCAAGATATTCAAGGATAACCAAAAGCCTAATCTTGGGGATGCCCCAGAAGGCATCCCCTCTTTTGTCGTCGTCTATCGTAACTTTACTTGGAGCTATATTCTTATTCACCACATGATATGTGTTTTGCTTGAAGCATCTTGCATGATATACCACAATCATCCTTGCTGTACACACCTTTTGGGAGAAGCCCACTTGATTAGAATTTATTAGAATACTCTATGTGCTTCACTTATATCTTTTGAGCTACATAGTTTTGCTCTAGTGCTTCACTTATATCTTTTAGAGCACGGCGGTGTCTTAATTTTGTAGAAATTGTTGATCTCTCATGCTTCACTTATATTATTTTGAGAGTATCTTAGAACAGCATGGTATTTGCTATGGTTATAAAATTGTCCTAGAATGATGGGCATCCAAGTTGGGTATAATAAAAACTATCATAGAAAGTGAATTGGGTGCTACGATCAATTTGATGCTTGATAATTGTTTTGAGATATAAGGATGGTGACATTAGAGTCATGATAGTTGGGTGATTATGAATTTAAAGAATACTTGTGTTGTAGTTTGTGATTCCCGTAGCATGCACGTATGGTGAACCGCTTTGTGATTAAGTTGGAGCACAATTTTATTTATTGATTGTCTTCCTTATGAGTGGCGGTCGCGGATGAGCGATGGTCTCTTCCTACCAATCTATCCCCCTAGGAGCATGCGCGTAGTACTTTGTTTTCAAATACTTGTAGATTTTTGCAATAAGTATATGAGTTCTTTATGACTAATGTTGAGTCCATGGATTATACGCACTCTCACCCTTCCACCATTGCTAGCCTCTCTTGTGCCGTGCAACTTTCGCCGGTACTATACACCCTCCATATACCTTCCTCAAAACAGCCACCATACCTACCTATTATGGCATTTCCGTAGCCATTCCGAGATATATTGCGATGCAACTTTCCACCGTTCCGTTTATATGACACGCATCATCGTTGTCATATTGCTCTTTGCATGATCATGTAGTTGACATCGTATTTGTGGCAAGGCCACCTTCATAATTTTCATACATGTCACTCTAGATTCATTGCATATCCCGGTACACCGCCGGAGGCATTCATATAGAGTCATATCTTGTTCTAAGTATCGAGTTGTAATCTTGAGTTGTAAGTAAATAAAGGTGTGATGATCTTCATTACTAGAGCATTGTCCCAGGATGAGACTATGATTCCCCCACAAGTCGGGATGAGACTTCGGACTTTAAAAAAAAAGAGGCCAAAGAGCCCACCAAATAAAAAACGGGAAAGGCCAAATAAAAAAATGAGAGAAAAAGAGAGAAGGGACAATGCTACTATCCTTTTTACCACACTTGTGCTTCAAAGTAGCACCATGATCTTCATGATAGAGAGTCTCCTATGTTGTCACTTTCATATACTAGTGGGAATTTTTCATTATAGAACTTGGCTTGTATATTCCAATGATGGGCTTCCTCAAAATGCCCTAGGTCTTCGTGAGAAAGCAAGTTGGCTGCACACCCACTTATTTTCTTTTGTTGAGCTTTCATACACTTATAGCTCCAGTGCATTCGTTGCATGGCAATCCCTAATCACTCACATTGATATCTATTAACGGGCATCTCCATAGCCCGTTGATATGCCTAGTTGATGTGAGACTATCTTCTCCTTTTTTGTCTTCTCCACAACCACCATTCTATTCCACATATAGTGCTATGTCCATGGCTCACGCTTATGTATTGCGTGAAAGTTGAAAAGGTTTGGGATTACTAAAGTATGAAACAATTGCTTGGCTTGTCATCAGGGTTGTGCATAATTAAATACTTTGTGTGATGAAGATAGAGAAACAACCAGACTATATGATTTTGTAGGGATAACTTTCTTTAGCCATGTTATTTTGAGAAGACATGATTGCTTTGATTAGTATGATTGAAGTATTACTATTTCTTATGTCAATATGAACTTTTATTTTGTATCATGTGGATCTGAACATTCATGCCACAATAAAGAAAATTACATTGACAATTATGCTAGGTAGCATTCCACATCAAAAATTCTGTTTTTATCATTTACCTACTCGAGGACGAGTAGGAATTAAGCTTGGGGATGCTTGATACGTCTCCAACATATCTATAATTTTTGATTGTTCCATGCTATTATATTACCCGTTTTGGATGTTTATGGGCTTTACTTTACACTTTTATATCATTTTTGGGACTAACCTGCTAACCGGAGGCCCAGCCTGAATTGCTGTTTTTTTTTGCCTATTTTAGTGTTTTGAAGGAAAGGAATATCAAACGGAGTCCAAACGGAATGAAACCTTCGGGAGCGATCTTTTTTGAACAAACGTGATCCCGGGGACTTGGAGTGCACGTCAAGCAACAGAGGAGGCGGCCACGAGGGTGCCCGGCGCGCCCCTAGGGGTGGGCGCGTCCCCCACCCTCGTGGGCCCCTCGAGAGTCCACCGACCTACTTCTTCCTACCATATATACCCACGTACCCTGAAACCATCAGAACAGACCACAAAAACTTAATTCCACCGCCGCAACCTTTTGTATCCGCGAGATCCCATCTTGGAGCCTTCATCGGCGCTCCGCCGGTGGGGGAATCGACTACGGAGGGCCTCTACATCATCTCCAAGGCCCTTCCGATGAGTTGTGAGTAGTTTACCACAGACCTTCAGGTCCATAGTTATTAGCTAGATGGCTTCTTCTCTCTCTTTGATTCTCAATACAAAGTTCTCCTCGATCTTCTTGGAGATCTATTCGATGTAACTCTTTTTGCGGTGTGTTTGTCGAGATCCGATGAATTGTGGGTTTATGATCAAGTTTATCTATGAGAAATATTTGAATCTCCTCTGAATTCTTTTATGTGTGATTAAGTTATCTTTGCAAGTCTCTTCGAATTATCAAGTTGGTTTGGCCTACTAGATTGATCTTTCTTGCAATGGGAGAAGTGCTTAGCTTTGGGTTCAATCTTGCGGTATCCTTTCCCAGTGACAATTGGGGCAGCAAGGCACATATTGTATTGTTGCCATCGAGGATAAAAAGATGGGATTTATATCATATTGCATGAGTTTATCCCTCTACATCATGGCATCTTTCTAATGCGTTACTCTGTTCTTTATGAACTTAATACTCTAGATGCAGGTAGGAGTCGGTCGATGTGTGGAGTAATAGTAGTAGATGCAAGCAGGAGTCGGTCTACTTGTCACGGACGTGATGCCTATATATACGATCATGCCTAGAGAATCTCATAACTATGCGCTTTTCTATCAATTGCTCGACAATAATTTGTTCACCCACCGTAATACTTATGCTATCTTGAGAGAAGCCACTAGTGAAACCTATGGCCCCCAGGTCTATCATTTATCATATAAGTTTCCAATCTACTTTGTATTGCATTCTTTACTTTCCAATCTATATCATAAAAATACCAAAAACATGTGTTGAGCACCATGTAATTTTGAGTATAGCTTGGCGGATCTTTGCTTCGAGAGAAAACTTGAATTACAATTGAAGAATGAAAAGACTCCTTGACGAACCACCATGTAGAACCTCCATGAAGAACTCCGGTAATAAAATGATGATAAAAAGAAAGAGAAGCTAAAAACACAAGGTGAAGCCTTGCGATGATTTAGGTGGAGCTTCGTGACGAGCTAATGCAGAAAACTTGGAACTCCAAAAAAGAAAAGATGTGTTAGAGTTACATATATATAGCCATGTAGCCTTTTGTCTTTACCCCATTGTATAAGGGGTTTTCTGCATATTACCTGCACCTGTACATGTATATATACTGGCCTATGGCCCCATGGGAATACAAGTTGCATATTCCTAACATGGTATTAGAGCCCTAGGTTTTTTTTCCGCACGCGCAACTCGTGCTCTCCGATCCCAAATCCCTGCATCGGCCGTTGCTGTTCCCTTCCCTCTCCGGCCGATTGCTCAACTAAGCTCCCACCGTGGCCCCGCCAACCCACTCTGATCTCCCGCCCAGCTCGAGCCGCCCTACGCTCTCCCGATCGGGCCGCCCCGGCTTCACTCCGTCGCTACGCGCTCTGCCAAATCGAGCTGCTCTGCACTCTCCCTATCGGCTGCAGGTCTCGTCTCCTGTCCTATACGCCGGCTGCCATTTTTCTGACACGGCTCGTGCCGCCTGCCAAGGATCGCGACGCCGGAAACCGTCTGCCAGCCTCCCGTTTCGTCGCTTCCCGCCGCGGGCTGCCGCCGGCTGCCTCTGGATTCGGTCGCGCCTCACCCGCAGGCAGGAACGCCTTGGTTAACCCGCCGCTTGCTGCGTGTTCGTTCGCCTTAAACAGCCAGGTGATCCTGTTCCACGCACGTGTGTGCGTCCATGCGTTAGAGGAGACCTGCTTCTTTGCTGTGGCCTGATAGTTCTGCTGTCGTTGCTTTCTTAAAAGAGAGACAGAGAGAGAAAGAAAAAAATGATGCTTTCCTCGCGTGTGCATCTCACTCGCTGTCTGCCTACTCTTGACGGTGTTCCTTACTTTGATCCCGTCTCGCACATGCATCGTTCCTCGGTGCTTGATGCTCCTTCGTCTATGACGTCCTCCTCTTCGGCGTCTTCCGCAGGCTGTGTTGGTTGCTCTTCTGCGGCTCCTCCTGTTACCTCCGCACATGATGATAGTCGCTCTACATCGACTCCTCTTGCGACTGTCATTGGTGAATGTCGCTCTTCCCCGACACCTCTCGCGACTTTCACCGGCGATGCTGGTGCATATGACTCCATTGACCGTGCCTTGCACACGCGTCTTCCCTTGGCGCTTGGTGCTTGTCTGCATACGGTCTCGTCTTTTCCACCAGTCCTTGCGGATGCTGGTCGTCATTCTACACCGCCAAATCTAGCGGCTTCCATAGATGGTGGTGGTTGCTCATCTCCCGGTGTTACTGCGTCGACTACTTCAGCTGTGTACTTCACTAAGGAGGAGATTGCGCGACTTCGCGCCCTATTGAGTACCTCCGGCTCTCCATTGTCGGGTGCATATACGTCAACCTCTTCAGTTCAGCCCCTGTCCGAGCAGGAGATTGTGCGACTTCGATGCCTGCTAGCTCCATCTTCCGGTTCTTCATCCACAGGTTCTGCTGGTTCTGCTACTGAGTCTTCTGGCATTGTGAGACCACCTCCTACACAGTCAGGTACATCTCCGTGGATTCTTGATACTGGAGCATCTTTTCATATGACTCATGATTCATCCACTTTATCTTCTATTCGTGCTCTCAATTCTCTTGTTCATGTTCATACTGCTGATGGTACCTCCCTCTCGGTTAATGGTCGAGGCATTCTTAGCACCTCATCTTTTCATGTTCCTGATGTTGCTCATGTTCCTCGACTTACCATGCAGCTTCTTTCTGGTGGTCAGATTGTTGACTCTGGTTGTCGGGTCATTCTAGACTTTGACTCATGTTCTGTTCTGGACCGTCACACTGGTACTCTCCTTGGTGCTGTCCCTCGGCGCCGTGACTCTCAGGGTCTCTGGGAGCTTGACTGGCTTCACCTTCCCTCCGCTGCTACCGCTGCCAGTCTCTCCGCCTCGGTTACCTTGTCTACCAGCTCTTTTCAGCAGTGGCATCATCGCCTTGGTCATTTGTGTGGCTCTCGTCTCTCCTCTTTAGTTCGACATGGCCTTCTTGGATCCGTCTCCGGCGGTGTGTCTTTAGACTGTCAGGGTTGCCGGCTTGGCAAACAGATCTAGTTACCTTATCCTCATAGCGAGACTGTGTCTCAGCGTCCTTTCGACCTTATTCACTCTGATGTTTGGGGTCCAGCTCCCTTTGCCTCGAAGGGAGGTCATCGCTACTATATTATCTTCATAGATGATTTCTCTCGGCAAACATGGATATATTTTATGTCTTCTCGTAGTGAGGTCTTATCTATCTATAAGCATTTTGCTGCCATGGTTCACACTCAGTTCTCTATGCCTATTCGTGTGTTCCGTGCTGACTCTGCTGGGGAGTATATCTCCAAGATGTTGCGTGGATTTCTTGCTGAGCAAGGTACTCTTGCTCAGTTCTCTTGTCCTGGTGCTCATGCTCAGAATGGCGTGGCTGAGCGCAAGCATTGTCACCTTCTTGAGACGGCTCGTGCGTTGATGATCGCCGCCTCTCTTCCACCTCACTTTTGGGCTGAGGCTGTTTCTACTTCCACCTATCTCATCAACCTTCAGTCTTCCACTGCTTTGCAGGGTGGCGTTCCTTTCGAGCGTCTCTTTGATCGTTCTCCTGATTACTCGGCGCTTCATTTGTTTGGTTGTGTTTGCTATGTTCTTCTAGCCCCTCGTGAACGCACCAAACTGTCTGCTCAGTCTATTGAGTGTGTCTTCTTAGGCTATAGTGATGAGCATATGGGCTATCGTTGTTGGGATCCTATCGGCCGTCGGATGCGTATTTCTCGGGATGTAACTTTTGATGAGTCTCGTCCTTTCTACCCGCGTCCATCTTCCTCGACCTTTTCAGTGGAGGATATCTCTTTCCTCACTTTTCCTGACACACCTCCCTCTGTGCCCAGTATTCCTTTTCCTCGTCGTGCTGTTGCAGATCCGACGCCATCCGCTCCTATGGATTCTTCTCCACCTTCATCACCGACACATTTCTCATCTCCACCTTCATCACCAATACCTTCCCCTTCTCCACCTTCATCATCGCTACATTCCCCATCTCCACCTCTTCCCTCCTTTCCTTTTCATTATACTCGTCGTCCACGTGTTCTGGATAAATCCACTGACGTGTCATCTACTTCTGGTGCGTCGTCCTCCTCATCCCAGCCGACTTATGGTCTTCGGGCTCGGCCTCGCCCTCCCCCTGACCGCTATTCTCCTAGTCGATATGATCTTTCGGTTGTCATTGAGCCTACGTCTTATCGCGATGCTATTGTTCATCCTGAATGGCAGTTTGCGTGGCAGAGGACCTTGCTGCTCTTGAGCGCACCGGGACATGGGATCTTGTTTCTCTTCCTCCCGGTGTTCGTCCGATCACTTGTAAGTGGGTCTACAAGGTTAAGACTCGCTCTGATGGTTCTCTTGAGCGTTACAAAGCTCGTCTTGTGGCTCGTGGTTTTCAGCAGGAGCATGGTCGTGATTACGTTGAGACATTTTCTCCCGTGGCCCATATGACCACTATCCGCACACTTCTAGCTATGGCCTCTATTCGCCATTGGTTTGTTTCTCAGCTTGATGTAAAGAATGCCTTTCTTAATGGTGAGCTGCGTGAGGAGGTATACATGCAGCCCCCACCTGGGTATTCTGTTCCGGATGGCATGGTCTATTGTCTTCGTCGCTCTCTCTATGGCCTTAAGCAAGCCCATCGTGCCTAGTTTGAGTGTTTTGCCTCTGTGGTGACTGCCACTGGTTTTTCAGCGAGTGATCATGATCCAGCGTTGTTTGTCCACATTTCCGCTCGTGGTCGGACTCTTCTTCTTCTCTATGTTGATGACATGATCATCACTGGCGATGACCCTGAGTATATTGCCTTTGTGAAGGCCCGTCTTAGTGAGCAGTTTCTGATGTTTGATCTTGGCCCTCTTCGCTACTTTCTTGGGATCGAAGTCTCTTCTACCTCTGATGGCTTTTTTATTTCCTAGGAAAAGTATATCCAGGATCTTCTTGCTCATGCTGCTCTCACTGATGAGCGCACTATTGAGACTCCCATGGAGCTCAATGTTCACCTCCGTGATACTGATGGTGACCCCTTGTCTGATCCGACACGTTATCGTCATCCTGTTGGGAGTCTTGTCTATCTAGTTGTCACTCGACCGGATATATCTTATCCGGTCCATATTCTGAGTCAGTTTGTCTCTGCCCCCACTTCGGTTCACTACAGTCACCTCCTTCGTGTTCTCCGATATCTTCGAGGCACGATCTCTCACTGTCTGTTCTTTCCTCGCTCCGGTTCATTACAACTTCAGGCCTATTCGGATGCTACGTGGGCTAGTGACCCCTCGGATCGCTGTTCACTTTCTGCTTACAGTGTTTTTCTTGGTGGTTCTCTCATTGCCTGGAAGACGAAGAAACAGACTGCAGTTTCCCGTTCGAGTGCAGAGGCTGAGTTGCGAGCTATGGCTCTTTTGACGGCAGAGGTGACTTGGTTACGGTGGTTGCTTCAGGATTTTGGTGTTTCTATCACTACACCTACTCTTCTACTGTCTGACAGTACAGGTGCTATTAGCATTGCGCGCGACCCTGTGAAGCATGAGCTCACCAAGGATATTGGTGTTGATGCTTTTTATGTGCGCGCTGGTGTGCATGATCGGGTTATTGCTCTTCAGTATGTGCCTTCTGAGTTATAGTTGGCGGATTTCTTTACGAAGGCCCAAACTAGAGCACAGCATGGCTTCTATCTCTCCAAACTCAGTGTTGTTTATCCACCATGAGTTTGAGGGGGGGTGTTAGAGTTACATATATATAGCCATGTAGCCTTTTGTCTTTACCCCATTGTATAAGGGGTTTTCTGCATATTACCTGCACCTGTACATGCATATATACTGGCCTATGGCCCCATGGGAATACAAGTTGCATATTCCTAACAAGATGAAGCATCTCGAACCGAGAAATGTGACATGGTGAACAACTCTGGAAAGAAGAAACTAGATCACTTGGATGAAACAATAATAAGAATTATGTTATGCGTGTCCTTCACCAATTTAAATTGATGAGAAGCAACGGATTTGGCATACTAATTATTCTCGTAGAAAGGATAAAGAGACATTTAGCGCAAACTTGAGAAAAGTCTTCAACGATCCACCGGTAAGTTTGGAGAACAAGAGCTGAAGGCTGAGAATGAGTAATATTCAGAAATGATGGCCTTCGGATGGTCGAGAAAGGAAGCAACTCCTGAAATGCATCGGATAGTTGAAAAGAATTCTCACAATCGAAAACAATTATGAGAGGATGGCATCAAGCTATAACCATGAATCTTGAAGAGAATGGAGCAAGATTTAAGAGAAATCCTTCTTCAGTCTTCAAATGTTGAGAATCATGATGAAAACCACCATGAATTGTTGAGGCACTCCGGAATGAAGAATAGAAAGTTTGAACCAACGATCAAAAGAATTTGAAAGCAATCTTGAAGAAGACCTCTGACTGATGGAAATTCATTCTTACGTCAAACTTGGAAATGAATTTGAGAATCGCTCCTGATACTTAGAAGAGTCAGGTGATACGTCTCTGATACGTCTCCGTCGTATCTACTTTTCCAAACACTTTTGCCCTTGTTTTGGACTATAACTTGTATGATTTGAATGGAACAAACCCGGACTGCCGCTGTTTTCAGCAGAATTGCCATGGTGTTGTTTTATGTGCAGAAAATAAAAGTTCTCGGAATGACCTGAAACTCCACGGAACATCTTAGAAAAAACAATAAAAAATCCTCGCCAAAGATGAAGACCAGGGGGCCCACACCCTGCTCACGAGGGTGGGGGCGCGCCCCCCTGGGCGCGCCCCTACCTCGTGGGCCCCCTCGTGGCCCTTCGACGCCAACTCCAACTCCATATATTGGCTTTCGGGGAGAAAAAAATCAGAGAGAAGAAATCATCGCGTTTTACGATATGGAGCCGCCACCAAGCCCTAATCTCTCTCAGGAGGGCTGATCTGGAGTACGTTCGGGGCTCCGGAGAGGGGGATTCGTCGCCGTCGTCATCATCAACTATCCTCCATCACCAATTTCATGATGCTCACCGCCGTGCGTGAGTAATTCCATCGTAGGCTTGCTGGACGGTGATGGGTTGGATGAGATTTATCATGTAATCGAGTCAGTTTTGTTAGGGTTTGGTCCCTAGTATCCACTATGTTCTGAGATTAATGTTGCTATGACTTTGCTATGCTTAATGCTTGTCACTAGGGCCCGAGTGCCATGATTTTAGATCTGAACCTATTATGTTTTCATGAATATATGTGTGTTCTTGATCCTATCTTGCAAGTCTATAGTCACCTACTATGTGTTATGATCTGGCAACCTCGAAGTGACAATAATCGGGACCACTCCCGGTGATGACCATAGTATGAGGAGTTCATGCATTCACTATGTGCTAATGCTTTGTTACGGTTCTCTATTAAAAGGAGGCCTTAATATCCCTTAGTTTCCAATAGGACCCCGCTACCACGGGAGGGTAGGACAAAAGATGTCATGCAAGTTCTTTTTCATAAGCACGTATGACTATATACGGAATACATGCCTATATTACATTGATGAACTGGAGCTAGTTCTGTGTCACCCTATGTTATGACTGTTACATGACGAACCGCATCCGGCATAATTATCCATCACTAATCCGGTGCCTACGAGTTTTCCATATACTTGTTCTCGCTTATTTACTTTTCCGTTGCTACTGTTACAATCACTACAAAATACCAAAAAACATTACTTTTGTTGTCTTTACTTTTATTACCGTTACCACCACTATCATATTACTTTGCTACTAAACACTTTGCTGCAGATACTAAGTTTCCAGGTGTGGTTGAATTGACAACTCAGCTGCTAATACTTGAGAATATTCTTTGGCTCCCCTTGTGTCGAATCAATAAATTTAGGTTGAATACTCTACCCTCGAAAACTGTTGCGATCCCCTATACTTGTGGGTTATCAAGACATTTTTCTGGCGCCGTTGCCGGGAAGCATAACTCTATTCTTTGAGTCACTTGGGATTTATATCTGCTGGACACTATGAAGAACTTGAAAGACGATCGAACTACTATTTTGCCCTCAACTACGAGGGGAGGTAAGGAGTTGCCATCTAGCCTTGCACTAGATTCTCCTTCTGTTATAAGTAAGCTTGCGACACCTAAACCTGCTACTGCTATGAATTCTGATATGTCGCATTTTATTGATGATGCCACTTCTGCTATGCATGATACTTATGATGAAACTACTTCTATGCTTGATAATACTGTGCCCCTTGGTGAATTTCTTGATGAGCAAATTGCTAGGTCTAGAGAAAGAGAAATTATTGAATCTGAATATGATGATGATAGTGATGATGAAAATATGCCTGCTATTCCTGAGGGTTATCTTTTTGATACTGAATCTTCTGTAGCTATTTTTGCTTGCCAGGATAGATACGAACTTAAGATGCTGCTAATTAAATGGAGTAAAGAATCTCTTAGAGATAGGATGAGATTCGACCCTACTTTTGCTACTTCACCTATCTGTGTTCCTGATAAGTATTATTATGATTTTTCTCTTGATCCAGATATAATTAGTTTGGTTGAATCTGATCCTTTTTATGGCTATGAATCCAAAACTGTTGTGGCACATCTTACTAAGTTAAATGATATAGCTGCCCTGTTTACTAATAATGAGAGATCGCGCTACCTTTATTTACTCAAAATATTTCCGTTCTCATTAAAGGGTGATGCTAAGATATGGTTTAATTCTCTTGATCCTGGTTGTGTGCAAAGTCCCCAGGATATCATTTATTACTTCTCTGCTAAATATTTCCTTGCTCATAAGAAACAAGCTGCCTTGAGGGAAATATACAACTTTGTGCAAATTGAAGAAGAGAGTCTTCCACAAGCTTGGGGGAGGCTTCTCAAGTTACCTAATGCTTTGCATGATCAGCCTCTTAAGAAACCTGAAATATTTGATATCTTTTATAATGGACTAACTAATGCTTCCAGAGATTACCTGGATAGTTGTGCTGGTTCTCTTTTCAGGGAAAGAACACCGGATGAAGCTGAAATTCTATTGAATAATATGTTGGCAAATGAAAATAATTGGGCACCTCCTGAGCCAGCTCCAGAGCCAATTACTGAGCCTATCCCTAAACCAACTCCGAAGAAGAGAGGTGTTCTATTTCTTAGTCCCGAAGATATTAAAGCTGAAGATGTTAAGAATTTACCTCCTATTGAAGAAATACATGGTCTTAATTCACCGCCTGTTGAAGAAGTATATGATCTCAATTACTTATTTACTGAAGAACCTCCCAATATCCCAACACAGGTAGTAAAGGTAAATTCTCTCTATAGATATGATAAAGCTGAAGTCCCTCCTACTAAAATTGCTAGTCAGTGCTTGGATGAGTTTGATGACTTTATGTTTAAGCAAGATGACTTTAATGCTTATTTTGGTAGACAATTAAAACAAAATACTTTTATGATTAAATGCTTGGGTGATTATATGGCTGATATTAGAGGTGAACTTAAGCTTGTTAGCAAACATGCTTCTATGGTTACCACTCAAGTAGAACAAGTACTTAAATCTCAGAAAGAAGTGCTAAGAAAAATGATTATGCTGTTAGAGTGGCTACTAGAACTGGTAGAATGACTCAGGAACCTTAGTATCCTGAAGGCCACCCTAAGAGAATCGAGCAAGATTCTCAGAGAAATAATATTGGCGTACCTAGTTCTTCTAAGAGGAAGAAAAAGAAAAATGATAGGACTTTGCAAACTTCTAGTGAACCTATTGCTGAACCACCTGAGAATCCAAATGATATCTCTATTTCTGATGCTGAAACACAATCAGGTGATGAACATGAGCCTAGTGATAATGTTAATGATAATGTTCATGTTGATGCTCAACATAGTAATGATAATGATGTAGAAGTTGAACCTGTTGTTGATCTTGATAACCCACAATCAAAGAATCAACGTTATGATAAAAGAGACTTCGTTGCTAGGAAACATGGTAAAGAAAGGAACCAAGGGTTCAGAAACCCATGCCTTTTCCTCCAAAACCATGAAAGAAAAAGGATGATGAGGATTTTGAGCGTTTTGCTGAAATGATTAGACCCATCTTTTTACGTATGCGATTAACTAATGTGCTCAAAACAAATCATTATGCTAAGTATATGAAGGATATTAGTATATGAAGGATATTATTACTAATAAAAGAATGATACCGGAAGCTGAAATTTCCACCATGCTTGCTAATTATACTTTTAAGGGTGGAGTACCAAAGAAACTTGGAGATCCAGGAGTACCTACTATACCATGCTCCATTAAGAGAAATAATGTTAAAACTGCTTTATGTGATCTTGGAGCCGGTGTTAGTGTTATGCCTCTCTCTTTATATCGTAGACTTGACTTGAATAAGTTGACACCTACTGAAATATCTTTGCAAATGGCTAATAAATCAACTGCTATACCTGTCGATATTTATGAGGATGTGCCTGTTGTAGTTGCGAACGTTACTATTTTAACGGACTTTGTTATTCTTGATATTCCTGAGGATGATAGTATGTCTATTATTCTTGGAAGACTTTTCCTTAATACTGCAGGGGCTGTTATTGATTGCAACAAAGGCAATGTCACTTTTCATGTTAATGGCAATGAGCACACGGTACATTTTCCGAGGAAACAACCTCAAGTTTATAGTATCAACTCTATTGGAAAAATTACATCGATTATATTTGGAGGTTTTGAATTTCCCCTCCCTACTGTCAAGAAAAAGTATGATACTCTTATTGTTGGGGATTTTCATATCCCCGTTGAGGTAACTTAGTGTCATTCGAAATTTCTTCGGTTCCGTGATTATTCAGGATGAGTTTGTTAACAAGACTTGATCAACCTTGTTAGTGGGTTCATTTTGATGATCACGAGATGGATGAAACTAGAAGCACAACCTTTTGTACCCTCTTTATATTTTCTGTTATTTAGTAGAAATAAAGTAAAATAGTATTTTTCTGTCTGTTTCCTGACTTATCCGTGCAATATAAAAATATCCCGAAAATAAAAGTCCTCAGAATGCCATGCCAATTTAATATGATTTTTTCAGGAATATTTGAGGATTTACTGTGCAAAAATTACCACGGGGGGGAGCTGCCACCTGTTCACGAGGGTGGAGGGCACGCCCTACCCCCCTGGGCGCGCCCCCTGCCTCGTGGGCCCACGGTGGCCCTCCTCCACTTATCCCTGCACCCATCTTCTTCCTCTGCCTCACACAAACACGAAAAACCAACTCAAGCACGAGTTCCAGCCCCCGTTGCTATGATTTTCGATCTCCTTTCTCAAAGCACCTCTCGCAAAACTGATTGGGGAGATTGTTCCTTGGTATGTGACTCCTCCATTGGTCCAACTAGTTTTTGTTCTAGTGCTTTATTCATTGCAAATTTGTGCTGCATAGGTGACCATGTTCTTGAGCTTGCATGTCAAATTTTTATGGTTCCAAGTAGTTCTAATGCTTTATATAGGCTCTAGGCACTTGTGGGAGTTGTTGCTTTCAATTTTATTGAAGTTGGTTCACTTTTATTTGAAGTTACTAAAATTTTTAGAAAATTTTCAGAGGAAACAATATGTTTAGGAGGATGTTCCAAGGTGGTTCTTCAAGGAAGCAAGGTCCCAGACTTGCAATACGTGATGCTGAAGAGGAACTACCAAGAGACGCTCCTGTGAGGCCCTGTGAATGGCCTTCGGAAAATTTTATGAATCAAGTGGGAATCAAAGAAGAATTTAGCACATATTTGAGTAACGCCGGTCTTGAGGAATTTGAAGCTGACAAATGCCCCCAATGCCATGATCTCACAAGTTCATTTGTGAGGAGGTTTTAGTTTTCATCTTCGCGTAATTCTCCTTGAGTCATGTTTGACCTTTATGACAAATCTTATACCATGGACTTAGAGGATTTCACTTCTGCTTGCAAACTTCCATCTTGGGGTAATGTCAGGGATCCCCCTAAATCTGAATATAGAGATTTTTTTGCTAGAATAACTGTGGGGGAATCTAGAGATATAACACAAGCCACTATAGGGAGCGTTCACTTTCCTGCTATACATTATTTTGCTCTCTTCATAGGTAGATGTATAAATGCTAAGGATGAAGCATGTCATATGTGTGTCCCTGATCTCAGCATTCTCAGGAGTGCTGTGTTAGGAGACCAATCTTATCATATGGGAGCCATTGTAGCTCGCAGGTTGCATCAGAATAGGCATAACGGAGATTTCTTTGGAGGAATTTATGCAACCCGCTTAGCTAATTTTCTTGAGATAGACATTCATGAGGGTGATATGGAGTTACCCCCTTCTTATTTAGATTTTGATTCTATGGTTTCCCACCAGTTTGTTGAGAGGACTGAACCACCTCTCCAGTATGGACTAATCTTTAACAAACGTCATGTAGTCCATATTGCTCTTCCTGCTCCTGCCTTCTTTGATTTCCAGGCAAAAGGAAGATATATTATTACCAGAGAGGAGGCAGATGAGTATGAGAGGAGAGCGGAGGCTGCTCGACGCCACACTACAGCTCAGGCAGCGATAGCCGCTGCATCACAGTACGACCCCAGCTTCACCTACGGGTATTCGCCAGGCTATCCCTCGCAATAGACCAACTTAGGCCAAAAGCCTAAGCTTGGGGGAGTACGTATTTCCCACCGACATTACATTCATGTTCACACACACTCATTGCTAGCTGTCGGTGCTCATACTCTTTCACTGTAATATCCATGCTAGTTTATCTTCTTTTTCCTTCTTTCTTCTTGTGTGTTTGACAAACCTTAAGAGAAAAAACCATAAAAATTAGTAGTAGTTTATTTCTTTGCTGTAGTAATTAAAATGAAAACCCAAAAATATTTCCCGTTCTTCTTCTTACTTGTTGGGAGCTTTCCCGTGTAAATAGTTTTATTTCTTTTCCTTTCTTTTGGGGGTCGAGAAGACTATATTGAAAATGCTTAGTGGCTCTTATATGCATGTTTGTTTATTTAACTTTGAGCCCATATTACTTGTCTTCTCTCTTGAATTGAATGCTTGCAGATTCCAGCTTAGTCCAATGCACGTGCACTCTTATTATTATACACACCGTTCGGTCGTGCAAGTGAAAGGCAATAATGATGATATATGATGGACTTATTGGGATGAGAAAAGCTGGTATGAACTCGACCTCTCTTGTTTTTGTAAATATGATGATTCATTGTTCCTGAGTCAGCTATTATGAAGTAAACATATTTGCAATGACATTTAGAGATTATAGTTGCTTGTGCCATGCTTGATTAGCTATGAGTTATAATGGTTTACCTTGCGTTCCAACATGCTATTAGAATGATTATGATGTGGTATGATGGGGTGGTATCCTCCTTTAAATGAATTGAGTGACTAGAGTTGGCACATGTTCACGCATGTAGTTGAATCAAATCAACATAGCCTTCATGATATGTATGTTCATGGTAGATTATATCCTACTCATGCTTGTACTCGGTGTAAATTAATTTTAATGCATGTTTACGACTATTGTCGCTCTCTCAGTTGGTCGCTTCCCAGTCTTTTGCTAGCCTTCACCTGTACTAAGCGGGAATACTGCTTGTGCATCCAAACTCCTTAAACCCCAAAGTTGTTCCATATGAGTCCACTATACCTACCTATATGCGGTATTTACCTGTCGTTCCAAGTAAATTTGTATGTGCCAAACTCTAAACCTTCAAATAAACATTCTGTTTTGCATGCTCGAATAGCTCATATGTCAACTAGAGCTGCCCTTATCTTCCGTGTTAGGCAGGTTATTCTCAAGAGGAGTGGACTCCGCTCCTCATTCACGAGAAAATGGCTGGTAACCGGGATGCCCAGTCCCATGCTTTATGCAAACTAAATCAAAATAACTGCAAACAAAACTCCCCTTGGGACCCGTTGAATGTTGGAGGCACTCGTTGTTTCGAGCAAGGCATGGATTGATGCTTGTGGAGGAGGGGGAGTATAAACTTTACCATTCTGTTTGGGAACCGCCTATAATCTGTTTAGCATGGAAGATATCGTCATCTTTTAGTTGTTATGTTGACAATGAAAGTATGCCGCTCAAAATATAATTTATCTCTATTTCAAAACCGAGCTCTGTGGCACCTCTACAAATCCCTGCTTCCCTCTGCGAAGGGCCTATCTATTTACTTTTATGTTGAGTCATCACCCTTCTTATTAAAAGCACCCGCTGGAGAGCACACTGTCGTTTGCATTCATTATTATTGGTTTATATTGGGTATGACTTGTCTGGATCTCTTTTACCATGAATTACAATGTTTAGTCAGTCCTTGATCTTTAAAGGTGCTCTGCATTTATGTTTTGCGGTCTCAGAAAGGGCTAGCGAGATACCATTTTGTTATATCATGTTATGATTATTTTGAGAAAGTGTTGTCATCCGAGTTTTATTATTATAGCTCGCTAGCTGATTATGTTATTGATATGAGTAATTGTGAGACCTACGTGTTATTGTTAGTATGGTTAGTTCATAATATTTGCTGAAACTTGAATGCTGGCTTTTCATGTTTACAACAACAAGAGCAAACAGAGTTTGTAAAAGTTTTTCTTTTTCTCTTTCATTTTGTCAACTGAATTGCTTGAGGACAACCAAGGGTTTAAGCTTGGGGGAGTTGATACGTCTCCGTCATATCTACTTTTCCAAACACTTTTGCCCTTGTTTTGGACTCTAACTTGTATGACTTGAATGGAACTAACCCGTACTAATGTTGTTTTCAGCAGAATTGCCATGGTGTTGTTTTATGTGCAGAAAATAAAAGTTCTCAGAATGACCTGAAACTCCACGGAACATCTTAGAAAAAACAATAAAAAATCCTCGCCAAAGATGAAGACCAGGGGGCCCACACCCTGCTCACGAGGGTGGGGGCGCGCCCCCCTGGGCGCGCCCCTACCTCGTGGGCCCCCTCATGGCCCTTCGACGCCAACTCCAACTCCATATATTGGCTTTCGGGGAGAAAAAAAATCAGAGAGAAGAAATCATCGCGTTTTACGATACGGAGCCACCACCAAGCCCTAATCTCTCTCAGGAGGGCTGATCTGGAGTACGTTCGGGGCTCCGGAGAGGGGGATTCGTCACCGTCGTCATCATCAACTATCCTCCATCACCAATTTCATGATGCTCACCGCCGTGCGTGAGTAATTCCATCGTAGGCTTGCTGGACGGTGATGGGTTGGATGAGATTTATCATGTAATCGAGTCAGTTTTGTTAGGGTTTGATCCCTAGTATCCACTATGTTGTGAGACTGATGTTGCTATGACTTTGCTATGCTTAATGCTTGTCACTAGGGCCCGAGTGCCATGATTTTAGATCTGAACCTATTATGTTTTCATGAATATATGTGTGTTCTTGATCCTATCTTGCAAGTCTATAGTCACCTACTATGTGTTATGATCCGGCAACCCCGAAGTGACAATAATCGGGACCACTCCCGGTGATGACCATAGTATGAGGAGTTCATGTATTCACTATGTGCTAATGCTTTGTTACGGTTCTCTATTAAAAGGAGGCCTTAATATCCCTTAGTTTCCAATAGGACCCCGCTACCACGGGAGGGTAGGACAAAAGATGTCATGCAAGTTCTTTTCAATAAGCACGTATGACTATATACGGAATACATGCCTACATTACATTGATGAACTGGAGCTAGTTCTGTGTCACCCTATGTTATGACTGTTACATGATGAACCGCATCCGGCATAATTATCCATCACTAATCCGGTGCCTACGAGTTTTCCATATACTTGTTCTCGCTTATTTACTTTTCCGTTGCTACTGTTACAATCACTACAAAATACCAAAAAACATTACTTTTGTTGTCTTTACTTTTGTTACCGTTACCACCACTATCATATTACTTTGCAACTAAACACTTTGCTGCAGATACTAAGTTTCCAGGTGTGGTTGAATTGACAACTCAACTGCTAATACTTGAGAATATTCTTTGGCTCCCCTTGTGTCGAATCAATAAATTTGGGTTGAATACTCTACCCTCAAAAACTGTTGCAATCCCCTATACTTGTGGGTTATCAGTCTCCAACGTATCTATAATTTTTTTTTGTTCCATGCTATTATATTACCCCTTTTGGATGTTTATGGGCTTAATTTTACACATTTATATCATTTTTGGGACTAACCTACTAACGGAGGCCCAGCCCGTATTGCTGTTTTTTTGCCTATTTCGGTATTTCGAAGAAAAGGAATATCAAACGGAGTCAAAACGGAATGAAACCTTTGGGAGCGTGATTTTTGGAACGAACGTGATACAGAGGACTTGGAGTGCAAATCAAGAAGCAATCGAGGCGGCCAGGAGATAGGAGGGCGCGCCCACCCCTTCTGGGCGCGCCCCTGTCTCCTGGGCCCCTCGGGCGGCCACCGACGTATTTCTTCCTCCTATATATACCCACGTACCCCGAAAACATCCAGGGAGCCAACGAAAAACAATTTCCACCGCATTAACCTTCTGTATCCGCGAGATCACATCTTGGAGCCTTCGTCAGTGCTCCGTCGTAGGGGGAATCGACCATGGAGGGCTTCTACATCAACACCATAGCCCCTCCTATGAGTTGTGAGTAGTTTACCACAGACCTTCGGGTCCATAGTTATTAGCTAGATGGCTTCTTCTCTCTTTTTGGATCTCAATACCATGTTCTCCCCCTCTCTTGTGGAGATCTATTCGATGTAACTCTTTTTGCGATGTGTTTGTCGAGATCCGATGAATTGTGGGTTTATGATCAAGTTTATCTATGAGAAATATTTGAATATTCTCTGAATTCTTTTATGTATGATTGAGTTATCTTTGCAAGTCTCTTCGAATTATCAGTTTGGTTTGGCCTACTAGATTTATCTTTCTTGCCATGGGAGAAGTGCTTAGCTTTGGGTTCAATCTTGCGGTGTCCTTACCTAGTGACAGAAAGGATTGCAAGGCACGTATTGTATTGTTGCCATCGAGGAACAAAAGATGGGGTTTATATCATATTGCTTGAGTTTATACCTCTACATCATGTCATCTTTCTTAGTGCGTTACTCTGTTCTTATGAACTTAATACTCTAGATGCATGTTGGATAGCGGTCGATGTGTGGAGTAATAGTAGTAGATGCAGGCAGGAGTCGGTCTACTTGTCACGGACGTGATGCCTATAGACATGATCATGCCTAGATAATCTCATTATTATTTTCTTTTCTATCAATTGCTCGACAGTAATTTGTTCACCCACTGTAATACTTATGCTATCTTGAGAGAAGCCACTAGTGAAACCTATGGCCCCCGGGTCTATCTTTTATCATATAAGCTTTCAGTCTAGTTTTATTTGCATCTTTACTTTTCGCATCTATATTATAAAATACCAAAAAAATATTTATCTTATCATACTATCTCTATAAGATCTCACTTTCGCAAGTGGCCGTGAAGGGATTGACAACCCCTTTATTGCGTTGGTTGCGAGTTCTTTGTTTGTTTGTGTAGGTGCGTGGGACTTCTGAGGAGCCTCCTACTGGATAGATACCTTGGCTCTCAAAAACTAAGAGAAATACTTACGCTACTATTGCTGCATCACCCTTTCGTCTTCAAGGAAAACCAACGCAAGCTCAAGACGTAGCAAGAAGGATTTCCGGCGCCGTTGCTGGGGAGGTCTTCGCTCAAATCAAGACATACCAAGTACCCATCACAAACTCATCTCCCTCGCATTTACATTATTTGCCATTTGCCTCTCGTTTTCCTCTCCCCCACTTCACTCTTGCCGTTTTATTTGCCCTCTCTTTCCCAATCTTCTCCTCTCTTTTTCGCTTGCCTTTTTCTGTTTGCTTGTGTGTTGGCTTACTTGTTGCCATGGCGCAAGATAATACCAAATTGTGTGATTTCTCCAATACCAATAATAATGATTTCCTTAGTAGTCCGATTGCTCCTCTTAATGATGTTGAGTCTTGTGAAATCAATACCACTTTTCCGAATCTTGTTATGAAAGATCAATTCGCTGGCCTTCCTAGTGAAGATGCCGCTACTCATCTAAACATCTTTGTTGATTTGTGTGATATGCAAAAGAAGAAAGATACGGATAATGATATTGTTAAATTGAAGTTATTTCCGTTTTCACTTAGAGATCGTGCTAAAGTTTGGTTTTCATCTTTGCCTAAAAATAGTATTGATTCTTGGAACAAGTGCAAAGATGCTTTTATCTCTAAGTATTTTCCTCCCGCTAAGATTATCACTCTTAGGAATGATATTATGAATTTCAAACAACTTGATCATGAGCATGTTTCCCAATCTTGGGAAAGAATGAAATTGATGATTCGCAATTGCCCTACTCATGGTTTGAATTTATGGATGATCATACAAAAAATTTATGCCGGTTAGAACTTTGCTTCTAGAAATCTTTTAGATTCGGCCGCGGGAGGCACGTTTATGGAAATCACGTTAGGAGATGCTACAAAACTTCTTGATAATACACTACTAGGGAAAAGACTATACACAGAATCTTAGCAGCAGCGCGGCTCAAAAAGGAGCGTTGCTGCTAATTAGTAGTAGCGCGTGTGCGGGAAACTCACTACTAACAAGTTTTTAGCAGTAGCCCGCGCAGTGTAAACCGCGCTGCTACAAATATCGACCGGTGGTGTCCACCAAACTCCATTTAGCAGCAGCACGGTGCCGCGAGCCGTGCTACTGCTATGGATGTAGTAGTAGCGCGCTTTTTCTAAGGTCGCTGCTGCTAAATTTCAAATTGGCACACTTTTTTGTCCCGGTTAGCAGTAGCGCCGTTGCCCAAAGCGCGCTGCTGCTACTTCCTTAGCAGCAGCGCGTTTTAACTCCCGCGATACTGCTAATCCGCACCAACCCACCACCTTTTCCCCACCCGTCCCTGCCCCTCCCCCTCTTCTCTTCCCTTTCCCCTACCTCCCACATGCTCCCACTCTCACTCTTCTTCTTCCTCAATACTTCTCCCCCATTACTTTCTCTCTTCTATCTACCTTCCTCTCTCTTCATTACTCCTACCTAACTACACCACCTCCATTAATGCATCTCCTTTCTCTTTTTCCTTCCCCTCCACTAGTTGAAGTTGTCTCCTCCCAAATTAGGTAGCTAGGTAGATGTAGGATTTAGTTAAGTGACCTATTTGCCCCCTAACTAGATCTATCTTTGTCAAGAAGAGCTTTTTGCACTTTTGATCTCCCTACAACATCATCTCCACCGTGTGCTCGATCTCGAGATAGAGGTGACGAAAATTTCATGCTTTCGCGAAATGGAAATATGTTTATGTGTGTGTGATATGTTTGTGGAATTTGTGTGTGTGTCATGAGTTGACGCCAAATTGTGCTTTTGAGTTGCCTATGTTTTGCCGAAATGTCGATTTATTTCTGTTTGTCCTATTTTTAGGAAGGTCATGCCGAATTTTTGTATGACTTTGATGCATGCACGCATTTTTATAATCAATTTGTTTTATTATTACCGTGCAAACGTTCATGATGGTCAGTGGAACGATGGTGGACAGGTGGTTGCGGTCGGCGGTGCAGGACATGAAAGAAAATAACGTGACAGAGTTTTATGTCCGTGTCAAAATTGCAAAGGAATATTTTGGCTCGACCCCTATGACGATGGTCGTGTCGAAGCGCACCTGCTCATGACTGGTTTCATGGATGGCTATACTCCGTGGATAACTGAAGATGAGGATGACGATGTTGAGGATGCCGACAGGGCAGGCAATGATGACACGGGGCAAGACGAAGAGATGATCGATAATGGCGGCGGGGAAGAGGCCGGACATGGCGGCAGAGAAGGGGCCGGACATGGTGGAGGAGAAGGGGCCGGACATGGCGGCGGAGAGAACGACATGGACTCCACGCAGCAGAGTTCGTCGGTACTAAGTTCAATCGTGCGGGATCCTCATGTTCAAGCATTGCTTCGCAAGGAGACGAGTACTGAGAGAGCTTCTTCTAGAGAGGAGGCTAAGCTGGAGCAACTGGTGGTAGACTCGAACACTCCATTCTATGATGGTTGCAATCCTGAGGTGACCCGCTTGAGTTTCACGCGCCAACTCCTAAAAACAAATGGACCGACACTAGCCTCGATGAGCATCTCAAGTACCGAAAGGATGGTCTTCCCGCGGGTAATCTATGCCCTACTAGTGTTTATGAGGCCAAGAAGATCGTGTGCCCTCTTGATCTGCCACACGTTAGATACCATGCATGCATCAACGATTGCATAATTTATCGGAAGGAGCACGTGGAAAAAACAAGCTGTCTGGTGTGCAATGCTTCTCGATACAAGAAGGCCAAGAAGAAATGTCCCCAGAAAGTTGTATGGTACTTACCGATCACTCCCCGTCTCCAGAGGTATTTTGTAGATCCCAAGGAAGCAAAGCTAATGCGCTGGCACGCGGAGAGGAAGAAGCCCGACGATGGAGATGATCTGAAGCTGAGACACGTGAAGGATGGAAGCCAGTGGAGAGCGTTGAACAGCTTCTATCGGTATTTTGAATGTGATGCAAGGAACATCGTGCTCGGCGCGTGTACCGATGGCATGAATCCGTTTGGCAACCAGAACACCAACCATAGCACATGGCCCGTGTTTGTATGGATGTACAACCTCCCCCTGGTTGTGCATGAAATCGAAGTACATTCACATGAGCATGCTTATTCAAGGGCCGAAACAACCAGGAAATAATATTAATTTGTATCTGGGGCTACTTCAAGAGGAGTTAGACACGTTACGGAAAACATCGGCCAAGACATGGGATGCTAGCAAAGGCGAGTATTTCAACATGAGAGCCGCGCTGATCACGACAGTACACGACTATCTCGGTTACGGATATGTGACAGGCCAGGTGTGCCATGGCTATTGCGGATGCACGCGATGCATGGATGATACGACGTCTCAGCAGCTAACGTCAAGGAAAGATGGCGGGTCTGGGAAAATCGTGTACATGGGGCATCGAAGATGGCTTGAATAGGACGACCCGTGGAGAAACCGTGGAGATCTATTCAATGGTCACGCTGAGCATCGAGGACCTCCATGTAAGCGGAGCGGTGCCGAAATCGATGAGCTGTTGAAAAACTGGAAGGAGTGCCCCGCGTCGGGAAAGACGATGAGAAAGGCACCGGAGCCGCTGCTGAAGGTATGGAAGACGAGGTCTCTGTTCTGGGACTTGGAGTACTGGCACAAACTCGATACACCTCATTGCCTTGATCAAATGCATATCTGTAAGAATGTCCTTGAGAGCTTGCTCGCAACACCGATGAACATGCCGGATAAGACCAAGGATGGGCCGAAGGAAAGAAAAGACTTGCAAGATTTGAAAATCAGGGAAGATCTACACATGCCACCCCGTAAAATGTCAAACGAGACAGAGACGGAGATAGAGGCACGGGAGAAGAAGGGCAAGAAAATAAAGAAAGAGGATTATTGCCCCCGTTCTTGCTTCACCTTAAGTCAGGCTGAGATCAATCAATTCTTTAAGTGCCTTACCGGAGTCAAAGTTAGATCCAGTTACTGTGGCAAGATAAGCAGATATCTAGACACGGACAAGAAAATGTTCAGCGGGATGAAGTCTCATGACTGTCATGTGATCATGACGCAGATACTACCTATTGCCCTTAGAGGGATAATGGACAAGCACGTCCATGACACGCTTATTGGTCTCTACAACTTTTTCGATGTCATCTCTCGGAAGTCGATCAGTGTGAAGCAGCTCCGAAGGCTACAGGAAGAGATCGTTGTGATACTGAATGAGCTTGAGATGTACTTTCCGCCCGCGTTCTTTGACGTGATGGTGCATCTGTGTGTCCATATTGTGGATGACATAATAGAATTGGGGCCGTCATTCCTGCACAACATGGTGCCGTTTGAGAGGATGAATGGGATCATCAAAGGATTCGTTCATAACATGTCCTGTCCGGATGGAAGCATCGTCCAGGGCTATGTGACACAAGAGTGCATCTCTTTCTGTGAGAATTTTCTATATGGCGCAAACCAGCCGTCTGGTGTTAGTGTTGGTTTGCCCATTAACAAGCACGATGGGAGGCTCGAAGGAGAAGGTCACTGCAATGGTCGCAGGGAACTGCACGTGGCATACTCAGATCGACGCAACGACTTTGACAGAGCAAACTTGGTGGTGCTACAACACCTAGACGAGGTAGATCCTTTCGTGGCACTGCACAAAGAAATTATCGCAAAGAAGTATCGTGACCGGGGGGTATGCAGGACGGACGCCGAAGTTACTAGAGAGCACAACTCCACTTTCCTGCACTGGTTCAAAGAGCATATTATTGCTAATCCCCCAGAGGAGGGCTCAAAGGACGGATTGCTCATATACGCCTTAGCACATGGCCCCTCGCCCAACCTCATAACCTATCAGGCATATGATATCAACGGATACACGTTCTACACGGAGGCCAAAGATATGGACAGTGATGATTAGAACTCAGGGGTGACGATGGAATGCATGATCGGCAGCGACAACGGTGCAACTGAACAATTTTATGGAAGGGTCGAGGAGATCTGGGAGCTTGACTACTCTGGACTGCACAACACGACGATGTTCCATGTCAGATGGGCAAAGAATGTCGAAAGATAAAACCGGATTTTCACTACCATGAGTATACCCGACGACAAGAGCGCTACCGTGAACGCTATCGCAAAAAACGAGCCATGGGTACACGCTAAGCACGTGACACAATGCTTCTTCATAACCGACCCATGCAATCCCAGTCGTGTTGTCGTGAGGAGAGGTAAAAGGAACATCATTGGAATGGATGGAGTCGCCAACGAGGAATACTATGATCAGTATGGCAACCCAATGAGGGAAGATGACGACGATGATGAAGTATACGTCAAAAGAAGAACCAATACTACATTACCTAAGAAAAATCATACTCCATGGAAAAGGCAAAGTCACAATGAGGGTCTCAATTATTCTTCAACGAACAAGAAGGGAAAGAAGCTGATTCAAAAACGAAAACATCAGCACTGAGGAACCGTATTATGCATGGGTCCAATGATGTAATATATATGTTCCTATTTTGCATACATATTTAACCGTCAAATGATGCCATATATATCGCCCTCCCTTCGTTCACTTCTCTCGGGAAATAAAGTGGGAGAAAATAAAGGAAAAGAAAAAGGAAAACTGGTAGTAGTAGTAGCGCATTTTGTATAAACCGCTACAGCTACTGAAGTTAGTAGTAACGCATTTCATATAAACCGCTACAGCTATTGAAGGTAGTAGCAGCGCGTTTTGTCCAAACGCATTGCTGCTACGTCCACTTAACCCAAAATTCTCACTATCCCTGCTTCATCCCACCTTTTCCCCCCAAATCCCCACTCTCTCTTCCCCGTCGCTCGCTCCCCACCCCGGCGCCGGCGCTCGCCCCCGACCCCGGCGCTCGCCCCCGACCCGACCCTCGCCCCCAACCCCGACCCCGGCGCTCGCCCCCGACCCGGCCCTCGCCCCCGACCCCGACCCCGGCGCTCGCCCCCGACCCGGCCCTCGCCCCCGACCCCGGCGCCGGCGCTCGCCCCCGACACAGGCGCTGGCCCCCGACCCCGGCGCGCTCGCCCCCAACCCGTCGGCTCTCGCCTCCCTCCTCTGCTTCCTCCCCTCCCAACTTCAGCCATCATCGGGCCTGCCTCCTCGCCCCTGCACCCTCTATAAACCCCCCCTCTCTCTGCTAGGGTTCTTCGGTTAATTTACTTAGGTTTTAGTTAGGGCAGTATGTTAATTAGGTTATCTATTTAGTTAGGAATTTAGCTAGGTTTCAAAATTAGCTAAATTTATATGCAAATTTGAACTGGACATGTGATATGTGGATATGTCATGTTTTGGACATGTCATGTTTGGAAAATGATCCGAGTGGCCTATGTTACGCCGGAATGTTGATTCATTTCTGTTCCGGTGAATTTCAGGCGCTCGATATGTCCATTTTTTAGCAAAGGTCATGCCGAAATTTCCCATGAATAAAGGCATGATTTGTGCTACATAGTTGGCATATCGAGTGCTGGCACATATATTTCTTTTTATGTCATTTCTCATTTATTCATACTTTTAGAAATAAATGAGGACACTTAATCATAGGAAACATGTCGAACAACGAAGAAACTGGGCCTTCTGACCAAGATGCAGACGAGATGGATTATGAGGGTGAAAAAGAGTACCTCCACTATGTGACTGCTAAGCAAGGTTTGCAGGTCGGCATCGATGATGGTACTGACGCCGACATCGACATTGGCGGTGCCGGCACCGATGGCGGCGTTGAGACCGGTGGGGAAGGTACCGGCAGGGAAGATACCAGTGGGGAAGGTACCCGCCCCGATGCCGCTACCGAAAAGAGGAAGCATAAAAAGCAGAGGATACCAAAACCTAACAAACTAGGGATTGGACGACTTGTGATCACAAAGATGGCACCTGGCAAGTTTGAGCCGTTAGAGCCGGAAGAACCTCGCAAGTGCTATGGGAACCAAGTAGGATGCATCCTACGGGAATGCGCGAGCATCAACGACGATGACTTAAGGAGTAAAGAAAATTTGACGCAGTTGCTCCTAACGAAGTTTCACAAGAGATTCAAGTTCCCCGACCAGGATGATAACATAGAACAACCGTGGGATGATCCGAAGATGAAAAAGATTAACAATCGAGCCATGGGCATGTTCAGCAATGATTTGGCCTCCTGGAAAGGGAGGGTGAAACAAGCTATTGAGGCTGATGAACCCCTGTCCAAGATTCTGGAGGAAAATCCTACACTTACGGAAGAGGAGTTCGAAAAGTTCAAGGACACCTGCGCTACCGAGGCAGCCAAGGCTAAGGCTGCAAAATTCAAGAGCCTTCAGCAAAGGAACATGGGGAAGCATCGCCTCGGAAGCCGTGGCTACCTCGGTAAAAGGCCCATATGGGATAAGGAGGACACGGAACGTGAAGCCGCGGGTCTCCCAGACCCCTTCACGAAGTTCACCAACCCCTTGGAGCGTGACTTCATCAGGGCCCGCTACAAGTGGGACAAGGAGAAAAAGGTTTTTTACACGGACAAGATCACGAGGAAATTGATTAGACTACTGGAGAAGCAACACCAGCTTGTAGCCGAAAGCCCTACTTCTCCGATGAGGCCCAAGTGGGACACCCCTCTCAACCGGGCCTTGAACGAACTTAAGGGACTCCCTTTGGGCCAGAGACCGCAATATGGTCGTGTGCACGGCGCTGGAGACAGCGCCACGTGGAAGGTGTTTTACAACGAGGGCCTGGAGGCCAAGAAGCAGAAAAAGAAGTTTAGTCAGGCAGACATCGACGCGAAGGTGAAGCTTGCGGTCAAGAAAAAAGCAGGTGAGGACGCGAAAAAAGCAGCCGAGGACAAATATGAGTTGCTATAGCAGGCAGTCAATGCAGCTGTAACTGCCTGCAGAAATGATTTTGCTACTAACTTGGTTCCAGTTATCATCAACTGGACGAAGGAAAATCCAGACAAGACGGTACATGATTTCCCGTTGCCCAGTTTCGTCGGGAGAAACTCCATGAACAACAACACCATCGCACCATCACTTGCTCACGCAACCGGGCCTCCTCTCGCAGCCGCTCCCACTCATAGCAGCCCGTCCTCAGTCTCAGGCGTGCTAGGTGGGCCTTCGTCTTTGGCTGAGCTCGACGCCGTCACGGTAATTACATGTCGCACCAACATATATATATATATAATATTCCATTTTTGTTGCCTTTCAGTTGTTTTACGCCACAGACATATGTGTTTGTAGGCGAAAGAAACCCCGTGCACCATACTCTACTTGATCAAAGGCTAGAAGGTGGACGTGGGAAAGGGGATGATAATGGACCCCTCGCAACCCACGTTCCACAACCAGTCGATCCCCGCTAGGCACTTCAGGGTTAGCTTGACCAGTGTGAAATCGGGGCACAAGGATTTGCCTCCTCCAGTACAGCATGTGGGAGCGGACGACGAGACCCCGCCGCGGATTGGAAGCTGCAAGGGTTGGGTGCTGCTATGGCCGAAGAATCTTATTCGTCTGGAGCCGGCCGAGAGCACACCGATAACCACACATCAACAAGCATGTGCGGAGACCACCACCCCGCCTACGCAATTACCAGCTCCTGTAGTGCTGGGTGAGAGCGGCGGACGACATGATGAAGGGGGTGCAATAGTATTGGCTGTTGTAATTTCTCCTGTAGAACAGAGAATGGATGATAAGACGGAGGTCGACCCTATGGATTTCCTCAATACAAACGCGTATGACTGTGACATAGATATGATGAGTCAACCATATGACGAATCGGGCTACCAGCTTGCTAATGAGGATATGGATGTTATGCCCGGGCAGGGTCATAGCAGGGATTGCAAAAAGTCTCTCTTCATGAAATCCTCACAGGACACGCCTGAAGATGCCGCCTCAACATAGGCTCAACTAGCCGGGTGCGAGGGTCGTACAGTACTTAGCCCGGGAACACTGGGGCAGGGGTTAAGGAAGGGTCTAGAAGGTGTGCCGAAGAAAAAGGAGAGGAACAGATCGGGGAAGATAACTGCCTCCAAACAAGCCAGAGCACATAGCAGCCAGACGATGCATTCTGAAGAGCGTGTACCCGTGAAAGGTGCGGTCATGTTCCATCTCACGGGCGAGCCGATGCTACCGCCGAAACCGCTGGAGGCACTATCAGGGGATCTCAGGAGACTGCACGACCATGTGCTGTCGACTGAGAAAAGCCTACTAGCCTCAAAGGATCTAGGATATCTGACATACGCGGATCGTGTGCCTGAGGGGAAGTGCTATGTCGAGACACGGCCCGTGGAGGTGTTCTTCCTGCGGTTTGACCATATCTTTGAGATGTTTCTAACAAGGCAGCTCGATTTTACAATCGTCCGCCTTTTTGCGGTACATATGAGTTCCGTCATGAAGAGTGAAGAAGTCTCGCAAATCTGTGTGGCGGATCCGTACTACATGCACGAGTCTTTCTTGAGTCTCGGCGACTTTGAGCGTGAAACTGCTAGGGAGTACCTCCAAAACTTCCTGGTATAGAATAAGGACCGGGAAATTGTCCTCGTGCCTTATCATCCAAAGTATGTCAGTTCCGAACAACCCTTTCGTACATTTCAATCATTCCTTCTCTCTCATATGGGGAATAATTTGAGGTGTCTTTTCCCCACAGCAACGGGCGCGCCGTCCTTATCGTTCTTTACCCGCAAGTCTCCCACGCCGTGTATTTTGACCCTTCCAGAGACTACGAGAAAAAAGACTACACCCACATAATGAATATTCTAGATGATGCTCTCCAAGGCTTCAGCTTTAGAGGTGGCCACGTGCAGATCAGGAAACAAAGGAACAAGAAGATGGGTTTCACGCATAAAACTAACTTCTCCTGCCTCCATGTCCCAAAACCAAGCAAGAAGGATGGATTCTACATCGTCCATCTCATGATTCAGTTCAACATGGATCACCAAAAGCTTCGCATGAGAAGCAGAAATGATGATCATATCCACAAGTGGCTAGAATCTCATGGAGAAGCGGATTATAAACTTAGAGATGACTTCTTTCGCATCCAAAGCGACATTGCGACGATCATCATGAAAGAAGTTGTCGATGAGAAGGGGATGTTCCACCATGGCCCTATATCGCGAGCTGACGTTCGAACTCGCATAGGCATGCAATGTCTAGACCTCACACCATTCAAGAAGCTAGGGTTCATCCTCGATGATATGGAAGGATGGAACTTCGAGTGATTTATGATGCTGCTGATGATGATATGTGTCGGTTGAACTTGTATACTTTTTGTAGCGATGAAACTTTGTGATGTCCACAGTCCCTGCCGAATTTGCATAACGCTACTTTGTTAGTTTGCGTACGATGACCTGCGTACCTCTAGTTAATTAATTTGCGTACTGTATTTTGCATCTAGTTGCTAACCCTTTCTTTTTCGGTGTTGCTCTAGTATATTTTGTTGCATATATATGATTGTACATCCTCTTCATGAACATGCATCTCTAACAGGTACCTAGTTTCTTCATGGCGAGATGGAATTGCTATGTCGTGTACAAAGGGAAGGTTCCGGGGGTGTACAACGAGTGGCATGAGTGTCAAGCGCACGTGAATGGGTTCATGGGAGCCAGTCATAAAGGCTTCAAAAGCAGACAAGAAGGAGAAGCTAGTTACTTGAGGTTCACGCTAGCGCGAGAGAGGACTCGTAACCGCCACCTCATGTACTGCATAGTTCCGCTCTCACTCATAGTGATAGCTCTTCTTGTGTATACCTTTGTTTAGATGGATGACGTTGTTGTAGTTGCAAGTATTCGAGACTTTCATGTATCGCTATTTTCGAGATGATGACAAGATACCACTTTGTGTTGGATGATGATTATGATGAGACTATTTGTATGTATATGCTATGATTACATTTGTGGTCTCGCAGGCATCTGTATGTGTATCATGATGACATTTCTATGTGCTAAAGATTCTTCTATAAAGCCTGTTCAAATACAAAACAAATATGCCGAAAAAAAACTACTTAAATTAGCAGTAGCGAGTGTATAAAAGTTAGGAGCAGCGCCGCGATAGCAGTAGCGCGTCCAGGCAAAGCGCGATAGAGCTACTAGCAGTAGCGAGCTTCCACTAACCGCGTTGCTGCTACACTTGTGTAGCAGTAGCGCCGGTGAGCACGCGCTACTGCTATGTGTTAGCTGTAGCGCCTTATTAGTAGCGCCACTCCCCGCGCTACTGATACACCTAAAACCCGCGCTGCTGCTAGCCTTTTCCCTAGTAGTGATATTATGGCTAATTATTCTCAATGGCACACCAAAAGATCTTCTAGTAAAAAAGTGCATGCTATAGAAGAAATCAATGTTTTTGGTGGAAAGACTCCTCTTGATCCCAATGATATGCCTTTGTCTACTTTGGTTGAGAATAATAATGAATCTATGGATGTGAATCTTGTTGGTAGGAAAAGTTTTGGAAACAATGCTTATAGAGGAAACTTTAATCCTAGACCGTTCCCTAGTAATTCCTCTAATAATTATGGAAATTCCTACAATAATTCTTATGGTAATTTCAATAAGATGCCTCTGATTTTGAGAATAGTGTGAAAGTATTTATGATTTCTCAAAAGAATTTTAATGCTTTGCTTGAAGAAAAATTGCTCAAAGTCGATGATTTGGCTAGGAACGTTGATAAACTTTCGCTTGATGTTCATTCTCTTAAACATAGATGTACTCCTCCTAAGCATGATATCAATGAGTCTCTCAAAGCCATGAGAATTTCCATTGATGAGTGCAAGGAAAGAACCGCTAGATTGCATGCTAAGAAAGATTGCTTTGTAAAAGCGTGTTCTTCTAGTTTAAATGAAAATAATGATGAAGATCTTAAAGTTATTGATGTGTCTCCTATTAGATATTTGTTTTGCAATATGAATCTTGGTAATAATGGGACTGGAGATGAGTCAACTTAAGTTAGAAGGCGTCCCAACAATTCGGAGTTTTTAGATCTTGATGCTAAATTTGGTAAAAGTGGGATTGGAGAGGTCATGACTTTAAATAGCATTGAACCCACTATCTCAGATTTCAAGGAATTTGATTATGATAATTGTTCTTTAGAAGGTTGTATTTCCTTGTTGCAATCTATTGTTAATTCTCCTCATGCTTATAGTCAAAATAAAGCTTTTACCAAACATATTGTTGATGCGTTGATGTAATCTTATGATGAAAAACTTAATTTGGAAGTTTCTATACCTAGAAAACTTAATGATGAGTGGGAACCTACTATAAAGATTAAAATTAAAGATCATGATTGTTATCCTTTGTGTGATTTGGGTGCTAGTGTTTCCACGATTCCGAAAATTTTATGTGATATTCTAGGTTTCCATGATCTTGATGATTGCTCTTTAAATTTGCACCTTGCGGACTCCACCATTAAAAATCCAATGGGAAGGATCAATGATGTTCTCATTGTTGCAAATAGAAATTTGGTGCCCATAGATTTTACCGTTCTTGATATTGATTGCAATCTTTCTTGCCCTATTATTCTTGGTAGACCTTTCCTTAGAACGATTGGCGCGATTATTGATATGAAGGAAGGGAATATTAGATTCCAATTTCCGTTAAGGAAAGGCATGGAGAAATTTCCAAGAAAGAAAGTTAAATTACCTTATGAATCTATCATGCGGGCTACTTATGAATTGAATGCCAAAGATGGCACTACTTAGATCTATCTTCGCTTTTATGCCTAGCTAGGGGCGTTAAACGATAGCGCTAGTTGGGAGGCAACCCAATTTTATTTGTGTTTTTTGTTTTTGTTTCTGTTTAGTAATAAATTTTTGCATCTACCCTCTGTTTAGATGTGTTTTTATGTTTTAATTAGTGTTTGTGCCAAGTAGAACCTATGGGATAACCTATGGTGAAGGTTAATTTGATTCTGCTGAAAAACAGAAACTTTACACGCACGAAATTAGTTTTGTTAAATCACAGAAACGTGGTTTTGCATTGATTATTTTTTCTGTTGATCAACAGACAAATTTCCCAGGACTTCCTATTTTGGTAGGATTTTTAGAGTTCCAGAAGTTTGCGTTAGTTAAAGATTGCTACAGACTGTTTTGTTTTTGACAGATTCTGTTTTTCATGTGTTGTTTGCTTATTTTGATGCATCTGTGGCTAGTATTAAGTGGTATGAACCATATAGAACTTGGAATGCAGTAGGTTTAACACCAATTTAAATAAAGAATGAGTTCATTACAGTGCCTTATGTGGTGGTTTTTCTTTCTTTCACTAACGGAGCTTATGAGATTTCCTGTTGAGTTTTGTGTTGTGAAGTTTTCAAGTTTTGGGTAAAGATTTGATGGACTATGGAATAAGGAGTGGCAAAAGCCTAAGCTTGGGGATGCCCATGGCACCCCAAGATATTCAAGAATAGCCAAAAGCCTAAGGTTGGGGATGCCCCGGGAAGGCATCCCCTCTTTCGTCTTCGTTCATAGGTGACTTTACTTGGAGCTATACTTTTATTCACCACATGATATGTGTTTTGCTTGGAGCGTCGTGTATTATATTAGTCTTTGCTTTTTAGTTTTTCACAATCATCCTTGCTGTACACACCTTTTTGGGAGAAGCCCACTTGATTAGGATTTATTAGAATACTCTATGTGCTTGACTTATATCTTTTAAGCTTGATAGTTTTTGCCCTAGTGCTTCACTTATATCTTTTAGAGCACGACGGTGGCTTAATTTTGTAGAAATTGCTAGTCTCTCATGCTTCACTTATATTATTTTGTGAGTCTCTTAGAACAGCATGGTATTTGCTATGGTTATAAATTGGTCCTATAATGGTAGGCATCCAAGTTGGGTATAATAAAAACTATCATAGGAAGTGAATTGGATGCTATGATCAATTTGATACTTGATAATTGTTTTGAGATATGGAGGTAGTGATATAAAAGTCATGCTAGTTGGGTGATTATGAATTTAAAGAATGCTTGTGTTGAAGTTAGCAGGTCCCGTAGCATGCACATATGGTTAAAGTTGTGTAACAAATTTGAAACATGAAGTGTACTTGGATTGTGCATCCTTATGAGTGGCGGTCGGGGACGAGCGATGGTCTTTTCCTACCAATCTATCCCTCTAGGAGCATGCGCATAGTGCTTGGTTTTTGACTACTTCTAAATTTTTGCAATAAGTATATGAGTTCTTTTGACTAATGTTGAGTCATGGATTATACACACTTTTACCTTTCCACCATTGCTAGCCTCTTCGGTACCGTGCATTGCCCTTTCTCACCTTGAGAGTTGGTGCAAACTTCGCTGGTGCATCCAAACCCCGTGATACGATACGCTCTATCACACGTAAACCTCCTTATATCTTCCTCAAAACAGCCACCATACCTACCTATCATGGCATTTCCATAGCCATTCCGAGGTATATTGCCATGCAACTTTCCTCCGTTCCGTTCATCATCATGACATACATTACTTTTGTCATATTGCCATTGCATGATCATGTAGTTGGCATCGTATTTGTGGCAAAGCCACCATGCATAATTTTTCATACATGTCACTCTTGATTCATTGCACCATCCCGGTACACCGCCGGAGGCATTCATATAGAGTCATATCTTGTTCTAGTTTCGAGTTGTAATTCATATGTTGTAATCAATAAAAGTGTGATGATCATCATTATTAGAGCGTTGTCCCAAAGAAAAAAAAGGCCAAAGAAAAAAAGAAAGGCCCAAAGAAAAAAGAAAAAAAAGAAAAAAAAGAACAAAAAAGAAAATAAATAAAAGGGGGCAATGTTACTATCTCTTTTTCCACACTTGTGCTTCAAAGTAGCACCTTGTCTTTCATATAGTGAGTCTCATATCTTGTGCTTCAAAGTAGCACCATGTTTTTCATATAGTGAGTCTCATATGTTGTCACTTTCATATACTAGTGGGAATTTTTCATTATAGAACTTGGCTTGTATATTCCTATGATGGGCTTCCTCAAATTCCCTAGGTCTTCGTGAGCAAGCAAGTTGGATGCACACCCACTAGTTTTCTTTTGTTGAGCATTCATTTATAGCTCTACTGCATCCGTTGCATGGCAATCCCTACTCCTCATGTTGACATCAATTGATGGGCATCTCCATAGCCCGTTGATTATCCTCATCAATGTGAGACTTTCTCCTTTTTTGTCTTCTCCACACAATCCCCATCATCATATTATATTCCACCCATAGTGCTATATCCATGGCTCATGCTCATGTATTGCGTGAAGGTTGAAAAAGTTTGAGATTATTTAAGTATGAAACAATTGCTTGGCTTGTCATTGGGGGTGTAGAATTTGGTAACATTTTTGTGTGACGAAAATGAAGCATAGCCTAACTATATGATTTTGTAGGGATGAACTTTCTTTAGCCATGTTATTTTGAGAAGACATGATTGCTTTGATTAGTATGCTTGAAGTATTTCTGTTTCTTTTGTCAATATGAACTTTTATTTTGAATCATTTGGATCTGAACATTCATGCCACAATAAAGAAAATTACATAGAAAATTATGCTAGGTAGCATTCCACATCAAAAATTCTATTTTTATCATTTACCTACTCGAGGACGAGCATGAATTAAGCTTGGGGATGCTTGATACGTCTCCAACGTATCTATAATTTTTATTGTTCCATGCTATTATATTACCCCTTTTGGATGTTTATGGGCTTTATTTTTCACATTTATATCATTTTTGGGACTAACCTACTAACCGGAGGCCCAGCCCGTATTGCTGTTTTTTTGCCTATTTCAGTATTTCAAAGAAAAGGAATATCAAACGGAGTCCAAACGGAATGAAACCTTCGGGAGCGTGATTTTTGGATCAAACATGATCAAGAGGACTTGGAGTGCAAGTCAATAAGCAATCGAGGCGGCCAGGAGATAGGAGGGTGCGCCCACCCCTTCTAGGCGCGCCCCTGTCTCCTGGGCCCCTCGGGCGGCCCCCGACGTACTTCTTCCTCCTATATATACCCACGTACCTCGAAAACATCCAGGGAGCCAACGAAAAACAATTTCCACCGCCGTAACCTTCTGTATCCGCGAGATCCCATCTTGGAGCCTTCCCCGGTGCTCCGCCGGAGGGGGAATCGACCATGGAGGGCTTCTACATCAACACCATAGCCCCTCCGATGAGTTGTGAGTAGTTTACCACAGACCTTCGGGTCCATAGTTATTAGCTAGATGGCTTCTTCTCTCTTTTTGGATCTCAATACCATGTTCTCCCCCTCTCTTGTGGAGATCTATTCGACGTAACTCTTTTTGCGGTGTGTTTGTTGAGATCCGATGAATTGTGGGTTTATGATCAAGTTTATTTATGAGCAATATTTGAATCTTCTCTGAATTCTTTTATGTATGATTGAGTTATCTTTGCAAGTCTCTTCGAATTATCAGTTTGGTTTGGCCTACTAGATTGATCTTTCTTGCCATGGGAGAAGTGCTTAGCTTTGGGTTCAATCTTGCGGTGTCCTTACCCAGTGACATAAAGGGTTGCAAGGCACGTATTGTATTGTTGCCATCGAGGATAAAAAGATGGGGTTTATATCATATTGCTTGAGTTTATCCCTCTACATCATGTCATCTTCTGTAATGTGTTACTCTGTTCTTTTGAACTTAATACTCTAGATGCATGCTGGATAGCGGTCGATGTGTGGAGTAATAGTAGTAGATGCGGGCAGGAGTCGGTCTACTTGTCATGGATGTGATGCCTATATACATGATCATGCCTAGATAATCTCATAATATTCGCTTTTCTATCAATTGCTCGACAGTAATTTGTTCACCCACCATAATACTTATGCTATGTTGAAAGAAGCCACTAGTGAAACCTATGGCCCCTGGGTCTACCTTTTATCATATAAGCTTTCAATCTACTTTTATTCGCATCTTTACTTTACGCATCTATATTATAAAATACCAAAAATGTATTTATCTTATCATACTATCTCTATCAGTTCTCACTTTCGCAAGCGCCCGTGAAGGGATTGACAACCCCTTTATTGCGTTGGTTGCGAGTTCTTTGTTTGTTTGTGTAGGTGCATGGGACTTCTGAGGAGCCTCCTACTGGATTGATACCTTGGTTCTCAAAAACTGAGGGAAATACTTACGCTACTATTGCTGCATCACCCTTTCCTCTTCAAGGAAAACCAACGCAAGCTCAAGACGTAGCATCAGGTAAGATCCTAGGAAAAGACATGTGGGTTAGGGCCCACTCAAAAAACAGCACCGTTGGAAATGATTTTAAAGAGAGATTGCACCGGTTGAATTAAATGACTTGAATGAGATAATAATCTCCAAATAGCTTGAACGGATCTTGAAAGAAAAGACGAGCCTTCTAAGATATCTTTAGCACTCTAGGACAAATGAATAGCGATAAGTGAATGATTAAGAGGTGCATCGGCATGAGAAAGCATTTGCAACAAGGAAAGGAATATGATCAACACCGAAGGCTTGAATTGAATCTACCAGAGAAGAAAAAAGAACGAAGAATAATAAACTTGAAGCTTCGTTAGTATCTTCCTGAGAATCACCGGATAAGAACATTGATGGAAAGGAATGGAGAGACTTCCCATCAATAAAATGGATACCCGATTAAGAAATCTGAGTCCTTGAAGAAAAGGGTGGGAGGGTGGGAAAACAAAGGCAACTTGGGGCAGATGGAATGGAAACCGTTAAGAAAAAACTTAGAATTGATCTTGCGAATGTCGGAATGATCGGACGCACTTGAAGAGAACACGCCGATTGAAAAGAATTGACATGAGAACCTCAGTGATCAAGAAGGATTAGTATTCACATAGAAATATGAGAACACCATTTAGGGAAGGTATGGATCAACACTTGACATCGAAGCAACTTGAATACCACAAGTAAAACAAAACAAAGGATTTGGCTTGCAGAATAAGCCAGAAAGAAACATATGATAGAGATTTCGTCCGAAGTTTTCGTGGTGGGGCCCACACGGGCTCGATCGTACAGCACCATCATGTACAAGGCAGTGCACATGACATACGAAGCATCCCCGAGTCAGCATAGCCAAGGACTTCTTAAGACACAACAAGACCACTGTAAAAATGACTGTGGATAGGCGGACCACTAGACGTCGAACCCCAATCTCATATCATGCATCTGTCGGAAAGAAAAAAACTAGAGCTACTTGAATTCCCACCTATAAAACTCCCGAAACTTTCTGATTATGCAATCTGGTGTTGGGGATACAGGGGAAGCAATATATATCTCACCCAAAACTAAAAATCCCTACATCCAAGCTGTATCCATCCGTCAACACATAACCAAGAAACCTTCGGAAATCATGTACCTAAACCTTCGAAAAGCATCCGTTATACTTGTAACGCCTCGGATTCGATGCGCCAGGTGTCCGCCAGTGATTCGCCATCCTTGCCATGTCATTTGCTTGCGTGTTGCACTTTGCCATGTCATCATCTGCATTTCATATCATGTCATCAGGTGCATTTCATTTTGCATACGTGTTCGTCTCTTGCATCCGAGCATTTTCCCCGTTGTCCGTTTTGCAATCCGGCGCTCCTATGTCCTTCGGCGTCTCCCTCTTCTCTCTTTTTGTGAGTGGGTTTTAAACTTTCTCGGAATGGCCCAAGGTTTGCCAAGTGGCCTTGGTATAGCACCGGTAGACCGCCTGTCAAGTTTCGTGCCATTTGGAGGTCGTTTGATACTCCAACGGTTAACCGGGTAACCGCAAAGGCCTCTTTTGTGTGCAGCCCAACACCCCTTCTAAAGTGGACCAAAACCCATCTAACTCCCCTCCATGCTCTCGGTTGTTCGATCACGATCGCGTGGCCAAAAACCGCACCTCATTTGGACTCTCCTAGCTCCCTCTACCTACAAATACGCCCTCTCCCCCTCCATTTTCGGGTCCAAACCCTAGTTCACCTCCCTCCGCGCCGTCGGACATGTCCGCCGACGGCCGGACACGTCCAGATGCCGCCCCCTCCGCGAATCGCATCGCGCCACGTCACCGCCGCCAGCGCCCACCTCGCCGCCGCCGCCCGGGGCCCAGATCCGGCCCGCCCCGGGTCGGTCCGGGCCTCGCCGGGCCCGCTCGCCTCCGCCGCCGTCCCGGCCGAGCGCCGCCGCCTCGCCGGCCGGAGCCGCCGCCGCCCCGAGCGCCACTGCCCCGCCGCCGCGCTCCTCCACCTCGCCGTGTGGCCGCCCCGCCGCCGCGCATCGCGCCGCCCGCGCCCTGACCCCGCTCCACCGGTCGCCGCTGTCGTCTGCTCGCCTCCGCCCGTCGGCCTCCTCCTGCGCCGTCCGCCGTCCGGCGCCGCCCCGGCGCTCCTCCGCCGCGCCATCCTCGCCTCGCCCGTGCCCCGCCGCCCTTGCCCCGCCGGCGACCGCGCCGTCCTCGCCGTCCGCCGCCCGGCGCCTCCGCGCCCGTCGCAGCCGCCTCCTCGCCTCGCCGGAGCTGCCCCTCGCCGGAGTCAACTCCGGCCAGATCCGGTCCGGGTGGACCAGATCCACCGGTCCGGCGATCCAAACGCGCTGCCCCGCGCCCTGGATCCCTCCGTCCCGCACCGTCCCGTCCCGGGTTGATTTTTTCGCGGAGGTGATAATACCACTAAGTCCCAGATTTCTGACATTATCATGCCATGTTCATCATGATGTATCTCTGCATCCGTAGCTCCGTTTCGTGCATGTAATAGTGCTCATCCGGTGTTGCCCTGAGAACGAGATATGTGCAGCTCCTATCGGGATTGTCGGCGCATCGGGCGGCTTTGCTGGTCTTGTTTTACCATTGTCGAAATGTCTTGTAAACCGGGATTCCGAGACTGATCGGGTCTTCCTGGGAGAAGGTCTATTCCTTCGTTGATCGCGAGAGCTTGTCATGGGCTAAGTTGGGACACCCCTGCAGGGTATAAACTTTCGAGAGCCGTGCCCGCGGTTATGTGGAAGATGGGAATTTGTTAATGTCCGGTTGTAGATAACTTGACACCAGATCCGAATTAAAACGCATCAACCGCATGTGTAGCCGTGATGGTCTCTTCTCGGCGGAGTCCGGGAAGTGAACACGGTCTTTGGGTTATGTTTGACGTAAGTAGGAGTTCAGGATCACCTCTTGATCATTGCTAGCTTCACGACCGTTCCTTTGTTTCTCTTCTCGCTCTCATTTGCGTATGTTAGCCACCATATATGCTTAGTCGCTGCTGCAACCTCACCACTTTACCCCTTCCTTTCCCATTAAGCTTTGCTAGTCTTGATACCCATGGTAATGGGATTGCTGAGTCCTCGTGGCTCACAGATTACTACAACAACAGTTGCAGGTACAGGTTATGCGATGATCATGACGCGAGAGCGATGCTTGCTTGTGTTGAGTTCTTCTTCTGCTTCTTCTTCGATCAGGGGATAGGTTCCAGGTCGGCAGCCTGGGCTAGCAGGGTGGATGTCGTTTGAGTTTCTGTTTGTGTTTCATCCGTAGTCGGATGTTGATCTCTTGTATGACGATATTGTATTCGTGTGGCATTGTATATCTCTTGTATGTATCCCCATCTATTATGTAATGTTGATGTAATGATATCCACCTTGCAAAAGCATTTCAATATGCGGGTCTATCCTTGGTGGGACCTTCGAGTTTCTTTTGGATAGGGTCGCATATTGGGCGTGACAAGTTGGTATCAGAGCCTCGACCGACCTTAGGAGCCCCCTTGATTGATCGTGTAGTTTGGCCGGTGTTGAGTCTAGAAGAAAACTGATTTCTGAGTTTAGTTATATTGGAGAGTAGGAATTCTTTTTACTCCTCATCCCCCTTCGTCGCTCTGGTAAGGAATCTTGACGTAGGTGTTTTGAACTACTTCTCTTCTCCTTCAAATTTTTCTTTAGGATCACGTGGTTAGTTTCGTGAGTTGTTCCTCAGCTCTTTTTATCCGGTGCATTTCCCATCAAGTTGACTCGAGCCTCTTCATCGTTGTCAAGTTCAATCCTCAGTTGTTTTCTTTTCCCACCCGCCCTCCCTTCTTCTTCTCGAATCCGGAGTCCGTAATCGAGTATCCATCCTACTCGTGCGAAGTCTTTGCTTTCTTTCCTCAATGATTTCAACCGGTGTTTTCTCGTCAAGATATTCGTCGGTTTCCCCCTTCCAAGTTGCTTTTGTTTTCCCGCCCTCCCACCCCTTTTCTTCCCGGAGTTTGAGTCTCTTTCGACCATCAATTTCATTCGTGTCGAGCATCTTCAGTCTTTCGTCAATTGTTTCAACCGGTGAATTCTCGTCTCGTTCGACATTCTTCATCTATTATTTCTTTTCCGGTGGATTCAATTCCATTTTGTTCGGTGTTGATCATATTTTTCCCTCAGCTCAAATATTTCCCTCTGATCGTTCGTCTATCGCCATTTAATCATCCCGGAGTTCGGAAGACATCTCAGGAGATTCGTCTGTGTTCGAATTAATTCGAGGTTGTAACCTCATTCAAATATTTCAATTGTTCCGGTGCATCATCTATCTGTTCAACATCCCTTTCCAACGGTGTTATCTTTTCAGTGGGCCCTAACCCACAGGTCTTTTCCCAGGATCTTACCTGACTCTTCTAATTCTCCCGGGGTTATTCTCAAATTCTTTTCAAATGTGATGTAAGAATGAATTATCATCAGTCACATGCCTTTTCCAAGATCGATTTCAAATCATTTCATTGTTGGTTCACCCCTTCGCTTTTCATTCTTCCGGAGTATCTCAGTAATTTTGGTGGTGTTTCTCGTCGTCATTTGAAGTCCAAAGAAGAAGATTTCCTCTAAATCTTGCCCGTTCTCCCGGAGATTCGCGGTGCTAGCTCGATGTTATCCTATCAAATTGTTTCAAGTCTTGCAAATTCTTTTCATCCATCCGGAGTATGTCAGGAGTTGATTTCTGTTTCTTTTCACCGGAGGCCATCGTCCCAGAAGAATTCTTCGTCCTCACATTTCAGCTACCGTTATCCAATTATCCCGGCGTTTCGCTCAAGTATTCTTTAATCAGCTCATGATCTCTTTGTTCTTTTGCATCTAAATCCCCTCGAGCATATTGGTTCTTCTGATTCTTCTCGGTGATTCTTTCTCTTTTCTTCGTTCATTTTCATTCTCATGGTGGTTCGTTCAAAATTCTTTTTCTTTGATTATCATATTAATCTATTCATTTTTTTCAATCCTACCGGTGGTTCATGAAAACTTTCTCAAGTTTGCGCTATATCTCTCTTAATCCTTTTAAAGAAGAATAAGTAGTATGCATAATCCATTGCTTGTCATCAATTTAATTTGATGAAGGATAAGCATACAATAAATCTTATTCTTATTTCCTCAAAGTGAGTAATCCCTCCCTTCAGAGTTTGTTCTTGTTGAATAAATTCTAGTTTCAAGTGTTTTCATCTTTTCTTTTCTGGAGTTCAAATTTCCTCGGCCATCTCGTTGGTACCCCCATCTAAATCACCGCAAGGATCATCTTATTCTTTCATCCTTCATTCTATCTCATCATCCTTTATTTTTACCGGAGTTCTTCATGGCGATTCTTCATGATTTAATTCATTCTTCAAGAGTTCATCAAGTACCATTCCATTCTCTCAAGTTCGTTCTAATCCTCCCATTTTCAGCCGGAGTGCTACCTAAATCCTTTCAGTCTTATCCGTTTCTTTTCTCATTCTAACCACTCCGGTTAGAACGAGTGATTTCATAGTCTATCTGATTCCGTGAGTTTTTCGATTCTCGTCATTCTCGTCGTTCCTCTCTTCTTCTCAAGGGCTCTCGATTCTTTGTTTCTTCTCTTGAGTTCTTGTTTCACCTCATCCCTTTTCTCTTCCGTCTCGGTCCTAAGATCTCGGGACGAGATCTCTTGTTAGTGGAGGAGTGTTGTAACGCCCCGGATTCGATGCGCCAGGTGTCCGCCAGTGATTCGCCGTCCTTGCCATGTCATTTGCTTGCGTGTTGCACTTTGCCATGTCATCATCTGCATTTCATATCATGTCATCAGGTGCATTTCATTTTGCATACGTGTTCGTCTCTTGCATCCGAGCATTTTCCCCGTTGTCCGTTTTGCAATCCGGCGCTCCTATGTCCTCCGGCGTCTCCCTCTTCTCTCTTTTTGTGACTGGGTGTTAAACTTTCTCGGAATGGCCCGAGGTTTGCCAAGCGGCCTTGGTATAGCACCGGTAGACCGCCTGTCAAGTTTCGTGCCATTTGGAGGTCGTTTGATACTCCAACGGTTAACCGGGTAACCGCAAAGGCCTCTTTTGTGTGCAGCCCAACACCCCTTCCAAAGTGGCCCAAAACCCATCTAAATCCCCTCCATGCTCTCGGTCATTCGATCACGATCACGTGGCCGAAAACCGCACCTCATTTGGACTCTCCTAACTCCCTCTACCTACAAATACGCCCTCTCCCCCTCCATTTTCGGGTCCAAACCCTAGTTCACCTCCCTCCGCGCCGCCGGACATGTCCGCCGACGGCCGGACACGTCCAGACGCCGCCCCCTCCGCGAATCGCGTCGCGCCACGTCACCGCCGCCAGCGCCCACCTCGCCGCTGCCGCCCGGGGCCCAGATCCGGCCCGCCCCGGGTCGGTCCGGGCCTCACCGGGCCCGCTCGCCTCCGCCGCCGTCCCGGCCGAGCGCCGCCGCCTCGCCGGCCGGAGCCGCCGCCGCCCCTAGCGCCGCCGCGCTCCTCCACCTCGCCGTCTGGCCGCCCCGCCGCCGCGCATCGCGCCGCCCGCGCCCCGGCCGCGCCGCCCGTGCCCCGACCCCGCTCCGCCGGTCGCCGCTGCCGTCTGCTCGCCTCCGCCCGCCGGCCTCCTCCTGCGCCATCCGCCGTCCGGCGCCGCCCCGGCGCTCCTCCGCCGCGCCATCCCCGCCTCGCCCGTGCCCCGCCGCCCTTGCCCCGCTGGCGACCGCGCCGCCCGGCGCCTCCGCGCCCGTCGCTGTCGCCTCCTCGCCTCGCCGGAGCCGCCCCTCGCCGGAGTCAACTCCGGCCAGATCCGGTCCGGGTGGACCAGATCCACTGGTCCGGCGATCCAAACGCGCCGCCCCGCACCCTGGATCCCTCCGTCCCGCACCGTCCCGTCCCGGGTTGATTTTTTCGCGGAGGTGATAATACCACTAAGTCCCAGATTTCTGACATTATCATGCCATGTTCATCATGCTGTATCTCTGCATCCGTAGCTCCGTTTAGTGTATATAATATGTAAAATTGTTCGCCTCGACGAGTACTTCATTTCATTCCATTGCACCATTTTTATTTCAGCTCATCTTGATTCCCGAAATGTTGTTGGAAGAGTGCATGTTGATGTTAATCTGCTGAAACTGTTATAACATGCTCATTTGTCATTTTTGCCATGATTTATGTGTGCATCCTATGAGGTTGATGTCTACATGTATGTTGATCTACTCCATGCCATCTTTCTAGTGGTGCCAACCATGTATTTTTGTGAGTTGTGTGCTGAGTGTATCAAGCTTGCTAAGTAGGGTAGTTGTTGTTGCTGTTTTCCTAACAGATTCTGTTATATTTTGTTGCTATGTTAACATGCTTCTACTAATCATTCTATGCATAATCTGGAGATGTTCTATAAACATGTTTTGATCTACATGCCTTGCTCTATCCATTCCTGTCCTTGGTTGCAATTATAGACTACTGTAGCTGGTTGTAATCTTGCTCCAAATTGCTAAAAAATGTTGTTGTCAACCTGTTAACATGAAGTTCAATGTTTCCATGATTGTTTCCTAGTGATCCATGCACCCTATGAACTTGTTCTTGCCATGCTTAGCTTCATAAACATGTCTTCTTACTGTTGGTTTCCTTGCCATGCCATGTATTGCTCTGTGGTGAGTGGTTCAAGCTCACGAACATGCCTACTTATCGTTGTTCCTGCCATGATTGAATCTGTAATATGACTTGCCATGTTTACGTGGGTGCCATCATATTTTCCGTGCCTTTTTGGCTCATGGTCAGTAAGGGTCTTTTGATCTATGCAATTAGTAGATTCATGCCATGCCTTTGTTTGCCATGATAAGTTCCTGTAACATGTTGTTTGATAGCTCTAAACATTGCAACCTGATGTTATTTCTGCTAAAGTCTGAAACTGTTATTATTTGCAATCTTCCCATGTCCTTTTGAACATGTTCTAGTTGTTTCTGGAGATAGCTCAGTGTTCATGTTTTGTTATGCTTTACCAGTACTTCATGCCCATGCCTTTTGTTTTTATGTTGGGGTGCTGTAGCTTATTGTTATGATGCTTGCAAGATGCCTAGTTGCTGTTATGGACAGATTGTTGCTATGACTTGTATAGTGTGTGTGTGTGTGTGTTGAACCGTTGCTCCGTTTTGAGTGTGCTCTATATGAAACTTGCTTGATTTTGCATGTAGCTTCATATTATCATGTTGCATCCTTGCTTTGAGGTGTTTGCTTGATGTTTGGGTGCATTTTGCATCAATGCCATGCTTAACTTGTTATGCTCATATCTTCTAGACCGTAGCTCCGAATCTAATGAACTTTATATGTAACTTGACTAGAATTTCGTGTAGATCATCTTGGTGCATCTTAACTTGCTGTTTAACAACTTGAACATAAGGTTTATTCAGTTCTGGACCAATTTCGAAATATGCATATGAGGACTTACCGGAATTGTTATATGTTGTTTCCGGCCTCATTTAAACTTGCCTTGATGTGTTGTTCTTGTTTGCGTCATCTCTTGCCATGAGTAGATTCATGTAGCTTGGTCATGCATCATGCTTGTTGTGCATCATGTCTTGTCCATGTGTGGTGTGTTTACCATGTTGTGTGCTTCTTCTCGATAGTTCCCGTTTCGTTGCGACCGTGAGGATTCGTTCGTCTACGCTTGGTTCGTCTTCGTGGCTTCATCTTCTTCATGGACTCGTTCTTCTTCCTAGCGGGATTTCAGGCAAGATGACCGCTACCCTGGATCTCACTACTATCATTGCTATGCTAGTTGCTTCGTTCTATCGCTATGCTGCGTTACCTATCATTTGCTCTTCAAGCCTCCCAAATTGCCATGAACCTCTAACCTTTGACACCATTCCTAGCAAACCATTGATTGGCTATGTTACCGCTTTGCTCAGCCCCTCTTATAGCGTTGCTAGCTGCAGGTGAAGTTGAAGATTGCTCCATGGTGGACAGAGTTATGTTGGGATATCACAATATCTCTTATATTATTAATGCATCTATATATTTGGTAAAGGGTGGAAGGCTCGGCCTTATGCCTGGTGTTTTGTTCCACTCTTGCCGCCCTAGTTTCCGTCATACCGGTGTTATGTTCCTGGATTTTGCGTTCCTTACGCGGTCGGGTGATTTATGGGACCCCCCTGACAGTTCGCTTTGAATAAAACTTGTCCAACAAGGCCCAAACTTGGTTTTACCATTTGCCTCACCACCACCTACCTTTCCCTTGGGAGTAATTAAACCAAGGGTCATCTTTATTTTAGCCCCCCGGGCCAATGCTTGTCTAAGTGTTGGTCCAAACTAGAGTCCTTTGCAGCGCCCCCTCAAGGAAACTTGAGGTCTGGTTTTAGTTGTACGGAGTGCTCATCCGGTGTTGCCCTGAGAACGAGATATGTGCAGCTCCTATCGGGATTGTCGGCGCATCAGGCGGCTTTGCTGGTCTTGTTTTACCATTGTCGAAATGTCTTGTAAACCGGGATTCCGAGACTGATCGGGTCTTCCCGGGAGAAGGTCTATTCCTTCGTTGATCGCGAGAGCTTGTCATGGGATAAGTTGGGACACCCCTGCAGGGTATAAACTTTCGAGAGCCGTGCCCGCGGTTATGTGGCAGATGGGAATTTGTTAATGTCCGGTTGTAGATAACTTGACACCAGATCCGAATTAAAACGCATCAACCGCGTGTGTAGCCGTGATGGTCTCTTCTCGGCGGAGTCCGGGAAGTGAACACGGTCTTTGGGTTATGTTTGACGTAAGTAGGAGTTCAGGATCACCTCTTGATCATTGCTAGCTTCACGACCGTTCCTTTGTTTCTCTTCTCGCTCTCATTTGCGTACGTTAGCCACCATATATGCTTAGTCGCTGCTGCAACCTCACCACTTTACCCCTTCCTTTCCCATTAAGCTTTGCTAGTCTTGATACCCATGGTAATGGGATTGCTGAATCCTCGTGGCTCACAGATTACTACAACAACAGTTGCAGGTACAGGTTATGCGATGATCATGACGCGAGAGCGATGCTTGCTTGTGTTGAGTTCTTCTTCTGCTTCTTCTTCGATCAGGGGATAGGTTCCAGGTCGGCAACCTGGGCTAGCAGGGTGGATGTCGTTTGAGTTTCTGTTTGTGTTTCATCCGTAGTCGGATGTTGATCTCTTGTATGACGATATTGTATTCGTGTGGCATTGTATGCCTCTTGTATGTATCCCCATCTATTATGTATTGTTGATGTAATGATATCCACCTTGCAAAAGTGTTTCAATATGCGGGTCTATCCTTGGTGGGACCTTCGAGTTCCTTTTGGATATGGTCGCATATTGGGCGTGACAATACTAGCTATGGCAATACTCCAGAACTCCCACCCCAGTACTAGGTGGCGTCGAGGTTATCTTACCACTAGCTGCATAAAAGAGATTTTTGATGTCGGCGAAACTCAGGTATTCCAGAACAGCAACGATAAAATTGTGACGACAACACCTCGGAGCTCAACTCCCGGGACACTGCCACAACCCCTAAATGTCAAGAGGCACCAAGAACAATGTTTTCGTCACAAGAATATCGGAACGATCCCAAGATACCCGCGTGATCCTAAATTTTTTTAGTGAAAATTGAGGAGAGTAAAGACAAAACATCTACGTCAGGAGACCTCACGAGAGCGACAAAGGGACTGGGGAGTAAAAAGAATCCTATTCTCCGATATATATAATCCTAAGACTCAAAAAACATTTTGTTCTAGACTCAACAACGTCAGCGACTCGATCAAGCAGGGGGCTCCTAAGCCGGGAATGGCCCTGATTACCAACTTGTAATGCCCACGATGCGGCTATATCTCCCACGTGTCGAGGCACGACTTAGAGGCATAACCGCATTGTGGTTTTCTTGCAAGAAGGATCATCTTCACACAATCCCATGTAATGAACAAGAAATGGGTAAAGAGTTGGCTTACAATCGCCACTTCACACAAATACTTAAATAAATCATACATCAATCAGAGTACACTCATATGCCCGACTACGGAACCAAAAGAAAAGAAGACAACCCCAAATGCTAGATCCCCGATCGTCCCAACTGGGCTCCACTAGTGATCATCAGGAAAAGACACGTAGTAACGGCCAAGGACCTTGTTGAACTCCCACTTGAGGTCGGTAGCATCACCTGCACTGGTATCATCGGCACCTGCAACTGTTGGTAGTATCTGTGAGTCACGAGGACTCAACAATCTTAAAAACCGCGAGATCAAGACTATTTAAGCTTATGGGTAGGATGTGGTAATGAGGTGGAGTTGCAGCAAATAAGCAAAATATGGTGGCTAAAGGCAAGTACAAGAGTAAGGAGAGAAACTACGCAAAGGTCGTCATCTAGAAGTGATCAAGAAGTGATCCTGAAGACTACTTACGTTCAAACATAACGCAAACCGTGTTCACTTTCCGGACTCCGCCGAAAAGAGACCATCACGGCTACACACGCGGTTGATGCATTTTAAATAAGTCAAGTGTCAAGTTCTCTACAACCAGATATTAACAAATTCCCATCTGCCACATAACCACGGGAAGGGCTCTCGAAAGTTTATACCCTGCAGGGGTGTCCCAACTTAGCCCATCACAACCTCTCACGATCAGATCAACGAAGGATATTCCTTCTCCCGGAATCACCCTATAAGACTCGGAATCCCGGTTACAAGACATTTCGGCAATGGTAAAACAAGACCAGCAAGACCGCCCGAACGTGCCGACAAATCCCGATAGGAGTTGCACATATCTCGTTCTTAGGGCACAGCGGATGAGACAAGCTACGAGTAAAACCAGCCCTCGAGTTTCCCCGAGGTGGCCCCACAGGCTGCTTGATTCGGACCAACACTTAGAGAAGCAATGGCTGGGGGGGTTAAAATAAAGATGACCCTCGGGGCTGCAGACCCCAAGGGAGGGTTATAGGTTGTTAGGCAAATGGAAAACCAATGTTGGGCCTTGCTGGAGGAGTTTTATTCAAAGCGAACTGTCAAGGGGTTCCCATAAACCCGACCACATAAGGAACACAAAATCAAGGAACATAACACCGGTATGACGGAAACTAAGGCGGCAAGAGTTGAACAAAACACCAGGCATAAGGCCGAGCCTTCCACCCTTTACCAAATATATAGATGCATTAATTAAATAAGAGATATTATGATATCCCAAAATAATCCTATTCCAAATGGAGCAATCTTCAACTTCACCTGCAACTAACAACGTGATAGAGGCAAAGGTGTCCCGTCTTTCGATGAGATGGTGGATTTCGCTTTGGTGGAAATCGACTTTGACGATCCGACTACGAACGTGCGAGGACGTCGCGCCTTAGCAATCGCTAAACCAACTCCGAGAGGTTATTGACCACGCCGGAGCACGATCAACGTGACCACGAAGGTCTGTTTCCTGCGAGCAAACGAAGAACAAGCAAGAAACTGAGATTGCAATCTGGATATTGCGAATATAAGATGAAAGCTTTATTGATCAAGGTGGGGTTCTGTGACGCCTTTGTCTGGTCGTTGAACACAAACGAAGTACGCGAAGTTGCAGCTATGGCGAACTTTTAATCTAAACAAAACCCAAAGTCTAAACGGTGCCCTAAGGGCTGTATATATGGAGGAAGAGGGGGTGAATTTCGTGGCCCTTGGTGGAGGGGTCCGAAACTAACCCTATCTCTTGTTTCCCCACACATACGGACTCTAAAAATAGCCTATACTTATGTATTTCGAAATTACATGGGCCTGGCCCAATAATAAGGTGACGCAGCACCTAGAATAGCCTCTGGACGAAATTTATGAAGTGGCATCTTGTATATTTCGTCCAAGGCTTCATGCACTCATTATGGTGGCTTCAAAGTCCTGAAATCATCACTTGTAACTCCGCTCTTGTCCTCCTTGCGCCTGCCATCATCTCCATGCTTGTTCTTGCTCCAATGTTCATCCTTCTCCAAGCTAGGCCCTTCATTTGTAAGCAAAACAAATGTATCCAATTTAGGCAGCATCATATTCTCATGAACATTAGAATCATTACCAAGAAACGAAAGTACCTGGTAATTTAGTTGGCGTGCGCGAGCTCTAGTAATTGGTCCAGTATGTATAGCAGCAGGGGCTGTGGGTGTAACAATGGTATTGATGTCCTCATCATCCTCCCCTTCTTGAAATGAAGTCGTCCTCGACGGAAGTTCATCTTCCTCACCCAAATATGGCTTCAAATCTGCAATGTTAAAAGTGGGACTAACCCCAAAATCTGCAGGCAGCTCAAGTTTATATGCATTATCATTTACTTTCTCCAACACCTTAAAGGGACCAGCAGCACGTGGCATTAGCTTTGATTTGCGCAAATCAGGAAATCTATCCTTACGCAAATGTAACCAAACAAGATCTCCAGGTGCAAACACAACATGTTTTCTACCCTTATCTCCAGCAAGTTTATATTTAGCATTCATACGCTCAATGTTTTCCTTAGTTAACTCATGCATTTTTAAAATCAATTCAGCACGTTCTTTAGCATCAAAATTAACCTTCTCCGAAGATGGAAGAGGCAACAAATCAATAGGTGCACGAGGTAGGAAACCATACACAACTTCAAAAGGGCACATCTTAGTAGTAGAATGCAATGAACGATTATAAGCAAATTCAATATGAGGCAAGCATTCCTCCCACATTTTCTTATTATTCTTTAGAACAGCCCTAAGCATAGTAGACAATGTTCTATTGACTACTTCAGTTTGTCCATCAGTTTGGGGGTGACAAGTAGTACTAAAAAGCAGTTTAGTCCCCAACTTAGCCCATAAACATCTCCAAAAGTGGCTAAGAAATTTAGTATCACGATCTGAAACAATAGTATTTGGCACACCATGCAAGCGAATAATTTCACGAAAGAACAAATCAGCAACATTAACAGCATCATCGCTTTTATGACATGGTATAAAGTGTGCCATTTTCGAGAATCTATCCACGACAACAAATATGCTATCCCTCCCCTTCTTTGTTCTAGGTAAACCTAAAACAAAATCCATAGATATATCCTCCCAAGGAATACTAGGTACAGGCAAAGGCATATATAAACCATGAGGATTGAGTCGTGACTTAGCTTTTTGACATGTAGTGCAGCGAGCAATAAAACGCTCAACATCCCGTCTCATCTTTGGCCAAAATAAATGTGTAGCAAGTACGTCCTCCGTCTTCTTCACGCCAAAGTGTCCCATTAGTCCTCCTCCATGCGCCTCCTGCAACAACGAAAGACGAACGGAGCTAGCTAGAATGCATAGCTTGTTAGCACGGAACGCAAATCCATCATTAACGACAAACTTGTTCCATGTTCTTCCTTCATTACAATTCTGCAATACATCTTTAAAATCAGCATCATGCACATATTGATCTTTGATGGTCTCCAAACCAAATATTTTGAAGTCAAGTTGTGAAAGAATAGTATAGCGACGAGACAATGCATCAGCAATAACATTTTCTTTACCCTTCTTGTGTTTAATGACATAAGGGAAAGTCTCAATGAATTCAACCCATTTAGCATGTCTACGATTCAGTTTAGCTTGACTTTTAATATGTTTCAAAGATTCATGATCAGAATGTATAACAAATTCTTTGGGCCATAAATAATGTTGCCATGTTTCTAAAGTCCGAACAAGAGCATATAATTCTTTAGCATAAGTAGAATAATTCAGACTAGGCCCACTCAATTTTTCAGAAAAGTATGCAACAGGTTTGCCATCTTGTAATAACACACCTCCTAATCCAATTCCACTAGCATCACATTCAAGCTCAAAAGTCTTATTAAAATCAGGAAGTTGGAGTAAAGGAGCATGTGTCAACTTATCTTTCAACACCGTGAAGGCTTCTTCCTGTGCGGTACCCCAAACAAAAGGCACATCCTTCTTTGTAAGCTCATTGAGAGGTGCAGCAATGGTGCTGAAATCTCTCACAAAACGCCTATAGAATCCAGCGAGGCCAAGAAAACTCCTCACTTGTGTGACCATTTTGGGCTGCGGCCAACTCTCAATAGCTTCAATCTTGGCTTTATCAACTTCAATTCCCTGTGGAGTAACAACATAGCCAAGAAAAGACACTCGGTCGGTGCAAAAGGTGCACTTCCCAAGGTTACCAAACAAACGTGCATCACGTAGAGCAATAAAAACAGCACGTAAATGTTCCAAATGTTCCTCCAAAGATCTGCTATAAATCAATATGTCATCAAAGTAAACTACCACAAATCGTCCAATGAAAGCACGTAAAACTTCGTTCATTAATCTCATCAAAGTACTAGGTGCATTAGTTAACCCAAAAGGCATGACTAACCACTCGTATAATCCAAACTTAGTTTTAAATGATGTTTTCCATTCATCCCCCAATTTCATACGAATTTGATGGTATCCACTACGCAAATCAACTTTGGAGAATATTGTAGAGCCACTCAATTCATCAAGCATATCATCTAGCCTAGGAATAGGATGACGATAACGAATAGTAATATTATTAATGCCTCTACAATCAACACACATACGCGATGTACCATCCTTTCTCAGCACTAGAATAATAGGAACAGCACAAGGACTAAGGGATTCGCGTATATAACCTTTGTCGAGAAGCTCTTGTACTTGACGCATAATCTCCTTCGTCTCCTCTGGATTGGTACGGTATGGCGCACGGTTTGGCAGTGAAGCACCGGGAATTAAGTCAATCTGATGCTCAATCCCTCGAATAGGCGGTAATCCCGGTGGCACGTCTTGTGGAAAGACGTCAGCGAACTCCTGCAAAATGTTAGTGACAGCAGGCGGCAAAGAGGAAGGCACGTCCTCGAATGAAAATAATGCCTCTTTGCACACAAAAGCATAGCAAACTGATTTGCTAAAATCTAGCTCATCAATATCAGATTTAGTGGCAAGTAAACATGCACTTTTCAATTTAATTTCAGAAGCAACACTAGATGGTTTACTATTAGGCTTCATATGTTGCTCAAATTCTTTTGCCACAATCTGATTTTCACTCTTATTTTTCTCCTGTTTTGCTTTATTAGCTCTATTAATATCATCTTTTAAAATGGACTCAGGAGTCATAGGAAGCAAAGTAATATTTTTATCCTTATGAACAAGAGTATACTGATTGTTTCTACCATGGTGTACAGAATTTTTATCAAATTGCCATGGTCGACCAAGTAATAAGGAACATGCTTGCATAGGGCAGACTAAGGCATAGCCTAGTGGTTGGAAGGGGCTGATGCCTTCCCACCCACCCAGGTTCAAGGCATGGTACTTGCAATTTGGGGTTGTTGCATCAATTATACTCTAGGGGGTTCCCTTACCGTCTTTCTGTCAAAAAAAACATGCTTGCATAGGTACCACATCACAATCAACATAATCAGCATATGTAGAGATACCAAAATGCACACGAACAGTACGTGTTATCTTAACCTTGCCGCTGTTGTTGAACCATTGGATGTAGAAGGATGTGGATGTGGTCTTGTGGTGAGAGATAGCTTCTCCACCATCTCCATGCTAGCCAAGTTGTTGCAGCTTCCTCCATCTATGATGACGCGCACAGAACGTTCCTTCACAACTCCCTTTGTATGGAAAAAATTGTGCCTCTGATTTTGCTCAGCTTGTGTGACCTGCACACTCAAAACACGTTGAGCAACTAAACATTCATACCTGTCAGCGTCTTCAGGAGCCATGTATTGCGTCTCATGATCAGAATCATCTCCACCGCGTTCTTCACGTGTAATAAGAGCCAACGTCTCCTCATCATAGTCACTAGCGGACTCATACCCACCATCCTCAGTAGCAATCATCACACATTGAGATTTGCATTCTCTCGCATAATGACCTCTTCCCTTACAACGACGACAAGTAATATCACTGGTGTGCCCAGTTGATGCCATGGAAGAAGAAGAAGAGCTCTGTGTAGGCCCGGCAGGTGCGCTCTTGGCAGATAGTGGAGGTTGTGCCTGCTTTCTTGTATCATGGCTGGAGGTAGCAGCTGATGGAGGTGCTGGTGTAGTGGAATTAGAGGATGCACGCGGTGTCCATGATGAAAGTTGACCTGCAGAAAAGTTAGTTCGCGCCAATGCTTGTCGATCCTGCACTTCACGTTCAGCTTTACAAGCAAGATGGAATAAACGAGTGATATTAGTGTACCCCTTATACTCTAGAATGGTTTGAATCTCTCTATTTAATCCACCTATAAAACGTGCAAGCATAGCTTCATTCTCCTCAACAATACCACATCTAATCATGCCAGTTTGTAATTCCTGATAATATTCTTCTACAAAAAAAATTTCCTTGTCTTAAACACTGCAATTTTTGAAGCAATTCACGTTGATAATATGGTGGAACCCAACGAGTACGCATAGCAGTTTTCAAAGCAGCCCAAGTAGCGGGAATAGGATATAATCTACAATGTTCAGACCACCATACACATGCAAAACTAGTGAAAGCACAAACAGCAGCAGCAACCCGTCTCTCCTCGGGATATTGTAAACATGTAAAACGTTGTTCAGTTTCTAACTCCCAAGTAAGATATATATCAGGAACATATCTACCCTCAAATGGTGGAATATTCAATTTCAGTTTAGGTATATGGACATCATCTCGTACCTGAGGTGGTGGTGCAGGCCTACCATTACGAATATATACCTGAGGCCGACCTGCTGGTGGTGGTGCTGGTGGCTGCACGTAGGTCTGATTTTGATCAACCTCATCCTCATAATCGCCCGCATACTCATCATCCTCCTCGGTACCAGCAGCAGCAGTAGCAGGAGCCAAAGAAGCACCACCAGCAGTAGCAGCGGCACCAGAATTTTGTCCTGGCTCAATAGGAACACGCTGAGCTCGTCCATACTGATTCGGAAGGGGGCGTAGTTGTTGTTGTTGCAGAGGTGCGATAGGTGCAGCCGGCGGTGGTTGTGGAAAACGCGCGAGCAATTGACTAAACTTGCTATCAAGCTTTGTTTCAAACGTCTTCTCAATGCCATCTATCTTCTCCATGGCCTCGTCAAATCTGTTTAGCACATCTTGCACCTGTCCACTCATCATTTGCTGAAATTTATCATGTAGCTATTTGTTCGTCAGGTTCTCCCAATCAGTCTCATCGGCTTGTGATCCTACCATGGTTAGCAGCAAATAGAAACACACAAGAATATGATCCTACAGACTACTAATAAGTGGTGGTGGTGTATCACAAACCCGTCAAGCAAATCTCAAATTCTTACCAGTTCTTACCCAGCAGCAGGTGGTGATCGGCAACCGTTGTAGTCAAAACTCTCAAAGCTTGGATATAGCGATTACCAGGGAGAATCAAACGCACGACGTAGATGTATGTGGAGCTGGGAAGGCTTATAATATGGTAGCAAAAAAAAGGTCAGCAATAATCAATTCAGAGATGCAAAGTTGAATAAACGCTCAACAACGGTACTGTGCTGGTCCTAGGCTAGACCATGCTAGAGACGCGAGCCTAGAACACTAACAAAATCACGGCGCTGCACGTAAACAAGGGAAAAGCACACTCTGGAATTTTTTTTCGCTCCCTTTTTTTTGCGCTGCTCTTTTTTTTGCGAAAAATCACTATAATGGCGAGTGTCTCAAAACTCTTCCCAGGTCAAACTGACAGGATGGACACGAAATTTTTTCGACCAATTTTTTTTTTCCGACTGCCTGGACCCAAAAACTGGAAACGGGTCAAAAAAAACTTTCTATAACGGTGACTGTCTCAATATGCTTAGAAACACCTAAAAATAGGATAGCCAGAAATTTTTTTGTCAATTGCGTTTTCGGAAAATTTTGGGCCTAAACGGAGGCTGGTTTCCGGACTCTTTTTTTTTGGAAACCAACCTCTTCTACGGACGGCAAAAGATTGCTGGAATCCGAAACCTACTCAGACAAGGAAACACGAATCGGAAATTAGATGGATCCCGAAAACAAACCTAATATGCAAGGAACTCGGATTGGTGGTGGATATATGGTGGTAGGATATGGCAGCGGTGGTGGTATATGATATCGGCGGTGGTATATGGATACGGATTTGAAGCGGTGGCGGATAAGCGGTGGTGGTAGATGGCAGGGGCGATGATGATGGTGCGGCGGCGGCGTGACAACTTATGACCAGAACTCGAAACTCTAAAAGACTAGACTCTAAGACCAGCAACTAGACACGTCGATGCAACCGCAAATTCAACAACGCAAATACAGAAAAGATTATGCAAAGGCTCAGATTGGTTCGGATATGATGAACCCTAATTTGTTTTGTGGCTTTTTCGTGGACTGTAGGTATGAAGAACAGACTCGATCTAAACTACGAAAAACTGTAAAATCTCACCGAGCAACCTGGAAATCTGATACCACTTGATAGAGGCAAAGGTGTCCCATCTTTCGATGAGATGGTGGATTTCGCTTTGGTGGAAATCGACTTTGACGATCCGACTACGAACGTGCGAGGACGTCGCGCCTTAGCAATCGCTAAACCAACTCCGAGAGGTTATTGACCACGCCGGAGCACGATCAACCTGACCACGAAGGTCTGTTTCCTGCGAGCAAACGAAGAACAAGCAAGAAACTGAGATTGCAATCTGGATATTGCGAATATAAGATGAAAGCTTTATTGATCAAGGTGGGGTTCTGTGACGCCTTTGTCTGGTCGTTGAACACAAATGAAGTACGCGAAGTTGCAGCTATGGCGAACTTTTAATCTAAACAAAACCCAAAGTCTAAACGGTGCCCTAAGGGCTGTATATATGGAGGAAGAGGGGGTGAATTTCGTGGCCCTTGGTGGAGGGGTCCGAAACTAACCCTATCTCTTGTTTCCCCACACATACGGACTCTAAAAATAGCCTATACTTATGTATTTCGAAATTACATGGGCCTGGCCCAATAATAAGGTGACGCAGCACCTAGAATAGCCTCTGGACGAAATTTATGAAGTGGCATCTTGTATATTTCGTCCAAGGCTTCATGCACTCATTATGGTGGCTTCAAAGTCCTGAAATCATCACTTGTAACTCCGATCTTGTCCTCCTTGCGCCTGCCATCATCTCCATGCTTGTTCTTGCTCCAATGTTCATCCTTCTCCAAGCTAGGCCCTTCATTTGTAAGCAAAACAAATGTATCCAATTTAGGCAGCATCATATTCTCATGAACATTAGAATCATTACCAAGAAACGAAAGTACCTGGTAATTTAGTTGGCGTGCGCGAGCTCTAGTAATTGGTCCAGTATGTATAGCAGCAGGGGCTGTGGGTGTAACAATGGTATTGATGTCCTCATCACAACGCTATAAGAGAGGCTGAGCAAAAGCGGTAACATAGCCAAACAACGGCTTGCTAGGAAGGGTGAAAAAGGTTAGAGACTAACATGGCAATTTGGGAGGCTTGATAAACAAGTGATAAGTAGCGCAGCATAGCGATAGAACGAAGCAACTAGCAAGCAAAGATGGAAGTGATATCGAGGGTAATGGTCATCTTGCCTGAGATCCCGCAAGGAAGAAGAACGAGTCCATGAAGAAGACAAACAGACGTAGTCGACGAATCCTCACAACTCCGGAACGAAACCGAAGCTAACGAGAGAAGCAAACCGGAAAGAAGCAAACATTATGATAAACACACAATCATAAACATGGCATGATGCACAAACAAGTATGATGCATGTCCGGTTTAATGAGGCATGGCATGGCAAGGTGAAGCAAACAACACTACAATTTAAGTGGAGGTCAATATGTAACGAGTTGCATATTGACGGAACACCACATCAATTATTTAGTTCTCTCTCGGTTATGTACCCAACAATATTAAATGTTATTAAACATGGCAAGGGGTGAAGCATAAGTAATCTACCTATCTAGGTAAGTTTAATTGAGGCCGAAAATGACAAACAACAATTCCGGTAAATCCCCATATGTCATTTAGCAATTTAATGCAGACACAATTTTAACCATTTAAATGTTGTTAACATGATGCGGATGACATAATCAAGGTTTATGCAATTTTATGAAAATGTTGACATGAGCATGTTATGAAGCATTTGTCACCGTTGCGAAACGAAAGGGGTGCCACGGCAATGACAACGGAAATGGTGCCACGGCAACATTTCGATGATCCGACAACTCGTTGAAATGTCGGTGCAAAAGAAAGTGTGGGTGTGCAGAACATGCAAGAGATGGGGAGTGATCCCGGATTACCGGGTTCCCACGGGTCGATGTCATGGCAACCGAGGAGGAACGTGCAAAGATAACTCGAACACAGTGCAAACATGGGCATCTCATACAACACACATGCATTCGGTCCACGGGTGATCGTCTCGAGGTTATACCTTTGAGGCATGCATTTTCGAAACGGTTCGAGTTCGTCGAGGGAAGTAGTGGTACACGTTCGTAGTGGAAGTAGTCGTTCACGCTTGAAGTGAAACTTGGCTAATCCAAACTCTTCGAGGGTCGTCGTGGGAAGTAGAGGTTCTCACGACGGTCGTAGGAAGAAGTGGTACATTGTCAAAGATGAACTTGACGAATCCGAGGTCAACGGTAGTGGTACACACATCGTCGTATCCACGGCGATGGTAATCGTACACGTTACGTAGATGTTCGTGTCGTCGGTAGAGGTACTTGGTGAAATCCATGGGTGTCAGTAGTTGTACATGGTCTTCGCGTTGTAATCTGACTTGGCAATTCCAAAACGTTCATCGGTAGTGGAACTTGGCGGTCTCGACGGTCGTCGTGGTACTAGTCGAAAGGAATCCACAGAGGCGGTCTTGTGTCCCTGGATTCAGTGGCCTTGGCAACGACTAAATGGGCAGCATCACGTAGCATGCTTGGCGAGGGGCTACAAGTGAGAGGCCATGGCAGCGGCAAGGCGAGCAGCAGCAGCACAAGGCGGAGGAGCGGCAATAGGGAGCAAGGCACTGCGAGAAAGAGGCCAAGAAGGTGGCGCTCGGCAGCTTGCTGGAGCGGAGCTTGGCGTTGTCTAGAACCAGAAGGACGCGAGGCGAACGAGGCAGCAGCACGACGGCATCAGGGGTCTTGGGCGCCATCTCGGTGCAAGGCGAACTCGGGGTCCGGCAGCAGCAAGGCAACACTGAGGAGGCATGCGCAACGACGTTCAGGCAGTGGAGGCACTGGTCGCGGAGGTCGGGGCGGCGCTTGGGCTCGGGGTAGTGCGCGGCGGACGAAGCAACTCCGGCAGAGCTGCTCGCAGGCGGCGGCCGGAAACAGAGGCAGGGCCTCGGTGCAATGGAGGCAGAGCAGAGGTGGGCCGCGGCGGCGCGATGATGGGGTCGTCGAAGCGGCGCATGGGCGGCGGGGCCGCTGGAGGAGGCTCGCGCGGAGGGGCGACGCTCGGCAACGGGGCCAGCAGCAGCAGCACGAGGGCGCGTGCTGGGGAGGAGCCCGGTGGCACGGGCGCGTCATGGCGGCAGAGGAGAAAGGAGGAGGCGCAGGCAATGAAGAGCCAGGGAGGAGAAGGGGCGGTGGAGCATGGCGGTGCGGTGCGGTGGCCGGAGGGAGGCGCGGGCGCGTGCAGTTCCTGTGGGTGGCGGCGCGAGGGAGATGGTGAGGGAGAGAGACGAGGGGATCGAGCAGGGGGCGAGGGGATCGAGCAGGGTGGGGCTGCGAGGGAGATGGGGATCGAGCGATGGGTGTGTGGCGGCGGGCAGAGGGAACAAGAGGAGGAGATGGGATCGAGCAGAGCTCTCCCCTGCGGCATTTCCTAACGGGCGCTTTAAGCGCCCGTTTCTTCAGTTGCCGCAAACGGGCGCATACCCCCGCCGCGCTGGGCCGGCCCGTCTTCTTCTTTTTCTTTCTGTTGAAAACTGCAGCAAAAAATCTTATTTCGAATCTGTGGTCTCGAACTCAAGATCTCTCAGTTGAAATAGTAGCGCACTAACCAACAGACCACCATCCCGATTGTGTCCATTTATTTATTTTCGTTCTTTTATTTACGTAGGCCGCGAGAGCCCACCAAACCAGCTTTCACTGCTCGCTGATTTCTGGGCATTTTTTTCTGTTTCCTTTTTCTTTTTCTTTTCCCAGTTTCCTTTTTTTATTTTCTTAAAAATAAGAATTTTTAAAATTCGTGAACTTTTTAAAATTGAAAACTTTTATCAAATCGATGAACTTTTTTTAAAATTAGATGAAAATTTTCAAATTCCATGATTTTTTTCTAAAACGTGAACAATTATTGAGAACATGAACAAAAAAATTTATACGATGAGCGATTTTCCAATATACAGTGAACATTTTTTTGGTGTACGACGAACAATTTTTAACTACACAGCGAACATTTTTGTGGTATACATTCAAATAATTTAAAACATATTTATTCATTTTTTTATATAAGATGAACAAATTTTATACAATGAACATTTTTTTAATATAATCTGAACAATTTTTAACTAACATTGAACAATTTTGTGATATGCCATGAAAAACCATTTAAATACCCATTGAACATTTTTTTCTGTACACTGAACAATTTAAAATTGTGGACAAAATTTGAAAAAGGTAATAAATTTGAAAACTATGAACACATTTTGAAATCACGAACAAAAAACGAAAAATACATTTTTTCTAAATTCCATGATTTTTTTTCAAATTTGATGAACTTTTTCTAGATTTCGATGAAAGTTTTCCAACTTCGATGAACTTTTTTTTCAAATTCAATGAACATTTTTCAAAATCGTTGAACTTTTTTTTAAAATTCGAACGAACTTTTTTGATATGGATGAACTATTTTCAAAATTGATGAACTTTTTTGAAATTTGTTAACTTTTTTAGAATCTTTTTTAGTTTGTTAACCTTTTCAATTCGTGATTTATTTTGAAATCTGTGAACATTCAAATTTCTTCCCGAAAAAATTACGTTTGCCCAAATCTGTGCGCAATAAATAGCGCGACTTTAATTATTCTTAACTCATTCGCGCTAAATATAGCCATGATTGATTGGTTGCCCTAGTGGTTAGGCGACTGGAACAGGCACTTCACGTCCTGTGGTCGAATCCTCACGGCAGCAACCCTTTTTGGGGGATTTTTTTGTGGTATAGATAAGGCGTGTCGTGGGCCGGCCCAGCAGGCGCGACTGTGAGCGCCAGCTTCCTGAACCGGCGCTTAAGGCGCCCGTTAGGAGCTCCCCTCCCCTGCGGGGTTAGAGGGGTGCGGCTGGGCCTTGGAGGCTGGTTGGGTCGGCCTAGTCGCAGGTTGCGGCTGGGCTGTAGGAAGGCTAGGGAGAGAGAAGGAGATGGGCCATACGGAGGAAAGATCATGGATGCAAATATTTTAGAAACGAGAGGGATTTATAATGCAAGTTTGTTGCGGTGGCTTCCAAATAAATGAAATATTTTTTTATAGCTCCCTTGTATTGGGAGATATGTTATAAAGAGAAATCACCATTGTGAATATCCTTCGATTTAAATGGACCGAAGATCCATACAATTTTATTTAGATGAGTTTTAAAAATTAAATGACATGATGCAATGCAAATGATGCTAAGAAGAATGCAACAAACAAATACACCGCACGGCGAAACTCGAAATAGCTGGAAGTCTTCTGGAGCATCGGTCTCGGGGCGTCACTCTCTCTCTCTCTTTGCCGCTAGCTCTCTCTCCCTCGCTCTCACACCCCTCTCCCACACACACTCGATGTCTCTTTCAGATAGTCTGCTCCCCGCCGGCACCCATGCTATCCCGCTACTACACATGCCTTTGACTCTCTTTGACACACATGTCACACCATTCCCCCTCCCTATACTATGTTTACATCATTAGTGGTCTCTCTACTCCACATACACACATTCCCTCTCACACACAAACGTGCGCACAAACACACACAGACACGCACAAACACCCATCTATCTGGATCCCTATTTTAAGACACACACCCTTGCATATTCTCTCCAGCTCTAGGTATGTATATATACCCCCCTCTCTCTAGCTCAGATGCACACAAAAATTCTCCATCTCTCTAACTCACACATCTCTCCCCTGTCTGCATGTGTATCTCACACACTCACTCTCTGATTATGTCTATGTGTCTCCACGTTACACAACACAAAGCCCCATGTACATGTCTCTCTCTATCCTTCACACACAGAGACACAAAGAATAACTCTTATCATTGCCTTAGTCTCTACACATATCACACACGCACTCTCTCTCTCTCTCTCTCTCTCTCTCGCACACACGCTCAACAAAGGTTTTCCCGTGAATAACTTATCATCTATTCATCAATAGTCGTGGTAGTACGACGAACACGAGACATGAAAAAGAATAAATCTACACGTGCGTAGACCACCTAGTATGACTACCAGGAATAGAGCAAGCCGAAAGCACGCCGCCGTCACCCCCTCCTTATCGGCGACGGGAAAACCTTTATTTTACACAGTCGAGAGGTCATTGTGCTAAGGCCCCACATGCTGAGCCATTGAATAGAATGTAGATCCAAGTTTACAGAAAAAGTATCGATAGTACGTTTGTATCTCCATACTTATATTTCTTCTCTTATAGAAAAATCGAGTTGGTGATGATGGTACTTGCTAGAATAAATTCGAGGTACGCAGTCGATCCACCGAGGAACAAGCAATCACAGACAATGACGACACCGAGATTTGTTAACGAGGTTCACCGATATGGCTACATCCCCGGGGCTTGACTATGGGCGCTCCTCCCAATGACACCGCTACAATACCGCACCCGGTCGCCCTTGACACCGGCACATGCCGCCGGCTTCCCCTGCGTTCCGGTGCTATTATGTTGGCATAGGTTACATCGTGTGTCTACCCCTGCTATATATGAGAGGCCTAGGATACAAGTGTCCTACTAGGACACGACTCCACATCCTATGTAAACACAGTACTACTCAGAGTCCAACTGTAACCTACCTTGTACACAATATTCGACACAACTCTAACAAACTCCACCTTGGCGAATATTCTCCACCACCTTGAGTTCGTCCATGCGTCAAACTTCCATGTACATTGGACTTGAGTATATCCTGTGAGTACCGCTGCTACTCCAAAGACTCCATGTGTCTCCACCTGCAACTTGTAGTCCCTTCTTTTCTTGACGACAGCCAACACTCGAGCAAAATTAAGTTTTTCTTAATCTTGTTTGTGCTCCCAACTTCCAGAGTATCCGTCAACGCCACTATAAACTGATCACTGACCTGCGTGAAAGTGAACAACTCACATATTGGGTGTTACACATAAGAGTTACCTGAACTCAACATCACCGCTCCTTTCTTGACCGCCTGTCTGAAACCTGAAAGAATTTCACCATTGCTTGTAGTCACCCCGAGTCAAATTCGCAGTTGTCTCACCACATGTATGACCACCAGAGCCCTGGCCCGTCTCCATGTCCCATGCATACCGCACGCCTCGCCGCTATTACCGCGTCGAGCCTCTGCTGTCCCGGTCGAGTCTCAAGGGTCGCAAAACCACACCACTCAACCCCCACTGCAGAGTACCACCGATCATCACCGATCGATGACGAGTTTCACGCTTCCATCGGACCACTGGGCTCCAGTCCGAACTGCATGTCACTCGCTTTTCCCCCTTGCTGAATAGGCTTCGATTCCCTGGATCTTACATCATACCCCTCAATCCAGCTCCACCTTCAACATGACTCCATGGTAGATGATCAGTCCACCCCTGCGCCTCATCGACTTCAAGCTCTGTGTATACACCACCCTGAATCAAATCCCGCGCCATAGTCTTGTCGAAGCCACACAAGCCCTCTGGACCTGCGCCACGTGTTTCCGCGCCCAGAAGTCGGTCACCATCGGCATCACGCTCCTATGTCGTCGTCGCTGATCCCGCACCGTCTTCTGTACCAACCGACTTACGTCGATCCCGTCAGACTGCCCAGTCTGACCCAGCCGAACTCGTTCGACTATATGACACGCTCCAGGCTCCCAAATAGTCTTCCACGAAATTTCCATCCGTCACAAGATAATTCCATCTTAGCTGACATGATTTCCCGCAACGCCTTCAAGCATCCTTGTCGCGCCAACAATTTTTCACCCGTGTCTGCCATAACCCAAGGTTTTCAGTTCCGTTGAACCTCTCCACCTCAAACCAGGTATCCGTTGACGCCATGGTTCTTCGTACGGTTGACTTTGTGAAAAATACATGAGCAATCTCCCTTCACGTGATAGCTCCGCTTCTAACACCTGATGCTAGCTTTGCTTTGTCATGCCTCTTTCCGATGGATGCACGTAGGCGATGGGTATTTCCTCCAACTCGATCCTGCTGCTGCCTTTCTATGTCACATGAGGACTCGGTCCTATTTTTTCTTTTGTCTCAAACAAATCTCGTCGCAGTACGTAATACACAGCTTGTACGCCCCCTGCCTTCCACCGCCAGTCGTTGGACTCCGCGTCCGCGTACACGCGTATACCCGAGCAGCCCAATGCTACATGGCTACACGCGCCTCCAGTCGGACCCGATCCTGCTCCAACGCCTCATGCGGCCAGCCTGCCACGGTTGTACGCTCGCCCGTCGAATGCATCTCGCCGAGTCGCCTGAATCGATTAAACAGATCTCACCAAGAACTCATCTGACCAAACAACTTTCTGCTCAAAGTCTGCAACTCGCCGCCGCCAAGACATCCAACCACGTTATTGCTTCTTCATCCTCTAGATCAACAATCCGCAGCCTCCTCGCAACCTTGCTCATGATACCACTTGTTAGAATAAATTAGAGGTACGCAGTTGATCCACCGAGGAACAAGCAATCACAGACAATGACGACACCGAGATTTGTTAACGAGGTTCACCGATATGGCTACATCCCCGGGGCTTGACTATGGGCGCTCCTCCCCATGACACCGCTACAATACCGCACCCGGTCGCCCTTGACACCGGCACATGCCGCCGGCTTCCCCTGCGTTCCGGTGCTATTATGTTGGCATAGGTTACATCGTGTGTCTACCCCTGCTATATATGAGAGGCCTAGGATACAAGTGTCCTACTAGGACACGACTCCACATCCTATGTAAACACAGTACTACTCAGAGTCCAACTGTAACCTACCTTGTACACAATATTCGACACAACTCTAACAAACTCCACCTTGGCGAATATTCTCCACCACCTTGAGTTCGTCCATGCGTCAAACTTCCATGTACATTGGACTTGAGTATATCCTGTGAGTACCGCTGCTACTCCAAAGACTCCATGTGTCTCCACCTGCAACTTGTAGTCCCTTCTTTTCTTGACGACAGCCAACACTCGAGCAAAATTAAGTTTTTCTTAATCTTGTTTGTGCTCCCAACTTCCAGAGTATCCGTCAACGCCACTATAAACTGATCATTGACCTGCGTGAAAGTGAACAACTCACATATTGGGTGTTACACATAAGAGTTACCTGAACTCAACATCACCGCTCCTTTCTTGACCGCCTGTCTGAAACCTGAAAGAATTTCACCATTGCTTGTAGTCACCCCGAGTCAAATTCGCAGTTGTCTCACCACATGTATGACCACCAGAGCCCTGGCCCGTCTCCATGTCCCATGCATACCGCACGCCTCGCCGCTATTACCGCGTCGAGCCTCTGCTGTCCTGGTCGAGTCTCAAGGGTCGCAAAACCACACCACTCAACCCCCACTGCAGAGTACCACCGATCATCACCGATCGATGACGAGTTTCACGCTTCCATCGGACCACTGGGCTCCAGTCCGAACTGCATGTCACTCGCTTTTCCCCCTTGCTGAATAGGCTTCGATTCCCTGGATCTTACATCATACCCCTCAATCCAGCTCCACCTTCAACATGACTCCATGGTAGATGATCAGTCCACCCCTGCGCCTCATCGACTTCAAGCTCTGTGTATACACCACCTTGAATCAAATCCCGCGCCATAGTCTTGTCGAAGCCACACAAGCCCTCTGGACCTGCGCCACGTGTTTCCGCGCCCAGAAGTCGGTCACCATCGGCATCACGCTCCTATGTCGTCGTCGCTGATCCCGCACCGTCTTCTGTACCAACCGACTTACGTCGATCCCGTCAGACTGCCCAGTCTGACCGAGCCGAACTCGTTCGACTATATGACACGCTCCAGGCTCCCAAATAGTCTTCCACGAAATTTCCATCCGTCACAAGATAATTCCATCTTAGCTGACATGATTTCCCGCAACGCCTTCAAGCATCCTTGTCGCGCCAACAATTTTTCACCCGTGTCTGCCATAACCCAAGGTTTTCAGTTCCGTTGAACCTCTCCACCTCAAACCAGGTATCCGTTGACGCCATGGTTCTTCGTACGGTTGACTTTGTGAAAAATACATGAGCAATCTCCCTTCACGTGATAGCTCCGCTTCTAACACCTGATGTTAGCTTTGCTTTGTCATGCCTCTTTCCGATGGATGCACGTAGGCGATGGGTATTTCCTCCAACTCGATCCTGCTGCTGCCTTTCTATGTCACATGAGGACTCGGTCCTATTTTTTCTTTTGTCTCAAACAAATCTCGTCGCAGTACGTAATACACAGCTTGTACGCCCCCTGCCTTCCACCGCCAGTCGTTGGACTCCGCGTCCGCGTACACGCGTATATCCGAGCAGCCCAATGCTACATGGCTACACGCGCCTCCGGTCGGACCCGATCCTGCTCCAACGCCTCATGCGGCCAGCCTGCCACGGTTGTACGCTCGCCCGTCGAATGCATCTCGCCGAGTCGCCTGAATCGATTAAACAGATCTCACCAAGAACTCATCTGACCAAACAACTTTCTGCTCAAAGTCTGCAACTCGCCGCCGCCAAGACATCCAACCACGTTATTGCTTCTTCATCCTCTAGATCAACAATCCGCAGCCTCCTCGCAACCTTGCTCATGATACCACTTGTTAGAATAAATTCAAGGTACGCAGTCGATCCACCGAGGAACAAGCAATCACAGACAATGACGACACCGAGATTTGTTAACGAGGTTCACCGATATGGCTACATCCCCGGGGCTTGACTATGGGCGCTCCTCCCCATGACACCGCTACAATACCGCACCCGGTCGCCCTTGACACCGGCACATGCCGCCGGCTTCCCCTGCGTTCCGGTGCTATTATGTTGGCATAGGTTACATCGTGTGTCTACCCCTGCTATATATGAGAGGCCTAGGATACAAGTGTCCTACTAGGACACGACTCCACATCCTATGTAAACACAGTACTACTCAGAGTCCAACTGTAACCTACCTTGTACACAATATTCGACACAACTCTAACAAACTCCACCTTGGCGAATATTCTCCACCACCTTGAGTTCGTCCATGCGTCAAACTTCCATGTACATTGGACTTGAGTATATCCTGTGAGTACCGCTGCTACTCCAAAGACTCCATGTGTCTCCACCTGCAACTTGTAGTCCCTTCTTTTCTTGACGACAGCCAACACTCGAGCAAAATTAAGTTTTTCTTAATCTTGTTTGTGCTCCCAACTTCCAGAGTATCCGTCAACGCCACTATAAACTGATCACTGACCTGCGTGAAAGTGAACAACTCACATATTGGGTGTTACACATAAGAGTTACCTGAACTCAACATCACCGCTCCTTTCTTGACCGCCTGTCTGAAACCTGAAAGAATTTCACCATTGCTTGTAGTCACCCCGAGTCAAATTCGCAGTTGTCTCACCACATGTATGACCACCAGAGCCCTGGCCCGTCTCCATGTCCCATGCATACCGCACGCCTCGCCGCTATTACCGCGTCGAGCCTCTGCTGTCCCGGTCGAGTCTCAAGGGTCGCAAAACCACACCACTCAACCCCCACTGCAGAGTACCACCGATCATCACCGATCGATGATGAGTTTCACGCTTCCATCGGACCACTGGGCTCCAGTCCGAACTGCATGTCACTCGCTTTTCCCCCTTGCTGAATAGGCTTCGATTCCCTGGATCTTACATCATACCCCTCAATCCAGCTCCACCTTCAACATGACTCCATGGTAGATGATCAGTCCACCCCTGCGCCTCATCGACTTCAAGCTCTGTGTATACACCACCTTGAATCAAATCCCGCGCCATAGTCTTGTCGAAGCCACACAAGCCCTCTGGACCTGCGCCACGTGTTTCCACGCCCAGAAGTCGGTCACCATCGGCATCACGCTCCTATGTCGTCGTCGCTGATCCCGCACCGTCTTCTGTACCAACCGACTTACGTCGATCCCGTCAGACTGCCCAGTTTGACCCAGCCGAACTCGTTCGACTATATGACACGCTCCAGGCTCCCAAATAGTCTTCCACGAAATTTCCATCCGTCACAAGATAATTCCATCTTAGCTGACATGATTTCCCGCAACGCCTTCAAGCATCCTTGTCGCGCCAACAATTTTTCACCCGTGTCTGCCATAACCCAAGGTTTTCAGTTCCGTTGAACCTCTCCACCTCAAACCAGGTATCCGTTGACGCCATGGTTCTTCGTACGGTTGACTTTGTGAAAAATACATGAGCAATCTCCCTTCACGTGATAGCTCCGCTTCTAACACCTGATGCTAGCTTTGCTTTGTCATGCCTCTTTCCGATGGATGCACGTAGGCGATGGGTATTTCCTCCAACTCGATCCTGCTGCTGCCTTTCTATGTCACATGAGGACTCGGTCCTATTTTTTCTTTTGTCTCAAACAAATCTCGTCGCAGTACGTAATACACAGCTTGTACGCCCCCTGCCTTCCACCGCCAGTCGTTGGACTCCGCGTCCGCGTACACGCGTATACCCGAGCAGCCCAATGCTACATGGCTACACGCGCCTCCGGTCGGACCCGATCCTGCTCCAACGCCTCATGCGGCCAGCCTGCCACGGTTGTACGCTCGCCCGTCGAATGCATCTCGCCGAGTCGCCTGAATCGATTAAACAGATCTCACCAAGAACTCATCTGACCAAACAACTTTCTGCTCAAAGTCTGCAACTCGCCGCCGCCAAGACATCCAACCACGTTATTGCTTCTTCATCCTCTAGATCAACAATCCACAGCCTCCTCGCAACCTTGCTCATGATACCACTTGTTAGAATAAATTAGAGGTACGCAGTCGATCCACCGAGGAACAAGCAATCACAGACAATGACTACACCGAGATTTGTTAACGAGGTTCACCGATATGGCTACATCCCCGGGGCTTGACTATGGGCGCTCCTCCCCATGACACCGCTACAATACCGCACCCGGTCGCCCTTGACACCGGCACATGCCGCCGGCTTCCCCTGCGTTCCGGTGCTATTATGTTGGCATAGGTTACATCGTGTGTCTACCCCTGCTATATATGAGAGGCCTAGGATACAAGTGTCCTACTAGGACACGACTCCACATCCTATGTAAACACAGTACTACTCAGAGTCCAACTGTAACCTACCTTGTACACAATATTCGACACAACTCTAACAGTACTCGTGCCATCTTCCAATATAGACCGTCTGATCTATATCTGGCGGATAGAAATTAAACTAAAAGATACCCGCACCTCTCTCCATATTTGCTGACAAGGCCTTCCCTCGTTCATTCTTATCTCCAAAAACCTCATTGTTGAGCAATTGAAAAAGGAAGCCTCTGGAACAAACTGGCATGGTAGTCGCTGCCGGTGGCGTCCACCCCCATGCCTCCGCTCAGTCCGACCACCAATCACCACCACGCCCCACTCCTCTTCACCTTATCTCCTCTTTCACGAGATATCATTAGTTTTTACACATGGGGTTACTCCCGCATGGGTCAATCACAACAGGTGTTTTATAAGAAAAATGCATCTTGATGTTCCGTGCAATGCACAGACATCTTGCTAGTACTCCTACAAAATACTTAGTTGGTGATGATGGTGTGTCTGCCATCCGTCATTTCTGACCATTAGATCTACATCTAATGACTGTGAGGTAAGTTGTTGCCTTTTCTCACCAACACCTCGCTTCTCTACCAATTTGCAGGAAAAACCCATAATTAGTATCTTAAAACCAACCACATCCCTCCCTCACCTCACCAAAACAGCCCAAGGAATATATTTTGATTGAAACATAATATATCTCTAGTGATATATGTATATCAAAATTAGAGTGTTTTCTATCAAGTTTGTAAATAAGTATTATTCTAATTATGATCCGTTGCAATGCACGTGAACATTTCTAGTATTTCCAACCATGCAAAAAATGCTAGTATTTCCATAGTTTCGAGTTTTCCATCAAGATATTAGTCACTCATGGTTGGTATTTAGTTTCAATCACGTACACATAGGCACTATGTAACTAGCCTTGCTTATTGGCTTCCAAAGGTTAACATTCGCTCCTACTTACAGTATATAGAGTATTTAACAAAAAACTATCACTTTCAACCAGCCCTGTGAAGAAACTATTATACAAAAAATAGCAAAAACATACCCAAAATTTCTTAATCCACGCCAAAAACTACTACCTAGTGCCGATTAGGCTCGTTTAAACCCGTTTATGACAGGGTTGGCCCACACGTTCGTGCTGATGAGGTAGCTTAAACCAACACATTTTGTTTGACTGTTGACACGAGGGACCCACATCCGGACCTTCTATCCTGTTATTCTCCCTCAAATCATTATTTTTCCTGAACATTACTTCAAATAATACTGATGCATGTTCGTCGGTGGCGCCGATGATGAGCGAGTTGGCCGCCGCTCTACTAGAAGGGCCAGACGCCGCGCTGGCCTCCGCGCGAGTTGGCTGGCTGGCCCGAGCGTGACTCACGTGCGAGCAAGCCGCCATGCTGGCCTTCGCTCGAGCTAGATGGCCGGCCTTAGCGCGGCGCACATGAGCAAGCCGCTGCACTGCCGTGCCAACCTAGCTAGCAAACTTTGCAGACAAGCAGCTGGATGCATTCAGCAGGGTGTGTGCTATCTTGGCTAGCTAGCGGCCGCGAGTGCCGGATGGAGCTGGCATTCGGGCTGCCGCAAGATGGGCTCCGCACCGCCGGAGGTTTTGACATTGCCTCCTGCCGGCGGTGGTAGCTGCGTCCCATGGCCGAGGATGACTAGGTGGACGGGTCGGAGGTAGGAGGTCACTTGGGGATTTTTGTCCAGACTGACATGTAGGTCCCATAAGTCATAATGCCTAACTTGTCGGTCAAGTAGAAGGCATTGACTTAAGGGGAGACATGGGTTGAAACATGCCTATAATGTCACTTTGTTTCTTGGTAGGGTTGGTTGGTGAGGGCATGTACAATGGTTGATAAGGTAGTCTTATCTTAAGTCTGCCATGTATGCAAGTGGTAGCAGTTTCTTGGCATTATTAGTGGTTTCTTGTAAGGAACAATGTACTGGCGACAAAAGGCGATTCTAGGTTGCGTTGTACTCCAATGAGTACTACCCACTTGCTTAATTAAGAAAGAAAGGAATCTATGTACGTGATCTTCACGACCAAACACCAAATGTGGTCGCGGTTGTGTATAGCTTGTTTTGTGGGTTCGATCCCGGCTGAAAGGGTCGAGAAGAGGTGTCTAGAGGGGGGGGGTGTGATTAGACCCTCAACAAGCAAAGATAGCAGTTTTTAAGTTTTTGAAGTTGAGGTTGGAAATTAACACAATGTCAAGCATTCACAATACAATTCAAGCAAGCATGCAAAGAGTATATGAGCAGCGGCAAGTAAAGCATGCAACTTGCAAGAAAGTAAAGGGATGGGATTGGAGTGTGCAAACGCAATTAGAGACACGGAGATTTTTGGCGTGGTTCGAATAGGTGGTGCTATCGTACATCCACGTTGGTTGAGACTTCAACCCACGAATGGTAACAGTTTCACGAGTCCACGGAGGGCTCCACCCACTAAGGGTCCATGAAGAAGCAACCTTGTCTATCCCACCATAGCCATCGCCCACGAAGGACTTGCCTCACTTGGGTAGATCTTCACAAAGTAGGCGATCTCCTTGCCCTTAGAAACTTCTTGGTTCAACTCCACAATCTTGACGGAGGCTCCAAGTGACACTTAACCAATCTAGGAGACACGACTCTCCAAAAGGTAATAGATGGTGTGTTGATGATGAACTCCTTGCTCTTGTGCTTCAAATGATAGTCTCCCCAACATTCAACTCTCTCTCACGGATTTGGCTATTGTGGAAAGATGATTTGATTGGAAAGCAACTTGGGTAAGGCTAGAGATCAAGATTCTTGTGGTTGGAATGGAATGTCTTGGTCTCAACACATGAGTAGGTGGTTCTCTCTCAGAAAATGAATGGTGGAAGTGTAGGAACGTTCTGATGGCTCTCTCCATGAATGAAGAGTGGGTGGAGGGATATATAGAGCCTCCACACAAAATCTAGCCGTTACACACAGATTCCCAAACTTGGTGAGACCGAATGGTGAAACTCGATCGGACCGATTCATGTCAAAATGTGAATGTTAGAGTTTTTGGTGGGACCAACAAGGTCAACTCGGTGGGACTGATGTGCAAGGGTTAGGGTAAAACCTTAACTCGGATTGACCGATTACACAAACTCGGTGAGACAGATTTTGGTAATAAGCAAACAGAGAATTGGTCAAGCAAACTCGGTGGGACCGATTGCACAAACTCGGTGAGACCGAAATTATTGCAATAGGCAACAGAGAGTTTGCAAGCCCATCTCGGTGATACCGAGATCCCATCGGTGAGGCCGAACTAATTAGGGTTTGGCAGTGCCTATGTCAAATGAACTCGGTGGCACCAGATAGATCAAATCGGTGGGGCCGAGTTTGACTTTTAGGTTCAGGACATATGTGGAAATGAGAAAGTGGCTGAGGGTTTTGGAGCATATCACTAAGCACTTTGAGCAAGCAAGCCATTAAGCAACACCTCATCCCCTTTTAATAGTATTGGCTTTCCTATGGACTCAATGTGATCTTCGATCAGTAAAATGAAAATGTAGAGTGTTGAGCTTTTGCCAATATTTGTCCTTAGCATATTGAAGGGGTTTGCTACCTCTTGAGCTTGCGTTGGTTTTCCCTTGAAGAGGAAAGGGTGATGCAACAAAGTAGCATAAGTATTTCCCTCAGTTTTGAGAAACAAGGTATCAATCCTGTAGGAGACGACACACAAGGCACCGAATACCTGCACCAACAATCAACAACATGCACCCAACGCGATAAAGGGGTTGTCAATCCCTTCACTGTCACTTGCAAAAGTGAGACCTGATAGACATAGATAAACGGTAAAGTATATTTTTAGTATTTTTGGTTTATAGATTGGAAAAAAGATTGCAAAGTAGTAGATCAGAAACTAATAATATGTAAACAAGATTCAATATAATGGAAAAGAGACCCAGGGGCCATAGGTTTCACTAGTGGCTTCTCTCAAGATAGCAAATATTACGGTGGGTGAACAAATTACTGCCGAGCATTCGATAGAAAAGTGCATAGTTATGACAATACCTAAGGCAATGATCATGAACATAGGCATCACGTCCGTGTCAAGTGGACCAACTCCTGCCTGCATCTACTACTATTACTCCACACATTGACCGCTATCCAGCATGCATCTAGAGTATTAAATTCATAATGAACGGAGTAACACATTAAGAAAGATGACATGATGTAGAGGAATTAACTCAAGCAATATGATGAAAACCTTTTATCCTCAATGGCAACAATACGATATGTGCCTTGCTGCCCCTACTGTCACTGGGAAAGGTGATACGTCTCCATTGTATCTATAATTTTTTATTGTTCCATGCCAATATTCTACAACTTTCACATACTTTTGGCAACTTTTTATATTATTTTTGGGACTAACATATTGCTCCAGTGCCCAGTGCCAGTTCCTGTTTGTTGCATGTTTTATGTTTCGCAGAAAAACCCATATCAAACGGAGTCCAAACAGGATAAAAACGTACGGAGAATATTTTTGGAATATTTGTGAGATTTGGGAGGAAGAATCAATGCGAGACGGTGCCCGAGGGGGCCACGAGGCAGGGGGCGCGCCCCTGACCCTCGTGGGCACCCCGTAAGGCAGTTGCTGCTCTTCTTTCGCCGCAAGAAAGCTAATTTTCGGGGGAAAAATCTTGGCGAAGGTTTCAATCCAATCAGAGTTACGGATCTCCGGATATATAAGAAACGGTGAAAGGGCAGAATACTAGAACGCAGAAACAGAGAGAGACAGAGAGACAAATCCAATCTCGGAGGGGCTCTCGCCCCTCCCACGCCATGGAGACCATGGACCAGAGGGGAAACCCTTCTCCCATCTAGGGAGAAGTTCAAGGAAGAAGAAGAAGGAGGGGGGCTCTCTCCCCCTCGCTTTCGGTGGAGCCGGAACGCCACCGGGGGCCATCATCATCATCACCGCGATCTACACCAACACCTCCGCCATCTTCACCAACATCTCCATCACCTTCCCCCCTTCTATATTCAGTAGTCCACTCTCCCGCAACCAGATGTACCCTCTACTTGAACATGGTGCTTTATGCTTCATATTATTATCCAATGATGTGTTGCCATCCTATGATGTCTGAGTAGATTTTCTTTGTCCTATCGGTAATTGGTGAATTGCTATGATTGGTTTAATTTGCTTGTCGTTGTGTTCCTGTCCTATGGTGCTCTCCGTGTCGCGCAAGCGTGAGGGATTCCCGCTGTAGGGTGTTGCAATACGTTCATGATTCTCTTATAGTGGGTTGCTTGAGTGATAGAAGCATAAACTCGAGTAAGGGGGTTGTGGCGTATGGGATAAAGGGGACTTGATTATTTAGTGCTATGGTTGGGTTTTACCTTAATGATCTTTAGTAGTTGCGGATGCTTGCTAGAGTTCCAATCATAAGTGCATATGATCCAAGAAGAGAAAGTATGTTAGCTTATGCCTCTCCCACATAAAACTTGCTATCGGTCTAGTGAAGTAGTCAATTGCTTAGGGACAATTTCACAACTCCTACCACCACTTTTCCACACTCGCTATATTTACTTTATTGCTTAGTTATCTAAACAGCCCCTAGTTTATATTTTTGTGCTCATTATTATCTTGCAAACCTATCCAACAACACCTACAAAGTACTTCTAGTTTCATACTTGTTCTAGGTAAAGCGAACGCTAAGCATGCATAGAATTGTATCGGTGGTCGATAGAACTTGAGGGAATATTTGTTCTGCCTTTAGCTCCTCGTTGGGTTCGATACTCTTACTTATCGAAAGAGGCTACAATTGATCCCCTATACTTGTGGGTTATCAAGACCTTTTTCTGCCGCCGTTGCTGGGGAGTCATAGCGTGGGGTGAATATTCTCGTGTGTGCTTGTTTGCTTTATCACTAAGTAATTTTTATTTGTTGTTCTATGTTGTTCTCTATCTTTATTATGGATATGGAACACGAAATACCAAAAAATTTAGGTTTACTTGCTACTCATGGAGATGGGAACCTCCTTAAACCCTCGATGTTGGTTATGTGAAAAATATTATGTACCACTTTGATAATCCTGAGAAAACCCCATTCAATTATGTTATGGGAGACACGTTGGATCAACGTGAATACTTTAGGGATTATCGCTTGACCCAAAAAGGGAAACTATTATGGGATCAAATTCATATGTTGCATCGGTATGCTCGGGGACTATTCTTGAGATATCATTATACTTGTTGCTCTAGGATGAAGGCGCCACACCTTCCCTTTTCATGCAAATTTAATGATAATAAAACCTTAGCTTCTTATGCTAATGGTATATATGATTACTATGATGTGGAACAAATAGAAGAATTCGTTGCTTTTATGGGTGCTTATGAAATTGAAACTTTGTTTAAAGAGTGTGAAAATCTTGATGATGCTATTTACAGACTTGAAAATTATGCTATACTTAAATATTGCTATGAGAATTATGAATTCAATTCCGATATTGATGCATTTATTGAGGAAGTCTCCGATGTCCAAGAAGAGACTAATATTTTGCAGGAGTCTATGGAAGAAGAAATTGATGAAACTATGAGCTCATTGGATGAAAAAGATGATGAGGAGGGCGAAGAACAAAAGGAGGAAGAGCGGATTAGCTACCCGTGCCCACCTTCTAATGAGAGTAACTCTTCAACTCATACATTGCTTAATTCCCCTTCGTACCTACCGAAGGATGATTGCTATGATAATTGCTATGATCCCTTTAATTCATTTGAAATATCCCTTTTTGATGAAATTGATGCTTGCTATGCTTGTGGCCATGATACCAATATGAATGATGCTTATGGAGATGAACTTGCTATAGTTCCTTATGTTAAACATGAAAGTGTTGCTATTGCACCCACACATGATAGTCCTATTATCTTTGTGAATTCTCCCTACTACACTATATCAGAGAAGTTTGTGCTTATTAAGGATTATATTGATGGGTTGCCTTTCACCATTGCACATGATCATTTTGATGAACGTGATATGCATGTGATTTCTGCTCCTACTTGCAATTATTATGAGAGAGGAACTATATCTCCACCTCTCTATGTTTCCCATATGATAAAATTGCAAGAAAATGTTTATACTATGCATTGGCCTTTACTTGGTGTGCATGAATTGTTTTTTTATGACATGCCGATGCATAGGAAGAGAGTTAGAATTCGTTGTTGCATGATATATGTTACTTTGTGCTCACTACTAAATTACAAATCATTGTTAATTAAAATTGGCTTTGATATATCTTGGGATCCGGGTGGATTCATTACTTGAGCACTATATGCCTAGCTTAATGGCTTTAAAGAAAGCGCTGCCAGGGAGACAACCCGGAAGTTATAGAGAGTCATTTATTTCTGTTGAGTGCTTTTATATGGTTTAAAAACAAAATAAAAATAAAGAGGGGAACCCCAAAACTTTTTCAAAAAGGAAAGTGAAAATGAGAGAGACAAGCATTGTTGAAGAGGGAGAGCTCCTTGAACTTTCTTCATGCTCACGGAAAGTTTGTGAATCTTAATTACAGAAAATTTTCATCAAAAATAATTATCCCCTTGTACAATTCCATTGTATTATAAAAATAATGTGCCAAGGTTTGCCTTTAGGATGTTTACAATGCTTGTTGGTTTGTACGGTGCAGGACAGAAACTTTGGCTGTAGTGCGCGATTTTATATTTTTTACTGGAACGTCAAACGGTTCTGATTATTTTTTCAGTGTCTTTCTGTACAAATTATTTATTTTTGCTAATGTTGTTAGAATTTTTGGGGTACCATAAGTATGGTGAATGTTCAGATTGCTGCAGACTGTTCTATTTTTGACAGATTCTGTTTTTGATGCATAGTTTACATGCTTTGATGAAACTATCAATTTCTATCAGTGGATTAAGCCATGAAAAAGTTATATTACAGTAGACACAATGCAAAAACAAAATCTGAATTGGTTTGCAATAGTACCTAGAGTAGTGATTTGCTTTATCATACTAACCGATATTACCAAGTTTTCTGTTGAAGTTTTGTGTGGATGAAGTGTTTGATCGAGGAGGTCTTGATATGAGGAAAAGGAAGAGAGGCAAGAGATCAAGCATGGGGATTCCCAAGGCACCCCAAGTAAATATTCAAGGAGACTCAAGCGTCTAAGCTTGGGGATGGCCCGGAAGGCATCCGCTCTTTCTTTAACAAGTATCGGTATGTTTTCGGATTCGTTTTGTTTTTGCATTTAGTTTTCACTTTTATTTTATGCACCATGCTGGTATGAGATAGCGCTTGGTTGATTTATAGAATGCTCATTGCACTTCACTTATATCTTTTGAGTATGGCTTTATAGAATGCTTCATGTGCTTCACTTATATCATTTGAAGTTTGGATTGCCTGTTTCTCTTCACATAGAAAACCGCCATTTGTAGAATGCTCTTTTGCTTCACTTATATTTGTTAGAGCGTGTCCATATCTTTTGTAGAAAGAATTAAACTCTCTTGCTTCACTTATATCTATTTAGAGAGATGACAGGAATTGGTCATTCACATGGTTAGTCATAAAATCCTACATAAAACTTGTAGATCACTGAATAAGATTTGTTTGATTCCTTGCAATAGTTTTGCGATATAGAGATGATAATATGTGGGAGGTTCTAATAGATGGTTGTGTTTAGTAAGGATATTGGTGTTAAGGTTTGTGATTCCCGAAGCATGCACGTATGGTATCCTAACTATGTAACCAAATTGGCGCCCATTGTATTTTGATTGTTTATCTTTGCGTGAAGGTCGGGGTCGCGCGATGGTTAACTCCTACCAACCTCCCCCCTAGGAGCATGCGTAGTAGTACTTTGCTTCGAGGGCTAATAAACTTTTGCAATAAGTATATGAGTTCTTTATGACTAATGTGAGTCCATGGATTATACACACTCTCACCCTTCCATCATTGCTAGCCTCTTCGGTACCATGCATTGCCCTTTCTCACCTCGAGAGTTGGTGCAAACTTCACCGGTGCATCCAAACCCCGTGATATGATACGCTCTATCGCACATAAACCTTATTATATCTTCCTCAAAACAGGCACCATACCTACCTATTATAGCATTTCCATAGCCATTCTGAGATATATTGCCACACAACTTCGATCGTCATCATATACATGACTTGAGCATTCATTGTCATATTCCCTTGCATGATCGTAAGATAGCTGGCATGCTATTTTCATGGCTTGTCTGTTTTTTGATGTCATTGCTACGCTAGATCATTGCACATCCCGGTACACCGCCGGAGGCATTCATATAGAGTCATATTTTTGTTCTAGTATCGAGTTGTAATATTGAGTTGTAAGTAAATAAAAGTGTGATGATCATAATTATTAGAGCATTGCCCCAGTGAGGAAAGGATGATGGAGACTATGATTCCCCCCACAAGTCAGGATGAGTCTCTGGACTTTATGAAAAATAAAAGAGGCCAAAGAAGCCCAAATAAAAAAAGGAGGCCAAAGAAGCCCACCAAAAAAATAAATAATAAAAAATGAGAGAAAAAGAGAGAAGGGGCAATGTTACTATACTTTTACCACACTTGTGCTTCAAAGTAGCACCATGTCCTTCATATAGAGAGTCTCTTGAGTTATCACTTTCATATACTAGTGGGAATTTTCATTATAGAACTTGGCTTGTATATTCCGATGATGGGCTTCCTCAAATGCCTGAGGTGTCGTGGAATTATCACGTCAGATGTCCTAGTGAGAGGACTTAGTCGTGGAACCATCGCAACGAGATTAGCTTAAAGGGGTTAAACCGGACAAAGGACACGGGGAGTTACTGGTTCGGCCCCTTGCGGTGAAGGTAAAATCCTACTATCCAGTTGTCATGGAATTGATGGGGTCTCGATGAGCAGGGAGCGAATCCGCTTTACCTATCTCTCGAGTTGTTGTTTCCTGTCCCTCAACCATCGCCGGGTCGTCCCTTTATATACACAGGTTGACGCCCGGCGATTTACAGAATCCCGAGGCCGGCTCATACATGTGTCCGGCTCGGTTTCTACCTTTCCCTATCTTACAACACAAGTTACATATCTCATGGCGGTTTATGTCTATGGGCCCTAATCCGCCCTTGGGCTCTTGGCCTTTAAGTCTCTATCATAAAACGCCATACTCCTTGTCTTCGTGGGCTTCAATACGGATGACTCCTTGTGAGTATAACCCGACCCCTCCTGGGCGGATTATACTCAGTAGTTATATCCCCAACATTAGGCCCCAGATTGATTTGAACCTGTTCATGTCAATCTTCAATACTTAGAAAAATTTCTTCTTGAACATCTTCATGTGAACCTTGTAAACCGCCGTGACATCATCTCCATATGAACCTTGTAAATCGCTGTGATGTCATCTTCCAAGATTGTAATAAATCGCCATGATGTCACCCGTTTATTAAAACCTGCAAATACTTCCCTTTTATTAATGAACACTTAAAATCGAGGCGACAACTCTATCACATATCCATTTTTAGGTTCCTCGATTCCCGTGCCTGTCGCTTATCCCTTCGTCTTATAAATAGGACCGGGGGTCATTTTCTCTTTTCCCCCTCGTGCCTCTTCACCTCGTAGTCTTCCTCGCTTGGCCTCAGTGCTCGAGCGCAGCCGCCGCCGTCAACCTTCGCCTCTGCACCAACAACGGCCGCTGCATCAACCTGATTCAACCAGAGAAACGCGGTGCCTCTTCGCAACTCCTTCATCCTCAGTAAGTTTTCTTTCCTTCCACCCCAGATCTACCACTAGGGTTTCGGTGTTCTTTGGTGTTCTTGATGTTCGTCACTTGAACTTTGCTGTCACATGGATGCTTTGATAAAACGTGACATTTTCCCTGTGCGGCCATAACTAGAATCCGTTTTGCCTCATTACAGTATTTCTTCCTCTTCAAAAAAATCCATCTGAATCCTTAACTGTTCTGCCGTCAACACTTAGGGCTTTGGAATTGTTCTCCTTTTCTGAACTACGGTAGATCCAAAATTATAACATTACTTTGTAAAACCTATTTATGCAACACTTAGCAATTTTTCAGATCTGTAACCACCACACCATTGTAGGCGGTTAAACCTTTAGAAAATGATAATCCACCAGGTACCATTAACCCTCTCTTAAACCGCCAATTCACACTTACAGTTAGAATCCGGTTTAACTTGTGAATATGTCTCAACGCTTTCTCCCTTCGTCCTTGCGCCAGTTTATGTCAGTTATGAGTCTTAAACTGGCATTGATCTTCATTTTCAGCTTGTTGTTAAAATGACCAAACAGTTCTATGCTTGCAATTGGGTCCCTTCCCGAGTTACTGAAGCACAGTTAGATGGGCTTGTTGCCACTGGCGTTTTAGCTAAGAAAGAAGTCATAAACTGGAGAGTTCTCGGTCCAGAAAATCCTCCTAAGCCCAAGGATGGAGAGGTGGTTGTTTTTGCTGACCATCTCGGTGCCCGGTTCAAAGTTCTTTAGTGACATTCTTGCCAGCTTCCAGATCCACCCTCAAGATATTGGGCTTAACTCCGTGTCTAATATTTGTAATTTCCAAGTTTTTTGTGAGGCTTATCTGCAAGAAGAACCCACTGTTGAGCTGTTTAGAGATTATTTCTATTTGAACCGCCGCACCGACTTTACTGATGGACCTAACACTGAGCTGGGCGGGGTTTCAATCCAGAAGAGGAAAGATCTCAGCTTCCCTCACGCCAAGCATCATAGTCATCCCAAGGACTAGAATCAAACTTGGTTTTACTGCCGTGATACATCTCCACCTGAAGAGAATCCTCTGCCGGGTTACCGTTCACACCGGCTTACCAGAGAACATCCAGTTCCTCAGCGACTGACTGCCAAGGAATGATCAAAATACGCCCCTTAGTTATCAAAACTCAGAGCTTTTGTTGCCAACGGTCTGATAGGCGTCGACTTTGTTCGATGCTAGGTCTCTTGGAGCATTATGCCTTTAAGCTGGTGCCCCGGTTTAATGTGTGAATACACAGGGGATTTAAATGACCCTCAGCGTCATATTGACATCTAGCTCACCGATGACGAGGTCACTGAATCTGTCAAGAAGATGCTTGATAAACCGGTGGCGGTATGCAGCAAAGTAGGGCCCAGTCCCTTCTGTACTTCCAATAAACCGCCAGCTGTAAGAATTGCCTCATTTTTGTCTTAATCCGTCCCCTCTTAAAAATTCCTTTATAATTTGTTGTCCATCTGTGCAGGGTGATGATCCATTTTGGAAGAGGAAATTGCAAGATAAACCGGTGAAGCCGTAGGATAAACCGGTGAGAGCGCCTCACATGAAGACCAAGGTTACAAAGAAACCCGCAAAGAAGAGAACTGCCGAGGCCTCTGACTTGCCCAATGATGAAGAGCTCGATGACTTGGAGTCAGAGGTAGAACTTGACTCTCTTAGTTCTTTTTTCATACACCTCATGGACAATGATTATTATCAGGATGATGCGGAAGCTAGCCATGCTGGTGAAGCAGAGGTAATTGTTCTATCTTCCGACTCAGATCATGTGCCAGTACAAAAAATCCGTCGAATAGTCCGAAAAGTTAAATTTTCATGCCCTCTTGCTTATTCGGATCCGCATTTTCTTTTGAAGACACAGTAGCATGAAGCTCGCCGCACAACCCGGCATAGTGGCCAGGTGGTTACCTCCTCCAGCTTACCGAACTCTCCGGTTCGCAAACGCTGCCAAGAGGTCTCTTGTACTTTTGATACACTTTATCCTAGGGCGGGTTATTTCCGATATCCTCTTAATCCGTCTGATTCGAATTATCAGGGAACCTCCCATTCATCCTCCGGCGAGTCATCAGCCACACAAATGCCTCCCCTCAAGACTGTTCCTAGGTAAGCATATTATTCTGACTCCTTTATGCCTTGTGTTTGTTGATAACATTAACTTTTGAATCTGTTCTTTCAAGTGCCAAAGCCAGACTTAGTAAAAAGGCCCAGTTGAACAAACCGACCGATGATAATCCAGCCACGGAACTGGAGAAAACCTCAGAGGCCTTTTATGAGAATGTTGATATTATCCTGGATGATCCGGTATCTCAGGCTCAGGATACTTTTGTTGAGCCGGCAGAGATGAATCCAACGAGCCGGTCCGCTGATCTGCCGAGCCCAGCTGCTGATCCGCCAAGTCCAGCAAGAACAACTGCCAAACCGCCAAGCCCAGCCAAAACTATTGATAATACCACAGATGATGTTGTGATTACCGGTTTTGGTCATACTGCTCCTAGCAACCCTATCGCTTTATCAAAGCACAGTGCTAAGGAAGAGTTTTCTGCTATGGACAAGGGAAAATGGAAGATAGATTTATCAAGCTATGCTCATCTTAGCGCCCAAGATATCCATTATGGATATTTAAACCGCCTATACACCAGCCGCGATTATGAAGCCGGTTTAGTGGGCCTGATGAAGGAACGGTATGAGGTAAATATCACTCCCTCTTGCATAAATTTTCTTTCCTTATAACTGGCTTAGAATATAAACTCCAGTAGCCCCCAAGGGCCGGTTCATAGAATTAATGTGAACCGGGACTTATAGTAGAACAATATTGAATTTTTGCTTGCGTAGCCCCCAAGGGCAGGTTTATACCTTTAGGACGAACTGGTACCTTTCCTGTCATGAAGGTTCAATATGCATTAGCCCCCAAGTGCCAAGTATATAACTTGTTGTATGCTTGGGACTTTAACATGTCAGTTGATAAAAAGCAATCTGCATTAGCCCCAAAGTGCCAAGTGTATAACTTGTTATGTGCTTTGGACTTCAAAGATGCACTACCAACTCATTAACTGTCTCTTGCAGGCTGATCTGAACAAGAAGGAATCTCAAATCGCCGACCTTCAAGAAAATATTAAGTCCCAGCAAGAGGAAACCTCCAAGGCGAAGGAAGAGCTGACGGGCGCTTTATCAGCCATGGAACAACTGAAGGATGGTTTTAACAGTGAACGGGCAAAATGGGATGCTGAAAGGACAACTCTGATAAAGCGGGCAGAAGATGCTGAAGCGGCCCTTAAACCGGTGACCGAAGAGCTGACTGGACTGAAGCAGCAAATCAACGCCATGACATCTGCTGTCTTTGGTAAATACCCTCTTCATGAGCTGTACTTAAACATCCTTGAAACTGTCGGTTTAATAACAATATTTTAACCATTGCAGGTAGCCGTGTTACTCATCTTGGTTCAGACATGCGCAAAAAACTAAAGGCTGCCTATACATTGATAGAGCAGTTATATACCGGTGCTCAACGGGTCATCTGCACAGCTTCATACAATAAACCGCCCCCAACTTTAACCAAGGAAACATTGGCATAGTTATCCATGACGCCTGCCCAACTCGAAGAGGTGAAAAGATCAGCTGCAAGAGCCAGTGCTCTGTCTACATTGACCCGGGCCAAGGCATGGATATCTGATCTTGATCCGGAAGACATTGGGAATGGCTATCCCAACCAAAAATAAGATGGGTCGGACTTTGACAATGACGTCCTCAGGGCTTTGACAAAGGAAATGCGTCCACTTGCAAGTAAACTGGCTGAAGAGACTGATTTGTCTTTCCACTGGTCAGTTTATGACGCAGACAACAGACGGATTGATGCATTGGTTTATGAAGTGCAAAATCTTATTCCGCCAATCCGTAAGCATACTTATGCCCCTGATGTTGAACCGTTCGATCTTATAAGCGATGAAGCTGTGTTCTGAGCTTTATCTGGGATTGACTGGGCAACCATTGACTTCCAGCCACTAGGTGGCGAGGCGGAGGGTGAACCGGCGCAGGATGATCCACAACCTTCATGTCAACCTGAAGAAGAATCATAATCCGGAGGCCGGTTTAACTTCTTCATATCGAGATATCAGCGATAAAACAGTTATTCTTTTGGGCGTCTGTTGCCTTGTAATAGGCTACTTTAAACACTTGGTCTGCTATGCCATCGTGCATAGCCACTTGGCCTGATACTGTTAATCTGTCATGATATGGAATCACATTGTTGATTTTATCAACCTTATTGTAGTAAGGGTGATAACTCAAATCTTTGAGTGCTGATAACTCCCACCATGCTGTGCTGGTTTATGATGAAGCCATGCTGGGTTATAATAAACACTGGATGATCATGCTGGCGACTTATAGTCAAAGCCAGACCGGTTTAACAAATACCGGATTATAATTGATACCATACTGACAACTTATAGTTGAAAGCCAAGCAAGGTTAATTGACACTGATCATCTTATAAGTTTGCCCTTGGGAACTCAAAAAATAGTCCGGGTTTGCAAGTACCGTATTCAATATAAACCTCATCGAAATAAACATCAAAGAGAAAGATTTTCAAATAAAATGTTCAAAAAAGGCGAGGCTTTTCATGGGCTGCCAGGCCACTGAGTTAAACAATTTTACGAAGCCTTTTAAGATGGACCTCACATTAACCAATCGTCGTTTTAACTTTGACAAGTTCAGGGTCTATATAAGATTTACTTGCCAAACGTTCGGCGGGTCATACCAGGATTACCTGGGCGGAGTGACTTACTTGATGAAGGCAGGTTAACCCGGGGTTTTAGGTGAATATGCCTAGCTTCCAAGCCTGGCTTTTATAGCCTATTGCAAGGTGTGGATTCTTTGTTCTTCTAGAAGCAAAGATACCCCAGGCAATATTTTGAGTTGTGCTCATTAAGCGCCTATGTTTGAGTTATGCTTTGCGATAAACTCTCTTTGGCTCCTTATGATGCTGGGTATTAAGCCCCCAAGCTTATATTTGAGATATGATCTTTTTTATGGCTTTATAAGCCGGATCAATGGACAATCAGAACTCCGCTTTTATAAGTAGAAGCCCCGATGTAACCAAGAAGATATTGTAACATCCCAAATTTTCAATTTGGAATGTTATACTTAGATCATCATTGCATAGCATATTTTGTTGCATTGTTGGCTCGATCCTAGAAATTCTATGCAACTCAAGGACCCACGGAGAGAGTTGGGGATTTCGTTATTTTCATATTTGAGTTTTCTCAAATTTTGAAAATAGGATCATTTGATTTTATTTATTTTATCTTCAATTATTTCTAGTACCAAAATTTTAGAGAGGGAATAAAATGACTTTCCCAAAATAAAGGAATAATGAAGATTTAATAAAAAATCAAATAAGATTTATTTTGAGTTTTTCGCCTTTTTATTTGGATTTAGGAAAAATGCGTGTTTTTTTTCAAATTTCATTTAGGCCCCAAATAAATGTTCATCTAGTCCGGCTTGATTTTAGAAGCCGTGGAAAATTTATTTTGGGATTTTTGGAGTCAGTTTAGTATTTCTTTTTATTTTTCTTCTGCGCGAAATTATTAAAAAAAACGCGAACCGACCTTGGGCCGTGCCCGAGCGGGACTCCGCCCGGGGGCGCCTTTAAATAGACGCCGCCCGAGCCCACCCGCGCCCCGCCGCCGGCCCACACCCCGCCCGAACCCTAACCCTAGATCCGCGCCGCCGCTGCCAGATCCGCCGCCGCCGCTGCCGGAGCCGCCGCCAACCTCGCCGACCCCGCCGCCGAGGTTCGCCGCCGCCTCGTTTTGCATGCCGCCGTTTTTTTTCAAAAACCGAACGGTTTTCTTCGGGTTTTTTTCGGTTTATTTTATTAGATCGGTTTTTTTCAGTTCGGTTAAATCGCGAGCGTTCGCTCGTTCGTTCATTTTAACGAACGTGTTCGTCAGATTAGGTTTAGTTAACGAACGTTCGTTCGTTAACCCGTTCGTCATTTTTCTTTTTCTCGGATTTAATCCGCGATTTTTCTGATCGCGATTCCTGATCCGATTTTCGTTTTAGTATAACTTTTCGCTCGTTTATCGAAATCAGGCGATTCAAGCGCCTGGAGTTTCGTCTCGAAACTTAAACAAGTTTTTGCTTCTGTCAAATTTTACTTAGATCCAGATTAGTAAAACGAAGCTGTTTTCTTTCGCCGTTTGACTTCCGTTGCTTCGTTTGTTTTGTTTCTTTTGCAAACCGGAGTTCTTAAGTTGAACTTTCTGGTTAGATCTTTTATTCGAGTTTTACCTGTGCATTAGATGAGTACTTATTGTATGCTTGTTTGTTTGTCTGCGATAGAATACCCGGAGTGCGCCTCCTGTTACTTCGAGTCTCTAGGTTTCGCGGATCATCAGCAAGGCAAGTCACACTTTGATCATATCCCTTATTACCGAGTTTTTATGCATTAGTTTCAATCCTCAAACATTGCATGATTAGGATCTAATTAAATTGTGGGTTGATGGGAAGTAGTTGAGGTAGTACCTATTACCTGTTTTATTTTCAAACCCTTGGGAGTTACTTCTACTTTTGCTCTATGCCATGCTATGCAAGTAGACGTGGATTGGGTGAGTATATCCATGACATATGTGAGTTTGTTAATTAATGGTTTATTTAAGGTGGCAACTTAAACACACATCTGGGTGGATTGAGGCACCTGGTTTCCAGGACTTGCCTGTTTTTCTTCGGACCGCCACCCAGGCTCAAAGGGATCATGAGATTATTCAAACTAGAAACTTACGTGTGCAGCCACAAGCAATTATGGGCTCTGGCATAGTTGATTAAGTCGTGCGAACTCTTACGGGTGGACTAGCAGATGTAGGGGAAAGTAGGTGTACCGGTCTACCCTTTATGTGAGGTGCTAGCGCTTCCGAAAGACTATGTCTCGGTCATCCATTTCTCAAACATCATGTAGTGCGAGAAATCCAACGGAGGCGATCGAGTCTTGTGGGGTAAAGTGCGCAAACCTCTGCAAAGTGTATAAACTAATCATGGTTAGCCGTGTCCCCGGTTATGGACATCTTGAGTATCTAGTACTTGGATATCATATGAATCTCATGATGTTACTTCTTATTAATGTTGTTGGGATGTTAATGAGTACTTTTAATTGGGATTGAGAATGCTGTCAACCATTCTCAATGTTTAACAACCACCATGATAGTTAAATAAATTTATTCCTTTGCAGTAGGGAAAAATTGGCTTTATGCAAAACTGTAACCATAGAGCTTTCCACTAGCCAAATGTGCATGTAGTAAAGCTTAATCCATTGTTAATCTCTATGTGTTACTTTACCAGCATATTCCATGTGCTGACCCATTTTCGGGCTGCAACGTTTCATGTTGCAGACTTTTCAAATGACGAGTAAGGTGCTTTTAGGTTGTGGTTCTATACTCAGTGATGCCGTTGGAGTTGATGGACTCGCTTATCTTCCAAGTCTTCCGTTGTTATCGTATTTAGATGGCCTTAAGCCATATTTATTTCAATAAGTTCTCTCTTGAGACATTCGATGTAATAAGTGTGTGATTGCTACTCTATTATAAATCCTCCAAGTACTGTGTGGTGTTAGCATTACTGATCCAAGGATGACACTGAGCACAGAGATCAGACTGTTTGAGGTCTGGTCGCTACAAAGATGGTATCAGAGCACACGCTGACTGTAGGACACGGCCACTAAGCTAAAGCCCTAGATGACTACTCTTTCTTCTCATTTCTGACTCCTCATATTTTGTATTCTTTAGGATGGCGGATGCAAGGAACAAGTTTACACAACCAGAAGAAGACTCACCTTTTGGATATCACTTGAAGGAAGTCACTAGATACCTGAACATAGGAGTACCCAGCTTCACTAGGACCTTCAACGCCACTTTACCCGAAGAGGAGCGCTGGATGATTCAAGTCTACATTCCAGGAAGGACATTTGCACTAGTCACGGAGCCCATAGAGTTTTCCTTTGATGCACCAACATGGAGCCTAGGAAAGAGCATGGCAGCTCACATCGCCATGGGACGAATTGGAGAAGTTTACCATAAGGATCTCAAGAATACTATCTATCAGATTTGTGGGCGCCGAGATGAGCATTGGAAGATGATCAACACCAGGAAGGACAGATCAATCGCAGCTTATATCCAGGAATTAAACCAACACATCCGACGCCAGGAGAATCAGATGTGCGCAGAGATGGAAGATCTGCAGAAGGCTATGACCAAGATCAAGGAGCTAGAGAAGAACTCAAGGCTACACGTAAAGACTATATGGAAGAAATCGTCGCTCTAGTAAGACAGAACGGCGACCTTAAGGAGAAGATTGGAGTATTCATGGGAGGATCAGCACCCAAAGGAGAAGAGGATGAACCTACTTGTCCAGATAATTATATCATCATCGACGACACCGACTCGGATCTCGACGATAGCGATGATGACTATGTTGATGAAGCTGGAGCAAATATCATGGAATCTTCATCAGAGCAGTTTTTCTAGTTGACCACCATAACAACAGTAGAATTTTCCACCATTTAATTAGTCTTAGTCCAAGCACTTTCGTAACGATAGTTAGACCGTTGTATGCCCTTGTTTGAATTGATTGGAGTGATATTGTGTGCTTTTGTCTCATGTGCATATGGGTAGTGTTATCTCACTAGACCTCATTCTATCCTTAACTCTCGTCTCTTCTATAAACCCTCAGATGCCTCCGAGACACGACCCCGAATTTGTTTTCCCGCCAGAGATCACTTAGTTGATTCAGCAGCAGAATGCCTTGATTCAAACATTGGTACAGAACCAAGGCAACAACAACAACAACAACCCACCACCACCACCACCTATTGACCATCTGGCTCGTTTCTTAAGGCTGAATCCGCCGGTGTTTTCCAGTAGCACCGAGCCGATAGTAGCAGATGATTGGCTCCGTAAGATAGGGAGGGAGTTGACCACTGCAGGATGTACAGATGGGGAAAAGGTGAAGTTTGCCGCACATCAGCTTGACGGACCCGCAGCAGCATGGTGGGAGAATTTTACAGCCACTTACCCTGTAGACACTCTCACATGGGATCAGTTTCAGCAAGCCTTTCGTACTGCCCATGTTTCAACAGGAGCTATGGCCATGAAGAAGCGTGAGTTTCGCAACTTACGCCAAGGAGGACGGACAGTTGGCCCATATGTGGATGATTTCAGTAAGCTAACACGTTATGCCCCAGATGACGTTGCTACGGATGCAGCTAAGCAGGAGAAGTTTCTAGAAGGACTGAATGATGAGCTGAGCATGCAATTGATGGTAGCCACTTTCAATAACTACCAAGAGTTAGTAGATCGTGCTCTTATGATTGAAGGAAAGCAGCAGCAGATTAACAATCGTAAGAGGAAGTATGGACAGGAGAAGAACAATTCTGAAACTCAGCAGAAGCTACGCTTTACCCCGAAGTCAGGAGGGCAATTTCAGCATACTCACAGAGGAGGTAGCTCGCACAATCATAATGGCACGAAGAATGGAAACGGGAATGGAGTAAGCAATGGACAAAACCGCACCAACCCGCCAACACCATCCAAGGTAGACCTGAGCCATATCACTTGTTATAAGTGCCGTAAGACTGGGCATTATGCAAATGATTGCCCAGAAGCCCAAAATGGAAATGGAAATGGAAGCTCAGGAAAGAAGCCGAACCCTTTGAACAGAGGACAGGTGAACCACATTACCGTGGAGGAGGTTGAAGCTTAGCCAGACACAGTAATAGGTAAGTTTCTGGTTAAGGCATTTACTGCAGTTGTTCTTTTTGATACTGGTGCATCGCATTCATACATATCAAGGGGATTTGTGGATAAGTTTAGCCTGCCCACTAGAACTCTTAAGACACCCATGCTAGTAAGTTCACCGGGAGCTGAGTTTATGGTCAGTCAAGGATGTTTTCAGGTGCCATTAAGTATAGGAAGGCATGTTTTCCCAACGGATTTAATTATACTGGAATCCCAAGGTTTGGATGTAATTCTTGGTATGGATTGGCTGTAGATGTATGGAGGAAACATTGATTGCGCCAGTAAGACAATTTTGCTTACGACACCAGAAGGAAGAAGAATCAAGTATGTATCACGGCATGAGCCGAGGAGGGCACATGTAAATTCCTTATCAGGAGTTGTGTAGGAGGAAGTACCAGTGGTAAGGGATTTCCCCGATGTATTTCCAGAAGAGTTGCCAGGCATGCCACTGGATAGACACATTGAGTTCCTAATTGAACTACTGCCAGGCACTGGGTCGATATCCAAGAGACCGTACAGGATGCCAGCCCAATATTTGGAGGAAATTAAGAAGCAGATTAAGGAGTTGCTGGACAAAGGTTTTATTCGCCCAAGTTCTTCACCTTGGGGATCACCAGTACTTCTGGTGGATAAGAAGGATGGATCGTTAAGAATGGTTGTTGATTATCGCGGATTGAATGAAGTAACAATCAAGAACAAGTACCCACTACCGATGATCAACGATCTGTTTGATCGGTTGCAAGGAGCTAAGGTGTTTTCCAAGATCGATTTGCGATCAGGGTACCATCAGTTGAAGATTCGGGAGCAAGATATACCGAAGACGGCTTTTACCACCAGGTACGGGCTATATGAGTATACCGTTATGTCATTTGGTCTGACTAACGCCCCAGCCTATTTTATGAACATGATGAACAAGGTGTTTATGGAGTTTTTGGATAAGTTCGTCGTGGTGTTCATTGATGATATTTTGGTTTACTCGAAGAATGAAGAGGAACATAAAGAGCACTTGCGTTTGGTACTCGAGAAGCTCAGAGAACATCAGCTATATGCCAAGTTCAGCAAGTGTGAGTTTTGGCTGAAGGAAGTTGGATTTCTCGGCATGTTATATCCGGAGAATGTATAGCAGTAGACCCCACTAAAGTTGCCACTGTGACAAACTGGGAAGCACCAACAACAGTTGGAGAGATAAGGAGTTTCCTTGGACTCGCAGGATACTACCGGAGATTTATTGAAAATTTCTCGAAGATTGCGAAGCCTATGATAGAATTGTTGAAGAAGGATACCAAGTTCATATGGACTGAGTAGTGTGAGGCTAGTTTCTAAGAGTTGAAGAAACGTTTGGTTACCTCACCAGTGTTAATTCTGCTAGATCAGACCAAGGATTATGAGGTGTATTGCGATGCTTCACGTTGAGGACTTGGAGCAGTACTTATGCAGGAGGGAAGAATTGTTTCGTATGCTTCACGACAGCTTAAGCCTCATGAGTTGAATTATGCTACTCATGATTTGGAGTTAGCAGCCGTAGTGCACGCACTGAAAACGTGGAGACATTTTCTCATTGGAAACCATTGTGAGGTGTATATGGATCACAAGAGTTTGAAGTACATTTTCACGCAGAAGGAATTAAACCTCAGACAAAGGAGATGGTTGGAGCTCATCAAGGATTATGATATGAGATTGCATTATCACCCCGGAAAGGCTAACGTCGTAGCAGACGCATTGAGCCGTAAGAGGCATGTCAACACACTAATGACGGGAGAAATACCCAAGGAGTTATCCGAGGATCTTCATGAGCTATGTTTGGAAATAGTTCCGAGAGGCTATGTAGCAGCATTGGAGATTCAGTCTACATTGATGGATAAAATCAGGGAAGCCCAAAAGACAGATAAGGAAGTTGCCTCTATAAAGGAGAAAATGAGCAAAGGGAAGGCTAAGGGATTTCGTGAGGATGAGCACGATACCCTACGGTTTGAAGACCGTGTTTATGTGCCCAATGACCCAGAGATCAGGAAGTTGATTCTGCAAGAGGCACATGATTCACCATATTCGATTCACCCAGGAAATACCAAGATGTATTTGGATTTGAAGGAAACTTTCTGGTGGACCGGAATGAAGAAGGATATTGCAGAGTATGTAGCAGTTTGTGATGTATGTCAGAGGGTGAAGGCAGAACATCAAAAGCCAACAGGATTGTTACAGCCATTGCCTATACCCGAATGGAAGTGGGATAAACTAGGCATGGATTTCATCACGGGATTGCCCATGACTCGTTCAGGCTATGACTCGATTTGGGTTGTAGTCGATCGTTTGACGAAGGTAGCTCATTTCATTCCAGTAAAGACTACCTACAGCAGTGCCAAATTAGCTAAGATATACATGACCAGGATTGTATGCCTGCATGGTGTTCCGAGGAGTATCGTATCGGATAGAGGAACCCAATTCACCTCGAAGTTCTGGAAGCAGTTGCACGAAACATTGGGAACTAGGCTGGAGTTTAGCACAGCTTTCCATCCACAGACAGATGGACAGACTGAGAGAGTCAATCAGATTTTGGAGGATATGCTTAGAGATTGTGTTTTGGATTATGCATCAAGTTGGGATGACAACTTGCCATACGCGGAGTTTTCTTACAACAACAGTTATCAATCCAGTTTGAAGATGGCCCCTTTCGAAGCCTTGTACGGAAGGAGGTGCAGGACCCCGTTGTTGTGGGATGAAGTTGGAGATCGCCAGTTGTTTGGACCAGATTTGATTAAGGAGTCTGAGCAGAAAGTAAAGTTGATTCGCGATAGGCTCAAGGTAGCCCAGTCAAGGCATAAGAGCTATGCAGATTCAAAACGCAAGGAGACAGAATATGAAGTCGAAGACAGAGTTTATCTTCGAGTATCTCCGCTTCGAGGAGTTAAGTGTTTTGGAGTTAAGGGAAAGTTAGCGCCACGTTTTGTGGGGCCATACAAAGTTTTGGAACGCATGGGAGAAGTGGCGTACAAGTTGGAATTACCCGAGGGATTGTCAGGTGTTCACGATGTGTTCCATGTTTCTCAGTTGAAGAAGTGTAACGCAGATATGGCTGATATACCACTGAGAGATACAGTGCCACTGGAAGCGATTCAGTTGAATGATGATTTAACCTATGAAGAGAAACCAGTTAAGATTCTGGAATATGCCAGCCGAGTTACCCGCAGTAAGGTTATCAAGTTTTGCAAAGTTCAGTGGAGCCACCACACCAAGGAAGAAGCCACCTGGGAGTGAGAGGAAGATCTGCTCTAGGCCCACCCTCACCTATTTGCTAGCCAACCCGAATCTCGAGGGCGAGATTCATCTTAAGGGGGGTAGGTTTGTAACATCCCAACTTTTCAATTTGGAATGTTATACTTAGATCATATTTGCATAGCATATTTTGTTGCATTGTTGGCTCGATCCTAGAAATTCTACGCAACTCAAGGACCCACGGAGAGAGTTGGGGATTTCGTTATTTTCATATTTGAGTTTTCTCAAATTTTGAAAATAGGATCATTTGATTTTATTTATTTTATCTTCAATTATTTCTACTACCAAAATTTCAGAGAGGGAATAAAATGACTTTCCCAAAATAAAGAAATAATGAAGATTTAATAAAAAAATCAAATAAGATTTATTTTGAGTTTTTCGCCTTTTTATTTGGATTTAGGAAAAATGCGCGTTTTTTTTTCAAAATTTTATTTAGGCCCCAAATAAATGTTCATCTAGTCCGGCTTGATTTTAGAAGCCGGGGAAAATTTATTTCGGGATTTTTGGAGTCCGTTTAGTATTTCTTTTTATTTTTCTTCTGCGCGAAATTATTAAAAAAACGCGAACCGACCTTGGGCCGTGCCCGAGCGGGACTCCGCCCGGGGGCGCCTTTAAATAGCCGCCGCCCGAGCCCACCCGCGCCCCGCCGCCGGCCCACACCCTGCCCAAACCCTAACCCTAGATCCGCGCCGCCGCCGCCAGATCCGCAGCAGCCGCCGCCCGCCGCCGCCGGACCCCGCCGACCCCGCCGCCACCTCGTTTTGCGTGCCGCCGTTTTTTTAAAAACCGAACGGTTTTCTTCGGTTTTTTTCGGTTTATTTTATTAGATCGGTTTTTTTCGGTTCGATTAAATTGCGAGCGTTCGCTCGTTCGTTCGTTTTAATGAACGTGTTCGTAAGATTAGGTTTAGTTAACGAACGTTCGTTCGTTAACCCGTTCGTCGTTTTTCTTTTTCTCGGATTTAATCCGCGATTTTTCTGATCGCGATTCCTGATCTGATTTTCGTTTTAGTATAACTTTTCGCTCGTTTATCGGAATCAGGCGATTCAAGGGCCTGGAGTTTCGTCCCGAAACCCTCTTCCCGAATAATAAACTTAAACAAGTTTTTGCTTCTGTAAAATTTGACTTAGATCCATATTAGTAAAACGAAGCTGTTTTCTTTCGCCGTTTAACTTCCGTTGCTTCGTTTGTTTCGTTTCTTTTGCAAACCGGAGTTCTTAAGTTGAACTTTCTGGTTAGATATTTTATTCGAGTTTTACCTATGCATTAGATGAGTACTTATTGTATGCTTGTTTGTTTGTCTGCGATAGAATACCCGGAGTGCGCTGCCTGTTACTTCGAGTCTCTAGGTTTTGCGGATCATCAGCAAGGCAAGTCACACTTTGATCATATCCCTTAATAAAATAAACCCGAGTTTTTATGCATTAGTTTCAATTCTCAAACATTGCATGATTAGGATCTAATTAAATTGTGGGTTTATGGGAAGTAGTAGAGGTAGTACCTATTACCTGTTTTATTTTCAAACCCTTGGGAGTTACTTCTACGTTTGCTCTATGCCATGCTATGCTAGTAGACGGATTGGGTGAGTATATCCATGACAGATGTGAGTTTGTTAATTAATGGTTTATTTAAGGTGGCAACTTAAACACACATCTGGGTGGATTAAGGCACCTGGTTTCCAGGACTTGCCTGTTTTTCTTCGGACCACCACCCAGGCTCAAAGGGATCATGAGATTATTCAAACTAGAAACTTACGTGTGCATCCACAAGCCATTATGGGCTCTGGCATAGTTGATTAAGTCGTGGGAACTCTTACGGGTGGACTAGTAGATGTAGGGGAAAGTAGGTGTACCGGTCTACCATTTATGTAAGGTGCTAGAGCTTCCGAAAGACTATGTCTCGGTCATCCATTTCCCAAACATCATGTAGTGCGAGAAATCCAACGGAGACGATCGAGTCTTGTGGGGAAAAGTGCGCAAACCTTTGCAGAGTGTATAAACTAATCATGGTTAGTCGTGTCCCCGGTTATGGACATCTTGAGTATCTAGTACTTGGATACCATATGAATCTCATCATGTTACTTCTAATTAATGTTGTTGGGATGTTAATGAGTACTTTTAATTGGGATTGAGAATGCTGTCAACCATTCTGAATGTTTAACAACCACCATGATAGTTAAATAAATTTATTCCTTTGCAGTATGGAAAAATTGTCTTTATGCAAAACTGTAACCATAGAGCTTTCCACTAGCCAAATATGCATGTAGTATAGCTTAATCCATTGTTATTCTCTATGTGTTACTTTGCCAGCATATTCCATGTGCTGACCCGTTTTCGGGCTGCAACGTTTCATGTTGCAGACTTTTCAGACGACGAGTAAGGTGCTTTTAGGTCGTGGTTCTATACTCAGTGATGCCGTTGGAGTTGATGGACTCGCTTATCTTCCAAGTCTTCCGCTGTTATCATATTTAGATGGCCTTAAGCCATATTTATTTCAGTAAGTTCTCTCTTGAGACATTCGAAGTAATAAGTGTGTGATTGCTCCTCTGTTATAAATCCTCCAAGTACTGTGTGGTGTCAGCATTACTGATCCAGGGATGACACTGAGCACAGAGATCAGAATGTTTGAGGTCTGGTTGCTACAGATATATAAGACGAACGGCAGAGGCCCCGCTTTAGCAAGGATACCGGTTTATTTTATTGATCATAATATATACATTGTCAAAAATATGTACATGATAGGAGCCTATGGCGCAGGTATAGTAAGGCCGAAGATGAGCAATATTCCACGGCCGGCAGGTCTCCTCCTCTGACTTGCGTTGGTCTTTGTGCTCTCAAACATCGATAAGGTAGTATGACCCATTGTTCAGATTCTTGCTAACCACAAAAGGCCCTTCCCAAGGCGGGGATAACTTGTGCATGTCGGTCTGATCTTGGATAAGCCGGAGCACTAAGTTGCCTTCTTGAAAAGCTCTGGTTTTAACGTGGCGGCTGTGATAACACCAAAGATCTTGCTGATAATTCACCGAACAAGCTGCCGCTATGTCCCATTTCTCATCTAACAGGTCCAATGCATCTTGGCATGCTCTTTCATTGTCTGCTTCAACATAAGCTGCCACTCGGGGTGAGTCATGGAGAATATCACTTGGGAGAACTGCTTCGGCTCCATAAACCATGAAGAAGGGAGTATAACCCGTAGATCTATTGGGGGTAGTATTGATGCTCCATAACACAGAAGGCAACTCTTCCACCCAACAACCCGGTGTCCTCTGCAAAGGGACCATAAGCCGGGGCTTGATACCGTTCAGGATTTCTTGATTAGCTCTCTCCACTTGACCATTAGATGAAGGAAATATGCCCTAGAGGCAATAATAAAGTTATTATTTATTTCCTCATATCATGATAAATGTTTATTATTCATGCTAGAATTGTATTAACCGGAAATATAATACATTTGTGAATACATAGACAAACACAATGTCACTAGTATGCCTCTACTTGACTAGCTTATTAATCAAAGATGGTTATGTTTCCTAACCATAGACATGTGTTGTCATTTGATTAATGGGATCACATAATTAGGAGAATGATGTGATTGACATGACCCATTCTGTTAGCCTAGCACTTGATCGTTTAGTATATTGCTATTGCTTTCTTCATGACTTATACATGTTCATGTAACTATGAGATTATGCAACTCCCGTTTACCGGAGGAACACTTTGGGTGCTATCAAACGTCACAACGTAACTGGGTGATTATAAAGGAGTACTACAGGTGTCTCCAAAGGTACATGTTGGGTTGGCGTATTTTGAGATTAGGTTTTGTCACTCCGATTGTCGGAGAGGTATCTCTGGGCCCTCTCGGTAATGCACATGACTATAAGCCTTGCAAGCAATGTAGCTAATGAGTTAGTTACGGAATGATGCATTACGTAATGAGTAAAGAGACTTGCCGGTAACGAGATTGAACTAGGTATTGGATACCGACGATCGAATCTCGGGCAAGTAACATACCGATGACAAAGGGAACAACGTATGTTGTTATGCGGTTTGACCGATAAAGATCTTCGTAGAATATGTAGGAGCCAATATGGGCATCCAGGTCCCGCTATTGGTTATTGACCGAGAATAGTTCTAGGTCATGTCTACATAGTTCTCGAACCTGTAGGGTCCGCACGCTTAACGTTGCGATGACAGTTTTATTATGAGTTTATAAGTTTTGATGTACCGAAGTTTGTTCGGAGTCCCGGATGTGATCACGGACATGACGAGGAGTCTTGAAATGGTCGAGACATAAAGATTGATATATTGGACGACTATATTCGGACACCGGAAGTGTTCCGGGTGATTTCGGAGAAAACCGGAGTGCCGGAGGGGTTACCGGAACCCCCCGGGGAAGTATTGGGCCTTAGTGGGCCTGAGGGGAGAGAGAGGGCAGCAGCCCAAGAGGTGGTGCGCCCCCCCATGAGGAGTCCGAATGGGACTAGGGGAGGAGGCGCGGCCCCCCCTTTCCCTCTCCCTCTCCCTCTCTTTCCTTCCCCTTCCTCCTTCCTAGTGGGACTAGGAAACGGGAGTCCTACTCCCACTAGGAGGAGGACTCCCCCCTCCTTGGCGCGCCCCCTAGGGCTGGCCGGCCTCCCCCTTGCTCCTTTATATACGGGGGCAGGGGGGCACCCTAGAGACACACAAGTTGATCTACGGATCGTTCCTTAGTCGTGTGCGGTGCCCCCCCTCCACCATATTCCACCTCGGTCATATCGTCGCGGAGTTTAGGCGAAGCCCTGCACCGATAGAACATCATCATCGTCACCACGCCGTCGTGCTGACGGAACTCATCCCCGATGCTTTGCTGGATCGGAGCCCGGGGATCGTTATCGAGCTGAACGTGTGCTGAACTCGGAGGTGCCGTACGTTCGGTACTTGGATCGGTCGGATCGTGAAGACGTACGACTACATCAACCGCGTTGTCATAACGCTTCCGCTTACGGTCTACGAGGGTACGTAGACAATACTCTCCCCTCTCGTTGCTATGCCATCAACATGATCTTGCGTGTGCGTAGGAATTTTTTTGAAATTACTACGTTCCCCAACAGTGGCATCCGAGCCTGGTTTTATGCATAGATGTCATATGCATGAGTAGAACACAAGTGAGTTGTGGGCGATACAAGTCATACTGCTTACCAGCATGTCCTACTTTGGTTCGGCGGTATTGTGAGATGAAGCGGCCCGGACCGACATTACGCGTACGCTTACACGAGACTGGTTTCACCGTTACGAGCACTCGTGCTTAAAGGTGGCTGGCGGGTGTCTGTCTCTCTCACTTTAGCTGAATCGAGTGTGGCTACGCCCGGTCTTTGCGAAGGTTAAAACAACACTAACTTGACGAACTATCGTTGTGGTTTTGATGTGTAGGTAAGAACGGTTCTTGCTAAGCCCGTAGCAGCCACGTAAAATTTGCAACAACAAAGTAGAGGACGTCTAACTTGTTTTTGCAGGGCATGTTGTGATGTGATATGGTCAAGACGTGATGCTATATTTTATTGTATGAGATGATCATGTTTTGTAACTGAAGTTATCGGCAACTGGCAAGAGCCATATGGTTGTCGCTTTATTGTATGAAATGCAAACGCCCTGTAATTGCTTTACTTTATCACTAAGCGGTAGCGATAGTCGTAGAAGCAATAGATGGCGTAACAACAACGATGCTACGATGGAGATCAAGGTGTCGCGCTGGTGACAATGGTGATCACGATGGTGCTTTGAAGATGGAGATCACAAGCACAAGATGATGATGGCCATATCTTATCACTTATATTGATTGCATGTGATGTTTATCCTTTATGCATCTTATCTTGCTTTGATTGACGGTAGCATTTTAAGATGATCTCTCACTAATTATCAAGAAGTGTTCTCCCTGAGTATGCACCATTGCGAAAGTTCTTCGTGCTGAGACACCACGTGATGGTCGGGTGTGATAGGCTCTACGTTCAAATACAACGGGTGCAAAACAGTTGCACACGCGGAATACTCAGGTTAAACTTGACGAGCCTAGCATATACAGATATGGCCTCGGAACATGGAGACCGAAAGGTCGAACGTGAATCATATAGTAGATATGATCAACATAGTGATGTTCACCATTGAAACTACTCCATCTCACGTAATCACTTAGATGACTAGAGAGATGTCTGTCTAAGTGGGAGTTCTTAAGTAATATGATTAATTGAACTTAAATTTATCATGAACTTAGTACATGATAGTATTTTGCTTATCTATGTTTGTTGTAGATAGATGGCTCGTGCTGTTGTTCCGTTGAATTTTAATGCGTTCCTTGAGAAAGCAAAGTTGAAAGATGATGGTAGAAATTACACGGACTGGGTCCGTAACCTGAGGATTATCCTCATTGCTGCACAGAAGAATTACATCCTGGAAGCACCGCTAGGTGCCAGGCCTACTGCTGATGCAATTGACGACGTTAAGAACGTCTGGCAGAGCAAAGCTGATGACTACTCAATAGTTCAGTTTGCCATGCTTTACGGCTTAGAACCAGGTCTTCAACGATGTTTTGAACGTCATGGAGCATATGAGATGTTCCAGGAGTTGAAGTTAATATTTCAAGCAAATGCCCGGATTGAGAGATATGAAGTCTCCAATAAGTTCTATAGCTGCAAAATGGAGGAGAATAGTTCTGTCAGTGAACACATACTCAAAATGTCTGGGTATAATAATCACTTGCTTCAACTGGGAGTTAATCTTCCTGATGATAGTGTCATTGACAGAATTCTTCAATCACTGCCACCAAGCTACAAGAGCTTCGTGATGAACTATAATATGCAAGGGATGGACAAGACTATTCCCGAGCTCTTCACAATGCTAAAAGCCGCGGAGGTAGAAATCAAGAAGGAGCATCAAGTGTTGATGGTTAACAAGACCACCAGTTTCAAGAAAAAGGGCAAAGGGAAGAAGAAGGGGAACTTCAAGAAGAACAACAAACAAGTTGCTGATCAAGAGAAGAAACCCAAGTCTGGACCTAAGCCTGAGACTGAGTGCTTCTACTTCAAGCAGACTGGACACTGGAAGCGGAACTGCCCCAAGTATTTGGCGGATAAGAAGGATGGCAAAGCGAACAAAGGTATATGTGATATACATGTTATTGATGTGTACCTTACTAATGCTCGCAGTAGTACCTGGGTATTTGATACTGGTTCTGTTGCTAATATTTGCAACTCGAAACAGGGACTACGGATTAAGCGAAGATTGGCTAAGGACGAGGTGACGATGCGCGTGGGAAATGGTTCCAAAGTCGATGTGATCGCGGTCGGCACGCTACCTCTACATCTACCATCGGGATTAGTTTTAGACCTAAATAATTGTTATTTGGTGCCAGCGTTGAGCATGATCATTATATCTGGATCTTCTTTGAGGCGAGACGGTTATTCATTTAAATCAGAGAATAATGGTTGTTCTATTTATATGAGTAATATCTTTTATGGTCATGCACCCTTGAAGAGTGGTCTATTTTTATTGAATCTCGATAGTAATGATACACATATTCATAATGTTGAAGCCAAAAGATGCAGAGTTGATAATGATAGTGCAACTTATTTGTGGCACTGCCGTTTAGGTCATATCGATGTAAAGCGCATGAAGAAACTCCATACTGATGGGCTCTTGGAATCACTTGATTATGAATCACTTGGTACTTGTGAATCGTGCCTCATGGGCAAGATGACTAAAACGCCATTCTCCGGAACTATGGAGCGAGCAACTGATTTGTTGGAAATCATACATACTGATGTTTGTGGTCCAATGAATGTTGAGGCTCGCGGCGGGTATCGTTATTTTCTCACCTTCATAGATGATTTGAGCAGATATGGGTATATCTACTTAATAAAACACAAGTCTGAAACATTTGAAAAGTTCAAAGAATTTCAGAGTGAAGTGGAAAATCATCGTAACAAGAAAATAAAATTTCTATGATCTGATCGTGGAGGAGAATATTTGAGTTAAGAGTTTGGTTTACATTTGAAACAATGCGGAATAGTTTCACAACTCACGCCACCCGGAACACCACAACGAAATGGTGTGTCCGAATGTCGTAATCGTACTTTACTAGATATGGTGCGATCTATGATGTCTCTTACTGATTTACCGCTATCGTTCTGGGGTTATGCTTTAGAGACGGCCGCACTCACGTTGAATAGGGCACCATCAAAATCCGTTGAGACGACGCCTTATGAACTGTGGTTTGGCAAGAAACCGAGGTTGTCGTTTCTTAAAGTATGGGGCTGCGATGCTTATGTGAAGAAACTTCAACCAGATAAGCTCGAACCTAAATCGGAGAAATGTGTCTTCATAGGATACCCAATAGAGACTATTGGGTACACCTTCTATCACAGATCTAAGGGCAAGATTTTCGTTGCTAAAATCGGATCCTTTCTAGAGAAGGAGTTTCTCTCGAAAGAAGTGAGTGGGAGGAAAGTAGAACTTGATGAGGTAACTGTACCTGCTCCCTTATTGGAAAGTAGTTCATCACAAGAACCGGTTCCTGTGACAACTACACCAATTAGTGAGGAAGCTAATGATATTGATCATGAAGCTTCATATCAAGTTCCTACTGAACCTCGTAGGTCTACCAGAGTAAGATCCGCACCAGAGTGGTATGGTAATCCTATTCTGGAAGTCATGTTACTTGACCATGATGAACCTACGAACTATGAGGAAGCGGTGATGAGCCCAGATTCCGCAAAATGGCTAGAGGCCATGAAATCTGAGATGGGATCCATGTATGAGAACAAATTATGGACTTTGGTTGACTTGCCCGATGATCGGCAAGCCATTGAGAATAAATGGATCTTTAAGAAGAAGACTGACGCTGATGGTAATGTAACTCTCTATAAAGCTCGACTTGTTGCGAAAGGTTTTCGACAAGTTCAAGGGGTTGACTACGATGAGACTTTCTCACCTGTAGCGAGGCTTAAGTCTGTCCGAATCATGTTAGCTATTGCTGCATTTTATGATTATGAAATTTGGCAAATGGATGTCAAAACTACATTCTTGAATGGATTTCTGGAAGAAGAGTTGTATATGATGCAGCCAGAAGGTTTTGTTGATCCAAAAGGTGCTAACAAAGTGTGCAAGCTCCAGCGATCCATTTATGGACTGGTGCAAGCATCTCAGAGTTGGAATAAATGCTTTGATAGTGTGATCAAATCATATGGTTTTATACAGACTTTTGGAGAAGCCTGTATTTACAAGAAAGTGAGTGGGAGCTCTGTAGCATTTCTGATATTATATGTAGATGACATATTATTAATTGGAAATGATATAGAATTTCTGGATAGCATAAAGGGATACTTGAATAAAAGTTTTTCAATGAAAGACCTCGGTGAAGCTGCTTACATATTGGGCATCAAGATTTATAGAGATAGATCAAGATGCTTAATTGGACTTTCACAAAGCACATACCTTGATAAAATTTTGAAAAAGTTCAAAATGGATCAGGCCAAGAAAGGGTTCTTGCCCGTGCTACAAGGTGTGAAGTTGAGTCAGACTCAATGCCCGAGCACAGCAGAAGATAGAGAGAAAATGAAAGATGTTCCCTATGCTTCAGCCATAGGCTCTATCATGTATGCAATGCTGTGTACCAGACCTGACGTATGCTTAGCAATAAGCTTGGCAGGAAGGTACCAAAGTAATCCAGGAGTGGATCACTGGACAGCGGTCAAGAACATCCTGAAATACCTGAAAATGACTAAGGATATGTTTCTCATATATGGAGGTGACAAAGAGCTAGTCGTAAATGGTTACGTCGATGCAAGCTTTGACACTGATCTGGACGATTCTAAATCGCAAACCGGATACGTATTTTTATTAAACGGTGGAGCTGTAAGTTGGTGCAGTTCTAAACAAAGCGTCGTGGCGGGATCTACATGTGAAGTGGAGTACATAGCTGCTTCGGAAGCAGCAAATGAAGGAGTCTGGATGAAGGAGTTCATTTCCGATCTAGGTGTCATACCTAGTGCATCAGGACCAATGAAGATCTTCTGTGACAATACTGGTGCAATTGCCTTGGCAATGGAATCCAGATTTCACAAGACGACCAAGCACATCAAGAGACGCTTCAATTCCATCCGGGACCAAGTCCAAGTGGGAGACATAGAAATTTGCAAGATACATACGGATCTGAATGTTGCAGACCCGTTGACTAAGCCTCTCTCACGAGCAAAACATGATCAGCACCAAGACTCCATGGGTGTTAGAATCATTACTATGTAATCTAGATTATTGAGTCTAGTGCAAGTGGGAGACTGAAGGAAATATGCCCTAGAGGCAATAATAAAGTTATTATTTATTTCCTCATATCATGATAAATGTTTATTATTCATGCTAGAATTGTATTAACCGGAAATACAATACATGTGTGAATACATAGACAAACACAATGTCACTAGTATGCCTCTACTTGACTAGCTTATTAATCAAAGATGGTTATGTTTCCTAACCAGAGACATGTGTTGTCATTTGATTAATGGGATCACATCATTTTTAGGAGAATGATGTGATTGACATGACCCATTCCGTTAGCCTAGCACTTGATTGTTTAGTATATTGCTATTGCTTTCTTCATGACTTATACATGTTCCTGTAACTATGAGATTATGCAACTCCCGTTTACCGGAGGAACACTTTGGGTGCTACCAAACGTCACAACGTAACTGGGTGATTATAAAGGAGTACTACAGGTGTCTCCAAAGGTACATGTTGGGTTGGCGTATTTCGAGATTAGGTTTTGTCACTCCGATTGTCGGAGAGGTATCTCTGGGCCCTCTCGGTAATGCACATCACTATAAGCCTTGCAAGCAATGTAGCTAATGAGTTAGTTACGGAATGATGCATTACGTAACGAGTAAAGAGACTTGCCGGTAACGAGATTGAACTAGGCATTCGATACCGACGATCGAATCTCGGGCAAGTAACATACCGATGACAAAGGGAACAACGTATGTTGTTATGTGGTTTGACCAATAAAGATCTTCGTAGAATATGTAGGAGCCAATATGGGCATCCAGGTCCCGCTATTGGTTATTGACCGAGAATAGTTCTAGGTCATGTCTACATAGTTCTCGAACCTGTAGGGTCCGCACGCTTAACGTTACGATGACAGTTTTATTATGAGTTTATAAGTTTTGATGTACCGAAGTTTGTTCGGAGTCCCAGATGTGATCACGGACATGACGAGGAGTCTCGAAATGGTCGAGACATAAAGATTGATATATTGGACGACTATATTCGGACACCGGAAGTGTTCCGGTGATTTCGGAGAAAACCGGAGTGCCGGAGGGGTTACTGGAACCCCCCGGGGAAGTATTGGGCCTTAGTGGGCCTGAGGGGAGAGAGAGGGCAGCAGCCCAGGAGGTGGCGCCCCCCCCATGAGGAGTCCAAATTGGACTAGGGGAGGGGGCGCGGCCCCCCCTTTCCCTCTCCCTCTCCCTCTCTTTCCTTCCCCCTTCCTCCTTCCTAGTGGGACTAGGAAAGGGGAGTCCTACTCCCACTAGGAGGAGGACTCCCCCTCCTTGGCGCGCCCCCTAGGGACAGCCGGCCTCCCCCCTTGCTCCTTTATATACGGGGCAGGGGGGCACCCTAGAGACACACAAGTTGATCTACGGATCGTTCTTTAGCCGTGTGCGGTGCCCCCCCTCCACCATATTCCACCTCGGTCATATCATCGCGGAGTTTAGGCGAAGCCCTGCGCCGGTAGAACATCATCATCGTCACCACGCCATCGTGCTGACGGAACTCATCCCCGACGCTTTGCTGGATCGGAGCCCGGGGATCGTCATCGAGCTGAATGTGTGCTGAACTCGGAGGTGCCGTACGTTTGGTACTTGGATCGGTCGGATCGTGAAGACGTACGACTACATCAACCGTGTTGTCATAACGCTTCTGCTTACGGTCTACGAGGGTACATAGACAATACTCTCCCCTCTTCTTGCTATGCCATCACCATGATCTTGCGTGTGAGTAGGAATTTTTTTGAAATTACTACGTTCCCCAACATTAGACTAGGGGTGAGCCATTGATGACACATCAAGCCGGATGTGCTCACGTTGACAGAACTCTTCCATGGCACCTTTGGAGAGATTCGTGCCATTATCTATTATAATGTTGTGTGGAAAACCAAAGCGGAAAATCACCTTTTTCATGAATTGAACCATCATGGCCGCATCACACTTGCTGTCTGTCTCTGCCTCCACCCACTTGGTGAATTTATCAACCGCCACCAGAAGGTGGGTCTTCTTATCCTTGGACCTCTTAAAAGGCCCAACCATATCCAGCCCCCAAGTTGCAAACGGCTAGGTGATTGGAATCATCCTCAACTCCTGGGCCGGAACGTGGGCTCGGCGTGAAAACTTCTGACAGCCATCACACTTCCTAACCAGATCCTCAACATCAGCATGAGCTGTTAACCAGTAAAAACCGTGTCGGAAAGCCTTAGCCACCAGGGATTTTGAACCGGCATGATGACCATAATCTCCTTCGTGGATTTCATGCAAGATCTCACAACCTTCTTTAGGAGAAACACAACGTTGAAACGCCCCTGAGACACTGCAATGATGTAACTCGCCATTGGCAATAGTCATGGACTTGGACCGCCGGATTATCTGTCTGGCCAGAACTTCGTCCTAGGGTAACTCGCCCGGGTCATATACGCCAGGTATGGCACTGTCCAATCATGGATAGCATGAAGAACCGCCACCAACTGAGCCTCCGGGTCGGGAACAGCCAGATCCTTCTCCGTTGGTATCTTGACCGACGGATTATGTAGAACGTCAAGAAAGACATTGGGCGGCACCGGTTTACACTAAGACCCGAGCCGGCTTAAAGCATCCGCCGCTTCATTCTTGCACCGATCAATCTGCTCGACTTGGTAACCCTTGAAGTGACCAGCGATGACATCCACCTCACGCTGATAAGCTGCCATGAGTGGATCCTTAGAATCCCAAGTACCAGACACTTGCTGAGCCACTAACTCGGAGTCGCCGAAGCAACGTACTCGGATTAAGTTCATCTCCTTAGCCATCCGAAGACCGTGGAGCAAGGCCTCATACTCAGCTGCATTGTTAGTACAGGGAAACATTAAGCGGAGAACATAACAAAATTTGTCACCTCGAGGGGAAGTAAGAACCACTCCAGCCCCCGAGCCCTCCAATTGCCTGGATCCGTCGAATTGAATAGTCCAGTACAGGTTATCCGGTTTATCCTCTAGCGCCTGCAACTCTGTCCAGTCATTGATGAAATCCATGAGTGCTTGGGACTTGATAGCCGTACGAGGCATATATTTTAACCCGTGAGGTCCAAGCTCGATAGCCCACTTAGCAACCCGGCCGGTTGCCTCCCTGTTCTGGATGATATCTCCCAAAAGGGCGGAACTGACCATGGTGATGGGATGGCCCAGAAAATATTGCTTAAGCTTCCGACTTGCCATAAAAACTCCATACACCAGCTTCTGCCAATATGGATATCTCTGCTTTGATTCAATAAGCACCTCACTGATATAATAAACCGGCCGTTGACCCGGATACTCCTTACCAGCCTCCTTGTGCTCCACCACAATAGCCACGCTGACAGCCCGGGTGTTAGCAGCCACATATGACAACAATGGTTCTTTATCAATGGGGGCAGCAAGAACAAGCGGCTCGGCTAACTACTTCTTCAGATCCTCAAACGTCGCATTAGCAGGATCACTCCAGAAAAAGTTGTCTGTCTTCTTCATCATCTGATATAGGGGGATGGCCTTCTCTCCGAACCAGCTGATAAACCAGCTTAGCGCCGGTTTAGCCAGGGACATAATAGCCTAGATCTTTTCCGTATTAGCTTCAATGACCCTGTTAGACACCAGAAAACCCAAGAGCTTGCCTGTCGGTATACCAAAAACACACTTGGCTGGTGTCGGTGTCAAAACCAGCGGATCTCGGGTAGGGGGTCCCGAACTGTGCGTCTAGGCGGATGGTAACAAGAGACAAGGGACACGATGTTTTTACCCAGGTTCGGGCCCTCTCATTGGAGGTAAAACCCTACTCCTGCTTGATTGATATTGATGATATGGGTAGTACAAGAGTGGATCTACCACGAGATCAAGGAGGCTAAACCCTAGAAGCTAGCCTATGGTATGATTGTTGTAATGGTTGTTGTCCTACGGACTAAAACCCTCCTCTTTATATAGACATCGGAGAGGGCTAGGGTTACACAGAGTCGGTTACAATGGTAGGAGATCTACATATCCGTATCGCCAAGCTTGCCTTCCATGCCAAGGAAAGTCCCATCCGGACACGGGTCGGAGTCTTCAATCTTGTATCTTTGTAGTCTTGGAGTCCGGCGGACGATGATAGTCCGGCTGTCCGGACACCCCCTAGTCCAGGACTCCCTCAGTAGCCCCTGAACCTGGCTTCAATGACGATGAGTCCGGCGCGCATAATGTTCGGCATTGCAAGGCGGGTTCCTCCTCCGAATAATCCATATGAAATTGTGAACACCAGGATAGTGTCCGGCTCTGCAAAATAATTTCCACATTCCACCGTAGAGAGAATATCGTGTACACAGGTTCAATCTGCTGACGTATCTTGTAGCGCGATGTTACGCCACTACCAAGTCTTTACTTGAATTGTTTTTTATTATACCACCTCAGCGCGTTTAGCGAAGCGGTTTCCTTGGCACGTCTTGTCGAAGCAGAGATCGTGTTCCCCTTATTCCGGGATTCTCATCAATACGGACGTGGATAACCCAACCGCGCCATTGATGGTGGCGCTAGGGAGATAAGCGAGTTTTACCAGGCCGGTGGGGACGTATAGTCTTCTTCCGCCTATATATAAGGGGATAAGGATCCACCTTTTTACCTACGCCTTCTTCCTCCTTTGCTTATCCATCTCCGCGCACTCGAGCTCCAGCGCCCAAGTTCGCGCATCTTGTCTCAACCTTCTCCGACCATGTCCGGAGCGGGAGGTAAATGGTTGGCCTCCACCGTTAAGGAGGAGCACATCGCCAAACTGCGCAGTGCCAGATACCTTTCCGGCGACATCGCGCACCGGCTGCCCGACAAGGGGCAGCTCATCCCCACCCCTAGGCCCCATGAGAGGGTCGTATTTCTCCCCCACTTCGTCCGCGGACTGGGCTTTCCACTTCACCCCTTTGTCCGGGGGCTCATGTTCTACTACGGCCTGGATTTCCATGATCTGGCGCCGAACTTCATCCTCAACATCTCGGCGTTCATTGTCGTGTGCGAGGCCTTCCTCTGCATCCAGCCCCACTTCAGCTTGTGGCTCAAGACCTTCAATGTCAAGCCGAAGGTAGTGAAGGGCACGCAGGCGGAGTGCGGAGGCGCCATGTTGGGCAAGATGCCTAACGTCCTCTGGTTCGAAGGGGCCTTCGTGGAGTCCGTCAAGGGGTGGCAGTCGGGGTGGTTCTACATCACCGAGCCGCGCGACCCTACGTGGGCGGCGGCCCCCGAGTTCAGATCTGGTATCCCTGTGTAGCTCACCTCCTGGAAAGAGAGGGGCTTGCTATGGGGTAGTTCGAAGGAGCTGACGGGACTCCAAGCCTGTATCCAGAAGCTGGTGAACAAGAAGCTCAGGCTTGTTAATGTGGTCCAAGTCATGCTCGTCCGCCAGATTCTCCCATGCCAAGAACGGGCATTCAACCTGTGGGAGTTTGATCCGGCACATCACCAGGCGTTGAGCGGGCTCTTCGACACGACGTACGAAGGCGCCTGGAGGGTGCTGTTTAAGGGCGCCGAAGCCCTCGCATCCGCGACGGAGGATCGCGGATTTCACTCGCAGCGTCCAGCTGACGAGGTAAGTGATTCTACCCCTTTACGGGACACTTGTTGTTTAATATTTCGACCCTAAGTGGGTTTCAATCTCCCTTTTCCTTTGACAGGACTGGATGAAGAAGGCCGAGCAGCTCATCTGCCCGGCTCCCCTGCCAGAAAACCCAGTGGACGCCCGTCTAGTGGGGCTGCTGGTTCCGGCACCGCACGTGGTGCCAGAGAAGAAGGCCAAGAAGGTGGCCACGGGTACTCGAAAGAGTTCCCGTTTTCAGGTGTCCGACGACTCCGAGGCAGATTCCTCCCCCGAAGACGAGGAGGAAACAGAGGACTCTCTCCCAGAGGAGGGAGAGAGGAAGAGGAAGGCCTCCCCAACAGGGGAGGCCGAAGGGTCCAAGAGGGGAAGAACTATTCCCCCGGACAGCTCCGCCAACGCCAACATTGGCGAAGAGGAGTGGCCCTCAAGGGCCAGGCCTCCGGCGAGATAGTAAGTATCCGGATTCCTGAATGATTTATAATTTCTTTTCATGTCACATAGTGTCTTTCTAATGCCGCATACTGCCTGCAGTCCGGCCGATGATGATCTCCCCGCTTCGTCGAGCGGGTCGTTGGCTCCATCGGATGTGGATTCCATTCCGACTGCCTCCACCCCTCGCGCCGCTGAGGACGCCGAGGTGGGATCCCAGGAGAGGACCCATCAGGAGGAGGCTCCGGAGGCGCTGCAAGGTAGCCTCCCGGACTTTGCGCCGGACTCCACACCGGAACCCGCAGTGGTTCCAGAGTCCGGCAGGCGGCCCCTTCGCAAGAAGGGCAAGACCGTGACACCGGCAGCCCCCATCCAACCGGAGGCGCCGGACAACTTGTTGGAGGCGCTCAAAGGCACTTCCATCAAGGAAGAACACCGCACTATCATGAGTGCGGTGATTCAGAAGGTTCAGCTCGCCAAGAGCGGGCTGACCGAAGCCTGCAGCAGCCTTCTAACAGGCTTTGAGGTAAGAAGTTAAAACTATGTAAAGTAATACCGCATAGACAGTATCCCCTGATGCTTGGTTCGGTGTTCGGAAAGAAAAGCCGGACTGAGGATCTAAAAAGATATATGCAGGGTTACTAAAAATTATGTCAATATGGGTTTGCAGGCTGCGCTGCTGACCTCTGCCGCACTGACTGCGGAGGTCGGTGCTTCGAAGCAGGACCGCGAGCGGTCCGAGCAAGAGCTCGGCCGTGCCAAGAAGCAGCTCGAGGACAAAGAAGGTGAGTAACACCACTTTGAATAGTTACCTTACAGAAAAGGATTTAGGTTGCAATAAAAATAACAAGGATAACGTGGGTACTGCAGGGGCCACGAACGAGGTGGCAACCCTGAAGGAGGCTGTGTCCGCGGCCGAACGCAATGCGGCCGCAGAACAGGCAGAGCGAGAGAAGCAGGAGGCGCGTGAGGGAGTCCTGGACTAGGGGGTGTCCGGACAGCCGAACTATCATCGTACGCCGGACTCCAAGACTACGAAGATACAAGATTGAAGACTCTATCCCGTGTCCGGATGGGACTTTCCTTGGCGTGGAAGGCAAGCTTGGTGATACGGATATGTAGATCTCCTACCATTGTAACTGACTCTGTGTAACCCTAGCCCTCTCCGGTGTCTATATAAACCGGAGGGCTTTAGTCCGTAGGACATAACCTCCATTACAACAATCATACCATAGGCTAGCTTCTAGGGTTTAGCCTCCTTGATCTCATGGTAGATCCACTCTTGTACTACCCATATTATCAATATTAATCAAGCAGGACGTAGGGTTTTACCTCCATCAAGAGGGCCCGAACCTGGGTAAAACATCGTGTCCCTTGTCTCCTGTTACCATCCGCCTAGACGCACAGTTCGGGACCCCCTACCCGAGATCCGCCGGTTTTGACACCGACATTGGTGCTTTCATTGAGAGTTCCTCTGTGCCGTCGCCGATAGGAAGGATGCCTCCACCCGTCTTCAAGGACGGTATTTTCACCAAAGGGGCCTTGGCCGCCGGCCAAACTATCCGGCTAGGTGGTTTCCTTATGACCGCCTATTCGGCCACTGCTTCGACAATGACTTCTCAAGTCGTCAAAAGCAATCTTCACGTCAGCTCGGAACTTGCCGAGCGGCTGGATCCAATAGAGCTCTCGTCTGTCAATGAGCTCTTGGATCGCATCGCCGCCCTGGGAGTCGCTATGGACTACAATCAGATTGGGCTTAAAACCAATCTGAGAGAGATTAACTCTCCCCAGGTCACCCACCACGTCGCAGTGGTAGAGGAACAATGCGGCGACTCTTCTCCTGTATTGAAAACTAGTCATGTCCGGGCTCCCGAAACCTCCATGCCGGATTTCCGCGGAGGGATGGACTTCGATCAAGCACTGAACTTAAAGTCAGGCATCGGACCGGACTCGTTGGACAACGTCCAGCAATCCAAGCTTCCAAATTTGGAAACTTCACAGCCTTCAAGCCCTGAGATGGGTAGGGTTCCAGATTTTATTCCACCCACCCGCCCAGACATATGCGATCTATCTCTAATACGGCAAGAGCCCGCTGAAATAGTACATCACTACTGGGCCAGATTCCTCCTGGTTATGGACAGGATAAAGGACTGCCGAGAGGAAAACACGATCTCAATCTTTTGCAATAATTGCACGAACAAGGGAATACTGAACGCCATCAGCCATCGTGAAATTACACGCTTCGCCGATCTAGCGTCCATAGTATGAAAGTACTGTGCGATGGAGAGTTTCCGGAAAACCGAAAACCAATTTTGTGACAATCCGGCCCAGAATACAACCCTAGTCCGCAACAAAAGGGTGCATCACACTCAGGCCCCAGATACAAAAACCAAAAAGCAAAAACCCCATAGAGGGCACGGAACCGTACTGGAGGGATGGCTCAGTGGACCCTGTAAACTTCACAGTACAGAGGGCGCCGTCCCAACACACAGCCTTCGAGCATGTTGGATATTACGGCAGGTGGCCAAAAGTGGCGAGGAGCTTCTAGCCCCGGAAAACCACTCCAACAATACCAGTACGGTATCAACAGTCTTTGAGACCTTCGCATCAAATAATATGCGGAAACGAACTATCCGCGACCTCGCCAAAGTCTACCAAGTAGCAACAACAAATCCATGGAGCAACATAGCCATCACCTTCAACGCCAGCGACGAACCTAAATTCCGAACAGCCCGAGCACCAGCCGCACTGGTACTTAGTCCAATAGTGGATGGCTTTCGACTTACAAAGGTCCTCATGGATGGCGGCAGCGGATTAAACCTCATCTACGAGGAAACTCTTCAAAAAATGGAAATAGACTGGAGCCGTATTGAGCGAAGCAGCACAACCTTCATAGGAATAATCCCTAGCCGGGAAGCGCGCTGCACCGGAAAAATCACACTTGATGTGGTGTTCGGCTCGCCAGACAATTATAGATCCGAAGAAGTCACGTTCCAAGTGGCTCCGTTCAACAGCGGATATCACGCTATATTAGGATGAGAGGCATTCACAATTTTTCAAGCAGCCCATTACGGGTACATGAAGCTCAAAATGCCTGGGCCCGGTGGAATAATCACTCTCGTTAGTGATCCGGATATAGCACTCCGCGCCGGGAACAAGATAGCCGCATTAGCCCTGGAGGCACTATCCGAAGCCCTAGCGGCAGAAGAACTCACCGCACTGCGCTCTACGGTGAATAGGGACGATGTGATACTCGACAAGAGATCCAAGTCCACCTCCTTTAAACCAGCAGATGAAATAGTAAAATTCCAGGTCCACCCAACGGACCCAACAAAGATGGCCTCCATCGGGGCACAGTTGAACCCTGATGTAGACGCCGCACTGCGAGAATTCCTTCGGGAAAATTGGGACATCTTCGCCTGGCACCCCTCGGATATGCCCAGAATCCCACGCAGATTGGCAGAACACAGCCTAAACATCCTAAAAAGATTCAAGCCAGTCAAATAGGCTCTTCGACGATTTTCCGAACCCAAAAGACAGGCAATGGGAGAAGAGCTAGCCAAACTATTGGAAGCCGGATTCATCAGAGATATCAAACATCCGGATTGGCTAGCAAATCTGGTAATGGTACCAAAGAAGGACAAATCCGGGCGCCTATGCGTCGATTTTAAAGACCTCAATAAGGCTTGCCCAAAGGATCCCTTCCCCCTCCCCCGCATTGACCAAATAATCGATGCTACTGCAGGGCACGATTCATTGTGCTTCCTCGACGCATACTCTGGCTACCATCAAATCAAGATGGCGGAAGCAGACCAAGCCGCAACGGCATTCATCACTCCATATGGACCATTCTGCTTCAACACGATGCCCTTCGGACTTAAAAACGCCGGCGCAACATATCAGCGCATGATCCAAACATGTCTGGCCACCCAGATCGGCAAAACAGTAGAGGCATACGTAGACGACGTAGTCGTCAAAACCAAACACGTCGAAACTTTAGTAGACGACTTGAGGCTCACATTCGACAACCTTAGAGCATATGACATCAAGCTGAATCCGGAAAAATGCGTTTTCGGCGTACCAGCCGGAAAGCTGCTGGGCTTCATTGTATCCGGTAGAGGAATTGAAGCAAACCCGGCCATGATCCGAGATCTGTCACAGTTGGATATTCCAAAAGACCTCAAACAGATACAAAAATTGACTGGATGCGTGGCAGCTTTAAGCCGCTTTATCTCCCGCTTGGGAGAAAAGGCACTGCCCCTCTATCGCTTCCTTAGGCGCACCGAACAGAAATAAAGGCCATATTGGCAACAAATCCGGTCCTAGCTGCACCCAACCTGGGCAAACCAATGTTGTTATACATCGCAGCAACACATCAAGTTGTAAGCGCGGTACTCGTCGTCGAACGAGAGACAGAAGGGCATAAATTCCCTCTTCAAAAACCAGTGTACTACATATCCACTTTGTTAACCCCCTGCAAGTCTCGTTACCCGCACTATCAAAAGATTGCGTATGCGGTGTTCATGGCATCCCAGAAGCTCCGACACTACTTTCAAGAGTGTTCGATAACAGTGGCCTCCGAAGTACCACTTAATGACATTATAAACAACCGCGATGCAACGGGCAGGATTGCAAAATGGGCCATTGAGCTCTTACCATTCGATATAACCTACAAACCTCGGCGAGCTATAAAGTCACAAGTTTTGGCTGACTTTGTCGCTGAATGGACCGAAGCCGAACTCCCTAAAGAGTACGGCACATACTCCAATTGGACTATGCACTTCGACGGCTCTAAAATGTTGGACGGACTAGGGGCTGGCGTCGTATTAACGTCCCCGACCAGGGACACAGTCAAATACGTACTTCAAATAATGTACACGGACTCCAACAACGCAGCCAAATACGAGGCCCTTCTACATGGTCTCCGGATGGCAATCTCCATGGGCATTCAACGCCTAGAGGTGCGCGGGGATTCAAACCTTGCAATATCCCAAATAAATGGAGACTTTGACGCCAAGGATCTGAAAATGGCAGCATATCGCAACGCTGTCCTAAAAATGTCAGCTCGGTTTGAAGGACTTGAATTCCATCACGTAGCCCGAGATAATAACCAAGCAGTCGACGTACTGGCATGCATCGGCGCAAAACGTGACGCTGTCCCTCCAAATATCTTCCTGGGACGGCTCTTCAAGCCATCCGTACTATGGGAAGAGGAGTCCGGAAACGACAAACCGGAAAAAACCGCTAATCAGAGCCATATGCCACCCACCGCCCTCAAAACTATACCCATTACCTGGCCGTTCGCGGTCTGGGGGCTTGACATGGTTGGACCCCTTAAAGGGGGAACCCACAAGCAAAGGTACCTATTGGTCATGGTGGACAAATTCACCAAATGGATAGAGGCCAAACCAGTCAAAACGGCAGAGTCCGGACCAGTGATAGACTTTATATCCGGGGTAGTACACTGTTATGGTGTCCCCCACAGCATCATCACCGATAACGGCACGAACTTCACGGCCGACAAGGTTAAGTCATGGTGCAAAAACATGGGCATTAAGCTCGATTACGCTTCAGTCTATCATCCTCAAACCAACGGTCAAGTGGAACGAGCAAATGGTCTAATAATGAGCGGCATTAAACCCAGACTAGTGCGTCACTTACAAAATCTGACACGCACTGGGTTGAGGAGCTCGACTCCGTGCTCTGGGGGCTGCGGACAACGCCCAACTGTACTACCGGATTCACACCATTTTTACGGTATACGGCGCAGAGGCAGTTCTGCCCTGCGACATTATACATGACTCACCTCGAGTACGCATGTATGAAGAAAGAGAAGCCGAGTTGGATCGGCAGGACAGTTTGGACGCATTGGAGGAAGAACGCGACGTCGCCAAGGCTCGTTCCGCATTCTATCAGCAGCAGGCTCGAAGATATCAAAGCAGAGAAGTACGGGCCAAGACTTACAATGTTGGCGAACTAGTTCTACGCCTGCCGGACAAGAAAAAGGACAAGCTGAAGCCCAAATGGGAGGGCCCCTTCATCATCGATCAAGTCCTGACCGGCGGAGCGTACCGTCTACAAAATGCATCGGACAACCGACTCGAGTCGAACCCGTGGAACGCAGCCCGCCTCCGAAGATTCTATGCCTAGTGCTGGCCTAAGAGTTCGTCCCCTTCCCCCGTCCAAATTTTTACACTTCAGCTGTCTTTTGTTTCTCTTTCTTCTCTTAACCCTTTTCCTTAAAAGCCCGTAAGGGCCTACTTGCGCATTGTTCGCACATACTTGATGTGCTATCCGCACTCATTATACCTGGGGGCTTCCTTTCCAGAAGCTCAATTATAAGGGCTTTATGCCCAGCACATGTGTCAAGCTTCCACATGTACCTTTTACTCACCATTATATGCATCGATATGACTTAAGTTTTGGCCAACCTGGGTTGCCTGGCTCCTGTGCTTACCCCTATGTTCCCGATTGTTCGGCTAGGAGGTAAAGGGAGCACCTCTGCGATTGTTACTGCCGGGTCAGCCGGATGTGTACCTCAGACTGGGTGAAGCCGAAAGCTAGCGTTCTTAAGGGAATATTCGGTCGGTGACTTGAAAGATGATTTTTTACCTACTTATTTATCTGCCCCCAGATGTTTTTCTGCTTTTTTCGCAGTCCGGACATGCACTTTAGGGCATGCCTCCCAGGGAAAGGAACCCTTAACGGAACTATTCTCCCTGGAAGATGTTTCTTACTAACCATGTAATATAACATAACTAGTTGGGCACTTGTCTGATAAAGCACTAATGACCCCTACGCCTGGTCTCCATGCATACCCCGGTTGTTTCTTAAACAAGAAGGTATTCGGACACACTCCGTACTCTAGGGTCCCGAGGTTGAAGCGAAAAGGTCAGCAAAGACAAACGATCTACAATCCGGCTAGAAGGCATTTCACATGTCTTTTTAAAATACATTGTCAAATTTACTGACTGTATTCCTCCTCAATCCCGTCTAACAGGCTGTCAAACTTACAGTCCCGTTGGGAAACTTTAGCAGCCAACTCTACTTGGATGTATACTAAACTCACAGGGATCTCCTTCCCATCGGGCCCCACAGGTCCGACCTCGGCCATGTGGTTGGGATCCGCCTTCTTGTACCGCGTCTTCACCATGGCCCAAGCCTCCCTGGCACCTTGGCGGCAGGCCGAAATCTTCCATAAACGGAAGCGCTGCCGCACTCCCTGAAGCTTCTCCGCAAGCTCCCCAAGGCCCTCGGGTAGGGAGAAGGCTGGCCATAAAGCCTGGACGCCGCCGCTCATCGCCTGCCGAACTCGTCCGAGTAGTTGCAACAGCTCGGGAAGTTGATCACCCATTGATACGGGCATCTCCTCCGCAGGACGACCTGTGAGTATACCTACAAGACATATTTTGTCAATTGACTTCCTCGCCGAACTCTTCTTTTCAAAGGAGTTCGCTCAAGCACTTACTATAGATGCCGCGACGAAGCCACTGATTCTCCTTAACGGAGCCGGACAGCTCGACCCGAACGCCTTTCAGCTCTTCTCCAAGCTGGGCGTGGGCATCTTGGAGCTTGTTCCTTTCCTGCTGCACTCTATTCAGCACCCTCTCGCCGGCCTTCAGCTGGCGCAGCAGTTCCTGCCTGTCCGGATCTTGTCTGACAGCACCTGCAATGTCATTATTAGACTTGCGCGCACGCCGCACAGCGCTTATATTTAAAAGCAAATGTGTTACCAGGAGGGGCCTCTGTGTTTCCTCCCGCGGCAGCAAGTGCGGCCTCAAGTTGGGCCTTGCACTCTTGCAGCTCCTGAGACAGCTGGGTATTCTTCTCGGTAAGATCCTGCATTTCAAATGATCCTTAAATCAGTTAACATAAATACTTTAAGTCTCGGGGGCTACTGGCATATATAACTATTAAATTCCCTTACCCATATGTCTTTTACATACTGCTCCGTGGCTCTGGTAAAACCATCTTGAGCAGCACGGAGGTGCGCGTCCCCCGCGTAAAAGGCATTCAACGCCTCAGGGGAGAAGCACGCTTCACGAAATACTATCCAGCGGCGCCTGTGGTTCATGGCGCTCTCCACCTCAGACTTGGTGGCGGACAGTCTGTCGGCATCCTCTGTTGGAGGAGTATCCGGCCCGCGCCTTGCGCTTGCCTCCCCCTCTAGACCGGGTGCTGGAGCCTGGCTATTAGAGGTCGGATTGGCAACCTCTACACCCGCAGTCCGGCGGGCGCTTTTTCTCCTACAGAGATCATGAGCACTCAAACGCTTCCTAGGAACGTTGCTCCAAATAATTAATTACGAGCTATACCTTTACGGCGACGTTTCAGTCTGCGCCGCGCTCCTTTTCTGCCTACTGGTCCGGACTGGCCTTTGTTGGTCAGCAGCCGCGGGCTCAGCTTCCCGCCTTGAAGGCGCTTCCTGCAAAACACCATCGTACGCGAAGGTCAGAAATGGGCAAGGAAGAAATAATGGTGTCTGGACTTCCGTCACAATCACCTGGGAAGCCGGATATAGTCCGGGGTAGTCAGCCGTAATGGCGACTAAAGCATTATCCATGCTTAGCTGGTGGAACACCCCGTCGATTAGCTCCACCTGAATGTCCGGATCATCCTCGGAGGCCGGATCCTGGGATCTCTCTGGATCCTCGGGTTGCGGAGCTAGACTTATCATGTCCTCCACAATCCGACGCAGTTCCTGCGCCGAAGACATAATATGAGAAGCTTAAACTTCGAAAACATGGGTCGAGCCCTTAAAGTGTTCGCTTACCCAACGACGGGGGTTATTCATGGAGAACCAATTCAACGGGTTCGTCTGAAGGAAGTCCTCCTTCTCCCCCTTGTACAGGCCGGACAGGATCATCACCAGATCCTCGGCCGAATCCGGTCCTTTGCGGCCATGACGGGTGGCGTCGTCTTCCCCGTTGAAATCCCACATAGGGTGGCCCCTGTATTGCAGTGGCTGCACCCCCCGCGTAATGCATGTTGCCATGACTCCAATCATGGTCAACCCGGAATGGGCCAGTAATCTTATTCGTCCCATCAGATAATGGACGCTCTTGTCTTCCTGAAGTTGGAGGCTCCGCGGGCGCCAACTAAGGCGTTTCTTCAGAGGAGCAGTACTGAACTCCGGGAGGCCGACACGGACAGGGTCCGGCAGCGGAGTGCCTTCTTAGGGGTTCCGGATGGATCTCCGGTCCCGGCAATGCGCCATATTTCGGCGCCACCCACTTGATATATAGACCCCTCATGAGAACGGGGTACAAGGCAGAACAACCTCTTCCACAGTGCAAAATGGGGCTCGATGCCCAGAAATAGCTCGCAAAGAGCTACGTAACCCGCGATATGCAGGATAGAGGCGGGTGTAAGGTGATGGAGCTGGAGTCTGTAGAACTCCAGGAGCCCGCGGAGGAACGGATGTATAGGAAATCCGAGTCCCCTTATCAGATAGGGGACGAAGCATACCCGCTCCCCTTTGTTGGGACCTGGGGTAGCCTCCGCCTGCTTCCCACCTTGGTAGGTGGCCAGCCCGGCTCGGACCGGAACCATGAAGGCCGGAGGGAGATATCCCCCCGCTTGGAGCTTCACTAGCTCGTTGTGCGGAACAGAGCATCTCCTCCAGTCTCCTGGCAGTGGGCTAGGAGCGCGAGAAGAGGAGCCGCGCTGACGGTCCATGATGGAATGGATTCTGGGTCAAAGGCGCTCCGATGAGTATTCGCGGAAGGAAGATGGTGTGATTTGGATCTGGATTTTTGCCTCTTTTATGGGCAGATACTCGCACGACTAGGGGGTGAAACATAAAAGATACCCTGGCTTTTCGCGTTCGTGCGACGCGTGGAAGAAGGCAATTATTGGGTGTAGAAGCCAAGAAGCACGGCATTTATAAGGAAGCCGGACACTGTTCGGCAGGTACATGGAACTTAAAGGGAGAACCCGCCTTGCAACGCCGAAGACTATATACGCGCTGGACTTATTGTCATTGAAGCCTGCTTCGGGGGCTACTGAGGGAGTCCTGGACTAGGGGGTGTCCGGACAGCCGGACTATCATCGTCCGCCGGACTCCAAGACTACGAAGATACAAGATTGAAGACTCCGTCCCGTGTCCGAATGGGACTTTCCTTGGCGTGGAAGGCAAGCTTGGCGATACGGATATGTAGATCTCCTACCATTGTAACCGACTCTGTGTAACCCTAGCCCTCTCCGGTGTCTATATAAATCGGAGGGCTTTAGTCCGTAGGACATAACCTCCATTACAACAATCATACCATAGGCTAGCTTCTAGGGTTTAGCCTCCTTGATCTCGTGGTAGATCCACTCTTGTACTACCCATATTATCAATATTAATCAAGCAGGACGTAGGGTTTTACCTCCATCAAGAGGGCCCGAACCTGGGTAAAACATCGTGTCCCTTGTCTCCTGTTACCATCCACCTAGACGCACAGTTCGGGACCCCCTACCCGAGATTCGCCGATTTTGACACCGACAGCGCGGGTGGCGGAAGTGCGGCAAGAGCTCCAGGCTCTCATGGAAAAGCATGAGAGTTTGGAGCGCGACTCAAAGACTCGAGAGTCCGAGCTTGCCTTGGCTCTCGAAAGTGCCAAAGCCGCCAAGGCCGAGGCCCATAAGGCCCTTCAGGAGGTTGAGGATGTGAAGAAAATAGCAGCGGGTAAGGCCTTTTTCATGCAAAGCAAGCATGTTAATGTAAACTACGTGACACTTACCCGAATTCGGAGCTCTCCAGGGGCGTTTGTAGATCTGCCTCGCAGTGTATCCGATGCCGCCGCATTCTACCGTGGCGAGGAGGGGAGCTCAACGGAGAAGGTCTTCTGGTCTCAGTACGCTGAGGCCGGCCTTCCGGTGCCCCCTAGCGACCAGCTGAAGCAGCTGGTCGAGCTCCACAAGGTAGCCGAGCAGGCCAAGAAGGGCCTCATAGTCCGGCTGTGGCCTGGAGAGGCCATGCCTGGGAGCTACTTCGGCCTCGTGCAGCGGCTGGTGGATGCGTGCCCCTGGGTGGAGGTCATCAAGCGCTCCGCCTGTATTGAAGGCGCTCGTCGGGCCCTTGCCCGCGCAAAGGTGCACTGGGGCAGGCTGGATGCGAAGAAGCTTATCACTAACGCGCCACCAGCGGGCAAGGAGTATCGTACGCCTGAGATGTACTATAAGACTGTCCTGAAGGGTGCCCGCAAGATTGCGGATGAGTGCCCCAGAGATGTAATTATTGAGTAGACTCGCTATGTAGTATCGTGTGCGCTGAAAACTTTGTTCATATGCGCCAAGCAATGCTTGTTTGATTTAAAATATTACCTTCCGTGCGGCCGTTTATAAAAATCTGAGAGATGGCAAGTCGTCGGCTTTAGCCCCCAAGCCACGAGTGCTGGGGTGTTCGGGATAAACTTGAGCACTCTTGTTCCAATCTTTGGGTCCATCTAGGGAGGCGCTCAACACAACGAACAAGGCAACCGGACTTATAATGCTTGAACACTCTCACTTAGCCATAGAATTCTATAATTTTAAATTTCGGCGAAGCCCCTAGTATTCGGAAGACCGAGTTCGGGGCGCTATCCATGCCTTGGCCGGACCTTATCCGGTTCTTCGCTTGAAGCGGCATAAGTCTTTAAGGACTCGAAAAGACCTTTCGAACAGCGACCACTCTCTCACCTTATCATGACAGTCAGTTTTAGCTTTCTCCACTAAGGCGCTCGCCCAGCTCAACCGGGGCGCAATCGCAGTGGTTCTCCCAGTGCCACCTTAGCCAACAGAACGGAACGTAAGGTACCAAAACGTGGGAGCCGGGCAAACCCAACTATTGACCCAAGACATGATTCGGAGCCGATTCATATAATGCTATAAGTTCGGGGTGCCGCACTTGTGAAAGTGTTCGGACTTATCACACCATAATGCAGGGAACATAAGCCCCTGGTGTATTCGGCCGTACCAAAATATACGGGTGCAAGATGTCATTAGTGAACATATATGTAAAGTAATGCAATTACAGGCAAAAAGTGCTGCATTATTTATTCAAGGAATTCTGCTATGAGTGCGGAATGATACAAATAGTGCGGTAAGCAAGGGATTGGACTAATTAAACATGTCCCCCTCCAGGGGTGGGCTGCGGACTAGTGTATATAATCAAATTTAATGCTCGTAATGGAGACCACCTGAGTGTTCGTCGCAGCCTTTCTCCCTCCCTGGCTGTTGTATCGTGAGTTCGGCGGGTTCGCCGCCGGACAGGGCCTCTGGTGAACGGAGTCCTGTGTATACAAAGAAGGAAAATAATAAAAAAGAGCGACACACTTGTGAGCCCCTGGTGTGGTTGAGCCGCACTCTGGGTCTGCTGTGGTCGTGCCCCTCCCCCTAGGCCCATGGTATCTCCAGAGCGTAATGATGTACGCGGAGGGTTGGTCTTGCAATTATGCAAGGGCTGGGGTTCGGGCCGCATTGCTACGCGTGCTCGGAACGTGCCAGGTGGTCTTGGTTGATGTTGCTCCGGGCGCGTTTGGCCGTGTCCGGCCGTTTAACGGCCGGACTCGAAAATTACCTTAGAAGGCTGCTCTGTACTTCTGCTGCAAGAGCCGCTGTATGTTCCTCCATTGACCGTGATGACTCCACGAGGGCCTGGCATCTTGAGCTTGAGGTATGCGTAATGTGGCACCGCGTTGAACTTTGCGAATGCGGTTCGTCCGAGCAGAGCATGATAGCCGCTGCGGAACAGGACTATGTCGAAGATTAACTCCTCGCTCCGGAAATTGTCCGGGGATCCGAAGACCACTTCCAGTGTGACTGAGCCTATACAATTGGCCTCAACACGTGGTATGACGCCTTTGAAGGTCGTCTTTGTAGGTTTAATCCTTGAGGGGTCTATGCCCATCTTGCGCACTATATCCTGATAAAGCAGGTTCAGGCTACTGCCGCCGTCCATCAGGACTCTCGTGAGGTGAAATCCATCGACGATTGGGTCTAAGACCAATGCGGCGAATCCGCCATGGCGGATGCTGGTCGGATGGTCTCTTCGATCGAAAGTGATCGGGCAAGAGGACCATAGATTGAACTTAGGGGCGACTGGCTCCATCGCATATACGTCCCTTAGTGCATGCTTCCGCTCCCTCTTGGGTATATGGGTTGCGTATATCATGTTCACCATCCGCACTTGTGGGGGGAAACCCTTCTGTCCTCTACTGTTTGGCGGCCGGGTCTCTTCCTCGTCGTCGCTGTGCGGCCCCTTGTCGTTGTTTTCGGCAATTAACTTGCCTGCCTGCTTAAATACCCAACAATCTCTGTTGGCATTGTTAGCTGGCTTTTAGGGGGTGCCTTGTATCTGGCATGAGCAGTCGAGTATTCGGTCCAAATTGGATGGACCCGGAGTGGTTCTTTTGAATGGCTTCTTTCGCTGACCGGGTTTAGAGCCTCGGAATCCGGCGTTGACTGCTGTATCCTCCTTGTCGTCGCCGTTAACGCGGCGTTTATTTTTGCTTTGACGCGACCTGCCATTGTGGTCCTTAGTGTACGGACTACCAGCATTTTTGCTGAGGTTGTTGCTGCGAGCTAGCTAGCTATCCTCTCCCGCACAGAAGCGGGTCATTAATGATGTGAGGGCTACCATGGATTTCGGCTTTTCCTATCCTAGGTGCCGGGCTAGCCACTCGTCGCGGATGTTATGTTTGAAGGCTGCGAGGGCCTCTGCATCCGGACAGTCGATGATTTGATTTTTCTTTGTTAAGAACCGCGTCCAGAATTGCCTGGCCGATTCGTATGGCTGCTGGATTATGTGGCTTAGGTCATCGGCGTCTGGTGGTCGCACATATGTGCCCTGGAAGTTGTCGAGGAATGCGGCTTCCAGGTCCTCCCAACACCCAATTGACTCTGCGGGCAGGCTGTTAAGCCAATGTCGAGCTGGTCCTTTAAGCTTGAGCGGGAGATATTTGATGGCGTGGAGATCGTCGCCGCGGGCCATATGGATGTGAAGGACATAATCTTCGATCCAAACCATGGGGTCTGTCGTGCCATCGTAGGATTCAATGTTTACGGGTTTAAACCCTTCAAGGATTTGATGATCCATTACTTCGTTAGTGAAGCATAGCGGGTGTGCGGCGCCTCTGTATTGAGAAATATCACGACGTAGCTCAAGGGAGCATTGTCTGCTGTGTTCGGCCTGGCTGGAGTTTATGTATCTGGCTCGACGGTATTCGTCGTGGGTCGTGGGGCGCCCATGTGATCCATAGATAGATCTGGATTGTCTTGCCTTATCCTCCAATATATCCCGCAAGTCCGGCGCGCTCCCCCGTGGCTTCGTACTTTTTGAGCGATGACGGGGTACGGTCTTGATGGAAGGCCTGGATGCCTCTCTATCGCGACCACGGGGTGGTCGGTCAGCCGTATTGTGCGCTGGTGATGAATGTATATATGCTTCCTCCTCTAATCGGGGGAGCAACTTGCGTTTCGGGTAGCTCTTGGAGGGGCGTTCGAGTTTGTACTCTTCGGCCGCGAGGACCTCGGTCCATCGGTCGGCTAGCAGGTCTTGATCAGCTTGAAGCTGCTGCTGCTTTTTCTTTAGGCTATTTGCTGTGGCCATTAGCCTGCGTTTGAAACGTCTTGTTTGACGGGATCCTCGGGCACAACGAATTCGTAGTCGTTGAGGCTTGCCTCGTCTCCGGAGGGAGGTATGTAATTATCATCCTCGACCTCTTCGTCTGCCGCTCTCTCGTGAGGGCTTGCTTCTGCATCCTCCTGCGCTGAATCTTGCAGGAGGGGATTGTCTTCGGCACTCTCTGGGGTGTTATTACCCCCTATGCCGGAATCTCCGTTCTTGCTATGGTGGGATTTAGAGCGGCGCCGCTGACGCCGGCGCTTGGGCTGTTTCTTTGAGGAATCTGCCTCCGCTGCTTTTTCGCCGTCCCCATCTTTTGGGGTGTCCACCATGTATATGTCATATGACGAGGTGGTCTTCCAGTGCCCTGTAGGCGCTGGTTCTTGTTCGTCTCCGGCATCGTCGTCCATACCGTCGATGTCTTCGGAGTCATAGTCTAGCATGTCGGTTAGATCGTCGACAGTGGCTACGAAGTGGGTGGGGTTTGAATTTGTTTGTCGTCCGCATCCCAACCATCCTGGCCATAATCCGGCCAGGGCTCTCCGGATAGCGAGAGATGCTTTAGCGAATTTAAGATGTCGCCAAAGGGTGAGTGCTGAAAGATGTCAGCAGCGGTGAACTCCATGATCGGTGCCCAATCGGATTCGATTGGCAGGGGCGCAGGAGGTTCGGAGTCCGGCAGGGAGTCCGGCACCTCGGAGTCACAAGTTTTATAGGGGACAAGGCCAGTGTTCGGCTCCATCTCCATGGAAGTTGAAACTCTCGAGGAGGTGTCCAGCCACCCGTCCTCGATCTGCGCGATCGGCTCCGAACTATGGGTCGGAGCGGATTCATGTGCGGCCTCCAAGGCACTGTCCGGCGGTAGAGCTAGATCGTGCCCACCGCGACAGTGCGGCACGCTCGGCTGCGGATCGGATCCATCGAAGATCAAGTCTCCGCGGATGTCCGCCGTGAAGTTTAGGCTTCCAAATCTGACCTGACGGCCAGGGGCGTAGCTTTCGATCTGCTCCAGATGGCCAAGTGAATTAGCCCGCAGTGCGAAGCTGCCGAATACGAAGATCTGTCCGGGGAGAAAAGTCTCACCCCGGACGGCGTTGTTGTTGATTGAAGAAGCCATCGAGCCTATCAATGACGACACAGAGGAACTCTCAATGAAAGCACCAATGTCGGTGTCAAAACCGGCGGATCTTGGGTAGGGGGTCCCGAACTGTGCGTCTAGGCAGATGGTAACAGGAGACAAGGGACACGATGTTTTTACCCAGGTTCGGGCCCTCTCGATGGAGGTAAAACACTACTCCTGCTTGATTGATATTGATGATATGGGTAGTACAAGAGTGGATCTACCACGAGATCAAGGAGGCTAAACCCTAGAAGCTAGCCTATGGTATGATTGTTGTAATGGTTGTTGTCCTACGAACTAAAACCCTCCGGTTTATATAGACACCGGAGAGGGCTAGGGTTACACAGAGTCGGTTACAATGGTAGGACATCTACATATCCATATCGCCAAGCTTGCCTTCCACGCCAAGGAAAGTCCCATCCGGACATGGGTCGGAGTCTTCAATCTTGTATCTTCGTAGTCTTGGAGTCGGGCGGACGATGATAGTCCGGCTGTCCGGACACCCCCTAGTCCAGGACTCCCTCAGCCTGATTAAGCATCATCTTATAAACCCGGAGATTTTCAAAGGTTTCCTTCAAATCAGCTATCAAAGTCTCTGCCTTCCTGGATTTCACCATGATATCATCCACATAAGCATGAACATTGCGGCCGATCTAATTATGAAGAAAATTCTGCACACATCACTGATAAGTCGCCTGGGCACTCTTGAGCCCAAAAGGCATAGATACATAGCAGAAGGCTCCAAAAGGAGTTATAAAAGCCGTCTTCTCCTGGTCCTTAACTGCCATTTTGATCTGATGATAACTGGAATAAGCATCCAGAAAACTCAAATGCTCACAATCCGCCGTAGCATCAATAATTTGATCAATACAAGGGAGAGCAAAACGATAAGCTGGACAAGCCTTGTTCAAATCTATGTAATCCAGACACATACGCCAAGTGCCGTTCTTCTTGAGTACCAGCACCGGGTTAGCCAACCACTCAGGGTGAAAAACCTCCACAATAAACCCTGCTGCCAAGAGCCGGGCTACCTCCTCACCAATAGCCTTGTGCCTCTCTTCGTTGAAATGGCGGAGAAACTGCTTAACGAATTTAAACTTGGGATCGATATTAAGAGTGTGCTCAGCGAGTTCCCTCAGTACACCTGGCATGTCAGAAAGCTTCCATGCAAATATGTCCCGGTTCTCACGGATGAACTCAATGCGCGTGCCTTCCTATTTTGGATCTAGGTTAGTGCTAATGCTAAACTGCTTGGATGAATCGCCAGGAACAAAATCAACCAACTTAGTCTCATCAGCCGATTTAAACTTCAATGCCGGATCATGCTCCATAGTTGGCTTTTTCAAAAATGTCATATCTGCCGGATCAACATTGTCCTTATAGAATTTCAACTCCTCTGTTGCACAAACTGACTCAGCATAAGCCGCATCACCTACCTCACATTCCAAAGCGACCTTTCAGCTTCCATGTACTGTGATGGTCCCCTTATGACCCGACATCTTGAGCTGCAGATAAACATAACACGGCCTCTCCATGAACTTAGCATAAGCCGGCCGTCCAAACAGGGCATGGTACGGACTCTCTGACCTTGAGTCATGATCATCTCCAAAAGCAACTTCTAGAGCTATCTTACCGACCGGGTAAGCCGATTTACCAGGCACCACACCGTGAAAAACGGTGTTCGACGGTTTAAGATTCTTATCTGTCAACCCCATGCGACAGAAGGTTTCTTAATACAAGATGTTGATACTGCTCCCTCCATCCATGAGCACCTTGGTGAACTTATAACCTCCAACCTGAGGTGCCACCACCAACGCTAGGTGACCCGGATTATCAACCCGGGGCGGATGATCCTCTTGGCTCCACACAATGGGTTGTTCAGACCAGCGCAAGTAACGGGGCACTGCTGGTTCAACGGAGTTCACTGCCCTTTTATGAAGCTTCTGATCGCGCTTGCATAGGCTAGTGGTGAAGACATGATACTGCCCACCATTCAACTGCTTCGGGTGGCTCTGGTAACCCAACTTTTGCTGCTGTTGATTCCCCTATTTATTATAACCTCCCTGGTTTCCCTGATTGCCTTGATTACCATGTCCACCCTGATTACCTTGAAATACTGAACCGGAGTTACCTCCACCATAACCCGACCCGTCAAACCCAGGTCCTGAACCGCCAGACGGTCCCTGATCATACCGGAAAATGTCCGAGTTTTTGAACTCCCGCATAATAAAACAGCCCTTCCAGAGGTGCGTAGCTGGCTTTTCTCGCTTCCCGTGCCTCGGGCAAGGTTGATTTAACAGGCGCTCAAGATTGACACCTGATCCTCCACTCCACGGGGCGGTCTACCCTTACGACACTGTCCATTGTCCTACGCATTGGTGTTAGCCACAAAATCGGAATTACTATCCGCTTTATGCTTACCATTGTTCCCATGGCCCGCCTGGTTATGTTGCTGCCCTTTTGCACCGCCGTTCTTCTTTCCCTTCCCCGGCTTCTCATCGCTAGACTCGGGATCCTTGGTACTATCAGAATCGGCATATGATAACCCACAAGTGTAGGGGATCGCAACAGCTTTTGAGGGTAAAGTATTCAACCCAAATTTATTGATTTGACACAAGGGGAGCCAAATAATATTCTTGAGTATTAGCAGTTGAGTTGTCAATTCAACCACACCTGGATAACTTAGTATCTACAGCAAAGTATTTAGTAGCAAAATAGTATGATAATAAAGGTAACGATAGCAAAAGTAATATTTTTGGGTTTTGTAGTGATTGTAACAATAGCAATGGAAAAGTAAATAAGCGAAACACAAGATGTGAAAAGCTCGTAGGCATTGGATCACTGATGGATAATTATGCCGGATGCAATTCCTCATGTAATAGCTATAACATAGGGTGACGAAGAACTAGCTCCAGTTCATCAATGTAATGTAGGCATGTATTCCATAAATAGTCATACGTGCTTATGGAAAAGAACTTGCATTGCATCTTTTGTCCTACCCTCCCGTGGCAGCGGGGTCCTAGAGGAAACTAAGTAATATTAAGGCCTCCTTTTAATAGAGAACCGGAACAAAGCATTAGCACATAGTGAATACATGAACTCCTCAAACTATGGTCATCACCGAGAAGTATCCCGATTATTGTCACTTCGGGGTTGTCGGATCATAACACATAATAGGTGACTATAGACTTGCAAGATACGATCAAGAACACATATATATTCATGAAAACTTAATAGGTTCAGATCTGAAATCATGGCACTCGGGCCCTAGTAACAAGCATTAAGCATAGCAAAGTCATAGCAACATCAGTCTCAGAACATAGTGGATACTAGGGATCAAACCCTAACAAAACTAACTTGATTACATGGTAAATCTCATCCAATCCATCACCGTCCAACAAGCCTACAATGGAATTACTCACGCACGACGGTGAGCATCATGAAATTGGTCATGGAGGATGCTTGATGATGATGACAACGACGAATCCCCCTCTCCGGAGCCCCGAACGGACTCCAGATCAGCCCTCCCAAGAGAGATTAGGGCTTGGCGGCGGCTCCGTATCGTAAAACACGATGAAACTTTGTTAGTGATTTTTTTCTCCCTAAACGTGAATATATGGAGTTGTAGTTGAGGACGGTGGAGGTCTAGGGGCCCCACGAGACAGGGGGCGCGCCCAGGGGAAGGGGGGCGCCCCCCCCCCCCCACCCTCGTGGATAGGGTGTGGGCCCCCTGGTCTTGATTCTTTCGCCAGTATTTTTTATATTTTCCGAAAAGTGCCTCTGTGGATTTTCAGGACATTCCGAGAACTTTTATTTTCTACACATAAAACAACATCATGGCAGTTTTGCTGAAAACAACGCCAGTCTAGGTTAGTTTGATTCAAATCATGCAAGTTAGAGTCCAAAATAAGGGCAAAAGTGTTTGGAAAAGTAGATACATTGGAGACGTATCAACTCCCCCAAGCTTAAACCTTTGCTTGTCCTCAAGCAATTTAGTTGATAAACTGAAATTGATAAAGAAAAACTTTTACAAAATCTGTTTGCTCTTGTTGTTGTAAACATGTAAAGCCAACATTCAGGTTTCAGCAAATATGATGAACTAACCATACTCACAATAACACTTAGGTCTCACAATTACTCATATCAATAGCATAATCAGCTAGCGAGCCATAATAATAAAACTCGGATGACAAAACTTTCTCAAAACAATCATAACATGATATAACAAAATGGTATCTCGCTAGCCCTTTCTGAGACCGCAAAACATAAATGCAGAGCACCTTTAAAGATCAAAGACTGACTAAACATTGTAATTCATGGTAAAAGAGATCCAGTCAAGTCATACCCAATATAAACCAATTGTAATGAATGCAAATGACAGTGTGCTCTCCAGCGGGTGCTTTTTAAAAAGAAGGGTGATGACTCAACATAAAAGTAAATAGATAGGCCCTTTGTAGAGGGAAGCAGGGATTTGTAGAGGTGCCAGAGCTCGATTTTAAAATAGAGATTGAATAACATTTTGAGCGGCATACTTTTGCTGTCATCGCAACAACTATGAGATGGTTGTATCTTCCATACTACATGCATTATAGGCAGTTCCCAAACAGAATGGTAAAGGTTTGTACTCCCCCAAGCACCAACAAGCATCAATCCATGGCTTGCTCGAAACAACGAGTGCCTCCAACTAACAACAGCCCTGGGGGAGTTTTGTTTAATTATTTTGATTTGCTTTGATATTTTTGGATCATGGAACTGGTCATCCCGGTTACCGGCCCTTTCTCGAGAATGAGGAGCGGAGTCCACTCCTCTTGAGAATAACCCACCTAGCAAGGAAGATATAGGCAGCTCTAGTTGAAACATGAGCTGCTCGAGCATACAAAACAAAATTTCATTTGAAGGTTTGGAGTTTGGCACATACAAATTTACTTGGAACGGCTGGTAAATACCGCATATAGGTAGGTGTGGTGGACTCATATGGAACAACTTTGGGGGTTTAAGGAGTTTGGATGCACAAGCAGTATTCCCGCTTAGTACAGGTGAAGGCTAGCAAAAGACTGGGAAGTGACCAACTAAGAGAGCAACAACAGTCATAAACATGCATTAAAATTAATTTACATCGAGCACAAGCATGAGTAGGATATAATCTACCATGAACATAAATATCATGAAGGCTATGTTGATTTGTTTCAACTAAATGCGTGAACATGTGCCAAGTCGAGTCACTCAATTCATTCAAAGGAGGATACCATCCTATCATACCACATCATAATCATTCTGATAGCATGTTGGCACGCAAGGTAAACCATTATAACTCATAGCAAAATCAAGCATGGCACAAGCAACTATAATCTCTAAATGTCATTGCAAATATGTTTACTTCATAATAAGCTGAATCAGAAACGATGAACTCATCATATTTAAGAAAACAAGAGAGGTGGAGTTCATACCAACTTTTCTCATCTCAATCAGTCCATCATATATCGTCATTATTGCCTTTCACTTGCACGACCGAACGATGTGTATAATAATAAGAGTGCACGTGCATTGGACTAAGCTGGAATCTGCAAGCATTCAACTCAAGAGAGAAGACAAAGTAATAAGGGCTCTAAGTTAAATAAACAAGCATGCATATAAGAGCCACTAAAAATTTTCAATATGGTCTTCTCGACCCCCAAAGGAAAGAAAATAAAACTATTTACACGGGAAAGCTCCCAACAAGTAAAAAGAAGAATAAGAAATCATTTTGGGTTTTCATTTTAATTTCTACTACAAGCATGGAAATTAAACTAACTAATTTTTTGGTTTTTCCTTAGAGTTTATCAAACACACAAGAAGAAAACTAGAAAAAGAAATTTAAACTAGCATGGATAATACAATGAAAGAGTATGAGCACCGACGACTAGTGTGTGAACATGAATGTAAAGTCGGTGAGAAATACGTACTCCCCCAAGCTTAGGCTTTTGGCCTAAGTTGGTCTAGTACCAAGGACTGCCTGGCTGATATCCGTAGTTGTAGCTGGGGTCGTACTGAGATGCAGTGGCAACCGCCTCCTGAGCTGCGGCATGTTGGCGAGCTGCCTCCGCTCTCCCCTCATGTTCAGCTACTTCCTCCCTGGTAACAACATATCTTCCTTTCGCCTGATAATCAAAAAGGTGGGGAGCAGGAAGAGTAACATGGACGACGTTGCGTCTGTTATAGATTAGTCGATAATGGAGGAATTGTTCATTCCTCCTTAGAAATTGATGATTGACCATAGCTTCATTATCCAAATAAATAGGAGGTATTATCATATCCCCCTCTCGTGGGGCTATACCAAGTTAATTAGCCACACGTGTTTCACAAATTCCTCCAAATAAATTTCCCTTTCTACTATTATTCTGGAACCTACGTGCAACTATTGCCCCCAAGTTATAACCTTTATAACCTAACACAGCGCTCTTGAGGACACACAGATCAGGGACACACATGTGACATGCTTCATCTTTACCGTTAATGCATCTACCAATGAAGAGAGCAAAATAATGTATAGCAGGAAAATGAATGCTCCCTATGGTATCTTGTGCTATATCCCTAGATTCTCCCACAGTAATACTAGCAAGGAAATCTCTAAATTCAGATTTGTGAGGATAATTAATATTGACCCACTGTGGGAGTTTGCAAGCAGTTGTAAAATCCTCTAAGTCCATGGTATAAGATGTATCATAAATATCAAATAGGACACTAGGAGAATTACGCGTACAGTTATATTTAAACCTCTGCACAAAGGAATCAGTCAATTGATAGTACTGAGGACACTTATCTTGTAAGAAGTCCTCCAGCTCAGCATTACACACATACGCGTCAAATTCCTCCTTAAAGCCTGCTTCGACAATAAAATCAACGGATGGCCACTCACAAGCTCGTACATCCGCGTCCCTCGGCAATTCAACATCTTGCTCCCGTATAGCAATCATGGGCCCTTTCTTCACCGAGGAACCACCTTGGTACATTCTCCTAGACATAATTATTTTTTCTGAAAAATTTCTAAAATTTTAGTAACTTCAAAATAAAAGTGAATAAAACTAAACAAGATTGGTAGCAACTACTCCTACAAGTGCCTAGAGCCTATATCATGCATTAGAATTGCTTGGGACCTCATAAATTTGACATGCAAGCTCAAGAACATGGTCACCTATGCAGCAATTTGCAATGAATAAAGCACTATAACAAAAACTAATTGGACCAATGGAGGAGTCGCATACCAAGCAACAATCTCCCAAAGCAGTTTTGTGAATGGAGCTTTGAGCTAGGAGATCAAAAATCGCAGCAAAATGAGCTAGAACTCGTGCTTGAGCTGGATGGGGATTTTTTGGGTAGAAGATGAAGTGTGTGGGTGCTGGCATAAGTGGAGGGGGGCCACCAGGGGCCCACGAGATAGGGGGCGCGCCCTCCACTCTCGTGGCCTGGTGCTTGCCCCTCCTGCAGTGTTTTCAGTGCCTAAAATCCTCAAATATTCCAGAAAAAAATACTAAATTTGCAGGGCATTTGGAGCACTTTTATTTTCGGGCTATTTTTTTAATGCACGGATAATTCAGAAAATAGATAGATAATACTATTTTTGATTTATTTATTCTAAATAACAGAAAGTAAAAAGTAGGTACAGAAGGTTGTGCCTTCTAGTTTCATCCATCCCATGATCATCAAAATGAATCCACTAACAAGGTTGATCAAGTCTTGTTAACAAACTCATTCTGAATAACACGGAACCGGAGAAATTTCGAATAACACTAAGTTACCTCAACGGGGATATGAAAATCCCCAACAATAAGAATATCATAATTTTTCTTGACAGTAGGGAGAGGAAATTCAAAACCTCCAATAATAATAGTTGAAACTTTTCCAATAGAATTGAGTCTATGAACTTGAGATTGTTTCCTCGGAAAGTGTACCGTATGCTCATTACCATTAACATGAAAAGTGACATTGCCTTTGTTGCAATCAATAACAGCCCCTGCAGTATTCCGAAAAGGTCTACCAAGGATAATCGACATACTATCGTCCCCGGGAATATCAAGAATAACAAAGTCCGTTAAGATAGTGACATTTGCAACCACAACAGGCACATCCTCACAAATACCGACAGGTATAGCAGTTGATTTATCAGCCATTTGCAAAGATATTTCAGTAGGTGTCAACTTATTCAATTGAAGTCTATGATATAAAGAGAGAGGCATAACACTAACACCGGCTCCAAGATCACATAAAGCAGTTCTAACATAATTTCTTTTAATGGAGCATGGTATAGTTGGCACACCCGGATCTCCAAGTTTTTTGGTATTCCACCCTTAAAAGTGTAATTGGCAAGCATGGTGGAAATTTCAGCTTCCGGTATATTTCTTTTATTTGTAATGATATCCTTCATATACTTAGCATAAGGATTTACTTTAAGCATATCAGTTAAGCGCATACGTAAGAAGATAGGTCTAATCATTTCAGCAAAGCGCTCAAAATCCTCATCATCCTTTGTTTTGGATGGTTTAGGAGGAGAGGGCATGGGTTTCTGAACCCATGGTTCTCTTTCTCTACCGTGCTTCCTAGCAACAAAATCTCTCTTATCATAACGTTGATTCTTTGATTGTGGGTTATCAAGATCAACAGCAGGTTCAATCTCTACTTCATTGTTTTTGCTAGGTTGAGCATCAACATGAACATTATCATTAACATTATCACTAGGTTCATGTTCATCAACTAATTGTGTTTTAGCATTAGAGATAGAAATATCATTGGGATTCTCAGGTGTGTCTACAGTAGGTTCACTAGAAGCATGCAAAGTCCTATCGTTTTTCTTTTTCTTCTTTTTAGAAGAACTAGGTGCCTCTAAATTATTTCTCTTAGAATCTTGCTCGATTCTCTTAGGGTGGCCTTCAGGGTACAAAGGTTCCTGAGTCATTCTACCAGTTCTAGTAGCCACTCGAACAGCATAATCATTTTTATTATTTAATTCCTCAAGCAAATCATTTTGAGCTTTGAGTACTTGCTCAGCTTGAGTAGCAACCATAGAAGCATATTTTCTAATGAGTTTAAGTTCACCTTTAACTCTAGCCATATTATCGCTCACGCGTCCTATCTTGAAAGCATTATTCTTTAACTCTCTACCAACATAAGCATTAAAACTTTCTTGTCTAGCCATAAAGTCATCAAATTCATCTAAGCATGGGCTATGAAATTTAGTAGAGGGGATTTCAACTACATGTGTCGGGTTATCAAGACAATGTGAATCTTCGATAGGCGGTATACTAAGACCATGTATTTCTTCAATAGGAGGTAAATTCTTAACATCTTCAGCTTTAATACCTTTTTCTTTCATTGATTTCTTTGCCTCTTGCATATCTTAAGGATTGAGAAATAAAACACCTGTCTTCTTCGGAGTGAGTTTAGGAATAGGCTCAGGAGTTGGCTCAGGAAGAGTCCAATTATTTTCATTAGTCAACATATTATTCAATAGTAATTCAGCTTCGTCGACTGTTCTTTCCCTGAAAACACAACCAGCACAACTATCCTAGTAGTCCTTGGAAGCATCGGTTAGTCCATTATAAAAGATATCAAGTATTTCATTTTTCTCTAGAGGATGATCACGCAAAGCATTGAGTAATCGGAGAAGCCTCCCCCAAGCTTGTGGGAGACTCTCTTCTTCGATTTGCACAAAATTATATATTTCCCGCAAGGCAGCTTGTTTCTTATGAGCAGGGAAATATTTAGCAGAGAAGTAATAAATCATATCCTAAGGACTACGCACACAACCAGGAGCAAGAGAATTATACCAAGTCTTAGCATCACCCTTTAATGAGAACAGAAATATTTTAAGGATATAAAAATAGCGAGATTTATCATCATGAGTAAACAGGGTAGCTATATCATTCAACTTGGTAAGATGTGCCACAACAGTTTCAGATTCCAGGCCATAAAAAGGATCGGATTCAACTAAAGTAATAATTTCAGGATCAACAGAGAATTCATAATCCTTATCAGTAACACATATAGGTGAAGTAGCAAAAGCAGGGCCAGGTTTCATTCTAGCATTAAGAGACTGCTGCTTCAATTTAGCTAATAATTTCTTAAGATCATATCTATCATTGCAAGCAAAGATAGCTCTAGCAGCTTCTTCATTCATAACATAACCCTCAGGAACAACAGGCAATTCATAATCATTGGGAAAATTTTCATCATTGCTATCATCAATAAAAGCATCTTCAATAATTTCATTCCCCCTAACTCTAGCAAGTTGTTCATCAAGAAATTCACCTAATGGCAAAGTAGTATCACGCACAGAAGTAGTTTCATCATAAGTATCATGCATAGCAGAAGTGGCATCATCAATAACATGCGACATATCAGAATTCATAGCAGTAGCAGGTTTAGGTGTCGCAAGCTTACTCAAAACGGAAGAGAATCTAGTGCAGAGCTAGATGGCAGTTCCTTACCTCCCCTCGTAGTTGAGGGAAAAATCTTGGTCCTGTCGTCTTTCAAGTTCTTCATAGTGATCAATAGATATAAATCCCAAGTGACTCAGAGAATAGAGCTATGCTCCCCGGCAACGGCGCCAGAAATTAGTCTTGATATCCCACAAGTGTAGGGGATTGCAACAGCTTTCGAGGGTAAAGTATTCAAACCAAATTTATTGATTCGACACAAGGGGAGCCAATGAATATTCTTGAGTATTAGCAGTTGAGTTGTCAATTAAACCACACCTAGATAACTTAGTATCTGCAGCAAAGTATTTAGTAGCAAAGTAGTATGATAATGAAGGTAACGATAGCAAAAGTAATATTTTTGGGTTTTGTAGTGATTGTAACAATAGCAACGGAAAAGTAAATAAGCGAAACACAATATGTGAAAAGATCGTAGGCATTGGATCAGTGATGGATAATTATGCCGGATGCGATTCCTCATGTAATAGCTATAACATAGGGTGACACAGAGCTAGCTCCAGTTCATCAATGTAATGTAGGCATGTATTCCGTAAATAGTCATACGTGCTTATGGAAAAGAACTTGCATGACATCTTTTGTCCTACCCTCCCGTGGCACCGTAGCGGAAACTAAGGGATATTAAGGCCTCCTTTTAATGGAGAACCGGAACAAAGCATTAGCACATAGTGAATAGATGAACTCCTCAAACTATGGTTATCACTGAGAAGTATCCCGATTATTGTCCCTTCGGGGTTGTCGGATCAAAACACATAATAGGTGACTATAGACTTGCAAGATAGGATCAAGAACACACATATATTCATGAAAACATAATAGGTTCAGATCTGAAATCATGGCACTCGGGCCCTAGTGACAAGCATTAAGCATAGCAAAGTCATAGCAACATCAATCTCAGAACATAGTGGATACTAGGGATCAAACCCTAACAAAACTAACTTGATTTCATGGTAAATCTCATCCAACCCATCACCGTCCAGCAAGCCTACGATGGAATTACTCACGCACGGCAGTGAGCATCATGAAATTGGTGATCGAGGATGGTTGATGATGACGACGGTGATGAATCCCCCTCCCCGGAGCCTCTAAGGGACTCCAGATCAGCCCTCCCGAGAGAGATTAGGGCTTGGCGGCGGCTCCGTATCGTAAAACGCAATGAAACTTTCTCTCTGATTTTTTTCTCCCCGAACGTGAATATATGGAGTTGGAGTTGAGGTCGGTGGAGGTCCAGGGGGCATGAGACAGGGCGGCATGCCCCCACCCTCGTGGACAGTGTGTGGGCCCCCTGGTCTTGATTCTTTCGCCAGTTTTTTTAGAATTTCCGAAAAGTGCCTCCGTGGATTTTCAGGACATTCCGAGAACTTTTCTTTTCTACACATAAAATAACATCATGGCAGTTCTGCTGAAAACAGCGTCAGTCCGGGTTAGTTTCATTCAAATCAAGCAAGTTAGAGTCCAAAACAAGGGCAAAAGTGTTTGGAAAAGTAGATACGTTGGAGACGTATCAGTATACTTAACCAAAGCTGCCATAAGTGTTCCCATGTCATTGTAGTGACGCTTGAGTCGTCCCAACTTCAACTTCAGCGGCTTAAACCGACAATTGCCCTCCAATGTTATGACTACTGAATCAGCGTTGATGCGGTCTGATGAATGCAAGATCTCCAAAACCCAGCGCACCCAATGGGTTGTTGATTCGCCTTCTTCTTGGACACAGGCGGCCAGATCCACAATTGACATGGGTTGCTTGCACGTGTCCTTGAAGTTTGTTATAAACCGGGCCTTCAACTCGGCCCATGACCCAATGGAGTTAGCTAGCAAACTTTTTAACCAAGTGCGAGCCATTCCATCCAACATCATGGTGAAGTACTTCCACATGCCGCTTAATCCACATCCAACATCTCCATTGCCATCTCATAACTTTCGACCGGAGGGGTAAATCGGCGATGTAATTGGGCACCTTACGCGGGCCCTTGAAATCCTTGGGCGGTCGCACATTTGCGTAGGGCCGGGGTGAGACACGGCACCCCCAAGAGCTGAAAGCAAGACCTTGTTCCACTGACATTGTCGGACGAACCAGAGTAAGCTATGCTGCTAACTCAGCTTCTCGACGCGCTCTACCATTATCCACCATGTCCTGAGCGTTTGCACCACCACGCGTCGGATTAGGCCCTCAAGGGGCGTCACGGTTCCGCGCACTGCTTGACACATCCGGTTCATCAATGTGTCTGCTGTAACTCCTGCTCGGGCGAGGGGTTGAATGAATTCTATCTCAACTATACGAATAAGCTTGCTGCTGAACCATAGCTGTTTGAAGGAGATCTCTAGCCCGCCACATCTCAACCGCCGTTGGGAACTCACCCTCCATTGGAATAGCTGCCAGCCGCGATGCCGCAGCGATCATGTTATCCAAAGGGGTGGAGAAGTGACCTGGTGATGTTGGCATGTACTGTGGCGGGTCATGGGTCCGTCGAAGCGGGTCCGTCAACCGTGGCTGATCCGGCGCTCCTGTCCCAGGTGCCTCAGTCCGGTTTACCGCTGCCGGATTATTGGGCCCTGCTCCTGGCGTGTTGAAGAGATCCATTGCTTCATAAACCGGTGGTAAACGAGACCGATGCCTCCTCCTCAACACGTTGTTTGAAGCGTTATTATCTAGCATGAGCCGGTAATTCTCTGCATGAATCCGCTGTGACTGGGCATCTAAAGCGGCCCGCTCATCAGCCATCCTGGTTTCCTCAGCCGCCAAGTCCTCTTTGGCCTGAGTTATCTGATCTCGCAGCTTTGTGACCTCTGTGTTATGCTGATCTTGAGTCTCTGGGGTAACCTCCGTGGTCAACAGTGTCATTCAGGCGTCCAACAAACCGGACAGAACTTGAGCCGGTCGGCACACGTGGCCTCCTGCCCCGGCTGCCGATCCGGAAACCATTGCTGCTGCAGTTGAGGACTGCAACGTGGGCTGCGTACTAGCCATGAAGATCGCAACCCGGTTCGGCGGTTCAAGGGGGTCCGGAATACTGTCGCCATCGGAACAGCCCCCAAATCGGTCGTCTTGTAGTTGGTATAGTGACTCGGTCTCACCGGTGGATGACTCGCCATCTGAATAAACGACTGTCTCACCATCGGACACCGGTTTAGATTCCACACCATTGATGAATCCTACGAACGCACACTTCATGGCAGGCTGAACCTGGGCGGGGCTTGCACGCTGAGCCGTATCGATGAGGTCGGCGCAGATGTCCGGCTTAGGGCCCGATTCGCCGATTTTGCCGATGAAGGCATGAATTCCTCCGAAGGGGACCCGGTACCCATATTCGATTGAGCCGGCCTCGGGGCCCCAGCCTGCGTCGTCGATGTAGAGCTTGCTGCGATGACTCTTAGTCATCCGGCCCATGGCGTATCCCTTGAAAGTTGCCCTTCAAGAACTCGAAACCATCGTGCGATAGCCCCACGGTGGGCGCCAGCTGTCATGGAATTATCACGTCAGATGTCCTAGTAAGAGGACTTAGTCATGGAACCATTGCAACAAGATTAGCTTAAAGGGGTTAAACCGGACAAAGGGCACGGGGAGTTTATACTGGTTCGGCCCCTTGCGGTGAAGGTAAAAGCGTACGATCCAGTTGTGCTGGAATTGATGGGGTCTCAATGAGCAGGGAGCGAATCCGCTTTACCTATCTCTCGAGTTGTTGTTTCCTGTCCCTCAACCGTCATTGGGTCGTCCCTTTATATACACAGGTTGACGCTTGGCAGTTTACAGAATCCCGAGGCCGGCTCATACATGTGTCCGGCTCGGTTTCTACCTTTCCCTATCTTACAACACAAGTTACGTATCTCATGGCAGTTTATGTCTATGGGCCCTAATCCGCCCTTGGGCTCTGGGCCGTTAAGTCTCTATAATAAAACATCATACTCCTTGTCTTCGTGGGCTTCAATACGGATGACTCCTTGTGAGTATAACCCGGCCCCTCCTGGGCGGTTTATACTCAGTAGTTATATCCCCAACACGAGGTCTTCATGAGCAAGCAAGTTGGATGCACATCCACTTAGTTTCAGTTTGAGCTTTCATACACTTATAGCTCTAGTGCATCTGTTGCATGGCAATCCCTACTCCTTGCATTGACATCAATTGATGGGCATCTCCATAGCTCGTTGATTAGCCGCGTCGATGTGAGACTTTCTCCCTTTTTGTCTTCTCCACATAACCTCCACCATCATATTCTATTCCACCTATAGTGCTATATCCACGGCTTGCGCTCATGTATTGCCTGAGGGTTGAAAAGGCTGAAGCGCGTTAAAAAGCATGAACCAATTGCTTGGCTGACACCGGGATGAGCATGAGGGGTACCTTGTGTTAAGAAAAGGGAGCATAAAAGACTATATGATTTTGTAGGGATAACATTCTTTAGCATTGATATTTTGAAAGACATGATTGTTTGTTGGGATGCCCTAAGTATTTTTTTTATGTCAAATGATAGACTATTGCTTTGAATCACTCGTGTCTTAATATCCATGCCATGATTAGATATATGATCAAGATTGTGCTAGGTAGCATTCCACATCAAAAATTATCTTTTTATCATTTACCTACTCGAGGACGAGCAAGAATTAAGCTTGGGGATGCTGATATGTCTCCATCGTATCTATAATTTTTGATTTTTCCATGCCAATATTCTACAACTTTCATATACTTTCGGCAAGTTTTTATATTATTTTTGGGACTAACATATTGATCCAGTGCCCAGTGCCAGTTCCTGTTTTTTTGCATGTTTTATCTTTCGCAGAAAACCCATCTCAAACGGAGTCCAAACGGGATAAAAATGGATGGAGAATATTTGGAATATTTGTGATATTTGGGAGGAAGAATCAACGCGAGACGTTGCCCGAGGGGGCCACGAGGCAGGGGGGCGCGCCCTGGGGGGCAGGCGCGCCCCTGACCCTCGTGGGCACCCCGTAAGGCAGTTGCTGCTCTTCTTTGGCAGCAAGAAAGCTAATTTTCAGAAGAAAAAAAATCTTGGCAAAGGTTTCAATCCAATCGGAGTTATGGATCTCCGGATATATAAGAAACGGTAAAAATGCAGAATACTAGAACACAGAAACAGAGAGAGAGACAGAGAGACAGATCCAATCTCGGAGGGGCTCTCGCCCCTCCCACGCCATGGAGACCATGGACTAGAAGGGAAACCCTTCTCCCATCTAGGGAGAAGGTCAAGGAATAATAAGAAGAAGGGGGCTCTCTCCCCCTCGCTTCCGATGGCGTCGGAACGCCGCTGGGGGCCATCATCATCACCGCGATCTACACCAACACCTCCGCCATCTTCACCAACATCTCCATCACCTTCCCCTCTTTCTATATTCAACGGTCCACTCTCCCGCAACCCGTTGTACCCTCTACTTGAACATGGTGCTTTATGCTTCATATTATTATCCAATGATGTGTTGCCATCCTATGATGTTTGAGTAGATTTTCTTTGTCCTATCGGTAATTGGTGAATTGCAATGATTGGTTTAATTTGCTTGTGGTTATGTTGCTGTCCTATGGTGCTCTCTGTGTCGCGCAAGCGTGAGGGATTCCCGCTGTAGGGTGTTGCAGTACGTTCATGGTTCGCTTATAGTCAGTTGCTTGAGTGACAGAAGCATAAACACGAGTAAGGGGGTTGTGGCGTATGGGATAAAGGGGACTTGATGCTTTAATACTATGGTTGGGTTTTACCTTAATGATCTTTAGTAGTTGCAGATGCTTGCTAGAGTTCCAATCATAAGTGCATATGATCCAAGAAGAGAAAGTATGTTATCTTATGCCTCTCCCACATAAAACTTGCTATCGGTCTAGTGAAGTAGTCATTTGCTTAGGGACAATTTCACAACTCCTACCACCACTTTTCCACACTTGCTATATTTACTTTATTGCTTCATTATCTAAACAGCCCCTAGTTTATATTTTCGTGCTCTTTATTATCTTGCAAACCTATCCAACAACACCTACAAAGTACTTATAGTTTCATACTTTTTCTAGGTAAAGTGAACGCTAAGTGTGCGTAGAGTTGTATCGGTGGTCGATAGAACTTGAGGGAATATTTATTCTGCCTTTAGCTCCTCGTTGGGTTTGACATTCATACTTATCGAAAGAGGCTACAATTGATCCCCTATACTTGTGGGTTATCAAAAGGACACCACAAGATTGAACCCAAAGCTAAGCACTTCTCCCATTGCAAGAAAGATCAATCTAGTAGTCCAAACTAAACCGATAATTCGAAGAGACTTGCAAAGATATCAAATCATGCATATAAGAATTCATAGAAGAACCAAATAATATCATAGGTAATCTTGATCATAAATCCAACAATTCATCGGATCTCGGCAAACACACCACAAAATAATATTACATCAAATAGTTCTCCAAGAACATCGAGGAGAACATGGTATTGAGAATCAAAGAGAGAGAAGAAGTCATCTAGCTAATAACTATGGACCCGAAGGACTGTGCTAAACTACTGACGCTTCATGGAGAGGTAATGGTGTTGATGAAGAAGCTCTCCGTGATCGAATCCCCCTCCGGAAGGACACCGGAAAAGGTCCCTAGATGGGATCTCACGGGTACATAAGGTTGCGGCGGTGGAAAAATGGTTTCATGGCTCTCCTAGATGTTTTTGTCGGCATCCTGGATTTGGGGGTATCCAGCCCTGCCTGCCTGCGGCCCACCACGTGGCTCCATGAACGGCCTGGTAAGGCCTAGCTTCAACACCAACACCGCAAGACCCTCGCGAGGGGCCAAGCCTCGTGAGGCGGGCGACGCCAAGACCCCCAAAGGAGTCGGGCTCCTTAGGAGGGCTCCTAAGGGGCGGAGAGTTCTATGCAAGCTACCTCATGAGGCACAGCTGACGTGAGCCATGACGACCAAGGCCAGGCCGGCGCCAGGAGGGCGCAGAGCGCATGTTTCCTCTTCGGTGCAAAGGAGGCAAGCCACAGGTGCGAAGTCCCGAGGAATCAACCAAAGGTTTCAATTCCGGTGCAACAAGACCAAGACCGCCAGGACGGCAGGACGGAGGTCATCGATGAGCCCACCGCAGCGTCACGACCAGAGGCTTTTCACAGGCGAAGACTACTTTTGTCAGGATAGACTGTACTACTTGTCCCCTTTCAAATCCCGCCGTTGTGGGATCCCTTCCCGCTCATATTTGGGAAGAGGACCAAGGCCACTATTCATAGGGCTTAGCCTCCACCATAGTGAGGGGGATCCATTCTCACCCGACCACCACACCACCTCAAGAACACCTCACCCCCTGAGGCTTGTTCATCCATTGTACCAGTTCATCCACAGCCCTCCGAGGCAATCCACCACACCACACTGGATTAGGGTATTACACCACAACGGTGGCCCGAACCAGTATAAATCTCTGTGTCTTTGTGTCTTTCCGAGCTCGACGCGCTAGGATTAGGAGGATCGCGAGTAAGCAGGCTGGGAAAATTAAGATCTCCGCACGCACCCGAGTGTTCGAACCTCTCAAGGGTTGCCGGATCCCTAAATCCGACATTTGGTGCTCCAGGTAGGGGTGCATCGGATCCTCTCTTCCGTTTTTCGATCCACCACCGCTCCGACACCTCCATGGCTGACGCGCGCCGGGCTCGCACTGAGCGTCGGGCTGTTGTCCCTGCCCACGTCGCTCAGACGGCTCCAACGGGTGATGGCTGTGCCCGCCGCGCTCCTTCTCCGGTGGCCAACGCTGCCACGGGACCTGCCGGCCACGAGCAGCAAACTTCATCGCTGCACCAGTCGGTGTGCCATGACGGCCGCACCGCTACTCCGTAACTGACCCCAGCAGCTTCGTCATCCCACGCACGTCACGGCCAGGTGGACGCGCAGGCTGCTCTGCTCACGGCGCGGGAGCTTCTTTGCTACCGCCCGGTAGGAGATCTCTACGAGGAGTGGCTCAAGCGGATCGCTGAGCTCATCAATGTCGCGCACGGGAGCTCTGACGGGCCAGCTCTCTCGCTGCCTCGGCAACTACATGCAGTGGGCGACGTGGCGCACGGGGCTCCTCCACCACCTCCGACCCAGGGCGCCATCATCGAGCCAAGGAGTATGGCTCCACAGCGCGACGCGCAACACCCAGCGCCGGCTCGGGATGACGTGAGCTGCCAGGTGGTGCATCGTCCCCAAGGAGAAGCGTGCGTGCTTCCAGTGCCCCAGCACCAGGCTTGCATGCCGCCGCGGGAGGTGACAGCGCGCGTCCACCAGGATCATGTTCCACCCCCTCGACGACCTCCGGTGGCCACGGCGGGATGCTGCGCGTTCAATCTGGAGCTCCGCAACATCGTCTGGCCAAGCAAGTTCAAGCCCGACCTGCCTCCACGCTACGATGGCACAGCCAACCAGACCGAGTTCTTGCACCTCTATGACCTGAGCATCGAGGCGGCCAACGGCGACGAGAAGATCAAGTCAAACTGGTTCCCGATGGCCCTCAAGGATGGCGTGTGTTCTTGGCTCCTGAACCTGACCGACGGGTAGGTTTCTGTCAGATTTAGGGATCCGGCAACCCTTGAGAGGTTCGAACTCTGGGGTGCGTGCGGAGATCTCAACCTGCCCAGCCGGCCTATTCGCGATCCTCCCTAGCCTAGCGCGTCGGGCTCGAGAGACACAAAGACACAGAGATTTATACTGGTTCGGGCCACCGTTGTGGTGTAATACCCTAATCCAATGTGGTGTGGTGGTTTTCCTCGAGGGGCTATGGATGAACTAGTACAATGGATGAACAAGCCTCAGGAGGTGAGGTGTTCTTGAGCTAGTGTGGTGCTCTACTTGTTCTAGCCTCGGTTTTGCTCGTCCCCCTCTATGGTGGTGGCTAAGTCCTATATATAGTGGCCTTGGTCCTCTTCCCAAATATGAGCGGGAAGGGATTCCACAACGACGGGATTTGAAAGGGGACAAGAGTACAGTCTATCATGACAAATGTAGTCTTTGCCTAGGAAAAGCCTCTGGTTGTGATGTTGTGGTGGGCTCAGTGATGACCTCCATCCTACCGTCCTGGAAGTCTTGGTCTTGTTGCACCAGAATGGAAACCTTTGGCTGATTCCTCGGGACTCTGCGCCTATGGCTTGCCTCCCTTGCACCGAAGAGGAAACCCACGCTCTGCGCCCGCCTGGCGCTCGCCTGGTGCTCGCCTGGCCTTGGTCGTCATGGCTCACGTCAGCTGAGCCTCATGAGGTAGCTGCATAGAACTCTCTGCCCCTTAGGAGCCCTCCTGAGGAGGCAAGCTCCTTTGGGGTCTTGGCGTCATCCGCCTCGCGAGGCTTGGCCCCTCACGAGGGTCGTTCGGTGTTGGTGTTTAAGCTGGGCCGTACTAGGCCATCGATAAAGCCACGTGATGGGCCGCAGGCAGGTAGGACTGGATACCCCCAAGTGAAGGACGCCGGCAGTAGCCCCCGGGCCCAAGGCGCGCTCGAACTTGGCTTCCAGGCAAAGCCAAAGGGCAAGTGTGGAGAGCCGCGGGCCCTAACCGCCTGCGGCCTTGATGACGCATGGCGATTGATTGGACGTGGGCGACTCCGTTTGCCCATGCTGCCTCAGCAACTGCTCCTGTCTGACAAAAAAGGGGTGCCGCCTACCGCCAGGCTTTCATTGCTCCTTCTTCGTCTTGCTCCAGATCCCCTCCTCCCCTCAGCGGAAGAGCTCACCAGATCTGCTGATTTTCCACCAAATCTCCTGCTCGATGGCCGCCGAGAAAACCACGGCTTCTTCCTCAGTTGCCGGCTCCGCCTGGTACGAGCCAGGGCTGCTGGCGCCCTGCGTGACCGGAGAGAAGCTCCAGACCATGATAACCCGCAAGTATATGGGATAGTTGTAGCCTCTTTCAATAAGTAAGAGTGTCGAACCCAACGAGGAGCTAAAGGTAGAACAAATATTCTCTCAAGTCCTATCTGCCACTGATACGACTCTATGCACGCTTGATGTTCGCTTTACCTAGAACAAGTATAAAACTAGAAGTACTTTGTAGGTGTTGTTGGATAGGTTTGCAAGATAATAAAGAGCACGTAAATAAAAAGTAGGGGCTATTTAGATGGATGCAATAAAGTAAATATAGCAAGTGTGGAGAAGTGGTGGTAGGAGTTGTGAAATTGTCCCTAAGCAATTGACCACGTTACTAGACCGGTAATCACTATTGCAATTTTATTTGAGGGAGAGGCATAAGCTAACATACTTTCTCTTCTTGGATCATATGCACTTATGATTGGAACTCTAGCAAGCATCCGCAACTACTAAAGATCATTAAGGTAAAACCCAACCATAGCATTAAAGTATCAAATCCCTTTATCCCATACGCGAAGAACCTACTTACTCGGGTCTGTGCTTCTGTCACTCACGCCACCCGCCATAAGCAAATCATGAACATATTGCAAACCCTACAGCGGGGATCCCTCACACTTGCGCCACACGGAGAGCACCATAGGATAGCACCAATAATAACATGCAACTCAAACCAATCATAGCAATTTATCAATCACCGGTAGGACAACGAAAATCTACTCAGACATCATAGGATAGCAACACATCATTGGATAATAATATGAAGCATAAAGCACCATGTTCAAGTAGAGGGTACAACGGGATGCGGGAGCGTGGACCGCTGAATATGGATGGGGGAAGGTGATGGAGATGTTGGTGAAGATGATGGAGGTGTTGGTGTAGATCGCGGTGATGATGATGGCCCCCGGCAGCGCTCCTGCGCCACCAGAAGCAAGGGGGAGAGAGCCCCCCTTCTTCTTCTTCCTTGACCTTGTCCCAAGATGGGAGAAGGGTTTCCCCTCTGGTCCTTGGCTCCCATGGTGTGGGAGGGGCAAGAGCCCCTCCGAGATTGGATCTATCTCTCTGTCTCTCTCTGTTTCTGCGTTCTTAGATTCTGCCCTTTCTCCGTTTCTTTTATATCCGGAGATCCATAACTCGATTGGATTGAATCTTTCGCCCAGATTTTTTTCTTAAAATTAGCTTTCTTGCGGCAAAAGAAGAGCGTCAACCGCCTTTCAGGGTGCCCACGAGGGTCCAGGGCGCGCCGGCACCCCTGCCTCGTGGCCCCCTCGGGCACCGTCTCGCATTAGTTTTTCTTCCCAAAAATAAAAAATATTCCAAAAATATTCTCCTTCCGTTTTATCCCGTTTGGACTCCGTTTGATATGGGTTTTCTACGAAACATAAATCATGCAACAAACAGGAACTGGCATTGGGCAGTGGATCAATATGTTAGTCCCAAAAATAATATAAAAAGTTGCCAAAAGTATATGAAAGTTGTGGAATATTGGCATGGAACAATAAAAAATTATAGATACGACGGAGACGTATCAGCATCCCCAAGCTTAATTCCTGCTCGTCCTCAAGTAGGTAAATGAAAAAAATAATAATTTTTGATGTGGAATGGTACCTAGCATAATCTTCATCAAATATCTAATCATGGCATGAATATTAAGACACGAGTGATTCAAAGCAATAGTCTATCATTTGACATAAGAACAATAATACTTCGAGTGTACTAATAAAGCAATCATGTCTTTTCAAAACAACATGGCCAAAGAAGTCTTATCCCTACAAAATCATATAGTTTGGCCATGCTTCATCTTTTTTACACAAAATGCTCCCATCATGCACAACCCTGATGACAAGCCGAGCAATTGGTTCATACTTTTTAACGCGCTTCAGCTTTTTCAACCCTTACGTAATACATGAGCGCAAGCCATGGATATAGCACTATAGGTGGAATAGAATATGATGGTGGAGGTTTATGTGGAGAAGACAAAAAGGGAGAAAGTCTCACATCGACGTGGCTAATCAACAGGCTATGGAGATGACCATCAATTGATGTCAATGCGAGGAGTAGGGATTACCATGCAACGGATGCACTAGATCTATAAGTGTATGAAAGCTCAAACTGAAAACTAAGTGGGTGTGCATCCAACTTGCTTGCTCATGAAGACCTAGGGCATTTGAGGAAGACATTCTATAATGAAAATTCCCACTAGTATATGAAAGTGATAACATAGGAGACTCTCTAGCTATATGAAGAACATGGTGCTACTTTGAAGCACAAATGTGGAAAAAGGATAGTAACATTGCCCCTTTTCTTTTTTTTTCCTTTTTTGCGGCCTTCTTTGGCCCCACTTTTTTTATTTAGGCTTCTTTGGCCTCTCCATTTTTTTATGGGGCAATGCTCTATAATGATGATCATCACACTTTATTTACTTACAACTCGATATTACAACTCAATACTAGAACAAAGATATGACTCTATATGAATGCCTCCGACGGTGTACCGGGAAGTGCAATGATCTAGCGTAGCGATGACATCAAAAAATGGACAAGCCATGAAAACATCATGCTAGCTATCTTACGATCATGAAGGCAATATGACAATGAATGCTCAAGTCATGTATATGATGATGATGGAAGTTGCATGGCAATATATCTCGGAATGGCTCTGGAAATGCCATGATAGATAGGTATGGTGGCTATTTTGAGGAACATATAAGAGCGTATCATATCACGGGGTTTGGATGCATCGGCGAAGTTTTGCACCAACTCTCAAGGTGAGAAAGGGCAATGCACGGTACCGAAGAGGCTAGCAATGATGGAAAGGTAAAAGTGCGTATAATCCATGGACTCACATTAGTCATAAAGAACTCATATACTTTTTGCAAAAGTTTTTTAGCCCTCGAAGCAAAGTACTACTACGCATGCCCCTAGAGGGATATATTGGTAAAAAGACCATCGCTCGTCCTCGACCGCCACTCATAAGGCAGACAATCAAAGAAACACCCCATGCTTGAAATTTGTCACACAACGGTTACCATACATGCATGCTACGGGACTTGCAAACCTCTACACAAGTGTCTCTACAATCCACAACCACCCACTAGCATGACTCTAATATCACCATCTTTATATCGCAAAACAATTGCAAGGAATCAAACATACCATATTCAGCGATCTACAAGTTTATGTCAGATTTTATGACTAACCATGTGAATGAACAATTCCTGTCATCTCTCTAAATAGATATAAGTGAAGCAAGATAGTTTAATTCTTTCTACAAAATATATACCCGCGCTCTAACAAATATAAGTGAAGCAAACGAGCATTCTACAAATGGCGGGTTTCTATGTGAAGAGAAACAGGCAATCGAAACTTCAAATGATATAAGTGAAGCACATGAAGCATTCTATATAGCCATACTCAAAAGATTTAAGTGAAGTGCAATGAGCATTCTATAAATCAACCAAGGACTATCTCATACCAGCATGGTGCATAAAATAAAAGTGAAAACTAAATGCAAACGCTCCAGGACTTGCACATATCGCATGAACGAAACGAATCCGAGAACATACCGATACTTGTTGAAGAAAGAGGGGTGCCTTCCGGGGCACCCCCAAGCTTAGACGCTTGAGTCTCCTTGAATATTTACTTGGGGTGCCTTTGGCATCCCCAAGCTTGAGCTCTTGCCTCTCTTCCTTTTCCTCATATCGAGACCTCCTCGATCAAACACTTCATCCACACAAAACTTCAACAGAAAACTCGCTAAGATCCGTTAGTATAATAAAGCAAATCACTACTCTAAGTACTGTAGCAAAACAATTCATATTTTGTTTTTGCATTGTGTCTACTTTAATATAACTTTTACATGGCTTAATCCACTGATAGAAATTGATAGTTTCATCAAAACAAGCAAACTATGCATCAAAAACAGAATCTGTCAAAAACAGAACAGTCTGTAGCAATCTAAACATTAACCCTACTTCTGGTACCCCAAAATTCTACCAAAATCAGGAAAAATAAACAATTTTTACATCAAGACAGTGCAAAAGGAATCAGAACCATTTGATGTTCCGGCAAGAAATGTAAAATCACGTACTACAGCCAATGTTTGTGTCCTGCACCGTACAAACCAACAAGCATTGTAAACATCCTAAAGGCAAACCTTGGCACATTTTTTATAATACAATGGAATTGTACAAGGGGATAATTATTCTTGATGAAAAGTTTCTGTAATTAAGATTCACAAAGTTTCCATGAGCATGAATAAAGTTCAAGGAGCTCTCCCACTTCAACAATGCTTGTCTTTCTCACTTTCACTTTCCTTTTTGAAAAGTTTTGGGTCCCCCCCTTTATCTTTTGTTTTTAAACTATATAAAAGCACTCAACAGAAATAAATGACTCTCCAAAACTTCTGGGTTGTCTCCCTGGCAGCACTTTCTTTAAAGCCATTAAGCTAGGCATGTAGTGCTCAAGTAATGGATCCACCCAGATCCCAAGGTATATCAAAGCCAATTTTATTAATAATGATTTGTAATTTAGTAGTGAGCACAAAGTAACATATATCATGCAACAATGAAGTCTAACTCTCTTCCTATGCATCGGCATGTCATAAAAGAATAATTCATGCACACCAAGTAAAGGCCAATGCATAGTATAAGTAGTTTTTGCAATTCTATCATATTGGAAACATAGAGAGGTGGAGATATAGTTCCTCTCTCATAATAATTGCAAGTAGGACCAGCAAGCACATGCATATTATATCTATCAAAATCATCATGTGCAACTATAAAAGGCAACCCATCAACATAATCCTTAATAAGCACAAACTTCTCCGATAAAGTGTAGTCGAGAGACTTCAAAAAGATAATAGGACTATCATGTGTGGGTGCAATAGCAACAATTTCATGTTTAACATAAGGAACTATAGCAAGTTCATCTCCATAAGCATAATTCATATTGGCATCTTGGCCACAAGCATAGCAAGTATCATCAAAAAGGGATATTTCAAGAGAATCGACGGGATCATAACAATCATCATAGCAATCATCCTTCGGTAAGCACGAAGGGGAATTAAAAAATGTATGAGTTGAAGAGTTACTCTCATTAGAATGTGGGCACGGGTAGCTAATCCGCTCTTCCTCCTTTTGTTCTTCGCTCTCCTCATCATCTTTTTCATCCAATGAGCTCACAGTTTCATCAATTTCTTCTTCCATAGACTCCTGCAAAATATTATTCTCTTCTTGGACAGCGGAGAAGTCCTCAATATATGGTTTAACATAGGCATTAGAAGCACAATTATCATAACAATATTCAAGTATGGCAAAATTTTCAGATTTGTAAAGAGTAGCACCATACTTTTCAATCAAAGAAGCAATTTCATAAGCACCCTTAAAGGCAACAAATCCTTCAATTTGTTGAACATCATAGTAATTATAAGCACCCTTAGCATACGAAGATACTATTCCATTATCACAAAACCCACATTGGTAGGGAAGGTATTTCTTAGGGTTTTCAGAACAACAAGTAAAATCATATATTTCACATAAATTCCAAGCATAGCATTGCAAACGATGAATTTGATCCACTAAAAGTTTCCCTTTTTCAGATATACGGTGTCGCACATAACAAGCATGCTCATCTAAAGATTTGCCCTCAACTAAGCTAGTTGGGGTTTCAGCACGAGCACAAAGGGATCGAAGATGATCCAAGTAAAAAGCTTCAGGAGTGTGATAGATTTTGAGTGGTTCTTCAACCATTGGTGTAGTAGGTACAACTAATTTTTTTGGTATTTTGCGTTTCCTACCCATAACTAAAGATAGAAAACAACTAAGAACAACAAATAAAAATTACTTAGTGATAAAGCAAACAAGCACACACGAGAATATTCACCCCGCGCTATGACTCCCCAGCAACGGCGCCAGAAAAAGGTCTTGATAACCCACAAGTATACGGGATATTTTTAGCCTCTTTCAACAAGTAAGAGTGTCGAACCCTGAAAGTGCAACTATCCCTAGGTGGTTTTGGTAATTCATAACAACATATAGCTCATTGAGCTAATGCTATTCCAAGACAATTATTTCAGGAAAGCTCAATGAATGGCATGGCATGGATGATGAAAGTGGATCCCTCAAAATATCAAGGACAAAGGATTGGCTCAAGCTCAAAAGCTCAAGACTCTTCATTTTACATTTTAGTGATCCAAGATCACATTGAGTCTATAGGAAAAGCCAATACTCTCAAGGAGGGATGAGGTGTTGCTTAATGAGCCTCTTGCTTCAAGTGCTTAGTGATATGCTCCAAAAACCCTCAACTACTTTCTCACATCCACATATGACCTAAACCCAAAGTCAAAATCAGTCCCACCAATTCTTTCTATCCGGCGCCACCGAGTTCAAATGTCATAGCCACTGCCACAAACCCTAGGCAAATCAGTCCCACCGATAGGGATCTCGGTCTCACCGAGATGGGATTGTAATCTCTTCGTTTCCCTTCGAACATTTCGGTCTAACCGAAGTGAGCGATCGGTCCCACCGAGATTGCAATGTAAACTCCATGTTTCCTTTTCGTAACATTTTGGTCCCACCGAGTTTACCTAACCAACTCTTTGGTTAGCTTATTACCAAAATCGGTCTCACCGAGTTTGTGTAATCGATCTCACCGAGATTACATTGTGCCCTAACCCTAACCATATCAGTCTTACCGAGTTGCATATCGGTCCCACCGAAAATCCTCACGGTACTAGATTTGCTGAATCGGTCCGACCGAGTTTATCAATTCGGTCCCACCGAGTTTGGCAAGTTGTGTGTAACGGTTAGATTTTGTGTCGAGGCTATTTTGTCACGCCCTCGATGCGGCTATATCTCCCACGTGTCGAAGCACGACTTAGAGGCATAACCGCATTGAAAGCAATGTCGCAAGTGAGGTAATCTTCACACAACCCATGTAATACATAAGGGAAAGAGATACATAGTTGGCTTACAATCGCCACTTCACACAAAACATGAATAAAGCATTACATCAACCAGATACAATCAAGGTCCGACTACGGAACCAAAATAAAAGAAGACTACCCCAAATGCTACACAGATCCCCGATCGTCCCAACTGGGCTCCACTACTGATCAACTGAGACGAAACAACACAAAGAACAAGATCTTCATCGAGCTCCTCCTTGAGCTCGGATGCGTCACCTGCATGGTATCATCGGCACCTGCAACTGGTTTTGGAAGTATCTGTGAGTCACGGGGACTCAGCAATCTAACACCCGCGAGATCAAGACTATTTAAGCTTATAGGAAGGATGGAGTAATGAGGTGGAGCTGTAGCAAGCAACTAGCATATATGGTGGCTACATTCGCACAAGATAGCGAGAAGAGAAGCAAGGCACGGTCGTGAAGCTAGTAGCAATCAAGAAGTGATCCTGAAACTACTTACGTCAAACATAACTCCAACACCGTGTTCACTTCCCGGACTCCGCCCAGAAGAGACCATCACGGTTACACACGCGGTTGATGTATTTTAATTAAGGTCAACTTCGGGTTTTCTACAACCGGACATTAACAAATTCCCATCTGCCTCATAACCGCAGGCACGGCTTTCGAAAGATAATACCCTGCAGGGATGTCCCAACTTAGCCCATTATAAGCTCTCACGGTCAACGAAGGATATTCCTTCTACCGGGAAGACCCGATCAGTCTCGGAATCCTGGACTACAAGACATTTCGACAGTAATAAAACAAGACCAGCAAAGCCGTCCGAATGTGCCGACAAATCCCGATAGGAGCTGCACATATCTCGTTCTCAGGGCACACCGGATGAGCAAGACGTCGGGTTGGCATAGACCCTGATTGCCCAGGGGGCGCCGGACATCGCTCGGTTTGGACCAGCAATCTAAGGAGAACTGGCCCGGGGGTTTAAAATAAAGATGACCCTTGAGTCTGCAGAACCCAAGGGAAAAATGCTTAGGTGGCAAATGGTAAAACCAAGGTTGGGCCTTGCTGGAGGAGTCTTATTCAAAGCGAACTGTCAAGGGGGTCCCATAAATCACCCAACCGTGTAAGGAACGCAAAATCCGGGAACATAACACCGGTATGATGGAAACTAGGGCGGCAAGAGTGGAACAAAACACCAGGCATAAGGCCGAGCCTTCCACCCTTTACCAAGTATATAGATGCATTAATTAAAATAAGAGGTATTGTGATATCCCAACAAGTAAACATGTTCCAACAAGGAACAACATCTCCATGTTCCAACAAGGAACAAACTTCATCTTCATCTGCAACTAACAACGCTATAAGAGGGGCTGAGCAAAGCGGTAACATAGCCAAACAACGGTTTGCTAGGACAAGGTGGGTTAGAGGCTTGGCTTAACAATATGGGAGGCAAGATAAGCAAATGGTAGGCATCGTAGCATAGGCATAGCAAAAGAGCGAGCATCTAGCAAGCAAAGATAGAAGTGATTTCGAGGGTATGGTCATCTTGCCTGAAATCCCGCAAGGAAGAAGAACGGGTCCATGAAGAAGACAAACGGACGTAGTCAAACGAATCCTCACAACTCCGGAACGGAACCGAAGCTATCAAGAGAATCAACCTGGAAAGAAACAAACAACATAGTAAAACAACCATCACATAAACATGGCATGATGCACAACCAAGTATGATGCATGTCCGGTTTAATGAAGCATGGCATGGCAAAGTGCACAAACAATACTACAAATTAAGTGGAGCTCAATAAGCAACGAGTTGCATATTGACGAAACACCGCATTCAAGTTATTTGGTTCGATCTCGTTTAGGTACTCAACAATATTAAATGTTGTTAAACATGGCAAGAGGGTGAAGCAAATGAATACTACCTATCTAGGCAAGTTTAAATGAGGCCGGAACAACAAACAACAATTCCGGTAAACCCCCACATGTCTTTTAGTAGTTTAATGCAAACACAATTTTAAGCATTTAAATGTTGTTATCATGATGCGGATGACATATGCAAGTTTATGCAATTTTTATGAAAATGTTGACATGAGCATGTTATGAAGCATTTTGGTCACCATGGCGAAATGAAAAGGGTGACACGGCGGCAAAATGAAAATGGTGCCACGGCAACATCCCGATGATCCGACAACTCATCAAGATGTTGGTGCGAACGAAAGTGTGGATGTGCAGAACATGCAAAGATGGTGGGGGTGATCCCGGATACCGGGTTCCCACATGTCGACGGCAAGGCAATGAGGAACGCGCAAGGAACAACTCCGACATGGTGCAAACACGGGCATCTCATACAACATGCATTCGTTCACGGCGGTCGCCTCGGGGTTATACCTTCGAAGCGCGCATTTTCGCGGCGGATCGAGTTCGACAAAGGAAGTAGTGGTACACGGGCCGTAGTGGAAGTAGTCGTTCACGGGTCATCGTGGGAAGTAGTTGTTCACGTGGCGACGGTAGTGGAAGTAGTCGTTCTCGTGACGGTAGTGGAAGTAGTTGTACACGTTCGTTTCGGAGAGTTACTTGACGAATCCAACGTCTTCGGGGCGACGGTAGTGGTACACGTTGTCTTGTGGAACTTCACGGTTCGTTGTGTAGTCGTACACGGGTCCTTGCCGAAGATGGTCGCACACGCACGTAGATGAACCATTCATCGACCTCCTAGTACTTGGCGAAAATCTCGAAGATGGCCTTGGCGTTCCTGGTTCGGTGGTTGTGGGGGCAGTGCGGAGCCCCGGAGGAGGCGGAGCAGTGGCGAAGGGGCTAGTGGCCGCCAAGGAGCTGGCAGTGGCGTCCGCGAGCAGATGCAGGTGGCGGAGGCCATGGAAGGCGCTCGAATGCGAGGAACGCAGGGGCCGCGGGCAAGCTCTCTCGGGGAGCTCCTCGGGCGCATCTGGTCGGTGTAGAAGCCGACGAGGCGAGGGCAACACGGCGGGCGGACTTGACGCAGGGAGGAAGGATGGCGCGGAGCAGGGTCGCGGGAAACCGAGGCGAGGCAGGGGCGACGTGGGAGGAAGCAGGGGCGACGCTTGGGGCTCGGGGTGGCGCTCGACAAAAGGAGCAGCTCCGGCGATGGAGCAGAGGCGTCCATGGCCAGTGACCCAAGTTGTCGAAGATGGCCGGATCCGGGCCAGCTCGGGTTGGGGAGGCGAGGTAGCAGGCCAGTGGCGGGGCTTGGCGCAGGGGAGGTTGATGCAGAGGAGGGTCGGCGACACTGGAAGCAGACGACGGAGGGGCGGCGCTAGTCGAGGCGGAGGTGGCTCTCAGGGAGGCGCGGGGCGACGAGGAGGAGGCCGCAGGTGAGGGAGGAGGTAGCGAGCAAGAGGAGGGAGGAGCGTGGGGATCTCCTCTCCCTGGTGCGATGCGTGTGATGCGTGGTGGCGGCGCGAGGGAATGAGGAGGAGGGATCGAGGGAGAGATGCTGAGGGGATCGGGCAGGGGGGTTCGGGCTAGGGTTAGGAGGGATTGGTGGGGGCGGCTGGGCCTTGGCCTTGGGCCGGCGCGGGAGGTTGGGAGGCCCAGGCCGCTGGGCTCCTTCTCTCTCTCTCTTTTCAAAACAGAAAATAAAGAGAAAGAAAAAGGGAAGAAAAGAAAGGTTAGAGAAAGAGTTGGGCACGGGGATAATTTCCACGGACTCGTAAAAAATGTGCACGGTCCATGAAAAATAGGAGTGGCAAGACTGCAGGAATTAAATTCAAAGCCATTTGAATTTAATTCAAAAGGTTTGAGCAAGGACTATGAATTAGAGGTTTCCAAAAATGTTGGGATTTTTGGTGGAGCTCCGGAAAATGATGAAAGAAATTATGGGCAGAGTTGGAGAGCAAGAATTAAGATAACAAAGGCATTGGGATTTATTTGCAAGTGTGTTATGATCAATTCCAAATAATGAAATATTTATTATAGCTCCCTAATAATAGTAGGAGACTTTGAATATGTTTTAAACAGAAATCACCATGTGAATATCCCTCGATTTAAATGGATCAAAGATCCATGCCATTTATTTAGTTGAGTTGCAAAAGATTTATGAGATGGTGGCATGATGACATGATGCAATGCAAAAATAAGAGGGCAGGCACAAATGAAACACACGGCGAAACCCGGAATAGCTGGAAGTCTTCTGGAACGTCGGTCTCGGGGCGTTACATATTTATACCCCTCCACCTCCTCTTCGTTCATGGAGAGAGCCGTCAGAACAAACCTACACTTCCAACTTACCATTTCTGAGAGAGAACCACCTACTCATGTGTTGAGGCCAAGATATTCCATTCCTACCATATGAATCTTGATCTCTAGCCGTCCCCAAGTTGCTTTCCACTCAAATCTTCTTTCTGCCAGATCCAAATCCCATGAGAGAGAGTTGAGTGTCGGGGAGACTATCATTTGAAACACAAGAGCAAGGAGTTCATCATCAACACACCATTTGTTACTTCTTGGAGAGTGGTGTCTCCTAGATTGGCTAGGTGTCACTTGGGAGCCTCCGACAAGGTTGTGGAGTTGAACCAAGGAGCTTGTAAGGGCAAGGAGATCGCCTACTTCGTGAAGATCTATCGCTAGTGAGGCAAGTCCTTTGTGGGCGACGGCCATGGTGGGATAGACAAGGTTGCTTCTTCGTGGACCCTTCGTGGGTGGAGCCCACCGTCGACTCGTGCAACCATTACCCTTCGTGGGTTGAAGTCTCCATCAACGTGGATGTACGATAGCACCACCTATCGGAACCACGACAAAAACATCTGTGTCTCCAGCTGCATTTGAATCCTCCAAACCCTTCCCTTTACTTTCTTGCAAGTTGCATGCTTTAATTTCCGCTGCTCATATACTCTTTGCATGCTTGCTTGAATTGTGTGAAGATTGCTTGACTTGTCCAAAGATAGCCAAAATCTGCCAAAGTCTAAAATTGGGAAAAGGTTAAGTTTTTAATTGGTCAAGTAGTCTAATCACCCCCCTCTAGACATACTTCAAGGTCCTACAAGTGGTATCAGAGCTTTGGTCTCCATTTGCTTTGATTTCCATAGCTTTTGGTGGTCATAGCCTTGGTTTCACAAGCTAGGATAGTATGGCATCTAGCGAGGGAAATTATCACCGTAGAGGTCCTTATTTTGATGGTACTAATTTTGCTAGTTGGAAGCATAAGATGAAAATGCATATTCCTAGACATAACCCCGCCGTTTGGGCTATTGTGTGTATTGGCTTGCAAGGTGAATTCTTTGATGGGAGAGAGCCGAACCGTGAAGCTAGTGCGGAAGAGTTGAAGATGTTGCAATACAACGCTCAAGCTTGTGATATCCTCTTCAATGGCTTGTGCCCCGAGGAATTCAACAAAATCAGCCGTCTTGAGAATGCAACGGAAATTTGGGGTACTTTGATTGATATACATGAAGGTACCGACTCCGTCAAGGAATCCAAGTTGAATGTGCTCCAAAGTCAACTCGACAAGTTCAAAATGAAGGATGGTGAAGGTGTCGCTGAAATGTACTCTAGGCTTGCTCTTATCACAAATGAGATTGCCGGCTTAGGGAGTGAAGAGATGACCGACAGATTCATCATCAAGAAGATCCTAAGAGCATTGGATGGAAAGTATGATACTGTGTGCACATTGATCCAAATGATGCCAAATTACAAAGATCTCAAGCCAACGGAAGTCATTGGAAGAATTGTTGCTCATGAGATGTCACTCAAGGATAAGGAGGAACTTCACAACAAGTCAAGTGGTGCTTACAAAGCCTCATGTGAAGCCCCCACATCATCAAATGAGAAACAAACCTTCAATGAAGAATTGAGCCTAATGGTGAAGAACTTCAACAAATTCTACAAGAGTATAAGCAAAGAAAGAAGCTCTAAGTTAAGGTCCTATAATGACAAAAGATCTTCTAGTCGAGAGCACAACTGCTACAATTGTGGTAGACCCGGACACTACTCCAAAGAGTGTACGGCACCCTACAAAAGAAGAGAAGATTCTCCAAAAAGAAGAAGCAAAAAAGAAGAATCACCACCAAGAGAGAGGAGGAGTAGAGATGATCGTTATGAACGAAGACCCTCACGGAGAAGCAAGGATTCGGAAAGGAAGGACAAGTCATCAAGGAGCTACACAAAATGAAGACATCAAGCTCATGTTGGTGAATGGGTATCCGGCTCCGACTCCGAAAATCACTCCGAGAGAAGCTATCACTCCGACTCCGAATATACTCAAGATGAAGGTGTTGCCGGTCTAACACTTGTGTCAACCAACTCCTACGACATATTTGATTCACCAAATGAAGGAATTGGAAGATGCTTCATGGCCAAAGGTCCTAAGGTAACACATCCCGAGTATGTTGATTTCAATAGTGATGAAGATGACTTGCTAGGTGATGATGATTTACTTGTTGACAACTCTAGTGATGAATACTATGATGAAACATCAATTAATCATGCTAATCAAGATAAAATGAATGACAATGATAAGGAGAAGATTGAGCTTCTAACTAAAGAACTAAACACTCTTAAGTTAGCTCATGAAACTATCTTCGAAGATCATCGAGAACTTTTAAGGGCTCATGAGAAGTTACGCTTTGAAAAGCTCAATCTTGAGCAAGAGCATGAGTTCTTAAAGGCAATTAATGATGATCTCCATAAGAAAAATTCTTCTTACATTGCCAAGCGTTTACTCTTATCTACTTACATGCCTCAAGTCAAGTCTAGTAACAAGTACAAGAAAGATCCTTCCTCTAGTAGTAACAATAACAATGCTAAATCCAATATTGTTGCTTCTAGTAGTTCTCTTGATTCCACTAATGATTCTCTTAGCCAAGTTGCAATTGAGCAAGAAAATAGCTTATTGAAGGGAATTATAGAGAAAGGTGTATACAAGAGCCTTGCCGGGAGTAAGCAATTCGAGGAAATTGTACGCAAGCAAGGAAGGCACCGGAAGAATCAAGGTGTTGGTTTTGAACGAAAGTTCAATGCCAATGGAGTTGAGTGGGAAGAAGATCAATATCCCAAGATGAAGTTTGTTCCTCAACAAGAGAAGTATGATCCTACTCTCTTCAAGGGAACACAAGCACAAGATGATCTTCCACCACAAGACCACAAGAACAAAGGCAAGGACAAGCTTCAAGAGGAGATTGATGCATTTGAAGAAGCACCCAAGGCCTTGGTCAAGTGGGTTCCCAAGACTACGTCAAGTTCTACTTCATCAAGTACAACTACAACTCCAAGGATTCCCATCAAGATGATGTGGCTCCCGAAGAAGAAGAACTAGAGAGTTCTTGTGGGTGACTCCGCCAACATTCTTCACTCATATCATTATGGCAAGGACAAGTGCAATCAACTTCCACATCTTGCACTAGTTCAAGGAGTCACAAACCCTCATGTTGGTAAGGCAAGGGACAAGGTAACCTAATGATTTCATGGACATCATATTGTGTGTGTGTCACTCTATGTCTATGGATACTCTTGTTTGTTCCTTGTGGGACTAACCCATGTAGGTATGTTGAAAGTGCAACTCACTCCAAAGGATTGCTCCAAATGATCTACATCAACGTTGAGCATCCACATCTTCAACACCTACATGAAGTCATCATCGACATAACCCAAGGTTAGTTCATCCCTCTAAGGGGGGGACCTCACATCTAGGGGGAGCTTAACTCTAAGAATTGAGTCAAAGCAACTCTAATGATGTGAACACATCAATGCATTATGTAAAAGTGGTAACCCCACTTGAGCTTAAACGATGTGTATGACCTATGATAAAATGTTCTCATTTGACTCCTAAGTCAATATACTCATATATAGATGACCTAGTCATCGCCAATTGTTTTATAGATGCTAGAATTGGTTGTGCATGCTTTGCCACATATTTCATTTGCCATTTTAGTGTGTGAGCATGTTGGTTGAATATTTTACTTATTCGAGGACATCCACTTGTTGCTTTAATCGATTGGTTTCTTTTTCTTTGGCCAAGTGGATGGACAAGAATGCCTAAGAACCTTCTTTAGCTATCTATGCTTTTCTCATCTCAAACTCTATTCATGCTACATCACAAAATTTGATCAAGTCAGATTCGAACCACTCTGTGTGAGGAGCACTCGGAGTCCCTGATTCGTCATAGACTTAAACTTCCAAACCTTCTTTGTGATTCTCGGTCTGACCGATTCCTCCATTTCGGTCCTACTGAGATCACTAAGTCGATCTAGGTTTTCAATCTCGGTGCAACCAATTTGAACTTTTTGGTCACACCGAGTTGCTGTAACTGTATACAGTTATGCATCTCGGTGACACCGAGTTGTTCCACTCGGTCACACCGACAATGTTGGGCTATATATACTCACGGGCAAAAATTTGGAAACTTTCTCCAAACCCCTTCGCCCGCGCATAGCTCGCTCTGCCTACTAGGTCTCCAGATCGTCTCCTTGTCGCCAGCCGCCTCCTGTCGCTGGTCTCCGCCGCCATCAATGAAATTCACCCCCGCTGTTGCCGCCATAGCGAGTTCATTGCCAAGCTAGGGTATGGACTCGATCACAGTGCTATCCCCGTCTGATTCCTAGCACATTGTGTTCGTTATGATTCTTGCCACGATTGAAACACTCCTATCCAGTTAATACAATCCTTAGAGTAGATGCGATTTGAAAATTTAGGGTTAGGTTTCCACCGAAACCATCTCGGACCCACCGGGTTGAAAAACTCGGTCCCACCGATTTGGCTAACGCCATTGCACTAGTAACTCTCGGTCTGACCGAGAATTGCTAATCGGTGTGACCGATTTTAGAACCTTGTGAAACCCTAGTAGTCTCGGTGCCATCGAACTGTGACTCGGTCTGACCGAGTTCACTAGTTTAGGTTCCAAAACTGCTTCGGTATCACCGAGTTTGAAAATCGGTTGATCTGAAATGCTTTCTGTGGAAAACTAAAACTAAGTTTTTGAATCATTTTCTGCAAAAATCTCTGCATTTTGTGATGCTCATCCATTCTATCTCATCTATAACTATTCACAGGGTCAGCAGTCAGTGATTTCAGCATGTCAGACCAAAGTGATAGTCAGAACAAGTCAGAAGAGCACAATCACATGAGTGAGGGCACTAGTCCCTCTAGCACTTTAGATGATGGCAGCAGGAGCACCCCAAGCAATTTGCCTAAAGCTGCCACCAGGACAAGGAAGAAGAGAACCTCAGAATCTGAGGATGAGGATTATTTGGCAGAAGAAGATGAGGCTACTTCCAAGAAGGTAGTGCTCAAAAAGGAATATGCCTCAGTAAAGAACACAAAGCCTGGACTCAATAGGAAGGTCCCTGCCAAGAGGACACCTATGCTGAAGGTCAGAGGATCAACTCAAGTACCTGAAAAGATTGATCCCAAAGAGACACCTGCAAGAAGAATTACCACTTGCAAACCCAAGAAGGTTCCCACTAGAGAAACCATGAAGTTTACCATTGAGTCAGAGGATGAAGCTGCTGGTCAAGATAAGAAGAAGAAGAGAGCCAGAACCACTACTGCCAAGGTTCTTGGCAACCCCTCTATGAGGAGAGACTCTGAGGAGGAGGAAGAAGAGGTTGCTACACCAGCACCCAAGGCACAAAAGCTGATGGGTGATGCTATAAAGTCAGGGGCTGCAACATCAAAGCCCAAGGAAGCACCCAAAGCTGCCCCCAAGCCCAAGATTGCAACAAAGAGGAATACCAGGATTATTCCAGCTGCTGAGAAGAACAAGGCCCCAGTGCCTGAAGTTGCTGATGAGGAAGATGATGAAGGACAAGTCCTGAGGAAGCTAAAGCCAAAGATTCCAGACCACAATGATGCTCATCCTATGGCTGAGAACATGAAGTTAAGAAAGGATGCGGGACTCAGACTGTGGAGGTTGTGAGATCCATATGCTACCAGGAGAAGGACTGATGTTGATTATAGGTTCCACACTAAGGAACATCAGGATTTCTATGAGACAGTGCTATTGGACAAGAAACCTATAGTGTGTGATATGAGGTGGGTCGACTGGACCTACATGAAGGAAAATGAAGAACACTATCTTGGAGTGCAAGACAGTTTCATTGCTTGTGGAGTTGCAGACTTTGTTGGATAGAAGCTCACAAAGTGGAATGATGAGCTCATTATGCAATTCTACTCCACAACACACTTCTATCCAGATGGCAGGATAGTTTGGATGTCTGAAGGTACAAGGTACCAATCAACCATTGAGGAATGGGCTAATCTGATCAATGCCCCAAAGGAGAGTGAAGATGACTTGGATGTCTATGCCAAGAAGAAGATGGATCACAATACCATGGCTTATATGTACAAGGAGATCCCAGATGCTGCAGTTGAGACACATAAGTTTGGGTCAGTTCATTATCTTCTGTTAGGACTCCCAACAATCAAGTGGATCCTAAGGCACACTCTATTGCCCAAGTCAGGTGACCACAACATGATTAGAGGGCATGCTATAAACTTGCTACACTTGTTTGATGTGCCACAAAAATTCAAGGTCATGAGCCTCATTGTTGAGACCATTAAGAGGACAGTAGCAGACCAGAAGAGAAGTTGTGGATATGCCCCACAGATTCAGGAGTTGATTAACTCAAAGATGGGCACAGGCACATACTTGCTGGACAAGGAACATTTTGCTATCTATCTAGACTTTGAGGACAATCAAGTTGTGATGAATGAGAATGAACCATCATCAGTGCAAGCTCAAGAGAAGAAGGAGAAAGCAAAGAAAGAGAAGGCTGCCAAGATGCCAACTCAAGAGGAGGCATCTGAGTACTTTTTGAAGAACAAGCAGGAGCAGCTTGGTTACATGATAGCATCAACACTAAGGATTGAGAAGGGGTTGGCCACCCTAACTCAAAACCAGGAGAGCCTGGAAATAATCATGGAACAAAAATTCTATGATCAAGATGTCAAAGTAACTGAGATTCAGTCAGTTGTGGAGCAGCTCCAGGATGACATGCAGCAAAGGAAGGGCAAGACAACCACTGATGCATTTGCCAGAGTGCCTAGAGCTCAGAGGTCAGTTGTAGTGCCTGTGACAGACACCAGAGCCACATCATCTGCACCAGCTATAGCTCCTACAGCTCCAGTGCAACCAGCTCCAGCACCAACTCCTCCAGCTCCATCCACATCAACTGAAGCCTTCATCCAAGGAGCCATCTCTACACCACCACCTGAAGATCAAGCCTGAGAGTCGATCTAGCACTATGCATTTTTTATGAACTTTTTGGTAACTTGTTGCCAAAGGGGGAGAAAAATGTATAAGTGCTCCCCGGTGAAAGCACAAGTGCTCCCTAGGTGGTTTTGGTAATTAATGTCAGCATATCTCTTGTTGGACTAACACTTATATCTAGTATGTTTCAGATAAGTTCAACAATGGAGTGGCATGGACTAAAGGATGTGGGAACTCCTTCAAGATGCTAAGGACAAAGGATTGGCTCAAGCTTCAAGCTCAAGACTCTTCATTTTATGTTTTAGTGATCCAAGATCACATTGAGTCTATAGGAAAAGCCAATACTATCAAGATGGGATGAGATGTTGCTTAATGAGTTTCTTGCTCCACAGTGCTTAGTGATATGCTCCAAAAGTCCTCAACTACTTTCCCACTTCCACACATATGACCTAAACCTAAAGTCAAACTCGGCCCCACCGATTCTTTCTATCTGGCGCCATCAAGTTCAAATGTCATAGCCACTGCCCCACAAACCCTAGACAAATCGGTCTCACTGATAGGGATCTCAGTCTCACCGAGATGGGATTGTAATCTCTCTATGTATGTCCATTACCAAAATCGGTCTCACCGAGTTTGAGCAATTGGTACTACCGAGATTACAATGCAAACTCTCTGGTTAACTTATTACCAAAATTGGTCCCACCGAGTTTGAGTAATCGGTCCCACCGAGTTTTCCTGACCAACTCTCTTTTTAGCCAATTACCAAAATCAGTCTCACCAAGTTTGTGTAATCGGTCTCACCGAGATTACGTTATGCCCTAACCCTAATCATATCGGTCCTACCGAGTTGCATATCGATCCCACCGAAAATCCTAACGGTCACTAGATTTGCTAACTCTGTCCGACCGAGTTTATTGATTCGGTCCCACCGATTTTGGCAAGTTGTGTGTAACGGTTAGATTTTGTGTGCAGGCTATACATACCCTCCACCTCCTCTTCATTTGTGGAGAGAGCCATCAGACTGAACCTACACTTCCAGCATACATTTTCTGAGAGAGAACTACCTACTCATGTGTTGAGGCCAAGATATTCCATTCCTACCATATGAATCTTGATCTCTAGCCTTCCCCAAGTTGCTTTCCACTCAAATCTTCTTTCCACCAGATCCAAATCCCATGAGAGAGAGTTGAGTGTTGGGGAGACTATCATTTGAAGCACAAGAGCAAGGAGTTCATCATCAACGCACCATTTGTTACTTCTTGGAGAGTGGTGTCTCCTAGATTGGCTAGGTGTCACTTGGGAGCCTCCGACAAGATTGTCGAGTTGAACCAAGGAGTTTGTAAGGGCAAGGAGATCGCCTACTTCGTGAAGATCTACCGCTAGTGAGGCAAGTCCTTCATGGGCGACGGCCATGGTGGGAGAGACAAGGTTGCTTCCTCGTGGACCCTTCGTGGGTGGAGCCCTCCGTGGACTCGCGCAGCTGTTACCCTTCATGGGTTGAAGTCTCCATGAGCATGGATGTACGATAGCACCACCTATCGGAACCACGACAAAAACATCCGTGTCTCCAATTGCGTTTGAATCCTCCAAAACCCTTCCCTTTAAATTCTTGCAAGTTGCATGCTTTACTTTCCGCTGCTCATATACTCTTTGCATGCTTGCTTGTTATGTATTGTGAATGTTAAACTTGTGCCTAAACTCCACTTAAACTTAAAGAAGTTAAAAACTGCAACTTTGGTACTTAGTGTCTAATCACCCCCCCTCTAGACACCTCTTCTCAAGGTCCTACAAGTGGTATCAGAGCTTTCGTCTCCATTGCCTTGGTTTAATCACCATTGGAGGATGATGGATGAGTCTACTTTGGGGAGTCTTAGACATAGAGTGCCTATTCTTGATGGAGAGTATTTTCATGAGTGGAAAAATGAGATGCTTGTAATTTTCAATCAATATCATTTGAACAAGTACATTGCTAGCCCTTGTGCACCTCATGTTGATCCTATGCATCCTACCCTTGATGAGTCAATTTACATGATTATTAATGTTAGAACTGCCGAACTTATCAATAGAGGACTGCCTAGAAACTTGATTGGATGTTTGCCTACTCTTAAGTGTGCCTACACTATATTGAAATTTCTTGAGGAACGCTTTCCAAATTATTCCTTGAAAAATCAAGATGAAATTCTCCATAAGTCTATTGCTTTGAGTAAGATGAATAGTAGTGATCCTATGTTTGGTGATTGTTTGTTTGAGCTTACAAACCTTATGCGTGCCAAAGGAGATGTTGGAATTATTAGTGATATTATTTCTAAAGCTATAAAAATTCATAAGCAAGATCATTGTCAAACTCACTCTAGCGAATCACCCTCTCTAGGATTTGATCCACCATATGACGATGTTGAACATGGATACTATGATGAGGAAGATGATAGTGACTTCGATCTTGATGATGCAATGAGACACTTTGGTCTTATGGCAAATCTTCGGGGATATATGTCAGGAGGAAAGGAATGGGTTCTTGATAGTGGATGTAACGATCACATGACCGGAGATAAAGACATGTTTCGCGAGCTTGCTGAAAATGATAGTCCTCGAAAGTATGTCACTTTCGGTGACAACTCAAAGGGTAAGGTGGCTGGCCTCGGTAAGGTGGCCATCTCACATGATAGCTCCATTCAGAATGTTATGCTCGTTGAATCTCTTGGCTACAACTTAATTTTAGTATCTAGACTTGCTGATTTCGGTTTCAATGTCCTATTTACTGAAGTAGATTGCCAAGTGTTTTGTCGAGACAATCATAAAATGGTCTTTGCCGGTGTGTGTAGAGGTGATCTATACATTGTTGATTTCACTAAAAAGGCTCAACCTAAAACTTGCTTCATTGCTAAATCCTCAAAAGGTTGGTTATGGCATAGACGATTAGGTCACGTTGGCATGAGAAACCTTGACAAGCTTATTAAAGGGAATCATATCCTTGGTGTTAATGATGTCATATTTGGTAAGGATAGACTTTGCAGCGCTTGTAAAGCAGGTAAACAGGTTGGAGGAAGGAATCCCGTGAAGAACATCATGACCACAAGGAGGCCACTCGAGCTACTTCACATGGATCTTTTTGGTCCCAACTCTTACAAGAGTCTCGGTGGAAATTCTTTTGGTCTAGTTATAGTTGATGATTTTTCAAGATTTACATGGGTTTTCTTTCTCGATGATAAATCGCAGGTCCAAAAGATCTTCAAAAACTTTGCTAGGAAGGCCCAAAATCAATTTGAAGTGAAGATCAAGAAGGTTCGCAGCGACAACGGAACGGAGTTCAAGAACGCAAATGTGGACACCTTTCTTAACGAAGAAGGGATTTCACACGAGTTCTTGGCTACGTACAAACCTCAACAAAATGGAGTTGTTGAGAGGAAGAACCGGACGCTCATTGAAATGGCGAGAAAGATGCTTGATGAGTACAAGACACCGAAGCACTTTTGGGCAGAAGCGGTTGAGACAGCTTGTCATGCAACAAATCGCTTGTATCTTCACAAGCTACTCGGCAAAACGGCATACGAGCTCCTCACCGGTAACAAACCCCAAGTTGGATACTTTCGAGTATTTGGCTCAAAGGGCTACATTCTTGATAAGCATCGTTGTTCCAAATTTGCTCCTAAGTCTCATGAGGGTTTCCTACTAGGTTATGGCTCAAACTCTCACACTTACTGTGTCTACAACAATTTCACCCGAAAGGTTGTAGAGACTGTAGATGTGAAGTTTGATGAATCTAACGGCTCGCAAGTAGAGCAATTGCCAATTGATGTAGGAGACAAAGATCCTTCGGAAGCAATCCAAGACTTGTCTATTGGCAAGGTCCGTCCAATGAAGGTGAAGGAGAGTACCTCGTCCATCCAAGTGGAAGCTTCTACTTCACGACAAGGTGAACCAAGAGTTGATACGGAAGCATCCACAAGTGGAACACACCAAGATGAAGAAAACGAGGAAGTGCATCAAGATGAACGTCAACAACCTCCTTCTCCACCACGACAAGGGAACAACAACACCAACAATGAAGAAGGCCAAGAAGAAGAACAAGATGAAGAAGAAGTTCAACCAAGAACCAAGCAAAAGCTTTCACGAGTTCGAGCAAGAATTGCTAAAGACCATCCCGTCGAGCAAATCTACAATGATATTCAAACCGGGAGAATCACTCACTCTAAAACTCGTTTAGCTAACTTTTGTGAAAACTATTCTTTCATCTCTAGCATTGAACCTATGAAAGTCGAAGAAGAATTGGAAGATCCGGATTGGATAAATGCTATGCATGAAGAGCTACACAACTTTGAGAGGAACCAAGTTTGGACATTGGTTGAGAAGCCCGACAACAACCACAACATCATCGGTACCAAATGGGTGTTTCGCAACAAGCAAGATGAAGATGGACAAGTAGTTCGCAACAAAGCACATCTTGTCGCCCAAGGCTACACACAAGTCGAAGGTCTGGACTATGGTGAGACTTATGCTCCCATTGCTAGACTTGAGTCCATTCGCATCTTACTTGCCTATGCTAATCATCATGATATCACCTTGTACCAAATGGACATTAAAAGTGCTTTTCTAAATGGTGAAATAGAGGAGGAAGTTTATGTTAAGCAACCTCCCGGCTTTGTCAATCCTAAGAAACCCAATCATGTTTACAAACTTCACAAAGCTCTTTATGGTCTTAAACAAGCTCCTAGAGCGTGGTATAAATGCTTGACCAAGTTCCTCATTGAAAAAGGCTTTGAAATTGGGAAAATAGATTCTACTCTTTTTACTAAAAGGGTTAATGGAGAACTATTTGTGTGCCAAATCTATGTTGATGATATTATATTTGGTTCAACTAACCCTCATTTTAGTGAAAAGTTTGGGAAGCTAATGTCGGAGAAGTTTGATATGTCTATGATGAGTGAACTCGAATTCTTTCTTGGGTTGCAAATCAAGCAAACTAAGGAAGGTACCATTGTTTCTCAAACGAAGTACACCAAGGACTATTACAAGAAGTTCAATATGCAAGAGTGCAAAGGTATGACTACACCCATGCCTACTAGTGGACATCTTGACTTTACCAAAGATGGTGAACCGGTTGATCAAAAGGTTTATCGCTCTATGATTGGTTCATTATTATATCTATGTGCTCCATGTCCCGATATCAGGATAAGTGTGTGCATGTGTGCACGATATCAAGCTGCTCCTAAAGAATGTCATCTTAAGGCCGTGAAAAGGATAGTGAGATACTTAATCCATACACCAAATTTTGGCATCTGGTATCCTAAGAGGGCCTCTTTCAATCTTGTTGGCTACTCCGACTCGGACTATGCCGGAGACAAGGTTGATAGAAAGTCCACTTCGGGTACTTGTCAATTTCTTGGTAGATCTCTTGTGTCTTGATCCTCTAAGATAAAAAACTCGGTATCCTTATCCACCTCCGAAGCGGAATACATTGCCGCTGGTTCATGTTGTGCTCAATTACTTTGGATGAACCAAACTGTTAAAGATTACGGGATATATATGAAACATGTTCCATTGCTTTGTGATAATGAAAGTGCTATCAAAATTGGTCATAATCCCATACAACATTATCGAACTAAGCATATTGAAGTTCGTCATCATTTCATTCGAGATCATGTTGCTAAGGGTGACATTAATCTTAAGCATGTTCGCACCGAAAAGCAATTAGCGGATATATTCACTTAACCTCTTGATGAGAAAGTGTTAGGTTAAGAGGAGAATTGAACATCATTGATGCTTCAAACTTGGAGTAGAAACTCCATTGGATACATGCAAGACATGAGCTTATGACTAATCCTTGATATTTCTCTTATGATGAAAATCTTTTGTCTTGGATATATTTGCATCTTGCATGTTATATAACCAATGTAGGTACTTGGTTAGATCAAATTCCATGAGATTGTAATCCACTCACATCTTGAGCAATCTATACATCACCAAGTCTCTACACTATGGTGGTTGAAGACAAGGAAGCACGGAACCATTCAAACATATCCTTTGACAAATTCTATGTTGAGCTTCATGATTGTCATTTTTGGATACACAAGTGCTCTTCCTTGCAAGAACTAACCCATGTAGGTAGATGGACTCAAATTCCAAGTGGTTCTCCCAATTCTTGATGCGCTACATCAACCTTGAGCAACCCACACAAGTTCAACTACATGTTCAACACCACCAACCAAGGTATGTTATTCCATCTTAGAGAAGCTTTACTCCAAGTCATGAGCTAAAGCAACTCGACAAGATGTGAATACATCAAGATGCTTAAACGAAAAATGGCAACCCCATTTTGAGCTTAAACGATGAGTATGACCTACGATCAAGTGATCTCACTTGACTCCTAAGTCAATATACTCTAACATAGGTGACTTAGTTGCCGACCATCTCTAGATGAAGTTCTCTTGTGTTCTTTTCTGTGTTTTTGCATTTGTCTCCTGCATATTTGTTTCCCCTTTCAAAAAAACTTCATCTAGATTTCTTTCTGTTTGCTCTGCATTTTCTGCATCCAATTCATTGCATATCATTTAGTAAATTCCTTGCAAATCTTTGTGAGATCTTACTAGTCTAGTGAGCTAAGGTGACAAGTGTTTTCTCTGCGATGAACTCGGTTTCACCGATTTGTTGTTTTCGGTCCAACCGAATCCTTTCGGTACAACCAAAGCATACCACTCGGTGCCACCAATTCCACAACAGGAAAAACAGTTTGCCACTTGTTCTGTGTTTCTTCTGATCCAGCTCCACTCAATGAATCTTGTCCTCTACAAGCATCACATTTATATAAATGCTTTGTATTGTGTCTCAAGGATCAAACCCTTCTTGGAAATTGATGTCAAAGGGGGAGAGAGAGATCACATCAAAGCTTATCACTTAGAGAGATCACATCAGAGAGAGAAAGTATCATCTCCTCAGGGGGAGAAAGAGATCTCCAGGGGGAGAGAATACTCAAGTAGAAAGTATTTCTCAAGGATCCCAGATGCTTGGTGCTCAAGAGGAGAGATGCCACATGTCTTCTTGAGGGGAAAGACATGTAAATATGTGCTTATTTGCATTAGCTCTGTTCATTTATACCTAAACCCAAAGTCAAAATTGGTCCCACCGATTCTTTCTATCCGGCGCCACCGAGTTCAAATGTCATAGCCACTACCACAAACCCTAGGTAAATCGGTCTCACCGATATTGATCTCGGTCTCACCGAGATGGGATTGTAATCTCTCTATTTCCCTTCGTAACGTTTCGGTCTAACCGAAGTGAGAGATCGGTCCCACCGAGATTGCAATGTAAACTCCCTGTTTCCTTTTCGTAACATTTCGGTCTCACCGAAAAGAGCGAATCTGTCCCACCGAGTTTACCTGACCAACTCTCTGGTTAGCTTATTACCAAAATCGGTCTCACCGAGTTTGTGTAATCGGTCTCACCGAGATTACGTTATGCCCTAACCCTAACCATATCGGTCTTACCGAGTTGCATATCGGTCCCACCAAAAATCCTAACGGTCACTAGATTTGCGGAATCGGTCTGACCGAGTTTATCAATTCGGTCCCACCGAGTTTGGCAAGTTGTGTGTAATGGTTAGATTTTGTGTGGAGGCTATTTATACCCTTCCACCTCCTCTTCATTCGTGGAGAGAGCCATCAGAACAAACCTACACTTCCAACTTACCATTTCTGAGAGAGAACCACCTACTCATGTGTTGAGGCCAAGATAATCAATTCCTACCATATGAATCTTGATCTCTAGCCTTCCCCAAGTTGCTTTCCACTCAAATCTTCTTTCCATCAGATCCAAATCCCATGAGAGAGTTTTGAGTGTTGGGGAGACTATCATTTGAAGCACAAGAGCAAGGAGTTTATCATCAACGCACCATTTGCTACTTCTTGGAGAGTGGTATCTCCTAGATTGGCTAGGTGTCACTTGGGAGCCTTCGACAAGATTGTGGAGTTGAACCAAGGAGTTTGTAAGGGCAAGGAGATCGCCTACTTCATGAAGATCTACCGCTAGTGAGGCAAGTCCTTCGTGGGCGACGGCCATGGTGGGATAGACAAGGTTGCTTCTTCGTGGACCCTTCGTGGGTGGAGCCCTCCGTGGACTCGCGCAACCATTACCCTTTGTGGGTTGAAGTCTCCATCAACGTGGATGTACGATAGCACCACCTATCGGAACCACGACAAAAACATCCGTGTCTCCAACTGCATTTGAATCCTCCAAACCATTCCCTTTACTTTCTTGCAAGTTGGATGCTTTAATTTCTGCTGCTCATATACTCTTTGCATGCTTGCTTGAATTGTGTGAAGATTGCTTGACTTGTCCAAAGATAGCCAAAATCTGCCAAAGTCTAAAATTGGGAAAAGGTTAAGTTTTTAATTGGTCAAGTAGTCTAATCACCCCCCTCTAGACATACTTCAAGGTCCTACAAACCCAAGGAGTAGCTAAAGGTAGAACGAATATTCTCTCAAGTCCTATCTGCCACTGATATGACTCTACGCACGCTTGACGTTTGCTTTACCTAGAACAAGTATGAAACTAGAAATACTTTATAGGTGTTGTTGGATAGGTTTGCAAGATAATAAAGAGCACGTAAATAAAAATTAGGGGCTATTTATATGAAGATGTAATAAAGTAAATATAGCGAGTGTGGAAAAGTGGTGGTAGGAGTTGTGAAATTGTCCCTAAGCAATTGACTACGTTACTAGACCGGTAATCACTATTGCAATTTTATTTGAGGGAGCGGCATAAGCTAACATACTTTCTCTTCTTGTATCATATGCACTTATGATTGGAACTCTATGTGACACTCCAAAATTTTTACTTTGGTTTTCAGCAAAAACTTTGTGGTTTTTGAAAAGAGGCCATTTAAAATTTTTCCAGAAAACCTTCCTCTTAAAAACTTTCTTTTCTTTGGCAAGGATTTTATTTTTCTTCAGACTATGGTGTTTGATCTTTTGAAACCTCTTCTCTATTGGTTCCCTCTCAAATTATTTTGGGAGTTTAATCTTTTTCTTTTAAAAAGAAACCCTATGAAAATTTGGGATTTTCATATCTTTGAAGCCACCCATGACTTTGTATTTTGCCCATGTGGTAAAACCCCTCCAAAACCTCCCCTCCTCCTTGTAATCAACCTAAGTTCTCTGTCCCAACTAATCCAAGAAAGTTTTCGATTTTATTCTAATTATTTTTCCCCTCAAATCATTTCTACAAATTATTTGGAGCCTGAGAGATTTTCAAAGCAAGTACCCTTTTGCATTTGAGTTTTGACCTCAAACCAACTCTCCTGGATAGTCCTTTGTACCCACAACCTAGAACCATCTTGATCCACTCCTCCTCTTTTCAAATTTTTCAAATTTCAGTCTCTGCAAGTTTGGACCACATTTGCCAAATTTGGTGAAATTCATATCTACACTTCTTCAAAAATTCCACCAAAATTCAGGCAGCCTACTGGAGCAATGAGTAGCCACTCCACCAAAAATCAGCTCAAGGAAAAATCCCTAGATGCCTAGATCATTCTGTCGAACACCTGAGCTGCACTGTTCCTTTGCATTTTCAGAAAAATTCAGTTTTCAGTGTCGTTTTCGTCCGTCAGTTTCAATCACGCGTAGACAGTGCGCTTGGCGCGTTGCACGCGGCTTCTTCTCCCTGGCTAGCACCCCCGCACGCGCGCTTGGTGTCTTCCCGGCGTCGGTGGCGCCCTTGGCCGCCCGCGCCGGTGTGTCTTGCGGCGGCCGAACCCCCGTAGCAGCCGACAGGGGACGGAACGGCGGCTCAACACCGTTCGGCGCCGCCCAACGCCCCTCTGCTCTCCGCGTGGCCTCATGCAGGCCAGCGCACACCCGTGGCACCGTCGCCGTGGCCCGGCAAGCACGGAACGTGCTCCCTGCCGCCGACGGGCCCGCGCCGCCCCGTTCTGTCAAACTCGCCCATAGCACCAAATCCCAGCCCGATTAGCACCTAAATGGAACCGGTGGACCTCAACGACAACGCCCAACTCCCTAATCACCCCCGACCAAGCCCTGCGCCGCCGTAACCATCGCCGGAAATCCACGTTCACGGCCACCGCCTCGGATCGCCTATAAAAGGAGACCCGAGCTCGCCCTCGAGCACGCACGACCCCCACACACTCACTACACCTCTCCTAGACCCTGCCAAGCCACCAGGAGGACCTCGAGGAGGTCTCCTCCCCCGACTCCGGCCACCCCGACCCGCCTCGGCCTCCACCTTGATTCGATCCGGTGAGGCCGTCCCCGGTGCCCAAATCTTGTCTATAGCCTCCTCTAGCACCCAGTAAGCTAACGCCAGCATCGATTTGTCCTTCGCAGCTCTCTCCGACGAGTCCCTCGACCACCCGAGCCGCCGTCCGCCGGAGCAAGGCTCACCGTCGACGTGGTGCTCGCCGACCGCCACCACCACCACCAACCGACGCGGAAAGGTGCCCTGAACACGAAGGTACCCTCCGATCCCCCTGCCTCGCCGTGGATCGCCGCCGGCGACCACCGCGGCTCTTGGGCACCGGCGAAATCTGCCGCCCCGTTCGTATATTCAAACCTGATAGGCGGGACCCGCCTGTCAGCCTCTCTGTCCTGTCTAAACGAATCATTTTGTGAAAACGCCTTCTGCCAAATATGCTTTCCCTCTGGGCTGGCGTAGTTGCTTCCGAAGCGTTTTCTGTTTTTATAAGCTAGCCCCTGGAAACTTTCTGTTTCATTACAGATGAGTCCCTGGACAAAAACCTTTATAACTTTTTAACAGAAAAGTATTTTTGATTGATTCTTTTTCTGTCCTCTTTAAAATTTTGTCTAGTTTTTTATCAGATTTATTTGAAAAATATTTGGTATAATTTTTGCGCACCTCTTGGTATTTACGATAGCGCATATATTTTCTTTATACCGTAGATACCGAAGGAGGTGACGGAGCCGCGAACTTCACCGAGCTAGGCTCCGACTACTCCGAACCAGGCAAGCATGTTTGAACTTTTGATATGATGATTGTTTTGGCATGTTTGCATTAAGTGGTTTATGGCATGTTGATGAACATACCGACGAATGTCATGTTACCTGAGACGATGAGGCAAGTGAGTTTCGAAAATCCATGAGTGGATGGATGTGAGTATGCATGGCCATGTGTTGGCATGAGGATCGGTAAGATGGCAGTGTTGTAGCATGCCAGGCTTATGCCAGACTATGTGACTTCAATGTCAACTCGTATCATTCCAGTTCCTTCCATTCTTCCTTCCTTGTACTACCACATGTTTTCCGCAAGGAATATGGCTTAGTAAGTTGTAAACCGCTTTCCTGGTACACACCAAAAAGGAGAGGCCGTGATGATGGTTCCATGCCCTGGATTAAAGCCAGTCATCCGGTCAGGGGGCATGGGTGTTTCCGGTTGGGACCGAGAGGGGGGCACCCCTTAGAGCGCGCGTATATAAATTTGATCCCATGCTATTCGAGATTGTGATCTCCCCGTCTCAAAAGTTTTTCTTGGACGATGTCTAGGGTGATTACTAGCATCGAGAGGTAGGATGGGTGTGTACTGGTTAGCTGTGTTTTCTACCGAAAAACCGTAAACGGAACTAGTCCTTCGTGACTACGGAAATCCGTTGGCTGTGGGAAAAATTTTGTACAAACTCTGCAGAGTCATATATTCCTTCAAATCATCTATTCCATGTCCAAATTCGATATTAACTTATCCTGACCAAATGTCAGTTTTGATGACAGAGACTCCGGTGAATCGCATGAGTGCTAAGTCCGGTTAAATGATTACTCCTGTGGATGGACTAACCCGTTTATTTTCATGAATTGAATGTTTATTATGAGTATTATTTACTTGTGAATAAAAGCCCTTTCTGTGATGTCGCTCAGACGTCCGACTGCGGCATTTATTTTAAAGCCCTTTATGTGGTGTCGCTAAGACGCCCGACTATGGCATTTCTTTTAAAGCCCTTTCTGCGATGTCGCTCAGACGTCCGACTGTGGCATTTCTTTTAAAGCCCTTTAGGTGGTGTCGCTAAGATGCCCGACTGTGGCATTTCTTTTAAAGCCCTTTCTGTGATGTCGCCCCGACGTCCGACTGTGGCATTTCTTTGAAAGCCCTTTCTGCGATGTCGCTCAGACGTCCGACTATGGCATTTCTTTTAAAGCCCTTTATGTGGTGTCGCTAAGACGCCCAACTGTGGCATCATTTCCTTATATTTATTTGTTCACCTTTCGAGGCGTCGCTTCAGACACCTGATCGGTCTTCATTTGCGTTTTGTTGGGATTTCAGGCGGAATACCGCCGTTTCCCTTTTACTTACCTCGTTATGCTAATTTATTTTAATGTACATTGGTGAATTAATCATGACGCATCCATGCATGCATTTGTTATATCTTACGTCCGAACTGTCTTGCGAGTACTTTCAAAGTACTCACTGGCTTGTTGATTTGGCCAGATGCTGACGAAGGAGATTTCATGGATGAAGAATTTGATAGCGAGTCCGACGCCTAGAGGAGTCCTAGTCAGTCTCGTGCGACCCTGGATTTGGTCACTGTATTATATCCGCTTCCGCTACCAAATAAATTCATCGAGCCTCACCTCGACGCTCGATGAGATGACAGTTTTAGAGTCTTGTGTCTCTCTCCCCGCTGTGTTTTTCCACCACCGCCCTATCCTCGAGTCAGTAGTATGCCTCCACACCACTGTGTCATGTCTGCCATTATGTATAATTATTGGCGTGCTTGTAATAATTTGGTTGAGCAACCGTAGTTCGACCCTGTAATATATTTTATGCTACTGGCTTATTGTATCAAGAATTTGTCTACCAGTGAGGAGGATTTCTCTTATACTGGACTCAAAAGATTGGTTTCTCAATAAATATTTTTATTGGAAAACCGGTCGTGACAAGCTTGGTATCAGAGCCAGGCTGACTGTAGGAAGCCACTAGGTGCGATCGCTAATTGGTTATTAGCATAATAGAGCCATTTTATATTTTTTCTGCAATTGTAGACATTTCTGACAGTCAGCATAAATTTATGATCTGACCATGCAGAATTTTTGCCTACTTTAGTAGATGGCCGACAACAGCTGCGAGTCTCAGACCTTCGCCAATGTGCCCGATGGGTTCGTCAAGCTTCTTTCCTTCATCGTTCAGGTCGCGATGGGGCCATCTGTGCACCCAGTCTTCACACTCTGCCAGCACCGAGTCAACGATAGTCTGACCATGCACCAGGCCGTGGTGCAGTTCAAGGGAGGGCGTGGTGAGTTACGCCGCTTCCGGTTCTTGGGAAGAGCCATGCCTACGGAGAGGCATGCTATGCAGATGGCAGCCCGCGAGGCGATAGCTCGTCTCAGGGATGTCCTCCCCGTGATGAAGACTCGTCGTTACCGTTATCTTCCATGCCATGTGCCTTACACCTGTCACTATGCATTCTCCTGCCCTAGAGGAGAACGAGATGAGGCTTTTGAGATGCTTATTGAGTATCTTCGGGCCCTGGAGGCAGCCTTCGACAACCTGGTGGACGACTTCGTGGCTGCCCGCATGGACTCAGTTCATGGCTGTGCTGCCAACAGGAGGGAGCTCCTACCCACCCCACCGCCACTGACTTTGGTCTCGTCCTTAGCATCTTATGCACCTACTCGTCGCCTGCCTTCTACCAAAGAATTCAACCAAGTTATTGCGCCCACCCCAGTCCGCACTGCACCAACCTTCGCGCCCACTCCTATTCGTGTTGTTCCGCCCCTGGCACCCGCTCCGTCCACTCTGCGCAATACTACACGTATGGAGCCTATTAGCGAGGAGGAAGTCGAGTCCCCAACCTCGCTACGCCTCGCCCTCGGCAGGTCAAAGGAGGTCGTCAACATCTCCGCCTGAGTACGCTTAGCCGCCATGTAATGTACCGCTTTGTATGATATGTTTATATGTACATAGGTTGTGAGAAGTAGCCTGTTTGCGCATCATGTAGGATCTGGAGAAGTGCACTAGCCTAAATAACATGTCAGGATTATGTACGCATATCCTGAGTGATGTATTGTATAATTACCGTCACGTGTAAGATATGTAATGAGCAGTCCTTCTCCGTGCGCAAGTCGATTTGTTTTTCTTAAGTAAGCTTGGTTATTTAATTTTATTTGCAGCTTTATGCATTTATGGAATTGTTTTTGCGACTCTTTCCGCTTTTCTTATGGGTTTTACAAAATATATCCCCAGAGTGAAAAATGTCTCGTCCTTGGACTCGCTCCATGCCAACTCCACCAGAGGAAAATTTTGATACACAACCCAGCAACGAGTTCACTCAGGGACAGTCAAGCCAACAGGGCAGTGAATCGGCACTTTCACAAATGTGCCGCCTTTATGAGCAGAGTCAGCAACAACATCGGGAAATGATGAACCAAGTCATCAACATGGGAAATCACCATGGACAGTATCAGCAGCATTCCAAGTTATCTGAGCTACAGAAGACACGTCCCCAAACATTTTCTCATACTGACAAGCCTCTTGAGGCCGAGGATTGGCTTCGAGATATGGAGAGAAAATTAATTATGTTCAGATCTCGAGAAAGTACTATATGCTCCGCATTATCTCATAGGAGCAGCTGCATCATGGTGGGAGAATTTTCTGCACATGCACCCCAACGAAAATGATATAACCTGGGATGTTTTCAAGGAAGGTTTCCGTGGTGCACACATTCCCAAGAGTATTATGAAAATTAAGAAGAGAGAATTCGATGACCTCAAACAAAGGAACATGACAGTGTCAGAATACAACGGTCAATTTACTCTATTGTCTCGCTACGCCAACGAAGAACGTATGACTGAAATCAAGAAGATGGAGAAATTCCTTGACGGTCTGGCGCCCGCGCTTAAATGCCAACTGGTCGTGCACACATTTCCAGATTTTAAAACACTAGTGGACAAAGCTATTACTCTGGAAAATGAGAGACGTAGCTTGGAGGATTTACGCAAGCGAAAAAGAGACCAGACTACTCTTGCGCGCAACCACCGAAGCAGGAAAGATTTTCAGAAAGGTGGAACACACAAACCTACAACAAACGTCTCACGCCCAACCAAGAATTTTCATGCAAGGGACAAGGAGTTCACATATCGCCCAGGCGTTACTTGCTACGCTTGTGGAGAAGAAGGGCACTACGCCAAACAGTGCCCCAAGCCAAGGAACTCGACCCCGAAGCCAAACAATGGTGGAAATAATTCAGCGCCCAAGCGCAACAATTTCAACCCCAACAACAACCACAGGAAGGGTCATCTAAACCACGTGACCAAAGAAGAAGCACAAAATGCTTCGGATATCGTACTCGGTACGTTTCCTATCAACACAATACCTACAACGGTTTTGTTTGATTCTGGAGCTTCTCACTCATTCATTTCGAAAAGTTTTGCTTTGCAAAATAATTTTTCGATGTTTCCCTTGGAAAAATCCATGATCATCAAGTCCCCTGGGATTCAGCAAGTTACTCAGAGTTACTATCAGAATGTGGTCATTGAGTTCGAAGGATTGAAATTTTACGCCAATCTTATTGTGTTGGAAAATAAAGGATTGGATGTCATCCTAGGGATGGACTGGTTAACCACCAACAAAGGTTTTATTGACTGTTTCAACCGGACCGTAATTCTCACGCACCACCACGGGAAGACAATAAAAGTATCAGCCAAGGAAAGAAAAATACCCCGGCAGCCGAGATTGAATAAGGTGGACGTTTCTGAGTTAAGCAAGGTTCCAGTAGTATGTGAATTTCCAGACGTATTTCCCGAAGAATTACCAGGCATGCCACCAGACTGAGAAATAGAATTCAGCATTGAGCTAGCACCAGGAACCACCCCAATATACAAGAAACCATACAGAATGGCACCATCCGAGTTGATTGAGTTGAAGAAACAAATAAAGGAATTACTGGACAAGGGATACATTCGAGCCAGCTCCTCACCTTGGGGATCACCAATTTTATTTGCCAAAAAGAAGGATGGAACCCTGAGATTGTGCATAGACTACCGAGCACTTAACATGGTCACAGTCAAGAACAAATACCCGATGCCGAGGATAAATGATTTATTTGATCAGCTCGCTCAGGCCAAGGTATTCTCAAAGATTGACTTAAGGTCAGGATACCATCAATTAAAAGTGCGAACAGAAGATATCCCAAAACAGCCTTCACCTCCAGATATGGACTATATGAGTTCACAGTTATGCCTTTTGGATTAACAAACGCCCCCGCATATTTTGTTCACCTCATGAACAAAGTATTTATGAAGTTTATGGACAAGTTCGTTGTGGTATTTATCGATGATATTCTGATATACTCCAAAACACCAGAAGAGCACGCGGAACATCTCAGGATTGTGCTAGGAGAACTCAGGAAGCATCAATTGTATGCCAAGTTCAGCAAGTGCGAATTTTGGCTAAGGCAAGTAGGCTTTCTAGGTCACGTGCTGACCCAAGACGGTATCGCAGTGGACCCGGAGAAAGTTAGGGCCATACTTGACTGGAAGGCACCAGCCAGCGTAACGGACATACGAAGTTTCTTGGGAATGGCAGGATATTACCGCAGATTTATTGAAGGATTCTCCACTCTAGCCAAGCCAATGACGCAGTTGCTCAAGAAAGACAAGAAGTTTGAATGGACAGAAGCCTGCGAAAAAAGTTTCCAAGAGTTAAAACAGAAATTAACCACAGCACCGGTATTAATTGTGCCAGACATACACAAAAACTTTTTGGTGTATTGTGACGCATCCCGAAAAGGTCTCGGGTGCGTGTTGATGCAAGAAGGCAAGGTTGTCGCATACGCTTCACGACAACTCCGCAAGAACGAGGAAAATTATCCCACTCATGACTTAGAAATGGCAGCAGTCATTCATGCACTTAAGGAATGGAGGCATTTCTTACTTGGGAATCGATGTGAAATATACACGGACCATAAAAGTCTCAAATATATTTTCACACAGCCAGAACTAAACTTGCGGCAACGACGCTGGTTGGAATTGGTAAAGGATTATGACGTTGGTATCCACTATCATCCAGGGAAAGCAAATGTAGTGGCCGATGCTCTTAGTCGAAACCCCAGCTCCGACGAAAACAATCTGCAAAGTTTGAGACCTGAATTCCAACGAGAATTTGCCAAACTCAACTTGTTAATGATCACGGAAGGCACCATATCAAACTTGGAAATAAAGCCCGACCTTGTGGAGAGAATTAAAGAAGCTCAGCCTGGTTACCCTAGCATTGAAGGAATTAAAAGAAAGGTGAGTATGGGCAGGGCCTCGGAATTTGTCATAGGCGATGATGGAATATTACGGTACAGGGACAGACTCTGTGTGCCTAACATAGAGGACCTCAGGCAGCAAATCCTAGCTGAAGCACACACCACTCCATATTCAATCCACCCTAGAGGAACCAAAATGTATAAGGATATTCAGGAAAGATTTTAGTGGCACGGTATGAAGAGGGACATAGCCACATTCGTTGCATGTTGCGATTCTTGTCAACGCATAAAAGTTGAGCATCAAAAACCAGCCGGACTACTGCAACCAAACAAAATACCTGAGTGGAAATGGGATGAAATAGGGATGGATTTTATTGTCGGACTACCTCGGTCACGACACGGGAATGATGCCATATGGGTCATCACTGATAGATTAACCAAGGTGGCACATTTCATTCCAGTAAAGACAACCTACAACACTCAGAAGCTTGCCAGGATTTATCTCTCCCGTATAGTTTGTCTGCATGGAGTCCCGAATACTATAATATCCGACAGAGGCACTCAGTTTGTCTCGAGATTCTGGGATCATTTACAACAGGCTCTGGGAACTCATTTGGCCTTCAGCACCAGCCTACCATCCCCAGACTGATGGACAGACTGAACGCGTAAACCAAATTTTAGAAGACATGCTGAGAGCATGTGTCCTCACCTATGGAACCAGTTGGGAAGAAAGCCTGCCATATGCCGAGTTCGCATACAACAACAGTTACCAGGCCAGCCTGCAAATGGCACCTTTTGAAGCCCTATACGGACGGAGATGTCGTACCCCGCTAAATTGGTCAGAGACCGGAGACAGCCGTATCTTCGGCCCAGACGTGCTCAAAGAAGCCGAGGAAAAAGTCAAGCTAATCAGGGACCGACTCAAGACCGCTCAAAGCCGACAGAAGAGTTATTACGATCAGCAACATCGTGGGGTCAATTTTGAACCCGGTGAATTTGTGTGCCTACGAGTATCACCTATGAAGGGACTGCAATGGTTTAAGATTAAAGGAAAGTTAGCACCAAGATTCATCGGACCTTTCTGCATAGTGGCACGAAGAGGCACTGTAGCCTACCAGCTAGACTTACCCGAAGACTTGTCCGACATTCACGACGAGTTCCACGTCTCTCAATTAAGGAAGTGCGTAAGCAAACCAGAGAAACAAGTATTCCATAAGAACATTGACATGCAGCCAGACCTCACTTATCGGGAACGCCCAGTAAAAATATTAGAGGAGTCTGAAAGGAGAACCCGACAGAAGACCATCAAGTTTTTCAGAGTTCAGTGGAGCAACCACACCAAAAGCGAAGCAACTTGGGAAAGAGAGGATTTTCTTCGGACAGAGCATCCACACTTATTTGAGGAACAGCTGAAATCTCGGGGACAAGATTTTTCCTAAGGGGGTAGGTATTGTGACACTCCAAAATTTTTACTTTGGTTTTCAGCAAAAACTTTGTGGTTTTTGAAAAGAGGCCATTTAAAAATTTTCCAGAAAACCTTCCTCTTAAAAACTTTCTTTTCTTTGGCAAGGATTTTATTTTTCTTCAGACTATGGTGTTTGATCTTTTGAAACCTCTTCTCTGTTGGTTCCCTCTCAAATTATTTTGGGAGTTTAATCTTTTTCTTTTAAAAAGAAACTCTATGAAAATTTGGGATTTTCATATCTTTGAAGCCACCCATGACTTTGTATTTTGCCCATGTGGTAAAACCCCTCCAAAACCTCCCCTCCTCCTTGTAATCAACCTAAGTTCTCTGTCCCAACTAATCCAAGCAAGTTTTCGATTTTATTCTAATTATTTTTCCCCTCAAATCATTTCTACAAATTATTTGGAGCCTGAGAGATTTTCAAAGCAAGTACCCTTTTGCATTTGAGTTTTGACCTCAAACCAACTCTCCTGGATAGTCCTTTGTACCCACAACCCAGAACCATCTTGATCCACTCCTCCTCTTTTCAAATTTTTCAAATTTCAGTCTCTGCAAGTTTGGACCAGATTTGCCAAATTTGGTGAAATTCATATCTACACTTCTCCAAAAATTCCACCAAAATTCAGGCAGCCTACTGGAGCAATGAGTAGCCACTCCACCAAAAATCAGCTCAAGGAAAAATCCCTAGATGCATAGATCATTCTGTCGAACACCTGAGCTGCACTGTTCCTTTGCATTTTCAGAAAAATTCAGTTTTCAGTGTCGTTTTCGTCCGTCAGTTTCAATCACGCGTAGACAGTGCGCTTGGCGCGTTGCACGCGGCTTCTTCTCCCTGGCTAGCACCCCCGCACGCGCGCTTCGCGTCTTCCCGACGTCGGTGGCGCCCTTGGCCGCCCGCACCGGCGTGTCTTGCGGCGGCCGAACCCCCGTAGCAGCCGACAGGGGACGGAACGGCGGCTCAACGCCGTTCGGCGCCGCCCAACGCCCCTCTGCTCTCCGCGTGGCCTCATGCATGCCAGCGCACGCCCGTGGCACCGTCGCCGTGGCCCGGCAAGCACGGAACGTGCTCCCTGCGGCCGTCGGGCCCGCGCCGCCCCGTTCGGTCGAACTCGCCCATAGCACCAAATCCCAGCCTGATTAGCACCTAAATGGAACCGGTGGACCTCAACGACGACGCCCAACTCCCTAATCACCCCCGACCAAGCCCTGCGCCACCGTAACCATCGCCGGAAATCCACGTTCACGGCCACCGCCTCGGATCGCCTATAAAAGGAGACCCGAGCTCGCCCTCGAGCACGCACGACCCCCACACACTCACTACACCTCTCCTAGACCCTGCCAAGCCACCAGGAGGACCTCGAGGAGGTCTCCTCCCCCGACTCCGGCCGCCCCGACCCGCCTCGGCCTCCACCTCGATTCGCTCCGGTGAGGCCGTCCCCGGCGCCCAAATCTTGTCTATAGCCTCCTCTAGCACCCAGTAAGCTAACGCCAGCATCGATTTGTCCTTCGCAGCTCTCTCCGACGAGTCCCTCGACCACCCGAGCCGCCGTCCGCCGGAGCAAGGCTCGCCGTCGACGTGGTGCTCGCCGACCGCCACCACCACCACCAACCAACGCGGAAAGGTGCCCTGAACACGGACGTACCCTCCGATCCCCCTGCCTCGCCGTGGATCGCCGCCGGCGACCACCGCGGCTCTCGGGCACCGGCGAAATCTGCCGCCCCGTTTGTATATTCAAACCTGACAGGCGGGACCCGCCTGTCAGCCTCTCTGTCCTGTCTAAACGAATCGTTTTCTGAAAACGCCTTCTGCCAAATACGCTTTCCCTCTGGGCTGGTGTAGTTGCTACCGAAGTGTTTTCTGTTTTTATAAGCTAGCCCCTGGAAACTTTCTGTTTCATTACAGATGAGTCCCTGGACAAAAACCTTTATAACTTTTTAACAGAAAAGTATTTTTGATTGATTCTTTTTCTGTCCTCTTTAAAATTTTGTCTAGTTTTTTATCAGATTTATTCGAAAAATATTTGGTATACTTTTTGTGCACCTCTTGGTATTTACGATAGCGCATATATTTTCTTTATACCGTAGATACCGAAGGAGGTGACGGAGCCGCGAACTTCACCGAGCTAGGCTCCGACTACTCCGAACCAGGCAAGCATGTTTGAACTTTTGATATGATGATTGTTTTGGCATGTTTGCATTAAGTGGTTTATGGCATGTTGATGAACATACCGACGAATGTCATGTTACCTAAGACGATGAGGCAAGTGAGTTTCGAAAATCCATGAGTGGATGGATGTGAGTATGCATGGCCATGTGTTGGCATGAGGATGGGTAAGATGGCAGTGTTGTAGCATGCCAGGCTTATGCCAGACTATGTGACTTCAATGTCAACTCGTATCATTCCAGTTCCTTCCATTCTTCCTTCCTTGTACTACCACATGTTTTCCGCAAGGAATATGGCTTAGTAAGTTGTAAACCGCTTTCCTGGTACACACCAAAAAGGAGAGGCCGTGATGATGGTTCCATGGCCCTGGATTAAAGCCAGTCATCCGGTCAGGGGGCATGGGTGTTTCCGGTTGGGACCGAGAGGGGGGCACCCCTTAGAGCGCGCGTATATAAATTTGATCCCATGCTATTCGAGATTGTGATCTCCCCGTCTCAAAAGTTTTTCTTGGACGATGTCTAGGGTGATTCCTAGCATTGAGAGGTAGGATGGGTGTGTACTGGTTAGCTGTGTTTTATACCGAAAAACCGTAAACGGAACTAGTCCTTCGTGACTACGGAAATCCGTTGGCTGTGGGAAAAATTTTGTACAAACTCTACAGAGTCATATATTCCTTCAAATCATCTATTCCATGTCCAAATTCGATATTAACTTATCCTGACCAAATGTCAGTTTTGATGACAAAGACTCCGGTGAATCGCATGAGTGCTAAGTCCGGTTAAATAATTACTCCTGTGGATGGACTAACTCGTTTATTTTCATGAATTGAATGTTTATTATGAGTATTATTTACTTGTGAATAAAAGCCCTTTCTGTGATGTCGCTCAGACGTCCGACTGCGGCATTTCTTTTAAAGCCCTTTATGTGGTGTCGCTAAGACGCCCGACTGTGGCATTTCTTTTAAAGCCCTTTCTGTGATGTCGCTCAGACGTCCGACTGTGGCATTTCTTTTAAAGCCCTTTAGGTGGTGTCGCTAAGACGCCCGACTGTGGCATTTCTTTTAAAGCCCTTTCTGTGATGTCGCCCCGTCGTCCGACTGTGGCATTTCTTTGAAAGCCCTTTCTGCGATGTCGCTCAGACGTCCGACTGTGGCATTTCTTTTAAAGCCCTTTATGTGGTGTCGCTAAGACGCCCGACTGTGGCATCATTTCCTTATATTTATTTGTTCACCTTTCGAGGCGTCGCTTCAGACACCCGATCGGTCTTCATTTGCGTTTTGTTGGGATTTCAGGCGGACTACCACTGTTTCCCTTTTACTTACCTCGTTATGCTAATTTGTTTTAATGTACATTGGTGAATTAATCATGACGCATCCATGCATGCATTTGTTATATCTTACGTCCGAACTGTCTTGCGAGTACTTTCAAAGTACTCACTGGCTTGTTGATTTGGCCAGATGCTGACGAAGACGATTTCATGGATGAAGAATTTGATAGGGAGTCCGACGCCTAGAGGAGTCCCAGTCAGTCTCGTGCGACCCTGGATTTGGTCACTGTATTATATCCGCTTCCGCTACCAAATAAATTCATCGAGCCTCACCTCGACGCTCGATGAGATGACAGTTTTAGAGTCTTGTATCTCTCTCCCCGCTGTGTTTTTCCACCATCTCCCTATCCTCGAGTCAGTAGTATGCCTCCACACCACTGTGTCATGTTCGCCATTATGTATAATTATTGGCGTGCTTGTAATAATTTGATTGAGCAACCGTAGTTCGACCCTGTAATATATTTTATGCTACTGGCTTATTGTATCAAGAATTTGTCTACCAGTGAGGAGGATTTCTCTTATACTGGACTCAAAAGATTGGTTTCTCAATAAATATTTTTATTGGAAAACCGGTCGTGACACTCTAGCAAGCATCCGCAACTACTAAAGATCATTAAGGTAAAACCCAACCATAGCATTATAGTATCAAGTCCCCTTTATCCCATACGCAGACAACCTACTTACTCGGGTCTGTGCTTCTGTCACTCACGCCACCCACCATAAGCAAATCATGAACATATTGCAAACCCTACAGCGGGGATCCCTCACGCTTGCGCGACACGGAGAGCACCATAGGACAGCACCAATAATAAAACATGCAACTCAAACCAATCATAGCAATTTATCAATCACCGGTAGGACAACGAAAATCTACTCAAACATCATAGGATAGCAACACATCATTGGATAATAATATGAAGCATAAAGCACCATGTTCAAGTAGAGGGTACAGCGGGTTGCGGGAGAGTGGACCTCTGAATATAGATGGGGGAAGGTGATGGAGATGTTGGTGAAGATGATGGAGGTGTTGGTGTAGATCGCGGTGATGATGATGGCCCCCGGCAGCGCTCCGGTGCCACCGGAAGCAAGGGGAAGAGAGCCCCCCTTCTTCTTCTTCTTCCTTGACCTTCTCCCTAGATGGGAGAAGGGTTTCCCCTCTGGTCCTTGGCTCCCATGGCATGGGAGGGGCGAGAGCCCCTCCGAGATAGGATCTATCTCTCTGTCTCTCTCTGTTTCTGCGTTCTTAGATTCTGCCCTTTCACAGTTTCTTTCATATCCAGAGATCTGTAACTCCGATTGGGTTGAATCTTTCGCCCAGATTTTTCTCATAAAATTAGCTTTCTTGCGGTAAAAGAAGAGCGTCAACCACCTTACGGGGTGCCCACAAGGGTCCTGGGTGCGCCCCCTGCCTCGTGGCCCCCTGGGGCACTGGCGGGGATATACCCCGCGGTATGAACCGGCCGGAAATACGACCCGGCCGGGCTTGGCGGCTTACTTGAGACCCGGTTGACACTTGGCGATTCACTGGCGACCCGACCTGACCAGACGGTTTACAAGCAACCTACCTGAACATTATGACGGGTGGTGGACGGATGACAAGGCCCAAGGCCCAGTAGGCCAGATTATATTAATGGTGGGACGGTTTAAGAGGAAAGGCATGAAGAATATTTACCGTACAAAGAGTTAAGACCCGGACTTGTATCCGGTTGTATTAGAAGGTAGTCTAGTCCTAATCCTAATAGGACTCCACATGTAACCCGCCCCTTCAACTTATATAAGGAGGGGCAGGGCTCCCAAAAGAGGGACAAGTAAGAAGGATAAGAAACAATCTCTAGGGCTAGACACAAAGAGCCGGCTTATCGACGACTCCCTCATGATCATAATGAGATATAGCCACAAACAGCAAGTAGGGTTATTACCGGATGATGTTTCCCGGGGCTCGAAGTTGTCTAAATCCTTGTCTTGTGTTGCGTCTCTCGATTCTGCCCAACCCCTTTCAAGCTACCGCATAGATGCGTTGGCCTCACGACTAAGTCCTCACACTAAGGACATCTGCCGTGACAATTCCATAACAGTTGGCGCCCACCGTGGGGCCTGCACACGGTGGTGTTGAGTTCTTGGAGGGATTTCTTCAGGGTGCGAGAAGCTCGCGATGTGCTGGATGAAAAAGAAGCTGACATCATTGATGAACAGTCAAAGCGACATATACAAGATTTGAGATCAAGAGAGAAAATTAGGGTTGCATGCCACCAGATGATCCATCGAGGCTAGATTAATTTCCGTTGCCACTGCAGGTCGAAATCTTGCATCAGAAATCAATCGATACGAGGTACAACTCGCCGAGACCGAAAGACTTTGACGGTTCTGTCGCCCATGTCGAAATCCAATTCGGAGCATCAGATTCCATTGCTTTGTATGGCGTGGCTCCCTAGGCCTGCTGCCAACTTTTGAACAGACCAAGGTCAAAACCTAATGCACGTGGAGATTGAGCTAGTCAGCTAGCTCATACCAAATTATCAAGCACTAGTACTCATCATGGCAAGCTACAGAGTTTGATCCCCACTTGCTATGTATGTGTGAAGAAGCTCCCAAGTGCTACTAGCACAAGTCGGATCTGAGAAACAATGAAGGAAAGGGAAAACTAAAAGGGGAGAAGGAAACAACAGTTTCCTGGATATGAGTCGGTCAGATTGACCACGACCTAGACTCTACTATCGCTGCTGCGCAGCACCTGGCATCCTACGCCGTCCCGGCCAGCTCTGCATCAGCCTCGCCACGCTGCCTCTGGGTTAAATCAACCCCGCGCTGCCTTCACCTGCCGCGGCCTTCAAGCCGCCGGCCGCTCTGAAGCCGATTGCCTCCATCGACAAGTCAACACTAGCCACCGGTGCCTGCCACCTGCTGGCTTTGTACAGTAGTGTTCAATCCCAGCAAAAACTTATGGAAGAGACAAAGGAACAAGAGAAACCGGAATCCTAGCTCATAAGCTGATGGTGATACTGTTCGCATGAAAAACTAAAGCTAAAATCATATACCACGGTCACGGTCAGGTGCTAAAGTTGAAAGTATTGCTGCTGCCACATGCCCGTTTTACAAAGGAGGGAGAAAGACAGAGGAAGTTCACGTGACTGTTGTGCTACATCACATCAGCAGGGTTCCACATATATATTAATCAGCATTATCCAACGCCGGTATCCGCGTTCATCCGATAAAAAACATCAGGACGACTATTAAAAAATGGGAGTGGTGTTATGCCACGGATGCACATTCGGCTGTGCCGCGTGGCTCCACGATCACGCATGTCGCGGTCTAGTTTACATCAAGCGGGCCAGCTAACTCGCCCGTCCGCACCGCCTTACAACGCCACAGATGACTCGCCCGTCCTCCCTCGCGGCCGGTTCACGTGTTCGCGCCAGCTTACAACGTGGAGGACAACTTGCTCGTTCGCGACGGTTTACAACACTATGGGCGACTTACCAGTCTGACCCCATGGCCGACTCTCCCGTCCATGCCGCTTTCAATGCCACGGCTGACTCATCTGTTGTCCGGGCAAATCAGGTGATATCTTTCTAAAGTATAAATTTGGCACATATTCCTTTTTGTCAAAAAACAATTACTCTGACCTGCGATGTTTTTGATGCAGGACAATTGTTCACTACATCAAAATGACGTGGTTGACTCGCCCGTCGGCGCCGGTTTATAACACCGCGGCTGACTCAGCTATCTGTGCTGCCTCTGAAGCTGCGGTAGTCTTTGTCGTCCGTCTCTTGTGGCCTAGTCTACATAAACACACCAGGCCACACCTGTCTGCGTGAGATGATTATTGAATATGAGCAAGTCACTGCTTAAAATTATCATGTGTTATCAGCCGCCGTCTACACTGGATGGCTCAATGGGGAGGCGCACAAGTCGCCGCCACTACAGTTTGGTTAACTTCAAATAGCCAGTTGGAAGGAACCATTGGCCGAGTTGCTGGCACAGCTCATACGGGATCATTTATAACCCGTCGCAGTCACCTCAACCTTCTGTGGATTCACATCGTGCTATCAGCACCAATGATATATAACTTATGTCAGTTCATATCACGGTCAAATATGGAGAATCTCAAGCCAACTCCTCGAGTCACCTTGAGACTCGGGGGCTACCATGATATGACTCGGAAAATCATGCCAGTTTCAGCAAATTTAAGAACCCCAGGATGATGGAGGGAAAGATAACCCGGTCCAGGAGGCAACTGTTATATTTAAAGGCCGTCAGAAAATTTCCGGCTTAGAAAGTATATGTCAGTTACAAAATCCCGGCTCAATGAAGAAGTTTTGGGTCATCGGAAAGCATTCCGGTTTAAAATCCGGCTCAAGGGAAGTCAGTCTAACTGTAGCTCTCAAAAATCCGATTTACAATCCGGTTCAAGGGAAACCTGTCTCCTGCAAAGCTATGAAGCTCTCAAATCCGGTTTAAGAATTTCTGGTTCAAAAAAGCTTCTCGCAAGTTCGAGTTTAAAGGCCGTCAGAAAATCTCCGGCTGACAATAAAGATTCTGGTTTAAAATCCGGTTCAAGGGAAAGATGTCTCGTACAAAGCTTTGAAGCTCTCAATACCTGGTTTGAGAATTCCCGGTTCAAAAGGATAATCTCTCGCAAGTTCGAGTTCTCAGGAAAAATTAAAGGGACCAAAGAGAGTCTGTTGCCAAAGCACAACTCAAACATAGGTGCCCCTTGAGCACAGCTCACAATATCACTTTGGGGCTTGGTCGCATTCGAACCATAGCTACACCTCTTGATCAGCGCAAGGCCACCAGGAAAATCACTTGGGGGCTAGGTCGTATTCAAACCATAGCTACACCTCTTCATCCTCAAAGCCAAAAGAAAATTACTTAGGGGCCAAAGAGAGTGTTGCAAAAGCACAACTCAAACATAGTCACCCATTGAGCACAGCTCAAAATGTTGCTTGGGGGATCTTTGCTTCCACAGGAACAAATAATCTACACCTTGCAATAGGCTATCAAGCCACGGCTTGGAAGCCAGGTGTATTCACCTAAAACCCCGGGTTAACCTGCCTTCATCAAGTAAGTCACTCCGTCCAGGTAATCTTGGTATGACCCGTCGAATGTTTGACAATCAATCTTATAAAGACCCTGAACTTGTCAAAGTTAAAACGGCGATTGGTTAATGTGAGGACCATCTTAAAAGGCTTTGTGAAATGGTTTGACTCAGCGGCCTGGCAGCCCATGAAAAGCCTCGAATTTGGGGCCTGGCAGCCCGTGAAAAGCCTCGACTACAAGTTTTCATATGTTTTTATTTACCAAGTTTTTTCTCCTTTAATGAGATTTACGAGATTTTTGGTAAACCGGCGTTCAGTACATGATCAGTTATAATCTGGCGCTTATTGACCCAGTCTGGTTTCGACTACAAGCCTCCAGTGTTATATATGCATAATCTGGTCTTTATTACAACCCGGTAAGGTTTTATCATAAACCGGCAAACTATGGGAAGAGTTATCAGTACTCAAGATTTGGGTTATCACCCTTACTACAAAAAGTTGGTAAACCAATGATGTGATTCAATGTCACAGATATGATATATTTCATATTTTATTATTCTTAAATGCAGCCTTGGTTATAAACCCGGGTTATATGATGGGCATTATGACCCGTCTGGCGGTAAACCACCAACATACTTTAAACTTGTTGTATGCAGAAACAGGTTGAATAAAGCATGATTATAAATCACTGGCATTTATTAACCTGTCCTGGCTTTCGACTATAAGTCGTCAGTATGATGATAAATTATCACGTGTTTATTAACACGGACTGGCTTGGGATTATAAGTCGCCAGTATATATTTCGATTGCGCCATTGGAATCATGCGCTCATAAATCGTTGGGTATATTATTCAAATCTTTAATAGCCAACATGGCTGGATTTTTATTATGGTTTTCAATAACCAATATTATGATTGAGATTTTCAAAGTTGCTTCAGCGCAATGGCTATTATTTTATCAATGGATATGATTCTCATCGGGCTTTTCAACCAACGTCCACACTTGGTTCCTCTCAAAGTTGTGTATCTCTTCATGCATGGCATTTACCCAATCTGTATCTTCCAACGCTTCTTCAACCTTCATAGGTTCAATGCTAGAAATGAATGAGTAATGTTCACAAAAGTTAGCCAAATGAGTTTTAGAGCAAGTAATTCTCCTGGTTTGAATGTCATCAAAGATTTGTTCGACGGGATGATCTCTTGAGACTCCCGCTCGAACTCGTGAGAGCTTTTGTTTGGGTCGGGGTTGAACATCCTCTTCATTGTCTTGTTCTTCCTCTTGTCTTTCTTCGTTGTTGTTGGCGTTGTTGTTCTCCCGTGGAGGTGGAGAAGGAGGTCGTCGAGGTTCATCTTGTTGTACATCCTCGTTATCATCGTCTTGATGTGTCCCACTCGTGGATGCCTCTAAGTCAACTTGTGGTTCACCTTGGCGTGAAGTTGAGGCTTCCACTTGGATGGACGAGGTACTCTCCTTCACCTCCGTTGGGCGAATCTTACCAATAGACAAGTCTTGGATTGCTTCCAAAGGATTTTTGTCACCTGCATAAATTGGCAATTGCTCTACATGTGAGCCGTTAGATTCATCAAACTTCACATCTACCGTCTCCTCAACCTTTCGGGTGAAATTGTTGTAGACATGGTAAGTGTGAGAGTTTGAGCCATAATGAGTAGGAAACCTTCATGAGATTTAGGAGCAAATTTCGAACGACGGTGCTTATCAAGAATGTAGCACTTTGAGCCGAATACCCGAAAGTATCCAACTTGGGGTTTGTTACCAGTGAGAACCTCGTATGCCGTCTTGCCGAGTAGCTTGTGAAGATGTAGACGATTCGTTGCATGACAAGTTGTCTCAACTGCTTTTGCCCAAAAGTGTTTTGGTGTCTTGTACACATCAAGCATCATTCTCGCCATTTTGATGAGCGTCCGGTTCTTCCTCTCAACAACTCCATTTTGTTGAGGTTTGTACGTAGCTGAGAACTCATGTGAAATCCCTTCTTCGTCAAGAAAGGTGTCCACATTGGTGTTCTTCAATGATGTTCTGTTGTCACTGCAAACCTTCTTGATCTTCACTTCAAATTGGTTTTGGGCCTTCCTAGCGAAGTTTTTGAAGATCTTTTAGGCATTGGTACCGAAAAGTTCCACGTGAAGTAGCTCGAGCGGTCTCCTCGTGGTCATGATGTTCTTCACGGGGTGGCTTCCTCGAACCTGTTTTCCTGCTTGGCAAGCACTGCAAAGTCTTTCCTTGTCAAATATGACATCTTTAACACCAAGGATATGATCACCTTTAATAAGCTTGTCAAGATTTCGCATGCCCACATGACCTAACCATCTATGCCACAACCAGCCTTTAGAGGATTTAGCAATTAAGCAAGTTCTAGGTTGAGCCTTTTTAGTGAAATCAACAATATATAGATCACCTCTACGTATGTCAGTAAAGACCATTTTATGATTATCTCTTTGAAACACTTGGCAATCTATTTTAGTAAATAGGACACTGAATCCAAAGTCATTAGTCTAGATACAGAAAGTAGACTATAGCCAAGAGATTCAATGAGCAAAACATTTTTTATGGAGCTGTCATGTGAGATGGCCACCTTGAGGCCAACCACCTTACCCTTTGAGCTATCACCGAAAGTGACATACTTTCGAGGGCCGTCATTTTCAGCAAGCTCACGAAACATATCTTTGTCTCCGGTCATGTTATCGGTACATCCACTATCAAGGAGCCATTCGTTTCCTCCAGCCATGTAGCCGCGAAGGTTAGCCATAAGACCAAAGTGTCTCATAGACTCTTCAAGATCAGGGTCACTATCATCATCCTCATCATAGTATCCATGTTCAACATCATCTTGAAAATGATAATTTCCTAGAGAGAGTGATTCAATAGATATATGATTTTGACAATGTTCATCTCTATGAATTCTAATAGCTTCAGAAATGATATTGCTAATAATTCCAACATCTCCTTTGGCACGCATAAGGTCACGAAGCTCAAATAAACAATCTCCAAACTTAGGATCACTGGGATTCATCTTATTCAAAGCAATAGACTTGTGAAGAATCTCATCTAAGTTTTTTAAGGAATAGTCTGGAAATCGTTCCTCAAGAAATCTCCATATAGTATAAGCACAATCAAGAGTTGGCAAGTGACTAATCAAATTTCTAGGCAAACCTCTAGTTATAAGATTGATAGTTCTAAGATTGCAAATCATGTCAAGTGACTCATCAGGGGTAGGATGCAAGGGGTCAACAAGGGGTTCACAAGGAGTAGTAATGTACTTGTTCAAGTGATATTCACGAAAAAATCCAAGCATCCCATTTTCCCACTCATTATAGAACTCTCCATCAAGCATACGCACTCTACGTCTAATACTCCCAATCGTAGACTCATCCATCTTCCTCAAATGGTGCTAAACCAAAGCAATGGAGACCAAAGCTCTGATACCAATTGAAAGGATCGAGAAGAGGTGTCTATAGGGGGGTGATTAGACCCTCAACAAGCAAAGATCGCAGTTTTTAAGTTTTTCAAGTTGAGGTTGGAAATTAACACAATTTCAAGCATTCACAATACAATTCAAACAAGCATGCAAAGAGTATGTGAGCAGCGAAAAGTAAAGCATGCAACTTGCATGAAAGTAAAGGGATGGGATTGGAGTGTGCAAATGCGATTGGAGACACGGACATTTTTGGCATGGTTCCGATAGGTGGTGCTATTGTACATCCACGTTGGTGGAGACTTCAACCTACGAAGGGTAACGGTTGCGCAAGTCCACGGAGGGCTCCACCCACGAAGGGTCCATGAAGAAACAACCTTGTCTATCACACCATGCCCATCGCCCATGAAGGACTTGCCTCACTTGGGTAGATCTTCACGAAGTAGGTGATCTCCTTGTCCTTAGAAACTTCTTGGTTCAACTCCACAATCTTGACGGAGGCTCCCAAGTGACACCTAACCAATCTAGAAGACACCACTCTCCAAAAGGTAATAGATGGCGTGTTGATGATGAACTCCTTGCTCTTGTGCTTCAAATGATAGTCTCCCCAACGCTCAACTCTCTCTCACAGATTTGGCTATGGTGGAAAGATGATTTGAGTGGAAAGCAACTTGGGGAAGGCTAGAGATCAAGATTCTTGTGGTGGGAATGGAATGTCTTGGTCTCAACACATGAGTAGGTGGTTCTCTCTAAGAAAATGAATGGTGGAAGTGTAGGCACATTCTGATGGTTCTCTCCACGAATGAAGAGTGGGTGGAGTGGTATATATAGCCTCCACAAAAAATCTAGCCGTTACACACAGATTCCCAAACTCGGTTAGACCGAATGGTGAAACTCGATCAGACCGATTCAGGCCGATTTTTCGGTGGGACCGACAAGGTCAACTCGGTGGGACCGATGTGCAAGGGTTAGGGTAAAACCTCAACTCGGTTTGATCGATTACACAAACTCGGTGAGACCGATTTTGGTAATAAGCAAAAAGAGAATTGGTCAAGCAAACGCGGTGGGACCATGTTGGATTAAGGGTTCCGCAAACCCTTGAAAGGTTCAAACTCTGGGGTGCGTGCGGAGATCTCAACCTACCTAGCCTGCCTACTCGCGATCCTCCTAGCCTAGCACATCGAGCTCGAAGAGACGAAGAGACACAATAGTTTATCCTGGTTTGGGCCACCTTGTGGTGTAATGCCCTACTCCAGCGTTTTGGTGGATTGCCTCGAGGGTCTAAGGATGAACTAGTATAGTGGATGAACAGGCCTCAGGAGGTGAGGTCTTCTTGAGCTCAAGAGAGCCGGTGGGATGTGTGAAAGGGTCGTTATAGTTGACTGGAGGGGGGTGAATAGGCAACTAACAATTTTTAGCTTTTCTTTACCAAATTAAACTTTGCGTCAAAGTAGGTTGTCTAGATATGCAACTAGGTGAGCAACCTATATGATGCAACAATCAACAAGTGCACAAGCAAGCAAGGGATACAATACAAATAAGCTTGCACAAGTAAAGGCACGAGATAACCAAGAGTGGAGCCAATGGAGACGAGCATGTGTTACCAAAGTTCCTTCCTTTTGAGGGGAAGTACATCTCCATTAGAGCGGTACGGAGGCACAATGCTCCCCAAGAAGCCACTAGGGCCACCATATTCTCCTCACACCCTCACACAATGCGAGATGTCGTGATTCCACTATTGGTGCCCTTGAAGGCGGCAACCGGACCTTTACAAACAAGGTTGGGGCTATCTCCACAACTTAATTAGAGGCTCCCAACGACACCATGAAGCTTCACCACAATGGACTATGGCTCCGCGGTGACCTCAACCGTCTAGGGTGCTCAAACACCCAACAGTAACAAGATCCGCTAGGGATTAGTGGGGGAATCAAATTTCTCTTGGTGGAAGTGTAGATCGGGGCCTTCTCAACCTATCCCGAGCAAATCAAGAAGTTTGATTGGCTAGGGAGAGAGATCGGGCGAAAATGGAGCTTGGAGCAACAATGGAACATTTTGGGGGAAGAGGTAGGTCAACTTTGGGGAAGAAGACCCCCTTATATAGTGGAGGGAACAATCCAACCGTTAGCCCCCAAAGCTGCCCCGCAGAGAGCGGTACTACTGCTGGGGTGGGCGGTACTACCGCTGTGGCCAGCGGTACTACCGTTCCACCTCGCGGTACTGCCGAGCAGAAGAGGGGAGCGAGGAGCAAAGGAAGTACCTGGACCCAGAGCGGTACTACCGCGGAGGTAAGGGCGGTACTACCACTTAGGAGCGGTACTACCGCCTCTACTGCCGCAACTAGTGCCGCAAAACCCGACACGAGAAATGAACCCTCAAGTCGAGGCAGTAGTAGCACGGAGCCACAGCGGTACTACGATGGAGGGCTCCAAGCGGTACTACCGCTAAGGAGCGGTACTGCCGCTTGATGCACTCGGGCGGTACTACCGCTGTGGCCCGTGGTACTACCGCTGGGACCACACGAAGCACATATGGAATGGAATGAGCCCTCCATTGTAGCGGAAAGGCTCAGAGGGTGTGACAAGGAAGTGTACGTGTTGATTCCACCCTAGTCTTACCAAAGCGGACACCCTCTTGATAGTACGGTGACTCTTACGAAACTAGTCCACCAACATAGAAATGAAAGAGCTACACCATCTTGAATGACACTCCGAGGGGAGGGAATCGTCTCGTGCCAAATGATGAATCTCTGAAAACTCAACACACACGATTAGTCCGCATTAGCATTGTCATCAATCACCAAAACACCTTAGGGATAAATATGCCCTTACAATCTCCCCCTTTTTGGTGGATTGATGACAATACGGGATTTGCACAAACAGGAAAAAACATAGGACATAAGCAAACCCCACAACTCTAAAATATAGACGGGCTCCCCCTAGATATGTGCTTTCTAGATAAAGTGCTTTGGACTACACGGCATGCATACTAGGATCAAAACTCCCCCTATATTTTAGAGACCAACAACCTAAGCAGGATATATGAAAGCAGAGTATATAACATGATAACCATGCAACTCATAAGATACCAAGTACTAGATAGACATAGATAATGATAATATAAAGATAAGGTAGCATATGTCTCACACCATATGTTGGAAACTTAGGTCTCACTGGCACAAAACCAAACAAAGCAAATGGCGAGAAAACACAACGACACCACAAAGAGACCCTTGCAACTCAACAAACGACACAAATCAACACAAATCCCTAAACTCTCTCCCCCTTTGGCATCGAGACACCAAAAAGGCAAAGAGTGTTGCTACAGCTCCAGGTGATACCAAGCTGAGGATCTCAAACATCATATCCCAGCGGGATCATCTGCATCGCCGTCATCGGTCGGAAACTGCTCGGCGTCTGAATCTGTCCACGGGCAGTGCTGCAGAATCCACTCCTCCTCCTCAGTTATCTGGCCCTCAGATCCACTGTTAGCGGTCGCACCCAACTGACGCAGGAGCTCCTTGTGACGTCCCCTGGCCTTCTTCTCAGCCACATGAGTCATGTACTGACCATGAGACTCCATGCAGAAACGCTTCTTAATCTTGAGCTTGAGCTTCTTTGCCCAAGAGTGCTCTACTCCAGAAGGCTCATAGTCAGTGTCATCATCAGCATCAGCCTCGTCCTCGGCCTCCATGGCAGCAGCAGAAGATGTACCCCCAGTTTTAGGGACCGGGGTGCCCCAGTTGTCCTTCTTCCTCAGACGCTTGATCTCATGAGAAATCAAATCTCCAGTTTCCAGCATGACCTTGGGATAGGCATGTTCCCAGGCCTTCTCAATGAGTAACATGATGAACGGTCCATAGATCGGGCACTTGCGCTCAGAGATAGCAGATAGAAGTTCAGACCACATAACATGAGAAATGTCCACGGACTCGCCAGTGTCTCCTTCCTTCTCATGCTGGCAGAAGAGAAGCATGTCCATGAGATAGGAGTGGACCATATCCAGATTCCCGATACGAGGGAAGAGAGTCTCTCGGAAGACACGGTGAAGGATGTCCAGAAAGGCAGGCAGCTCATAGGTTTCCTTCTTAGTCTCGGGGTTGATCTTCACAGAGCAGTAGGGCCAGAGGGCTTGCTTGTGAGTGGAGGTTGCATTGCGGTGAGGGCGGAAGCCGACAGGAGTCTCAAGCCCGTGATCTTCCACCCCAAGTAATTCCATGAAGGCCTTCCACTTGACAGAAAGCAACTTGCCATTTATCATCCAAGTCAGAGTCCTGTCCTCATCAGTTCCTAGATGGACAGTGGCATAGAATTGAGCCACTATATCTGCATCAAAGTCCTTGTTGAACTACATGATTCTAAGAATGTTCAGCTGAGAGCACATGTGAAGGGCTTCACCAAAGTACTCAGGGTCCTTCTCCATAAAGTCTGTGTCGATGGAGCGCACATCAACATAGAGATTGTTCTTGGCCTTGATCACATCAAAGAAGATGGCAAACTGAAAGCGGTTCCAGAACGGACGGTTGACCAAAGTGGGTTCTTGGTCTTCCACATAGGGGTTGCGGCAACGCCTTATCCAGAACTCCTTAGCATTCATTTCAGGCATAGTTTTTCCCTTCAGCTTCGGCTTGACGGCAGACTTCTTCTTGAGTTGAGGTGGAGGTGGAGCACTTGAGGAAGCACCCGCTGGCGGCGGTGGAGCACTAGAGGAACCACCTGCTAACTCAGATGTGCGGTAGCGCTTCGACGTTGCACGACCGGGGTTGACACGGCGGGCTTGCTGCTCAGGATGTTCATCACCGGCATCCATGGCAAGAGGACGAGGTGGGGATCGACTCCACCGAAGGAAATGGAGAGGGACAGCCCGGAGAAGATGGCCCGCCGGAGCCCTCCTGCAGCGAGGCATTGTTGGAGAGACGAAGAGGAACGAGGGGGCGGAGCGAGTGGGTATGGGGGAGAAGAAACCTCCCCCTACCCCAACATAACCCCCTGGTCCCGCCGCTCAGCGGTAGTACCGCGCTGGTGGGCGGTAGTACTGCTTGTCAACTTAGGTGATAGTATCGCGCACCACCAGCGGTAGTACCGCCCATCAAGGCACAACAACTAGACAACAAACGGCTTCGCTCAAAAAGAAGACAAAACCAACGGCAAGAAGAGGAAATAAAACTCGGCAGTGAGAACACTAGCAAGGGGACAAGAAACACACCTCTTCAAGAGAGGGCGGTGGCCGAGGCCACCTATGTTTGAGTCAAGAGGTATGGTGCCGCGAAGATTTTAACCTTGGGCCCATCACCACAACTCGTCCTTGAAGCACAAGTACCATCAAAAATGGTTAATGTGAAAGACATGACTAATTTATGCATAATGGGGGAGGGAGAGTTCATCGAGAGAACAACACTCCCCCTATGTCCATGCCTACACCTAAACTAGACAACAAGTTGAATGTGGTGGGGTGTGCATGGGTTCAAGACACATTGCTCGAATCAATGATATTTAGCTCATGCCTTAACTCGCGAAATCTTGCTTCGTCCAAGGGCTTTGTGAAAATATCTGCAAGGTTATCATGATTGTTGACATACTTGAGATCGATCTCCCCTCGCCTAATGTGATCCCGGATGAAGTGATACCGAGTCTCAATATTCTTCGTCTTGAAATGTTGCACCGGGTTGAGAGAAATCTTGATGGCACTTTCATTCTCACACCAAAGAGGCACTTTGTCACAAATGACACCGTACTCCTTTAAAGTTTGCCTCATCCATAAGAGTTGTGCACAACAACTACCGGCAGCCACATACTCCGCTTCGGCGGACGAGAGATACACACAAATTTGCTTCTTGGAAGACCAACTCACCAAAGAGCAACCAAGAAATTGGCACCCTTCGGAAGTGGACTTCCTATCCACTTTGTCTCCCGCCCAATCGGAATCCGTATATCCTTCTAGCTTCAAGTTTGCTCCTCTTGGGTACCATAATCCAAAGTTTGGGGTATGAGCCAAATATCGAAAGATTCACTTAACTGCCACAAAGTGGCTTTCCTTCGGTGCAGCTTGAAACCGTGCACACATTCCCACACTCAACATGATATCCAGTCTAGATGCACAAAGGTAAAGCAAGGAGCCAATCATGGAGCGTATACCTTTTGATCCACCACTTTACCATTGGGATCAATGTCAAGTTGGCACTTGGTCGGCATTGGAGTAGAAGTCGGCTTGACATCGCTTAGCTTGAATCTTTTTAGCATGTCTTGAGTGTATTTGGCTTGGTTGATGAAGGTACCTTCTCTTCTTTGCTTGATATCGAAACCAAGGAAGAACTTCAACTCTCCCATCAAAGACATCTTGAACTTAGAGGTCATGAGAGCGGAAAATTCCTCATTGAAAGCTTTGTTAGGGGAACCAAAGATAATATCATCAACATATATTTGGCATACAAACAACTCCCCTTTGACCTTCTTAGTAAAAAGAGTGGGATCGATTTGCCCAACGTCAAATCCATGATCTTGCAACAACTCGATAAGGTGGTCATACCACGCACGTGGGGATTGCTTAAGGCCATAGAGTGCCTTATCTAGTTGATACACATGATCCGGGAAGTAGGGATCCTCGAACCCGGGGGGTTGCTTGACATAAACCAACTCATTAATAGGACCATTAAGAAAAGCACTCTTCACATCCATTTGTTGTAACTTAAAGTTATGATGGGAAGCATAAGCAATCAACAAATGAATGGATTCAAGGCGAGCAACGGGAGCAAAGGTTTCGCCATAGTCGATACCCTCAACTTGGGAGTAGCCTTGTGCTACCAATCTTGCCTTGTTGCGAATGATGTTCCCATGAGCATCTTGCTTTTTCTTGAATATCCACTTGGTTCCCATGACGTTGTGGTTCCCCGAAGGCCTTGGTACCAATCTCCACACCTTTTTGTACTCGAAGTTGTTGAGTTCTTCATGCATGGCATTGAGCCAATCTGAATTTTCGAGCGCCTCATAGACCTTTTGGGGTTCAACACAAGAGACAAACGCATGATGTTCACAATAGCTTGCTAATTGTCTACGAGTGCTTACCCCCTTTCTTAGGCTTCCAACCACATTCTCCATGAGATGACCTTGGGTGGTGAGCTTGGAAGCAATCTTTGCGGCACGACGCTCTAATTCCTCCTCGGATGTGGAAGAAGGAGGGTTAACTTGATTATCTTGAGCGCCGTCTTGAGCTTGTTCTAGATCTTGAGCTTGTTCTAGATCTTGAGATTGCTCTTGATCTTGAACTTTCTCGAGGGGGAGAACTTGACCTTGGGCATCATTTGGTGGTTCACCACCATCTTGAGGTTGATCTTGCCCTTGGTCTTGTTCATGAGGTTGAGGGCTTTCACTTTGTTCTTCGGAAGTGTGTGGGTCTTGGGTTGGTGATGGCTCCACTTGAGTGGAGCATTGTCCTTCTCCTTCAGCCACAAGGGGTTCCTCAATGGGTAGGATATGACCCACACCCATTCTTCTTATGGCTTGGGGAGGAATTTCATCACCTACATCACAAGTACCACTTTGCTCCAATTGGGAGCCGTTATTTTCGTCAAACTCCATGTTACATGTCTCCTCAATGAGTCCGGTGGACTTGTTGAGGACACGGTAAGCATGAGAGTTTGTAGCATAACCAACAAATATGCCCTCATAAGCTCTAGCCTCAAATTTAGACAAGAGAACACCTTTCTTGAGAATGAAACACTTACACCCGAACACCCGTAAGTACTTGAGGTTGGGCTTGTTACCGGTAAGTATTTCATAAGGAGTCTTGTTCAAGCCTTTGCGGAGATAGAGCCGATTGGATGCATGACATGCTGTGTTGATGGCTTCAGCCCAAAATTTGTATGGAGACTTGAACTCTGCCATCATGGTCCTTGCCACATCCATCAACGTCCGGTTCTTCCTCTCCGCGACACCATTTTGTTAAGGGGTATATGGTGCAACATATTGATGCTTGATCCCCTCATCACTAAGAAACTCATCCAAGGTTTAGTTCTTGAACTCGGTGCCGTTATCACTTATTATTGTCAAGATCTTTACATCATGTTGACGTTGAGCTTCATTTGCAAAGTCGATGACGGTTTGTTGAGTCTCACTCTTCCTCTTGAAGAAATATACCCAAGTGTATCTTGAATAATCATCGATAATCACCAAGCAATACTTTCTACCTCCAAGACTATCAAAGGATGGAGGCCCAAAGAGATCCATGTGAAGGAGCTCCAAGGGTCTCTTCGAGTAGATGATAGTCGTGGGAGGGTGAGCCTTCTCATGAAGCTTTCCTTCGATACAAGCACTGCAAGCATGATCTTTGGCAAAACTAACATTCGTTAGTCCACGGACAAGGTCCCCCTTGAGAAGACTCTACAAAGATCTCATATTGACGTGGGCTAAATGGCGATGCCAAAGCCATCCCACATCAACTTTAGCCATTAGGCATGTCGCGGTCTTAGTGGGTCGCTCCAAAAATTTAATCACATAAAGACCGTTCTCGACATACCCAACAAAGGCTACTTTAAGAGTCTTGCTCCACAAGAGGGCCATGTATCAATATCAAAGAAAGTGGCAAAGCCCATGAGTGCAAGTTGACGAACGGAAAGTAGATTGTAAGCAAGGGACTCAACAAGCATGACTTTCTCGATCGTTAGATCAGGAGAAATGACAACCTTGCCAAGACCCAATACCTTAGAAGACGAGGCATCACCCCACTCGACATTGGTGGCCATAGATGGGATCTTGTGCACATCCACCACCAAGTCCTTGCTTCCGGTCATATGATTTGTTGCTCCACTGTCGAGCAACCATGATCCCCCACCGGAAGCAAACACCTACAAGAGATCCATGCTTGGTTTTAGGTACTCATTTAGTAATGGGTCCTTTGATTTTAGTAACAAGGGTCTTAGGAACCCAAATAGACCATTCAATGTACTCATAAGGAGAGCCAACAAATTTAGCAAAAACATGTCCATCACTAGCACGGCACAACACATAAGAAGGGTTAAAGTCGTCGGCTTTGTTGGAAGAGGTGGCTTTGCCCTTTTTGACATCACCACCCTTCACGTTGTTCTTCTTCTCCTTAGGAGGACCCTCTCCCTCCTTCACAAAAGTTTGCTTGAGAGGAGGAGGTCGTTTGGTCTTGTCGTTCTTCTTCTTGTTCTTGGACTTGGGTGCGAACCCAACTCCCTCCTTGGCCACAACTTCCTTTTGATTGCTCAAAAGGTTGTTGAGGTTCCTATCACCTTGTATACACGTCACAAGGCCTTTCTCGAGTTGCTCCTTCAACTTGGCATTCTCCTCCACAAGATGCACATGGTCACAACACGGGTTAGTGGCATTTGCATTATCAATTAATACCATATGAGGAAAGGTGGCCTTTTCTTTGGTTAGCTTAACTTGGAGTTGATCATGAGACTCCTTGAGACTAGCATGAGCACCCTTCAAGACCTTGTGGGCCTTGTCGAGTAAATCAAACTCCTCCTTAAGTCTAGCATGGTCAACGCCAAGTTTAGCCTTCTCGGAAGTTAGCACACGAGACACAACAAGAGCATGATCAAGATCTTTCTTTAACTTAGCATGGCCATCGTTGTGTGACTCCTCAAGAGCCAAACGATGCCCACGCTCTTCCTCAAGAGAATTAGAGAGATCCGATATCTCATTGGCATAGTCACGACTATGTCCTTCCATCTTAGAGATGGTTTCTTCATGAGCCTCGATCATGTCATTGGCTTCACCAAGTTGTTCCAAGAGAGCAACAAAGTGCTTCTTGGATTTGCCCTTGAGCTTACTCATAAAAGACTCAAATTCATTCACTTCCTCATTAGACCCCTCACTTTCATCAATGCCATCCGTCAAGGAGGGATTAGTAATGATGGTGGTTTTGATGTTGGGGGTTACCTTGTTGGTGGTTTAGCCATGAGACACTTTGCGGTGATGTTCTCATTGGGTGAGTCGAAGAGGGACACACAGGAGTTGTGGCAATGGCGACGGAGGCCATGGCCATGGCTTCACTATGTTCATCATCATCGTCATCCTCATGGTATTCTTCTTGAACCACCAACCCTCGAGTAGGAGTCTTTTTGGTGAAGTTGTTCTTGTTGGAGAAGGACTTGGCTTTGTCCTTTCGGATGAGCTTGCCACCATTGTCTTCCTGCTTCTCGTAAGGGCAATCCACAACAAAATGGCTCACATTGCCACAATTGTAACAAGTTCTCACACGTTGCTTGCCCTTGAACCCACTTGAGTTGTTCTTGTTGAAGTTGGGCCTTGTGTTCTTCTTGCTCCAAAATTGCCTTGAAGCAAGAGCCATGTGCCCATGATAATCATATTTTGTATCTTCGGGGTTGCTCTCCTCATCTTCCTATTCTTCCTCTTCTTCCATAATAACCTTGGCCTTCAAGGCAAGGTTGGGCTTCTTTGTCCTTTAAGAACGCAACATCGCGTTGTCGGCGGTCTTGTCCAAGATCCTCATTGCCACAAACTCATCCAACACTTCATTTGATGTCAAGGAGTGGAAGTACGGTCTTTGACGGATGACGGAGGACAAGGCCTTGTGGTAAGGCATCAATGTTTTAAGAAACTTGCAGTTGATCCAATTTTCATCCGTGCCCTTGCTCCCATGATCTCGAAGTGAGACCGCAAGTTTGGTTACTCTCCGAAAGAGCTCATGAGGTTCTTCATCTTCTTTCATTGCAAACTCATCGGCTTCATCTTGCACCACTTCATAGTTGGAGCATTGAATGCTTGCACTTCCCTTATAGAGGGAAACAACACAATGCCATGCATCTTTGGCCATGGTGAAGGGTCGAAGATGAGGGAGATCTTCGGGTAGAACTGCATCTTGAATGATGAAGAGAGCATTCTCATTGAATTGATGGTCCACGGCTTCTCTACGAGTGAAGTTGCTTCAGTCATGTGGATGGAAACATTCTTCAATTATTCTCCAAAGGTTAGTATTCACATGATTTAAATGATGCTTGAAGCGATATACCCAAGAATCAAAGTCCTCATTTTTCACAATCTTAGTAGGAGGGCCGGCATGATTTAAATGGCTAGAAGGAATCGGTCCTCCATAGACTGGAGGTGCCACATGGGCAAAGATGCTGGTGCCATTTCTACCACTAGTAGAAGGATCTTTTTCACTAGTATCTTCCCCCTTGTCGGAGTTAGCATCCGTCACCTTGTCAGTGGGATCACCCACTTTCAACGGCGAGGTAGATAGTTTAAGTCCTTCTAAGAATTTATTAAACTTGCTTTCAACCTCGGTTGTCATGGAGGTTTTCAATGTGTCCAAAGCCACATTGAATTCCTCAGGAGACACCGCAGTTCCCCCATCACCCGTAGACGAGCTCGGATTCACACCGGAGTGCTCCTACATGTCGTCTACGATGTCAACCATACTCTTCGGACGGCAAAGTCCTTAATAAAGAGACAACGCTCTGATACCAATTGAAAGGATCGATATAGTTGACTAGAGGGGGTGAATAGGCAACTAACAATTTTTAGCTTTTCTTTACCAAATTAAACTTTGCATCAAAGTAGGTTGTCTAGATATGCAATTAGGTGAGCAACCTATATGATGCAACAATCAACATGTGCACAAGCAAGCAAGGGATATAACACAAATAAGCTTGCACAAGTAAAGGCACGAGATAACCAAGAGTGGAGCCGATGGAGACGAGGATGTGTTACTGAAGTTCCTTCCTTTTGAGGGGAAGTACGTCTCCGTTAGAGCGGTGTGGAGGCACAATGCTCCCCAAGGAGCCACTAGGGCCACCGTATTCTCCTCACGCCCTCACACAATGCGAGATGCCGTGATTCCACACAAGGTTGGGGCTATCTCCACAACTTAATTGGAGGCTCCCAACGACACCATGAAGCTTCACCACAATGGACTATTGCTCCGCGGTGACCTCAACCGTCTAGGGTGCTCAAACACCCAAGAGTAACAAGATCCGCTAGGGATTAGTGGCGGGAATCAAATTTCTCTTGGTGGAAGTGTAGATCGGGGCCTTCTCAACCTATCCTAAGCAAATCAACAAGTTTGATTGGTTAGGGAGAGAGATCGGGCGAAACTGGAGCTTGGAGCAACAATGGAGCTTTTTGGGGTAAGAGGTAGGTCAACTTTGGGGAAGAAGACCCCCTTATATAGTGGGGGGAACAATCCAACCATTACCCCCCAAAGCTGCCCCGCAGAGAGCAGTACTACCGCTGGGGTGGGCGGTGCTATCGCTATGGCCAGCGGTACTACCGTTCCACCTCGCGGTACTGTTGCGAAGAAGAGGGGAGCAAGGAGCAAAGGGAGGACCTGGACCTAGAGCGGTACTACCGTGGAGGTAAGGGCGGTACTACAGCTTAGGAGCGGTACTACCGCCTCTACTGCCGCAACTAGTGCCGCAAAACCTGACATGAGAAATGAGCCCTCGAGTCGAGGCGGTAGTAGCACAGAGCCGCAGCAGTACTATGGCGGAGGGCTCCAAGCGGTACTACTGCTGAGGAGCGGTACTGCCGCTTGATGCACTCAGGCGGTACTACCGATGTGGCCTGCGGTACTACCGCTGGGACCACACGAAGCACATATGGAATAGAATGAGCCCTCCATTGAAGCGGAAAGGCTCAGAGGGTTTTACAAGGAAGTGTACATGTTGATTCCACCCTAGCCTTACCAAAGTGGACCCCTCTTGATAGTACGGTGACTCCTACGAAACTAGTCCACCAACATAGAAAAGAAAGAGTTGCACTGTCTTGAATGACACTCCGAGGGGAGGGAATCATCTCGTGCCAAAGGATGAATCTCTGAAAACTCAACGCACACGATTAGTCCGCATTAGCATTGTCATCAATCACCAAAACACCTTAGGGATAAATATGCCCTTACAATGTGAACTAGATGCCCTCTATGGTGGTGGCTAAGTCCTATTTATAGTGGCCTTGGTCCTCTTCCCAAATGTTGGCGGGAAGGGATCCCACAACTGCCAGATTTGAAAGGGGACAAGTAGTACAGCTTATCCTAACTAAAGTGGTCTTCTCCTGCGAAAAGCCCCTGGTTGTGACGCCGTGGTGGGCTCGGTGATGACCTCCGTCCTGCCGTCCTGGCGGTCTTGGTCTTGTTGCACCAGAATGGATACCTTTGGCTGATTCCTCGGGACTCTGCGCCTGTGGCTTGCCTCCTTGCACCGAAGAGGAAACTGGCGCTCTGCGCCTGCTGGCACCCGCCTGGCGCCCGCCTGGCCTTGGTTGTCATCGCTCACGTCAGCTGAGCCTCGTGAGGTGCACCTTGCATAGAACTCTCCGCCCCCCCGGGAGCCAGCATGAGGAGGTCGATCCCCTCGGGGGTCTTGGTGTCGCCCGCCTCGCGAGGCTTGGCCCCTCGCGAGGGTCTTGAGTTGTTGACGCTGAAGCTGGGCCGTACCAGGCCGTTGATGGAGCCACGTGGTGGGCCGCAGGAACGCAAGTCTGGATACCCCCATATCCAGAACGCCGATAGACCGATTACACAAACTCGGTGAGACCGAAATTATTGCAATAGGCAACAGAGAGTTTTCTAGCCCATGTCGGTGAGAACGAATCCCATCAGTGAGACCGAACTGATTAGGGTTTGGCAGTGGCTTTGTCAAATGAACTCGGTGGCGCTGGATAGATCAAATCGATGCGACCGAGTTTAACTTTAGGTTTAGGACATATGTGGAAATGAGAAAGTGCTTGAGGATTTTGGAGCATATCACTAAGCACTTTGAGCAAGCAAGCCATTAAGCAACACCTCATCCCCTTTTAATAGTATTGGCTTTCCTATGGACTCAATGTGATCTTGGATCACTAAAATGAAAATGTAGAGGCTTGAGCTTTTGCCAATGTTTGTCCTTAGCATCTTGAAGGGGTTACGTTCCACATCCTCTTGTCCATGCCACTCCAGTGATGAACTTATCTGAAATATACTAGGTAGAAATATTAGTCCAACAACAGATATGTTGACACTAATTACCAAAATCACCCAGGGAGCACTTGTGCTTTCACCGACGGAACGCACGGTGGCCTTTTCTTTAAACAGTAACTTCGCTGCGAGCCAATATTGTACATTGGTAGTTTGACTTTTGAAGTCGAACGGACGTGTCGCACCACAATCTGGGTGCACTGGATAGCCCAGCCACGTGAACGGGTTTTCCCTCCCATCAACTTGTGGCTCGCGTACTAGAGTAGTACTCCTATATATCAATTCACACCATGCAAACTTTCTCGCCTGCGTGCTCGCCCTAGCCGCACCTCGCTTGTAGCTTCCTCATCAGCTAGCATATTTAAACTAGTGCCTCCCAACTAAGCCCGAGGAGCCAGAAAAGCCCGGTGTGGCACTTTGAACTGTGCAATATGGCTCTGTATGTAAAGTGCTAGTACTCTACTACTCTGTAGATTGGGAAAGAGAGGGCGAATAAAACGGCAAGGGTGAAGTGGGGGAGAGGAAAACGAGAGGCAAATGGCAAATAATGTAATGCGAGGGAGATGAGTTTGTGATGGGTACTTGGTATGTCTTGACTTGAGCGAAGACCTCCCCGGCAACGGCGCCAGAAATCCTTCTTGCTACGTCTTGAGCTTGCGTTCGTTTTCCTTGAAGAGGAAAGGGTGGTGCAGCAATAGTAGTGTAAGTATTTCCCTTAGTTTTTGAGAACCAAGGTATCAATCCAGTAGGAGGCTCCTCAAAAGTCCCACGCACCTACACAAACAAACAAGAACTCGCAACTAACGCAATAAAGGGGTTGTCAATCGCTTCAGGGCCACTTGCGAAAGTGAGATCTAGTAGAGATAATATGATAAGATAAATATTTTTTGTATTTTTATGATATAGATTGGAAAAGTAAAGGTGCAAATAAAAGTAGATTGAAAGCTTATATGGTAAGAGATAGACTTGGAGGCCATAGGTTTCACTAGTGGCTTCTCTCAAGATAGCATAAGTATTACGGTGGGTGAACAAATTACTGTCGAGCAATTGATAGAAAAGCGCATAGTTATGAGATTATCTAGGCATGATCATGTATATAGGCATCACGTCCGTGACAAGTAGACCAAAACGATTTTGCATCTACTCCTATTACTCCACACATCGACCGCTATCTAGCATGCATCTAGAGTATTAAGGTCATAAAGAACAGAGTAACGCATTAAGAAAGATGACATGATGTAGGGGGATAAACTCATGCAATATGATATAAACCCCATCTTTTTATCCTCGATGGCAACAATACAATACGTGCCTTGCTGCCCCTGCTGTCACTAGGAAAGGACACCGCAAGATTGAACCCAAAGCTAAGCACATCTCCCATTGCAAGAAAGATCAATCTAGTAGGCCAAACCAAAGTGATAATTTGAAGAGACTTGCAAAGATAACTTAATCAGAAATAAAAGAACTCAGAGGAGATTCAAATATTTCTCGTAGATAAACTTGATCATAAACCCACAATTCATTGGATCTCGACAAACACACCGCAAAAAGAGTTACATCGAATAGATCTCCAAGAAGATCGAAGAGAACTTTGTATTGAGATTCAAAGAGAGAGAAGAAGCCATCTAGCTAATAACTATGGACCCGAAGGTCTGTGGTAAACTACTCACAACTCATCGGAAGGGTCTTGGAGATGATGTAGAGGCCCTCCGTGAACGATTCCCCCTCCGGCGGAGCGCCGGCGAAGGCTCCAAGATGAGATCTCGCGGATACAGAAGGTTACGGCGGTGGAATTAGGTTTTCGTGGTCGCTTCTGATGTTTTCAGGGTACGTAGGTATATATAGGAGGAAGAATTAGGTCGGTGGACGCTCAAGGGGCCCACGAGGGTGGGGAGCGCGCCGGGCACCCTCATGGTCGCCTCGCTTGTTTCTCGACTTCCACTCCAAGTCCTCGGGATCACGTTTGTTCCAAAAAGATCGCTTCCGAAGGTTTCATTCCGTTTGGACTCCGTTTGATATTCCTTTTCTTCGAAACACTGAAATAGGCAAAAAACAGCAATTGAGGCTGGGCCTCCGGTTAGTAGTTAGTCCCAAAAATGATATAAAAGTGTAAAGTAAAGCCCATAAACATCCAAAACGGGTAATATAATAGCGTGGAACAATCAAAAATTATAGATACGTTGGAGACGTATCACCCACCATCTTATATATAGGTCTGGGTCAGTGCCAACGAAGATTGGCTTGCATATCTCCGGCCGGATACCACCATCATTTTGAGCAGCATCCACAGCAGTACGGCTGTTCCCGTAGACCCCTCCTCCACCATTGGGGTCGGCCTTCCAGACTGGCTGGGCTTGATACGTATGATGCCGCCTACATGAGATTGAAGAAGATAGCAATTGCGGACCTGCCGACAAAGCGACGCGGCTACGACGATTACTATCTCATTGCGATGCTCGACATAAGGATTGTCATCAATGCAAGAGGCAGTAACGGCAGAGGCTGGCCCATGTTGGTCATGGCAGATTTGTACCCCTACACGTCCGAAGATGGCGTGCACCATGTAGGCCGCATCTTCGCGGTGACAAGCCAGGGGACTTGTTTCATCTGATTGCCATCCTACGGTACGGGAGAATAAAAACAGAATGCACAAACCATCATTTGCATCCCTAACGCAACTCCATTATTTTGTAGGGACCAGTCATCCCCCGATCAAAATAAGATCTCCGATCCTGGATGTGCATTTGCATCCACGATTCGGTCTAATCTGGAACATTGTAGCTTACTTTGGCATATTGGGATCAACTATCTTAGCAGTCGTTACCCATGTTACCACTGAGGTGCAACATGGTCACACAATCTACCACGATCGGACCGTCACCATCTACCCAGGTATTCCATTTTCTCATTGTTGTGTGTTAGAGAAGTAGAGTAGTACTTGTGAGTTATTTTATTTTCTTGACTAGGACATGTTTACTGCACTAGTAGTACAATTTGGTATTATATATTTTTTAACCTTCTCGCCTTCTCTTTCATTGTTGTACTGCTTACTAGTACTAGTAGGAGTACTTGTTACTTTGGAGGAAGCGTATAGCTAGCTAGGCCCTTGAAGACTTGAACCCACTACCTCCCACCATTTTTGTTTTTCCATGTCTTACTATCTCATCCATGTAGCCAAGAGTGGCTATATATAATAAGCCGGTTATTTTACTTCCTCTATACCGGAGTAGTACTATTTGCTGCACAGTATTACTGACCGCCATATTTGAGCACAACATTATTATGCATGGACCTTGACTATGTATGTCACCATGTGTCCAGATCTGAGATGCCGCGTGTACTAGATGAACGGCGCCGAGTTCGACCCCCGTGATGCTACATGGGTGCCAAGGAACACTCCTGGAGAGTAATCACTTTTCATTGGGGACAGCTACCCCATTGTGAAGCAGATGCCACCTTCCGTGCACGACACCGAAGGCCTGACGTTCATGAAGCATGGTTGTGTCTTCAGTGCGTACCGCCAGATGACCAACATGCTGGGACACGCTATCCCTGATTTATGCCGCTTCAGCTTGGATGAGTCTCCATCGTGTGGAACCGGCCTAGAAAGCTGCAACAATGATTCCCGTTGCCCACCGCTATGGATCATGCCATCCGTGAAGAACACCTAGGACTGGAACCTGGAGGAGGACATGTAGCCCATCTATGACGTGTAAGTGGAGTATGGTAAATTGTGAACGGTAGCGCTGTGAATATATGTAAGTGGAGATGAACTTTTGTGGTTGTTGCACGGGCTCCAACACGCTCTTTGAGAAAAAAGGTGGCACAACTTTGGATATAGGTGATGTGGCGGCATCATACCGTAGCATCGTTCGCTATAGTTGTAGTACTCCTACTAGGACGACAATTCCTATAAAACCTTGCGCTTGGCTCTTTGCCTCTTCGGGAGGTTCAACAGTTCATACTCGTGTGAACCTTGCACTTGGCTCTTCGCCTCTTCGGAAGGTCCAACAATGATGATACTACAGTACAATATGATTCTGGCAATCTGACACCGAATGAACTGCTGCATGTCCACCGCGAGGGCGAGGGCGACGGCGAGGGAGAGGGAGAGGGCGTTGTAGTCAAAACCATCTCCTCGTCCTGCGAGCCACCGCGCACGTGGGCGATGGAGAGGGTGTAGGTGTATGTAGTACTCCCTCCGTCTAGAAATACTTGTCTTCAAACTGGATAAAAGGGGATGCATCTAGACGTATTTTAGTTCTAGATACATCTCTTTTTATCCATTTTGATGACAAGTATTTTCGGACGGAGGGAGGAAGCAAGCTTCTCCTCGTCCTGTGAGCCACCGCACGTGGGCGAGGGAGAGGGCGTAGTAAGCAAGCTTCTCCTAGTTCGGTGAGTTGACGGGACACATCAAAGCAATACTAGTCCATAGTGCGTCCTTTCCGGTTAATATGGCTTAATTTGAAACCAGAAAACACACTGGTGGTCAACGTATGTAACAATACGCTCATTACGGTCACTATATAGTTGTGTGTTGATTATAAGGTCACTAGCTCACTGTAGAGCACTGTATTGCACCCTACTGAATGGCCACATAGTCGACGTGGCACTTTGTTGACTGGTTAAATTGACACCTAGTTTCTGGGTCCCACCTGTCAGTTGGTAGAGCAAAGAAATCAGTTAAACAAAACTTTACGCAGGCGCGACAGGAGTCCAACCCTTGTGCGTGAACCACCCTGCCTGTGTATGAGTGCATGCACGGGTACTCTCCCTCGGTCCATGAAAAAATGTACATCTAGCATTAGAAAACTTCCCAACAAAGAGTGTACATCTACACTTCAAATGCACTTAGCCTTTAATCTAATCAATATTGATTGAGTAATGCACCAACTTGTGCTCTAGCTATAGGCTACATGTCTATCCTTAATTACAACATGCAACAACCGTCATTTAATCTTATTCTCTCAACGGTCGCATGCGCACATAAATCTACTACTTTTGAGCGTTAATTATGCCATGAAGTTCCGGTTCCTCTTGGTCAATGTGTAAATCTCTATATGTATAGTCTTTCACGGACGGAGGGAGTAGGTTGAGCACTTGAGCGTGAGCATGGGTGTTGCGTCATGTGTTGTGTGCCGCATGGATGCGTGAGTGTTGCGTGCGTGCATGTGTACGTGTGAGTGTTGCATGTTGCATGCATGCATGAGGCTTTTACACCGTCCCATTGACATGTTCATATTTCAAGCTTCATTAAAACGTTGCATGCAAGAATTAAGAGAAAACTCACCAATGCGTGTAAAAGTTCTGGCCATTTGTTCCTCACACATGCATTCCAATTAATACGTTCGTAAACACAATTTCTTGAGGAAAACGAGCCCATTCTTGAGTACTTTCAAAAAAATTATTCTTCGGGCACTCATCATTTACTACTGCCTTGGTTGATGATTTTCTTATTGACCTGTATATAAACCTCCGTCCTGGTTTAATGGTCCCCTTCGTACTTAGTGTAAAATTTTGACCGTCAATTTAACTAACAAAGTGTCAATGCATGTCATAAAAAACTATACCATTAAAAACTATGTTCAAATATGAATCCAGTGATATGATTTTTGGTGAAATGCATTAACATTTTATTAGTAAAATAGATGGTCAAAATTTGACACAAAATACTACTAGTACTCCTACATTATTTGCGTCGGGTGCCTTGGCCAATGTTTCATCTTGTTGGATAGGATGAGAGTAGAGGCATAGGGATACTGTAGATAGGAATTCTTGGCAATCCATTATTCCCCATCTCGGTCAGAGAAAACTATTCAACTGGTCTTCATACTGAAGTGACAATACACGCTGCAGCCGATGAGACACTTAATTAATAAGCTGAATCAGCCTTACCCAGTACTGCCATCATGTTTGCCAGTGGCACGCTTCCGCAAATACGCCTACGCACCTCTCTTTTCCATTAACTGACATATGGGCCCTCTTGAGGTAGACCCACATGTCATCGGCTTAACTATTTACACTTCGAAGGACGGTATATCCTGGTAGTAGTACTAGTAGAATTAAGATTTAATGCACTTTCTTCCCCGTCTTTCCCTCTTCTTCTTCCTCTCTTTTTCTTCCTCCTCTCTTCCCCATCGTCGGCCGCACACCATTTCCCCCCGCTCACAGCTCGCTCGCTCGTGCCATCTTCCTTGGTAGCTCGCGCATACCATATCCCCCCCTCCCCCCCGCTCACTGCTCGGCCACACACGCCATCTTCTTCACTCGCCCGCCTGGATCCACTTCCCCGCTCACTCGCAGGCACCGAAAACCCCAATCACTAAGCGCCCTAAAAAACCGTATGGCAGAACTAACTGACACGTGCAGCCGCAATTGGAATTCCCTCCCCGGTGTTCTCTTGGAGCAGATATGTAATCGTATGGACCTGCTCAGCATCGTGCATCTGGCCGCATGCTCGGTGTCTTTGTACCGTCTACTCATCTGCAACCGGCCGGCCCTTTTCAAGACACCCTGCTTGATGATGCCCGATCCTCGTAGGTGGCCTAGACACCGACTTGACGATCCTACTGAGGTTGTCGTGGTGCCCCTCGACATGCTACCACTCCCCGTCACCCTCTCCTTCATGCGCAACCACTACTGGGCAGGCATGAAGGCCAACTGGATCGTCCTCGTCCACCAATCCGGTAGTCTGTGGCATCTCGTGGATATCTACACCCAGCAAGAGATCACCCTACCATCGTTGGATACCGCCGCCGTCGAGCCCCGCGGCCCGCCGGACACTCCTGCCTACTACGCACGAGACGCGTCGAGCTTTTGGTGCGACCTCCGTTTGCTGAAGGTTGTAATCTGCGAAGTGCCCACACCATCAGAAGACTACATGGATTACAAGCTCATTGCCTTGTTCAACATGGGATTAGTCTATCTGGAATTGGGTCGCCATACATGGTTATGGCTCATCATCAATCCTGTGGAGCCTACATTTCTGTCTGATGCTATAGTGCATGATGGCATCGTTTACGCGGTCGACGCGCAGATTGGCTGCCTATACTAGTGGAATCTATCGTCGTGTAATTGTTCTATCTCATCTCATCTTTACCTTATGAATACGACTGCTTGTTGATTGTTAGAATTTTAGAATAGATAGTATGTCTATAACCACATCATTGCTATATGTTCCTCTCATTTCCTCAATTTTTATGACCACACATGTTATTGTTAGAGTTGATATGAGAACAATTTGCACCTAATGATTGTTAGAATAGATATTATGAGTACAACCTCATGATTGCTATATGTTACTCTCATTTCCAAGATTTTTATAACCGCGCATGTTATTGTTTAGAGTTGATTTGAGAATAGTAGTAACTGCTATGGTAGAATATGAGTAGGCCCTGTCATAGCTATTTTCCTCTCATTTTTACATGGTGTTTGAACCATGACATATTGCTAGAATATGAAAGCCATTGGCTTAATTTTTTAACATGGGGTATGATTATGACAACGACATTGCAATTCTCTGTCTATGATATGTGTCACTCTTATAATAATCTTAATTCCACACATACTCTGAACATGATTGTATACTTTTGTCCTTTGGTCTCTAATTTGATTTGTTGCAGTAGACGCAAATATGCTGGCCTTCATGATTCCAGGACATGGAATCATACCAGTCGATGGCGGGTGGTTTATTGCCTGTTCAGCTGACGACAGTCATTTGATGCTCATTCGCATGTACCGAATTGAACAAACCATTACATCAAACCACATAAAGTACAATGCATGGGGCGTTCATCACTGTGATGGCTATGGCTGCTTCGTGTTCGAGAAAGATCCTAGCTCTGTTGGGCCAGGCGTATTTAACTGGAGGCGGGTTTACAGCCTCGGCAACCACTCCATGTTCCTTGGGCTCAATTATCCGATCATCCAACCAATCATCGATCATATTATCGGTGATGATTACCGTGCTATGCAACTTCCATTCGCCAGGGGGAACTATGTTTACACATCATATCATGGGTTTCATGGATCACCATATCCAGAGGTTCGTCGACATAGCTTGTTGCCAGATAATCTTCAGTGTGTGAAAGGAATAAAGCTTCCATGCGATGGATGGCTTTTGCAAACCCGACATGGGGCGATGTGGTTCATGCCAACAGCAAATATGCACAACTTGATTCCTACTGGTATCTAGACTGGGCCATTTTTTGAGCAAAAAAGGGGGGCTCCCACTCCGATTTAATTAACAAAACCACCACGAATCCAGGTCCAGACAAGAACAGCCCTACCCAACTACTAAAACCCATGTATCCTGCTGCTGTAGCATGACCCTCTTTTGTTGGATATTATGTACTGTTGTTAGTTTGAAGCACTCTGGTTTGAAGGATAGATACCTTTCTAGGATCAAGTGCATCCTAACTCACCTGCGTAGGATGTACTGATAATGATAATGGAGATGATGTGTAGAAGCCATATATATAGTAACAGAATAATATTTTGTTACCCTCGGCCATATAAGGAGGCGCCGTGGAAATCCGCCCCGCACGACCACCCCACAACCTGTCCAACCCCACACCCCCACCCTTCCTCCTGAGCGCCGCCGCCCCTCTAGGCCACCACGTTGCCGGTCCTCTCCCCCACCGCGCCGCCGGCCCTCTGCCCCACCGCGCCGCTGACCCTCTCCACCGCGCCGCAGACCCTCCCCCCACCGCGCCGCCGACCCTCTCCCCCACCGTGCCGCCGACCGTCTGCCCCACCGAGGATTAGTTCAAGTCCTCGCGCGAGCCACTGTTGGCCACCTTCCTCCGGGGAGCAACCGCCAGCCGCCTTCCTCCCGCGAGCCACCGCCCGCTGCCTTCCTCCGCCGTGTCTGCCTTATCGTGCTGCGCCGTGTCTCCACTACCACCTCTGGTCACACACCGCCCCGTTCATGGCTAGCTCTCGTACGTAACCTGCAAGTTCAACATTTGCACTCTATGCAGTTCTTGTAGTACAAATGTCTCTCTCCCCCCCATGCCATCCTCTACACTCCTCGCTCGCGCCACGGCCACAGCTTCACTCCCGTGCGCCATCCTCGGCTGTCGTGCCATGGCCTGCGCTCAGCGGCTGCGGGTGGAGCTGCTGGGTCGAGGAACTTTGCCTCGACAGTACGACAACACACTCTGCTGCCGGTCGCGAGAAGAGCTGCGCGCAGGCCACTCGGTGTCCACCATCGACCCGTCTCAGTCATCTCCCTCTCATCCTCTCTCTCTGGTCTACGTTTGTGTGAGCAGGGAGTGGGAGGAGATAGAGCAGGGGAGTGGGATGCCCTTCCATGGCAAATTTGTCAGCATCTTCCGTGGAGATTGCGACCTCCCTTGATTTTTTGCTTGCGGATTTCTCCTCTGGATCTGTCCAGTGTAGATCCTGCATAGTGGTGTCCTTCTTTCTAGTGTTCCTCTTTCGATGTTGATGCATGTGGTTAATAACCCCACTGATACGAATTCTGAAAACAAGATTCAGTACAAGAAAAATGGGTCGTTCAGTTCAATTCAGAATTATAGGTGTGTAAACACATCCTGCTTACACGGAACTGATTAACTATGATAACCATGTTCAGAATTCTACAAATCCCAAAATTATGCATAGTTAGGATTGTTACTATTTTGTTTCTTACTATTGATTCATTTTTTATGAGAAGGTATTAAGATGGTACATGTAGTTGGAGATCTCAATATACTGTAATGTGTTTTTTGCATAGTACCTTGAAATTATGTTAGCAATTCTGAATTGCGATTGTGCTTGAAACTGAAAATGATTCTGTAACTTCTCAAACCTCATGGACTTGATCCTTAAAATACTTCCAGAACGAATTGATTCTTGTTTCTTTCATGATCAGTTCAGCAAAAAAATTAGTTCAGTCCAATTTCAAAATTCTCATTTTAGTTTAGTCAAAGTTTCTTATTTTAGTTCAGTACAATATCCAAGTTTATTTCAGTTCAATTCTTATTTTAGTTTTAGTTTATTTCAATTCTTATTTTAGTCAATCTTTACTCTATGGATTTTATTTGTCCTAGATTGCTAGATGTACTAACTGATGGGAAGTACATCCTGCTCGAATCTCTCCTACCCGGCTCCTCACGGTGAAAATCTGCAGCCTCATGTCCGCACTTCCAATTTATTTCAAAGTGAACTAATGTTGCTCTTGATTCAGGCATGGGGAGAAGGCAGAAAAGTAAGTGTGTGTTCGTTGTAAATTCTCTTTCCCCTCTTACATTTCATTTATGTTCAGGATACAATGTGCATGATGGAAAATTTGTGTACGGTGAAGTGCATGTTTCAATGTTGGGCAAGTTCAGAAAATAGAACTTGAGAAATTAAAAAACCTGACCAACTGGGGAGTTTGCTGGAAACAAATCCTTTATTGGGTGCCCTCTCTCTCAACCGTAGGATGTAGCTAGTACTCTCTCAAGTCATAGGCTGCGATTGCTACTTCTTTGTACTCGTAATTTGTTATTTCTTTGGAACTAGATGTGACAGACGGATGCAAGAGGCAAAGTGTCCTATTTGTTAGATGTTCAGTACAGATTTTTCTCTAAGAAAAAAGCAGCAGGAGGCAACAGTTTTGAATGTGCTAGTTATAAGCCACCTAGTTGTTAGATGGTCATTTCAGATTTTTGTAGATGCAACAACTAGTTTGTTTTCTTGTGCTAGTTGGACCGGTCTTGGTTTAGATATTTCTCTGAGAAAAAAGTAGCAAGAGGCGGCAGTATGAATGATCTTTGTTAGATGTTCTGTAAATATTATGGAATTTTCTGTGGGACACACCTGAACTGAAGTTGTAACCCACTAAAAGAAACTTCAACTTGTTTGAACATATACTGGTTAGGTTAATTATCATTACTATAACTCTCTACTATCTCATTTGCATACCCTATAATCAATGAACGATGTACGCATACTTCTAAATTGTCTTGTCAGCGTGGCCGAGTTAGCTTCAACATGTGTAGTTTAGTCGCCATATGTGTTATGCATCCACAGTTAGTTGACCACAACTTGTACAACTAAATGCCACCTCTTGTTTCAGGTTTCTTCGTTGATGTAAGGCTTTTGAAATATCTTACCACTGAGGTTGTGGTGCCTTTTTCTTTCAGCAAAAATTCAGGTTGGGAAGCTTATTTCTTCCAAAGTGATTGTTTGGGTACTACAAGCTCCCACAGAGTGGAAGCGGTTGTTACAACAGGTTTGAAGTAGATATTACAAAAGGTTTGATTTTTTGAGACCATGTACAAAAACAGTAGCATTTCTAGTACTTATGCAGTCGTGTGCCTTTTCTTAACTTTGTTTGATTTTTTCATGAAATATATAAAAGCCAGTAGCAGTACTATTACTTATTTTACAACAGGTCATTGACTAAAACTATATCAGTTTAGCACATGTACTTACAAAAACAAATCAACAGGTTTGTAGGTTTTTTCAGCTCATCTTGTTGGCTTTTTTGGTTCATATTGCAGGCTTGTAGTATTAGATTCTCATGTGTGTTTTAGTATTAGGGAGAAGTAAAACCATTCATTGATTGTATATTTATTATTACTATAGTATTATGGAGTATGTGATCAGCTCATGCAGTATATACTATGCACAAAATGTCTGTACGGTACTTTACATACAAAAAACTTGCTTTCTCTAGACCATGGAAGCTTCCTCAAAGGAGCTCATGTCGAATGAGTGCTTTACATACAAATTAGCGCAATGATGGGCCATTAGCTTAATTTCCAGGCGCACACGACATCTCTGGTCGCGTGGCCGACACCATTATCTTAAATACGGTACTTTACATACAAAAAATTTTACTTCATGTTACTCGTGATCTCGCAACTGTATGCTCACCTGTATCTCTCATTGCTTATTGTTACATTAATTTCTGTGGTAAGAAAGGTTTACATTAAAAGTAACATCATATAGGAAAAATGCTTCTATTTTAACACATTCTTTTGGAAAAAAGAGCACTAGTACTGATGAGTCGTACTGACAAGGATGCCTTCTACAATTATGATGATTCGTACTGACAAGGACATAATTATTGTGCAAATGAAAAAAACAAATGTTTTATAAAGAAATGTGCTTGAAGTTCAATTACTATGGTCTAAAAAATTCAATTACATTGCTAGTGCATTCAAAATTGCTAATTTTTTAAAAATGAAGTTCTTGTTTTAGGATTATGTAAGTTCAAAATTATTGTATGATGTGTGTGCCATAGTTATCAAAATTTCAATCCTGACTAATATTCCATTATAGTACTACTGCATATTCACTTCTGATTGCTTCTTGCTGCTGCTATTTTTATCATGATTTTGTGTGTCCACCTAGGAGTGTTTTGGTTCCTGTAGGTCAACTTCTCAACAACAGAAGCATGTACCACCAGTACATGTATTACTACTGCGAAGGTTCAAAAAATTACAACTCAACAAGTTCAACGTTGATGGTACTGTGCACATGCGCTAAGCCGTTCTACGCCGCAGCTCGGGAGGCGCTAGCTTTTCCCCACCTCCCCCCCCCCCTCCCGGATGTTCATATCCTTATCTTGTGTATATTCAGTTCAACATCTGATGGTTCTTCTGGTCACCTTAGTGTGCATTCTCTGTTCATCTTGCAGGTGAAGGAGCTCCTCTTGGGTTCATCTTGCAGGTTCCGTTCAAACTTGGCCACCTAGGCTGTTCAACAACACCACCAGAGCCCATTCAGTTGGTGGTGTTCCTACAGCTGCAGATGTGGTGCTGACAGTACTAGGCGTTGGTTGTGTTTGATCAAATGCCTAGGAGCACCAATGATTTACACACGGAATCCGGATGATTCTGTTTCTTCATCCCCCAAGTACTTCAATGGTGGCTCCTTCCCGGCTGGCTCAATCACTGCTAGATTTAGGTGGGTGTAGGGGTGGGTTTTCAGGAGCATGGACGGATACGGGGAAGCTGGCACCGCTCTTGTGTATTTTTTTCCAGCAATTGTGAAATTGATACACTTTTTAATGTGTAAGTTTATCTGCTCACACTTGTTCGTGTGAATGCCAAATAGCTTGAGAATAGCAACCAGTTCGAGCTTAGCTGAGAGGATTAAGAATCATTGTGTAAGGCAGTGTGGACACAATCTTGAGATAATGCATGTTACTTTATTCAAATAGAGACAGTGTTGTTGATTTTCTTCAAAGGAAACTGAACCAAAACAGTGGTTGCTACTAGTGTTTGGAATTTATAATTACTAGAACTTTTATTTCTCAATGACCCTTTCTTAATTGCTGGCTAATTCTTGCAGGTCTGATTTACAAAAACTAGTGGTTCATCTTGCTAATTATTCAAAATTACTTCTAAACACTTGAGAATTTGAGAAATTAAGGAACCAAGTTCATGTCGCCATGCACCGCCTCCACATTCCCCCGCAGCCGCCACCGCCATGCGCCACCCCCACATCCTGTTGCAATATGGTAAAAGTTCAAGTGGTAAAATGAGAGAAGTCCAGAATATCGTTGCAAAACAATGTTGAGTTCAAAAATAAAACAGGAAAATTTTACTGAAAATACAGAGTAAAGTCTAGTATATGAAAAAACGCTTAGTACAAAACCATACATACATCCGTTCAAGTACTCTTTTTCCCGAACATATATTCGTCTGTTCTACAAAAGAAAAATGGTTTAATTAAAAATATTGATCAGTACAAGTTAAAAATGGTGCTCCGTTCGGAATAAAAGAAATGACAGAAATTCAAAATCTAAAAGTTCAAGCAAAAGGAAACCCCATGCAATTCAAATGGTAAAAGTACAAGTCATAAAATAAGAGAAGTCCAGAACATCGTTGTAGAGAAATGTTTAGTTCAAAAAAAAGAATAAAAAAAATTATTTTTGAAAAAAATATCATGCACTTCGATGATATAAACCATGCAAGTACAGGGCCGACGATACAATAACATTCAGTTCAACAATATAAACCATGCAAGTTCAGGGCTAGGATAGAGTAAACCGTTGAAAATTTACGAGAAAAAATTACCCAAAAAACAGAGCAAAGTCTTGTTAGTGAAAACACGCTTAGTACAAACCCATGCAAGCATCAGTACAAGTACCTTTTTTTGGAACCATTTAAAATTGCTCTACAAAAAATAGCTCAGTACAAACATATACATATATCAGTACGACTACTCTGGTTTTTAGACGAGAAAACAGCAGGATCCATCATGCCGTATTCAAGATTACTCTTAAATGGTTGCGAAGTAGAGAAAAAGTCCAACATGACTAAGTTTCGCATTTTCGATAGCTATCCAACGGTATATTATTTGCCCCATTTCGACAAACTTTTTAAAAAAACCGCGTTCAAAACCAATTTTAACCGTATTTGAATTCGTATTTAAACCGTAGGGAATTAGAAAAAAATTTCTATACGCAAAAGTTGCGCATTTTCCACAGCTTTCCAATGCCATATTATTTGTGTCAATCCGACAAACCATTTGCAAAAAAGTGAAAAAACATTTCACCCAGAATTTACCGTTTTTCAAATTACTTTTAAATCATATAGAATTTGAAAAAAAATAGTAGATATATGGAAGATGCGGATTTTCACAAGCTTTCCAACGCCATCTCATTTGCTCAATTCCGACAAACCGTTTGAAAATTAAGTCCAAAATACGATTCGCGTTTTCGGTTTTGAAAAAAATGGTTTTTTCAAAACTTCTCTTAAATCATAATTTTTTTGTAAAAACAAATTCTAAGATTGTAATGTGGATGTCAAGATATTTCCAACGATATATTACATGCCCCGTTTCAACAAAAAAAATTCAAAAAAATTTAAACTAAACAAGACGAGTTTTAACAGCAACAGAAAGCATCAGTTCAACTGCTCGAATTTCATCAGTTCAACCGCTTGAATTCATCAGTTCAAGTAGGGTAACAGAATAATATTTTGTTACCCGTAACAGAATAGCCCAGATGTATATATATATATATATATATATATATATATATATATATATATATATATATATATGTGTGTGTGTGTGTGTGTGTGTGTGTGTGTGTGTGTGTGTGTGTCGATAAGGCTTGAAGTGCGTACTTGTTGGTGAAAGTGTTGTCCAATGAGAATTATATTTTGTATTACTCATGTAGTCTACAAAGTCTGTCGCACAGCCTTGTAACTTCACTCCATTTCTAAATTTGTACTAGTCTCCATACCATATATTGCGCTACTCGTACTACTACCTCCCTCCTGGTTTATTGGTCCCCTTCGTAATTTGTGTCAAATTTTGACCATAAATTTCACTAACTAAATGTTAATGCATTTCATTATATCGTTTGATTCGTATTTGAACATAGTTTCAATGGTATAATTTTCGGTGGACATGCATTGACATTTTGTTAGTTAAACCTATGGTTAAAATGTGACACTAAATACGACCAGTAAGTATAGTAGTAATACTAGTATACGTCGGTCAAATTATTCATCATGTCCCCACATTGAATTGACGTGACAACACGCTGCGCGTGAGGTGACATAAGAGTCCCAGCGGCGTGTTCATTTATTGTGGACTTCAAATTTGGAGTACCACTTATCTATCGAAATCTTTCATTATTCACTTAAAACAGTTGATTGATCATACATTGAGTACCATATAACTGGAATAAACCGATGCAAGTCCAAGAAGGATTGGCCGGTGCTGCCGGCTGGCGTCAAGTTTGATCCCATGGATCAGGAGCTGATCGAGCACCTTGAGGCCAAAGTGAGTGATGACAGTGCGAGATCTCACCCTCTCTTCAATTTGTTCATACCAACCATCGACGACGAGCACGACATATGCTACACCCATCCTGAGAAACTTCCAGGTGAGACACCGATCGGCCATCAACTTGCACAAACATATTCCTTTGTTTATTGCTCTATTTTTCTTTTTAGACGTAGACCTAGTGAAGCAATTACAATTTGACAGTTAATAAAAAGTGAAACAAGTGACTGCAACATGCCAAAGATGTTATGAAAATGCCAACTACGTACACTAAAACATGTATTCGATAATAATGCAGGTATCACACTGAGTGGCCTAAGCAAGCATTTCTTCCAGTGCAACTCCAGGGGATTCAAAAGGGGCACGTGGACGCTTCACAAGATACAGTCAGAGTGCGGCATGCACGTGATATGGCATAAGACCGGCAATACCTTGCCGGTGATGGTCAATGGCCGGCAGACAAGCAGCAAAAAGGTTCTGATGTTGCACACCAACAAGGACTTCGACCAACAAAGGACCAACTGGGTGATGCACCAGTACCACCTCGGGGACCTGGAGCAAGAGAAGGAGCGGGAGCTGGTCCTCTGCAAGATTTTTTACCAGACGAACACTAGGGCCAGGACTAAAAAGATTATAAGTTAGTTTGGTATTGATACTTGTACTACCTGGTCGTCTGCAAGTTGGTATTGTTGTTAACGATCTTTCGGTATGAACTTGGCATTTGCATCCAACCATCATGTTGAGGGTCGACGTGGATATAAAGCTAAATCATTTGTTTCGAAACGAATTTTCAGGCACCTGATTTCTATTTGATGGGTAGCATAAGCACCTGTCGTTCGAATTCTCGGTTCTCCAAATTTTTTACATCTTCGAAGTACGCAGGGGATCCATCCGGTTTCATAGGCTGATAGTTGGACGCAGCACGTCGGAACTGGGCTGTGGCATGCCAAGCCCAGCTGTAAATTGTTGAGAGAGAGGAGCGATAGATTTGGGCATTCCAGAATAGTTAAGTGTCGCAACCTCGATCGTGAAGCGCCTCCCATGGACTAAAAAGGCGTAGTACATTATTATTAGTTGAAATATGTAGAATATTCCATAATGAAAATAAATATGTACAATGCAATGAATTTAGTCCGCTTTCACAGAAAACCATCCGATTTGCATGAAATTCGTCAGTGGAACCAGAAGACTACTGTCCATTCAGAGCCTAACCGTACGGAACCAGCAGGTCCGTGGCCGTATGCAAGCAAGTGCATGCACTTATTATCACGATGGAAAAATAATGCTGACGTCTGAGATGGTGAAACCCATGAAGTCTTCAACGTACTCAATAAACGAGAGAATTCTGCAAGTACAGACTTATAACTGAGATCCAACAGGTATATTGTTTTTTCAGGTCGAGCAAGTTTCAACTGGGCTGTAGACTGCCCAGGCTTTGTTTTGTTCTTAACAGGCCCAGCCTATGACGACAATGAGGCACAAAGATCCAGCAGCTATCTACTGGCCTCTGGCCCGCCAGCATTAGTTATATTTTGTCTTAGAACATCCGCAGGCAATTTTTTGACTGAATCAAACACACAACCCAGTTCTATTTTCCTCTTGAAACACCATCCCTACTTCCGTTTTCTAATCTCTACCTATAGTTTTACTAGTTCATATACACGTATCATTATAGTGAAAATACATAAAGTTCCCTTTTCACATCCTTATTTTTTTGTTGTTGTTTTCCCTTCCGGCGTTGATTTTTTTACCACTGGTTTTCCCTTAAACCAACTCAATTGTCCCACGTCTTATTTGCTTACTAAAACAAAATGAATTTTTTTGGCAAATCAATAAGTTCTTAAAAAATAAATGTTTATCATTTCGGGATTACAACAGTTCGTACTCCACCGAAATATGCAAAATAAGATTGAACTTTTTGGACCCTGGTCCTGGGCAGAAACTTGGCTGTAATAAATTCCTTAAGAATTAGCAAATGTGCTGCAAATAATTTAAAAAATAGCAAATGAGCTCTATGTTGTCTGCCACAGATTTGAATGCTGACTTGTGGGCCTACTAAGTTCATGTGTACACAAGGTTTCTCAAAAAAAGAAACTTAGTCAACAATCGACTATATCAGCGTTAGACCGTTAGATGTCAATCTAATGACAATCGTGCTTCTTCAGTCTCTGATCTTCGTGCTCCAGCCGCACAAACCAGCGCCGGCGAAACCGCCTGCTCCCACCTCCCGTCGTCGGCTGTGCTGCCGGGCAGGCCTCACGGCCCCACCATACTCGCATCCCTGGCCTGGCTATCCCTCTACTCACCCACACCTAGTGTTATTTTCTGGCAACGGCAAACGAACCAGTTAACCCTCGTACTCCCCACCGCGTGGGCAACAACTGCTGAGTCTTCCCCAGCTTTGTGTCGTTCCCTTCCTAGGCTCCGCCGTCGTCCACCAGCCTCGTGCTCTCGGCGTGGCGTGGTCAACGTGGTCAACGAATAACATCCATTGGAAGTGAATTGTACGTGGAGAGGCTGACAGCTGGGTCCACGGCCGCACACAAGGAAATGCCTCCTTATTACGCGCAAAATAATGATTCCTCCACCTGACAACTGGGACCCACCAAAAGGGTCTCTGTATTTCGTGAAAAAAACAATCCCCCGCTGACAACTCGGACCCACCAGCTATATCTTCGCACGCAAGTAAGTGTCTCCTTATTACACACAAAAAAATAATACTCTCCGTGCTAGCTGGGACCCACAATAGTGGGAGGCTGACTTGTGGGCCTACTAAGTTGACGCGGACGGAGGCTTTGTCCACTTAGTCAATATGAACGGTTCTTGCTCCAGTAACTGTACGATGTCCATCCAACGGCCGTAGTGCTTCTTCAACCTTTGGTCTTCTCGATCCAGCCGCCCAAACCAGCGTTGGTCGTACCGCGTGCTCCTGCCTCCCGTGGCCGGCTGTGCTGCCGCGGAGGCCTCATCGCCCCCTACTACTCCCACCGCTGGCCAGGCCATCCCTCTACTCACACACAGCCCCTGTTATTCTGCGGCGACGGTAGCCTCACACCGCAGCCGAACCAGTGAACCCTCGTACCCCTCTCCGCATGGGCATCCACTGCCGCGTCTTCCCCGGCTCCGTGTCGTCCCCTTCCTAGGCATCGCCGTCGTCCACCGCCTTGGTGCTCTCATCGCGGCGTGGTTAATGTGGTCAAGGAATGACTTCCATCAGAAGAGTACTGTATGTGGATAGGCTGACAGTTGGGTCCACGGCCGCAGCAAGGAAGTGCCTCCTTATTACGCGCAAAATAATGATTCCTCCACCTGACAGCGGGACCTGCCGGAAGGGCCTTGAAAAAACATCCCCCCTGATAGCAGGGACCCACATGCTACATCTTCGCACGCAAGGAAGTGCCTGACAGTCAGGACCCACCTGGTCGAAGCGTATGTAGCGTTGTCATTCTGGTCGCGAACGTGTACGTACATACTGCCGATCGATCTCTCTGTAGGCTGCAGTGATGAACTGTGGCCGAGTAAGGAAGGGCACGTATCGTAGTAGAGGTGCACACGTAGCATGTACATGTACATACAGCCAGGGTGCAAGAAAGTAAATAGGCCACATACGTACATATGGGTGGGGTCTCGAACGCCTACTCGCACATACGTACGGCTAGGGCTCGTGTACATGGAGAGGCAGCGACGGCGTCCTGTTCATGGGTAGCCAACCGGCTAGGTCGGAACAGAGAAACTACGTCATCGTGTTCATCGGGAGGCAACCGGCTTGGACGGAATAGCCGATTGAAACGAGGCATGGCGTACCACAGAACGGAGGAAACGGCCTTGTGTTCGACCGCCTAGGATCGAAACGGGATCCTGTTCATCGGGAGGGGTCTAACCTACCGCAAAACGGAGGAAACGGACTTCTGTTCGAGTGCCTACAGTCGGGGTCCTGTTGATCGGGAGGGGTGTGGCATACCGCAAAATGGAGGAAACAGACTTGTGTTGGAGCACTACGGTCGAAACGGGGGTCCTGTTCATCGGGAGGGGTGTGGCATACCGCAAAACGGGACTCCACGGGCTACTTTTCATGTCCACCGTCGACCTCCTGTAGCCTCCACGGGCTACTGTTCATCCATCGCCGACCTCCTCCAGCCTCCACCTGCGACTGTTCATCCAGGGGTTCCTGTTCATCCATCCTCCACCACTCCTCCACCGACTACTGTTCAACCAACCCTCTCCACGGGGTCCTGTTCAACCACCCCTCCATGGGCTACTGTTCATCCGGCCCTCCACCGGCTATTGTTCAACCAGCCCTCCACGGGGTCCTGTTCATCTAGCCCTCCACGGGGTCCTGTTCGTCCACCCCCAACCGGCTCGATCGGGGTCCTGTTCATCCAACAGCAACAACCTCTACTACCACGGGGTCCTGTTCATCCAACCCCCCACCGGGAACTGTTCATCCACCCCCCCCCCCCAAACAACACTCACTGTTCATCAAGGAAAGGAGGCAGCAGGTTCGATCGGCTTCAGTTAGGAGCAGTAGCGAAGGAATCACTCGATCGGGTTCAATTAACAGCCAAATTGATCAATCGCTCGGGTTCAGTAACGCGTAGCCTGCAGTGCAATTGCTCGGGTTCAGTAGGCGAACGCCTCGCTCGGGTTCAGTTAGAGCCCAATGCCTAGCACCCACGCACATACGTGTACGAGAGAAATGTGCATCGCTCGGCCCCCACGACCACCCACCGTAACCGGGAACTCCCCGATATTTTCCTCGCCCTCACTTTTACCATAGTTTTTCCGTCATGGATGGCCCAAAGAATGTCATGCAGCTGTGTCTCCGGCCCGCCCAGGACGAAAAGCCCATTTTCTGTCATGATTTTTTGTCATAGAAGTAGGAGCCCACCACATCTATGATGATACCGGGTTTTGTCACAATTATCGTCCTAGAAGTGTCATAAGCATGACAGGAAAAAAATTCATTCGACCCAAAATGTCACGGATGTGTTTTTTTTGTAGTGATGTCCAATAGAGGTCTGGCCAACAAGGGGCAAAGGTCGAGAGGGACGCATGGAGAAGATGGATGCATGGGGAGGGAGAGAGGGTGTGTTTGTGATAGAGAGATCCCCTCGAGATCGTGAGGGGACTATATGGGTGGAAGATCGATGGACGAGGTGCATGTGCGATAGAAAGATGCCCCGAGAGAAATCGAGGTAGACCATGCACATGTTTGTCATGGAGACTAAGAATTAGCTAGTCGTATACATATAGGGGGGACTGTGTGTGCCTACAATTGAGTGAGAGACCATCATACTTGGATAGGCGTGAGATTGTGTGTGTCTCTGTGTGAGATGGAGAGAGAACGAGGGAGAAGAGAGAGTTTTAGATGGGTCTATCATATGCGAGTGAGATATGCACGTGTATGTGTGACCCAAGGAGATGGAGAGTTTGAGAGAGAGAGGGAAGGGCTCCGAGATGACAGAGTGGTGCATGAGAGAGTTATGGGCAACGGGCCAGGGAATTTGTGTGCGTACGATGAGTACACCCAAGATATTTAGCTTGGACTAGAGAATCATACATAGTGTGTGAGAGAGACCTATACATGGAGTGTTGTTGGAAATATACCCTAGAGGCAATAATAAATTGGTTATTATTATATTTCCTTGTTCATGATAATCGTTTATTATCCATGCTATAATTGTATTGATAGGAAACTCAGATACATGTGTGGATACATAGACAACACCATGTCCCTAGTAAGCCTCTAGTTGACTAGCTCGTTGATCAACAGATGGTTACGGTTTCCTGACCATGGATATTAGATGTCGTTGATAACGGGATCACATCATTAGGAGAATGATGTGATGGACAAGACCCAATCCTAAGCCTAGCACAAAGATCGTGTAGTTCGTATGCTAAAGCTTTTCAATGTCAGGTATCTTTTCCTTAGACCATGAGATTGTGCAACTCCCGGATACCGTAGGAATGCTTTGGGTGTACCAAATGCCACAACGTAACTGGGTGGCTATAAAGGTGCACTACAGGTATCTCCGAAAGTGTCTGTCGGGTTGGCACGAATCGAGACTGGGATTTGTCACGCCGGTAAACGGAGAGGTATCTCTGGGCCCACTCGATAGGACATCATCATAATGTGCACAATGTGACCAAGGGGTTGATCACGGGATGATGTGTTACGGAAAGAGTAAAGAGACTTGCCGGTAACGAGATTGAACAAGGTATCGGTATACCAACGATCGAATCTCGGGCAAGTATAATACCGCTAGACAAAGGGAATTGTATACGGGATCGATTGAGTCCTTGACATCGTGGTTCATTCAATGAGATCATCGTGGAACATGTGGGAGCCAACATGGGTATCCAGATCCCGCTGTTGGTTATTTACCGGAGAACGTCTCGGTCATGTCTACATGTCTCCCGAACCCGTAGGGTCTACACACTTAAGGTTCGATGACGCTAGGGTTATAAAGGAAGTTTGTATGTGGTTACCGAATGTTGTTCGGAGTCCCGGATGAGATCCCGGACGTCACGAGGAGTTCCGGAATGGTCCGGAGGTAAAGATTTATATATGGGAAGTCCTATTTTGGCCACCGGAAAATGTTTGGGATTTTTCGGTATTGTACCGGGAAGGTTCTAGAAGGTTCCGGAGTGGGGCCCACCTGCATGGGGGACCCACATGAACGTGGGTAGTGGGGTCAAGGCCCCACACCCCTGGTCAAGGCGCACCAAGATCCCCCCTTAGAAGGAATAAGATCATATCCCGAAGGGATAAGATCAAGATCCCTAAAAAGGGGGGATAACAATCGGTGGGGAAGGAAATGATGGGATTTCTTTCCTCCCACCTTTGCCAACGCCCCAATGGACTTGGAGGGCAAGAAACCAGCCCCCTCCACCCCTATATATAGTGGGGAGGCGCATGGGAGCTTCATGCTTCCCCTGGCGCAGCCCTCCCCCTCTCCCAAGTACTCCTCCTCTCCCGCGGTGCTTGGCGAAGCCCTAAAGGATTGCCATGCTCCTCCATCACCACCACGCCGTCATGCTGCTGCTGGACGGAGTCTTCCCCAACCTCTCCCTCTCACCTTGCTGGATCAAGGCATGGGAGACGTCACCGGGCTGTACGTGTGTTGAACGCGGAGGTGCCGTCCGTTCGGCACTAGGATCTCCAGTGATTTGGATCACGACGAGTACGACTCCTTCAACCCCGTTCTCTTGAACGCTTCCGCTTAGCGATCTACAAGGGTATGTAGATGCACTCTCCTTCCCCTCGTTGCTAGTCTCTCCATAGATAGATCTTGGTGTTGCATAGAAAATTTTGACTTTCTGCTACGTTCCCCAATAGTGGTATCAGAGCTAGGTCTATTGCGTAGATTCTTTGCATGAGTAGAACACAAAGTGGTTGTGGGCGTTGATTTTTTACAATATGTTTACCGTTACTAGTCCAATCTTGTTTCGACGGTATTGTGGGATGAAGCGGCCCGGACCGACCTTACACGTACTCTTACGTGAGACAGGTTCCACCGATTGACATGCACTTGGTGCATAAGGTGGCTAGCAGGTGCCAGTCTCTCCCACTTTAGTCGAAACGGATTCAATGAAAAGGGTCCTTATGAAGGGTAAATAGCAATTGGCATATCACATTGTGGTTTTGCGTAGGTAAGAAACATTCTTGCTAGAAACCCATAGCAGCCACGTAAAACATGCAACAACAATTAGAGGACGTCTAACTTGTTTTTGCAGGGTATGCTATGTGATGTGATATGGCCAAGAAGAATGTGATGAATGATATGTGATGTATGAGATTGATCATGTTCTTGTAATAGGAATCACGACTTGCATGTCGATGAGTATGACAACCGGCAGGAGCCATAGGAGTTGTCTTTATTTATTGTATGACCTGCGTGTCATTGAACAATGCCATGTAATTACTTTAATTTATTGCTAACCGGTAGCCATAGTAGTAGAAGTAATAAGTTGGCGAGACAACTTCAGGGAGACACGATGATGGAGATCATGATGATGGAGATCATGGTGTCATGCCGGTGACGATGATGATCATGGAGCCCCGAAGATGGAGATCAAAAGGAGCAAAATGATATTGGCCATATCATGTCACCATTTAATTGCATGTGATGTTTATTATGTTTATGCATCTTGTTTACTTAGAACGACGGTAGTAAATAAGATGATCTCTTACAACAATTTCAAGAAGTGTTCTCCCCTAACTGTGCACCGTTGCTAAAGTTCGTCGTTTCGAAGAACCACGTGATGATCGGGTGTGATAGATCCTTACGTTCACATACAACGGGTGTAAGACAGTTTTACACATGCAAAACACTTAGGGTTAACTTGACGAGCCTAGCATGTACAGACATGGCCTCAGAACACAGAGACCGAAAGGTCGAGCATGAGTCGTATAGTAGATACGATCAACATGAAGATGTTCACCGATGATGACTAGTCGTCTCACGTGATGATCGGACACGGCCTAGTTGACTCGGATCATGTAATCACTTAGATGACTAGAGGGATGTCTATCTGAGTGGGAGTTCATAAGATGAACTTAATTATCCTGAACATAGTCAATAGATCTTTGCAAATTATGTCGTAAGCTCGCGCTTTAGTTCCACTGTTTAGATATGTTCCTAGAGAAAATATAGTTGAAAGTTGGCAGTAGCGATTATGCGGACAGTAGAAAGCTTATGTCCTTAATGCACCGCTCAGTGTGCTGAACCCCAAACGTCGTTTGTGGATGTTGCGAACACCGGACATACACGTTTTGATAACTACGTGATAGTTCAGTTAAACGGTTTAGAGTTGAGGCACCAAAGACGTTTTCGAAACGTCACGGAACATATGAGATGTTTTCGAGGGCTGAAATTGGGATTTCAGGCTCGTGCTCACGTCAAGAGGTATGAGACCTCCGACGATTTTCTTAGCCTGCAAACTAAGGGAGAAAAGCTCAATCGTTGAGTTTGTGCTCAGATTGTCTGAGTGTAACAATCACTAGAATCGAGTGGGAGTTGATCTTCCAGATGAGATAGTGATGTTTCTCCAAAGTCATTGCCACCAAGCTGCTAGAGCTTCGTGATGAACTATAACATATCAGGGATAGATATGATGATCCTTGAGGTATTCACGATGTTTGACACCGCGAAAGTAGAAATCAAGAAGGAGCATCAATTGTTGATGGTTGGTGAAACCACTAGTTTCAAGAAGGGCAAGGGCAAGAAGGGATACTTCATGAAACGGCAAATCAGCTGCTGCTCTAGTGAAGAAACCCAAGGTTGAACCCAAACCCGAGACTAAGTGCTTCTGTAATAAGGGGAACAACTACTGGAGCAGGATTACCCTAGATACTTGGTAGATGAGAAGGCTGGCAAGGTCGATAGAAGTATATTGAATATACATTATGTTAATGTGTACTTTACTAGTACTCCTAGTAGCACCAGGGTATTGGATACCGATTCGGTTGCTAAGTGTTAGTAACTCGAAATAAAATCTACGGAATAAACGGAGACTAGCTGAAGGTGAGCTGATGATAAGTGTTGGAAGTGTTTCCAAGGTTGATGTGATCAAACATCGCACGCTCCCTCTACCATCAAGATTAGTATTAAACCTAAATAGTTATTTGGTGTTTGCGTTGAGCATAGACATGATTGGATTATGTCTATCGCAATGCGGTTATTCATTTAAGAAGAATAATAGTTACTCTATTTATTTGAATAATACCTTCAATGGTCTTGCACCTAAAGGAATGGTTTATTGAATCTCGATCGTAGTGATGCACATTTTCATGCCAAAAGATATAAGATAGTAATGATAGTACCACTTACTTGTGGCACTGCCATGTAAGTCATAATGGTATAAAACACATGAAGAAGCTCCATGTTGATGGATCTTTGGACTCACTCGTTTCTGAAAAGTTTGAGATATGCGAACCATGTCTATTGGTGTATACGCATGAAGAAACTCCATTAAAGATGGATCGTTTGGACTCACTTGATTTTGAATCACTTGAGATATGCAAATCATACCACATGGGCAAGATGACTGAAAAGCCTCGGTTTCAGTAAGATGGAACAAGATAGCAACTTGTTGGAAGTAACACATTTTGATGTGTGCAGTCCAATGAGTGCTGAGGCATGCAGTGAACATCGTTATGTTCTTACTTCACAGATGATTCGAGTAGATGTTGAGTATATTTACTTGATGAAACACAAGTCTGAATTATTGAATGGTTCAAGTAATTTCAGAGTGAAGTTGAAGATCATTGTGACAAGAGGATAAAATGTCTATGATATGATCATAGAGATGAGTATTTGAGTTACGAGTTTGGCACACAATTAAGACATTGTGGAGATTGTTTCACAACCAATACCGCCTGGAACACCATAGTGTGATGATGTGTCCGAACATCATAACTGCACCCTATTGGATATGGTGCATACCATGATGTCTCTTATCGAATTACCACTATTGTTTATGGGTTAGGCATTAGAGACAACCACATTCACTTTAAAATAGGGCACCACGTAATTCCGTTGAGACGACACCATTTGAACTATGGTTTGGAGAAACCTAAGTTGTCGTTTCTAAAAAGTTTGGGGCTGCGACGCTTATGTGAAAAATTTTCAGGTTGATAAGCTCGAACCCAAAGCGGATAAAATGCATCTTCATAGGACACCCAAAACAGTTGGGTATACCTCCTAATTCAGATCCGAAAGCAATAGGGATTGTTTCTTGAATCGGGTCCTTTTTCAAGGAAAGGTTTGTCTCGAAAATTGAGTGGGAGGATGGTGGAGACTTGATGAGGTTACTGAACCGTCACTTCAACAAGTATGTAGCAGGGCACAGGAAGTTGTTCCTGTGGCTCCTACACCAATTGAAGTAGAAGCTTATGATAGTGATCATGAAGTTTTTGGATCAAGTCACTACCGTACCTCGTAGGGTGACAAGGATGCGTACTACTTTAGAGTGGTACAGTAATCCTGTCTTGAAGGTCATGTTGCTAGACAACAATGAACCTACGAGCTATGGAGAAGCGATGGTGGGCCCAAATTCCGGCAAATGGTTAGAAGCCATAAAATCCGAGATATGATCCATTTATCAGAACAAAGCATGGACTTTGGTGGACTTGCCTGATGATCGGCAAGCCATTGAGATAAATGGATCTTTAAGAAGAAGACGGATGTGGACGGTAATGTCACCGTCTATGAAGCTCGACTTGTGGCGAAGAGTTTTTCACAAGTTCAAGGAGTTGACTACGATGAGATTTTCTCATCCGTAGCGATGCTTAAGTTCGTCGGAATCATGTTAGCATTAGCTGCATTTATGAAATCTGGCAGATGGATGTCAAAACAAGTTTCCTTACCAGTTTTCGTAAGGAAAGGTTGTATGTGATACAATCAGAAAGGTTTTGTCGATCCTAAGGATGCTAAAAGGTATGCTAGCTCCAGCGATCCTTCCATGGACTAGAGTAAGCATCTCGGAGTTGGAATATGCACTTTGATAAGATGATCAAAGATTTTGTTTATACAAAGTTTATGAGAAACTTGTATTTTCAAAGAAGTGAGTGGGAGCACTATAGAATTTCTGATGAGTATATGTTGTTGACATATTGTTGATCAGAAATGATGTAGAATTTCTGGAAAGCATATAGGGTTATTGGAAAGTGTTTTTCAATAGAAAACCTGGATTAAGCTGCTTGAACATTGAGCATCAAGATCTATAAGGATAGATCAAAACACTTAATGGTACTTTCAAATGAGCATATACCTTGACATGATCTTGAAGGTGTTCAAGATGGATCAGTCAAAGAAGGAGTTCTTGCCTGAGATGTAAGGTATGAAGTTAAGACTTAAAGCTCGACCACGGCAGAATAGAGAAAAAAAAGGACGAAGGTCGTCCCCTATGCTTCAGACGTTGGCTCTATAGTATGCTATGCTGTGTACCGCACCGGAAGTGTGCCTTGCCATGAGTCAGTCAAGGGGTACAAGAATGATCCAGGAATGGATCATTGGACAGCGGTCAAAAAAATTGTCCTTGGAGTAAATAAGGACATGTTTCTCGATTATGGAGGTGATAAAGAGTTCGGCGTAAAGGGTTACGTCGATGCAAGCTTTAACACCTATCCGAGTGACTCTGAGTAGCAAACCGGATACGTATAGTGGAGCGACCATTTGGAATAGCTCCAAGTGGAGCCTGGAAGCAGCATTACAATATGACCTAGAGATTTGCAAAGTACATACGGATCTGAATGTTGCAGACCCGTTGACTAAAACCTCTCTCACAAGCAAAACATGATCAAACCCCAGAACTCATTGAGTCTTAATCACATGATGATGTGAACTAGTTTAATGACACTAGTAAACTCTTTGGATGTTGGTCACATGGCGATGTGAACTAGATTATTGACTCTAGTGCAAGTGGGAGACTGTTGGAAATATGCCCTAGAGGCAATAATAAATTGGTTATTATTATATTTCCTTGTTCATGATAATCTTTTATTATCCATGCTATAATTGTATTGATAGGAAACTCAGATACATGTGTGGATACATAGACAACACCATGTCCCTAGTAAGCCTCTAGTTGACTAGCTCGTTGATCAACAGATGGTTACAGTTTCCTGACCATGGATATTAGATGTCGTTGATAACGGGATCACATCATTAGGAGAATGATGTGATGGACAAGACCCAATCCTAAGCCTAGCACAAAGATCGTGTAGTTCGTATACTAAAGCTTTTGAATGTCAAGTATCTTTTCCTTAGACCATGAGATTGTGCAACTCCCGGATACCGTAGGAGTGCTTTGGGTGTACCAAACGCCACAACATAACTGGGTGGCTATAAAGGTGCACTACAGGTATCTCCGAAAGTGTCTGTTGGGTTGGCACGAATCGAGACTAGGATTTGTCACTCCGGTAAACGAAGAGGTATCTCTGGGCCCACTCGGTAGGACATCATCATAATGTGCACAATGTGACCAAGGGGTTGATCACGGGATGATGTGTTACGGAACGAGTAAAGAGACTTGCCGGTAACGAGATTGAACAAGGTATCGGTATACCGACGATCGAATCTCGGGCAAGTATAATACCGCTAGACAAAGGGAATTGTATACGGGATCGATTGAGTCCTTGACATCGTGGTTCATCCGATGAGATCATCATGGAACATGTGGGAGCCAACATGGGTATCCAGATCCCGCTGTTGGTTATTGACCGGAGAACGTCTCGGTCATGTCTACATGTCTCCCGAACCCGTAGGGTCTACACACTTAAGGTTCGATGACGCTAGGGTTATAAAGGAAGTTTGTATGTGGTTACCGAATGTTGTTCGGAGTCCCGGATGAGATCCCGGACGTCACGAGGAGTTCCGGAATGGTTCGGAGGTAAAGATTTATATATGGGAAGTCCTTTTTTGGCCACCGGAAAATGTTCGGGATTTTTCGGTATTGTACCGGGAAGGTTCTAGAAGGTTCTGGAGTGGGGCCCACCTGCATGGGGGACCCAAATGAACGTGGGTAGTGGGGTCAAAGCCCCACACCCCTGGTCAAGGCGCACCAAGATCCCCCCTTAGAAGGAATAAGATCATATCCCGATGGGATAAGATCAAGATCCCTAAAAAGGGGGAATAACAATCGGTGGGGAAGGAAATGATGGGATTTCTTTCCTCCCACCTTTGCCAACGCCCCAATGGACTTGGAGGGCAAGAAACCAGCCCCCTCCACCCCTATATATAGTGGGGAGGCGCATGGGAGCTTCATGCTTCCCCTGGCGCAGCCCTCCCCCTCTCCCAAGTACTCCTCCTCTCCCGCGGTGCTTGGCGAAGCCCTAAAGGATTGCCACGCTCCTCCATCACCACCACGCCGTCATGCTGCTGCTGGACGGAGTCTTCCCCAACCTCTCCCTCTCACCTTGCTGGATCAAGGCATGGGAGACATCACCGGGCTGTACGTGTGTTGAACGCGGAGGTGCCGTCCGTTCGGCACTAGGATCTCCAGTGATTTGGATCACGATGAGTACGACTCCTTCAACCCCGTTCTCTTGAACGCTTCCGCTTAGCGATCTACAAGGGTATGTAGATGCACTCTCCTTCCCCTCGTTGCTAGTATCTCCATAGATAGATCTTGGTGTTGTGTAGAAAATTTTGAATTTCTGCTACGTTCCCCAACAAGTGTGCATGCGAACTAGAAAGACCCCCCCCCACACACACACACACCCACACCCACACACACACACACACACACACACATACACAGAGACAGAGACCAACAAGGTTTGTGCTTGGATGCATGCGGTAGAATTGAAGATTGTCGGCGAGAGAGAGAGAGCATGAGTCCGGGAGAGGGCGATGTCGCGTTTTATGCATCAAAGACTAATATAAACCATGTTTTGATATACACTTGCATTAAAATATTTGAATTGGAGAACATGTTGTCTGCAATCCACACATGAACGGAGATATGCGTGTCAAACAAGTTCATTAATTTGACTTTCAACATGTTCATGGAGTACTATAATATTGTACAACATGCTACTCGATTGAGGTGTTCAATTTTGGATTTAGTTCACTATTTTGACCTGGTGAATGAGCTAGTTCATTGAATCGAGATATTTCATTTTGGGTTTGATTCTCGTTTTTTGAGTGGGTCAACTATTTGTCATATAGTAAATTGTTACCACTGAGCATGTAAAAACATATTAGTCCTGAGCATCATCTCTCCATCTAAAAAAGAAGTGGCAAACTAATATTTCAAAATTTGATTCGAACTGACTTGGTAAGGTAGACGTGGATGCTTGTTCTCCCAAAATTTGAACGAACCGCTAAACACCCTCTGCTCGGTGGAATTCGCCCGAGCAAATAAATGGGAGACGCGAAATTACTGGCCTATGTGGGACACACATCAATTGGCCCGTTGTACATCGAGGGTAGGTTCGTAACTTCATCCAAGCATGCCTTCTCCTCGGTCGAAATGACATGTGCCGAATAATTCATAAACCATGGGCGGCAAACCACCCTCTCCTCGCCTGAAATCGCTCGCACCAACTATTTCAAAACACGCCCTCCTCGCCCGAAATCGCTCGCGCCCACTATTTCAAAACATGCCCTACTCGCTCGAAATCGCTCGCGCCCACTATTTCAAAACACGCCCTCCTCGCCCGAAATCACTTGCGCCCACTATTTGGGAGAAGCAAAGTTACTCTACTATCCCCGACCCTCAATACACAGACCCAAGCCCAAAAGCCTAAAGGCAGGGGTAGAATAGTAACTCCCCCCACATTTCAGACAAATGCATCCGTAAGACATGGTTCCCCCTCCCAATTCCCCATTCATACCTCGTGGGCGCCAAATCACCTTCTTCTCGAAACCTCCCTTCTCCCCAGCCGCGAAACCTTAGCCCCTCCTCCATGGCGCCCCCCACCGCACCAAATTCACCGCCGCCCTCCTCCCCAATGCAGGAGACATTGTTTGTTTGTCGTCATGCACTGGGTCATGTGCCTCTTACTCTGTGCTGCAGGAGCTGCCTCGACGACGGTCACGTGAACCATACCGGAGCCGATTCACCCCTGCCATTGTGCACAGCGCCGAAGCAGCTCCAACTTCGGATGCATCCCGGGCCCTGGCGCTGCTTCCCCATAGCCATCGACTATCGTGACATCTCTGCTTTCCTACCGCCGGCAGCCACCGCAACCGCGCCGGACTCACCGACTCGGCAGCTGGAGCTGCCTACGTCACCGGGCCGCAAGATAGGTCGTACACTCATCTCAAATCACTTTATTTAGGCGTCAGTTGTCTGAATTTTTATTCTAGGCCAATCGATTCCCAATGGGAAGCAACACCCCTCGAGGCGGCGGAGCTCCTAGGCTGTCGGTTGGCTGGTGTCTAATGTAAGGGTGTAAGGGCGCAAGTTCGCCGTAGAACCAGCGCTTAGATGGCTATCTTAGAGTTGCGTGGGTTGAAGGTACTGCCGCCGCCGGATCTAGATGATAGAGAGTCTTTGTGGATTGACCGGGGGCGGCGCAACCACGGCAGTGCGATTGGGCGGGGAGCGGGGTTTTGGCGGAGCTCTTGCGTCCATGGACGGCGGAGGCAGGCCGCTCTGCCGGTGGTCGCTGGCTCTTCGGGGATGATTCTGAACAGTGTCAGTCGGGAGACACAAGACGGCCATCAAGCCATCCGGCGTAGATCGAATAGTCACTACTAGAAAAAGGGCTATAGATAATATGGACATTAATGGTGCACCGCATATGTGGAGCACCACTGCTATATAGCAGTGGTGCACCATATATAGGTACGCCATTAAACTCTAAATACTAATGGCGCACCACATCCACGATGCGCCACTACTAACAATTTTTTTTATTTTTTTTCAAAACTAGTAATGGCGCACTTGGCACACTACACCCTCGGTGCGCCACTACTAACAATTTTTTTATTTTTTTCAAAACTAGTAATGGCGCACCAGGGGATAGTGCGCCATTACTAGTTTTAACTATTAATGGCGCACCACACACTCGGTGCGCCACTACTAACAATTTTTTTAAATTTTTTTCAAAACTAGTAATGGCGCACCGAGGGATTGTGCGCCATTACTAGTAATGGCGCACCACACCCACAGTGCGCCATTACTAACTTTGACCAAAAATTCCACCGAATGCACCCCCCCCCATGTGATATGTAAATGATGGAAATGTAAAAAAATAAGAAGAAAATAAGTTTCCCATGTGATATGTGGTCTACTTGTTGGGAAAATTTACAAATATGAATTTCAACTTTATTTGCAAAATCTCTCTAGAATTTGTAAAATGGGCATAACTTTTTGCATACGAACTCGGATTAAAAAGTTTTTTATATGAAAAATCATCTACTCGAAAAGTTACATCCGAATTCAACCGGGGAACGTTGTTGAAGATTTTTAGAATCCACAAAAACCTAACAGAAAAAAATATACGGGGCTTTTAAGATCTAGAGGGGGGAAAATGGAAAAACAATTCAAACTTAGTTGTGGCGCACCATTTGCTAGGTGCGCCACTAGTAACAGAAAAAAAATTAGTTTCGAATTTTTTTGGAAAAAATGTTCAAAATATGATACGTAATATGAACGGAAATTTGAAATATTTTTTCAAAATTTCATCACACTCATGAACATGAACAAAGTCCTAGACATCAACAAGGTTTAATAGGATTGATATGCTAGATATATCAACAAGTGCCTGTTAAGTGAGCTGGTGTTGGGGTTGGATAGAACTCTGAAGTTAAGCGTGCTTGGGCTGGAGTAGTGTGAGGATGGATGACCTTTCGGAAAGTTTGACCACGGAGTGCGATTTGACTTGAGATTAAGCATATTGACCCAAGAAGCCATAGTGACCTGACATTAAGAAAAAAACGAAAAAAATCTGGAACAAAAAGTGTGCATCCCTGGTGCGCCACTATTGTCTGGTATACTAATGACGCATCAGGGGTGCGCCATTAGTATTAATTACTAGTGGCGTGATGCTAGTGGCGCACCGGTAGTGCGCTATTAATGGCCAAAACAGGTGCGCCACTAGCAAGCCTTTTCCTAGTAGTGAGTACCAAAATAAAATAAAATCATGTGACCCCAATTTAGTCTTTAGTCAACAGACATGTGACCACTCTCATACCTTACTGTTGAACTCTTAGGGTATTTCTTCAAATCAGAGATATGTGTCGTTCTTAACATTATGTGTTTTCTGCAACTTCACCCACACCGTCTTCCTTCTCATCGCAGCTGCTCCAACAAGGGAAGCATACACCAGAAGGGGGCTATAGTCCCCACTCAATAGTTCCCTGCATCGAATGCGCGTGCCTGACATGGACACCACCACAACTACAGGGCCATAGACAAGTCAGCACATGATGCTCACTCCTATGGATGGCGGCCATATAGGTTGTACCCTCATCTTACTTGTGTGCAACATTTATGGCTTTGTTATTCATCTAAGCATGGAAAATAGATTATCACATTCACTGTATATTCATGTTGATCTCTTACTGGTCTTGTTCAGGAGTTAACGTTGTTCCATAGTTCAGCTAAGAGACTTGTTCTTTAGGTAACGTTGTTCCATAGTTATCATCCATCAGCCAATGTTATCCCACAGGCTGGTGATTATAGTATTGTACCACTTCTAGTCTTACCTATGTTGTTCTTTAATACTTTTGTGTGCCATCTAGTTAATCTCGAGTACAAACGATACATATTCTGTAGCTTTTATCTATGTTCTCCCTTTAGTTTTTGATACCTGTTGCTGCTAGTTAACCCCCATCCTACTATTTATGTCATCTCCTATAGGCACTCATTACATAAATCTAACTACTAGTTGTCTTCCATGCATGTCAGATATAATTGCACACACTGATATATCCACAAGAACCTCATGGAGCAATGTAACGGCCAACAAACTTGACGTCAATGATACCCAATATGATGGAACATGTAAAGGCAGTTCTTCAAAAGACTTGCAGAAAGATGATGAATCCTATTCACCCCACAAAGTCCTTGCTCTAACTTGGCCCATGATATGGGTACAACATGCATATAATGTCCTGGAGTGCATCTACTCTGTTGCAATGACATGTGCTTAGCCTGCTGATCATGCATGTAAATATGTCATGCCTTCCTGTTTTTCAGTACCTATTCCATTCATGATAACATGTTTTCAAATTTAAGTACTACCGTTCTACTCTATCGCAATGCCATCTTCTTAGTTTGGACATCATGCTTCTGAACTTGTGCATTGTTATTCATCAGTATGTACTTCATCTGTCTACCATACCAGGTTTTTTTGCATTGAAGTGTTGTTCTAGTGGTCTGTTGCAATGCCATCTTAGTTTCCCAAAAATACACGCATATGTTGCCTTAGTGTTTTTCTGCATGTATTCCGCTAGCACACAGTTTTACATTCAACTAGTGTTTTTTTTACTTAGTTGTCCTATCGTATCCCTATCTCTTCCATCATACTCCCTCCGTCTGGATTACATGTTGCAGAAGTGGATAAAAATGGACATATGTAGAACTAAAATACGCCTAGACCCATCCATTTATTTCCGGATGCAGGGAATACATGTCAATATGTCATGCCTTTCTATTCTTCAGTACTTGTAGCATGTTTTATAATTGAAGCACCATTCTTGTATATAAGGCATGAAAGGGGAAGACGGCTATGTTAGAATCTGAAGGGTGACAAACAAGGCCTTTGAAAAAGATCCAAGCGCCAGGAGATAGTAAATGGATTCTAGTGGCCAGAGAACTAGTCCGCTCCAGTCCAGCAAAAATATGTCAACTCCATTCTAAGAAGCGTGTGCGTATCCTTGCATCATGAAATTTTATAGCATTCTGATCATATTTTCTACATGTTTCTTACCCATCTCTCTTTTAGAAAATAAGCTTAAAGGATAGAAGACTTTCTGCACTGGGACCGTAAACTCTCTTTGCTCCAATGCTGATGTAAGTACCTGTTGTATATCACTATATTTTTACATCATCATGTATTTTGTTAATCAGCGTGAATCCAACCTTTATATGTTCTAAATTTAGTTGTAGCAAAATGTGTAATTAAAGACAATGTTGATTTTTGTAAGGAAAAATACCTGGTAGTTTTTCATATTGAGTTGCATGAGTGTACTATCTCATATCATGCACATTACTGAACTATAGTGCTATTTTGGTTGCCCATTCATTCATTGTGTCAATGTTGCTTTCGTATTACCTTACCTGGCTGATGATAGTTGTGCCATATTGTGTTAATTTGGTGTAGGCTGGTGTGGTCTGGTTCCCCAAACATTCGTTGTGTCAATGTTGCTTTCCTATTATCTGACCTGGCCAATGATAGCAATGCTAGTGTGTTAATTTGGTGCAGGCTGCTGAAGATAAGAAGACAAACTCTGAAAACAGCAAGGCAACCCCATTGTTTCTTTCCAATAAATCTAGGCCAGGTAATATGGCAATAACTCTTGATTAATCTGTTCGGTTCCCCTCCTAATTTATGTTATGATGCAGTGGTCGAGACACTCTGCACTATCAATAATACAAGCCTGCCAAAATCGCCATCTGAATCTGTTCAGTTTCCCCTGTCTCAAATGCAATGGAAAAAATGTATGTTTGTGAACCAATTACTGGCTGAAGCAATGATGGAAATCATGGAGGAATTAGAGGTGCACATTCTTGCGCAACAACAACTGATCAATGTTTTTAGAGACAGTGTAGCAAAGAAGGAAGAACTTGCTCACATGCTTATGTGCGTCATCCGCGCTGAGGTTGCTGATTGTGACGCTGTAGATCGTTAGGTTCTGTTCATTTATTTGCACTGGCATCAATCTTCGATTGCCGAGTGGATGTAATTTCCTATAATATATGCTGGATGTGCAACTTTTTTCCTTGTATGTCGTACCTTTGCTTAGCGCGCCTCGCATTCCAGCTAACTGGTCGCTATGAATCTAAAAAGAGTGAAATTATTAGTTAGCACGAAGAGTCGTGGGCCCTATATGAAGGAAGGAGCCCACTGCCCTTAATGGGCTTCCCTAATGGGCTCGTAGGGACCAAAATTCTCATAGGCCTTTGATTGATCGGTTTTGGTCATGTGCATAATTGCTCGCCGTAATGGGCTCAAATTATCTAATTGGGCGTACAGACATGTTCATACTTTAGTGGACCCATTAGGTTAATGGGTCGTAACCAGGCCGAAAGCTCTATTGGGTCACTATAATTGAAACGAGCCGACAGCTAATGCTCGGCCCTGTTACCTCCTGGGTCGTTAACTAGCCGACATCAAAGCGGGCAACAGGTGGGCCCATTTGATTTCACGGGCCGTTAACAGGTCGATACTGAGGTCGAGCTACATATGGCCTAACTATACTGTGGGCCTTTAGTAGGCCGAAAGAGACAGCGGCTCGTACTGGACCATGAAGAGCATGGGCCGCTAAGAGGTCGAAAGTAAGGTCGTACTATATATGGCCCAATTGTGTTTGGGCCTTTAGCATGCCAAAATAGAAAACCGGGTTGGTATTGGACCATGAAGAGCATGAGCCGTTAAAAGGCCAAAACTCAGGTCCGACTGCAAATGGCCCAACTCATTTATGGGCCGTTAACAGGGTGAAAGACACACCGGGCCGGAAATTGGCCCAACACTTAAATGGGTCGATAAAAGGCCGAAAGACGTACATCTTGAAAATTGGGCCATCCCTTGAATGGGTCGTTAATAGGCCGAAACCACAACGGGCCGATATTGAGCCCAAATATATAGCGGACTGTTAATGGTCTCGAACTGTCGATGGGCTGCAATGGTGTCAAATCGTTAACGGGCCGTTGACGGGCCGAATTGGCACATCTCGTATGGGCCGTGGGCTTAAATGGACCTAACACAAGTAGGCCTTATATGGGTCGGCCTACTATTTTTTACTGGGCCGGCCTTTTTCACCGTAATGGGCCACTGTTGGGCCTTGCCACGTTCCGATGTATCATAGGCGCCTCCCGTACTATGAGTGGATGACATCTATCCCAACACTGAGCCGACACGTGGATCCTCCGGCGAATGGGAATTTTACACGTGGAAAATCCCCATTGGTCGGGGTTGTTAACGGTTTATCGGATCCAAACCGGAACCCGATAGCTTAACAGCGACCCATTACGATGGATGCCACATGTCAGTTACCCTTGAGGAAATCACTTCTATGACGCGCCATTTATCGTCATGGAAGTGGACACTTCCATGATGATAATTTTGGTATTGTCATGGAATACTTCTACAACAGCACAGGTATGACTATCTTGATTATGTCATAAAATCATCATGGATGTACATGCATGACAGAAAATGTGACCTACTATGACAAACATGTATCATCACGGAAGTGTATTTTTTTGTAGTGTCAATTACTTCTCATGAATACACAATTAGTCGGATCCCAACAAACACAACACAAAAGAAGATTACATCGGATAAAACTCGAAGGAAATCGAGGAGAACATGGTATTGAACACCAAAGGGAGAGAAGAAGCCATCTAGCTAATAGCTATGGACCCGTAGGTCCGTGGTGAACTACTCACGCATCATCGGAAGGCATCAAGGATGATGTAGAAGCCCTCCGTGATCAATTCCCCCTCCGGCAAAGTACAGGAAAAGGCTTCCATATGGGATTGAGGAAGAACAAAAGCTTGCGACGGCAGAAAAAGTGTTTCGGGTGGCTCTCTGTTGCTTTGGGAATATTTGAGAATTTATAAAAGTAGAATTAGGTCAAAGAGAGCTATGTGGGGCCCACAAGCTCAAGGGGCGCACCCCTCGAGCTTGTGGCTCTCTCGTATCTCGTCTGGTCTCCTCCCGAAGCTACGAGGTCCGTTCTGGTCCAGAAAATATTAATCCAAAGATTTTTTTGTTTCGACTTTGTTTGATATTGTTTTTCTGAAAAGCCAAAAACAAGCAAAAAAACAGCAACTAGCACTGGGCACTAACTTAATTGGTTAGTCCCAAAAATAATGTAAAATAACATATAAATGCATATAAAACATTCAAGATTGATAATATAATAGCATGGAACAATAAAAAATTATAGATACGCTGGAGACGTATCATGACGACATCCATCATCGTCTGGCCAGACACAGGTGACTAGGTCACGGGGCTGCTGGAACATGTCAATGAGAAAGAAGATCAAAACCGGTAACAAGGAGACCGGTATAGTGAGCATGAGAATGACTCAAGATGATACCGATATATATCACCTCGAGTTTTGCAAAGTATCATGGAGCAAAGGGAATAGCGCACATGTTAACCAAAGATTCACTCGAATATCATTCCTGCATTCATAGGGATCAATATGGATGTCCACGGATCTGCTATTGGTCATTGAACGAAAGGGGTTTTGTTCATCTCTATGTTTTACCAAACCTACAGGGTCACAAGCTTAAGGGAATCACTATCTGTTGAGTTTTAGAGGAGTGAGCGTTATGAGAAAATATTCTCAGAATAGTTCTGGGAACATAAGAAATAGTTTCAAGAGAGTTCTGAAAGAGTTTTCAGATGTTTTCCAAAAATGTTGTGCAAGGTCCCGGGAAGGTCCTAGGAACTTTTGGTGATGTCTCGAAGGTTACAGAAGCTTCCGGATAAATCCAAAGGGTCCCTGGTGCGAGGACACATTGGCTAGACCAAGGGGTAAGGCCCACAAGGCTTTAGGTCAGTGCAAAAGGAGTTTTTGTGGAGAATAGGGGCCAAACGCCAGGGTCCCTGCCGTTTGGCATTGGGCCAGATGTTGTGGTTCGTGGCGTTTCTGAAAACGAAAGGAACCTTGGCTTTTCGTGTTGGAATCCAAGGAGGACTCTTCCTTGCGTTCCAAACCGGCTTTTGGGAGGCCCCCTCCCCAAGTTGCGACCCCAGGGCTCAACATATAAATAGAGGGGCAGGGCTAGCCCCTAGAACACATGATTTGGAGCCTCCTCTAGTTCTCTCTTGTTCTAGTTCTTGTTTAGTTTGATGTAGACTAGATCTAGTTCTAGTTCTCTCTAATCCTCATAATAGAGAAGCCTCATGAGGTTCATTTCTCTCTCCTCTAATTCTACGGCAACGACTAGTTGTGGACGGCGAAGCACTGCCGGATCGTTAAGCATGTATGCTTGCAATCTATGGAGAGGTCGTGCTTTTGGTCTTCGGTTCGAGGGATTGTTCATGAACGGTTCGAGGGACTTCAAGTTCGATGTACACCAACTCGTCTTCTTCTGCTTCAACTCGGAGTTGGTAATGATCTGATCTAAACAGTTATTGCATCTTCATACTGTTCCTAGTTGATATTATGACGAAATGTTTTATTTTCTACTACGTTTCCCAACACGCTATGGTCAAATATAAACGTCTTTAATTATGATTGAAATATACATACCCAGTTAAGGTGGGATATGATTGCATCGCGGTGTCTAAGGACGCGATCTAATAGATCACTGTATCGAGTAGTTGGATCATAGTCTCTTACCATAAAAATTGTTGCATGTGCAGCAACACCGACTATTAGAAATCCACCAATCCACATGTGGTGTGTGAACAAGGAAAGTTGTGTACCATAGTCAGTAGCTAGGTATGGATAGGGAGGCATAGAATACATATGATGAGCTACACCAATGGTTGTAGAGCCTAGCATAGCTAGGTTAAGAGATAATTGAGCATGCCATGACGTTGTTAAGATTTCATAAAGACCCTTATGGCCTTGTGCTATAAATGGGCCCTTGTGAGCCTCCAAAATATCTTTAAGTCCATGGCCAATACCCCAATTGGTCCTATACATATGACATGCGATTAGGAAAAGAATAGCAATAGCTAAATGATGGTGCTCAATGTCGGTCAGCCAGAGACCACCGGTTACTGGATCTAGTCCTCCATGAAAAGTCAAAAATTCTGCGTACTTGGACCAATTTAAAGTGAAAAAAGAGGTTGCTCCTTCGACAAAACTAGGATAAAGTTAAGCCAAAAGGTCCCGATTCAAGATAAATTCATGAGGAAGTGGTATCTCTTTAGGATCCACCCCAGCGTCAAGAAATTGGTTAATTGGTAAAGATACATGAATTTGGTGCCCCGCCAAAGAAAGAGACCCAAGTGGGGTACACTTTCTCTTTGTGGTATTCCACCTCTTACTTGCTTCTGGTCCAAAGATGAAATCCTTAGTAATAGTTGGTTGTATTCGCCCTTTTTGGAATAATAGCCTCCTTTACTGCAGGATTAACTGCCTTTTATATGTTCTGGATATATTTACGCATTTGATGGGTATTTGTGTGTTCATTTTCAAAATTACAGTAGCACTAGAGAGAGTTCCTTGTATTCAATATCCTTATGGGGAAAAAGGGTACCCAAAGGAGTGAATAGGGATTTCGTTTTATCAACAACGAAGAGTGGAGTTTCTTTTTTTCACAAAATATACCAAAAAGTCAAGGTAATACAAGAAATAGGATAGGATCCTTTACTACGTCTTTTGGGGCTAAAAACACTTTTGCCTATCCGCATGAAACGGGAAATACTATGTTATTTCCTCTTCTTATATTACTACTTTTGACTTTGTTCAAGTGTTGAACATATGTTCAAAATTGTTATAGTAGCACATGTCCATGTTATATGCATGCTACTAGTGTTGAAGTGTTAAACTTAAGAGTACTTGTTTAGACATCATATATACTGGTTTTAAATTTAAAAAATGTTGTCATGACAACAACAATGGCTAAACAATGTTGTCATGGCAGCAAAAATGAGCCCTTTGGCTAAAAACGTTGCAACGACAGAAAAATCTGATTAAGATGTTATATATTGCTAGCATGACAACAAAATGTATTGTCATGGTAGTTTTTTCTTAGGCCAAAAAAATATGAATGACATTCGATTACAAGTGCACGTCACTAATACTAAAGCATAGTAGTTGTGTATTCATTACAGGGCACACTGCTAGTATATGTGCTAGCAGTGACGTGTACATGAATCACATCACTAAACATTTATGACTGGCGTGATGCTAGAGACGGGCTGCCCAACATTACTGATTACCTTTTCGACACGCCACTCATAAGGTTTGAGCACAACATGACCCAAAGGCACACCGGGCCAGCCCAACCGCCTTTCTGTGGCTCAAACACAGCGGGCCCATGCCGCATTAGACTGGCCCAGCTCGAGTCTCACCTTTGACGATACGACGGGAGCTCCTATCTGCTGCTTATTGCGGCAGACTATTGGACACCGACCATTGATCACGAGACCTCTAGCAAGCAAGCTATCCATGCTAGCCACCGTACATAATGAAAGGTATTGACTACATTGCAGCGCAAGCCTATAAGAACAAGACCAACGGCAGATCCAAACATTTCCTTTTTCTTTTTATTTTCTTTTCATGTTTTTGAATTTTTTGTTCGAAATTTAAAAAATGTTCTCGAACTTGAAATTTGTTCACAAATTCAAAAAAATGTCCGTGATCCATTTTTTTTGCAAATTTCAAAAATTGACCGTGCTATAGAACTTATTTGTATTTTATCATTTTTTTCCAAAAACTTTAGAAATTCCTCACATTTTTGGAAAAATGTTCAGGATTTAAAAAATTATTCATGTATATGAAAATTCTGATTATTCGTAAAATTAATGTTTAATGAAATGTGAACATTTTTCACTCAAAACTTCTCTAAGAATGTGAGTCTTTTTTCAAAATCATGTTTTTTAATATGTATAAACTTTTTGAAACTCTTAATTAAATTTGAAAACACGAACAATTTTTGAAAAACAAGAACAATTTTTGAAAATCCGAAAGAAATTTAAATATTGGACCATTTTTGAAAGTTTGCAAACAAAACTGAAAATAGGATTATTATTTTTTGGAAACTTGAACGTTTTTTGAAACATGAAAAATTTCAAACTCCCAAACAAAATTAAAAACCTGATCAGTTTTTTGAAACATGAACATATTTTGAAACCCCTGAATAGAATTTTAAAACACAGACATTTTTGAAGAACTGCGAACAATTTTTAAACACACGAATGACTTTTGAGGAAGAATTAAAATGAAAAATAAAAATTAAAAAGGAAAGAAAAATAGAAAGAAACAGTAAGAAGTAGAAAAAAGGACCAGGACAAATAGAATATAAAAAGAAACAGAGACAAGAAAAACGGTTCAGGAACCTCCTAGAAGATTCCCAAAACCGAAAAAAAAACCGAGCTAGGAACCTCCTATACGGTTTCTCAAAATCGGGATCCATGAAGCGGTGAATGGGCCGGCCCAGGTCATCGCTCACTGGTGAACCCTGTGCGATTGCTCGGCAACATGACAAACCATGCGTCTTATAGGTTTTTCCGGACCAAACCCTCTGGTCCATCCCACGCACCCGGTAGGAACAACACACTACAGTCCACAAGGCGTGGTGGAAAGATAGGTACACTGATAGGTGCTCGTGTTTTTCCCCTAAGCTATAAACTTAGGGTTCGACCTCTTCCGGCGGCTGCCGCCTGAATCTACCTTGAGCTCCGCTCCAGGCCGGATCCGACTACCCTAGTCTCGGGCTGACAAAGGGGGATCCCTGTGATCCTGCCCGGCCTTGGACTACGGGCCAGCGATGGTTTCGCGGCATCGAGATCGGATTGACAGCGATGGGGGATAGTTCTAGAACGTAGAATAAACAGGGGAAAGAGTCGGCGGAGGATATGTTGGCAAGGCTCACCCTGCAGGAGGAGGAGGAGGATGATGACTTCATCTGGGAGGAAGAATTGCCAGATATGATGGAACCGGTGAAGTGGCTTGCGATCGCGCAGGTCTATACGACAAGGACTTTCAGCCCTAAGGCGCTGTACAATGAGATGAGGGCGGCCTGGAACCCTGCGAAACAAGTGGTATGGAGGAGGATAGAAGCAAACCTGTTCACAGTGCAGTTTGGATGCTTAGGAGATTGGAAGAAGGCTATGATTGATGTACCATGGCTATTCAGGGAGCAGGCTGTAATCATGGAGGAGTATGATAGCTTTAGAAACCTGATACTTTCAAGCTGGACAAGCTAGCGGTTTGGGCCCAAAGCCATTGCCTCCCGAATGAGAAGAAATTGACGGGTGGGAGCTACACCCGGGTGCGCCTAGACCGGGCTTTAGCCACGGCCGAACTGAATGAAATGTATCCAGATGCATATGTGAAACACCTGACAGCAGCCACATCAGATCACAGTCCTATTTTGTTATATTTCCATGGGACAATGCCGCCAAATCATAAGAGAGATTTCAAATATGAGATAATGTGGGAGACCCACGAGACATGGAGGGACACAATCACGGCGAGTTGGACAGCAAGGGACCCAGCCGTGTGCATGGAGGAGCTGAGGGAAAAACTACGAAACATCTCGGCGAAGTTGGTCACATGGAATAGAAATACTTTCGGGTCTGTCCGCAAGGAGATCAAACAGTTGAAGCTGGAACTGGAACGCCTGAGGAGTGATCCGATTCGGATGGCACCGACTCATATAGAGCTGAAAATTAATGAAAAATTAATTGAGTTGTACCATAGAGAAGAACACATGTGGAGGCAACGTGCTATATTGGAGTGGCTCTCGGCGGGGGACAGAAACACACATTTTTTCATCTACGAGCAAGCCAACGACGAAAGAAGAACATGATAAAAGCACTTGCGAACTCTCTGGCACACTTACAGAAGACCCCGAGGAGCTGAAGAGGATGGCAACTAATTTCTATAATAATCTTTACACATATGAAGGCGTTGCTGGCATGGATCAGGTACTTTCGAAGGTCCCAATCAAAGTTACTTCTCAAATGAACGCTATGCTCCTAGCGCCATACACAAATGAGGAAGTAAAAACTGCTCTTTTCAAAATGTTCCCAATGAAGGCCCCAGGACCGGACGGTTTCCCAGCTCATTTCTACCAAAGGCATTGGGATATTTGTGGTGAGGAAGTGACCAAAGCAGTTCTAAGGATTGTCAGAGGAGAGGAAGGAGTTGATTGTGTTAATGACATGGTCCTGGTTCTTATATCTAAAGTTCTGAATCCGACCCAACTTTCTTAGTTCCGTCCCATCAGTTTGTGTAATGTCGTTTATAAAATCGCATTGAAGGTGGTGGCAAACAAGGTCAAAGTTATTCTTCCGGACATCATCTTTGAGGAACAATCGGCCTTCGTACCAGGTCAGTTGATAACAGATAACATCATTCGCGCATATGAGAGTTTGCATTTTATGAAGAGGAGCAGATCTAAGTCAAACAGTTATTGTGCTTTGAAACTGGACATGATGAAAGCCTATGACAGATTGGAGTGTGATACGTCTTCAACGTATCTATAATTTTTTATTGTTCCATGCTATTATATTACCCGTTTTGGATGTTTATGGGCTTTACTTTACACCTTTTATATAATTTTTGGGACTAACCTACTAACCGGAGGCCCAGCCCGAATTGCTGTTTTTTTGCCTATTTCAGTGTTTCGAAGAAAAGGAATATCAAGCGGAGTCCAAACGAAATGAAACCTTCGGGAGCGATCTTTTCGGAACAAACGCAATCCAAGAGACTTGGAGTGGACGTCAAGCAGCGAACAAGGCGGCCACGAGGTTGCCCGGCGCGCCCCCTACCCTCGTGGCTCCACCGACGTACTTCCTTTGCCTATATATACTCCCGTACCCTGGAAACATCCAGGAGCACCATGAAAAACTATTTCCACCACCGTAACCTTCTGTATCCGCGAGATCCCATCTTGGAGCTTTCGCCAGCGCTCCACCGGAGGGGGAATCGACCATGGAGGGCCTCTACATCATCTCCAAGGCCTCTCTGATGAGTTGTAAGTAGTTTACCATAGACCTTTGGATCCATAGTTATTAGCTAGATGGCTTCTTCTCTCTCTTTGAATCTCAATACAAAGTTCTTCTCGATCTTCTTGGAGATCTATTCGATGTAACTCTTTTTGCGGTGTGTTTGTTGAGATCCGATGAATTGCGGGTTTATGATCAAGTTTATCTATGAGAAATATTTCAATCTCCTCTGAATTCTTTTATTTGTGATTGGTTATCTTTGCAAGTCTCTTGGAATTATCAGTTTGGTTTGGCCTACTAGATTGATCTTTCTTGCAATGGGAGAAGTACTTAGCTTTGGGTTCAATCTTGCAGTGTCCTTTCCCAGTGACAGCAGGGGCAGCAAGGCACGTATTGTATTGTTGCCATCGAGGATAAAAATATGGGGTTTATATCATATTGCATGAGTTTATCCCACTACATCATGTCATCTTTCTTAATGCGTTACTCTGTTCTTATGAACTTAATACTCTAGATGCAGGCAAGAGTCGGTCGATATGTGGAGTAATAGTAGTAGATGCAGAATTGTTTTGATCTACTTGTTGCCGATGTGATGCCTATATACATGATCATGCCTAGATAATCTCGTAACTATGCACTTTTCTATCAATTGCTCGACAGTAATTTGTTCACCCACCGTAATACTAATGCTATCTTGAGAGAAGCCACTAGTGAAATCTATGGCCCCGGGGTCTATCTTTTATCATATAGGTTTTCCATCTACTTCTATTTGCATCTTTTAGTTTCCAATCATATCATAAAAATACCAAAAATATTTATCTTATCTTATTATCTCTATCAGATCTCACTTTCGCAAGTTACCGTGAAGGGATTGACAACCCCGTTATCGAGTTGGTTGCGAGGTTCTTGTTTGTTTGTGTAGGTGCGTGGGACTTTTAAGGAGCCTCCTACTGGATTGATACCTTGGTTCTCAAAAACTAAGGGAAATATTTACGCTACTTTGCTGCATCACCCTTTCCTTTTCAAGGGAAAACCAATGCAGTGCTCAAGAGGTAGCAAGAAGGATTTCTGGCGCCGTTGCCGGGGAGGTCTTCACTCAAGTCAAGACATACCAAGTACCCATCACAAACTCATCTCCCTCGCATTACATTATTTTCCATTTGCCTCTCCCCCACTTCACCCTTGCCGTTTTATTAGCCGTTCTTCTGTTCATCTTTTTGTTTGCTTTGATGTCCTACTTTGCTGGTTCGCTCGTTTGGTTGGAATAGTTATTTATTCATTGCTAAACATAGAACCTAAGATCTATGGATCCTCATCCGCTTGCTAATATTTTTAAGAGATCCAATTATGATGAACCAATTTCTAGTGAGTTTTGTGCACTAGATTATCTTTATGAAGCTTTGCTCGAAATTCATGAATCTGAAAATTATGATGAAGAAATTTATGAAGAGATTCACGACAACTCCTTGAATAAAAAGCATGATTGCAATGATTTTTCTATAAATTCTCTTGATGTCAATTGCGCTAATAATATGCAAAATCCTAAGCTTGGGGGTGCTAGTTTTGCTATGTCTACTACTTGTTGCAATGATCACGATTGGGGTGATTCTTCTTATAATCTTGAAAATTTATTTAAGCCCCATGATGAATATGAGATTGATAATAGTGTTTGCAATAATATTGAAAGTGGGTTTGGAAGAGCGTCAACTTTAGATCCCACATATTTGGAGTGTGTTCAATCTTATGATATTTTTGATAAAAGTGGGTTTGGAGAGGTCATGACTTTAGTTAATGATAATCCCACTATTTTGGAAGAGTGTCAACTTCACATGCATGTGGATCGTGTTGATAATATGTTATGTGATAGCTATTTTGTTGAATCTGCCTATGATCCTACATGTAATTATTATGAGAGAGGAAAATATAGTCGTAGAATTTTTTATCTTACTAAATTACCTCTCGTCATGTTGAGATTGCTATCGTCTCTTTCTTCTTCCTTGCATATGCTAGTCTTTGCTTGCCTTGCAAATTTGTTTGCTTATAATATTCCTATGCATAGGAAGTATGTTAGACTTAGATGTGTTTGTCACGTGTTTCATGATGCTCTCTTTGCGCTTCAATTTCTTGTCTTTCATGTGAGCATCATTGAAATCTCAATGCCTAGCTAAAAAGGCTTTGAAGAAAAGCGCTTGTTGGGAGACAACCCAATATTTTTCCTTGATTTTATTCAATAAATAAATCATCTAGCTTCTGTTCAGATGTGGTTTCATGTTTTAATTAGTGTATGTGCCAAGTAGAACCTATAGGATAACCTACGGAGATAGTTAATTTGATTCTGCTGAAAAACAGAAACTTTTGCGCGCATGAAAATAATTTTAGTAAATCACAGAAATGTAATTTTGCGTTGATTTTTTTTGTATTAGATCAATAGACAAATTTCCCAGGACTTCCTATTTTGGTAGGAGTTTTAGAGTTCCAGAAGTATTCGAAAGCTACAGATTTCTACAGACTATTTTGTTTTTGACAGATTCTGTTTTTCGTGTGTTGTTTGCTTATTTTGATGCATCTATGGCTAGTATCGGGGGGTATGAACCATAGAGAAGTTGGAATATAGTAGGTTTAACACCAATATAAATAAAGAATGATTTAATTACAGTACCTTATGTGGTGGTTTTTCTTTCTTGCACTAACGGTGCTTATGAGATTTTCTGTTGAGTTTTGTGTTGTGAATTTTTCAAGTTTTGGGTAAAGATTTGATGGACTATGGAAATATGAGTGGCAAGAGCCTAAGCTTGGGGATGCCCATGGCACCCCAAGATATTCAAGGATAACCAAAAGCCTAATCTTGGGGATGCCCCGGAAGGCATCCCCTCTTTCGTCTTCGTTTATCGGTAACTTTACTTGGAGTTATATTTTTATTCACCACATGATATGTGTTTTGCTTGGAGCGTCTTGTATGATATTAGTCTTTGTGTTTTAGTTTACCACAATCATCCTTGCTGTACACACCTTATGGGAGAGACACACTTGATTTGGAATTTATTAGAATAATCTAGGTGCTTCACTTATATCTTTTGAGCTAGATAGTTTTGCTCTAGTACTTCACTTATATCCTTTAGAGCACGGCAGTGGCTTTATTTTGTAGAAATTTTTGATATCTCATGCTTCACTTATACTCCCTCTGTAAACTAATATAAGAGCATTTAGATCACTACTTTAGTATTGTAAATGCTCTTATATTAGTTTACGGAGGGAGTATTATTTTGAGAGTCTTTTAGAACAGCATGGTATTTGCTATGGTTATAAAATTGGTCCTAGAATGATGGGCATCCATGTTGGGTATAATAAAAACTATAATAGGAAGTGAATTGGATGCTATGATCAATTTGATGCTTGATAATTGTTTTGAGATATAGAGGTGGTGATATTAGAGTCATGCTAGTTGGGTAATTGTGAATTTAAAGAATACTTGTGTTGAAGTTGGCAAGTCCTGCGGCATGCACGTATGGTAAAAGTTGTGTAACAAATTTGTTGCATAGGGTGATCTTTTGATTGCCTTCCTTATGTGTGGAGGTCGGGATCGCGCGATGGTTAACTCCTACCAACCCTTCCCCTAGGAGCATGCGTAGTAGTACTTTACTTCGAGGGCTAATAAAACTTTCGCAATAAGTATATGAGTTCTTTATGACTAATGTGAGTCCATGGATTATACGCACTCTTACCCTTCCATCATTGCTAGCCTCTTCGGTATCGTGCATTGCCCTTTCTCACCTTGAGAGTTGGTGCAAACTTCGCCGGTGCATCCAAACCCAGTGATACGATACGCTCTATCACACATAAACCTCCTTATATCTTCCTCAAAACATCCACCATACCTACCTATTATGGCATTTCCATAGACATTCTGAGATATATTGCCATGCAACATTCCACCATTCTGTTTATCATGACACGCATCATCATTGTCATATTGCCTTGCATGATCATGTTGACATCGTATTTGTGGCAAAGCCACCTTCATAATTTTTCATACATGTCACTCTTGATTCATTGCCCATCCCGGTACACCGCAGGAGGCATTCATATAGAGTCATATCTTGTTCTAGTTTTGATTTGTAATTCATGAGTTGTAAATAAATAGAAGTGTGATGATCATCATTACTAGAGCATCATCCCTTATAAAAAAGAAAAAAACAGAAAGGCCAAAAAAGGCAAAGAAAAAAAGAAAAAAAAGAAAGGCCAAATAAAAAAAGGGAGGCAAAAAACCAAGAAAATAAAAAGGGGGACAATGTTACTATCTTTTTCCACACTTGTGCTTCAAAGTAAGCACCGTGTTCTTCATATAGAGAGTCTCATATGTTGTCACTTTCAGATACTAGTGGGAATTTTTCATTATAGAACTTGGCTTGTATATTCCAACGATGGGCTTCCTCAAAATACCCTAGGTCTTCGTGAGCAAGCAAGTCGGATGCACACCCACTAGTTTCTTTTGTTGAGCTTTCATAGATTTATAGCTCTAGTGCATCCATTGCATGGCAATCCCTACTCCTCATGTTGACATCAATTGATGGGCATCTCCATAGCCTGTTGATTAGCCTCGTCAATATGAGTCTTTCTCTTTTTTTGTCTTCTCCACACAACCTCCATCATCATATTCTATTCCACCCGTAGTGCTATATCCATGGCTCACACTCATGTATTGCGTGAGAGTTGAAAAAAGCTAAAACACGTTAAAAAGTATGAACCAATTGCTTGGCTGAAACTGGTGTTGTTCTTGATGGGAATAATTTGTGTGATGAAAATGAAACATAGCCTAACTATATGATTTTGTAGGGATGAGCCTTCTAATGCCATGATATTTTGAGAAGACATGATTGCTTTGTTCATATGCTTGAAGTATTACTATTTCTTATGTCAATATGAACTTTGTCTTGAATCATTTGGATCTGAACATTCATGCCACAATAAAGAAAATTACATTGAGAATTATGTTAGGTAGCATTCCACATCAAAAATTCTGTTTTTATCATTTACCTACTCGAGGACGAGCACGAATTAAGCTTGGGGATGTTTGATACGTCTCCAACGTATCTATAATTTTTTATTGTTCCATGCTATTATATTACCCGTTTTGGATGTTTATGGGCTTTATTTACACTTTTATATCATTTTTGGGACTAACCTACTAACCGGAGGCCCAGTCCGAATTGTTGTTTTTTTTGCCTATTTCAGTGTTTCGAAGAAAAGGAATATCAAACGGAGTCCAAACGGAATGAAACCTTCGGGAGCGATCTTTTCGAAACAAACGCAATCCAGGAGACTTGGAGTGGACGTCAAGCAGCGAACGAGGCGGCCACGAGGGTGCCCGGCGCGCCCCCCCGCCCTCCTGGGCCCCTCGTGGTTCCATCGACGTACTTCCTTCGCCTATATATACTCCCCTACCCTGAAAACATCTAGGAGCACCACGAAAATCTATTTCCACCGCCGCGACCTTCTGTATCCATGAGATCCCATCTTGGAGCCTTCGCCAGCGCTCCGCCGGAGGGGGAATCGACCATGGAGGGCCTCTACATCATCTCCAGGGCCTCTCCGATGAGTTGTGAGTAGTTTACCACAGACCTTCAGGTCCATAGTTATTAGCTAGATGGCTTCTTCTCTCTCTTTGAATCTCAATACAAAGTTCTCCCCGATCTTCTTGGAGATCTATTCGGTGTAACTCTTTTTGTGGTGTGTTTGTCGAGATCCGATGAATTGTGGGTTTATGATCAAGTTTATCTATGAGAAATATTTGAATCTCCTCTGAATTCTTTTATGTGTTATTGGTTATCTTTGCAAGTCTCTTCGAATTATCAGTTTGGTTTTGCCTACTAGTTTGATCTTTCTTGCAATAGGAGAAGTGCTTAGCTTTGGGGTTCAATCTTGTCGTGTCCTTTCCCAGTGACAGCAGGGGTAGCAAGGCATGTATTGTATTGTTGCCATCGAGGATAAAAAGATGGGATTTATATCATATTGCATGAGTTTATCCCTCTACATCATGTCATCTTTCTTAATGCCTTGCTCTGTTCTTATGAACTTAATACTCTAGATGCAGGCAGGAGTCGGTCGATGTGTGGAGTAATAGTAGTAGATGCAGAATCGTTTTGATCTACTTGTTGCGGACATGATGCCTATATACATGATCATGCCTAGATAATATCATAACTATGCACTTTTCTATCAATTGCTCAACAGTAATTTGTTCACCCACCATAATACTTGTGCTATCTTGAGAGAAGCCACTAGTGAAACCTATGGCCCCCGGGTCTATCTTTTATCAAATAAGTTTTCCATCTACTTTTATTTGCATCTTTTACTTTCCAATCTATATCATAAAAATACCAAAAATATTTATCTTATCTTATTATCTCTATCAGATCTCACTTTTGCAAGTTACTGTGAAGGGATTGACAACCCCTTTATCGCGTTGGTTGCGAGGTTCTTATTTGTTTGTGTAGGTGCGTGAGACTTTTGAGGAGCCTCCTACTGGATTGATACCTTAGTTCTCAAAAACTGAGGGAAATACTTAGTCTACTTTGCTACATCACCCTTTCATCTTCAAGGAAAAAACCAATGCAGTTCTCAAGAGGTAGCAGAGTGGTCATACCTCCGTGCCATGATGGAGAAATTGGGCTTCACACACGCTTGGGTTGAAACGGTGATGTCTATGGTACAATCTGTTTCCTTCTTGGGTTGTTCAATGGTGAAAAAATAGAGAAATTTACACCTACGCGTGGAATCCGGCAGGGAGATCCTATTTCCCCTATTCTTTTCTTGATTGCAGCAAAGGGCCTTTTCGTGCCTTTTGAAATCTAGTTCTCAACCGTCTGAATTTGAAGGTATCAAGGTGGCACCGACAGCTCCATTTGTTAACCATCTTCTTTTTGTAGATGATAGCCGGTTGCTTTTTAAGTCAAGTGTTGAAGGGGCTACAAAGGTATCAAACCTACTGGATGTATATTGCAGGGCTTCTGGGCAGAGGATTAATCCTGAGAAATCATCTATATTCATTAGTAAGGGTTGCAGCCAGAGTATGAGAGATAATATCAAGCAAGTTCTAAATGTTCAAAATGAATCACTGAGTGATAGGTATTGGGGAATGCCAATAGATGTCGGCCAGTCAAAGATGGGTACTTTCAAATATTTGAGAGATAGAGTTTGGGAGAAGGTAAGGAGATGGATGGAGAAACTATTGTCAGCAGCAGGAAAAGAGGTCTTGATTAAGTCTGTTGCTCAGGCCATCCCAGTTTATTCCATGGCTTGCTTTAGATTACCCAGAGGCTTGTGTGACAACATCACCTCCATCATTAGACAGTTTTGGTGGGGAAGTAAGCAGGGTAAGAGGAAACCATGTTGGGTCTCGTGGGACGTTATGACAAAATCAAAATATCTTGGTGGAATGGGTTTCAGAGACATAGAGATCTTCAATCTACCATTGCTCGCACGACAGGCGTGGAGAATGATTGAGGAGCCCAACTCCCTTAGTGCAAGAATACTAAAAGCTGTCTATTTCCCACTTCAGTCTTTCCTAGATGCAGACCTTGGTGGTAAACCATCTTAGATATGGCGTGCTATAATTGATGGCAGGGAGATATTGAAACAGGGCATCATTAGACGCATTGGGAATGGATCTACAACAAACATATGGGAGACCAACTGGTTGCCTAGGGTTGGACCAATGGGGCCGATCACTTCACTAGTCCCAAACCCTCTAGCAATGGTTTCTGAGCTGATCGACAACACAACTGCATCCTGGAAAGAAGATGCGCTACGGGCCACGTTTTTACCCTTTGACGCAGACACCATCTTGTCGATACCTTTTTGTACGAGGGTGGTAGAGGATTTTTGGGCATGGTCCAGCGAGAGAAATGGGTGTTTCTCAGTGAAATCGGCTTATCATATGATCATGAATACAAAGGAGCACAGAGAGAACTGGATGGATGTTAATGCAGGCAATTCAGCAACGAGCACGATGAGCAAGGCATGGACAGAGCTATGGCACTTAAAGGTCCCGTCCAAGCTCAAAGTTTTCCTGTGGCGCCTGGCGCGACACTCGATGCCAATGGCGGACGTTTTACATCACCGCCACATGTCGGACACACACTTGTGTGCATTATGCGGATGTGAGGACTCATGGAGGCATGCCCTGCTGGAGTGTGCCATGTCTAGATGCATTTGGGCCCTTTCTGATGAGGCTCTGACAAAGAAGGTAAGCCAAAACCAGGAGGTTAATGCAAAAAACTGGTTGTTTTTGATGCACGACGAGCTACCACGGAAGGACTTTGTCTTGCTGGTTGTTACGCTCTGGGCTGTTTGGCGAGCAAGGAGAAAGGCCATTTATGAGGATATCTTCCAGAGTCCTATAGCAACAAACATGTTCATCCAGTCTTACTTGTCAGATATTTATGCCCTGGACAAGCCGAGCAACAACGCAAGGGGTCAACCTATGCTCCGGCCTACGCATTGGATTTCGCCTCCTGGCGGTTTCCTTAAGATCTATGTTGATGCTGCGGTTGCACAGGGCCGAGGAGTAGCAGCAGCTATTTGCCGCAACAAAGAAGTTTTTGAGGGGGCGTCCACCATTGTCCTCATGAACATAGCTGATCCTCTCACGATTGAAGCCTCAGCTATTCGGGAGGCACTAGCACTCGCCGAAGACCTCAATATCCAGAGCATACATGTTGCCTCAGACTACAAAGTGGTGGTGGACGATATCAAGCAGAAGCACTTGTCGAGTTATGGAGCAATTTTACATGAAATCATAGATCAGAGTCACTCTTTCTAGAGATGTAATTTTGTTCATGAGTTTAGAAGCTCGAATTTCGAGGCTCGCAATTTAGCGAAGTATGTTTTACGTTTGGGGGTGGGCCGCCATGTTTGGTTAGGACACCCTGGTGATCTTTTTTTTTCATGGACTGGTGATCTTTCTTTCGTGCATGTAAACTTGATTTTGGGTTAAATAAAGCTTGGCGTGATTGTAAAAAAAAGTCCACAAAGCGCGCCCGCGTCTACTACGCTCGCACTAAAGAGCGCTTTTACAGTACCCTTAGATCAACACGGACCGTCTATTTTCTTTAATCTAACGGTTGTTGCTTACTGGTACTCCAGCGCCAGTGTTAGGGAGTACTAGTACCAAGTGTAAAGAGTACCTCCAGTTCAAGGGTAAAATCATAACAGCAAATGCGTAAAAGAAACATAACAGAAGATGACAATTATCTCAAAAAGATCTGATTTCTTTTAGGAATAACAGATTTCTTTTGTTGCGAATAAGGAATAAAAGATTTGATTGGATATTGTTTCTACGTGCTCGACCGACTGCTCGTATGGATTCAATGCACAAGAACTACATGCATCTGCCGGCGCTGTGTTTTTATTTTCAAGTTCTTCGTCTTCATTAACTCTCAAGTATCTGCACCGAATTTTTGTTCAAATTAAGGACCAATCTCGATTGAAGATATGAACGCATGGAGAAAGGGGTCGAGGCGGATGATGAGATATCTAATACACAAGATCCACGCTAAAAAGCTGGAATTGCCTGATATATCAGCAATGCTACGAGCGACGTGGAGAAACTAGCGGCGGTGTGGCGGCCGAGCATCAGGAAGGTAGTTAGCCCGGAGAGGGTGATTGATGCGCTGGAGGGGGCAGACTGGAACAACAGTTGAGACGGATATAGGGACGATCCACGGTGTTCGAAGGGGAGAGCCGCGTGATTGCAACGACAGCGGCGTTAATAGATCGGATCGAAGGAATTTTATCCTCAACAAAATAGATTGGAAGATTTAATAATTAGAATTTTTTCTGAAAAATCTTATGGCAACACAAAAGGTCCATAATACCGCTTAGAATCGATGGTTGGATTTAATTGATACTCCCTGTTCTATTTTGGAGTACCAGGATACCGTAAAAGAGGTCCGCACTAAAAGCAGCAGATGCTCGCTACGCTAACGCCCACCTTGTGCGTTTTACTGCTCCATTTACTCACCCAGAGGTGAACGGGCGCCTTTCGTTTTTCTGCTTCACTTCTCCGAAGCAGAGGTCGACCGAGCTGATCTCCGCATCCCGTTTCCTGTTCATCAGAGAGAAGGGAGATAATGGCCGCCGGCGAGAGAAACGAGTCTTCGGCGGCGGTGGCGGCGCCATTGCTGGCAGCAGCGAGGGAGAGGAAGCTCTGCAAGGAGGGGTGCCCAGGGTGCAGGCTGGACGAGATCAACAAGAGCAAGACCGGCATCCCCTACCTCAACTTTTTCTACGTGTGGGTCGTCTGTCTCTGCGCCGGTGAGTGCGCCCCTCCCTCTCTTCTCCTCCACCTTGTTTGAGTTTCTTGTTTCCAGCATGGGTCCAGCTCCAGCCACCAGCGTTCTGGATGTAGCACGAGTACGCCGTTTCTTCCGTTCCACTAACACCTATGCTCTTTGTCTAGAATACATCAACACCTGTACCTTTTTGTTCTATAATACATTAATATTTCCCCTAGGTGAACGACCGACGATGGTCTTACTTCACTACTACAGCTAGCTAAACTTTTCTTCTTCCTTGGTGATGCATCAGGCTGGGGCACAGACCTGAAAACGAAAAATAATATGTCAAGTCAACAAGCAATTAGCATACCATCTCTACGCCTCGGCACTTAGGACGACTGGTTCGTAATTAATTTACTTCCTCCGTAAACTAATATAAGAGCATTTAGATCACTACTTTAGTGATCTAAACGTAAGTAGTGATCTAAACGCTCTTATATTTCTCATAAACATAGCGTGAAACTTCAGAAGTTTCAGAAGAATAGATTAACCATGGCACGAACTAAAAGAGTGTAACAGATCATCGAAAACCACCCCTCCGTACGTGTGTAGCATAACCATTAACGGAGGGGGATTTTTGATCTATGGGGACATATGCACCCTATATGAGAAAAAAATTTAGTAATTCAACAAAAAGTCAAAAATTCCTGAAAATATTTTTGAAATAAACTTGACCTTTTATTGTACTCGTGAAAAATAAAATCCACAAAAAAAATATCCCTTTGACTTCTTTTCAAAAAAGACAAATTTTTGGCTAAAATAGTGTGAATAGTGACCTATAATAGCAAATAAATTTTGTTTTTTTTGCTGTGAGGTCAACTTTGGTTTTTTTTTTCCGTCGAGATTTATATACTAGTGCAAAAGTAAGTCAAGTGTTTTGTCAAAATAGTTTTTACCTATTTTGACTTTTTATTAAAATATTATTAAAAAAATCCCCATATAGGGTGCATATACAACCAGAAACCAAAGTGTATTTCCCAACCATTAACCATGGTTTGATAGGATGGATGTACTACAGGACAATGGACGACAACAACACATCCCCTCCGTACCCATGTGTACCATCGGCTGGGTGAGAGCTGAGAAAGATGGAGTAACTCACATGTGCCTTCTCCATCATCACGGGTGCGAAACTGATACGGGAGGCAGCAGACAACAACAACATATGCATGGTGTGGGACCTCTCGGTGTAGAGTTCTATCACGTCTATACTGGAGTAGTACGTAGTATAGTATTCAAACTCCAATCCAAATAGTCCTATGTTGTTGTAAGCAGCACAAGGTCACGGTCCATTAACTCCTTGAACATGGCACGGTAGGGTAGGAGGCTTCGACCAATTGATTAGGGCTAGCCAAACTTGGCATTAGAGCACAATTTGTGGATTTGCCAAAAGTTTTGCGGAATTCCCAAAACTGCATTTTTACGATGGTTTTGAAAAAGTTTGTATTAATCGTAGGCAACGTTGAGTTGCTCTACATCTGCCATGTCCAGAGCGTTTCCTTTTCCTAGACAAAGGCGCGCAGGCCGCGGCTTACCGTGCCTGACCTTATAACTGACCTATACACAGATGTTTCATTGATACTCCATGTGCTGCGCGTCAGTGGCATGTCCTTTTTTTTGCGCATCAACGTCAGTGGCATGTCTAGTGCACTATCAGCGTCTCAGTTACACATGCGTCGCATAGACGGGAAGGTCACATGTGTAGTACAGTACCAAGATGATAGTAGTAACACGATGTGGGACCCGAAATGAGCGCATCTACCCTCCTCCCTGTCCACCGTACACACAGAGGATACGTGGTGGCGATCCATCCCATCTGTATGGTCTTCACTCCAGATCCAGACCCCGGTTGCTATCGGGACGGCAGGAAAGTATCTGGTCCGTCTATTCCCTCTGACAGGGAGCGAGCGAGCGAGCGCAGCCTGGAAGACCATGGAGGAAGTTTCCCGGAAGCTCAGCCGTCACCCGCTCCGAATCTTTTGTGTAGATGCACGCAATTAATCATGGATTCTATAAGTACGGTCTTTAACACTTTTTTTGAGGGGTCTTTGTCGCTTCGTGTGAAAGCATGGTGAGATGGGCCGGCCCATTTAGTCTATTGTATGTACGTTCTACATATCTCGGTTTCGGGAACCTTCCCGTTGGGATTTTGTATTTCAGTTTTATTTTTTTTGTTTCTTTTCATAAATTTCAAAAAATCTTCGGATATATTTTAAGGAATGCAATTTTTTTTTATTTTTTTTAAATGTTTGCATTTTAAAAAAATTGTTTGCGTCCAAAACATGTGCGAAAATTTCAAAAAGTGTTCACTTATTCAAAAAATGTTTGGAATTTCGAATTTTTTTTACTTTTTTAAAATGCTTTCTAAAAAGTGTTTGGAATTTCCAAAGAAGTTTGTGTTTTTTAAAATCATGATTTTCAAAAAATGTTTGTGCAAAAAATTTGCATTTCCAAAAAATGTTTATATTTTCAAAAAAAATTAGGAATTTGAGAATTTTTTAGTTTTAAGAAAAATGTTCACTTTTAAAAATACCTTTTGTGTTTTTAAAGCTGAATAGAAAACAACAAACGAAAGAAGTCAATCACTACAGTATCCATTCGAGTCGCCATAGTACTCGTTGTGATCACTACAGTGCCGGTCCCACCACTACATTGTCAGTCAAATCGTTGTAGTGTCGGTCGAGTCGCTATGGTACTCGCCTGAGTCGCTACAGTGTGAGTTGAATCGCTACCACATCCGATTGAGTCCCTAATGGATCGTCGCAATCTTGTGCGAAATAGGAGCCCCCTTAGCAATCGTACGGTGGTTTCTCAAATAGATTTTGGGCCCCTTGCACTTTTGGCCTGGTAGAGCTTGGCTAAGCTGATACAGTCTTTGGACGCAAACTAAGGCATAGCCTAGTGGTGAAAAGGGATTTATGCATTTCATCCACCCAGGTTCAAGGCATGGTACTTGCAATTTGGCCTTATTGCACCAATTATACTGTACGTGCCTCCCTTACATTTTTTCTTTAAGAAAATACAGTTTTTGAACCATGTTTTGCACTTCGTTGGCTGCCGGTAGCTAGAACTTACTATCAGGGATATTGATCTCATCAGGTCTAGCCATGCTTTGAACAAGAATGTTAGCATCATGGGTTGATCCTTCCTAAGCAGCTAACACATATGTAAACTTGAGATCAAAATCAACCACAACAAGTACATTTTGGCTTGTGTAGTGCTTTCTATACCTGTATGATGCAGCCGTGACCTCGACACTATAGCAATCATGTGAGTACCATCTAGTGCATCAATACAATCACGTGATAGCATGGAAAAAGTATTATGACTCACAACAATACAATCATCTCATGGCAAGAACTAATAGTTAGTATTGCTCACCTTGAAATATGGATACCATTTGTAGCTTGTACGTATCATCGAAGGAGTTTGACCATTTGATGCCTTGATCATCTCTCCTCTGGGCTCTCTAATCGCACATAAGATTTGCTTGAAATACCGAGAAATTGTCTTGTTGGTTCTCCTAATTGTGTTGTAAATCTTATGTGCATGTGATAGCATGGAAATCGACCGTTTCCTAGACTTTGCATTGATGCTTGTATGCGTTCATATAGAAGTGAGTGTATGTGCGTGTATATGAGTGTCTGCGTTTGTACGGTGTTTCTTGGCAAAAGAAAACTCCACCATAGTTTCTTTTTAACATAGTACAGACGAAAGCGCTCATGCATACGTGCATACACTCACCCCTATGAACGCACAAATGCATACCCTACCCTATGAGCACCTCCAAGAGACTGAGTCGGCATATCACCTTGAGATTTATGAAGTCACTGTAGGCGCCTCGTCGTCGACAGGAACGTCTCCTCCCACTGAAAGTGTATCACCGGAAATCCTGAAATAAATCTAGGAATAATCGAGCACCAGGACTTGAACCTTGGTGGGCTGGGGATACCACTGTCCCTCTAACTATCCAACCACAGGTTGGTTCGCAACTGCACCATAGGTTGAAAACAACATTAAGCTTTTTGCTTCTAAATTTTTTTTTGCCATTATGATTTATGGAGTGAGAAAGAGGAGCGGCCGGACTTGTACTAGTACTACATACACATGCACGTAAAGCCTTTCCAGAGGAGAAAGACTTGGCCAACCCTCTCATCCCGCCACCTAAATTTAGCCAAACAAACCAAAGGCAAGAATCCACGAACAACTAGAGCCAGGCTTCATTCTCCAGCTCTTGGCAAACGAGGATGCCGCGCGACTCTCAGAATCCAGGCATCATCTTGATGTGGATTAAGGACGTCCAACGGAGTAGGAAGAGTCACGTAGCATTCAGCCGCAGCCGCAGCCGGAGGCATCGAGATGGTCGGATCAGGCCGAGAGGCGCCATTGCTCGGCGTCAGGAAGGTGTACCATGAACGATGCCCCGGATGCAGACAGGAGAGGAAGACGCAGGCCGACCACCGGATACCCTACACGGAGTTCCTCTACATTTGGATCGCATGCTTGTGTGCCGGTATGATGCCACACGATGCTCTTTTTTACAGGATTCCTCTGATGATCAGGCAGCATCCTCATGGAACAGCTGTATGACTGCCAGAATCTGGAGGGTGTAGAGATGTTATAACATTTGGATTTGCCACTCTAGTACAATAATGCAAACCAATCGCTTTCAATTAACATAACCAAGAGATTATGATTTCAGACTTCGAAACATTAGGAGATGCTCCCATACATGTGCCTTTCTGCATTTATTTCATGGTTTCTTCAGAGGCTCTTTCTGCAGTTTGTCTACAAAACTCACTTTTTTTTTGTCACCTTCGTTAAAAGATTGGACATATTTCTATAGGTTTTTTTATAAGTTAAGGTATATCAATTGTTGGCGTTTGCTAACTAACAACTTGGTTTGTTATCTTTCCAGCTCTACCGATCCAGTCACTGTTTCCCTATCTATACTTCATGGTATGTACAGAAGTCACAAAACTTGAACATCTATCCTGATTGTATGCATGAATTGTCGTTTGTTGAATTATTACATACTTTGTGTTGATTAATTATATGTTCGCCATTGTTATTATTTAACAGATTAGGGACTTGGAAGTCGCAAAGCAAGAGCAAGACATTGGGTTCTATGCTGGTTTTGTTGGTTAGTATTGTCCCCTGTCAAAGTTTGTCAATTTACTGGAAAAATAAGGGAATAAAAGACTACTAGTACACCGAGTAGACTTTAATAGCGTCATAATTCGAAAATAGTTATTTTTCAACCAGTAGCTACTGACTGTATACTCTGTCTCAAGGGGCTGCTTATTTCCTTGGAAGAACCATCAGTGCTGTGCCATGGGGCATTTTTGCTGACAAATATGGGAGGAAGCCCTGCATTGTTATCAGTATCCTCTCAGTGTATGGAAAATTCAGTTAGATTATGAAAACATATTTCATACTCCATTCAATTAAATCAAAGTTAATCCTACGCTACTACTTCTTTTTCAGGATCGTATTTAACACCCTTTTCGGCCTTAGCACGACTTACTGGATGGCAATTGTAACTAGGGGGCTACTTGGGTTACTCTGTGGTATATTAGGACCAATCAAGGTGATTTCTGTACACCAAGGGTGATGAGTTAATTAAATTAAGCAAATGGCATTAGTTGTTGAACACTCACGGTTGTGTCTGCATTTTTCAGGCCTATGCTTCAGAAGTCTGCAGAAAAGAGCACCAAGCACTAGGAATTTCTCTTGTGAGAACAGTTCATCTTTATGTTCAGACTCTCAGTTTGATTTATTTGAAGAAAGGCTTATCTGTTACTAGCTGATAATTATGTCTGACATTATGTCATAGGTTACATCTTCACGAGCAATAGCTCTTGTTATTGGACCAGCCATTGGAGGATTTCTTGCACAGGTGAGGATCAGTCCAGTTTGATATCGAGTTATAGAAATACAGAACTATCCTTGCAGAATTAAGATCGTATTTAACCACTTTAACAAACTAAGCGTAAGTTACTCGTGCATACAGTAGTTCAATAAAGCCATTACTGCAATAATTCACTAGGCCACTATAACTATATGTAACCGTGGTGTAGAGCTTGAGAATAATGGATCATCTACTAATTGGGGCAAAACCAAAATACTGTACCAATAGGCAAGAACTTTACTGTCATGGCAGTGTTAGGAAAGTACATATATGCTTTATTTGGAGGAATTTATATCTAACAGTTAAAAATGAAAACTAGAATTTTTGTCGAAGGATGAACACAACATCTCCCTTTGGAGGATAATTAGTAATCTTATATGAATGGCATGCTCTGTCTTGTACCAGCCTACAAAGAAGTACCCGAATCTTTTCTCTGAGGAATCCATATTTGGAAGGTAGATTATTACTCATACTCTTTCAATGATACAAATTTTGCATTGTTGGGAAGATAAGATAAACCTTTCAAATTACATCTACTTATAGGTTTCCATACTTCCTCCCTTGCTTCGTCATATCGGTTCTAGCGGCAGGAGCATGTCTTGCATGCATTTGGCTCCCGGTATTGCCCGTAAATCTCCTTATGATTTTTTTTCTCTCCCTTGATTTCCTACTTGAATAAATTATTCTTTTAGGAAACTCTGCACATGTACCATGATGACAAAGTGGAAGCTATTGAGGAAATGGAGGCGCAAGTTGCTGATTCGACCTCAGAAGACAGGAAAGCTAAACAATCTGGATCAGGCAGAATGGCATCCACAAAGAACCTGCTAAAGAACTGGCAGTTGATGTCAGCAATAACCCTCTATTGTGTGTTTTCTCTCCATGATACAGCTTATCTTGAGGTAAATCTACGTTTAGGCATATTGAACATATTCAGCAACATTTTAGGTTGAAAAGATGCTAGTATATATGATATTTACCCTTTAGAGAACAATCATATTAGGGACTAAAGCAACCTTTTTTTTGTAAGGAACTAAATCAACTTTGCATGTGTTCTGTAAATTCCATGGTCAGATATTTTCACTCTGGGCTGTGAGCAGCAGAAAATACCGGGGACTGAGTTTTACATCTCAGGAGGTTGGTACTGTGCTAGCTATCTCAGGTATGTGATGTTTCTTCAATTTGTATAGCATGGTCATTGCGCAAGAGAAACATTCAGCACAAAATGAATGAACTCGACACATATCTGGCATCTCTCCTTTACCTATTACCTGAAGTACTGGTTTTGAACTCCTTTACCTTGTGGCCATTTTTGTTCGATCTTGCAGGTTTTGGTGTTTTGGTATATCAACTTCTGATTTACCCGCTCCTTGCCAAGTATGCTGGGCTAGTCAAGCCATTCCGTTCTGCAGCGGTATGTGACAAGAACATTTTGCGTCAAGATACTTCATTGATATGTCTAATCTATTGTACAGTACCAAATGCATGTTTTTTTTTCAGGTATTATCTATACTTCTCCTTGCAACATATCCATTCATGGCTAACCTATATGGTGTGGAGCTCAAAGTACTCATCAACATAGCCTCGCTTCTTAAGAATATGTTTGCGGTATGTCCATTTTCTGGTCGGAACAAATTGTTAGCATATTATTATCTGTATTGCTCCGTTTAAAGTGAAAAATAATACAAACTATGGGTGTTCGTCGGTGGTTGGCAAAAACCCTAGAACCCATCCAGTACAAAGAAAAATTATACCTCGCTCAGGGGCTGAGATATGTGTATAGCTAAGGGTTTCGTGCCCCCCAGCCCAATGCAAATCACTGAAGGAAATTTTTTGAGGACTTAGATGGAAGAAAATATTCTCATTTAGCTCCTCCAAACATTCATACTCCGCCACTGACCTCACTGCTTACATTAGTAACATCCTATACAAACATGTTCATCATCTTGGTGAAGAGGCCGGAAGATCAATAAAACCTTCCTTTAAAAGAATACAAACACGTTGATGACGGTTTGGGCGGGTCTAAAGAAACCATAATTGAGCACCACTCGTACGGATGAAATAAAATTAGCCCCCCCCCCCCCCCCCCTCCCTCTGGCGACTCGGGGGCGCCCCTGTCGCACCGCCGCTCCCCTCCCTCCCTCACACCCAGTCTCGCCGCCACCTGAGGAGGCCGCCGGCAAAGGCCGCGCGCGCTCCGGGGAAGGTGGCGGCGAGGCGCTTCTCCTGCTCCGCGCGTCCTCCGTTTCGTCAGAGGAGGGGCCACGGGATGCGTCAGATTGGATCGGGAGGGCGGCCTCGGAGGCGGGCGGAGGCGGCGCTTGTCGGCATCGTCCCGGTGTCCCTGCCAGCCAGTCCCGGCCCCCTGTGTGTAGCAGCTCGTCGCTGCTTGCTCGGGCGCTGACTGGTCAGGGGCGGGGGAGGATCTGGGGCTCCCTTCCCAGATCCGGCCGGTGTTGGCTGGGGCGCGAGGTGGGGTCAGCCGGTGGTTTCTGCGGGCGGTGGTGGCGGGCGGCAGGTGTGGTTAGGTGCATGCGATCTGGGCGCCGGCCGCGGCGGCGTCGGAAGGGTGGTCGTGGTGGAGCCGCGCATGAAGGTGCTGGCCTGGTGCTCGTCTGGCTGCGTAGTTGGGGCGTCCAGGTCCGGCGCTGTCCAGATCTGCCGTCCTCGGCCGCTGGGTCGGCAAGGACTCTACTCCTGCCGATGAGCTACATGCGTGGAGGTGTCTCCGTCCGGTGGCGTGGTGGCGGCTCGCTGCTGGCTGCATGGCGGTGCGTGGCTGGGAGATGTAGGTTGCTGCCGGTGGTGGTGCTTGGTGGGGCGCTCATGGCGCCCAGTGCATCCTGTGGCTGCTGGTGCTGCCATGAGGCGCGGGCGGTGGTGCGGTGTGCCCTGAATAATCTGTTCACAGGGTGTGTGAATGCTCAACTCGGCGAAAGCCATGCTCTGTTCAGAGCCGACGACGGTGATGCCTGTGGGCGCCACTACCCTTCCTGGAGGGGTCGTCAAAATGTTGATTTCACCACCCTTTGCTCGACTTCGGAGGAAACTCTGCTTCCAGGACTACCTGGAACCGATGATGGCGGCGCAACCGTGCGTCGCACCCCTTCTTGAAGGTATCATCGAGAAGTTGGCTAGGTTGTTTTGTTGGTTAGCTGCAAGCAGTGGGGTTGTTGGTGGTGGTGGTGGTGTGATTGGTTTGGGGTAACGGTGGTGCGTGTCGGGGTCTGGCAACAGCACTCCTCCGTGTTGTGGAGCAGCCATCTCTACCCAGTATGCATGTCCTTGGTGGTGTTCTGTAGGGGTTCGGCGGCGGTGCCTTTGTGTCGTCCCTCTTGCTGTGCAAGCTCAAGACCCTCTCATGGTTGCCGTTGTGTTGCTGCGAGCTTCGTGCTCTTGGTGTTGCCTCGGTCATCTTTGCTCAATGACGCGCAAGTAGCCTCCCCAACTTGCTAATCGTCCCGAACTTCACTGGCGAAGTTCGTAGTCAAGGTTCGTGCGTGGCACTCCTTGACTGTGGTGTTCCTGTGTTGCGCCGTGGGTTCGGTATGCACGCCAGTGCGGTGCGTTAGGTTCCTTGCAAAGTCTTGGTATTGTGTCCCTCGACATCACCCCACAACTACTTGTGTCTTTTATGGTGTTGGTCTTGTTAGTCTGCTAGCTATGTCCTGCCTTTGGTGGGCGCCCTACTCTTCTCATCTTCTTGTAACCTTGTTACTTGTACGGTTTTCGGCCCGGTTTTCCTTATAAAAGGGTTCAAATTGTTTAGGTTTTCGATCTGGTTTCCCTTATAAACCGGATCACTCTTGGCATAATGGCCACTTCGAGTAATATATTCAGGTGGAGGGACTCCTCCCCCGGTGATTCTCAAAAAAAAAGAAAGATGTTCAGTACCCATGGGCAGTGATTTTAATAGACAATTTAATCATGAAAATATTTTGATTTATCATCTAAAATGGAACAGGCTACGATTACTATTGCCTGCAACATTCTGCAGAACACAGCGGTGGTATGTATCATCTGTCTCATTGCGTTTTCTTTGATTTATTTTTGCTATGTTCTAACTTCTCCAACAAAAACGTGTACAGGGACAAGAACAAAGGGGTGTCGCAAATGGTATATCTGTGACTCTGATGTCAATCTTCAAAGCAGCAGCCCCAGCAGCAGCAGGAATTCTGTAAGCACAGTGTTTCTTTTATTTTGTGAGTAGGAAGTACTGTGAGTTTTTGCTTGGCCGCAAGTGTGATTCCTAACCAATTAGCTAACCTTTTGCCTTTATCTAGGTTTTCATGGGCTCAGAAGAACATAACTGGATTGTTCATACCAGGTAAACACATTGCTCATATAACCCATGCTAATTGCACTTGTACTGATAGCTTTGCTTTCGACTTGAACGGAAACAAGTACTCCCTCCGTCCGAAAAAGCTTGTCACAAGCTTGTCCTAAATATTTGTCTTTTTAGAGATTTCAAATGGACTATCACATATGGATGTATATAGACATATTTTAAAGTGTAGATTCACTCATTTTACTCCGTATGTAGTCACTTGTTGAAATCTCTAGAAAGACAAATATTTAGGAACGGAGGGAGTACTTATTTGATTTATCATCCGATATGCAGGTGATCAGATCCTGTTCTGGATGCTGAACATGGTGTCGGTAATCGGGCTCTCGCTGACATTCAAGCCATTTTTCTCTATGCCGAGTGCGCTGAAATGATGAGCATACAATTATGTTCATCTAGCTAGTTAAGTAAAGTTAGGGACACACCACAGTTTGCAGCCCTGGATAAAGAAAAACTGCGTCGTGTATTGTGTCACATATTTTTCATATTTTTTTTGGTTGTGTGATCAGATGTGTCAAGATATCTTTTTTTTTTAGGTCAAAACTCCTACGCATGAGGTGCTTTGGTTTATGACTCGTTCCTGGTAAGAAGACCAAAATTGTTTTGGTGGATTGTTAATCTAAAGGGTTTCATATGTACCTTGAACTCTGCAACAATGAATACATTTTTTTCAGATTGGGAAACTATTATTTGTATCTGAACCTTGCTATCCACGTCTAAAAGACAAAACCTTGATATCCGCCAGAGCAGCTTGCAATTGCCTGCATTGCGGAACTAGCAAACTGAGACACTAAGGTAGCTGTTTTTTTGTTTTTTGAAAGAGCCAGCATCGCTGGCATTCATTGATAATAGCCGGAAGCAACGGAAAACAATAAGGTGATAAAGGTCCTAGGACCAGAGGATCTGAAGATCAAAGACAAAAAGAAAAACAGCATCCCTAATAGCTATAACACGACACTCCATACAAATCATACTAGGCAGCGCAGCTCTGACTCCGACGGTGAACTACCAAAAAAAACTGGGCAAGGGTGGCATCACGGAGGATCAGTGAAAAAAGAAGAAGATATTTTTCATGTTTTTTTGGTTATGTCACGGCCCTCATTTTAATAATAGGTCGGGGCTGCTTTGATAACTTTCGGTTCCCCCCATCACACGGCACCCCATCTCCTCTTCCCTTCCCGCAAAAACGATTACTCCACAGCACCAAAGCATTTTACATCACGCCGTCCGTACTTCATCGGCCTTTCTACCCCTCCTCTCTCGAAACCCTAGAGTGCTCATCCACGGGAGTACCAGAGCCCATTCACTGCCAGCGGTGTCCACCTCGTCGGATCTGCTTCTGCGGCCGCATCTACCCTTCCCACCTCTCCTAGAAACAAGTAGACTGCTCATCCACCACTGTACTACAACCCATTCAGTGTCGGCCTTGTCCACGGCGCCGGATCTGCTTCGCCGGTACTCTCGTCAACCACAGCGCATCTGCAGCGGCTCCTTCGTACTCCCCACCGGACACGCTTCGTCCACACCGCCGGAGCCGCCCCACCGACGCCCTCGTCAGCGACCTCTGATCCTCTTCACCCACACCTTCCTCAACCCTACCTGAGCCGCTTCACGGACACCATCCTCAACCCTACCGAAGTAGCTTCACCTATACCATTCTCAACCCTACCAGGGCCGCTTTGCCAACGCCCAATTACACAGCCTCATATCCGCTTCGTCGCACCCTCGTCCAACCTACCGGAGCAGCTTCTGACACCCCGTCCACGAACGCGGATCCGCATCGTTGACACCATCTTGAACCCAACCACCGGAGCAGCTTCACCGACGCCCTCGTCCACGGCCTCAGATCCGCTTCGCCCACACCGTAGTCCATCCTACCGGAGCTGCTCCACAAACACCCTACTTCACGGTTCTAGATCTCCTTACCGGACCCCGACAGCCAGCGCAACGTCATCACCCTTGACGTTTCTAACCTGATTCCCACCGGATGGCAAGATGCCAAGCACCCACCGCGGCCTAGGTACTTGTCACCTTTAAACTAGTCCAGCATCACCTGCCCGATGTACTTCAAATGTACTAACAGGTTGCTGTTACATGTTATGCAACGAACCACCTGTCACGAGTCATCATATACCACCGGCCCCCCACCGCGGCTTCGAATTCACAGCAACAGACAGTCGAGGCACCCCCTCAGACACGTTGGAGAAGAAAAGCCGACTACCATGACCAGGGCCACACCTCCAACATTTGTAACGCCCTCGATGCGGCTGTGTCTCCCACGTGTCGAAGCACGACTTAGAGGCATAACCGCATTGAAAGCAATGTCGCAAGTGAGGTAATCTTCACACAACCCATGTAATACGTAAGGGAAAAAGATACATAGTTGGCTTACAATCGCCACTTCACACAATTACAAGAATAAAGCATTACATCATCCAGATGCAAACAAGGTCCGACTACGGAACCAAAATAAAAGAAGAACCCCAAATGCGACAAAGGTCCCCCGATCGACCCCAACTGGGCTCCACTACTGAACAACTAGAACGATACACACAAAGGGGCAAGATCTTCATCGAGCTCCTCCTTGAGCTTGGTTGCGTCACCTGCTCGGAAACATAGGCACCTGCAAACTGGTTTTGGAAGTATCTGGTGAGCCACGAGGACTCAGCAATCCCATTACCATGGGTATCAAGACTAGCAAAGCTTAAATGGGAAAGGAAGGGGTAAAGTGGTGAGGTTGCAGCAGCGAGTAAGCAAGTATGGTGGCTAACCTACGCAAATAAGAGCGAGAAGAGAACAAGCGGAACGGACGTGAAGCTAGCAATGATCAAGAGGTGATCCTGAACACCTACTTACGTCAGACATAACCTAGAAACCGTGTTCACTTCCCGGACTCCGCCGAGAAGAGACCATCACGGCTACACACGCGGTTGATGCATTTTAATTCGGATCTGGTGTCAAGTTATCTACAACCGGACATTAACAAATTCCCATCTGCCACATAACCGCGGGCACGGCTCTCGAAAGTTTTAAACCCTGCAGGGGTGTCCCAACTTAGCCCATGACAAGCTCTCGCGATCATCGAAGGAATAGACCTTCACCCGAGACACTCCGATCAGACTCGGTATCCCGGTACATCAAGACATTTCGACAATGGTAAAACAAGACCAGCAAAGCCGCCCGATGCGCCGACAATCCCGATAGGAGCTGCACATATCTCGTTCTCAGGGCAACACCGGATGAGACATCCTACGAGTAAAACCAGACCTCGAGTTGCCCCGAGGGGGCCCCGCAGTCTACTCGGTTCAGACCAGCACTTAGACAAGCACTGGCCCGGGGGGGCTAAAATAAAGATGACCCTCGGGTTGGCCGACCCAAGGGAAAGGGATAGGTGGTGGTGAGGCAAATGGTAAAACCAAGGTTGGGCCTTGCTGGACAAGTTTTATTCAAAGCGAACTGTCAGGGGGGTCCCATAAATCACCCGACCGCGTAAGGAACGCAAAATCCGGGAACATAACACCGGTATGACGGAAACTAGGGCGGCAAGAGTGGAACAAAACACCAGGCATAAGGCCGAGCCTTCCACCCTTTACCAAATATATAGATGCATTAATAATATAAGAGATATTGTGATATCCCAACCAAAATCCTGTCCACCATGGAGATATCTTCAACTTCACCTGCAACTAGCAACGCTATAAGAGGGGCTGAGCAAAGCGGTAACATAGCCAAGCAATGGTTTGCTAGGAATGGTGTCAAAGGTTAGAGGTTCATGGCAATTTGGGATGGCTTGATAAACAGGTAATAGGTAGCGCAGCATAGCGATAGAACGAAGCAACTAGCATAGCAATGATAGTAGTGAGATCCAGGGTAGCGGTCATCTTGCCTGAAGTCCCGCAAAGAAGAAGAACGAGTCCATGAAGAAGACAAACGGACGCAGTCGAATGAATCCTCACAACTCCGGAACGAAACCGAAGCTAACGAGAGAAGCAAACCGGAAAGAAGCAAACAATATGGTAAACACACAAGCATAATCATGGCATGATGCACTAACAAGTATGATGCATGTCCGGTTTAAATAGCATGGCATGGCAATATGCAACAAATAATACTACAAATTAAGTGGAGCTCAATATGCAACGAGTTGCATATTGACGGAACACCACAATCAATTATTTATTTCTCTCTCGTTTATGTACCCATCAATATTAAATATTGTTAAGCATGGCAAGAGGTGAAGCATAATTAAACCAATTATTCAGGCAAGTTTAAATGAGGCCGGAAATAACAAACAACAATTCCGGAAAATCCCCATATGTCATATAGCAATTTAATGCAAACACAATTTAAACATTTTAATTGTTGTTATTATGATGCGGATGACATATGAAAGTTTTATGCAATTTTTATGAAAATGTTGACATGAGCATGATAAGGAGCATTTGGTCACCATGGCGGAACGAAAAGGGTGCCACGACGGCGAATCAAAAATGGTGCCACGGCAACATATCCGAAAATGATGCCACGGCAACATATCAGTTCCGGTAGCTCACGGAGATACCGGTGCAAAAGGAGGCGTGCGGATGTGCGGAACATGCAAAAGATGGTGGGGTGATCCCGTTTACCGGGTTCCCACGGGTCGACGGCATGGCAAACAAGGAGGAACGTGCAAAGACAACTCGGACACAGTGCAAGACGGGCATCTCATACAACAAAGCATTCGTTCACGGGGCAACATCTCGGCGGTTATACCTTTGAAGCATGCATTTTCGGAGCGGTTCGGGTTCGGTACGATGTAGAGGAAGTAGTTGTTCACGGGTCGTCGTGGGAAGTAGTTGTTCATGTGGCGACGGTAGTGGAAGTAGTTGTACTCGGCCGTAGCGGAAGTAGACGTTCTCGCGACGGTAGTGGAAGTAGTGGTACACGACGACGGTAGTTGTACACGTGTTGTAGTCGAACTTGACGGAGCCAACGTCCTCAAGGGTAGTCGTGGTACTTGGGGTCTTCGGACTTGCCGGTCTCGGTTCTTGCGTCTGTAGAAGCGCAGCGGCAATCGTAGTGGTACTTGGCGGTCCAGGGTACTTGGTGAAAATCAACGATGGTCTCCGGGTGTCTGACTTGACCTGGTCACGACAAAGGCAGCAAGACCAACGGGGCAGCCAGCTCGTCGGGGGCCGAAGCAGGGACGGCCAGAACAGGCAGCGATGGGGCTCGCAGCGGAGGTCTAGGAGCCCGACGCGACGGCGAAGGACGACGGCGGGCGACGCAGGGACTCCGGCAGGCGAGACTTGGCGCAGGAGGAAGGCCGGGGTGCACGGAGCGGTGACGGAGAGGCGTGGTCACGGAGCTCGTCCATGGTGTGGTTGCGGAGGGTTGCTGCGGAGGCCGGCGTCGGCGTTTGGGCGAGGAGCTCCTGGTCGTGGTCGCGGAAGGCCGGGCGCGGGGTTCTCACGGTGGTCGCCGACGGCGCCGGGTAGCGACGAGGCTCCGGCCTGGGTGGTGTGGCTGCTGGGCTGTAGGGCTCCTTCTCTCTCTCTATCTCTAATTCTCTTCCAAAAACAGAGGAGAAATAATAGAAGGAAAGAAAAGGAGAGAAAACAAGATGTTAGAGAAGCAATTTGGGAAAGGAGTTAATTTTCTCAGACTCAGAAAAATGAGTTTAATCCAAGAAAATAGGAGTGGGCATGGATGCAAGGTTTAGATTAAACATTTGAATTTAATTCAAATGGGTGAATAGGAAGTGGAAGTTTGGAAGGCCCAAAAATGTTGAGAATTTTAGAGGAGCCTCGATAAATGGGAAAAGAAATATTGGCAAAGTTTGGGGACCAAACTTGAAGTAGAAAGGGCATGGGAATTTTGCAAGTGTGTTACGGTTAATTCCAAGCTAATGGAATATTTTATAGTAGCTCTTTAAATATCGAGAGGATATGTTATAAAGAGAAATCACCATGTGAATATCCCTCGATTTAAATGGATCAAAGATCCATGCCATTTATTTAGTTGAGGTTTTAAAAATTAAAAGACATGATGGCATGATGCAATGCAAATGATGCAACAAACAAAACAAATCACATGACGAAACTCGGAGTAGCTGGAAGTCTTCTGGAGCGTCGGTCTCGGGGCGTTACAACACTCCACCACTACGAGAGGATCTCGTCCCGAGATCTAGGATGGCACCGGAGGGAAAACGGAAGAGGAAGAGAAGAGGTAAATACTAAGTTGCTTCTTCGGCAAACGAGTGAAACCACGGACCTTGAGAGGTTGAGCAATTTAAAAGAAAGAGTACAACAAAGATGAACGAGATTGCAAACAATCCGTTAGAAAAGAGGAACAAGGAGTATTACGAGAACTTGAAGGTTTAGTGATAAGATAGATATTGAAACCACTCCGATTAAAACTAGATATAGGAGGAATAAGATTGATATAATTTGGGCAGCACTCCGACTGTAAATGGAAGGAATTGAACATGAAGTTGATAAGATGAGAGGATACATGATAAAATCAACAACACACTGCCTCCGGAAGAAAGAATAAAAGTTAGATCACTGGAATAACTGAACGGAGAAGAAAATGCCAATTTCTGCCACAAATGATCTTGGAAAGCACCCTTCCAAGAAGGTTAGAATGGAGTTGTTGGAAAACCAACAACGAAAAGAACAAGCTTGTTGTGGGCTTATGGCAAACATCTCGAGACTATGAGGTGAGCTTCTGCCACCAACGGAAACAAATGATTGGGTTGATATCAACAAGGAGACGAGAAACTTATTTCACCGGGAGGACAAATGAAGAACTTGGGTCATTTATACGCACCATAAATAGCAACAATCCTTAGGGAAAGCTTTAGGTGAAATATAACCCAAGATAACTCCAATGAAGAGACTGATGGATTTAAAATACCTCATTCTTGACAACAATATGAATCATGAAACATGAAGGAAATTGTCAAGAGTGACATAACACCACCTGAAAAGATAAGATAGAAGGAATTGCACTTTGGAATGCAAGACGGAGAATACTTGAACGCCTCAAAACAAAACATGTGTTGAGCACCATGTTTAATTTTGAGTATATCTTGGTGGTTCATAACTTCAAGAGAAATCTTGAAGAACAAATGAAGAATGAAAAGAATCCTTGATAAACCACCATGCAGAGCCTCCATGAAGAACTCCGGTAATAAAAGGATGGTGGAAAGAAGGAGAAGTTGAAAACACAAGGTGAAGCCTTGCAAAGATTTAGATGGAGCTTCGCGACGAGATAATGCGGAAAACTTAGAACTCCGGAAGACGACCCGTGCCTCCACTGGACCGCACACTCCACACACAGCAAGCGCACCATCCTGTGCAGGGCCACCACCAAGCCTCCCCGACGACGAGCCTGCAGAGACCAGAACGGGTTCTGCACCCCGCATCCAAACCACGGCCGGAGCCTCGCTACTCCAGCACCGCCTGCGCTCGCGAACTGGCCGTGGTCACCACGCGCCACCACGCCGAGATCCATGCTACCTGGAGCCCTCCCACCCCGCATGCCTCCTACGCGCCAGATCTGGGCGCCCCATAGCCCCATGCGCGCCTCCCGCGACCTGCATGCCGCAGATCCGCGCGGGAGCAACGCCGGAGCACCATCCACACGCGGCCACCGCCATGCCATGTCGCAGCCACTCCCTGCAGACAAGCGCCCCCGCATGCCTCCGCGAGCCTGCCCGCGCCTGTCGCCTCCGTCGAAGCCAGCTCGCCGCGCCCCCTCCAGACGAGCGCCCCCGTGCGCCGCGTCCAGCCGCGAGCCAAGCCCGCACCCGTCGCCTCCAGCTCGCCGCGCCCAGATCCATGAGCCATGCGCGCGCCCGCAATCGCCAGCCCGCTGCGCCCAGATCCGCGCCTCCGCGAGCCACGCGCGCACCCGTCGTCAGCTCGCCCGCATAGGCCCAACACCCCCTGCAGACACGAGCACCCCGCCTTGCTTGAGCTGCACAAAGAGGGCGAAATCGAGAGAACCACCGCCGCCGACGCCGCGCGGGCTTTGCTTGGCGGTGCTTGCCGGCGGCAGCGGGGGAGGAAGGCGGGGCAGGGGGTGGAGTTCGGCGGCGGCTAGGGTTAGCGCCCGAGTTGCTCACGTGAGGGTGACGCAGGGCTCTCGCTCTCCACCCCACTAGAGCTTTCTGTACTTGGCAACAACACGTTAAGGTAGATGTTTTCAGTCAAGGGACAAAACTCTTTTGTTGGGGGGTGAAAAGGGGACATGATTAAGGGTCTCTTTATTTGAGGCGGAAACGGGAGCTTTATTTATCATGGAACAGGAATACAATCGGTAGCAAGCGAGCTAATCAGAGATTGGCATCCTCCCAAGGTCCCAAGGACGTCCTAATCGTCCGGAGACAATACTCGTGGCTTAACCATGCTGGCTAAGAGCATCTCTAATAGATGATGTAGATGCAAAAGTAATTCCAAATGATAACGTCCACACATGTGGCAATTTTGCACATCGCCCACACACATTGATCCACCTTGATTTTGTTTCGCACGAATCCTAAAGGAATCTGAGTGCCACATAGGCATAGCGTGTTGTGTGGGTGTTAGAGCGCTCACCCACACGACCCACAGTGCGTGAGTTGCCAGCTGCGCCGTGTGAGCGAACTAGTTCCCGCCCACACAGTCACCAACCAGTCCACTCACGTATGGGTGAACTGCTCTTCGCCCACACGACGCTCGTACGGTGATAGATGGGAACTGCAGTTGCGCATACGCGGCAACTAGGTAAACACACATGGCAACTATGATTCATTGGTAGATGGCTATTACAGTTGCGAGTACGTGGCAACCAGGTAAACACACACAACAACTATGATTTACCATACATGGCAACTATGGTTGGACCACACGTGGCAATTAGGTAAACACACATGGCAACTATTTTGTTTGACAACATGTGGCAAGTAGTTAATCAGACACAACAACTATGGTTTGATTACACGCGACAACTATCATAAATTAGACATGGCAACTATAGTTAACCAAAACAGAGAGAGTTGCCATGTTTTTATAACTACATTTGCCATCCCAGATGGCAACTAAAGCGTCATCCCGCTGGTAACTAATGTAGCTACGCCAGGGCATGTGGACATTTTTGCTCCGTGCCACACGCGCGGGGTGAGATGAGTAGTACTTATTGGGCGTGTGACATGAACTAGCTGCGCCCACACGTGTGGACAGTTCAAATGTTCGACCACACATGACCCGTGTGGGCTACCTCCTGCTTATGCCACACACGATGTGTGGGCGAATGTCTAGTATGCCACACGTGTGGGCGTTATCATCGTCCAAAATAATAAAGTTATACATCTTTGAGGCCCCCAAATCCCACCTCCAATAGATGCTGTAGATGCAAAAAAAAATTACATCACCTCCTCCAAGTGTGTAAAATATAACACTTGGAGATGCAAATTTGCATCTCCACCTAGGTGATGTAAATCTTCAGTCGTGCGTCAACCTCTCAACTGCCTTCATTTCGTTTTCGCCTGCCCGACGTCCGTCTGCCTCCACCACTGGCGATCTTTTCCCTGAAACGCCATCGCCGCTGCTCGCCCGTCCATCTCCGACCCCGCCGCGACCCCGCAACCTATCCATGCCGCCTACCTCGCCGCCATCGTTATCTTGGTTGTTCCCATCGCCATGAGCGGTGTTCTCCTACAGCGTCGCGGCCGTCCATAGGTCATCGGCAGCCGGCGCCCACACTAGCCGCCACCCATCAACTGTCTGACCCGCCGCTGGCCGATTTCTTCCACCTCACACGCAACGTGTTTGAGCAAATTCCCCCAAGGTAAAAATCATGCAAACTATGAATTTTTTATCGGTATTGTAGATGAGCTCGTGGGACTCCTCTTTTGTGGACGATTCCTCGTCGGATGAGGAATTTGATTTGACTTAAGAAGAGGATATTGCTATGCTAGTGGCAATGCACAAGAGGAAGAAGCCGAAGCACGGCAGTTCCATGTTTGGTTGTGAGCTCATTCGAAGAGAACGGGTTGAGGCACACGAGAGGTTGATGCGCAACTATTTTTCTAGAGAGGTACTTTAGTCGCCGGTTCAGGATGACCAAAGATTTGTTCATCCACATTTGCAATTCTGTGAAGCAGCATGATCAATCCTTCTAGCACAGGAGAAATTGGGTCGGGTTGCTTAGACATAGCACCAAGCAGAAGGTCACTGCCGCTTTGCTCATTGTGCCCTATGGTGTTTCGGCAGACTACATTGATGACAATTTGGCGATGGTAGAGAGCACTTCTATCTTCTATGTAAAACAATTTGCAAAGACTATGGTAGAAGTGTATGGTCCACAGTGCTTGAGAGCACCCAATGCTCAAGACAGTCAGAGGCTTTTGGAGATGAACAAAACCCGTGGGTTTCCAGGTATGCTAGAGTCTATCGCTTGCATGTACTGGAAGTGGAAGAATTGTCCTAAAGCATGGCATGGACACTTTAAGGGGTGTGGGAAGGAGGCCACCATATTCTTGAGGCCGTTGCCGATCAAGAAACATGGTTTTGGCATTCATATTTTTGGATGCCTGAATCTTGCAATGGCATCAATGTGCTCGACCACTCACCTCTTTTTGCCAAGTTAGCCAATGGAGAAGCTCCACCGGTGACCTTCGAAGCAAATGGCCACATATACAACTATGTGTACTACCTTGCAGATGTAATCTACCCGAGGTGGAGTATTTTTGTCAAGCCAATCCAAACCCCCCAAGGTAAGAAAGAACTCTACTTTCATAATGCTCAAGCGGTAGCTAGGAAAGATGTGGATAGGGCATTTGGGATTTTACAAACCCAATTTGCTATTGTGCGAGGACCATCTAGATTCTGTGATCATGCATAACATGATCATTGAGAATGAGCGTGGATAGGATGTAGATTACACCTTCTATGATCTAATGGGCGTAGCGTTATGTCGATGAGAGAAGACGAGCAAATTAGACATTTCATGAAGGTGTACACTGAGATTAGAGACTCCAATACACACGGTGAACTTCAGAAAGATTTGATGGAGGAGTACTGGAGATGGCATAGAAGAAAGAACCACCCAGTTTCCTTATTTGTTTGTTGTATAGTGCAATAACTTTGTTGTATTTGTGTTGCATTTGATGTTTTGATTTGATGAATTATGTAATAATTTGATATTGTGGACAGGTAAAAATTTGAAGTTTTAATTCGGGATGTTTTTATTTCAAATTGTGCGACTGGTGTGCTACTGTACAACGACTGCCGCACAGACGTTTAGCTGTTTTTACATCATCTGTTGGAGTTGGAGTTTTACATCACCAAATATACATCATCTGTTGGACCAGAGACTTTTTTGTAGATGTAAAAAGCATTTTTTGGAGATGTAAATTATATAACGCCTACTTTTACATCTCCAAATCTACATCATCTATTGGAGATGCTCTAAGAAAACGCCATGACGCCAGCACGGAAAAATAGAGCGGCAACATGCTTAAGGACTTACTAATCGCCCATCGACAACACACCAAAAGTGGCCAGCATGCCGGACCCAGAAAGCAATGCCCTCCCCAAGGACCTCCTAAGCGGCCACAGACAATGTAAACGACGGCTTAGCCATGCCGGCCAAGGCAGCACCAAACCCGACGCCCCGAGTACCACCGCGCTGACACAATGATACGTCTCCAACGTATCTATAATTTTTGATTGTTCCATGCGATTATATTACCCGTTTTGGATGTTTATGGGCTTTATTTTACACTTTTATATCATTTTTGGGACTAACCTACTAACCGGAGGCCTAGCTCGAATTGCTGTTTTTTTTGCCTATTTCAGTTTTTCGAAGAAAAGAAATATCAAATGGAGTCCAAACGGAATGAAACCTTCAGGAGCGATCTTTTTGGAACAAACGCAATCCAGGAGACTTGGAGTGGACGTCAAGAAGCAGCCGAGGCATCCACGAGGCAGGAGGGTGCGCCCTAGGGGGGTAGGCGCGCCCCCACCCTCGTGGGCCCCTCGTGGCTCCCCTGGCCTACCTCCTTCGGCTATATATATCCATGTACCCCGAAAACATCTAGGAGCACCATGAAAAACTATTTCCACCGCCGCAACCTTCTGTATCTGCGAGATCCCATCTTGGAGCCTTCGCTGGCGCTCCGCCGGAGGGGGAATCGACCATGGAGGGCCTCTACATCATCTCCAAGGCCTCTCCGATGAGTTGTGAGTAGTTTACCACAGACCTTCGGGTCCATAGTTATTAGCTAGATGGCTTCTTCTCTCTCTTTTAATCTCAATACAAAGTTCTCCTCGATCTTCTTGGAGATCTATTTGATGTAACTCTTTTTGCGGTGTGTTTGTCGAGATCCGATGAATTGTGGGTTTATGATCAAGTTTATTTATTAGAAATAACTGAATCTTCTCTGAATTCTTTTATGTGTGATTGGTTATCTTTGTAAGTCTCTTCGAATTATCAGTTTGGTTTGGCCTACTAGATTGATCTTTCTTGCAATGGGAGAAGTGCTTAGCTTTGGGTCTTGCGGTGCCCTTTCCCAGTGACAGCAGGGGCAGCAAGGAACGTATTGTATTGTTGCAATCAAGGATTAAAAGATGGGGTTTATATCATATTGCATGATTTTATCCCTCTACATCATGTCATCTTGCTTAATGCATTACTCTTTTCTTATGAACTTAATACTCTAGATGCAGGCAGGAGTCGGTCAATGTGTGGAGTAATAGTAGTAGATTGATATGTCTCCAACGTATCTATAATTTTTGAAGTATTCATGCTATTATATTATCCATCTAGGATGTTTTATAAGCATTTATATGTCATTTTATATGATTTTTGGGACTAACTTATTAACCTAGAGCCCAGTGCCAGTTTCTGTTTTCTCCTTGTTTTAGTGTTTTACAGAAGAGGGATACCAAACGGAGTCCAATTGACGTGCCAATTTTTGAGGATTTTTTCTGGACCAAAAGAAGACCACGGAGCATCGAAGTTGGGCCAGGGGAGTCCCGTCTTGGTGGGGCGCCCTCCTATCTCGTGGGCAGCCCGGAGGCCCCCTTGACATGAAAACAACGCCAAAAATTCCTATAGATACTGAAACCTTCGGGAATTAACCTAGATCGGAAGTTCCGCCGCCGCAAGCCTCTGTAGCCACGAGAAATCAATCTAGTCCCTCTCTGGCACCCTGTCGGAGGGGTCCATCATCACCGGAGGCCATGGAGGAGGATCTCGGAGGGGCCATCATCTCCATGAAGGCCAAGGACCAGAGGGGGAAAGCCATGGAGGAGGAAGCACAAGGGGGAGAACCTCTCCTCCTCTCTCTTGGTGGCACCGGAGTGCCATCGGGAGGGGAATCATCGCCGCGGTGATCGTCTTCATCAACATCACCATCATCATCACCATCCTCATCTCATTTACGCGGTCCACTCTCCCATACCCTGCTGTAATCCCTACTTGAACATGGTGCTTTATGGCACATATTATGATTCAATGATGTGTTGCCATCTTATGATGTTTTGAGTAGATATCTTTTGTCTTTGAGTTGATTGATGATCTAGATTGGTACGAGTTGTATGTTTTATTTTGGTGCTGTCCTATGGTGCCCTCCATGTCGCGCAAGCGTGAGGGATTCCCGCTGTAGGGTGTTGCAATACGTTCATGATTCGCTTATAGTGGGTTGCTAGAGTGACAGAAGCTTAAACCCGAGTAAGGGGCTTGTTGCGTATGGGACAAAAGGGGACTTGATGCTTTAATGCTATGGTTGGGTTTTACCTTAATGAATCTTTTAGTATTTGCGGATGCTTGCTAGAGTTTCCAATCATAAGAGCATACGATCCATGTAAGAAAAGTATGTTAGTTTATGCCTCCCCCTCATATGAAATTGCAATGACGACTATCGATCTTGTTAACAATTGCATAGGACAATTTCGCACACCGACCCACCATTATTCCACAGTCGCTATTTATATTTTTTAGTAATATATTCTAACTTTATGATAACAACACCTACTTTTATATTTTAGCTCTCCGATATCATACAAAGTTATCCTCTTTATACCCACAACACGGTTTTATTTCTTGTTTCTAATTGGAAGCAAACGTTCCGTACACGTAGAGTCGTATCGGTGGTAGATAGGGCTTGAGAGAATATTGATCTTACCTTTAGCTCCTTGTGGGTTCGACACTCCATACTTATCACTTCCACCTTTGGGAATTGCTACGATGATTCCCTGCACTTGGGGATTATCAAGCTCTTTTCTGGCGCCGTTGCCGAGGAGCAATAGCGTGGGGTTGATGTTCTCGTGTGTGCTTGTTTGCTTTCTTTACTTAGTAGATTTAGTTTTTCCTTTTTGTTTCTGTTTAGTTGTGGGTGAAACATACAAAATTTTTTAAAAAGAATGAAAATACCAAAAAATATTTACGTTCCTCTCATGCCTAAAAACATTTTTCAAAAAGAGAAGTTATTGGAAAGTTATGTATTGAAGAAGTGAGGGTCGACCTTGAGCACTTGTGTTCATGCTCACGAAAACAATGTAGAATTTTTCATGGAAGTTTCTCTGTAAATAATTATCTCCTTGTATATATCCATTGTATTATACAAATAATGTGCCAAGCTTTGGTTGTAGGATGATAAGATTGCTTGCTTACTATGTGCAGAGCAAAAACAGAAACTTTGGCTGTAGTGCATGAATTTACATTTTTTACTGGAAAGTCAAATGGGTCTGAAACTTTTTGCACATTTCTTATGTACAAGTTGTTCAAATTTTCAAATTTATTTCATAATGTTTGGAGTAACAGAAGTTTACTAAACTTCCAGATTACTACAGACTGTCCTGTTTTTGACAGATTCTGTTTTCTATGTGTTGTTTGCTTATTTTGAGGAATCTATGGCTAGTATCGGGGGGTATGAACCATAGAGAAGTTGGAATACAGTAGGTTTAACACCAATATAAATAAAGAATGAGTTCATTACAGTATCTAAAGTGGTAGTTTGCTTTATTACACTAACGGATCTCACAAAGTTTTTGTTTAAGTTTTTGTGAATGAAGTATTTGAAGAACGAGGAGTTACCGATGTGAGAAGAATAAAGAGAGACAAGAGTTCAAGCTTGGGGATGACCAAGGCACCCCAAGTAAATATTTCAAAGGATACTCAAGCATCTAAGCTTGGGGATGCCCCGGTTGGCATCCCATCTTTCTTCTTCGACAAATATCGGTATACCTCGGTTTTTGTTTTGTTCACATTGTTTGTGCCCTTTGTATTTTTGTTCTTCTTTAAGAATCATGATAGTATGAGATAGCTCTTAATTGATTGTAGAATGCTCCAGGAACTTCACTTATATCTTTTGGAGTATGAATAATACTATAATTTAAAGTGGGTTTGGAAGAGTGTCAACTTGAGGAATTAGTGATCCCACTATCTTGGAGGGTGTTGAATCTTCGTACGATATTTATGAAAGTGGATTTGGAAGAGTGTCAACTTTAGTTAGTATTCCACTATTTCGGAAGAGGTTCCAATTGAGTATGAGAACAAATTTGCTATTCATGATGCTACTGAAAATTATTAGGAGGGAGGAATATGTGCCTGTAGGAGTTGCAATAATATCAAGTTTCCTCTCTATGCTCTTAAAGTTTTCAAGTTATACTTGTTTGGCCTTCCAATGCTAGTTGACTTTTGTTCCTATAAATTGTGTGCTCACAAAATCCCTAGGCATAGGAAGTGAGTTAGATTTAAATGTGCTAGTCATATTCTTCATGATGCTCTCTTTGTGTTTCAACTCTTATCTTTTATGCGAGCATCATTGAAATCATCATGCCTAGCTAAAAGGCATTAAAGAAAAGCGCTTGTTGGGAGACAACCCAATATTTACCCTTACTGTTTTTGTGTGTCTACATGATTAAGCTACTATAGTAATCATGTTTATAGCTTTTGTTTCAATAAAGTGCCAAGTAGGACTTTTGGGAAGACTTGGGTGAGAGTTAATGTGATCTTGCTGTAAAAAAACAGAAACTTTGCGCTCACAAGATTATCTGTCATTTTTTTACAGAAGAGTGCTTTTGAGTTGATTCTTTTTGAAGAAGATTAATAGACAAATTCCTCACGTCCACCAATTTAATTCATAATTTTTGGAGTAGAAGAAGTATGGTTATTGTTCAGATCATTACAGGCTGTTCTGTTTCTGACAGATTCTGTTTTCATTGCATAGTTTGCTTGTTTTCTAGTTTCTATGGCTTATATTTTTCAATATAAATTGTAGAAATGATATGGTACAGTAGGTATTATGTGAAAACAATTATGAACCTTGTCTTTTACAGTATCAATGTGCATGGTTTACTCTTTATCGTACTAACCTATCTCACGAAGTTTCATTAAGTTTTGTGTGATTGAAGTTTTCAAGTTTTGGGTGAGATATCGATATGAGGAGAATAAGGAGTGGGAAGACCCTAAGCTTGGGGATTCCCAAGGCACCCCAAGGTAATATTCAAGGAAGACTCAAGCCCCTAAGCTTGGGTATGCCCCGGAAGGCATCCCCTCTTTCGTCTTCAAAACTATCGGTACATCTTACTCGGAGCTATATTTTTATTCGTCACATGATATGTGTTTTACTTGGAGCATCATTTTCTGTTGTTAGTATTTGCTTGCTGTTATTTAGAATAGTGTTTTGCATCTTTAGTCTCAATAAAAATTTCAAGGATAGCCTTTACCATGCTTATTTTGCTAGTATACATGTTGCTGTTTGAAAACAGAAAGTTTACCGCTGTTGCAAAGATTCCCTAGAAAAGTCAAAGCATGATATAATGTTGAAACTTTTTGCATAATGAGCTCTGATAAATATACTACAGTGGGAATTTTCTCTCATAATTTTTGGAGTTAGGAAGTATTGATACTCTTGCATTCTTTACAGGTTGTACTGTTTTGACAGATTGCTGTTATGTTTGCATTGTTTGCATATGTTTGCTTGTTTAATGATTCTATTTGAGGATAGAAGTATTAAATATGCAGAGGCATTTAGTATGCAATGTTGAATAATAATTTTAGTGTTTTGTTTATCAAATTACAGTAGAAAATGATAAGGTTTTGCATTAGTTTATACTAACCTATCTCACGAGTTCTTGTTGAGTTTGGTGTGGATGAAGCTTTTGTTAAAAAGAGAAACCATGATATGAGAGGAATTAAGGAGATATAAAAGTTCAAGCTTGGGGATGCTAATGGCACCCCAAGATAATATTCCAAGAAGTCTCAAGCATCTAATCTTGGGGATGCCCCGTTAGGCATCCCACCTTTCTTCTTCAACAACTATCGGTTAGTATCGGTTGAACCTAAGTTTTTGCTTCTTCACATGAGTTGTGCTATCCTTGCAATGTCATTTTATTTTGTTTTACTTGCTGTTTGAATAAAATCATTGGATATGAAATTTTGAATAGAAAAGGAACCCTCCCATGGCTAGTTAATTATTTACCTACTCAGTGTCCTTCACTCATATCTTTCGGAGTAGCTTGTCATTTACCCTTGTGCTTCATGTATATCCTATGAGTAAATGGGGGAATGAATTGAATGTCATAAATCTGAATTTTTATATGTGTCATATACTTATAACATGGTTAGTAATGACTTCACACATAGAAAGTATGAGGCATAAAAGTTGTTGAGAGTTGGCAAACGTAGTTTTGGTTATCGTTGCAATTAATAGGAAGTAATAAGGAAAGAGAGGTGTTGACACCTGATTTTGGCAAGATACAAAGTGAAAGGGTTTTCAACATGAGAAAATTTCATATCGTCGAGTGGAATAACTTTGATGTTTAGGCTATCGACATTCGACCTCATCTCAGTGGCCGAAGCTGTACTCCGAGTGACAAAATTTAATATTCTGAGTACTTTTCGGCCGATTACGTCCTCAATATGACCTCAGATGAAGGAGTGCTCTAAAGGAATTGTCTTCGTCTCGTCGAGACAGTCGATTTTCATATATAAATCATCTCAATCCGAGTTCATATGCAAAAGTTATAGTCAATACGGTCTGGACAGGTCAGAGACCAAAATATTACGCTTGACACCAGACACATGTTGATAAGTGTCTGATGCAATGCGTGAGCAATTCGGCCTTCAAGACGGCCTTGAATTGAAAAACCTTCAACACGGAAAAGTTTCGTCTCGTCGAGCCGATCGATTTTCATATATAATTCGTCTCAATCCGAGGTCGTATGAGACTTGGAGAGACAAATCAAGATCAGGCTATGTTTTTGGTCGAGTGAAAAACTTACCATCCGAGTGAAAACTCACCGGTCGAGTGAAAACCTACCGATCGAGTAAAAGGTCGAGTGAAAACCTACCAATTGAGTAAAAGGTCGAGTGAAAACCTACCGATCGAGTAAAAGGTCGAAAGCCTAACGATGAGTAAAAAGTCGAGTGAAAACCTACCGATCGAGTAAAAGGTCGATTGAGTAAAAGGTCGAGTGAAAATTGATCGATCAAGTAAAAGATTGTCTTCCGACTGAAAATGTGGTCATCATCCGAGTGAAAGATTGTCTTCCGAGTGAAAATATAGTCATCCGAGTGAAAAGGTCCAGTCGAGTGAAAGACTCTAATATCCGAGTGGATGAGCTCAAATCCGAGTGAAACTGAACATGTGCCCAAAAGTTTATCAAGATAATCTCGGATGAAGAAGCGTTCAATATAGAAGTTGTGCGTATCATCAAGACGGTAAACTTTGGTTTTGGAGTTATCGTCATCAGAGATAGTATGTGACCTGTAAATTCACTACAACACTCGGATAATTCAGTCTACCGCAAGACCGAGTCCGACTGGAAGGTAAAAACGACCTCGAAAAGTATTCAAGATGGCTTTATTTCAAAAAGTGGTCAACATGAGAGTTGTTCATATCGTCGAGGCGCACAAGTTTGATATTTGGGCCATCTTGATCGGAGGTCATATGGAGGCTCGGCGACCTGCACAAGGAGGAAGAAAGAAGTTGGGCCAGATTCAGACTGAATCCGAGTTGGAATAGAACTAGGACTCTAGGACGCGAATTGATGTAATTTTTCTTGTAAGGAAAGCCTAGATGAATCCTTTACTTGTACGGGAAGTCCAGCCGCCTCTTATATATGTTGGGGGTGACGGCCGATTGAACAACACACAATCGAACAAATCAATATACTACTTTTTCCTGTCTACTTTTTATCTCTCCACCGCTTTTCTCTCGTTCTTCGCTGTTCTTCGTGTTTGAGAGCTGCGAATCCCGAGGCTCTAGGGGCGAGCGAATCGACCTAGGGTAGCCCATAGCCGCTGCAATCCCTGACGGGGTCCCTCCCGGGTGCGCGGGGTTTCGGGTCTGCAAAAGCACCCGTCGACTGTCTTGCGTATCACGCTGTCGGTCGGGTCTCCTTCGACGTGAGCTGCGGTGCATCACCCCCGGCGTCGAGGTACACGTGACGTGTTCGTGTGTCAACACAGTTTTTGGCGACTCCGCTGGGGATCGAAGATCAATCATCATCATCCACCATGTCCGATCTTCCCAAGCCATCTGAGGTAGACGCCGATAACATCATTAAGCCCAGTCTTGATGAGATATCGGCCGATCATCGCCAAGTCTATGAGGAGTACAAGAAGGCGCGCGAGGAGAAGGACTTGCGGGAGTTCCTTGCAAAGTTCAAGAAGGATCGCCAAGGCAACATCACTCCGATTGAAGAAATCAAGTTCCCTCCTTTGCAAGCCAAACAGGTTAAACCCTCTGTAAGTACTGCCTTTTCTCCTGAGCAGTGGGCTGAGATTGAAAGTCGTATTGCTGATGGTAACAATCTAGTCTATCAAACTTTCATAGAAAATACTAATGCCCAGAAGAATACATCTCAATCGACTAGTGGTAATGATGGTGTAGCTGCTAGTGTGCAAAACCCTAACCTGGCTTTACCTATCTCATCGGCGCCTCCCATGCCGATGACTTATTATCCTACTCAAACAAATCAGATTGTGGCTGCACCCGTTAATCCTATTATGAGCATGCCAGGTTCGGTGGTGACGCCGAACCAAACCCTACCTACAGCTACAACCACTCGACCATTACCAAATTATGGGTCGACATACATGCCACAATTCCTACCTACAGCTAGTAACCCTACTCCTCCTATGCCACTGCCACAAGCTTCATCGTCCACTATGGATGATGGTTTAGCTAATCTTAGAGAGGAGATGGCTAAGATGCTTCGAGAAAATTTTGGAGTTGAGTTACCTCGGAATCGGATTTACCAAAAGCCGTACCCCGAGTACTTTGATGCTATCTAGTGCCCTCCAGGATATAAAATTCCAGATTTTGTTAAGTTCAATGGAGAGGCCACAAAAACCACATGGGAGCATGTTAGTCAATACTTAGCACAACTAGGTGAGGCAGGCTCACTAAATGAGTTGAAAGTGCGTTTATTTCCTTTATCATTAACTGGTACCGCATTTTCATGGTTTTCTTCTTTGCCACATGGTTCCATTCGAGTTTGGTCGCAGCTAGAGCAGAAATTTCATGATCACTTTTATAGCGGCGACAATGAACTCAAGTTGTCACATCTAACATCAGTTAAGCAGAAGCATGATGAATCGGTCTCCGATTACGTCAAGAGATTCAGAGAAACAAAAAACCGGTGTTTTAGTTTGGTGATAACCGAGAGAGACTTGGCAGACCTAGTGCTGAGTGGTTTGAGAACTCCCATTAGAGAAAAGCTAGAAGGCTACGAGTTCCTAAATATCAACCAAGTCTTACAAAGGGCTTTGGCTCAGGAAAGCCGAAGCAAAGACCTCAAAGAAGTGCATAGATACAAAGCCGATCGTCCAAAGGTGAATATGGTGGAATATGATAGTGATCACTCGGACGATGAGGGTGATGTTTTTGCTACTGAATTTGTTTGGCCATCTAAGGCCAAACCCTTTACTTGCAATGATCTGAAACCGATTCATAAGAATCGTGATGAAGAGATGAAGTTTACTTTTAACATTGCTAAGTGTGATAGAATATTTGATGCTTTGCTGCAGGCTAAGATTATTAGAATATCTCATACTTTACCGCCGTTTGAAGAGCTGAAACGGCGTGCTTATTGCAAGTATCATAATTCTTTTTCTCATGCTACTAATGATTGCAATGTTTTTCGACGGCAGATACAATCGGCCATTAATGACGGACGATTGAACTTTTCTGAGATGCAAGTTGATAAACAGCCCTTTCCAATGAACACCATGGATTTAGAAGGGAAGAAGTTACTCATTCGGCCGGAGGTAGCCGAATCTGCTAATAAAGCTAATATCATTGTTGGTGAGCCCAGGAAAGACAAGGAGGACAACAAGGTCTTGGGGAGACAGGTTGTGCTTGATAAGCAACCCGATGGCAAGGAAGTGATCAAAATCACCATCAAGAATCCTACACTCGGGGGGCAACCGCAAGTGCAAGAAAATACTCGTGTTAAATTTGTCAAGCCCAAGAGTCCAGAAGTTGGCAAGTGGAAGAAGAATGAAGTTAAAGTGCAGCGCAAGCGGATCAAGCCAACTTTTGATATGTTGCTGTCCAAGTATGCTAACCAGTCGGCTGGTTCTAGTTTCAATCGACCGACTCATCTGAAATGACCAAGGTCACCATCAGTTGATATGTTCAGTCGGTATACAAAACCGAGTGGACCAAGGGCGCAGTTTTCAGAAGAGCAGAGGCAATCTGTGTGGAATCGACTTGATTATTCATATAATGGCCAACTCAACATCGGTGACTATCAGTCGACTGGCCAAAATATGCGACCGGATGGAAATTATCCGAGTGTAAGAATGCACCCAGGTGGAAGCTATCCAAGTGAAAAAATGTGGTCAAGTGGATTCCATCCGAGTGACATCCATCCGAGTGGAGTCCATCAGAGTAAAAAGGTGTGCCCGAGTGGAAATTTCATTCATCTGGAAAGTCGGAAAGAATGGTGTGTTAAATCACCAAGTTTTGCAGCAGTTGAGTCAGGAAAAGGCAAGGAGAAAATGGATGTTGACTCACTTATCTTGGGCACCGAAACATTCCCCATACAGCAGCCGACTGTGCATAACCACTCGACTGAGCCGATACTTTCTATCGCGCCAAAGCACTCGGCTAATGACCATGAAGCAAGCACCAACCAGGTAAAAAAGAGAGATCCTAAATACAGTCAGCCAAAGTGGTGTCCTCCAGGGCTAACAAAGACACAGAAGAGGAAACTACAGAGGTTAAGGAGTCAAGAGATGGCAGAGCAGGAGGCCGAGAAGCAAAGGGATAAGTTGTTCAATGACACTCGGCCCATGGTTCCAGCAAAACAAGTGTGGAGGCCTAAACAAATACAAGATACATCCGCTTCTACATCTATCACAGAAGTGCCTACACCACCCAAGGAGGACGATGCGACAACTATTACATTGTCTGTGACACTTCTTACTTCTCCGTCACTCGGCCAGATTTCAGAATCGGTCGATCCACTTGGAGAAGAGGTTGATATGTTGGACTATGAGTCTACACCGGTTCATGAAGGTATGGATATCAATATGGTGTATTACTTACCTGCTGAGTTTCGTGCTGTAGATGAGGAATGGGAAGTTGCTCAGCTGGATTTTGGCCCTAAAAATGCAATATTCGAGAAGCCAAAAGAACCAGTAACGCATCTGAAACCGTTATATCTCAGAGGTCATATCAATGGGTCGCCGCTCACTCGGATGCTTGTGGATGGAGGTGCTGTGGTAAATCTTATGCCCTATTCGGTCTTCAAGAAATTGGGTTTGCCTGATGAAGAATTGATCAAGACCAATATGGTGCTCAACGGATTTGAAGGCAAAGAAAGAACTGAAGCCAAAGGTGTGATGTATGTGGAGCTTACGGTCGGAAGCAAAACTTTGGCTACTGCATTCTTTGTCGCTGAGGTGCAAGGTAACTACAACGTCATACTAGGCCGTGATTGGGTTCATGCAAACTAGTGCGTACCATCCACTACGCACCAGTTTCTGATTCAATGGGTTGATGATGAAGTGGAAGTCATTCATGCAGATAATTCGGCCTGTGTTGCTTTGGCTGATGCATCGGTGGATTGGCAACATCCCAATGCTACTTGCTTGACGGGGCGTGATTTGTCAGAGTTTGATTTTCTCAGTGCGACCAAGAATGGTTTTGTGCCCGTGTCTTTAAAGCCCACTGAATGCAATCGGCTCCAAGGTATGATATGTTTAAATGGATCCTAATTCCGAGTGGTTACAAAAACGTCTTGCAAAATATCGGTCCAACGAGAACGATATGTATGAGTCTATTGAGGAGTTGGATGACATGGATAAACTTGGACAAGGTTTTACATCGGCCGATCCGTTAGAAGAGGTAGATATCGGAGACGGATCAGTCAGTCGACCGACATTTATAAACAAAAATTTGAAAGCCGATTGTAAAGCTAAATTAATCGAGCTATTGAAAGAATATGTTTGTTGCTTTGCATGGGAATATCATGAGATGCCAGGGTTGAGCCGAGAGCTAGTGGAGCATCGGTTGCCTATAAAGGCCGGTTTTAGACCTTATAAACAGTCGGCCAGAAAGTTTAATCCGAAAATATATGACCGGATCAAGGAAGAGATCGGTTGACTGCTTGAAGCTAAATTCATTCGACCTTGCAGGTATGCCGAGTGGATTTCTAACATTGTCCCAGTGGAGAAGAAGGGATCCGGCAAGTTGAGGGTGTGCATTGACTTCAGAGATGTGAATAGGGCTACACCCAAAGATGAGTATCCCATGCCAATAGCCGATATGCTTATTAATGATGCTTCTGGACATAAGGTTATTAGCTTTCTAGATGGTAATGCCGGATACAATCAAATTTTTATGGCCGAAGAGGACATGTACAAAACAGCTTTCCGATGTCCTGGTTTCCTTGGTTTATTCGAGTGGACAGTGATGACATTCGGATTGAAAAATGCTGGGGCCACATATCAGAGGGCTATGAATTTGATTTTTCATGATTTACTCGGTGTCATACTTGAAGTTTATATTGATGATATTGTTATCAAATCGGATGCTTTTGAATCTCACTTGGCCGATTTGCGTTTAGCTTTTGAAAGAATGAAAAAGTATGGACTGAAGATGAATCCTTTGAAGTGTACATTTGGCGTGTCAGCTGGCAAATTTTTGGGTTTCATTATTCATGAAGATGGCATCAAAATCGATCCCAAAAAGATAGAGGCCATACAAAAAGTGGAGGCTCCAACATGCAAGAGAGATATGCAAAAGTTCCTTGGCAAGGTCAATTATTTGAGAAGGTTCATAGCTAATCTATCAGGGAAAGTTGATGCATTTACTCCTATCCTTCGGTTAAAGAATGATGTTGATTTCACTTGGGGGCAAAACAGCAAGCAGCCTTTGATATGATCAAGAATTATTTGTGCACTCCTCCGGTGATGAAAGCACCCAAGCATAGAGAGCCTTTTAAACTTTATATCACAGCAGAGGAAGGTGTTATTCATGCTGTTTTGACTCAAGATACCGAAGGAAAAGAGCATGCCATCACATATTTGAGCAGACGTTTATTGGACGCCGAGACAAGGTATACATTTATTGAAAAACTATGTCTATGCTTATATTACGCTTGCACAAAATTGAGACATTACCTAGTGCCGAGTGCTTGTGTGGTAGCTTGTCAAACCGATGTCATTAAGTACATGTTGCATAGGCCAATTCTTAGTGGTAGAATTGGCAAGTGGGCTTATGCTTTGATTGAGTATGATTTGGCTTATGAATCTCTAAAATCCATGAAAGGCCAAATTGTTGCTAATTTTATTGTTGAACATCGGATTAATGACAAGCATGATGTTGATATGAACCTTGTTTCATTAGTACCATGGAGATTGTACTTTGATGGTTCAGTTTGTAGCAATGGCCAAGGTGTTGGTATTGTTTATATATCTCCTCATGGTGCTGTTTTTGAAGCCTCATGCCGCTTAGAATATTTTTGCACAACAATCAAGCCGAATATGAAGCATTGTTATTCGGTCTAGAGATGTTACTTGCTATAGGTGTTACACATATTGAGGCTTACGGTGATTCGTTACTAGTGGTGCAGCAAATATCCAGAGTCTTTCAGTGTTTTGACGAATCACTTAATGTTTATCTTGATAGATGTCTAGATATAATTTCTACTTTGGATTGTTTTAGCATTGCACATATATCTAGACATGACAATTGGAAAGCAAATGAGTTGGCACAGCAAGCATCTGGATATCATGTTGATCATGGCATGTTTCATATTTCTCAAAGTCCGATGTCTTGTCTTACCAGTATAGAAGAGGCCGAACAAGAACCCACTGATTCGGTCATTAACAAAAAATCTAGTGCAGATGACAATTCCGACTGGAGGAAGCCCATTGTTGCTTACTTGCGCAATTTGAGTGAAAGGGTGGACAGGGCTGTTCGGCGTATGGCTTTTAAATATACTATGAGGGACGATGACCTTTATCACCGAACAGTTGATGATGTTCTTTTAAAATGCTTGGATGAGGATCAAGCAAGAGTTGCTATGGGAGAGGTACATGAGGGCATTTGTGGTACTCACCAGTCGGCTCCTAAGATGAAATGGTTATTATGACGTGCTGGGTTTTATTGGCCGACCATGATTAATGATTGCTTCAGATATTATAAAGGGTGCGAAGCTTGTCAAAAATTTGGTGATATTCAATTGGCTCCTGCTGCTATGTTGCATCCTATTATCAAGCCGTGGCCTTTCAGAGGATGGGGTTTAGACTTTATTGGGCAAATTCATCCATCCTCCTCAAAGGGGCATCGATTCGTGTTGGTGGCGACTGATTATTTCACTAAATGGTCTGAAGCAGTACCTCTCAAGAACATGACACATACGGAGGTGATTCAATTCATAACCGAGCATATTATTCATAGATTCGGTATTCCTCAAACGTTAACTACAGATCAAGGTTCATCTTTTATGTCACACCAAGTCAGAGAGTTTGCCGAATCTTATAATATAAAGTTGCTCAATTCCTCTCCATATTATGCCCAAGCTAATGGACAAGCTGAGTCTAGCAATAAAATTTTAATCAAGCTCATCAAGAAGAAGATTGAGGATAATCCAAGGAGATGGCATGACTTGTTGTCTGAGGCATTATGGGCACATAGAATGTCAAGGCATGGTGCTACGAAAGTGACTCCATATGAGCTAGTATATGGTCAGGAGGCTGTTTTACCGGTGGAAGTAAATTTGAATGCTTTGAGAATAGCCAAACAAAATGATTTATCGGCAATAGACTTCTATAACTTGATGATGGACAACATTGACGAGGTTGCTGATAAACGTTTGGTTGCTTTGAATGCCATAGAGAGAGATAAGTTGAGGGTAGCAAGGGCTTACAATAAGAAAGTTAAGTTGAAGAATTTTCAAGTTGGTGATCTTGTCTAGAAAGTGATTCTGCCAATTGGTTCAAGAGATAGAAAATTCGGGAAGTGGTCTCCAAGTTGGGAAGGTCCTTTTAGGATTACAAGAGTCGTTCTCGGAAATTCATATTTGGTGGAATCAATACAAGGGGCATTGTTACCTCGAGCTCTCAATGGCAAACATTTGAAGAAGTACCACCCGAGTGTGTGGCAGGAAGCCTAAGTAGGCAATGGCCGATATACAATTATCGCCCTTAGCACAAACATGGCCGATACATAATTATCGCCCTGAGAAAAATAAATGGCCGATGGAGTGTTAACATCGTCCTTAGAACGAACACTATGCATATTATTTTTCGGCATGCAAGCTTTGCCGAAAAACAGGGGGGCATGTGTTGACACCTGATTTTGGCAAGATACAAAGTGAAAGGGTTTTCAACATGAGAAAATTTCATATCGTCGAGTGGAATAACTTTGATGTTTAGGCTATCGACATTCGACCTCATCTCAGTGGCCGAAGCTGTACTCCGAGTGACAAAATTTAATATTCTGAGTACTTTTCGGCTGATTACGTCCTCAACATGACCTCAGATGAAGGAGTGCTCTAAAGGAATTGTCTTCGTCTCGTCGAGACAGTCGATTTTCATATATAAATCATCTCAATCCGAGTTCATATGCAAAAGTTATAGTCAATACGGTCTGGACAGGTCAGAGACCAAAATATTACGCTTGACACCAGACACATGTTGATAAGTGTCTGATGCAATGCGTGAGCAATTCGGCCTTCAAGACGGCCTTGAATTGAAAAACCTTCAACACGGAAAAGTTTCGTCTCGTCGAGCCGATCGATTTTCATATATAATTCGTCTCAATCCGAGGTCGTATGAGACTTGGAGAGACAAATCAAGATCAGGCTATGTTTTTGGTCGAGTGAAAAACTTACCATCCGAGTAAAAACTCACTGGTCGAGTGAAAACCTACCGATTGAGTAAAAGGTCGAGTGAAAACCTACCGATCGAGTAAAAGGTCGAGTGAAAACCTACCGATTGATTAAAAGGTCGAAAGCCTACCGATGAGTAAAAAGTCGAGTGAAAACCTACCGATCGTGTAAAAGGTCGATTGAGTAAAAGGTCGAGTGAAAATTGATCGATCAAGTAAAAGATTGTCTTCCGACTGAAAATGTGGTCATCATCCGAGTGAAAGATTGTCTTTCGAGTGAAAATATAGTCATCCGAGTGAAAAGGTCTAGTCGAGTGAAAGACTCTAATATCCGAGTGGATGAGCTCAAATCCGAGTGAAACTGAACATGTGCCCAAAAGTTTATCAAGATAATCTCGGATGAAGAAGCGTTCAATACAGAAGTTGTGCGTATCATCAAGACGGTAAACTTTGGTTTTGGAGTTATCGTCATCAGAGATAGTATGTGACCTGTAAATTCACTACAACACTCGGATAATTCAGTCTACCGCAAGACCGAGTCCGACTGGAAGGTAAAAACGACCTCGAAAAGTATTCAAGATGGCTTTATTTGAAAAAGTGGTCAACATGAGAGTTGTTCGTATCATCGAGGCGCACAAGTTTGATATTTGGGCCATCTTTATCGGAGGTCATATGGAGGCTCGGCGACCTGCACAAGGAGGAAGACAGAAGTTGGGCCAGATTCAGACTGAATCCGAGTTGGAATAGAACTAGGACTCTAGGACGCGAATTGATGTAATTTTTCTTGTAAGGAAAGCCTAGATGAATCCTTTACTTGTACGGGAAGTCCAGCCGCCTCTTATATATGTTGGGGGTGACGGCCGATTGAACAACACACAATCGAACAAATCAATATACTACTTTTTCCTGTCTACTTTTTATCTCTCCACCGTTTTTCTCTCGTTCTTCGCTGTTCTTCGTGTTTGAGAGCTGCGAATCCTGAGGCTCTAGGGGCGAGCGAATCGACCTAGGGCAGCCCATAGCCTCTGCAATCCCTGACGGGGTCCCTCCCGGGTGCGCGGGGTTTCGGGTCTGCAAAAGCACCCGCCGACTGTCTTGCGTATCGCGCTGTCGGTCGGGTCTCCTTCGACGTGAGCTGCGGTGCATCACCCCCGGCGTCGAGGGTACACGTGACGTGTTCGTGTGTCAACAAGAGGTTCACATACAAATATATTATCTTGGACATCTTTTATGATTGTGAAGCACTCATTAAGTATGACATGCTAAAAGAGTTGACGTTGGACAAGGAAGACAACGTAATGGTTTATGTTTTCCGACATCTCAGTTAAAGTATATTGTCGTTGACCTTCCAAACATGTTGAGCTTGCCTTTCTCCCTCATGCTAGCCAAATTCCTTGCACCAAGTAGAGATACTACTTGTGCTTCCAAATACCCTTTAAACCCAGTTTTGCCATGAAAGTCCACCATACCTACCTATGGAGTGAGTAAGATCCCTCAAGTAAGTTGTCATCGGTGCAAGTAATAAAAATTGCTCTCTAAATATGTATGACTTATTAGTGCAGAGAAAATAAACTTTGTACGATCTTATTGTGGAAGTAATAAAAGCGATGGACTACACAAAATTGAGACATTACCTAGTGCCGAGTGCTTGTGTGGTAGCTTGTCAAACCGATGTCATTAAGTACATGTTGCATAGGCCAATTCTTAGTGGTAGAATTGGCAAGTAGGCTTATGCTTTGATTGAGTATGATTTGGCTTATGAATCTCTAAAATCCATGAAAGGCCAAATTGTTGCTAATTTTATTGTTGAACATCGGATTAATGACAAGCATGATGTTGATATGAACCTTGTTTCATTAGTACCATGGAGATTGTACTTTGATGGTTCAGTTTGTAGCAATGGCCAAGGTGTTGGTATTGTTTATATATCTCCTCATGGTGCTGTTTTTGAAGCCTCATGCCGCTTAGAATATTTTTGCACAACAATCAAGCCGAATATGAAGCATTGTTATTCGGTCTAGAGATGTTACTTGCTATAGGTGTTACACATATTGAGGCTTACGGTGATTCGTTACTAGTGGTGCAGCAAATATCCAGAGTCTTTCAGTGTTTTGACGAATCACTTAATGTTTATCTTGATAGATGTCTAGATATAATTTCTACTTTGGATTGTTTTAGCATTGCACATATATCTAGACATGACAATTGGAAAGCAAATGAGTTGGCACAGCAAGCATCTGGATATCATGTTGATCATGGCATGTTTCATATTTCTCAAAGTCCGATGTCTTGTCTTACCAGTATAGAAGAGGCCGAACAAGAACCCACTGATTTGGTCATTAACAAAAAATCTAGTGCAGATGACAATTCCGACTGGAGGAAGCCCATTGTTGCTTACTTGCGCAATTCGAGTGAAAGGGTGGACAGGGCTGTTCGGCGTATGGCTTTTAAATATACTATGAGGGACGATGACCTTTATCACCGAACAGTTGATGATGTTCTTTTAAAATGCTTGGATGAGGATCAAGCAAGAGTTGCTATGGGAGAGGTACATGAGGGCATTTGTGGTACTCACCAGTCGGCTCCTAAGATGAAATGGTTATTATGACGTGCTGGGTTTTATTGGCCGACCATGATTAATGATTGCTTCAGATATTATAAAGGGTGCGAAGCTTGTCAAAAATTTGGTGATATTCAATTGGCTCCTGCTGCTATGTTGCATCCTATTATCAAGCCGTGGCCTTTCAGAGGATGGGGTTTAGACTTTATTGGGCAAATTCATCCATCCTCCTCAAAGGGGCATCGATTCGTGTTGGTGGCGACTGATTATTTCACTAAATGGTCTGAAGCAGTACCTCTCAAGAACATGACACATACGGAGGTGATTCAATTCATAACCGAGCATATTATTCATAGATTCGGTATTCCTCAAACGTTAACTACAGATCAAGGTTCATCTTTTATGTCACACCAAGTCAGAGAGTTTGCCGAATCTTATAATATAAAGTTGCTCAATTCCTCTCCATATTATGCCCAAGCTAATGGACAAGCTGAGTCTAGCAATAAAATTTTAATCAAGCTCATCAAGAAGAAGATTGAGGATAATCCAAGGAGATGGCATGACTTGTTGTCTGAGGCATTATGGGCACATAGAATGTCAAGGCATGGTGCTACAAAAGTGACTCCATATGAGCTAGTATATGGTCAGGAGGCTGTTTTACCGGTGGAAGTAAATTTGAATGCTTTGAGAATAGCCAAACAAAATGATTTATCGGCAATAGACTTCTATAACTTGATGATGGACAACATTGACGAGGTTGCTGATAAACGTTTGGTTGCTTTGAATGCCATAGAGAGAGATAAGTTGAGGGTAGCAAGGGCTTACAATAAGAAAGTTAAGTTGAAGAATTTTCAAGTTGGTGATCTTGTCTAGAAAGTGATTCTGCCAATTGGTTCAAGAGATAGAAAATTCGGGAAGTGGTCTCCAAGTTGGGAAGGTCCTTTTAGGATTACAAGAGTCGTTCTCGGAAATTCATATTTGGTGGAATCAATACAAGGGGCATTGTTACCTCGAGCTCTCAATGGCAAACATTTGAAGAAGTACCACCCGAGTGTGTGGCAGGAAGCCTAAGTAGGCAATGGCCGATATACAATTATCGCCCTTAGCACAAACATGGCCGATACATAATTATCGCCCTGAGAAAAATAAATGGCCGATGGAGTGTTAACATCGTCCTTAGAACGAACACTATGCATATTATTTTTCGGCATGCAAGCTTTGCCGAAAAACAGGGGGGCATGTGTTGACACCTGATTTTGGCAAGATACAAAGTGAAAGGGTTTTCAACATGAGAAAATTTCATATCGTCGAGTGGAATAACTTTGATGTTTAGGCTATCGACATTCGACCTCATCTCAGTGGCCGAAGCTGTACTCCGAGTGACAAAATTTAATATTCTGAGTACTTTTCGGCTGATTACGTCCTCAACATGACCTCAGATGAAGGAGTGCTCTAAAGGAATTGTCTTCGTCTCGTCGAGACAGTCGATTTTCATATATAAATCATCTCAATCCGAGTTCATATGCAAAAGTTATAGTCAATACGGTCTGGACAGGTCAGAGACCAAAATATTACGCTTGACACCAGACACATGTTGATAAGTGTCTGATGCAATGCGTGAGCAATTCGGCCTTCAAGACGGCCTTGAATTGAAAAACCTTCAACACGGAAAAGTTTCGTCTCGTCGAGCCGATCGATTTTCATATATAATTCGTCTCAATCCGAGGTCGTATGAGACTTGGAGAGACAAATCAAGATCAGGCTATGTTTTTGGTCGAGTGAAAAACTTACCATCCGAGTAAAAACTCACTGGTCGAGTGAAAACCTACCGATCGAGTAAAAGGTCGAGTGAAAACCTACCGATCGAGTAAAAGGTCGAGTGAAAACCTACCGATTGATTAAAAGGTCGAAAGCCTACCGATGAGTAAAAAGTCGAGTGAAAACCTACCGATCGTGTAAAAGGTCGATTGAGTAAAAGGTCGAGTGAAAATTGATCGATCAAGTAAAAGATTGTCTTCCGACTGAAAATGTGGTCATCATCCGAGTGAAAGATTGTCTTTCGAGTGAAAATATAGTCATCCGAGTGAAAAGGTCTAGTCGAGTGAAAGACTCTAATATCCGAGTGGATGAGCTCAAATCCGAGTGAAACTGAACATGTGCCCAAAAGTTTATCAAGATAATCTCGGATGAAGAAGCGTTCAATACAGAAGTTGTGCGTATCATCAAGACGGTAAACTTTGGTTTTGGAGTTATCGTCATCAGAGATAGTATGTGACCTGTAAATTCACTACAACACTCGGATAATTCAGTCTACCGCAAGACCGAGTTCGACTGGAAGGTAAAAACGACCTCGAAAAGTATTCAAGATGGCTTTATTTGAAAAAGTGTTTAACATGAGAGTTGTTCGTATCATCGAGGCGCACAAGTTTGATATTTGGGCCATCTTGATCGGAGGTCATATGGAGGCTCGGCGACCTGCACAAGGAGGAAGACAGAAGTTGGGCCAGATTCAGACTGAATCCGAGTTGGAATAGAACTAGGACTCTAGGACGCGAATTGATGTAATTTTTCTTGTAAGGAAAGCCTAGATGAATCCTTTACTTGTACGGGAAGTCCAGCCGCCTCTTATATATGTTGGGGGTGACGGCCGATTGAACAACACACAATCGAACAAATCAATATACTACTTTTTCCTGTCTACTTTTTATCTCTCCACCGTTTTTCTCTCGTTCTTCGCTGTTCTTCGTGTTTGAGAGCTGCGAATCCCGAGGCTCTAGGGGCGAGCGAATCGACCTAGGGCAGCCCATAGCCTCTGCAATCCCTGACGGGGTCCCTCCCGGGTGCGCGGGGTTTCGGGTCTGCAAAAGCACCCGCCGACTGTCTTGCGTATCGCGCTGTCGGTCGGGTCTCCTTCGACGTGAGCTGCGGTGCATCACCCCCGGCGTCGAGGGTACACGTGACGTGTTCGTGTGTCAACAAGAGGTTCACATACAAATATATTATCTTGGACATCTTTTATGATTGTGAAGCACTCATTAAGTATGACATGCTAAAAGAGTTGACGTTGGACAAGGAAGACAACGTAATGGTTTATGTTTTCCGACATCTTAGTTAAAGTATATTGTCGTTGACCTTCCAAACATGTTGAGCTTGCCTTTCTCCCTCATGCTAGCCAAATTCCTTGCACCAAGTAGAGATACTACTTGTGCTTCCAAATACCCTTTAAACCCAGTTTTGCCATGAAAGTCCACCATACCTACCTATGGAGTGAGTAAGATCCCTCAAGTAAGTTGTCATCGGTGCAAGTAATAAAAATTGCTCTCTAAATATGTATGACTTATTAGTGCAGAGAAAATAAACTTTGTACGATCTTATTGTGGAAGTAATAAAAGCGACGGACTGCATAATAAAGGTCCACATACAAGGGGCAATATAAAGTGACGTTCTTTTGCATTAAGATTTCGTGCATCAACCCTAAACGCGCATGACAACCTCTGCTTCCCTCTGCGAAGCGCCTATCTTTTACTTTAAGTTTTTACTTTATGCTTGAGTCAAGGTGATCCTCACCTTTCCCTTCTTCATTTTATCCTTTGGCAAGCTCCTTGTGTTTGAAAGATCATGATATATATATCCAATTGGATGTAAGTGAGCATGGGCTATTACTGTTGACATCACCTAAAGGTGAATACATTGGGAGGCAACACAATAGGCCCCTATCTTTCTCAGTGTCCGATTGAAACTCCATAACCACAAGTATTGCGTGAGTGTTAGCAATTGTAGAAGACTATATGATAGTTGAGTATGTGAACTTGCTGAAAATATCTTCTTGATTCTTTCTGATGTTATGATAAATTGCAATTGCTTCAATGATTGAGATTATAGTTTGTTAGTTCTCAATGAATTTTCTGAACCATGCTTGACATTGTGACTAGATTGTTACTTGATCATGAAAAGTTTTATGAGATAAGCTACTATTATGACACATTTTGATGCTAGAAAAGGTGATTGAAATTATCACTGATCAAAATTGTGCACCTGCTAGCATTCACACTTCATAAATTATTTCTTTTATCATTTACCTACTCGAGGACGAGCAGGAATTAAGCTTGGGGATGCTGATACGTCTCCAATGTATCTATAATTTATGAAGTATTCATGCGATTATATTGTCCATCTAGGATGTTTTATAAGCGTTTATGTGTCATTTTATATGATTTTTGGGACTAACTTATTAACCTAGAGCCCAGTGCCAGTTTCTGTTTTCTCCTTGTTTTAGTGTTTTACAGAAAAGGGATACCAAACGGAGTCCAATTGACATGCCAATTTTTGAGAATTTTTTTTGGACCAAAAGAAGACCACGGAGCATCGGAGTTGGGCCAGGGGAGTCCCGGGCTGCCCACGAGACAGGCCCCCCCCCCCCCCCCGAGGGGGGGGGGAGGTGCCCTCCTATCTCGTGGACAACCCGGAGGCCCCCTTGACGTGAAACCAACGCCAAAAATTCCTATAAATACTGAAACCTTCGGGAATTAACCTAGATCGGAAGTTCCGCTGCCGCAAGCCTCTGTAGCCACGAGAAATCAATCTAGGCCCTCTTTGGCACCCTGCCGGAGGGGGCCATCATCACCGGAGGCCATGGAGGAGGATCTCGGAGGGGCCATCATCTCCATGATGGCCAAGGACCAGAGGGGGAAAGCCATGGAGGAGGAAGCACAAGGGGGAGAACCTCTCCTCCTCTCTCTTGGTGGCACCGGAGTGCCATCGGGAGGGGAGTCATCGCCGCGGTGATCGTCTTCATCAACATCACCATCATCATCACCATCCTCATCTCTTTTGCGCGGTCCACTCTCCCACACCCCGCTGTAATCCCTACTTGTATATGGTGCTTTATGCCACATATTATGATTCAATGATGTGTTGCCATCTTATGATGTTTTGAGTAGATATCTTTTGTCTTTGAGTTGATTGATGATCTAGATTGGTACGAGTTGTATGTTTTATTTTGGTGCTGTCCTATGGTGCCCTCCGTGTCGCGCAAGCGTGAGGGATTCCCGCTGTAGGGTGTTGCAATACGTTCATGATTCGCTTATAGTGGGTTGCTAGAGTGACAGAAGCTTAAACCTGAGTAAGGGGGTTGTTGCGTATGGGACAAAAGGGGACTTGATGCTTTAATGCTATGGTTGGGTTTTACCTTAATGAATCTTTTAGTATTTACGGATGCTTGCTAGAGTTTCCAATCATAAGAGCATACGATCCATGTAGGAAAAGTATGTTAGTTTATGCCTCTCCCTCATATGAAATTGGAATGACGACTATCGATCTTGTTAACAATTGCTTGGGACAATTCCGCACACCGATCCACCATTATTCCACAGTTGCTATTTATATTTTTTAGTAATATATTCTAACTTTATGATAACAGCACCTACTTTTATATTTTAGCTCTCCGATATAATACAAAGTTATCCTCTTTATACCCACAACACGGTTTTATTTCTTGTTTCTAATTAGAAGCAAACGTTTAGTACATGTAGAGTCGTATCGGTGGCAGATAGGGCTTGAGAGAATATTGATCTTACCTTTAGCTCCTTGTGGGTTCGACACTCCATACTTATCACTTCCACCTTTGGGAATTGCTACGATGATTCCCTGCACTTGGGGATTATCAAGCTCTTTTCTGGCGCCGTTGCCGCGGAGCAATAGCGTGGGGTTGATGTTCTCCTGTGTGCTTGTGTGCATATTTCACGGGTGTTTGCTCAAGTCAAGACATTGCAAGTACCTATCACAAACTCATCTCCCTCGCATTACATTATTTGCCATTTGCCTCTCGTTTTCCTCTCCCCCACTTCACCTTTGCCGTTTTATTCGCCCTCTCTTTCCCGTTCGCCTCTCTCTTTCGCTTGCTCCTCGCATTTTCTGCCATTATGTCTGAAAAGTGGGAGATTATCGTTGATATGGACAATAATAATAACATGGAAAATTCTGATGCTCCTGCTGAAGAACCCACTATCTTACATACTAAAAAAATTCGAATCGGTAATGGTAATATTATTGGAAAAGGAGTTATTCAAGATTTCTTTACTTGTGCTGGTGCTTTACCTTCTATTGGTGGTTCTATTCTTCATAGAACTAGTAGTCTTGCGGATGCTATCGCCATGCTTATTGTTGAACTTGAAAGGCAGTTTATGCACATGCACCCTTGCATACAAAGGATTTTCCTAGAATTTTCTAATATTGAGCATTCTTCTGTTAAGCGCGCCACTACTATCTTTTTGGCACATGAGTTTAGATTTATAATAAAATAGGCCAAATAAATCTTTGCGCACTATAGGGTGGATGCTGGCCGTCCTCCCATAGAGTAAATCCTCTTTGATCAAGAGGTAATAATGCGTTTTCAATCTTTAGACTATGTTGCTTTTAATGAAAACCTCAGAAAAAGGTTCCTACCAATGTTCTAGTTGATAGAATTTCCGAACTTAATAATGATTTTGCTATTCGAAGTAATGAGTTAGGATATTCTCTTGAGTATAGGCTTACGAAGTTCTGCCAAAAGAATGCTTATAATGATGAATTAGTTGTGCAATATGAAGGGCCAAAGGAGGAACCCATACCTCCCAAGATTGATCTTGGGGACTTCTGTCCTATTAAATTTAGCCCTTTTGATTACTTTTGCTTGCCTCAAAGAGAACTTGCTGCTGAACATAGGGAATATGAAATGACTTTTCGTGATCTATCTTATTATTATGGCAATACTTAGATCTATTCTCGCTTTTATGCCTAACTAGGGGCGTTAAACGATAGCGCTAGTTGGGAGGAAACCCAATTTTATTTTTGTTTATTGCTTTTTGATTCTGTTTAGTAATAAATATTTCATCTAGCATCTGTTTAGATGTGGTTTTATGTTTTAATTAGTGTTTGTGCCAAGTAGAACCTATAGGACAACCTAGGGTGATAGTTAATTTGATTCTGCTGAAAAACAGAAACTTTTGCACGCACGAGAATAATTTAGTAAATCACAGAAACGTGATTTTGCGTTGATTCTTTTTGCAGTAGATCAATAGACAAATTTCCCAGGACTTCCTATTTTGGTAGGATTTTTAGAGTTCCAGAAGTATTCGAAAGTTACAGATTTCTACAGACTGTTCTGTTTTTACAGATTCTGTTTTTCGTGTGTTGCTTGCTTATTTTGACGCATCTATGGCTAGTATCGGGGGGTATGAACCATAGAGAAGTTGGAATACAGTAGGTTTAACACCCATATAAGTAAAGAATGAGTTCATTACAGTACCTTATGTGGTGGTTTTTCTTTCTTGCACTAACGGAGCTTATGAGATTTCCTGTTGAGTTTTGTGTTGTGAAGTTTTCAAGTTTTGGGTAAAGATTTGATGGACTATGGTATAAGAAGTGGCAAGAGCCTAAGCTTGGGGATGCCCATGGCACCCCAAGATATTCAAGGATAACCAAGAGCCTAAGCTTGGGGATGCCCCGGAAGGCATCCCCTCTTTCGTCTTCGTCTATCGGTAACTTTACTTGGAGCTATATTTTTATTCGCCACATGATATGTGTTTTGCTTGGAGCGTCTTGTATGATATGAGTCTTTGCTTTTTAGTTTACCACAATCATGCTTGCTGTACACACCTTTTGGGAGAGACACATATGATTTGGAATTTATTAGAATACTCTATGTGCTTCACTTATATCTTTTGACCTAGATAACTTTTGCTCTAGTGCTTCACTTATATCTTTTTAGAGCACGGCGGTGCCTTTATTTTGTAGAAATTGTTGATCTCTCATGCTTCACCTATATCATTTTGAGAGTCTTTTAGAACAGCATGGTATTTGCTATGGTTATAAATTTGGTCCTAGAATGATTAGCATCCAAGTTGGGTATAATAAAAACTATCATAGAAAGTGCATTAAACACTATGATCAATTTGATGCTTGATAATTGTTTTGAGATATAAAGGTGGTAATGTTAGAGTCATGCTAGTTGGGTAATTATGAAATTAATAAATACTTGTGTTGGAGTTGGCAAGTCCTGTAGCATGCACGTATGGTAAAAGTTGTGTGACAAATTTACTGCATGGGGTGCTCTTTTAATCGTCTTCCTTATGAGTGGAGGTCGGGATCGCGCGATGGTTAACTCCTACCAACCCTTCCCCTAGGATCATGCATAGTAGACTTTGCTTAGAGGGAAAGTAGACTTTTGCAATAAGTATGTGAGTTATTTATGACTAATGTGAGTCCATGGATTATACGCACTCTCACCCTTCCACCATTGCTAACCTCTATTATACTGCGCAATTTTTGCCGGTATCATGCACCCACCATTTACCTTCCTCAAAACAGCCACCATGCCTACCTATTATGGCATTTCCATAGCCATTCCGAGATATATTGCCATGCAACTTTCCACTGTTCCATTTATTATGACACGCCCCATCATTGTCATATTGCTCTTTGCATGATCATGTAGTTGACATCGTATTCGTGGCGAGGCCACCTTCGTAATTTTTCATACATGTCACTCTTGATTGATTGCATATCCCGGTACACCGCCGGAGGCATTCTCGTAGAGTCATATTTTGTGCTAAGTATTGAGTTGTAATTTTTGAGTTGTCAATCAATAAAAGTGTGATGTTCTTCATTATTAGAGCATTGTCCCAAGTGAGGAAAGGATGATGAAGACTATGATTCCCCCACAAGTCGGGATGAGACTTCGGACTTTAGAAAAAAAGTAAAATAGGCCAAAGAAGCCCAAATAAAAAATAGAAAAAAGAGGCCAAAGAAGCCCACCAAATAAAAAAAGAAAAAAATGAGATAAAAGAGAGAAGGGACAATGTTACTATATTTTTTCCCACTTGTGCTTCAAAGCAGCACCATGATCTTCATGATAGAGAGTCTCCTATGTTGTCACTTTCATATACTAGTGGGAATTTTTCATTATAGAACTTGGATTGTATATTCCAATGGTGGGCTTCCTCAAAATTCCCTAGGTCTTCGTGAGCAAGAAAGTTGGATGCACACCCACTTAGTTTATTTTGTTGAGCTTTCATATATTTATAGCTCTAGTGCATCCGTTGTATGGCAATCCCTACTCACTCACATTGATATCTATTAATGGGCATCTCCATAGCCCGTTGATACGCCTAGTTGATGTGAGACTATCTTCTCCCTTTTTGTCTTCACAACCACCACCCTATTCCACATATAGTGCTATGTCCATGGCTTGCGCTCATGTATTGCGTAAGAGTTGAAAAGGCTAAAGCGCGTTAAAAAGTATGAACCAATTGCTTGGCTGAAGCCGGGGTTGTGTATGATGGGAGTATTTTTTGCAATGAAAATGAAGCATGGCCTAACTATATGATTTTGTAGGGATAAGCTTTCTTTGGCTATGCTATTTTGATAAGACATGATTACTTGTTAGTATGCTTGAAGTATTACTATTTTTATGTTTTATGGACTTTTATCTTGAATCATTTGAATCTGAACAATCATGCCACAATAAAGAAAATTACATTGAGAATTATGCTAGGTAACATTCCACATCAAAAAGTTTGTTTTTATCATTTACCTACTCAAGGACGAGCAGGAATTAAGCTTGGGGATGCTTGATACGTCTCCAACGTATCTATAATTTTTGATTGTTCCATGCTATTATATTACCCATTTTGGATGTTTATGGGCTTTACTTTACACTTTTATATCATTTTGGGACTAACCTACTAACCGGAGGCCCAGCCCGAATTGCTGTTTTTTTGCCTATTTCAGTGTTTCGAAGAAAAGGAATATCAAACGGAGTAGAAACGGAATGAAACCTTCGGAGCGATCTTTTTGGAACGAACGCAAACCAGGAGACTTGGAGTGGACGTCAAGAAGTAGCCGAGGCAGCCACAAGGCAGGAGGGCGCGCCCTAGGGGGGTAGGCGCGCCCCCACCCTTGTGGGCCCATCGTGGATCCCCTGACCTACCTCCTTTGCCTATATATATCCACGTACCCCGAAAACATCCAGGAGCACCACGAAAAACTATTTCCACCGCCGCAACCTTCTGTATCCGTGAGATCCCATCTTGGAGCCTTCGCCGACGCTCCGTCGGAGGGGGAATCTACCATGGAGGGCCTCTACATCATCTCCAAGGCCTCTCCAATGAGTTGTGAGTAGTTTACCACAGACCTTTGGGTCCATAGTTATTAGCTAGATGGCTTCTTGTCTCTCTTTGAATCTCAATACAAAGTTCTCCTCGATCTTCTTGGAGATCTATTCGATGTAACTCTTTTTGTGGTGTGTTTGTCGAGATCCGATCAATTGTGGGTTTATGATCAAGTTTATCTATGAGAAATAATTGAATCTTCTCTGAATTCTTTTATGTGTGATTGGTTATCTTTGCAAGTCTCTTCGAATTATCAGTTTGGTTTGGCCTACTAGATTGATCTTTCTTGCAATGGGATAAGTGCTTAGCTTTGGGTTCAATCTTGCGGTGCCCTTTCCCAGTGACAGGAGGGGCAGCAAGGCACATATTGTATTGTTGCCATCGAGGATAAAAAGATGGGATTTATATCATACTGCATGAGTTTATCCCTCTACATCATGTCATCTTGCTTAATGCGTTACTCTGTTCTTATGAACTTAATACTCTAGATGCGGGCAGGAGTCGGTCTATGTGTGGAGTAATAGTAGTAGATGTAGAATCGTTTCAATCTACTTGTTGCGGACGTGATGCCTATATACATGATCATGCCTAGATAATCTCATAACTATGCACTTTTCTATCAATTGCTCGACAGTAATTTGTTCACCCACTGTAATACGTATGCTATCTTGAGAGAAGCCACTAGTGAAACCTATGGCCCCCAGGTCTATCTTTTATCATATAAGTTTCCCATCTACTTTTATTTGCATCTTTTATTTTCCAATCTATATCATAAAAATACCAAAAATATTTATCTTATCTTATTATCTCTAACAGATCTCACTTTTGCAAGTTTCCGTGAAGGGATTGACAACCGCTTTATCGCGTTGGTTGTGAGGTTCTTGTTTGTTTGTGTAGGTACGGGCGACTTTTGAGGAGCTTCCTACTGGATTGATACCTTGGTTCTCAAAAACTGAGGGAAATACTTACGCTACTTTGCTGCGTCACCCTTTCCTCTTCAAGGGAAAACCAATGCAGTGGTCAAGATTAGTACACAACCAACCCGAGCAGCAACATCCTCAAGGACTTCCTAACCGCCCACCGACAACACACCAAAAGTGACCGGCAGACTAGGCCCAAAAAGCGAGGACCCACCACCAACCCGACTACATTGCACGAGAGATATGGCTGAAAGCAGGCTAATAACCAAGCGAGAGAGACCCGGCGCGGACCAATAACAAGCACATGAGGCCGCTGACAACACTCCAAAAGTATCGGACAAGCAATGTCGGGATCTCGGCTACACACTAGCCTACCCTGCTACAATGCCGATGCACTCCATGCATCTATTTACCAAGAATGCATAAATAAATCTATGGTGTTAGAGGATTGGTAGATGTTTTCACATGTTTTTCGCTCTGCACTCCATGGAGCAATTTTTGTACCATGGCCTTTTGTAATATACTCCCATAAGTCACAGTATTTAGCGACCGATGCAGGATGACTATGATTAGGGCTGGAATTCGAGCCGAGTCGAGCTAGCTCGGCTCGACTCGCTAGAGCTCGTTTCGTTAACGAGCTAGCTCTACTCGACTCGTTACTATAACGAGCTCAAACCCAAGATTGGCTCGACTCGTATAACTCGCGAGCTGGCTCGTTTAGCTTGTTAAGCTCGTTAAAGATATGAACATAAAACCCACAAATATGATAAAAATGATTATGTATATATTAAACATATATATCACTAACAATTGTACTTTCCCTGTAACACATGAGTCTCCTGGGTGGCTGGGTCTTGTGTTGTGTGCCTGGGACGCAGGGTGCTGAGTGGCATATCTTTATTTTTTGGATTTGGAGTGGCTGATCTTTTATATTGGGCCTAACGAGTTACACGAGTACTTGTGAGATTGGCTCATTTAACTTGGTCTATAAACAATCTTAAACTAAAGCTCGACTCAACTCGTTATTCTTCGAGTTCGAGTCGATTCGAGCTGAGTCACAAGCTACTTGTTTAGCTCGCGAGCTTCGAGCTTTTTTTTCCAGCCCTAAATATGATCTTTGGAAAAGTATTCCTTCAACTCGATCCAGCTACAGTCTGCATTGACTGGTGTAGTTAGGATGTTATCCGGGTTGTAATTTGGGTAGCGGGCCTGTTAGGGCATATTTCTTACTTAGTGGTTTTGGTGATTGATGACAATACTTTTGCGGACTAATCGTGTGCATTGAGCATTTTAGATGTTCCATCATAAGGCACAAGACGATTACTGCCCCTCAAAGCCAGTTACAGAAGATGGTTTATTTTCCTACGTTTCTTTTCAGTGGATTTGAGTCATAGGATAAACTGTACTATCAAGAGGGGGTCCGCTTCAAAAAGGTTTGGATGGAATCATCACGTACACACTCATATTGCACCCTTGTCATCTTTCTGCTTCTTTGGGTTTGTCCCTCTATTTTGCTGAAGAGGTTGTGGAGAGCCGCTAGCGGTACTACCACGGGCGGCAGCAGTAGTACCGCTTGTTAGCGGTAGTATCACTGCTAGTTCCGCTTGCACTACCGCTCTCTGCTCTGTGATATGTCTCCAACGTATCTATAATTTTTGATTGTTCCATGCTATTATATTATCTGTTTTGGATGTTTTATGCATTATTATGCTATTTTATATTATTTTTGGGACTAACCTATTAACCTAGAGCCCAGTGCCAGTTCCTATTTTTTCCTTGTTTTAGAGTTTCGCAGAAAAGGGATACCAAATGGAATGAAACTTTCGCGATGATTTTTCTTGGACCAGAAGACATTCAGAGGACTTGGAGTGCACGTCAGGGAAGCCACGAGGCGGCCACAAGGACGAAGGGTGTGCCCTCACCCTTGTGGGCCCTTCATGACTCCATCGACCTATTTCTTCCGCCTATATATTCTCAAATTTCCCAAAACCTACAAGGGAGCCACGAAAACACTTTTCCACCGCTGCAACCTTCTGTACCTGTAAGATCCCGTCTAGGGTCCTTTTCCGGCATCCTGTCGGAGGTGGATTTGATCACGGAGGGCTTCTACATCTTGCCTTTCCGATGAAGTGTGCATAGTTTACCTCAGAACTATGGGTCCATAGCTAGTAGCTAGATGTCTTCTTCTCTCTCTTTGATTCTCAATACCATGTTCTCCTCGATGTTCTTGGAGATCTACTCAATGTAATACTCTTTTGCAGTGTGTTTGCTGAGATCCGATAAATTGTGGATTTACGATCAGCTTATCTATGGATATTATTTGAATCTCCTCTGAATTCTTATATGCATGATTTGATATCTCTGCAAGTCTCTTAGAACTATCGATTTGGTTTGGCCAACTAGATTGGTTTTTCTTGCAATGGGAGAAGTGCTTAGCTTTGGGTTCAATCTTGCGGTGCTCGATCCTAGTGAGAGAAGGGGCACCGACACATATTATATTGTTGCCATCGAGGTAACAAGATGGGGTTTATATCATATTGCTTGAGTTTATCCCGCTACATCATGTCATATTACTTAATGTGTTACGCTGTTCTTCATGAACTTAATACTCTAGATGGAGGCAGGAGTCGGTCGATGTGTGGAGTAATAGTAGTAGATGCAGGCAGGAGTTGGTCTACTTGATATGGACGTGATGCCTATATTCATGATCATTGCCTTAGATATTGTCATAACTTTGCGCTTTTCTATCAATTGCTCGGCAGTAATTTGTTCACCCACCATAATATTTTCTATCATGAGAGAAGCCTCTATGGGACCTATGGCCCCCAGGTCTACTTTCCATCATATAAGTTTCCGATCTACAATTTTAGTTTCCTATTTACTTTCTTTGCAATCTTTTACTTTCTGTTCCATAAACCAAAAAATACAAAAAATATTACTTTACCGTTTATCCATCTCTATCAGATCTCACTTTGCAAATAACCGTGAAGGGATTGACAACCCCTTATCACGTCGGGTGCAAGTTGGTGTTTGTTTGTGCAGGTATTCGGTGACTTGCGCATTGTCTCCTACTGGATTGATACATTGGTTTTCAAAAGCTGAGGGAAATACTTACTCTACTTTGCTGCATCACACTTTCCTCTTCAAGGGAAAAACCAACGCGGGCTCAAGAAGTAGCAGGAAGAATTTCTGGCGCCGTTGCCTGGGAGATCTATGCCAAGCAAGACATACCAAGTACCCATCATAAACTCTCATCTCTCGCATTACATTATTTGCCATTCGCCTCTCGTTTTCTTCTTACCCACTTCTAAAATGATTTTCGAAAAAAGCACCTTTTCTTCGCCCCTCTTCCATTCGTATTCTTCACTTGATTCTTGTGCGCTCGTGTGTTGGATTGCCTGCTTTGTCATGATGACTCAACCAAAAAATGTTGATCCTCACTTTAGGAGGTTGGAAGAAATTGAAAATAATGTTAGGAGCTTCATATCTTTGCAATTTGAGCATAATAATTAGTTTAGAAACGAGCTCAAGGAGCAGAAAAGTTTGATGGAATATATGAATAAAGAGCTTGATGATATGTCTAAGGATTTTATGGTTTGAGATCTCAGTTTGCTCATCTTTAAAATTTAGTAGGCTAAATTTCTCATAAACAAGCTACCTTGGTAAATAAGATGGCCGCTAAACCAGAATCTTTAAATAATGATGAAGATCTTAAAGTGATTGATGTGACTCCTATTGAATCTTTGTTTTCCAATATAAATCTTGATAAAGATGGGACTGGAGATGAGTCAACTTTAGTTAAAAATTGTCCCAATGTTTCGGAGTTATTAGATCTTGATGCAAAAATTGATAAAAGTGAGATTGGAGAGGTCAAAACTTAGTAGAAATGAACCCACTCTTTTGGATTTCAAGAAATTTAATTATGATAATTGTCCTTTAATACATTTTATTTCCTTGTTGCAATCCATGTTGAATTCCCCTCATGCTTATAATCAAAACAAAGCTTTTACTAAACATACCGTTGATGTTATGATGCAATCTTTTGAAGAAAAGCTTGAATTGGAAGTTTCTATCCCCAGAAAACTCTATGATGAGTGGGAATATACTATTAAAATTAAGAATAAAGATTATTAATGCCATGCTTTGTGTGATTTGGGTTCTAGTGTTTCCACGATTCCAAAAACTTTTGTGTGATGTGTTAGGTTTCCGTGAATTTGATGATTGTTCTTTAAATTTGCATCTTGCGGATTCAACTATTAAGAAACCTATTGGAAGGATTAATGAGGTTCTTATTGTTGAAAATAGGAATTATGTGCCCGTAGATTGCATTGTTCTTGATATAGATTGCAATCCCACATGTCTTATTATTCTTGGTAGACCTTTCCTTAGAACGATTGGTGCAATAATTGATATGAAACAAGGAAACATTAGATTTCAATTTCCGTTAAGGAAGGGCATGGAGCACTTTCTAAGAAAGAAAATTAAATTGCCTTATGAATCTATTATGAGAGCCACTTGTGGATTGCATACCAAAGATGATAATACCTAGATCTATTCGAGTTTTATGCCTAGCTAAGGGCGTTAAACAATAGTGCTTGTTGGGAGGCAACCCAATTTTATTTTTGTTTTTGCTTTTAGTTTATGTTTTGCAATAAATATTTCATCTACCCTCTGGTTAGATGTGGTTTTGTGTTTTAATTAGTGTTTGTGCCAAGTAAGACCTTTGGGATAGCTTACGGTGATAGTTGTTTTGATCCTGCTGAGAAACAGAAACTTTTGCGCCCAGGAAAATAATTTTCATAATTCACAGAAGCGTGCTTTTGATCTGATTCTTTTAGAACTGGATTTGTACATAAATTTCTCAGGCTGTCCTAATTTTTCAGAATTTGTGGAGTTGTAGAAGTATTCGAAAGTTACAAATTGCTACAGACTGTTCTATTTTTGACAGATTCTGTTTTCTATGTGCTGTTTGCTTATTTTGATGAATCTATGGCTAGTATTGGGGGTATGAACCATGGAAAAATTGGAATAGAGTACATATTACACCAATATAAATAAATAATGAGTTCACAACAGTACCATAAAGTGGTGATTTATTTTCTTATACTAACGGAGCTTATGAGATTTTCTGTTGAGTTTTGTGTTGGGAAGTTTTCAAGTTTTGGGTAAGGATTTGATGGACTATGGAATAAAGAGTGGCAAGAGCCTAAGCTTGGGGATGCCCAAGGAACCCCAAGGTAATATTCAAGTACAACCAAGAGCCTAAGCTTGGGGATGCCCTGGAAGGCATCCCCTCTTTCGTCTTCATCTATCGATAACTTTAGTTGAGGCTATATTTTTATTCACCACATGATATGTGTTTTGCTTGGAGCGTCTTGTATGATTTGAGTCTTTTATTTTTAGTTTGCCACAATCATCCTTTCTATACACACCTTTTGAGGGAGACATGCATGAATCGTGATTTATTAGAATACTCTTTGTGCTTCACTTATATCTTTTGAGCTAGACAATTTTGCTCTAGTGCTTCACTTATATCTTTTTAGAGCACAGCGGTGGTTTTATTTTATAGAAATTGATGAACTCTCTTACTTCACTTGTATTATTTTGAGAGTCTCTAAACAGCATGGTAATTTGCTTTGGTTATAAAATTTAGTCCTAATATGATAGGCATCCAAGAGGGATATAATAAAAACTTTCATATAAAGTGCATTGAATACTATGAGAAGTTTGATTCCTCATGATTGTTTTGAGATATAAAGATGGTAATATTAGAGTCATGCTAGTGAGTAGTCGTAAATTTGATAAATACTTGTGTTAAGGTTTGTGATTCCCGTAGCATGCACGTATGGTGAACCGTTATGTGATGAAGTCGGAACATGATATTTTTATTGATTGTCTTCCTTATGTGGCGGTCGGGGACGAGCGATGGTCTTTTCCTACCAATCTATCCCCCTAGGAGCATGCGCGTAGTACTTCGCTTTGATAACTTATAGATTTTTGCAGTAAGTATATGAGTTATTTATGAATAATGTTGAGTCCATGGATTATACGCACTCTCACCCTTCCATCGTTGCTAGCCTCTCTTGTGTCGCGCAACTTTCACCGGTACCAAACACCCACCATATACCTTCCTCAAAACAGCCACCATACCTACCTATTATGGCATTTCCATAGCCATTCCAAGATATATTTCCATGAAACTTTCCACTGTTTCGTTTATTATGACACGTTCCATCATTGTCATATTGCTATGCATGATCATGTAGTTGACATCGTATTTGTGGCGAAGCCACACTTCATAATTCTTTCATACATGTCACTCTTGATTCATTGCACATCCAAGTACACCGCCTGAGGCATCCACATAGAGTCATATTTTGTTCTAAGTATCGAGTTGTAAATCTTGAGTTGTAAGTAAATAAAAGTGTGATATTCTTCATTATTAGAGCATTGTCCCATGTGAGGAAAGGATGATGGAGACTATCATTCCCCCACCAGTCGGGATGAGACTTCGGACGGAATAATAATTAAAAAAGAGGACAAAAAATGAGAGAAGGCCCAAATAAAAAATTAAATAAATGAGAGAAAAGATAGAAGGGGCAATGCTACTATCCTTTTACCACACTTGTGCTTCAAAGTAGCACCATGATCTTCATGATAGGGAGTCTCCTATGTTGTCACATTCATATGCTAGTGGGAATTTTTCATTATAGAACTTGGCTTGTATATTCCAATGATGGGCTTCCTCAAATTTGCCTAGGTCTACGTGAGCAAGCGAGTTGGATGCACACCCACTTAGTTTTCTTTTTGAGCTTTTATAAACTTATAGCTCTAGTGCATCCGTTGCATGGAAATCCCTACTCACTCATGTTGATATCTATTGATGGGCATCTCCATAGCCCGTTAATACGCCTAGTTGATGTGAGACTATCTGCCTCCTTTTGTCTTCTCCACAACCACCTTCCATTCCACCTATAGTGCTATATCCATGGCTCATGCTCATGTATTGCGTGAAAGTTGAAAAGGTTTTAGAACATCAAAAGTATGAAACAATTGCTTGGCTTGTCATCGGGGTTGCGCATGATTTAAATATTTTGTGTGATGAAGATGGAGTATAGCCAGACTATATGATTTTGTAGGGATAAGCTTTCTTTGGCCATGTTATTTTGAGAAGACATAATTATATTGTTAGTATGCTTGAAGTATTATTGTTTTTATGTCAATACTAAACTTTTGTTTTGAATCATATGGATCTGAACATTCATGCCACAATAAAGAAAATTACATGGATAAATATGTTAGAGAGCATTCCACATCAAAAATTCTATTTTTATCATTTACCTACTCGAGGACGAGCAGGAATTAAGCTTGGGGATGCTTGATATGTCTCAAACGTATCTATAATTTTTGATTGTTCCATGCTATTATATTATCTGTTTTGGATTTTTATATGCATTATTATGCTATTTTATATTATTTTTGGGACTAACCTATTAACCTAGAGCCAGTGAAAGTTCCTGTTTTTCCCTCTTTTTAGAGTTTCACAGAAAAGGAATACCAAACAGAGTCCAAACTGAATGAAACTTTCACGATGATTATTCTTGGACCAGAAGACATCCAGAGGACTTGCGGTGCATGTCAGGGAAGCCACGAGGAGGCCACTAGGACAAAGGGCGTGCCCAGGGGGTAGGGCGCGCCCCCACCCTTGTGGGCCCCTCATGACTCCACCGGCCTATTTCCTCCGCCTATATATTCTCAAATATCCCAAAACCTACCAGGGGAGACACGAAAACACTTTTCCACTGCCACAACCTTCTGTACCCATGAGATCCCATCTAGGGACCTTTTCCGGCGTCCCGGCGGAGGGGGATTCAATCACAGAGGGCTTCTACGTCAACACCATTGCCTTTCTGATGAAGCATGAGTAGTTTACCTTAGACCTACGGGTCCATAGGCAATATATAGATGGCTTATTCTCTCTCTTTGATTCTCAATACCATGTTCTCTCGATGTTCTTGGAGATCTATTTGATGTAATACTCTTTTGCGGTGTGTTTGCCAAGGTCCGATGAATTGTGGATTTATGACCAGCTTATCTATGAATATTATTTGAATCTCCTCTGAATTCTTATATGCACGATTTGTTATCTTTGCAAGTCTCTTCAAACCATCGATTTGGTTTGGCCAACTAGATTGGTTTTTCTTGCAATGGGAGAAGGTCTTAGCTTTGGGTTCAATCTTGCGGTGCTCGATCCTAGTGACAGAAGGGGAACCAACAAGTATTGTATTGTTGATGGGGTTATATCATATTGCTTGAGTTTATCCTGCTACATCATGTCATATTACTTAATGCGTTACTCTGTTCTTCATGAACTTAATACTCTAGATGCAGGCAAGAGTCGGTTGATGTGTGGAGTAATAGTAGTAGATGCAGGCAGGAGTCAGTCTACTTGATACAGACGTGATGCCTATATTCATGATCATTGCCTTAGATATCGTCATAACTTTGTGTTTTTCTATCAATTGCTCGGCAGTAATTTGTTCACCCACTGCAATATTTTCTATCTTGAGAGAAGCCTCTAGTGAAACCTATGGCCCCCGGGTCAAATTTACATCATATAAGTTTCCGATCTACAATTTTAGTTTCCTATTTACTTTTTTTGCAATCTTTGGCTTTCAATTCCATAAACCAAAAAATACCAAAAATATTACTTTACCATTTATCCATCTCTATCAGATCTCACTTTGCAAATAACCGTGAAGGGATTGACAACCCCTTATCGCGTTGGGTGCAAGTTGGTGTTTGTTTATGCAGGTATTCAGTGACTTTGCGTTGTCTCCTACTGGATTGATACCTTGGTTCTCAAAAGTGGAGGGAAATACTTACTCTACTTTGTTGCATCACCCTTTCCTCTTCAAGGGAAAAACCAGCGCAAGCTCAAGAAGTAGCACTCTAGTTTTGACTTTTCGTGTCGGGTTCTACGGTAGTACCTCTGGGTCACTTCCGTGGAACCTCGTTATACCCAGGAGGACAAGCGGAAGTGGGAGTGGTAGTAGAGGTGGTAGTGCCGCCTGCTCGCAGTAGTACCACCCTACCACCGCTGCCACTACCGCTCGGTGCTCTGTTCTCCCCCCCATGCCTCTATTTTCCTTAGTGGATATAGGAAGCGGTAGTGCTGGTCTCTAGTGGTAATACCGCCCCCTTGGGAGGTAGTACGGCTATGTGCGTTCTACCACATCTTCTTTGCCTTCGCTCTATAGCATTGCACCCCCAGCGGTAGTACCATTGGGGAGAGCGGTAGTACCGCTCCGGCGGCACTACTAGCTCTTGGCCTTGTGCCATTGCTCTTACTACCAGTGACTACCGCTTGGGCGGTAGTACCGCTCCTGGAGCGGTAGTACCGCTTGTGTGCGCTCTGAGTAGTGCATAACAGTTGGATTTGTTCCCCACTATAAAAGGGGGTCTTCTTCCTCAAGAAGACTCAGCTCTTCCTACCCTAACTCCATTGTTGCTCCAAAAGCTCTTTTTTGCCCGATCTATCTCCCTACTCAATCAAACTTGTTGATTCTCTAGGGATTGGTTGAGAAGGCCGCGATCTACACTTCCACTAAGAGAAATTTGATTTCCCCCACTAATTCCTTGTGGATCTTGTTACTCTAGGGTGTTTGGGCACCCTAGACAGTTGAGGTCACCTTGGAGCCACATTGCATTGTGGTGAAGCTTCGTGGTGTTGTTGGGAGCCTTCAATTAAGTTATGGAGATTGCCCCAACATTGTTTGTAAAGGTTCAGTCGACACCTTCAAGGGCACCACTAGTGGAATCACGACATCTGGTATTGTGTGAGGGCGTGAGGAGAATACGGTGGCCCTAGTGGCTTCTTGGGGAGCATTGTGCCTCCACACCCCTCCAAAAGAGATGTACTTCCCCTCAAATGGAAGGAACTTCGGTAACATATCCTCATCTCCACTGGCTCCACTTGTGGTTATCTCTTACCTTTACTTGTGTGCAAGCTATTATTGTGTTGTATCCTTTGCTTGCTCTTATTGTTGTTGTTGTTAGCATCATATAGGTTGCTCACCTAGTTGCACTTCAAGATAATCTTTTGTTGCTAAACCAAATTTGTTAAGAAAAGTTAAAAATTGGTAGTTGCCTATTCACCCCCCTCTAGTTAATATTGGTAGCAGAGCCTCGTCTCTTTACACTACTGCAGGATGCTGCTAACGCGACACTATGATCAGTGACCCTTCGAGAAACTATGTGTGATGCAATTATCGCAAACGGTGGTGTAAGAGAACCGTCTAAAATGTGCAAAACGTTTGTGATGACGGATGCATCAAACATGGTTCAGATTTTAGTTGCATGTGCGACGAAGGGCATACGGTTGATCCAGCAGAACTATTTGCGATGTGGAAGAACAACATAAACGGGCAGCCATATCAATGTGTGTGAGATATACGGCATACATTTCCCTCTGACGAACTGTGTGCTATTAGGGAATGCAACAGAAATGATCAGCCAAATCAAGGTGTGTGTGATATACGGCATACGGTTCACTCGGAGAAACTGTTTTCAATTAGGCAAGAGAATGGAAACAGTTCATCTTAACAAGACATGTGTGATATGCGGCATTTGCGATCAGCCAAAAGAACACAAACGATTCGTGTAGATGTGTGTGATACACAGCAAACAGCCCACTTGGATGAATTGTTTGCAATGAGAAATTATAACACAGACGGTTACTATAGTAAGTTCGTGTGTGATTCTGTTCATACAAAAAACTTTGAAAAATGCAAACTAGTTGCTTGCGTATAAACAATTATCAAAAAGTAACGAGATAGACCTTCAAGTAATCAACATGTGTTCAAAAAACAAGAAATGTCAAAAATTACAAAACAAAGACCTCAATAGACCTTGCTACTGTAGATCCCTCTTTGCAGCCTTTATTGCGCAACACAATGGAAATGGTTCAACTGAATAATATGTGTGTGATACACAGCAAACAGGTTCGTGATCGGAAATGTGTGCGAAGACCAATAATGACACAGACGATTGCTGCTAATAAGCCATGTGATTTGCTCTGTCTACAGAAGAATAACATGTATATATATATATATAACATCCAATTACATAAGTGATTATACAGATCATTCACACACACCTCAATAAACAATTGCATGCATTCTAGAGTAGGAGAAACGATCGTCTAGTCATCTACTTCTTGTGACGCTCCTGCCACTGCTCTGTGGCTTGATCCCTCGGCTAGGGCATGAACAAGACACTTCCTCATGTCAACGATCCGCCTGTACATCTCATAGCTTGTGTAGGCGTCATTGGCCGCGTACTTGACGTGTTCTTCATCCAGTCTCTCATGCCAAACACTATGCCAGGTGTTCTTGTCCTTCTTGCTCTCATCCTTCATCTTCATGTAGTAGGGGTCGATGATGGCCGAGGCGAGGTCAACCAGGGAGTTCAGTTTTTTCTTTGCGCTACCCCAGATGTCCTAGATGTTGACAAGATTTGGGCATTTCAAGCCCGAAACCTTGAGCACTTTTAGATTGTTGGTGGTGTCCACCGTAGCGAACTTGTAGTCGGAGCTGTTGATAAACCTAGAGAAACGCTCACAAGGACGGCCAGACATACGAGGGAAAAGGCTCCCATGCACACCGACGGCGGGGGCTATCTTGAATTCGGCCCCTAGCCGGACACAGTTCCGGAGACCAAGTCGGCTCCGGATTCAGGCAGACAGCCTCCCTTGACAGAAGGGGGTGCGCCTGTTCCCCCGGCAACCTCTGCCCAACCAGAGGTGCCGGATACCTTATCAGTAGCGCTGAAGAGCGCCTCCATCATTGAAGAACACCGTGCCCTTATGGGTGCGGTGATTGAGAAGATTCAGTCTACCGATAGCGGGCTGACTGAAGCCTGCATCAGCCTTATAACGGGCTTTGAGGTATGTTGTGAGGTTTCAATGAGTGTCATAGTATAGATAATAGCCCCTGATACACTGTTCGGTGTTCGAAATAAAAAACCGGATAGAGGATAAATATATGTTCTCAGGAGACTTACCTTGTGGTACCTCTCCCTCTTTTGTTTTTTCTAAGTAGGCGTCTGTAGTGACTACCACCTCTCATACTGCGGAAGTCTCCGGACTGAAGCAGAGTCTGAAGCAGGCCTAAAAAGAACTCGGCCAAGTGAAGAAGCAGTTGAAGGATAACCAAGGTATGCAAAAACCTTGTTCGCATTCAGCACAAATGAATAATTGAGTATGACGAAAAAACTTCATGATGTGCTCTAGGAGCGACGACCGAAGTCGAGGATCTTAAGAAAGCAGTGGCCGAGGCCGAGAAGAAGGCGGCCATAGAGCAGGCCCTTCGTGAAAAGCACGAGGCCAGGGTTATTGAAGTTCAACAAGAGCTCCAAGAGGCCGTGAAGAAATGCGAGACCTTGGAGCAGAGTTTAACAGAGAAAGAATCCTAACTCACCAAGGCTCGTCAAGCCGCACACGATGCCCAGGGTGAAGCACAAGGCGCCCTGCAGGAAATCCAGGAGGCCAGAAAGATTGCGGCGGGTAAGGCTTTTTCTATGCAAAGCAAATATTTAAAGGAAGAAAATCATGTTACTAATTCGAATTCGGATTTCTCCAGGGGTGTTTGCATTACTGCCGCGCAGTGTACCTGATGCCGCACAATTCTACCGTGTCGGAGAAAGGAGCTCTACGGAGAAGCTCTTCTGGTCGCAATATCTGGCGCCAGAGCATCCAGTGCCCTTTGCCGATCAACTGAAATAGCTGATTGAGCTGCATAGGGCGGCCGAACTAGCCATGAAGGATTTAATTATCCGGCTATGGCCCACTGAGGCGATTCCCAGCAGCTACATCGGGCTCATGAAGTGGCTTGTAAGTGCCTGCCCTCAACTTGAAGTCATCAAGCGGTCGGTCTGTATGGAAGGTGCGTGAATGGCCTTCGCCCGTGCAAAAGTGCACTGGGCGAAGATGGATTCCGAAAAGCTGATGACCGAAGGACCGCCTGCGGGGAAGGAGCACCGCAAGCCCAAGTTATATTATGACAATGTCCTTAAAAGATCCCGCCTTGTAGCGGAGCAATGTGCCAAGGATATTATATTCCCATGAATACATTCATGTTATCCTATGTAATGTTGAACAAGGTCATTTATATGATATAATGCCTGTTATTTGAAAATTTTACCTCATGTGCGGCCGTTTTATATATTAATAGTGAGAGTTGGCCAGTCGTCGGCTTATGCCCCTACATAGGAAGTACGAGGGTGTTCGGGATAAACCTGAACACTCTTTACCCCAGTTTTGGGTACTTGAAGGAGGTGTTCAGCGCAACGAACCAGGCGATCGGACTATAAGGCTTTATCACCCTCACTTAGCCATAGGAGTTTGACAAAAGAAAGGAAGGCGCAGCCCCTGGTGTTCGAAAGACCGCACTAGGGGCTCTATAAGCACCTGATCGGAAGAAAAAGCCGATCGGTCACATGCTGCATTAGTTATCGCATAATGCGGAAGAAATCCTTAAAGATTTTGTAACCTCTCGAACAGCTGACCAGCTCTCGCCGCATCATGACAGTCAGTTTTCAGCTTTCTCTACTGAGGTGCTCGTCCGAAAAAACCGGGACACAATCGCAGTAGTTCTCCCTTTACTACCCTAGCCAATATAGCGGAACATAGGGTAGCAAGCACAGAAGCCGGGCAACCCAACTATTGACCCAAGACATGATTCGGAGCCGATGCATATAATGTTATAAGTTCAGGGTGCCGAACGACCGTGAGGGTATTCGGACTTTATTGTCGTATTATGGGTACAACGAGGCCCCTGACATATTAAGGCGTACCGTAGTGTACGGATGCCATTTGACAAAAGATATCAATAAGAAAGAACAGCAAGTAAGCGTCATATAAAGCCGCATGTTGTAATTGAATAATACGTCGAGGCGTACAACTACAATTAGTGCGATAAGAAGAAATATGACTTCAGAACCTGCTGAGACCAGGGGGCTGCGTGCGGATCCGGGGAATAATCAGAGGATCATCAAGGGGAATATCTAAGGATTCCCTTACGCGTTTTGCTGCTTCCCTCCTTGGTATGTTTGTCCCCTCATGGGTCTGGTCGCCATGTCGCCAGTGATGGCCTACAAAAAAGTGGACCTGCAAAGAAAATGCAAAAAATGTTTGTGTGCCACGGAGCGGTTAAGCCGCATTTTGGGACCTAACCTAGCTTTGCCTCCGCCTGCCGCCGGAGTGGTTAATTGAGCTCTTGACGAGCTAGGCTATCCAGCCGCGGGGTAGTTCAGACTCTTTTGACGGTGTCCGGGAACCTGGCTATTGAATGAAGGTTCGATTGAAAAATGCCACTCTACGCTTCTACTCCTAAGGCGGCGGTGTGCTCTTTGGTACGGAGGGAGCGTTCGGCTTTGCCATTAACTGTTATGACGCCGCGTGGACTAGGCATCTTGAGCTTAAGATAAGCGTAATGTGGCACCGTGTTGAATCAAGCAAACGCGGTTCGTCCGAGCAGTGCATGATAGCTGCTGCAAAGAGGGACGATATCAAAGATTAACTCTTCGTTACGGTAATTATCCGAGGGTCCGAAGACTACCTCCAGAGTGAAGGAGCCTATACAGCGGGCCTCCACACCTGGTATAACACCTTTAAAGGTGGTTTTAGTGGGTTTGATCTTTGAAGGATCGATACCCATCTTGCGCACTGTATCCTGATAAAGCAGGTTAAGACTGCTGCCTCCATCCATAAGGACTCGTGTGAGGTGGAATCCATCAATTATTGGGTCAAGGACTAGTGCTGCTGAGCCGCCCTGATGGATATTGGTCGGATGATCCTTGCGGTCAAAGGTGATCGGGCCGGATGACCATGGGTTATATTTTGGGGTGACTAGCTCCATTGCGTCTACGTCCCTAAGTGTGCGCCTCCGCTCCCGCTTGGGAATGTGGGTGGCGTTATATTCACCATTTTAATTTGCGGGGGAAACTTCTTTTGCCCTCCTGTGTTTGGTTGCCGGGGCTCCTCGTCATCGTCATCACTTTGCGACCCCTTTTCCTTGTTTTCGGCACCTGACTTGTCCTGGGGTGCCGTGAATTTGACATGGACGGTCGAGTATACGATCCAGACCGGACGTGCTCGGACTGTTTCTTTTGAATTGTTTCTTCCTTTGACCGGTATTAGAGCCGCTGAATTCGGCATTGACGGTCGTGTCTTCGGTGTTGTCGCCATTATTTTGACGCTTGTATTTGCTGCGTCGGGGCTTGCCATTGTTATCTCTTGGTTCCGAAGTCCCAGGCTTGCTTGAGGCAATGTTGCTACGAGCTAGCCAGCTGTCCTCGCCCGCACAGAAGCGGGTCATGAGTGTCATGCGGGCTGCCATGGATTTCGGCTTCTCTTGGCCGAGGTGTCGGGCGAGCCACTCGTCACGAATGTTATGCTTAAAGGCCGGTAGGGCTTTGGCATCCGGACAATCAATGATTTGGTTCTTTTTGGTCAAGAACCGAGTCCAGAATTTCCTGGCTGACTCTCCGGGCTGTTGGGTTATGTGACTTAAGTCATCAGCGTCCGGTGGTCGCACATAAGTGCCCTGAAAGTTGTCAAGGAATGCGTCTTCCAAGTTCTCCAAACTGCCAATGGAGTTTTCTGGCAGACTATTCAGCCAGTGCCGAGCAGGTCCCTTGAGTTTTAGTGGGAGGTACTTGATTGCATGGAGATCATCACCGCGGGCCATGTGAATGTGGAGAAGGAAATCTTCAACCCATACCGCGGGGTCTGTTTTCCCATCATATGGTTCGATGATTACGGGTTTAAACCCTTCTGGGAATTCATGCTCCATTACTTCGTAAGTGAAGCATAGTGGGTGTGCGGCTCCTCTGTGCCGGGCTACACCGTGATGCAGTTCGGATGAATCCGGTCTGCTGTATTCGGCTCGGATGGATTTGTATTTGGTATATCCGGTGTGGCGGTCATCGTCACGCGTTGGGGCGCCCCCGCGATCCGTAGGTCGATCTTGACTGTCCTGCTTTGTTTTTCAATTCGTCTTGCACGTCATGCATGTAGCCCTGGGCCTTTGTGTTTTTGTTTGTTTGGTGACGGGGTGTGGGCTAGTGTTTGGGCTGATATGCCACCTTGTCTTGGCCATGAGGTGGTCGGTCAGCCGCATCCTGCGCTCGTAGTATAGGCTCTAGTGCCTCGTCCTCGAATTGAGGTAACAACCTGCACCTCTGGTAACTTTTGGTTGGGCGCTCGAGTCCGTATTCCTCAGCCGCCAGGACCTCAGTCCATCTGTCAGTGAGCAGATCTTGATCAGCTTGAAGCTACTGCTGTTTTTTCTTCAGGCTCTTTGAAGTGGCTATAAGCCGGCGCTTGAAGCGCTCTTGGTCGACGGAATCCTCAGGCACGGTAAATTCTTCATCGCCGAGGCTCATCTCATCTTCGAAGAGGGGCATGTAATTGTCATCCTCCGAGTCTTCATCCATTGCCTTTCATCAGGGCTAGCTTGCCCGTCCTCCTATCCGGCCTGTTCGAAGCTTGGCCGGGCAGGATTGTTTTCGTCTTTGGCATCATCCGGAGTGCTGTTGTCTCTTGGGCCGGTATCGCAGTTTTTGCTATGGCGGGGTTTAGAGCGGCGCCGCTGGCGTCGGCGCTTTGGTTTCTTCTCAAGAGGATTATCCTCCGCTGCATCTTTTTGATCCCCGCCATTGTTTTCTTTGGGTGTATCCACCATATATATGTCATATGCCGAGGTGGCTGTCTAGCGCCCTGTGGGCGGTGGTTCCTGTTCTTCTCTGGCATCGTCGTCCATACCGTTGATGTCTTCGGAGTCGAAATCAAGCATGTCGGTTAAGTCGTCGATAGTGGCTATTAAGTGGGTGGTGGGTGGGTAACGAATTCCTTCGTCGTCCGCTTCCCACTCAAGCCGGACATAGTTCGGCCAAGAGTTTCCTGACAAGGAGAGAGATTTTAATGAGTTTAGCACATCGCCCAAGGGCGAGTGCTGGAAGATATCCATGGAGCTGAACTCCATGATCGGTGCCCAGTTAGATCTGATGGGCATGGATGCACGCGGTTCGGAGCCTATGGCCGGAAATGAGTCCGAGGGTCCGATGACGCAGACCTCCTTGGAAGTGAAATCTTTGTTCGGCTCTATCGCCATTGAGTGTGCTGCTTACGTGGCGGGGTCCATCCTCCCATCCTCGGATGGCACGATCTGCACTGGATTTAGGGCCAGGGCAGCTGCAGGTGTGATCTCCTGAACACCAATGTCAGTGTCAAAACCGGTGGATATCGGGTAGGGGGTCCTGAATTGTGCGTCTAAGGCTAATGGTAACAGGAGGCGGGGGACACGATGTTTACCCAGGTTCGGGCCCTCTCTATGGAGGTAATACCCTACTTCCTGCTTGATTGATCTTGATGATATGAGTATTACAAGAGTTGATCTACCACAAGATCGTAGAGGCTAAACCCTAGAAGCTAGCCTATGATTATGATTGTTGTTGTCCTATGGACTAAACCCTTCGGTTTATATAGACACCGGAGGGGGCTAGGGTTACACAGAGTCGGTTACAGAGAAGGAAATCTACATATCTGAATTGCCAAGCTTGCCTTCCACGCAAAGGAGAGTCCCACCCGGACACGGGACGAAGTCTTCAATCTTGTATCTTCATAGCCCAACAGTCCGGCATAAGCATATAGTCCGGCTGTCTGAGGACCCCCTAATCCAGGACTCCCTCACACCCCAGAAAAAAGATAATAACTCCGGATGATGCATCAATAACTTTTTATGATCACACGGGCGCGGCCGATCGTACGGGTGTAGAGGCGCGTTTAGAAAAAATGGATCAAACACTCAGCCTATGTATTTCTCGTGTATATATAATTTAGTTCCATTGGTTATTTATTTTAAACACAATGCATTGACATGTTAATTTTAATTATATTGCACAGTAACAAATTGATAATATAGATGCGCAAAAGAAATAGATATCATAGTCCCTACTTAAAAGTGTTACCTCGTATGATTACATGGCCTCCATTTCATAAATTACACTACCAATTGAATTCATGTATGAATATTTCATATATTACTTCATAATAGAATCCTAAATCATCCAAAACTAATGAATTTGAATGCAACACTAACAATGGTGCATGTACATGATAACTACAGCGATTGTTTGAAGAAATACCACTATAGCTTTGGCATGCACAATTGAAAAAAGGTTTTTTGAAGGAAAAACTTGTGTGATATGTGTGTGTCCAATATTTATAGTGCTGTATGAATGTTGTATCTTCGGCCACGGTACGAAGTAGATACTGATTATGTTCAAGCAATGCACAACCTCGACCGTTAGATAGTGATACATGAATGAATTGTGCAATCTCTCTCACACACATACAAATCTCCTTTCTCCATGGGCATATCAGTCATACACGTGCTTCGTCTATTTCTATCCCTCCGTCTAGGTTAGAATTCATTTTTCTATCTCGTCCTACAAGTCTCTCACACAAAAACTCTCTCTCGCTCTCTCTCTCTCTCTCTCTGTGTGTGTGTGTGTGTGTGTGTGTGTGTTTATCGAACATGCCCACCCTTTTAATTTCGTTGTCGGTGTTCTAGGAACGGGGGTACCCAGACTTGCCTGGCTGCGGCCCGCAACGTGCCTCCATCGACGGCCTCGGACGGCCCATCTTCGACATCGACAACTCAAGTCCCTCGCGAGGGGCCAAGCCTTGCGAGGCAGACGACATCAAGACCTCCAAAGGGATCGGCCTCCTCAGGCTGGCTCACGAGGAGCAGAGATTTCCATGAAAGGCTCACATCATGAGGTTCGGGTGACGCAAGCCATGACGATCGAGGCCAAGAGGCGCCGGCGGGCGCAGTGTGCCATTTTCCTCTTTGGTGCAAAGGAGGCAAGCAGCAGGCGCGGAGTCCCGAGGAAGCAGCCAAAGGTTTCCATTCCCATGCAACAAGACCAAGACCGCCAGGACGGAGGTCATCGCCGAGCCCATCACGGCGTCACGACCAGAGGCTTTTGTAGGCGAAGACCACTTTACTCAGGATAAGATGTACTAGGTGTCTTCCTTATAATTTGGCTGTTGTGGACTCCCTTCCCTCCTTCGTTTGGGAAGAGGACCAAGGCCACTATAAATAGGACCTAGCCACCACCATGGGGGCCGACGGATCAAGTCGGTCGCATCCATTCCACACTTAGTAGCTCACTTGAGCTCAAGAACACACCTCCTGAGGTTGTTATCCATTGTACTAGTTCATCATCTGCCCCTCGAGGCAAATCCACCACAAAGCAGGAGTCGGGGTTTACACCGCAAGGTGGCCCGAACCTGGGTAAACTGTTGTGTCCCCTTTCTTTCGAGTTCGACGCGCTAGGCTATGAGATTGGTGAGTAGGCAGACTGGGGAGGTTGAGATCTCCGCACGCACCCCAGAGTTCGAACCTCTCAAGGGTTTGCGGAACCCAAAATCTGACATTTGGCGCGCCAGGTAGGGGTGCGTCGGAGCCTCTCTTCCGTCGGTCGACTCGCCGCTGCTCCACCGCTTCCATGGCTGAAGCACCTGAGCTCGTGCTGAGCACCGGGCTGCTCTTGCCGCCTGCGTCGCTTAGACAGCACCGGCGGGCGACGGCTGCCCTTGCCGACCCCCGTCGTCGATGGTGAACGCCACCACGGGCCCTGCAGGCCACGAGCAGCAGGCCTCTTCACTGTATCCTTATGTGCACCGCGACGGGTGCACCGCCACTCCGTTGCTGACTCTGGCTGCTTCGTGCTCCCACGCTCGTCGTGGCCCGGCGAACGCGTAGGCCGCTCTGCTCATGGCATGCGAGCTCCTGTGCTACCGCCCAGTCGACGACCTCTACGAGGACTGGCTCGACCGCATCACCAAGCTCGTTAGTGCCGCTGGAGATTCTGCTGAGCCATCTTGTTCGCTACCTCAACCACCACGTGCTGCGGGAGACGCAGCTCACGGGGTGCCTCCTCCACCTCCGAGGCAGGACGCCATCATCGGGCCAAGGCGGGTAGCGCCTAGGCGTGATCCGCAGCGTCAGGCGCCCGCGCGCGATGAAGCAAGCTGCCAGGTGGTCCAGTGGCCGCAAGAAGATGCGCGTGCGCTCCCGGCACCACCTCATCAAGACCGTGCACCACATGTAGTGGCGGCACGCGGGCACCAAGACCAGACTCCACCTCCACGGCGGGCTCACGTGACCACAGCAAGATGCCGCGCGTTCACTCCGGAGTTGCGCAATGTCATTTGGCCAAGGAAGTTCAAGCCTGACCTGCCTCCATGCTACGATGACACCGCCGACCCTGCTGAGTTTCTGCAGCTCTATGAGCTGAGCATCAAGGCGGCCAGCGGCGATGAGAAAGTCATGGCAAACTGGTTCCCCATGGCCCTCAAGGATGGCACACGCTCCTGGCTCCTGAACCTCCCCACCGGATTGATCTTCTCCTGGGACGAGATGCTGGAGCGCTTCATCGCCAACTTCCAGGGAACTCGCGACCGCCCGCCGGCCGTGGGTAACCTGCGATGCATCAAGCAACAACCAGGAGAGACCCTGCAGAAGTACATCCATCGCTTGAACAGCGTTCGCCTCAAGATCCCCAAGGTGTCGGACGAATCCATCATCTCGGCATTCACTGGCGGCGTCCGCGACGTCAAGATGGAGGAGGAGCTTGCCATACATGAAGACCTGTGCACTGCCCTAGAGATGTTAAACATGGTAACCAAGTGCACGAGAGCCGAGGAGGGATGCCTCTCCCTCCTCGAGCTCCCGGACGCAGACCCAGAAGACAAGAAGGCCAAGGCCAGGACTCGAAGCGCAAGGGACTTGCCGTACTTGTAGCTGAGCCAGAGATGAAGTGCGGCTGCGATCACCCAGAGTCATCCAAGGGTAGCCGCCCATTTTGCGTCTTCCACAACGTACACAGCCACAACACCAACGACTGCTAGGAGCTCAAGGCCATCCGCGACGGGCCCCTCGGTCGCCGCCCCGAGCACAACGATCATGGCTACGGCCACGGAGGAGGCCGAGGTGGAGGATGCTGGGACGGCCGAGACCATCATCAGGAGTGGCGCGACTAGCCTCGAGAGGACCGCTGGCAGGGCCAGCCTCGTGAAGGTGCCTGGAGGGATCAGCCTTGCGAGGACTGTCCTCAAGGCAACGCGGGCCTTCCCTCGCTGCCGCCACCACCAAGAAGGAACGAAGACCACCATCAGGACGAGGGGCTGGGGGGCTTCCAAGAGCCTCGTGCCATCTCCTGCATCCTGGGCGGCTCCCAGGCCCCAGCCTCTCATCGCATCTTCAAGCAGTTCACGCATGAGGTGAATGCAGCCCTTCCCAAGCTCGAGGCAACGCGCTCGCTCAGGTGGTCCAAGTACACCATCACCTTCGACTCCTCCGACCAGCTCAAGTGTGTGGCCACAACTGGCACGCTCCTAATGCTCTGCTTGCCCATCATCAGCAACGTACTCGTCACCAAGACGCTCATCGATGGCAGTGCAGGGCTCAATGTTCTCTCTGTCCAGATGTTCAACAGGCTCCAAGTGCCGTATCACTAGCTTCAGCCTACTAAGCCCTTCTCAGGAGAGACCGACGGCTCCACGCATTCGACCGAGCAGGTCCGCCTCCCCGTCACCTTCGGCAAGCTAGACAATTATCGCACCGAGATCATCAACTTCGACATCGCTGACATTCACCTGTCGTACAATATCATCCTCGGGTACCCAGCTCTCGCCAAGTTCATGGCGGCAACGCACCACGGCTACAACGTCCTCAAGGTGCCAGGAAACCGTGGCATCATCATGGTCGCCTGCAAAGAAAAGGACGTGGTGTGCTCTCTCGAGCACGCCTACCTGGCTACAGCGGTGCAAAACCCAAACAACGAGGGCGTCGTCCTCCCTCCTGAGGCCGTTCCCAAGAAGAAGAAGCAGCTTCTCCACCAAGGATCTCAGGAGGGTGGGGCGTTCGACGATGTCGCTTCAAGCCCTGCGTCCGCTGGCAGGGATCCTTCCCCCCTCGCATAGAAAGGCGTGCCTGGCGCCCTCTCAGGCTGGGCTCGGGGCCTCTCCTATGGAGGGCCTCTGACCAGGCCAACGTCACGAGGGAGGCGTTCGAGAACCATGTGGAGGCATGCTTCAGTGCGCGCTTCTGTAAAGAAAGCGCAGGGCGTGAGGCACCAAGCGCTCAGGAGTTCGTGACCAAGGCATCTAAGGAGATTCAGGAGGCAAGAGCTATGCGGGGCGATCGCCGCCCGCCACCTGGCGCGGCTCCTTGCCCAGACGAGGACAGGGAGCTGCGCGTCTGCGTCGATATCCCGGGGCTCAACAGGGCCACATCCCAGGAGCTCTTTTGGCCATCCCGTGTTGACCGATGCGAGGGCCCCCCTCACAGCTACGTTCGCATGCCCTTTGGTCTATTGAACACGGCTGCTGCATCCCAGCGCCACATGCAGGGCATCCTGGTGGCTCAGGAGGCCAGGCGCCAGGCGATCCAAGCAGAGATGGCGATGGATCCTCGCAAGCCCTCCAGACCTCCAGAGCCTCCCGAGGTTCAAGGCTAGGGCGGGTCATGAGGAGCGACTTCTGCAGCACACGCCTTTGCTACTCCAACACCTCTTTAGCAATGGTACCAGGTGACATCTTTTAGTTCGTTCAGTTGGGGGCGCCCCTCTGGCTGCACTATCACCAAGCCGCCTGGGTCCGTCCCTGCGACATGTATCCTTCTTGCATTTATTAGAACTGGTTTACCTTCTTCCATGAGTTGCCTTATGCTTATCATTGCCTGACTGGTGCTTCATCTCCATGAATGTCTTGCGCCCTTGCAAGCCCACCCGTGACCGCCTCATTATTAAGGGCTGGTACGACGTCTGTGTTCGGGTCTGTCCCTTCAGCGTAGATAAACCCAAGAGGCTAAGATCTGGCCCGAGGGCCAGCTCCCGTGCACATCACTTCCCATGGCCCTTGGTGCCTTGTTCTCGCATGAGCTAATCACAGGCGGATGAGTGAGGGCGCATGATCCGGTGCCTCGTCACCACGGGAGCCGCACGCCGATTGTCTTTCTTCAGTACCGTCGCATGAGAAGACTTGGCACGGCGTCTGTGCTCGGTTCCGTCCCTGCAGCACCGATAAACCCAACGGCTGAGCTCCGTCTGGCGGGCCGGCCCCGTTCACTTCACCTCCTGGGGTCGTTGGTGTCTGTATTTCTTATGCGATAACCTTAGGAGATTCACTCGACGTAGGTTGCCTAACCATCTCGTAGGACTATCACCAGTGTTCCCAATCAAGTTCAGGTGCAACCAGCCTTGAGGTAGGGCCTCGTGAGTCCCGCGGTAGCTCACGAGTGCCCAGACAGACCTCCTCTAGCACTGCCGTGCAAGCCATGTGTCAGGGCGGAGCTATACAAGCCCCGGGGGTTCTCCTCAGAGGGACCCCCCACCCACGTACCAGTGGAAGCACCATGCTCCATGCTGACAGTCGGTACTGCAGAGGAGCGGCTATGCCCGTGCAAGGACAGAAGCGCCATGCTCCGCGCCAGTGATAAACAACTAAGGGTAGTCTCGTGGGTACAGCAACCTCAGGGAGCCTCGAGGCTCAATACTTAGCGTTTCTGTGCTGCGTTCCCTCGGGAGAGTAGCGCGAGGGGGCTGGTGTATGCCACCCTGCCATGTCCAACGGACTTAGTCTTCACGCACCCCTCCCGAGCGAGAGCCCAACGAGGAAAGGTATGATGGTCTGTTTGTACATCAAGGGGACTCCTGTGCATCGCGTCTCAGGAGCCTAACTGGCCACGTAGCCCCTCACCCCTTGGTCTCGTCCTGGCAATCCAGACGACCCAATGGTGGATGAGGTACGCGGGGGGCGGGCCCTGCCGACGCAGAATGCTAGCACCTGCTCTCGCATCTCCTCTCCAAAAGTTGTTTGTACGTCAAGGGGGACTCCTGAGCATCGCGTCTCAGGAGCCTAACTAACCACATAGCCCCTCACCCATTGGCCTTGTCCTGGCAATCCGCACTACCCAACGGTGGCTGAGGTATGCGCAGGGTCGGGCCCTGCCGACGCAGAACGCTAAAGCAAACGAAAAAGAGATCGCGAAACCTTAGCAAATTATTACAAAGCACATTGTCTCTTAAAAAGTACCAAGCACAAGTTCTTATGCCTCTGCGAGGCATGATACATGTTGAAGGACAGAAACAGGAAGAAGCGTTGCCATCAGCCTCTTCTTCAGCCTTGGACGCCGCCGTCGCCCGCCTGGGGAGCCCCATCTTCGATTATGTCGCCGTCATCCTTGCCTTCAGCTGTAACGCCCCGGATACAACTTTCCATATTCGTAAGTCCAACTCTTGCCTTTTTCCGGAGATGCGATATGATATTTCCTTCGTGGTTGGGTTTTTGTCTTTCGTTTTGCTTTTTGTTCATGTCTTGCATCTCATCTCATAGCATCATGCGCATTGCATCTGCATGTTTTCATAAAACTCGTAACCGTTCGCAGTTGCCCTTTCTCTCTTTGCCTCCATTGTCATTTTGTCAGGCCCTTGTCCTCGTTGACCTGCTCAGACCGCTTTGCCTTTGTTGATCGTTCCAGACCAACCAGGTTTTGTTCCCCTCTTATTTGTCTGCCTACGCAACCTCTCTGCATAACCACCGACCCCCCTCGTGTGCGTGTTCGAAACTTACCCGAACCCGAACCGGTCTGTCATTACCGATGGATCCGGATCATCCCCAAACATCTATAAAACATCTGCGTTTATTTGTTGGACTCCCCTAAGCCATTTATCTTCGACCGCCCGATTACGATCGGAGGGTCCGATAGTCCCTAACCTAACCCACTCACTATATAAACCAGACCAACCCTAAAATTTAGGGAGATGTCCCATCCTCCTAGCCGCCGCCACTCTCCCGCATCCACCTCGGGATCCTCCCTGATCCAAATCCTCCCAGTCCCCTTCTCGCCCAACCAGCGCTCGAAGCCTCCCCTCGATCCACCCGAACCAGCCACTGATCCAACCCATCCACCACCTCCCTGCCTCCCCTGCCTCCTGGACAAGTCCGGCCGCCCGCAGCACCACCGAAGATACCTCCGCCGGGGAGCATCACCACCAGATGAGCCTTGCGCCCATCTTTTCTCTTCTCCCTCCTTCCATTCTTCTCTCTATCTCTCTCTGACCTCTCTCTCAACTGCGTGTCCTTTGCACAGGAGCCATGGCTGCCGCCCTTCTGCAGCACCTCGTCGCTAGGATCTCCCTTCTCCGCCCAACCTTGCCCAGACCCGGCCTTCTCCACTCCCGTCGTTGCCGGGAACCGACAGGAGACCGCCGCTGCTCGCGTCTTCTCCACCTAGCGCCGCTTCTCTGCTACGCCTTGCTTCCTCGCGCTCCGTCGCCGTCCCGTCGTCCAAGCCCAGGGTCTCGAGGACCTTGCCGTTCTGGCCTCCTCCTCCACGCCGGCGAGCGCGACTCCGGCAACCATGGGTCCGGCGCCATGCCCCGCCTCCTTCCCTCCTTCTTCCTCCTTCCTCTCTGTTTATCTCTGAAATTCTCCCTGCCATGGCCTTGCAGCTCCCGCCACCGCCCTGCTTCGTTCATCACCGTCTCCGCCAGATCCGGCGAGGCACCGCGTCCCTGCCGCCAGATCGGGTGGCCTTCACCCCGTCCTCGCCTTGCCGGAGAGGCTCCTCCTTTGCCAAGTCCCAGCGTCGCCGGCCTCTGCTCGCTCTGCCTCGCCCTGTTTCTGTTATTCAGAAACGGACAGCAGCAGCTCCCTCGTTGCCGCGTTGACCGCATCAAACCCGCGCCTGGGCCGTGTCTCGCGCAAGGCCTAGCGTGCCCCCTGCCGGCCTCCTTCTCCACCAACCAGCCCATGAGGCCTGGTGAGCAGCCCTGCCCTCTGTATGCTCCTGTTGGGCCAGCCAGATTCGGCCCAATGCGTGTTTTTTTCCTGCCTACGATTTTAGCTATTATCTAGTGAATTAACAGATTTGCATAAAAGTCCCTCATGTTCATGCATTTAATAACTCATGAACCGTGCATCGGATTAAAATGATTTAAACATGTAAAATGCTTAGAATTTTGTGTAGATTAATGATACCCCAGTTTCATCCATGTTAAATATGTTTAAACTTGTTGTTTGTTTAATTTTATATAAATGCCATGTTGAAATGATTTATTTCATAACTAAATAACCGTAGCTCAGTTTTAAATAAACTTTATATGTAAATGGGGTGGAAAATGCATAGCTTAACTTGGTGCACTTTGTTTTACTGTTTAACAACATTAAAATATGTTTTAGGGCAGAACAGTAGCAAATTCATAATATGCATATGAGGGTTTTCCAGACTTGTTGTTTGTTGTTTCCGGCCTCATTTAAATTGCCTAGATAGTTAGTTTACTTATGTTTCACCTCTTTCCATGTTTAACAACTTTTAATATTGATGAGTAGCATAACCGAGAGAGAACTAAATAATTGATGTGGTGTTTTGTCAATATGCAACTCGTTGCATACTGAGCTCCACTTAACTTGTAGTATTGTTTGTTGCACTTTGCCATGCCTCATTAAACCGGACATGCATCATACTTGTTGTGCATCATGCCATGTTTATGCTTGTGCATTTACCATGTTGTCTGTTTCTTTCCGGTGTTGCTTCCTAGTTCCGGTAATGTTGCGATTGTGAGGATTAGTTCGACTACTCCCGTTCGTCTTCTTCATGGACTCGTTCTTCTTCCTTGCGGGATTTCAGGCAAGATGACCGTCACCTTGGATCTCATTACTGTCATTGCTATGCTAGTTGCTTCGATCTATCGCTATGCTGTGCTACCTATCGCTTGCTCTTCAAGCCTCCCAAATTGCCATGTCAGCCTCTAACCTTTTCACCCTTCCTAGCAAACCGTTGTTTTGGCTATGTTACCGCGTTGCTCAGCCCCTCTTATAGCGTTGTTAGTTGCAGGTGAAGTTGAAGATTGCCCCATGATGGACAGGATTATGTTGGGATATCACAATATCTCTTATTTAATTAATGCATCTATATACTTGGTAAAGGGTGGAAGGCTCGGCCTTATGCCTGGTGTTTTGTTCCACTCTTGCCACCCTAGTTTCCGTCATACCGGTATTATGTTCCCGGATTTTGCGTTCCTAACGCGGTTGGGTGATTTATGGGACCCCCTTGATAGTTTGCTTTGAATAAAACTCCTCCAGCAAGGCCCAACCTTGGTTTTACCATTTGCCTCACCTAGCCCTTTTTCCCTGGGGATTTCGGAGCTCGAGGGTCATCTTTATTTTAGCCCCCCCGGGCCGGTGCTTCTCTAAGTGCTGGTCCGAACTAGAGCCCTTTGCAGCTCCCCCTCAGGGAAACTTGAGGTCTGGTTTTAGTTGTACGGATTGCTCATCCGGTGTTGCCCTGAGAACGAGATATGTGCAGCTCCTATCGGGATTGTCGGCGCATCGGGCGGCTTTGCTGGTCTTGTTTTACCATTATCGAAATGTCTTGTAAACCGGGATTCCGAGACTGATCGGGTCTTCCTGGGAGAAGGTATATCCTTCGTTGATCACGAGAGCTTATCATGGGCTAAGTTGGGACACCCCTGCAGGGTATAAACTTTCGAGAGCCGTGCCTGCGGTTATGTGGCAGATGGGAATTTGTTATTGTCCGGTTGTAGATAACTTGACACCAGATCCGAATTAAAACGCATCAACCACGTGTGTAGCCGTGATGGTCTCTTTTTGGCGGAGTCCGGGAGGTGAACACGGTTTCTAGGTTATGTTTGACGTAAGTAGGAGTTCAGGATCACTTCTTGATCATTGCTAGCTTCACGACCGTTCCATTTGCTCTCTTCTCGCTCTTATTGGCGTATGTTAGCCACCATATATGCTTAGTCGCTGCTGCAACCTCACTACTTTACCCCTTCCTTACCCATTAAGCTTTGCTAGTCTTGATACCCATGGTAATGGGATTGCTGAGTCCTTGTGGCTCACAGATTAATACAACAACAGTTGCAGGTACAGGTTATGCGATGATCTTGACGCGAGAGTGATGCTTGCTTGTTTTGGAGTTCTTCTTCTGCTTCTTCTTCGATCAGGGGATAGGTTCCAGGTCGGCAGCCTGGGCTAGCAGGGTGGATGTTGTTGAGTTTCTGTTTGTGTTTTCATCCGTAGTCGGATGGTGCTCTTATGTAAGATGATGTTGTATTCGTGTGGCATTGTATGCCTTTTGTATGTATCCCCATCTATTATGTAATGTTGATGTAATGATATCCACCTTGCAAAAGTGTTTCAATATGCGGGTCTATCCTTGGTGGGACCTTCGAGTTCCTTTTGGATAGGGTCGCATATTGGGCGTGACAAGTTGGTATCAGAGCCAGGTTGGTATCTGTGAGGCGTGATACATGTTGAAGGATGGAAACAGGAAGAAGCGTTGCCATCAGCCTCTTCTTCATCCTTGGACGCCGCCGTCGCCTGCCTTGGGAGCACCATCTTCGATTATGTCGCCGTCATCCTTGCCTTCAGCCCCAGCCATGGGGCCGACAGTGAGGAACTTCTTCAGCACGGCCACCACCTGACCCTTCACGGCTTTAGCAGCGGCGGCGCAGGACTCGGGGTCCACAGGCTCAAGCAAGGCGCCGAAGTTGAAGTTGGTGTCCTGAAGATAGAGATGGCTGAAGACACGCGTCATGGCCGAGGAAGAAAGTGTACGGGCCTCCCCTCCACCATGGGACCGAAACCAACGACGACGCCCTCGAGCACTGCGACGAGCTTGGGGAGTAGTATGGCAGGGCCCTGCTCCGGAGTCACCGTTGGCTCCTCGTGCTCGCCCCCAAAGATATCCTGGAGCGCCTTGTGGGACCTCACCTCAAGGGAGACGAAGGCATCGCGCCCCATGGCGGCCGCCTCCTTAGCCTCAGCAAGAAGCTTCTCCCTGGCTTCCAGCTGGGACTTCTCATTAGCAACAAGCTTGGTGTGGGATGCCTAGGCCGCCTCCGCCTCCTCCTTCAACTTCTCCAGGCGGCCACGTTCTGTGGCTTGCTCTTGGGCTGCCTGCGCTAGCTCGGTGTTGCGATCGGCAACTGTAGCTTCCCAGGCCTTCAGCTCCTCCTCCTGCACCTTGAGCTGATGGCCTGGGTGGCCTACTGATCCCGAAGGGTCTTCAGTTTGTACTCCACCACACTACAACGCTCCTTGGCGACCTTGGCTTCCTCCAGCACCACGTCGTGGGTGGCTGCGGCTAAGCCAGCTACCCTTTGGCCCTCCTCTGCGGATGCCACGGCTTGGCCCCAGGCTGCCCTGATAAACGCATTGGCCTGGAGCCACCCCGAGACCAGCTCTAGGCGCCTCGACGCCCTGTGCCGGTCTGGATCCTGAAGGTCATCCCGGAGCTGGTCCAGCACAGAGCGGGCCTCCTCCAGAGCTCCAGGCGCGGCATAAGAACCATGGCCCGACGGTGTGGTGGACGGGAGAGGAGACGACGCCGACACCAAGACCGCCGGAGCAACAGCAGTAGAGAGGACCGGGGGCTCCGGAGCCCTCGGGCCCCCGGTAGGCGAGTTAAGGGCGAGCGTTCCCGGGGTAAGCTCGGCTTTGGGAGCTGTCTCCTCCTGAGGTTGGGCCCCAGAGCTTCGGGAGGACAGCACCACTGCAGGAGCATCAGGAGCTGCCCCGTCCCTCTGAGCCGGAGCCGCGGCAAGCACATTAGTGCACTTGGTCTTGGAGGCTCCAGCATCCCCCTTCTTCCTCTTTGCTGCGAGCAGCGGCCTGACATCAGGATGAAGATATTGAGTACTACATCGAGATCCAAGTGCAAGGGCAAGGAGGTGCACTTACTGATCCACGACAACACAATTCCTCTTCAAGCCCACAAGCGCGAGCTTCTCAAGCATGGGCGGCGCTGCACTCTTAGGGGCGGACGAGTGCACGGTCGGCCCCATGCTGGATGGTGGTGGCGAAGCAGGAGTGTTGCTCAGGCGAAGCAGTGCCGACCTGTCCCTCTTTGGCACACCTCGCTTCAGCCTCTTCAGAGGGGTCCCCCCAGATCTCATGGTGACCCCAACGGAGCGCGCCGACTCCCTAACCAGGTGTGCGCTGATACGTCCATTTTGCATCATGCTTTTATATCAATATGTATTGCATTATGGGCTGTTATTACACATTATGTCACAATACTTATGGCTATTCTCTCTTATTTTACAAGGTTTATCGTGAAGAGGGAGAATGTTAGCAGTTGGGATTCTGGCTAGAAAAGGAGCAAATATTGGAAACCTATTTTGCACAGCTCCAAAAATCCTGAAACTCCACGGTAGTCATTTTTGGAATTAATAAGAATTATTGAGCGAATAAAATACCAGAGGGGGCCCACACCCTGGCCAGGAGGGTGGGGGCGCCCCCCCTACTGGGTGTGCCCCCTGTCTCCTGGGCCCCCTGTTGGCCCTCCGGTGCCCATCTTCTGCTATATGAAGGCTTTCACCCTGGAAAAATTAGAAGCAAGCTTACGGGACGAAACTCCGATGCCACAAGGCGGAACCTTGGCGGAACCAATCTAGGGCTCCGGCGGAGCTGTTCTGCTGGAGAAACTTCCCTCCGGGAGGGGAAATCATCACCATCATCATCACCAACGATTCTCTCATCGGGAGGGGGCCAATCTCCATCAACATCTTCACCAGCACCATCTCCTCTCAAAACCCTAGTTCGTCTCCTGTATCCAATCTTGTGTCAAAACCACAAATTGGTACCTGTGGGTCGCTAGTCGTGTTGATTACTCCTTGTTGTTGATGCTAATTGGTTTACTTGGTGGAAGATCATATGTTCAGATCCTTAATGCATATTAATACTCCTCTGATCATGAACATGAATATGCTTTGTGAGTAGTTATGTTTGTTCCTGAGGACATGGGTGAAGTCTTGCTATTAGTAGTCATGTGAATTTGGTATTCGTTCAATATTTTGATGAGATGTATGTTGTCTCTCCTCAAGTGGTGTCATTTGAACGTCGACTACATGACACTTCACCATTATTTGGGCCTAGAGGAAGGCATTGGGAAGTAACAATTAGATGATGGGTTGCTAGAGTGATAGAATCTTAAACCCTAGTTTATGCGTTGCTTCGTAAGGGGCTGATTTGGATCTGCTAGTTTCATGCTATGGTTAGGTTTACCTTAATACCTCTTTTGTAGTTGCGGATGCTTGCAATAGGGGTTCATCATAAATGCATGCTTGTCCAAGAAAGGGCAGTACCCAAGCACCGGTCCACCCACATATCAAATTATCAAAGTACCGAATGCGAATAATATGAGCGTGATGAAAACTAGCTTGACGATAATTCCCATGTGTCCTCGGGAGCGCTTTTATCATTATAAGAAATTGTCCAGGCTTGTCCTTTACTACAAAAAGGATTGGGCCACCTTGCTGCACTTTATTTACTTTCATTGCTTGTTACCCGTTACAAATTATCTTATCACAAAACTATCTGTTACCTACAATTTCAGTGCTTGCAGAGAATACCTTACTGATAACCGCTTGATATTTCCTTCTGCTCCTCGTTGGGTTCGACACTCTTACTTATCGAAAGGACTACGATAGATCCCCTATACTTGTGGGTCATCAAGACTCTTTTCTGGCGCCGTTGCCGGGAAGTGAAGCACCTTTGGTGAGTGGAACTTGGTAAGGAAACATTTATATAGTGTGCTGAAATTTTCTGTCACTTGTTACTATGGAAACTAATCCTTTGACGGGCTTGTTCGGGGCATCTTCGCCCCAGTAGAGCAGAGAGTTTCTCCTCAACCTACTGAACCTACTGAAAATGTTTACTTTGAGATTCCTTCGGGTATGATAGAGAAACTGCTAGCTAATCCCTTTGCAGGAGATGGAACATTGCATCCCGATTTACACCTTATCTTTGTGATGAAGTTTGTGGATTATTTAAGCTTGCAGGTATACCCGATGATGTTGTTAAGAGGAAGGTCTTCCCTTTTTCTTTGAAGGGAGATACATTGACATTGTATAGGCTATGTGATCATACGGGATCTTGGAACTATAAATGATTGAAGTTGGAATTTCACCAGAAGTTCTATCCCATGCATCTTGTTCATCGTGATCGTAATTACATATATAATTTCTAGCCTCGTGAAGGAGAAAGAATCGCTCAAGCTTGGGGGAGGCTTAAGTCAATGTTATACTCATGCCCCAATCATGAGCTCTCAAGAGATATGATTATTCAAAAAATTTATGCTCGGCTTTCTCTCAATGATCGCACCATGCTCGATACTGCCTGTGCTGGTTCTTATATGCTAAAGACTACTGAATTCAAGTGGGATTTATTGGAAAGAAATAAACGCAACTCTAAAGATTGGGGTTCCGACGATGGTAAGGAGTCAAGTATAACACCTAAGTTTGATTGTGTTAAATCTTTTATGGATACCGATGCTTTTCATGGATTTAGCGCTAAATATGGACTTGACTCTGAGATAGTAGCTTCCTTTTGTGAATCTTTTGCTACCCACATTGATCTCCCTAAGGACAAGTGGTTTAAATATAATCCTCCCACTGAAGTAAAAGTAGTTGCACCCATTGTATTTGAAGAAAAGACTATCACTTATAATGATCCTATTGTTCCTACTACTTATGTTGAGAAACCACCTTTTCCTGTTAAGATAAAGGATCATGCTAAAGCTTCAACTGTTGTTCGTAAGAGTAATACTAGAACTTATACACCCCCTAAGCAAATTAAAGTTGAACCTAGTATTGCTATGGTTAAAGATCTCTTGGATGATAATTTAGATGGGCATGTTAAGTATTTCTGTGGTGAAACTGCTAATATTGCTAGACCAGATGCTAAGATACATAGACCTGTTGTAGGCATGCCTGTTATTTCTGTTGAAATAGGAGATAATTTTCATCATGGCTTATGTGATATGGGTGCCAGTGCTAGTGCAATACCTCATTCCTTATATGAACAAATTATGCATGGTATCGCACCCGCTGAGTTGGAAGGTATTGATGTTACTATTAAGCTTGCCAATAGAGATACTATTTCACCAGTTGGGATTGTTAGAGATGTTGAAGTCTTGTGTGGGAAAGTTAAATATCCTGCTGATTTTCTTGTTCTTGGTTCCCCACAAGATGACTTTTGTCCCATTATATATGGTAGACCCTTCTTGAATACTGTTAATGCTAGGATCGATTATGAAAAGGATATTGTTACAATTGGCTTAGGGGATATGAAACATGAGTTTAATTTTGCTAAATTTCGTAGACAACCCCGTGATAAAGAATCACCTAGTAAGGATGAGATTATTGGTCTTGCTTCTATTGCCGTGCCTCCTACTGATCCGCTAGAACAATAGTTACTAGACCATGAAAATGATATGTTTATGAATGAAAGAGGGGAAATAGATGAAGTATTCCTGCAACATGGTCCTATTCTGAAACACAACTTACCTGTTGAAATCCTAGGGGACCCCCCTCCACCCAAGGGTGATCCCGTGTTTGAGCTCAAACCTTTACCTGATAATCTTAAATATGCTTATCTTGATGAAAAGAAGATATATCCTGTTATTATTAGTGCTAAATTTTCAGAGCAAGAAGAGGAAAGATTATTGAAAACTCTGAAGAAGCACCGTGCTGCTATTGGATATACTCTGGATGATCTTAAGGGCATTAGTCCCACTCTATGTGTCGGTGTACTAAATTAGGGGTACCTTAGTATCCCGAACTTGTGCACGGGCAGTCGCAGCACCCAGCGGCAAGGCTTGCCGGGCGTCCGCCAAGATCCTCCGTAGCTCATATTGATGCCATTCAAGAACAAAGTGTTTTGACTGAGAAGACAAGACTCCGGCAAGAGGAGCTTGCCAGAGGGGACAAGGCCCCGGCAAGAGGAGCTTGCCGGGAAGGCTAACCAAGGCACTTCGAAGAACTTGCCGCGGCACGCCGCGCGTCCCGGCAAGACCCGACGAGCGACAAGCTTTCGGGTGCGACAAGACAACGACCGCAGCAAGGCGCTTGCCGCGGCGAAGCCACCTCTCTGCGCCCATGCTCCAGCACATCCAACGACGTGTCGCCCCAAGATCGTTCCTGGCACACGTGGCGGACAGCTGTGCAGCCAAGCGGTGCGAGGTGGCAAGTGGAGATGACGAGAAGGCCATCGTGGCAAGCGGTGGCACCCCAAACGGTCGTTTTCTGCACTGTTTGGGCGACCGGACGGGCATTAAATGCCCTTGTCCCCTGCCGTTAGAGTTAGGTAGGGTGCACTGTAGATAGCAGTTGTACCAACCCCTCTTTTTACATTTGTACCCCTGTCTGCGTTGCCACCTGTTGGTGACCCCTTTAGCCTATAAAAGGAGGCCCATGCACAACGTAGGGGAGGTTCGACTCATTCAAAACTACAGAACGCTTACTCCCTCGAGCAAGAACACAATACAAACACAAAGCAGCAGTAGGAGTTTTATCTCTCCGGAGAGCTCCGAAGCTGGGTAAAATCCCTCGCGTGCTTCGCCTCGATCTGCTCTTCGTGCGCCCTCCGCTCCCTGCCGGACCAAAAGGGGCCCTGCCCCATAGGTGCTTGTTCCCCACGACATCTTTGGCACGCAAGGTAGGGGGCGTCGAGGTTGTACGAACCCGATCTGGTGTTCGCACGTGCTACATCATCATCTTCATCGACATGCCACCAAAGAAGAAGGCTTCGGAGGTGGCTGGTCCGTCCACGTCGATTCCACCGCCACCAGAGCAAACGGGCGGTGGGGTAGACGCCGGCGGAGGAACGGGCGCTGACGAAGGAGTTCACGATGCTGCCAAGTCCAAGGACAAGGCTGCACAGACTTCGGCGTCCGTACATGCACCGCGCCCCTCTCAGGAGGCGCGGGACCGACAACGTCATGGTACGCGCAATACCATACGTTCGTTGGGTCAAGGCCAAGCTGGTGGATCTCGGGACGCTCAAGATCAGCATGCACGTCAACATGCTGGCACAAGCGCGGCACGGTCGCCTGGACGGGATGCTGCTCCTTCTAACACTGTTAGAAGTGCGAGCATATCTCGCTCCTCGCGCCGTTTGCCGCCGCCACCCAAGACTCGAGAAGAAGCATTGGCCCGAGCCCAACTGCTTCTAGATTACCCTCCGGCGCCAGACAAGATTGACGATTGGAGGGCCACCATTCCGAGCCTCATCGGCTTTGCCAACGGCGACACTCCCCGGCAACCGACTACGTCGAAGCCGCGGCAAGACGTCCAAGCGCAAGCCGATGGCGACAAGACTGGTGGGGGCACGACGACCGTGCACTCCCTGCCCCGAAGGCCAAGATCGCTGACTCGCCGGGTCAACCTCGACACCGACTCCACGGCGTCATCAGATCTGCGGGCTCGTCGTGATCAGCGCCAAGTTCTTCAGGAATGACAACACGAAGACGCTTGCACCCGTATCGAGCATCGGAGAGAAGCGCGGCGTCAATCAGACCAGCGCGCTGGGACCATTGTCGACATGCATGCGCCAGGGGAACCAGGCGACTTGCCGTACGTGGCAGGTTGTCCCGCGTTTACCCGTGAGCTGCGGCAAGTCCAGTGGCCCAGTACCAAGAACTTCAAGCCAGACGTACCCGAGAAGTACGACGGCAGGATACATCCGTCGGAGTTCCTCAACATCTACACCATCACGGTGCAGGCTGCCGGGGGGCGCGACGAGAAGATCCTCGCCAACTACTTCCCGTTAGTGCTCAAGCCCAACGTCAGATCTTGGCTCATGCACTTGCCAGACAACTCCATTTCCTCATGGGCAGATCTGTGCCATCAGTTTGTCGGCGCCTTCACAGGCGGCCACAAGCCCCATGGCCAGGAGAGTGATCTACATCTGCTCGCCCAGAAGGAAGGAGAACCCCTGCGCAAGTACATTCAAAGATTCAGCCAGGTGCAGCGCAACATCCCAGACGTCCACCCTGCCGCGGTTATTAGCGTGTTCCATCAGAATGTGCGTAATCGCAGGATGAGGGAGGAGATGGCGATGTGCAAAATCAGAGATGTCAGCGAGCTATATGCTCTGGCCGACAAGTGTGCACGTGCTGAGGAGGGGAGGAAACTCCCCGGAGAAACGCAGGAGCAGCAGGGTCTGACAGTGAGGATGCCGCCCCGGCAAGGAAAAACCGGCGGCGGAACAACAGAAAGAGAAAAGCTAAAGATGTGCTAGTTGTCGAGCAGTCCGGCAACGGGGGTGGCGCCAAGAAGGCCAAATCTGGTAACTCCGGTGAGGCTGTGGTAGCCGCCGACAAGCAGGACGGCTCCGGCAAGCAGTACTGCAAGATCCATCGCACCAAGGACCACGATCTCCAGACTTGCAAGAAAGTTGAACAGCTTGTTGAACTGCAGAAAGCTGAATATGAGCGGCGAGACAAGGAGAAGGCTCAAGCAGGTGGAGGAGGATCCGGCAAGAAGCGTCCCGGCCGGGGAGGGCGCCGCGGCAAGGCTAAGCAGTGGCGAGGAGACAGGCCTCCCCGAGGCCGCGACAAGGATGAAGACAAAGACGAAGATGAAGAGATGGATGAGGATGAGGCCGACAAGCAGGAGTTTCAGAAAGCTACGGAGGTTTTGTGCGTTGACGGTGGTGCTTCTCTGCATACCTCGCACTGCCAGCTCAAACAGTGGGTGCGAGAAGTTAATGCAGCAGAACCGTCAGTTGAATCGCGCAAGCCTCTGAAGTGGTCCAACACGCCTATCATCTTTGATGTTGAGGATCACCCTGATCGCATAACTGCGGTCGGGTGCTTGCCGATGTTGGTCTCACCAACTATCCGCAACCTCAAGGTCACGAAGATGCTGGTTGACGGCGGGGCCAGCTTGAACCTAATCTCCTCAGCGGTACTCAAGAAGCTCCAAATCCCCGACAGCGAGCTCGAAGAGACTGGTACTTTCCAAGGAATCAATCCGGGAAGGAGCAAGCCGAAGGGGAAGATCACACTGCCAGTGACATTTGGCAGCGAGATGAACTTCAGGACAGAGAAGGTCACCTTTGACGTTGCCGATTTCCCATTGCCCTACAATGGGATACTCGGCCGTCCAGCGCTCGCCAAGTTCATGGCAGCCTCTCACTATGCCTACAACGTGCTCAAGATGCCCGGTCGATAAGTGTCATTTCTGTCCCTGGCGACAAGAAAGATGCCCTTATCTGTACAGACAAGATCTATCGGGAAGCAGCAGCCGCAGCAGATCGCAAGACACTTGCCGCTGAAGCTCCCGGGGGGAAGAAGAAGGCCAAGTCCGGCAAGGACTCTGATGCCTACTCCGGCAAGCGCACCTCTTTGGAGTGCTGTGCTACCGTCGAGGACGCACCATCGAGCTCCACCGGCAAGTGCAAAAAGGCAAAGACAGCTTCACCAGAGACAAAGAAAGTGGCCGCCAAGGAGGACGGCACTGGTGGTACCTTCACCATCAGTGCCACGCTTGATCCTAAATAGGAAAGCGTGCTCGTTGCTTTCCTGCGGGCGAATGTCGATGTGTTTGCATGGCAACCATCTGACATCCCTGGTGTTCCCAGGAAAGTAATTGAGCACCACCTTGCCGTCTGTCCCCACGCGCGGCCCATCAAGCAGAAAGTTAGAAAGCAAGCAGTGGAGCACCAAGAATTCATTGCTGAAGAGATCAAGAAGTTGGAAGCAGCCGGCCTGGTTAGAGGAGTGCTCCATCCAACATGGCTGGCCAATCCTGTAGTCGTGCGTAAGGCAAATGGGAAATGGAGGCTTTGTATTGACTTCACTGATGTTAATAAAGCTTGTCCCAAGGATCCATTTCCCTTGCCGCGCATTGACCAGATTGTCGACTCCACGGCAGGATGTGATTTGCTTTCATTTCTTGATGCATACTCAGGATATCATCAGATCTTCATGGCAGAAGAGGATGAAGAGAAGACCGCATTCATTACTCCATGTGGCACATACTGCTTTGTACGGATGCCTTTCGGACTAAAGAATGCTGGTTCAACATTTGCAAGAGTAGTCAGCCATGCTTTTGAGCCATAGTTGCACAGAAATGTAGAAGCTTACATGGATGACATAGTGGTCAAGAGCAAGGACAAAGAAACTTTGATCCAAGATTTAGACGAGACCTTTGAAAATCTGCGCAAGATCAATCTCAAGTTGAATCCCGAGAAGTGCGTGTTTGGAGTTCCTTCCGGCAAGCTTCTCGGGTTCTTTGTATCACAGAGGGGGATTGAAGCCAATCCCGACAAGATCAAGGCCATTGAGCAGATCGAAGCACCGAAGCGTGTCAAGGATGTACAAAGGCTTGCCGGCTGCGTTGCTGCTCTCAGCAGGTTCATCTCTAAGTCTGCTGAGCACGCCCTGCCATTTTTCAAAATTTTGAAAAAGGCAGTTCCAATGAAATGGACTTTGGAAGCGGAGGCTGCGCTACAGGACTTGAAGAGATACCTGTCCTCCACTCCAATACTTGTCGCACCTAAGCCACAAGAGAAGTTGCTGCTGTATCTAGCGGCAACCAATCAGGTGGTTAGTGCTACGTTAGTAGCGGAAAGGGAAGCGGATGATGAGCTAGCGACCACGGCAAGCAAGTCCAGCGGCAAGCAGGGGGCTTCCCCGACAAGCTCTGGTCCCGACAGGGATGGATCTGTGCAGCCACAGGAAGAGAAACAAAAGAAGATGGTGCATCGCCCAGTCTATTTTGTCAGTTCCCTTCTGCAGGGGGCTAGGTCAAGATATTCTGGTGTGCAGAAGTTGCTTTTCGGCCTTCTCATGGCCTCGAGGAAGCTGCGCCATTACTTTCAAGCACATGAGATCACAGTTGTCACTCGCTTTCCGTTGAAGAGGATATTGCAGAATCCAGAAGCGACAGGCAGAATTGTCGAGTGGGCACTGGAACTGTCAAGCTTTGGCCTCAAGTTTAAAAGTACTTCAACTATCCAGAGCCGAGCATTGGCAGAATTCATAGCAGAATGGACGCCAACACCTGATGAAGAAACTCCAGAGACGAGCATCCCCGTCAAGGAAGCAAGCAAAGAATGGATCATGTACTTTGATGGTGCCTTTTCGCTGCAAGGCGCCGTTGCGGGCGTGTTACTTGTCGCACCCACCGGAGAGCACCTCAAGTACATGGTCCAGATGCACTTTCCCAAGGAGCAAGCAACAAACAATACTGCGGAGTATGAAGGATTGCTTGCCGGACTCAGGATCGCTGCTGACCTTGGGATCAAGAAGCTCATTGTCAGGGGTGACTCGCAGCTTGTCGTCCGTCAAGTGAACAAAGATTATCAGAGTCCGTTGATGGAAGCCTACATTGATGAAGTGAGGAAGTTGGAAGAGCATTTTGACGGCCTGCAGATGGAACATGTTCCGAGAGCTCAGAACGACATTGCAGATGGCCTGTCAAAATGCGCCGCACTCAAGTTGCCTGTGGAACCAGGGATCTTTGTGCTCAAGTTGACTCAACCATCTGTAACACCATCAACCGGACAGAACAAAAAGAGGAAGTTAATTTCTGGCGACTACTTTCCGGCAGAGCTCCCTGAAGCCGCTGCCAAGAAGGTCCCCAAACTCAACACCAAGAGTGCTGAGGAGCAGTCTGCTCCGACAAGCCTTAAGGTTTGTTCCGTTGAAGCAGACGCTCCTAACAAGTTTTGCTCCGGCAAGCTTGCCGGGGAACATCAAGCTCCGGCTGAACCGCAGGTTCTTGCTGTAGAAGCTGATGTTCCCGCAGCAGCATTTGTGCCTTTAGTCCTTGTCGTTGAGCCACAGGCTCCGGCATGGGCGCAGCAGATTGTCCGTTTCCTTCAAACAGGAGAACTTCCCAAAGAGCAAGAAGAAGCGGAGAAAGTAGCCCGGCAGTCAAGTATGTACCAGTTTGTCGACGACATACTGTACAGAAGAAGATTCAACGGAGTGAAATTGAAGTGTGTTACCCGGGAAGAAGGACAGAAGCTGTTGGCGGAAATACATGGAGGCATATGTGGTCACCACATTGGCGCAAGAGCACTTGCCGGCAAGGCTTTCCGGCAAGGTTTCTTCTGGCCAACAGCCCTCCAGGATGCAACTGCACAAGTAACCAAGTGTGAAGCGTGCCAGTTCCACTCCAAGCAGATACATCAACCAGCTCAAGCTCTCCAGACAATCCCTTTGTCCTGGCCATTTTCGGTCTGGGGGCTCGACATCCTCGGCCCTTTTCCCCGAGCTGTCGGGGGCTTTGAGTACTTGTACGTGGCTATCGACAAGTTTACAAAGTGGCCGGAAGTGGAAGCAGTGAGGAAGGTGACAGCACAGTCAGCAGTCAAGTTCTTCAGGTCAATTGTTTGCCGTTTCGGGGTCCCTAACAGGATCATCACCGACAATGGCACGCAATTCACGAGCCGCACCTTCATGCAGTACGTCCAAGATCTTGGCGCCAAGATCTGCTTCGCTTCTGTTGCTCACCCGAGAAGCAACGGTCAAGCGGAGAGGGCGAACGCTGAAGTGCTGCGCGGGCTCAAGACCAGAACTTTCGACAGGCTGCACAAGTGCGGAAGGAATTGGATCGAGGAGCTGCCAGTGGTTCTTTGGTCGATCAGGACGACGCCAAATCGAGCCACTGGCCAGACACCTTTTGCTCTAGTCTACGGAGCAGAGGCAGTTCTCCCCACGGAACTCGTATACGGATCGCCTCGAGTGCTCGCTTATGATGAGCTTGAGCAAGAGCAGCTGCGGCAAGATGACGCGCTGCTCCTTGAGGAAGATCGTCTTCAGGCTGCTGTACGAGCTGCTCGATACCAGCAAGCTATGCGTCGCTACCATAGCCGCAAAGTTAATGCCAGAAGTTTCGAGGAAGGCGACCTTGTTCTTCGGTGCGTTCAATCCGCCAAGAATTCCAACAAGTTGACGCCAAAGTGGGAAGGCCCTTATCGGGTAAAACGAGTCACTAGGCCCGGCGCTGTCCGCCTTGAGACCGAAGATGGCTTTCCGGTGAGCAACTCCTGGAACATAGAGCATCTTCGTAAGTTTTACCCATGAGGCGCGGTTGCCGGAACCAGCTGTTCCGGCAACCACCTTTTGTACAAGCCTTGCGGCTGTTGCATGTAACCCTTTGTACAAAGCCGGGCGCAGATCCCGTGCATAAATAAAGATCATATGCTCCGCACATCTTGTCAAATTTCATGCCTTTTTTCTTTTTTAGCATGTATTATCTGACATCCTGTGCAGCACCTGCCCCCGGTAAGCAATAACGAGCCTTGAGGCTCCATATCTTTATTCTCTCTTCTTTCTTTTCCTCAAAAGGAAGGTTCCTTCGCCCACAAGTTCACCGGGGGGGGGGGGGGGAAGGAGAAAATAATGATGTGGACCAGGCGTCATTCAAAAAAGTATAAGCCTTGCCGGAACACGGACGACAGAAAAGCTAAGTTGTGAAAGTTTGAGCGCAATTAGTTTCTAATTTTTTAAGTTACCTTCCTTGAACGACCGTGCTTTGTATGGAAAACCTGTGCGCGGAGGAACCAACTTGTAGCTAGTTGCGCCCTTACTTTGTTTCGAGTCCGCTCAACAACTTAAGTGTGTTGCGGCTAGTTGCGGCAAGGTTTCTTGCCGGAGCCGGCACCGCCAGCAGGCTGCTGATGTTCCGCACTCAGCGCTCGCGGCAAGGGTGCCTACGCCGGAAAGTTCCCTAAAAGCGTAGGGTAAAAACATACAAAGAAAGGAATCAAGTACAGGAAATAACATAGCAAATACTGCCCAAGATAAAGTTATATTACAAAGGAAACTTGTCGTGGCACTGACTAAATTGTTCTCATAACATAAATGGCAGCAGCAAGGAAAGGAGAGAAAGAGAAGCCTAATCCACGCGCTCGCCGTCGATCCTCCTAACTTCATTCACCTTGTCCACAATGGGTGCGACAAGGGCTTTGAGTTCTGCAAGATCAGCACCTGCCGGCAGCTTCTTGAGAACGTTGGTGAGGTTGAGGTTCGGATTGCGGAAGAGCACCTTCACCAACACCTTCTCCAAGACTCTGGCGCAGATTGCGCACGACTCGTCAGCCAGCTGCTTTGGGATCCTTTCCCGGAGTTGCTGGAGAGCCGTAGCCACACCCTTGAAGAAAAGAGTAAGCTTGGCGCTGGGCTGGAGGTTCTCGTCGGAGGAGTACCCGAAGCCCGCCAAGTCCAGTTGCGCCAGCTCCTCGTCGATGACTGCAGTGATGTTGACGAGGCCCTCCGTCCAGAGCTCCACCGTGGCCCTGAAGGTGTTTTGAGTCTCGGCGGCCCTCGTTAGCAGCTCCTCGTTGGCCTTGATCTCTTTCTTCAAATCCTCCTCTCGCTTCTTGGCGCCGCCCAGCGTCAACGTCAGTGTGGCTAGCTTCAGCTCCAGATCAGCATTTGAGTCCTTGGCGGTGTTTAGTTCCTTGCCCTTGTTGGCGAGTTGGACTTGCAGATCACCATGGGCGAGGGCGTCCTTCTCGCGTTCGCGCTGGAGCGCGACAAGCTCCTCATTCTTCCCTTTCAGATCAGCCTCCAGCTGCGTCATCTTCACCTCCAATTCCTTCTTGGCGGCCTCGGCAGCTGCGGCAGCGTCCTTCGCTTCCTTGAGCTCCCCGCCAAGTGATTGCTCGCGTGCGGCGAGCTCCTCCTCGTGGCTGTCCAGATTGACTTTCCGCTGTGTCAATTCACCTTCCCGGGTGGACAGCTCTTCAGCGGCAAGCCTCTGTTGCTCCTCAGCTTCTGCCTTCTCGAGGAGGAAAGCCTTCCGCGCCTCGACAAGCTGCGCCCTCTCCTTCGCAATGGACCGGAGGGCCTCTTGGTTGCGGCTCTGGAGTTCCTCCGCATGCTTCTCTATGTCAATTCCCGCCCGTGCGACAAGCGCTTCTCGGGACTCCAGCTTCGCTTGCTGGGTGCGGTAGAGCGACACCAACTTCCGGAGCAACTGCTCCTCTTCAGACTCACCACTGCTGCTGCTTGGCGCGTCAACCACTGTCAGCCCTGCAGAGGCGAGCACCTCTCCATCAAAAGACTCTCCCTCGACCGGCGCCCTGGAGCTCGACGCCCAGGGAAGCTTGATGAAGAAACCCTCGCCGGCCTTCAAGTAGGCGCCGGGCTGGGGCTCTTCGGAGCCTGGTGCTGTGTCCGCGGCGGAGGAGTCTGCGGTCGGTGTAGCACCTTGCGCTCCTGCGCCCTCGGGGTCATCAGTACGATCGCCGGACCCCTCACCAGCTCCTGCGCCAGCAGCCTTGGCGGCCTCTTCGCCGGCGGGATCGTCAGCGTCGGCCTCTTCCTCGGCAGTGGCAGCATCCTCAGTGTTGCCGCGTGCGTCCTCCTCGCCGGTGGCCTCAGTATCCATCGGGTCTGTGGAAGGGGGATCTGAAGACGGGAAGAGGAAGGAAAAGTCAAGCAAACATCCAAAAACAAGACCAGAAGAAGAAGAACCCAAGGGAAAATTTCCGACAAGGAGGGTTACCTGTGCTGGGCTCTGTGACCATGGGCTCCCCCACCGAAGGCTCGCTGGTCCCATCCCTTCCCGGGGACCTCTCCCTTGCCGGAGAGCGCTCCCTTGTCGAAGAATCGCCCCTTGGCGGCGTAGTTGAAGCAGATAGCACCTCTGGAGCGGCTTCTGGTTGCTCCTGATGGGCCTGCTCTGCTCCTACACAAGCAAGTCAACAGTCAAGATGTCAACAGAGAAAGAGCACCCATGCGCACCCCACAACAGGAAGTGAACAAGTACTTACGCTGGGGGCTGCGCTAGGGGCTGCTTCGAGGAGAGGTTGCCGGGTCCGTCAAGGTGGTCTCGGATGCGTCCTCTGTTGTCGCGGCAGGATCATCCTTGATGACCACCATGGGGACCTTGACCCTCTTCGCCGCTCTCTCGGCCAGAGTCCTGAAAAGGAACGAAGTTCAGAAGGAAGCAGATTAGATACAAGACAAGAAACAGCAGGAAATGAAGAAGTATAAATACAACAGGAAGAAAGTCTTACTCCTCCTCCTCTTCTTCCTCCTCGTCGGAGCTGAGCGCGGAAAGGTCAAAGTCAGGTACCCTTTCTGCGTGACGAGGCGGAGGAGTAGGCTCCCTTGGGCGCTTGGCGGAAGCTGCAGCAGGGTCGGAAGTGGCGGCCCGAGAAGACCCCTCTCCAGTTGCCGGCGCGGCATGAGATGCTCCCGTGTCAGCGGTGCTTGGCGCGGTGGAGCGTGTCCCGCGGCGTGACGGCTGTTGGCCCGTTTGCCGCCCTGCCGTGTCGCCGGTCCTGCGGAGGCACCTCCTTGGTTGAGCTGGGGGCTGCGCTGAGGGCCCCGTCTGCGGCAAGCTACTCGAAGATGGCTGGCCACTTGCGCCCCCAGCAGGCTTGCTCGCCTCGGCTTCGGGCTCCCCCTCGCCAACGACCTCCCTGCCAAAGTCCTCTCGGTCGGCAAGGCTTGCCGCCTCGGCCGCCTCTGCCTCCTCCAACGTGAAACCAAAATCGCCCGCGGCGGCGGCTGCCGCCGCCTCTTCCGCCCTGGTGGCGATGTACCGCATCTCGTCGTCAGTGGTGTCGCGGGTGAGGAGCCTCTGCTCGTCAGCACGGACTGCTACCTCCACCAAGCCGTCGAAGAATTGCCGCACAACATCGTCGGAGGGCTCCCGCCAAGTTGGGATAATCCCGTGCGATTCGCATTCTGGCATCATTGCGCGGATGCGATCGAGCTGGGAGTTGTTGCACAGGGGGATGACGCCCTGCGGCAGCCTGAACCACTCCGGGTGGTTGGGGTCATGCTTGAACAGCTCCTTGAGCATCCCGTCCAACTCCAAAACAGTGAAGTTAAAATTGAGGCCTGGGCGCAGCCTCATGATATCTGCTGGGCCCCCGAACAGCCAGGCAGGCCTCCCCCTCTCCTGCAGAGGGGCGATGCGGCGGCGAAGGAAGTCCGCGCCAACGGCCCCTACAGTGATCCCGGCAAGCCTAAGTCGCAGAATCCGGGTGGTGGCGATCTTCAACTTAGCATCATCCGCCGCCAGAGCGCTCCAGTCGCCGCCGCGCACCACTCGAGTTTGGCGCAAATTGGTGAATGGTTGCGGATCTGCATCAACAATCCAACACCACTCCGCTCTCCACTCATCCCACTTGCTATGGAGCTCCCCTTCCAGATAGACCTCCTTCTTGCCGGCCCTCGAGATCCAGGCGATCCCGCCAGACAGGGGCTCTCCTTTCTCGACTCAGGGCATGAAATAGTGGCGGAAAAGGGCTACGTTGGGGTAGATTTCGACGAAGTTCTCGCAAAGATGCGTGAAAACCGCCATGGTCAGAACGGCGTTGGGGGTGAAGTCGAGGAGATGGAGCCCGTACGTGTTCATAATGTCGCAGAAGAAATCGGAAAAGGGCGGGCAGAGCCCGCAATAGAAGAACAATGGGAAGAAGTAGTACCTTTTGGGCACCGCTTCGAAGTAGAAGCTTCGGCGGAGAGTGTCTGCGTGCGCGGATGCGCCCGCGTCTCCGTCGACCAGAAGAGATAGAACTCCTCCCGTAGTGCCTTCGGGGTGAGCTCGGGGGGGAAAAGTGCTCGCTCCTTGCGCAGCGCCTCAAGCCGCAGCGCCTCGGCCGACTTTGCACTCTTTCCGGTCTTCGGAGCCATGGCGGAAGTGGTGGAGGAGGGCGGCGGCGACGAGCGGCGGAGCGCTGCTCTCTTTCGGCTTGGGAAGCGGAGGGGAGCGGCGGAGCTTTCTGAGGAAGGAACCGCAAGTGGCGAAGGTGGGGGAACAGCCCCTGTTTCCCCTACTTATAAAGAGGGGAGGCGAACGTTACACCTTTCTTGATTAAAGAATTGCCCATGATCTCTCCCACAATGCTGCGTTTGACGCGTGCCGTTATGGGAGGGCGCGGTGGATACGGAGTTAGATTTGGTATGAAACCAGGCCGTGCGTGCCCGTGCCCTGTTTTGGGCCTGGCCAAACAACGCTCGGCACCGTGTGTGGCCCAGGCCCGGGGGCTCCTGTCGGTGTACTAAAGTAGGGGTACCTTAGTATCCCGAACTTGTGCACGGGCAGTCGCAGCACCCCGCGGCAAGGCTTGCCGGGCGTCCGCCAAGATCCTCCGTAGCTCATATTGATGCCATTCAAGAACAAAGTGTTTTGACTGAGAAGACAAGACTCCGGCAAGAGGAGCTTGCCGGAGGGGACAAGGCCCCGACAAGAGGAGCTTGCCGGGAAGGCTAACCAAGGCACTTAGAAGAACTTGCCGCGGCACGCCGCGCGTCTCGGCAAGACCCGACGAGCGACAAGCTTTCGGGTGCGACAAGACAACGACCGCGGCAAGGCGCTTGCCGCGGCGAAGCCACCTCTCTGCACCCACGCTCCAGCACATCCAACAATGTGTCGCCCCAAGATCGTTCCTGGCGCACGTGGCGGACGGCTGTGCAGCCAAGCGGTGCGAGGTGGCAAGTGGAGATGACGAGAAGGCCATCGTGGCAAGCGGTGGCACCCCAAACGGTCGTTTTCTGCACTGTTTGGGCGATCGGACGGGCATTAAATGCCCTTGTCCCCTGCCGTCAGAGTTAGGTAGGGTGCACTGTAGATAGCAGTTGTACCAACCCCTCTTTTTACATTTGTACCCCTGTCTACGTTACCACCTGTCGGTGACCCCTTTAGCCTATAAAAGGAGGCCCATGCGCAACGTAGGGGAGGTTCGACTCATTCGAAACTACAGAACGCTCACTCCCTCGAGCAAGAACACAATACAAACACAAAGTAGCAGTAGGAGTTTTATCTCTCCGGAGAGCTCCGAAGCTGGGTAAAATCCCTCGCGTGCTTTGCCTCGATCTGCTCTTCGTGCGCCCTCTGCTCCCTGCCGGACCGAAAGGGGCCCTGCCCCATAGGTGCTCGTTCCCCACGACACTATGCCAACACAATAAAATTCTTGAAAGATGCCAAACCAGTTAGAGATCCTCAACGACGGTTAAATCCTAAGATGAAAGAAGTGGTAAGAAAGGAGATACTAAAGCTCCTTGAAGCAGGTATAATTTATCCCGTTGCTGATAGTGATTGGGTAAGTCCTGTCCATTGCATTCCTAAGAAGGGAGGTATTACTGTCGTTCCTAATGATAAAGATGAATTGATCCCACAAAGAATGATTACAGGTTATAGGATGGTAATTGATTTCCGTAAATTAAATAAAGCTACTACGAAAGATCATTACGCTTTACCTTTCATTGATCAAATGCTAGAAAGATTATCCAAACATACACATTTCTGTTTTCTAGATGGTTTTTCTGCTTTCTCTCAAATACCTGTGTCAGCGGAGGATCAATCAAAAACTACTTTTACTTTCCCTTTCGGTACTTTTCCTTATAGATGTATGCCTTCTGGTTTATGTAATGCACCTGCTAGCTTTCAAAGAGGCATGATGGCTATATTCTCTGACTTTTGTGAAAAGATTTGTGAGGTATTCATGGATGATTTCTCCGTTTATGGATCCTCTTTTGATGATTGCTTGAGCAACCTTGATCGAGTTTTGCAGAGATGTGAAGACATTAGTCTCGTCTTGAATTGGGAAAAGTGCCAATTTATGGTTAATGAAGGGATTGTCTTGGGGCATAAGATTTCTGAGAGAGGTATTGAAGTTGATAAAGCTAAAGTTGATGCTATTGAAAAGATGCCATGTCCCAAGGACATAAAAGGTATAAGAAGTTTCCTCGGTCATGCCGGTTTTTATAGGACGTTCAATAAGGACTTTTCTAAAATCTCTAGGTCTCTAACTAATTTATTGCAAAAAGATATTTCTTTTGTCTTTGATGATGATTATGTAGAAGCATTTGAAATACTTAAGAAAGCTTTGATCACTGCACCTATTGTTCAGCCACCTGATTGGAATTTACCCTTTGAAATTATGTGTGATGCTAGTGATTATGCTATAGACGTTGTTCTAGGGCAAAGAGTTGATAAGAAATTAAATGTTATCCCGTATGCTAGTAAAACTCTTGATACTGCCCAGAGAAATTATGCTACTACTGAAAAAAGATCTTAGCAGTTATATTTGCATGTGATAAGTTCAGACCTTATATTGTTGATTCTAAAGTTACTATTCACACTGATCATGCTGCTATTAAATATCTTAAGGAAAAGAAAGATGCTAAGCCTAGACTTATTAGATGGGTTCTCTTGCTCCAAGAATTTGATTTTCATATTATTGATAGAAAGGGAGCTGAGAACCCCGTTGCAGACAACTTGTCTAGGTTAGAGAATGTTCTTGATGACCCACTACCTATTGATGATAGCTTTCCTGATGAACAATTAGCAGTCATTAATTCTTCTCGTACTGCTCCATGGTATGCTGATTATGCTAATTACATTGTTGCTAAATTTATACCACCTAGTTTCACATACCAGCAAAAGAAAAAGTTCTTTTATGATTTAAGACATTTCTTCTGGGATGACCCAACCTTTATAAAGAAGGAGTAGATGGTGTTATTAGACATTGTGTACCCGAGCATGAACAGGAACAGATCCTACGCAAGTGCCACTCCGAACCATATGGAGGACACCACGCTGGAGATAGAATTGCACATAAGGTATTGCAATCCGGTTTTTATTGGCCTACTCTCTTCAAGGATGCTCGTAAGTTTGTCTTGTCTTGTGATGAATGTCAAAGAATAGGTAATATTAGTAGATGTCAAGAAATGCCTGTGAATTATTCTCTTGTTATTGAACCATTTGATTATATAGGACCTTTTCCTGCCTCTAATGGTTACACACATAGTTTAGTTGCTGTTGATTACATTACTAAGTGGGTAGAAGCTATTCCAACTAGTAGTGCTGATCATAACACCTCTATTAAGCTGCTTAAAGAAGTAATTTTTCCGAGGTTTGGAGTCCCTAGATATCTCATGACTGATGGTGGTTCACATTTTATTCATGGTGCTTTTCGTAAAATGCTTACTAAGTATGATGTTAATCATAGAATTGCATCTCCTTATCACCCACAGTCTAGCGGTCAAGTAGAGTTGAGCAATAGAGAGCTCAAATTAATTTTGCAAAAGACTTTCAATAGATCTAGGAAGAATCGGTCCAAGAAACTTGATGATGCATTATGGGCCTATAGAACCGCGTATAAAAATCCTATGGGTATGTCTCCGTATAAGATGGTTTATGGAAAAGCATGTCACTTACCTCTCGAACTTGAACATAAAGCATATTGGGCTATTAAAGAGCTAAATTATGACTTCAAACTTGTCGGTGAGAAGAGATGAATGGAGAACCCAAGCCTATGAGAATGCCAAACTGTTCAAAGAAAAAGTTAAAAGATGGCATGACAAAAGAATACAAAAGCGGGAATTTAACGTAGGTGATTATGTGTTGCTATTCAACTCTCGTTTAAGATTTTTTGCAAGAAAACTTCTCTCTAAATGGGAAGGTCCTTACGTTATCGAGGAGGTCTATTGTTCCGGTGCCATAAAAATCAACAACTTCGAAGGCACAAGTCCGAGGGTCGTGAACGGTCAAAGAATCAAACATTATATTTCAGGTAATCCTATCAATGTTGAAACTAATATTATTGAAACCGTAACACCAGAGGAATACATAAGGGACACTTTCCAGAACGTTTCATACCCCGAAAAGGAATATGTGTGTGGTACGGTAAGTAAACCGACTCCAAACCGTTCTAATGGCAATTTTTTCCCGTTTTGGAATATTTAAGAATTTTGGAAAGCAAGAAGTAATCCGGGAAGGACACGAGGCCTCCACGAGGGTGGAGGGCGCGCCCACCCTTACTGGGCGCGCCCCCTGTCTCGTGGGCTCCTCGTGTGCCTCCCAGACTCCGTTTTCTTGCACGTTACTTCTTTTGGTCGGTAAAAATTCATTATATAATCTCCTGAAGGTTTTAACCATCGTATCACGCAAATATCCTCTGTTTTTTGTTTTGAGCTGTTTCTATCACAGATTTAGAGCAATATGTCTTCTCAAGAGTCGGTCTAGGAGAGTCGGGTGTCTCACCCAACGCCAGGTCCAGGAGCAAACAGCGATGCTTATCACTTTAGACCATCAACGGAGGATGACATTGAAGCCGACTTGAAAAGGATAGATGCGATGGAGGAGGATCAAGAAGTTACCTCTCGCTTCCAAGCAGGATTCATGATGGGGGAACTACAGAGCTCAGCTATTCCAAACTCGGTCATCCCTTCCATTGTTAAATTTCTTTCTTATGAAAATATGAAAAAGAGCTACTTGTTCTCCAGAAGCTATGCAACATCCTTGGGTAAAAGGAGCTTTACCCATCACGGGCAAGCTCCGCAAGGAAAATATGGACCTCAAACAACAAGTCAATAAGCTCGAGGACGAGCATCGTATCCTGATGGGCATCATCGCCAAGAAGATCACAACACCAACCCTGAAGAAGGAGACATAATCTCATGGGTATGGGGACTCCCCTTGGCAACTACCAAGCTTGGGGGAGGTGCCCCGGTATCGTATCACCATCACACTCCTATCTTTACCATTTTACTTAGTTTGATCCTTTTAGTAATATCTTGATCTAGTAGATTCAAGTTTTGGTATGAATTAGTTTTGAGTTTTGCTTTGTGATCTCTTTATGTAATCGAGTCCGTGAGCTATCTATAATAAAGATTAGTGTTGAGTCAAGGGCTTTGCTATCTTGCTATGGTCTTGAGAAAATAGAAAGAATAAAAAGAATAAAAGAGTTCATATTGATCTTATGGATAGTAATGACTTCACATATAAAGAGTATGAGGCATAAAAGTTGTTGAGAGTTGACAAACGTAGTTTTGGTCATCGTTGCAATTCATAGGAAGTAATAAAGAAAGAGAGTTTCTCACATAGAAATATACTATCTTGGACATCTTTTATGATTGTGAGCACTCATTAAGTATGACATGATAAAGAGTTGATGTTGGATAAGGAAGACAACGCAATGGTTTATGTTTTCTCACATCTCAGTTAAAGTATATTGTCATGGATCATTCCAACATATCAAGCTTGCCTGTCCCCCTCATGCTAGCCAAAAATTCCTTGCACCAAGTAGAGATACTACTTATGCTTCCAAATATCCTTAAACCCAGTCTTGCCATGAGAGTCCACCATACCTACCTATGGATTGATTAAGATCCTTCAAGTAAGTTGTCATGTTGCAAGCAATAAAAATTGATTTCTAAATATGTATGACTTATTAGTGCGGAGAAAATAAGCTTTATACGATCGTGTGATATGGAAGTAATAAAAGCGATAGACATCATAATAGAGGTTCATATCACAAGTGGCAATATAAAGTGACATTCTTTTGCATTAAGATTTTGTGCATCCAACCCTAAAAGCACATGACAACCTCTGCTTCCCTCTGCAAAGGGCCTATCTTTTACTTTATGTCTTTTACTTTATGCAAGAGTCAAGGTGATCTTCACCTTTCCCTTTTTCATTTTATCCGTTGGCAAGCACCTCGTGTTGGAAAGATCCTGATATATATATATATATATATATATATATATATATATATATGTATATCCAATTGGATGTAAGTTAGCATGAACTATTATTGTTGACATCACCCAAAGGTGAATACGTTGGGAGGCGAAACAATAAGCCCCTATCTTTCTCAGTGTCCAAATAAAACTCCATAACTATAAGTATTGCGTGAGTGTTAGCAATTGTAGAAGACTATATGATAGTTGAGTATGTGGACTTGCTGAAAAGCTCTATTCTTGACTCTTTCTGATGTTATGATAAATTGCAATTGCTTCAATGACTGAGATTATAGTTTGTTAGTTCACAATAAAGTTTATGATCCATACTTGAGATTGTGAATAGATTGTTACATGAGCATAAGAAATCATATGATAAAATCCCTATATGTTGCTGTTATAAGAATGATCATGATGCCCTCATATCAGTATTTTATTTTTATCGACACCTCTATCTCTAAACATGTGGACATATTTTTCAATTTTGGCTTCCGCTTGAGGACAAACGAGGTCTAAGCTTGGGGGAGTTGATACGTCCATTTTGCATCATGCTTTTATATCAATATTTATTGCATTATGGGTTGTTATTACACATTATGTCACAATACTTATGGCTATTCTCTCTTATTTTACAAGGTTTATCATGAAGAGGGAGAATGCCGGCAGCTGGGATTCTGGGTGGAAAAGGAGCAAATATTGGAAACCTATTCTACACAGCTCCAAAAATCCTGAAACTCCATGGAAGTCATTTTTGGAATTAATAGGAATTATTGAGCGAAGAAAATACCAGAGGGGGCCCACACCCTCGCCAGGAGGGTGGGGGCACCCCCCCTACTGGGTGCACCCCCTGTCTCCTGGGCCCCCTGTTGGCCCTCCGGTGCCCATCTTCTGCTATATGAAGGCTTTCACCCTTGAAAAAAATCAGAAGCAAGCTTACAGGACAAAACTCCGTCGCCACGAGGCGGAACCTTGGCGGAACCAATCTAGGGCTCCGGCGGAGCTGTTCTGCCGGGGAAACTTCCCTCCGGGAGGGGGAAATCATCACCATCGTCATCACCAACGATCCTCTCATCGGGAGGGTTTCAATCTCCATCAACATCTTCACCAGCACCATCTCCTCTCAAAACCCTAGTTCATCTTTTGTATCCAATCTTGTATCAAAACCACAAATTGGTACCTATGGGTTGCTAGTAGTGTTGATTACTCATTGTAGTTGATGCTAATTGGTTTACTTGGTGGAAGATCATATGTTCAGATCCTTAATGCATATTAATACTCCTCTGATCATGAAGATGAATATGCTTTGTGAGTAGTTACGTTTGTTCCTGAGGACATGGGTGAAGTCTTGCTATTAGTAGTCATGTGAATTTGGTATTCGTTCGATTTTTTTGATGAGATGTATGTTGTCTCTCCTCTAGTGGTGTTATGTGAACGTCGACTGCATGACAATTCACCATTATTTGGGCCTAGAGGAAGGCATTGGGAAGTAATAAGTAGATGATGGGTTGCTAGAGTGACAGAAGCTTAAACCCTAGTTTATCCGTTGCTTCGTAAGGGGCTGATTTGGATCCACTAGTTTCATGCTATGGTTAGGTTTACCTTAATACTTCTTTTGTAGTTGCGGATGCTTGCAATAGGAGTTAATCATAAGTGGGATGCTTGTCCAAGAAAGGGCAGTACCCAAGCACCGGTCCACCCACATATCAAATTATCAAAGTACTGAACGCGAATCATATGAGCGTGATGAAAATTAGCTTGATGATAATTCCCATGTGTCCTCGGGAGCGTTTTTCTCATTATGAGAAATTGTCCAGGCTTATCCTTTGCTACAAAAAGGATTGGGCCACCTTGCTGCACTTTATTTACTTTCATTGCTTGTTACCCATTACAAATTATCTTATCACAAAACTATCTGTTACCCACAATTTCAGTGCTTGCAGAGAATACCTTACTGAAAACCGCTTGTCATTTCCTTCTGCTCCTCGTTGGGTCCGACACTCTTACTTATCGAAAGGACTACCATAGATCCCCTATACTTGTGGGTCATCGTGCGCCGCGTCGTTGTTGTTTGAGAGGGCGCAAAGGAGCTCGCTCTGCCACAGGGGAGAGGTGTCCCCCTCACCCTCCAACGTGGCTTCGGAGGAGTCATCGCCAGAGGACACATTCACCAGGGAGCCTGCCGGCAGGGAAGGCTCCAGCGGCACGAGCCCGCGCTCGTTGAAGACAAGCATGGCGGCGGCTATCTCCTCCCCGTCATCTTGGCGGTACAGCAAGATGTAGGTGTCCGGGGGGCCGCCCTGGTCCTTCTCGAGCAAGGAGTGCACGACCTTGCTTAGATCCTCATCGGGCAAGTCATCCAGGCGCAACCAGAATTTGTCTTCTGCGCCCATGAACTTCCACAAGGGGCGCGAGTGCGCCTGTAGCGGTGCCAGGAGCTTCATCGGGAACTCCTTGAAGATCATGGCCCCCGTCAGCTTCTCCGCCTTCATGTCAGCCGCCATCTTCTCTAGTAGTGGCTTCGCTCGGAGGTCGGTGAGCTTCTCGTGAGACCATCCCTCCCCGGACGTCAGGAACCCAGTCTGCAGCTCCAGGAGAGCGTTGGAGCGCTTGGCGTCCATGAAGATCCACTTGTTTTGGAAGTCCTCCACCTTCTTCCCAGCACGAGAGATCGCATTGCTGCTGTTGGCCGCAACGAAGCAAGCGCACCCTGTGCACTAGCTGCCACTCGACCAGAGGTAAAAGAAGTGGCAAAGCAACATGATGGAGGGCATCACCCCACGAATGCCTCGCAGTAGAAGGCGAAGATTGATAGGAGGAGGACAGAGTTGGGGTGAAGATGGAGGGCATGTAGCCCGTAATGGCGAAGGGCGACATAGAAGAAGCTAGAGAAAGGGCGACCAGCCCAGCATAAACACTGTGCAGGAAGAAGGGGTAGAAGGTGCCGCCCAAGTATTCCGATTTGGCAGAGCCGACCTGGAGCACCATCTCTCCCCCTTCCTTGTCGCTGCTCGCATCAATTGGAGCACGGTGGCGAGGTGCTTCTCCTCGGCGATGGTGGACTGATAACCCACAAGTATAGGGGATCTATCGTAGTCCTTTCAATAAGTAAGAGTGTCGAACCCAGCGAGGAGCAGAAGGAAATGACAAGCGGTTTTCAGTAAGGTATTCTCTGCAAGCACTGAAATTGTAGGTAACAGATAGTTTTGTGATAAGATAATTTGTAACGGGTAACAAGCAATAAAAGTAAATAAAGTGCAGCAAGGTGGCCCAATCCTTTTTGTAGCGAAGGACAAGCTTGGACAATTTCTTATAATGAGAAAAGCGCTCCCGAGGACACATGGGAATTATTGTCAAGCTAGTTTTCATCACGCTCATATGATTCGCGTTCAGTACTTTGATAATTTGATATGTGGGTGGACCGGTGTTTGGGTACTGCCCTTTCTTGGACAAGCATCCCACTTATGATTAACCCCTATTGCAAGCTTCTGCAACTAAAAAAGAAGTATTAAGGTAAACCTAACCATAGCATGAAACTAGTGGATCCAAATCAGCCCCTTACGAAGCAACGCATAAACTAGGGTTTAAGCTTCTGTCACTCTAGCAACCCATCATCTACTTATTACTCCCCAATGCCTTCCTCTAGGCCCAAATAATGGTGAAGTGTCATGTAGTCGACGTTCACATAACACCACTAGAGGAGAGACAACATACATCTCATCAAAATATCGAACGAATACCAAATTCACATGACTACTAATAGCAAGACTTCACCCATGTCCTCAGGAACAAACATAACTACTCACAAAGCATATTCATGTTCATCATCAGAGGAGTATTAATATGCATTAAGGATCTGAACATATGATCTTCCACCAAGTAAACCAATTAGCATCAACTACAAGGAGTAATCAACACTACTAGCAACCCACAGGTACCAATTTGTGGTTTTGATACAAGATTGGATACAAGAGATGAACTAGGGTTTTGAGAGGAGATGGTGCTGGTGAAGATGTTGATGGAAATTGACCCCCTCCCGATGAGAGGATCATTGGTGATGATGACGGTGATGATTTCCCCCTCCCGGAGGGAAGTTTCCCCGGCAGAACAGCTCCGCCGGAGCCCTAGATTGGTTCCACCAAGGTTCCGCCTCGTGGCGGCAGAGTTTCGTCCTGTAAGCTTGCTTATGATTTTTTCCAGGGTAAGAGACTTCATATAGAAGAAGATGCGCATCGGAGGGCCAACATGGGGCCCACGAGACAGGAGGGCGCGCCCAGTAGGGGGGCGCGCCCACCCTCGTGGCCAGGGTGTGGGCCCCCTCTAGTACTTTCTTTGCTCAATAATTCTTATAAATTCCAAAAATGACTTTCGTGGAGTTTCAGGACTTTTGGAGCTGTGCAGAATAGGTTTCCAATATTTGGTCCTTTTCCAGTCCGGAATCCCAGCTGCCGGCATTCTCCCTCTTCATGATAAACCTTGTAAAATAAGAGAGAATAGCCATAAGTATTGTGACATAACGTGTAATAACAGCCCATAATGCAATAAATATCGATATAAAAGCATGATGCAAAATGGACGTATCAACTCCCCCAAGCTTAGACCTGGCTTGTCCTCAAGCGGAAGCCGAAATCGAAAAATATGTCCACATGTTTAGAGATAGAGGTGTCGATAAAAATAAAATACGGACATGAGAGCATCATGATCATTCTTATAACAGCAACATATATAGATTTTGTCATATGATTTCTTATGCTCAAGTAACAATCTATTCACAATGTCGAGTATGGTTCAGAAACTTCATTGAGAACTAGCAAACTATAATCTCAGTCATTGAAGCAATTGCAATTTATCATAACATCAGAAAGAGTCAAGAATAGAGCCTTTCAGCAAGTCCACATACTCTTTATATGTGAAGTCATTACTATCCATAAGATCAATATGAACTCTTTTATTCCTTTTTATTCTTTCTATTTTCTCAAGATCATAGCAAGATAGCAAAGCCCTTGACTCAACACTAATCTTTATTATATAGCTCATGGACTCGATTACATAGATGGATCACAAAGCAAAACTCAAAACTAATTCAAACCAAAACTTTATTCTACTAGATCAAGATATTACTAAAAGGATCAAACTAAGTAAAACGGTAAAGATAGGAGTGTGATGGTGATACGATATCGGGGCACCTCCCCAAAGCTTGACAGTTGCCAAGGGGAGTGCCCATACTCATGTGATTATGTCCTCGGAGGTGGTGAAGAAGGAGTTGTTGATGATGTAGGCTTGCGTCCATCTTCCAAGGCATAAGATCACCATCATAGAAGGAAGATTGAGTCTCCGAGATCCTCAAATGTACAGCCAAACTCATCCTCTTGAATCTATATTCATACTCACAATTTTGGTTTTGCAGGTCATAGATCTGGGCTTGGAGGTGCTCAATTTTCTCATGGAGCTTGAAGATGGTATCCCCAATGTTCTTGGCGTCTAGCTTGTGGTTGTTGGTGAATTCCGCAATCATCATCTGGTTGGCGTTGAGTCCACGCTCCACCATCCCTTGGCACTTGAAAACTTCTTGCTCCATAGCTTCGAGCTTTGTCTCCACGCTTCCGGTACGCCTTGGTCCCTCCACATCGCGGATGTGCAGCACCCCCTCACACATCTCAATGGTTTGAGGGTGTTGCAGCACCTCCGCGAGATAGGGGTTGATAACCCTCTCGAAAAACTTGTCCTTGGGAGCGCTTGGAGACGTCATGATGCTTTAGATCTGTCAAAAAAACAGCTCGATGCGAAAACAGGAGATAATTGCGTGATACGGTAGTCAAAAACTTTGGGAGATTATATAGTGAATTTTTACCGACCAAAAGAAGTAACATGCAAGAAAACGGAGTTCGGGAGGCACACGAGGTGCCCATGAGACAGGGGGGCGCGCCCAGTAAGGGTGGGCGCGCCCTCCACCCTCGTGGAGGCCTCTCGTCCTTCCCGGATTACTTCTTGCTTTCCAAAATTCTTAAATATTCCAAAACGGAGAAAAATTGCCATTAGAACTGTTTAGGAGTCAGTTTACTTACCGTACCACATACCTATTCCTTTTCGGAGTCTGAAACATTTTGGAAAGTGTCCCTTATGTATTCCTCCGGGGTTACGGTTTCAATAATATTAATTTCAACATTTATAGGATTATCTGAGATATAATGTTTGATTCTTTGACCGTTCACCACCCTCGGACTTGTGCCTTCAAAGTTGTTGATTTTTATGGCACCGGAACGATAGACCTCCTCGATAACGTAAGGGCCTTACCACTTAGAGAGAAGTTTTCCTGCAAAAGATCTTAAACGAGAGTTGAATAGCAACACATAATCACCTACGTTAAACTCACGCTTTTGTATTCTGTTGTCATGCCATCTTTTAACTTGTTCTTTGAACAGCTTGGCATTCTCATAGGCTTGGGTTCTCCATTCATCGAGTGAGCTAATATCAAATAACCTCTTCTCACCGGCAAGTTTGAAATCATAGTTGAGCTCTTTAATGGCCCAATATGCTTTGTGTTGAAGTTCGAGAGGTAAGTGGCATGCTTTTCCATATACCATCTTATACGGAGACATACCCATAGGATTTTTATATGCAGTTCTATAGGCCCATAATGCATCATCAAGTTTCTTGGACCAATTCTTCCTAGATCTATTGAAAGTCTTTTGCAAAATTAATTTGAGCTCTCTATTGCTCAATTCTACTTGACCGCTAGACTGTGGGTGATAAGGAGATGCAATTCTATGATTAACATCATACTTATCAAGCATTTTACGAAAAGCACCATGAATAAAATGTGAACCACCATCAGTCATGAGATATCTAGGGACTCCAAACCTCGGAAAAATAACTTCTTTAAGCATCTTAATAGAGGTGTTATGATCAGCACTACTAGTTGCAATAGCTTCTACCCACTTAGTAACATAATCAACGCCAACTAAAATATGTGTATATCCATTAGAGGCGGGAAAAGGTCCCATATAATCAAAGCCCCAAACATCAAATGGTTCAATAACAAGAGAATAATTCATAGGCATTTCTTGATGTCTACTAATATTACCAATTCTTTGCCATGCATCACAAGACAAGACAAACTTACGAGCATCTTTGAAGCGAGTAGGCCAATAAAAACTGGATTGCAATACCTTACGTGCAGTTCTATCTCCTGCATGGTGTCGTGCATATGGTTCGGAGTGACACTTGCGTAGGATCTGTTCCTGTTCATGCTCAGGTACACAACGTCTAATAACACCATCTACTCCTTCTTTATAAAGGTGTGGGTCATCCCAAAAGTAATGTCTTAAATCATAAAAGAACTTTTTCTTTTGCTCGTACGTGAAACTAGGTGGTATAAATTTAGCAACAATGTAATTAGCATAATCAGCATACCATGGAGTAGTACGAGAAGGATTAATGACCGCTAATTGTTCATCAGGAAAGCTATCATCAATAGGTAGTGGGTCATCAAGAACATTCTCTAACCTAGACAAGTTGTCTGCAACGGGGTTCTCAGCTCCCTTTCTATCAATAATATGCAAATCAAATTCTTGGAGCAAGACAACCCATCTAATGAGTCTAGGCTTAGCATCTTTCTTTTCCATAAGATATTTAATAGCAGCATGATCAGTGTGAATAGTAACTTTAGAATCAACAATATAAGGTCTGAACTTATCACATGCGAATACAACTGCTAAGAATTCTTTTTCAGTAGTAGCATAATTTCTCTGGGTAGTATCAAGAGTTTTACTAGCATACTGGATAACATTTAATTTCTTATCAACTCTTTGCCCTAGAACAACACCTATAGCATAGTCACTAGCATCACACATAATTTCAAAGGGTAAATTCCAATCAGGTGGCTGAAGAATAGGTGCAGTGATTAAAGCTTTCTTAAGTATTTCAAATGCTTCAACACAATCATCATCAAAGGCAAAAGGAATATCTTTTTGCAATAAATTAGGCAGAGGCCTAGAGATTTTAGAGAAGTCCTTAATGAACCTCCTATAAAAACCGGCATGACCAAGGAAACTTCTTATACCTTTAATGTCCTTGGGACATGGCATCTTTTCAATAACATCAACTTTAGCTTTATCAACTTCAATACCTCTCTCAGAAATCTTATGCCCCAAGACAATGCCTTCATTAACCATGAAGTGGCACTTTTCCCAATTCAAGACGAGACTAGTGTCTTCACATCTCTGCAAAACTCGATCAAGGTTGCTGAAGCAATCATCAAAAGAGGATCCATAAATGGAGAAATCATCCATCAATACCTCACAAATCTTTTCAGAGAAGTCAGAGAATATAGCCATCATGCATCTTTGAAAGGTAGCAGGTGCATTACATAAACCAAAAGGCATACGTCTATAAGCAAAAGTACCAAAAGGGCAAGTAAAAGTAGTTTTTGATTGATCCTCCGCTGACACAGGTATTTGAGAGAAACCAGAAAAAAAACATCTATTAAGCAGAAATGTGTATGTTTGGATAGTCTTTCTAGCATTTGATCAATAAAAGGTAAAGGGTAATGATCTTTCTTAGTAGCTTTATTTAATTTACGGAAATTAATTACCATCCTATAACCTGTAATAATTCTTTGCGGGATCAATTCATCTTTATCATTAGGAACGACAGTAATACCTCCCTTCTTAGGGACGCAATGGACAGGACTTACCCAATCACTATCAGCAACAGGGTAAATTATACCTGCCTCATGGAGCTTTAGTATATCCTTTCTTACCACTTCTTTCATCTTAGGATTTAACCGTCGTTGAGGATCTCTAACTGGTTTGGAGCCTTCGTCCAATTTAATTTTATGTTGGCATAGAGTGGGACTAATGCCCTTAAGATCATCCAGAGTATATCCAATAGCAGCACGGTGCTTCTTCAGAGTTTTCAATAATCTTTCTTCTTCTTTCTCTGAAAGGTTAGCACTAATAATAACAGGATATATCTTCTTTTCACCAAGATAAGCATATTTAAGATTATCAGGTAAAGGTTTGAGCTCAAACACGGGATCACCCTTGGGTGGAGGAGGATCCCCTAGGATTTCAACAAGCAAGTTGTGTTTCAGAATAGGACCCTGTTGAAGGAATACTTCATCTAGTTCTCTTCTTTCATGCATAAACATATCATTTTCATGGTCTAACAAATATTGTTCTAACGGATCAGTAGAAGGCACGGCAATAGAAGCAAGACCAATAATTTCATCCTTACTACATAATTCTTTATCATGGGGTTGTCTATGAAATTTAGCAAAATTAAACTCATGAGACGTATCCCCTAAGCCAATTATAACAATATCTTTTTTGCAATCAATCCTAGCATTAACAGTATTCAAGAAGGGTCTACCAAATATAATGGGACAAAAGCTAAATTGTGGGGAACCAAGAATAAGAAAATCAGCAGGGTATTTAACTTTCCCACACAAGACTTCAACATCTCTAACAATCCCAACTGGTGAAATAGTATCTCTATTGGCAAGCTTAATAGTAACATCAATACCTTCTATTTCAGCGGGTGCAATATCATGCATAATTTGTTCATATAAGGAATGAGGTATTGCACTAGAAATAGCGCCCATATCACATAAGCCATGATAACAATGATCTCCTATTTTAACAGAAATAACAGGCATGCCTACACGCATGCCTACAACAGGTCTATGTATCTTAGCATCAGGTCTAGCAATATTAGCAGCCTGTTCACAAAAGTAAATAACATGCCCATCTATATTATCATCCAAGAGATCTTTAACCATAGCAATACTAGGTTCAACTTTAATTTGCTCAAGAGGTGTATATGTTCTAGTATTACTCTTACGAACCACAGTTGAAGCTTTAGCATAATCCTTTATCCTAACAGGGAAATAAGTAGTAGGAACAATAGGATCATTATAAGTGATAGTCTTTTCTTCAACTGTAATAGGTGCAACTACTTTTACTTGAATGGGAGGATTATATTTAAACCACTTCTCCTTAGGGATATCAACGTGAGTAGCAAAAGCTCCACAAAAAGAAGCTACTAAATCAGAGTCAAGTCCATATTTAGCGCTAAATCCATGAAAAGCATCGGTATCCATAAAATATTTAACACAATCAAACTTAGGTGTCATACATGACTCCTTACCATCGTCGGAACCCCAATCTTCAGAGTTGCGTTTAATTCTTTCCAGTAAATCCCACTTGAATTCAGTAGTCTTCAGCATATAAGAACCAGCTCAGGAAGTATCAAGCATGGTGCGATCAATGAGAGAAAGCCAAGCATAAATTTTTTGAATAATCATTTCTCTTGAGACCTCATGATTGGGGCATGAATATAACATTGACTTAAGCCTCCCCCAAGCTTGAGCGATGCTTTCTCCGTTGCGAGGCCAAAAATTATATATGTAATTATGATCACGATGAACAAGATGCATAGGATAGAACTTCTGGTGAAAATTCCAACTTCAATCGTTTATAGTTCCATCACGATGAACAAGCATATACCATGTCAATGCGTCTCCCTTCAAAGATAAAGGGAAGACCTTCCTCTTAACAACATCATCGGGAATACCTGCAAGCTTAAAGAATCCACAAACTTCATCCACATAGATAAGGTGTAAATCGGGATGCAATGTTCCATCTCCTATAAAGGGATTAGCTAGCAGTTTCTCTATCATACCCGAAGGAATCTCAAAGTGAACATTTTCAGTAGGTTCAGTATGTTGAGGAGCAACTCTTTGCTCTACTGGTCGGGGCGAAGATACCCCGAACAAGCCCCTCAAAGGATTAGTTTCCATAGTAACAAATGACATGAAATTTCAGCACACTATAAAAATGTTTCCTTACCAAGTTTCACTCACCAAAGGCGCTTCACTCCCCGGCAACGGCGCCAGAAAAGTCTTGATGACCCACAACTATAGGGTATCTATTGTAGTCCTTTCAATAAGTAAGAGTGTCGAACCCAACGAGGAGCAGAAGGAAATGACAAGCGGTTTTCAGTAAGATATTCTCTGCAAGCACTGAAATTGTAGGTAACAGATAGTTTTGTGATAAGATAATTTGTAACGGGTAACAAGCAATAAAAGTAAATAAAGTGCAGCAAGGTGGCCCAATCCTTTTTGTAGCGAAGGACAAGCCTGGACAATTTCTTATAATGAGAAAAGCGCTCCCGAGGACACATGGGAATTATTGTCAAGCTAGTTTTCATCACGCTCATATGATTCGCGTTCAGTACTTTGATAATTTGATATGTTGGTGGACCGGTGTTTGGGTACTGCTACGTCTTGAGCTTGCGTTGGTTTTCCTTGAAGAGGAAAGGGTGATGCAGCAATAGTAGCGTAAGTATTTCCCTCAGTTTTGAGAACCAAGGTATCAATCCAGTAGGAGGCTCCTCAAAAGTCCCACGTACCTACACAAACAAACAAAGAACTCGCAACCAACGCAATAAAGGGGTTGTCAATCCCTTCACGGCCACTTGTGAAAGTGAGATCTAATAGAGATAGTATGATAAGATAAATATATTTTTGGTATTTTATAATATAGATGCAACAAGTAAAGATGCAAATAAAAGTAGATTGGAAGCAAATATGATAAGAGATAGACCCGGGGGCCATTGATTTCACTAGAGGCTTCCCACAAGATAGCATAAGTATTACGGTGGGTGAACAAATTACTATCGAGCAATTGAAAGAAAAGCGAATAATTATGAGATTATCTAGGCATGATCATGTATATAGGCATCACGTCCGCAACAAGTAGACCGACTCCCGCCTGCATCTACTACTATTACTCCACACATCGACCGACTCCTGCCTCCATCTACAGTATTAAGTTCATAAAGAACAGAGTAACACATTAAGCAAGATGACATGATGTATAGGGATAAACTCAAGCAATATGATATAAACCCCATCTTTTTATCCTCGATGGCAACAATACAATACGTGCCTTGCAACCCTTTCTGTCACTGGGTAAGGACACCGCAAGATTGAACCCAAAGCTAAGCACTTCTCCCATGGCAAGAAAGATCAATCTAGTAGGCCAAACCAAACTGATAATTCGAAGAGACTTGCAAAGATAACTCAATCATACATAAAAGAATTCAGAGAAGATTCAAATATTATTCATAGATAAACTTGATCATAAACCCACAATTCATCAGATCTCGACAAACACACACTGCAAAAAGAGTTTACATTGAATAGATCTCCACAAGAGAGGGGGAGAACATTGTATTGAGATCCAAAAAGAGAGAAGAAGCCATATAGCTAATAACTATGGACCCGTAGGTCTGTGGTAAACTACTCACAACTCATCGGAGGGGCTATGATGTAGATGTAGAAGCCCTCCATGGTCGATTCCCCCTCCGGCAGAGTGCCGGTGAAGGCTCCAAGATGGGATCTCGCGGATACAGAAGGTTATGGAGGTGGAAATTGTGTTTTGTTGGCTCCCTGAATGTTTTCGGGGTACGTAGGCTTATATAGGAGGAAGAAGCATGTCGGTGGACGCCCGAGGGGCCCACGAGACAGGGGGTGCGCCCTATAGGGGGGGGGGGCGCCCTCCTATCTCGTGGAGGCCTTGGCTGCTTCTTGACTTGCACTCCAAGTCTTCTGGATCACGTTCGTTCCAAAAATCACGCTCCCGAAGGTTTCATTACGGTTGGACTCCGTTTCATATTCCTTTTCTTAGAAATACTTAAATAGGAAAAAAAACCAGCAATACGGGCTGGGCCTCCGGTTAGTAGGTTAGTCCCAAAAATGATATAAATGTGTAAAATAAAGCCCGTAAACATCCAAAAGGGGTAATATAAAATAGCATGGGACAATAAAAAATTATAGATACGTTGGAGACGTATCAAGCATCCCCAAGCTTAAGTCCTGCTCGTCCTCGAGTAGGTAAATGACAAAAAGAGAATTTTTGATGTGGAATGCTACCTAGCATAATTCTTAATGTAATTTTCTTTATTGTGGCATGAATATTCAGATCCAAATGATTCAAAATAAAAGTTCATATTGATAAAAGAAATAGTAACACTTCAAGCATACTAATCAAAGTAATCATATCTTCTCAAAATAACATGGCAAAAGAAAGTTCATCCCTACAAAATCATATAGTTAGGCTATGCTTCATTTTCATCACACAAAGATGTTCCCAACTTCTATACCCCCGATGACAAGCCAAGCAATTGTTTCATATTTAAATAATTTCAAACCTTTTCAACCTTCACGCATTACATGAGCGTGAGCCATGGATATAGCACTATGGGTGGAATAGAATATGATGATGGGGATTGTGTGGAGAAGACAAAAAAAAGGAGAAAGTCTCACATTGATGAGGATAATCAACGGGCTATGGATATGCCCATCAATTGATGTCAACATGAGGAGTGGGGATTGCCATGCAACGGATGCACTAGAGCTATAAATGAATGCTCAAAAAAATAAAACTAGTGGGTGTGCATCCAACTTGCTTGCTCACGAAGACCTAGGGCATTTGAGGAAGCCCATCGTAGGAATATACAAGCCAAGTTCTATAATGAAAAATTCCCACTAGTATGAAAAAGATAACTTATGAGACTCACTATATGAAAAACATGGTTTTGAAGCACAAAATATGAGACTCACTACATGAAGAACAAGGTGCTACTTTGAAGCACAAGTGTGGAATAAGAGATAGTAACATTGCCCTTTTTATTTATTTTCTTTTTTTCCCTTTTTTTTCTTCTTTTTTTTCTTTTGGGCCTTTCTTTTTTTTTCTTTTTGGCCTTTCTTCCTTTTTTTTCTTTTTCCTTTTTTTCTTTGGGCAATGCTCTAATAATGATGATCATCACACTTCCATTGATTACAACATAGGAATTACAACTCGAAACTAGAAAAAGATATGACTCTATATGAATGCCTCCGGCGGTTTACCGGGATGGTGCAATGAATCAAGAGTGACAAGTATGAAAAAAATAATGCATAGTGGCTTTGCCACAAATACGATGTCAACTACATGATCATGCAATGGCAATATGACAAAAGTGAAGTATGTCATGATGATGAACGGAACGGTGGAAAGTTGCATGGCAATATATCTCGGAATGGCTATGGAAATGCCATAATAGGTAGGTATGGTGGCTGTTTTGAGGAAGAATAAGGAGGTTTATGTGTGATAGAGCGTATCGTATCACGGGGTTTGAATGCACCAGCAAAGTTTGCACCAACTCTCAAGGTGAGAAAGGGCAATGCACGGTACCGAAGAGGCTAGCAATGGCGGAAAGGTAAAAGTGCGTATAATCCATGGACTCAACATTAGTCAAAAGGACTCATATACTTATTGAAAAAATTTAGAACTCATCAAAAATCAAGTACTATGCGCATGATCCTAGGGGGATAGATTGGTAGGAAAAGACCATCGCTCGTCCACGACCGCCACTCATAAGGATGCACAAGCCAGGTACACTTCATGTTTCAAATTTGTTACACAACTTTAACCATACGTGCATGCTACGGGACTTGCTAACTTCAACACAAGCATTATTTAAATTCATAATCACCCAACTAGCATGACTTTAATATCACTACCTCCATATCTCAAAACAATTATCAAGTATCAAATTGATCATAGCATCCAATTCACTTCCTTTGATAGTTTTTATTATACCCAACTTGGACGCCTACCATTCTAGGACCAATTTTATAACCATAGAAAATACCATGCTGTTCTAAAAGACTCTCAAAAAGATATAAGTGAAGCATGAGATACTAGAAATTTCTTCAAAAATAAGTCACCGCCGTGCTCTAAAAGATATAAGTGAAGCACTAGAGCAAAAACTATCAAGCTCAAAAGATATAAGTGAAGCACATAGAGTATTCTAGCAAATTCTAATCAAATAGGCTTCTCCCAAAAGGTGTACAGCAAGGATGACTGTGGTAAAATAAAAATAAAAGACTAATATAATACACGACGCTCCAAGCAAAACACATATCAGGTGGCGAATAAAAATATAGCTCCAAGTAAAGTTACCAATGAACGAAGACGAAAGAGGGGTTGCCTTCCCGGGGCATCCCCAAGCTTAGGCTTTTCGCTATCCTTGAATATCTTGGGGTGCCTTGGGCATCCCCAAGCTTAGGCTCTTGCTACCCTTTATTCCATAGTCCATAAAAGCTTTACCCAAAACTTGAAAACTTCACAACACAAAACTCAACAGGAAATCTTATAAGCTCCGTTAGTGAAAGAAAATAAAACCACCACATAGGGTACTGTAATGAACTCATTCATTATTTGTTTTGGTGTTAAACCTACTGTAATACAACTTCTCTAGGGTTTATAAACTAATTTACTAGACATAGATGCATCAAAATAAGCAAACAACACACGAAAAACAGAATCTGTCAAAAACAGAACAGTCTGTATCAATCTGTAACTAACGCAAACTTCTTGAACTCTAAAAATCCTACCAAAATAGGAAGTCCTGGAAAATTTGTTTATTGATCAGAAACAAAAAGAATTAATGCAAAATCACGTTTCTGTGATTTAAAAAAACTAAATTCGTGCATGAAAAGTTTCTGTTTTTCAGCAGAATCAAATCAACTATCATCATAGGTTATCCTATAGGTTCTACTTGGCACAAACACTAATTAAAAGATAAAAACACATCTAAACAGGAGGTAGAATCAAGATTTATTACTAAACAGGAACAAAAACAAAAAACACAAAGAAAATTGGGTTGCCTCCCAACTAGCGCTATCGTTTAACGCCCCTAGCTAGGCATAAAAGCAAAGATAGATCTAACGGGTGCCATCTTTGGCACTAAATTCATAAGTAGCCCGCATGATAGATTCATAAGGTAATTTTACTTTCTTTCTCGGAAAGTGCTCCATGCCTTTCTTTAATAAAATCTACGGGCACCAAATTTCTATTTGCAACAATAAGAACATCATTGATCCTTCCCATTGGCTTTTTAATGGTGGAATCCGCAAGGTGCAAATTTAAAGGGCAATCATCAAGATCATGGAAACCTAGAATATCACATAAAGTTTTCGGAATCGTGGAAACACTAGCACCCAAATCACACAAAGAAAAACACTCGTGATCTTAATTCTAATCTTTATAGTAGGTTCCCACTCATCATTAAGTTTTCTAGGTATAGAAACTTCCAAATTAAGTTTTAAAGAACAATATGTTTGGTAAAAGCTTTGTTTTGACTATAAGCATGAGGAGAATTAACAACGGATTGCAACAAGGAAATACAACCTTCTAAAGAACAATTATCATAATCAAATTCCTTGAAATCCGAGATAGTGGGTTCAATGCTATTTAAAGTTGTGACCTCTCCAATCCCACTTTTACCAAATTTAGCATCAAGATATAAAAACTCTGAATTCTTGGGACGCCTTCTAGGTAAAGTTGACTCATCATCAGTCCATAATTATCAAGATTCATATTGCAAAACATAGATCTAATAGGGGACGCATCAATAACTTTAAGATCCTCATCATTATTTTCATGGAAACAAGAAGAACACGCTTTTATAAAGCTATCTTTTTTAGCATGCAATTTAGCGGTTATTTTCTTGCACTCATCAATGGAAGTTCTGATTACTTTGAGAGACTCATTGAGGGAGTCCTGGACTAGGGGGTGTCCGGATAGCCAAACTATCATCATCGGCCGGACTCCAAGACTATGAAGATACAAGATTGAAGACTTCGTCCCGTGTCCGGATGGGACTTTCATTGGCGTGGAAGGCAAGCTTGGCAATACGGATATGTAGATCTCCTACCATTGTAACCGACTCTGTGTAACCGTAGCCCTCTCCGGTGTCTATATAAACCGGAGGGTTTTAGTCCATAGGACGAACAACAATCATACCATAGGCTAGCTTCTAGGGTTTAGCCTCCTTGATCTCGTGGTAGATCCACTCTTGTACTACCCATATCATCAATATCAATCAAGCAGGAGTAGGGTTTTACCTCCATCGAGAGGGCCCGAACCTGGGTAAAAACATCGTGTCCCTTGTCTCCTGTTACCATCCGCCTAGACGCACAGTTCGGGACCCCCTACCCGAGATCCGCCGGTTTTGACACCGACATTGGTGCTTTCATTGAGAGTTCCTCTGTGCCATCGCATATAGGTCCGATGGCTCCTTCGATCATCACCAACGACGCAGTCCAGGGTGAGACTTTTCTCCCCGGACAGATCTTCGTATTCGGCGGCTTTGCACTGCGGGCCAATTCGCTTGGCCATCTGGAGCAGATCGAAAGCTACGCCCCTGGCCGTCAGGTCAGATTTGGAAGTCTAAACTTCATGGCTGACATCCGCGGAGACTTGATCTTCGATGGATTCGAGCCACAGCCGAGCGCGCCGCACTGTCACGATGGGCATGATTTAGCTCTACTATCGGATAGTGTCCTGGAGGCCGCACACGAGTCCGCTCCGATCCCTAATTCGGAGCCGACTGCGCAAATCGAGGATGGGTGGTTAGACACCGCCTCGGGGGCTGCAACCTCTACGGGGATGGAGCCGAATACTGACCTTGTCCCTTGTGAAGCTCATGACTCCAAGGTGCCGGACTACTCGCCGAACTCCGAACCTCCCACGCCCCCTCCAATCGAATCTGATTGGGCGCCGATCATGGAGTTCACCGCTGTGGACATCTTTCAACACTCACCTTTTGGCGACATCCTGAATTCGCTAAAGTATCTCTCGTTATCAGGAGAGCCCTGGCCGAACTGTGGTCAGGATGGTTGGGATGCGGACGACGAAGAAATTCAAGGCCCACCCACCACCCACTTTGTAGCCACTGTCGACGATCTAACCGACATGCTAGACTACGACTCCGAAGACATCGACGGTATGGACGACGATGCCGGAGACGACCAAGAACCAGCGCCTACGGGGCACTGGAAGACCACCTCGTCATATGACATATACATGGTGGATATCCCAGAGGATGGGAATGGCGAAGGAATGGCGGAGGAAGACCCCTCCAAGAAACAGCCCAAGCGCTGGCGTCAGCGGTGCCGCTCTAAGTCCCGCCACAGCAAGAATGGAGATTCCGGCACCGGAGATAATAACACCCCAGACAGTGCCGAAGACAACCCCCTCCGGCAAGATTTAGCACAGGAGGACGAAGAAGCCAGCCCTCATGAGAGAGCGGCAGACGAAGAGGTAGAGGATGATAATTACATGCCTCCCTCTGGAGATGTGGCAAGCCTCGACGACGACGAATTTGTCGTGCCTGAGGATCCCGTCGAACAAGAGCGTTTTAAACACAGGCTTATGGCCACGGCAAATAGCCTCAAGAAAAAGCAGGAACAGCTTAGAGCTGATCAAGATCTGCTAGCCGACAGATGGACTGAAGTCCTCGCGGCCAAAGATCATGATCTCGAACGCCCCTCCAAAAGCAACCCCAAACGCAAGCTGCTCCCCTGATTAGAGGAGGAGGCATATAAACCTGCATCACCAGCACACAATACGGCTGACCGACCACCTCGTGGCCGCGACAGAGAGGCCTCTAGGCCCTCCACTAGAACCGTACCCCGGCACCGCTCGAAAAGTATGAAGCCACGGGGGAATGCGACGGACTTGCGAGACATATTGGAGGATAAGACAAGACAATCAAGATCGATCTACGGATCACGTGGGCGCCCCACGATGCGCGACAACGACCATCGCGCCGGATACAACAACTCCGGCTGGGCCAAACACAGTAGACAAAGCTCGCTTGAGCTACGTCGTGATATAGCCCAATATAGAGGCGCCGCACACCCATTATGCTTCACAGATGAAGTAATGGATCATCAAATCCCCGAAGGGTTTATACCCGTGAATATTGAATCCTACGATGGCACAACAGACCCCGCGGTTTGGATCAAAGACTATCTCCTTCATATCCACATGGCCCGCGGTGATGATCTTCACGCCATCAAATACCTCCCACTCAAGCTTAAAGGACCAGCTCGGCATTGGCTTAACAGCTTGCCAGCAGAATCAATTGGGTGTTGGGAGGACCTGGAAGCCGCATTCCTTGATAACTTCCAGGGCACGTATGTGCGAGCACCAGACGCCGATGACCTAAGCCACATAATTCAGCAGCCGGACGAATCGGCCAGACAATTCTGGACACGGTTCTTAACAAAGAAAAATCAAATTGTCGACTGTCCGGATGCAGAGGCCCTCGCAGCCTTCAAACATAACATCCGCGACGAGTGGCTTGCCTGGCACGTAGGACAGGAAAAGCCGAAATCCATGGCAGCCCTCACATCACTTATGACCCGCTTGTGCACGGGAGAGGACAGCTGGCTAGCCCGTAGTAACAACCTCAGCAAAACTTCTGGCAGTCCGGATACCAAGGACCGCAATGGCAGGTCGCGTCGCAACAAAAACAAACGCCGCGTTAACACTAAGGATACGGCAGTCAATGCCGGATTCAAAGGCTCCAAACCCGGTCAGTGGAAAAAGCCATTCAAAAGAAGTACTCCGGGTCCGTCCAATTTGGACCAAATACTCGACCGCTCGTGCCAGATACACGGCACCCCCGAAAAGCCAGCTAATCACACCAATAGGGACTGTTGGGTATTCAAGCAGGCAGGCAAGCTAATTGCCGAAAACAATGACAAGGGGCTGCATAGCGATGACGAGGAAGAGACCCGACCGCCGAATAATAGAGGACAGAAGGGTTCCCCCCCCCCCCCACAAGTGCGGACGGTGAACATGATATACGCAACCCACATACGCGATGGAGCCAGTCGCCCCGAAGTTCAACCCATGGTCCTCCTGCCCGATCACTTTTGATCGAAGTGACCACCCCACCAGTATCTGCCATGGCGGATTTGCCGCATTGGTTTTAGACGCAATCGTCGATGGGTTTCACCTTACTAGAGTCCTGATGGACGGCGGCAGCAGCCTGAACCTGCTTTACCAGGATACAGTGCGCAAGATGGGCATAGACCCCTCAAGGATTAAACCAACAAAGACGACCTTCAAAGGCGTCATACCAGGTGTAGAGGCCAATTGTACAGGCTCAGTTACACTAGAAGTGGTCTTCGGATCCCCGGATAACTTCCGAAGCGAGGAGTTAATCTTCGATATAGTTCCGTTCCGCAGCGGCTATCATGCTTTGCTCGGACGAACTGCGTTTGCAAAGTTCAACGCGGTGCCGCACTACGCATACCTCAAGCTCAAGATGCCAGGCCCTTGAGGAGTCATCACGGTCAACGGAAACACGGAACGCTCCCTCCGAACGGAGGAACACACAGCGGCTCTCGCGGCAGAAGTACACAGCAGCCTCTTAAGGCAATTCTCGAGTCCGGCCGTTAAGCGATCGGACACGGCTAAACACGCCCGGAGTAACCAACAAGACCACCTGGCATGTTCCGAGCATGCGTAGCAATGCGGCCCCAACCCTAGCCCTCGCAAAATTTCAAGACTGGTCCCTTGCGTATATCATTATGCTCTGGAGATACCATGGGCATATGGGGAGGGGCAGGACCACGACAGGCCCAGGATGCGGCTTAACCACACCAGGGGCTCCCAAGTGTGTCATTATTTTTCCTTTTTCTTTTTTCTTACCCACAGGACTCCATTCACCAGAGGCCCTGTCCGGCAGTAGACCTGCCGAACTCACGATGTAACAGCCAGGGAAGGAGAAAGGCTACGACAAGTATCCAGGTGGTCTCCATTACGAGCATTAAATCTGTTTTATACACCATTCTGCAGCCTACCCCTGGAGGGGGACATGTTTAATAGTCCCATTCCTTGCTTACCGCACTATTTGTATTGTTCTGCATTCATGGCAGTATTTTTTGAATAAACAATGCATCGCTTTTTGCTTATAATTGCATTTCTTTCTTATATATATGTTCATTTATGACATGTTGCATCCGTACAATTTGGTACGGCTAAATACACCAGGGGCTTAAGTTCCCCACATTATGGTGTGATAAGTCCGAACACTTCACAAGTGCGGCACCCCGAACTTATAGCATTATATGCATCGGCTCCGAATCATGTCTTGGGTCAATAGTTGGGTTTTCCCGGCTCCCATGTTTTGGTACCTTACGTTCCGTTGTATCGGCTAAGGTAGCACTGGGAGAACCACTGCGATTGCGCCCCAGTTGAGCTGGGCGAGCGCCTCAGTGGAGAAAGCTAAAACTGACCGTCATGATAAGGCGAGAGCTGGTCGCTGTTCGAGAGGTTTTTTCGAGTCCCTAAAGACTTATGCCGCTTAGAGCGAGGAACCGGCTTTGTCTGGCCCAGGCGTGGATAGCGCCCCGAACTCGGTCTTCCGAACACTAGGGGCTTCGCTGAAATTTAAAATTATAGAATTCTATGGCTAAGTGAGAGTGTTCAAGCATTATAAGTCCGGTTGCCTCGTTCGTTGTGTTGAGCGCCTCCCTAGATGGACCCAAAAATGGGAACAAGAGCGCTCAAGTTTATCCCGAACACCCCAGCACTCGTGGCATGGGGGCTGAAGCCGACGACTTGCCATCTCTCACATTTGATAAATGGCCGCACAGAAGGTAATATTTTAAATTAATAGGCGTTGCTTAGCGCATATGAACAAAGTTTTCAGTGCACAGGATAACAAAATACGAGTCTACTCAAATATTACATCTTTGGAGCACTCACCCGCAATCATGCGGGCACCCTTCAGGACACTCTTATAATACATTTCGGGCGTGCGATACTCCTTGCTCGTCGGTGGCGCGTCCGTTACAAGCTTCTCAGCGTCCATCCTGCCCCAGTGCACCTTTGCACGGGCAAGGGCCCGACGGGCACCTTCAATGCAGGCGGAGTGCTTGACGACTTCAACCCAGGGACACGCATCCACCAGCCGCCGCACCAGGCCGAAGTAGCTCCCAGGCATGGCCTCCTTGGGCCACAGCCGAACTATGAGGCCCTTCGTGGCCTGTTCGACCACCTTGTGGAGCTCGACCAACTGCTTCAGCTGATCGCTAGGGGGCACCGGATGTCCGGCCTCAGCATACTGAGACCAAAAGACCTTCTCCGTCGAGCTTCCCTCCTCGGCCCGGTAGAAAGCGGCAGCGTCGGACACGCTGCAGGGCAGATATGCGAACGCTCCTGGAGAGCTCCGAATTCGGGTAAGTAATAGGTAATTCACATTCACATGCTTGCTTTGCATGAAAAATGCCTTACCCGCCGCTATCTTCTTCAATGCCTCAATTTCCTGGAGGGCCTTGTGGGCTTCAGCCTTAGCGGCTTTGGCACTCTCAAGAGCCGACGCAAGCTCGGACTCTCGAGTCCTTGAGTCATGCTCCAAACCCTCGTGCTTTTCCACGAGAGTCTAGAGCTCTTGCCGTACCTCCGCCACCCGCGCCTCCTGCTTCTCTCGCTCGGCTTGTTCCGCGGCCGCATTGCGTTTGGCCGCGGACACCGCCTCCTTCAGGGTTGCCACCTCGTTCGTAGCCCCTGGAGTACCCACGTTATCCTTGTTATTTCTCTTGCAACCAAATCCTTTTCTGTAAGGTACAACTTTAATACGGTGTTACTCTCCTTCCTTGTCCTCGAGCTGCTTCTTGGCATGGCCGAGCTCGCTCTCGGACCGCTCGAGGCTCTGCTTCAAAGCATCGACCTCTGTAGTCAGTGCGGCAGAGGTCAGCAGCGCAGCCTGCAATCTCATATTGACATTTTTTTAGACTCCTGCTTATATCTTTTTAGATCCTCAGTCCGGCTTTTGTTTCCGAACACAGAACCGAGCTTCAGGGGCTACTGTCTATGCGGTATTATATTACACATATTAAAATTCTTACCTCAAAGCCTGTTAGAAGGCTGCCGCAGGCTTCGGTCAGCCCGCTCTTGGCGAGCTGGACCTTCTGAATCACCGCACTCATGACAGTGCGGTGTTCTTCTTTGATGGAAGCGCCGTTGAGCGCCTCCAGCAAGTTATCTGGCACCTCCGGTTGGACGGAGGCCGCCGGTGTCACGGTCTTGCCCTTCTTATGAAGGGGCCGCTCGCCGGACTCCGGAACCACTGCAGGTTCCGGTGCGGTGTCTGGTGCAAAGTCCGGGAGGTTGCCCTACGGCACCTCCGGGGCCTCCTCCTCCTGGCGGGTCCCTTCCTGGGATCCCACCTCGACGTCGTCAGCGTCACGAGGGGTGGAGGCGGTCGGAAGAGAATACATGTCCGACGTGCCCAAGGACCCGCTCGACGAAGCGGGAAGATCGTCCTTGGGCGGACTATATGTTGTATGCGGCATTAGAAAGACACTGTGTGGCAAAAAGAAAAATTATAAATCATCTGGGAGTCCGGATACTTACGATTTCGCCAGGGGCTTGGCCCTTGAGGGCCACTCCTCATTGCCATCGCCAACGTTGGCGGAACAGTCCGGGGGAAGGGTCCTTCCCTTCTTGGACCCTTCGGCCTCCCTCGTTGGGGAGGCCTTCCTCTTCTTCTCTCCCCCCGCTGGGGGAGAGGCCTCTTTCTTCTCCTCCTCGTCTTCGTGGGAGGAGTCCGCCTCGGAGTCATCGGACGATGAGTCCGATACCACCTGGCATCGGGAACTCCTTCGGGTTCCCGTGGCCTTCTTCTTGGCCTTCTTCTCCGGCACTATGTAAAGTGCCGGGACCAGTAGCCCTGTCAAACGGGCATCTGCTGGGTCTTCTGAAAGGGGAGCCGGACAGTTAACCTATCCGAACGTCTTCTGCCAGGCCTGTTAAAGGCATTGGGAGTTTAGATCCCGCATAGAGTCAAACTATGAAAAGCAAATGTCCCATAAAGGATAACATGGCTTACCTCGCCAGCTGGACGCTGCGTGCTGAATCCGCGATCTTCGGTAGTGGATGCGGGAGCTTCGGCACCCTTGAACAACACCCTCCAGGCAGCTTCGTACGCAGTGTCGAAGAGCCTGCTTAAGGTCCGGTGCTGTGCCGGATCAAACTCCCACAAATTGAAGTCCCGTTGCTGGCAGGGGAGAATCCGGCGGACGAGCATGACCTGGATCACGTTGACAAGCTTGAGCTTCTTGTTCACCAGGGTCTGGAGACAGGACTAGAGTCCGGTCAGCTCCTCCGAACTACCCCAAAGCAAGCCCTTCTCTTTCCAGGAGGTGAGCTGCATGGGGATGCCAGATCTGAATTCGGGGGCCGCTGCCCATTTAGGGTCACGCGGCTCGGTGATGTAGAACCACCCCGATTGCCACCCTTTGATGGATTCCACAAAGGCACCCTCGAGCCAAGTGACGTTGGGCATTTTGCCCACCATGGCGCCTCCGCACTCCGCTTGGCTGCTCTTCACAACCTTCGGCTTGACATTGAAGGTCTTAAGCCACAAGCCGAAGTGGGGCTGGATGCAGAGGAAGGCCTCGCACACGACGATAAACGCCGAGATATTGAGGATGAAATTTGGGGCCAGATCGTGGAAATCCAGGCCGTAGTAGTACATGAGCCCCTGGACAAAAGGGTGGAGTGGGAAGCCCAGTCCGCGGAGGAAATGGGGAAGGAATACCACCCTCTCATGGGGCCTGGGGGTGGGGATGAGCTGCCCCTCGTCGGGGAGCCGATGCGCGATGTTGCTGGACAGATATCCGGCGCTGCGCAGCTTCTCAATGTGCCCCTCCGTAATGGAGGAGGCCATCCACTTGCCTCCCGCTCCGGACATGGCTGGAGAAGGTCGAGGTGAGATGTGCAGACTTGGGCGCCGGAGCTCGAGTGCACGGAGATGGATAAGCAAAGGAGGAAGAAGGCGTAGGTAAAAAGGGTGGATCCTTATCCCCTTATATATGGGCGGATGAAACTAAGCGTCCCTACTGGCCTGATAAAACTCGCTTATCTCCCAAGCGCCGCAATCAATGGCGCGGTTGGGATACCCACGTCCGTATTGATGGGAATACCGGAATAAGGGGAACACGATCTCTGCTTCGACAAGACGTGCCAAGGAAACCGCTTCGCTAAACGCGCTGAGGTGGTATAATAAAAACGATTCAAGTAAAGGCTTGGTAGTGGTGTGACGTCACGCCACAAAATACGTCAGCAGATTGAACTTGTGTAAATATTATTCTCTCTACGGTGGTATGTGGAATTTATTTTACAGAGCCGGACACTATCCTGGTGTTCACAATCTTCTATGAATCATTCGGAGGAGGAACCCGCCTTGCAATGCCGAAGACAATATGCGCGCCGGACTCGTCGTCATTGAAGCCTGGTTCAGGGGCTACTGAGGGAGTCCTGGACTAGGGGTGTCCGGATAGCCGAACTATCATCATCGGCCGGACTCCAAGACTATGAAGATACAAGATTGAAGACTTCGTCCCGTGTCCGGATAGGACTTTCCTTGGCGTGGAAGGCAAGCTTGGCAATACGGATATGTAGATCTCCTACCATTGTAACCGACTCTGTGTAACCCTAGCCCTCTCCAGTGTCTATATAAATCGGAGGGTTTTAGTCCATAGGACGAACAACAATCATACCATAGGCTAGCTTCTAGGGTTTAGCCTCCTTGATCTCGTGGTAGATCCACTCTTGTACTACCCATATCATCAATATCAATCAAGCAGGAGTAGGGTTTTACCTCCATTAAGAGGGCCCGAACCTGGGTAAAAACATTGTGTCCCTTGTCTTCTGTTACCATCCGCCTAGACGCACAGTTTGGGACCCCCTACCCGAGATCCGCCGGTTTTGACACCGACACTCATTGATATCATGCTTAGGAGAAGAATATCTATGTTTAAGAGTATCAACATCAAGCGAAAGTCTATCAACGTTCCTAGCCAAATCATCAACTTTGAGCAATTTTTCTTCAAGCAAAGCATTAAAATTCTATTGAGAAATCATAAATTCTTTCACGCTATTCTCAAAATCAGAGGGCGTCTTATTAAAATTACAATAAGAATTATTGTAGGAATTTCCATAATTATTAGAGGAATTACTAGGGAACGGTCTAGCATTAAAGTTTCCTCTATAAGCATTGTTTCCACAACTATTCCTACCAACAAAATTCACATCCATAAATTCATTATTATTCTCCATCAAAGTAGACAAAGGCATATCATTGCGATCAAGAGGAGTATTTTTAGTAGCAAATAATTTCATAAGTTCATCCATCTTTCCACTCAAAACATTGATTTCTTCTATAGCATGCACTTTTTTACTAGAAGATCTCTCGGTGTGCCATTGAGAATAATTAGCCATAATATTATCAAGAAGTTTTGTAGCATCTCCTAACGTGATTTCCATAAACATGCCTCCCGCGGCCGAATCTAAGAGATTTCTAGAAGAAAAGTTCAAACTAGCATAAAATTTTTGTATGATCATCCATAAATTCAAACCATGAGCAGGGCAATTGCGAATCATCAATTTCATTCTTTCCCAAGATTGGGCAACATGCTCATGATCAAGTTGTTTAAAATTCATAATATCGTTCCTAAGAGTGATAATCTTAGCGGGAGGAAAATACTTAGAGATAAAAGCATCTTTGCACTTGTTCCAAGAATCAATACTATTTTTAGGTAAAGATGAAAACCAAACTTTAGCACAATCTCTAAGTGAAAACAGAAATAACTTCAATTTAACAATATTTTTATCCGTATCTTTCTTCTTTTGCATATCACATAAATCTACAAAGTTGTTTAGATGAGTAGCGGCATCTTCACTAGGAAGGCCGGCGAATTGATCTTTCATAACAAGATTCAGCAAAGCAGTATTGATTTCACAAGACTCAACATCATTAAGAGGAGCAATCGGAGTACTAAGGAAATCATTATTATTGGTATTTGAGAAATCACACAATTTGGTATTATCTTGCGCCATGGCAACAAGTAATCCAACACACAAGCAAACAGAAAAAGGCAAGCGAAAAAGAGAGTGGGATTGGGAAAGAGAGGGCGAATAAAATAGCAAAGGTGAAGTGGGGGAGAGGAACGAGAGGCAAATGGCAAATAATGTAAATGCGAGGGAGATGAGTTTGTGATGGGTACATGGTATGTCTTGACTTGAGCGAAGACCTCCCCGGCAATGGCGCCAGAAATCCTTCTTGCTACGTCTTGAGCTTGCGTTGGTTTTCCTTGAAGAGGAAAGGGTGATGCAGCAATAGTAGCGTAAGTATTTCCCTCAGTTTTTGAGAAGCAAGGTATCAATACAGTAGGAGGCTCCTCAAAAGTCCCACACACCTACACAAACAAACAAAGAACTCGCAACCAACGCAATAAGGGGGTTGTCAATCCCTTCACGGCCACTTGCGAAAGTGAGATCTAATAGAGATAGTATGATAAGATAAATATATTTTTGGTATTTTATAATATAGATGCAAAAAAGTAAAGATGCAAATAAAAGTAGATTGGAAGCAAATATGACAAGAGATAGACCCGGGGGCCATAGGTTTCACTAGAGGCTTCTCTCAAGATAGCATAAGTATTACGGTGGGTGAACAAATTACTGTCGACCAATTGATAGAAAAGCGAATAATTATGAGAATATCTAGGCATGATCATGTATATTGGCATCACGTCCGCAACAAGTAGACCGACTCCTGCCTGCATCTACTACTATTACTCCACACATCGACCGACTCCTGCCTACATCTAGAGTATTAATTTCATAAAGAATAGAGTAACGCATTAAGCAAGATGGCATGATGTAGACGGATAAACTCAAGCAATATGATATAAACCCCATCTTTTTATCATCGATGGCAACAATACAATACTTGCCTTGCAACCCTTTCTGTCACTGGGTAAGGACACCGCAAGATTGAACCCAAAGCTAAGCACTTCTCCCATGGCAAGAAAGATCAATCTAGTAGGCCAAACCAAACTGATAATTCGAAGAGACTTGCAAAGATAACTCAACCATACATAAAAGAATTCAGAGAAGATTCAAATATTATTCATAGATAAACATGATCATAAACCCACAATTCATCGGATCTCGACAAACACACCGCAAAAAGAGTTTACATCGAATAGATCTCCACAAGAGAGGGGGAGAACATTGTATTGAGATCCAAAAAGAGAGAAGAAGCCATCTAGCTAATAACTATGGGCCCGTAGGTTTGTGGCAAACTACTCACAACTCATCGGAGGGGCTATGGTGTTGATGTAGAAGCCCTCCGTGGTCGATTCCCCCTCTAGCAGAGTGCCGGCGAAGGCTCCAAGATGGGATCTCCTGGATACAGAAGGTTACGGCGGTGGAAATTGTGTTTCGTTGGCTCCCTGGATGTTTTCGGGGTAAGTAGGTTTATATAGGAGGAAGAAGTACGTCGGTGGACGCCCGAGGGGCCCACGAGACAGGGGGTGCTCCCTATAGGGGGGGGGGTGCCCTCCTATCTCGTGGAGGCCTCGGCTGCTTCTTGACTTGCACTCCAAGTCCTCTGGATCACGTTCGTTCCAAAAATCACGCTCCCGAAGGATTCATTCTGTTTGGACTCCGTTTGATATTCCTTTTCTTTGAAATACTGAAATAGGCAAAAAGACAACAATATGGGCTGGGCCTCCAGTTAGTAGGTTAGTCCCAGAAATGATATAAACGTGTAAAATAAAGCCCATAAACATCCAAAAGGGGTAATATAATAGCATGGAACAATAAAAAATTATAGATACGTTGGAGACGTATCAGGTACTGCCCTTTCTTGGACAAGCATCCCACTTAAGATTAACCCCTATTGCAAGCATCCGCAACTACAAAAGAAGTATTAAGGTAAACCTAACCATAGCATGAAACTAGTGGATCCAAATCAGCCCCTTACGAAGCAACGCATAAACTAGGGTTTAAGCTTCTATCACTCTAGCAACCCATCATCTACTTATTACTTCCCAATGCCTTCCTCTAGGCCCAAATAATGGTGAAGTGTCATGTAGTCGACGTTCACATAACACCACTAGAGGAGAGACAACATACATCTCATCAAAATATCGAACGGAATACCAAATTCACGTGAGTACTAATAGCAAGACTTCACCCATGTCCCCAGGAACAAACGTAACTACTCACAAAGCATATTCATGTTCATGTCTGAGGAGTATTAATATGCATTAAGGATCTGAACATATGATCTTCCACCAAGTAAACCAATTAGCATAAACTACAAGGAGTAATCAACACTACTAGCAACTCACAGGTACCAATTTGTGGTTTTGATACAAGATTGGATACAAGAGATGAACTAGGGTTTTGAGAGGAGATGGTGCTGGTGAAGATGTTGATGGAGATTGACCCCCTCCCGATGAGAGGATCATTGGTGATGATGACGGTGATGATTTACCTCTCCTGGAGGGAAGTTTCCCCAGCAGAACAGCTCCGCTTGAGCCCTAGATTGGTTCCGCCAAGCTTCCGCCTCGTGGCGGTGGAGTTTCGTCCCGTAAGCTTGCTTATGATTTTTTCCAGGGTAAGAGACTTCATATAGCACAAGATGGGCACCAGAGGGCCAACAGGGGGCCCACGAGACAGGGGGCGCGCCCCCCACCCTTGTGGCCAGGGTGTGCGCCCCCTCTGTTACTTTCTTTGCTCAATAATTCTTATTAATTCCAAAAATGACTTTCATGGAGTTTCAGGACTTTTGGAGCTGTGCATAATAGGTTTCCCATATTTTCTCCTTTTCCAGACCAGAATCCCAGCTGTCGGCATTCTCCTCTTCTTGATAAACCTTGTAAAATAAGAGAGAATAGCCATAAGTATTGTGACATAACGTGTAATAACAGCCGATAATGCAATAAATATCGATAGAAAAGCATGATGCAAAATGGACGTATCATGGACGCGCCCAAAGCTGGCTCGAACCAAGGGGCCGAGCGCACGGTCGAGGCCGGGGACATTGCCTTGTTGGAGGCCATCGAGCGCAAGCTTGGTGGAGAGGTTCAGTAGATCTGGAGAATTTTTGGCGCAGGTGGAGAAGGGGATCTGGAGCAAGACGGAAGGAGGGCAATGAAGGCTTTGCGGCAGGCGCCAGCCTTTTGTCAACCAGGAACAGTTGCCGAGGCAGCGTGGGAAAGCGGAGATGCCAACGTCCCATCAATCGCCACGCGTCGCTCAAGGCCGCAGGCGGTTAGGTCCCGCGGCACTCCGCACTTTCCCTTTGGCTTCGCCTAGAAGCCAAGTCCGAACGCGCCTTGGGCACGGTGGCTACTGTCGGTGTTATGGGAACGGGGGTACCCAGACTTGCCTGCCTGCGGCCCATGGCGTGGCTCCATCGACGAACTGGTATGGCCCATCTTCGACATTGACAACTCAAGACCCTCGCGAGGGGCCAAGCCTCGCGAGGCGGACAACATCAAGGCCTCCAAAGGGAACAGCCTCCTCAGGCTGGCTCCCGAGGAGCGGAGATTTCCATGCAAGGCTCACCTCGTGAGGTTCGGGTGACGTGAGCCATGCCGATAGAGGCTAGGCGGGTGCCAGCGGGCGCAATGTGCCGGTTTCCTCTTTGGTGCAAAGGAGGCAAGCAGCAGGCGTGGAGTCCCGAGGAAGCAACCAAAGGTTTCCATTCCCGTGCGACAAGACCAAGAACGCCTGGACGGCAGGACGGAAGTCATCGCTGAGCCCACTGCGGCGTCACGACCAGAGGCTTTTTTAGGCAAAGACAACTTTAGTCAGGATAAGATGTACTTGTTGTCTCCCTTCAAATTTGGTCGTTGTGGGATCCCTTCCCACCTTCATTTGGGAACAGGACCAAGGCCACTATAAATAGGACCTATCCACCACCATGGGTGACGACGGATCAAGTCGACCACATCCATTCCACCCTCACCAGCTCACTTGAGCTTAAGAACACACCTCCTAAGGTTGTTCTCCACTTTACTAGTTCGTCCTCAGCCCCTCGAGGCAAATCCAGCACAAAGCAGGAGTAGGGTTTTACACCGCAAGGTGGGCCACACCTCGGTAAACCGCTGTGTCCCCTTTCCTTTGAGTTCGACGCGCTAGTCTGTGAGATTGGAGAGTAGGCATGTCGGTGTCAAAACCGGCGGATCTCGGGTAGGGGGTCCCGAACTGTGCATCTAGGCGGATGGTAACAGGAGACGAGGGACACGATGTTTTACCCAGGTTCGGGCCCTCTCGATGGAGGTAAAACCCTACGTCCTGCTTGATTAATATTGATGATATGGGTAGTACAAGAGTGGATCTACCACGAGATCAATGAGGCTAAACCCTAGAAGCTAGCCTATGGTATGATTGTTGTAATGTATGTTGTGTCCTACGGACTAAAGCCTCCGGTTCATATAGACACTAGAGGAGGCTAGGGTTACACAGAGTCGGTTACAATGGTAGGAGATCTACATATCCGTATCGCCAAGCTTGCCTTCCATGCCAAGGAAAGTCCCATCCGGACACGGGACGAAGTCTTCAATCTTGTATCTTCGTAGTCTTGGAGTCCGGAGGACGATGATAGTCCGGCTGTCCGGACACCCCCTAGTCCAGGACTCCCTGAGTAGCCCCTGAACCAGGCTTCAATGGCGATAAGTCCGGCGTGCATAATGTTCGGCATTGCAAGGCGGGTTCCTCCCTTGAATAATCCAGAGAAGATCATGAACACCAGGATAGTGTCCGGCTCTGCAAAATAAATTCCACATTCCACCGTAGAGACAATAAGATGTACACTAGTTCAATCTGCTGACGTACTATGCGTCGTGACATCACACCGCTACCAAGCCTTTGTTTGAATCGTTTTTTACTATACCACCTCAGCACGTTTAGCGAAGCGGTTTCCTTGGCACGTCTTGTCGAAGCAGAGATTGTGTTCCCCTTATCCCGGGATTCTCATCAATACGTGCGTGGGTAACCCAACCGTTCCCATCGCCACGCCTCCTCTATCGAAGGTGAATCCCAAACGGTCATGGAGATGGCTCTTGGTATTTTTCCCTTTATAAGAGGACCAAGGCTCGTTCTTGTTCTTCAATCTCGCATCGAATCTCCTCCTCGCTCCCAGTTCCAACACCCAGAGCCTCAGATTCGAGTGCTTCGGATCCTCAACCATGTCCGGCTCCGACCTCCAGGGCCGGTGGATGCCCTCCTCCGTCACGGAGGAGGACATATTGAAGTTACGTGAGGCCAAGTACCTGGCCTACGAGGTTTCGCACAGGTTGCCTGCCCAAGGGCAGGCCGTGCCCGCCCCCGAGCCCGGCGAATACGTCGTCTTCATATCCCACCTCCGTCGGGGTTTAGGCTTCCCGACGGACCCCTTCGTGAGAGGGCTCATGTTCTACTACGGGCTGGATTTTCATGACTTGGCTCCGGAGTCCATCCTCCATATCTCCGCATTCATTATCGTCTGCGAAGCCTTCCTCCGCGTCACTCCCCACTTCGGCCTGTGGCTGAAGACCTTCAATGTGAAGCCGAAGATGATCGGGGGGCGTCAAGCGGAGTGCGGCGGGGCGGCCATAAGAAAAAAGGCCGATGCCCCGTGGCCCGAGGGTTCCTTCCAAGAGGAACTCGGGCTGTGGCAGCAGGAGTGGTTCTATATCACCGCTCCAAGGGGCAGCAAACAAAAGCCGCCGCCTTCATTCCGCCCGGGACCTCCACGCCAACTGATGTCGTGGGTCAACCAAGGGCTCAATTGGGGGCCGTCCGAAGACGTGCCCTCACTGCAGGGCCAGATTCGAGACCTCCAAGCGAGGGAGATCAATCTGGTCATGGTGATGCAGGTTATGCTAATCAGGCATATTCTGCCCTGCAAACGCCGTCCTCTCCGTCTATGGGAGTTCAACCCGGAGGGACCTCGGATTCTCCAACACTTCATGGGTGCAACACCCGTGGAGATGTACAAGTTGTTCTTCGGACCGCAGGTGGCGTGTCCGGAATTAGCCGAGGACGCAGGCCTAAGCCGCAATCGCCCGGATACTCAGGTAAATAGCTCAGAGTCCGGACGTTCTGTTTATCTGCCTTTCTAGAATTCGCCTCCTGACCCATTACTCTTCACAGGAGTGGGTGGCACGATCAAGGCTGATAAGGTGTCCGGCCCCCCTCCCAGAGCCCGTGCTGGTCAGAATGTTGGAGGTCGCGCCCACAGAAGGGAGTGAAGGGGAAAACAGAGGAGCTAATATTTCTCCCAAAGGGGTGTCTGAAGAGGGGGGAATCAAGAACTCCTCCTTCCAGGGGGAGAAGAGGACCGCCTCCGAAGATCCGGAGGCCAAAGCCCCTAAACAGGGGAAGAGATCTTCCCCGGGGGGTCCGGCGTCCGGGGAGAATCCGGACGCACAATCATCGCCAAAGAATCAACCCTCCAGCGAGCCGTGAGTACGAAAAGGGAATTTCATCAGTAAGAAAATACCTCCATTTATGCTTCTGTGGATGACCGAAATTTTCATTTTGCAGTTCGGATTTGCAGCCTTCGCAGATGAGTTCGTCTTCGGGGGACCTTCTTCCGGAGATGATGGAGAGCAAAACGCCCCCGTCTGCTGCACCATCAGATAAGGCAGACGAGCCTGAAGTATCGTCACGGAGGGTATCCCCGAGTCCGGAGGGGCCGGAGAGTTCGGCGCCCGCTAGTATCCGGCCGGGAGAACTGAAGAATCTGCTTGAGAGGGCGTCCATCTCAGAAGGTCATCGTGCGTTGATGCAGATTGTGATTGGAAGGATTTCGTCCGCCGAGAGCGGATTGCGTAACGCTGCTATGAGTTTGCCGGCGGGATTTGAGGTACGCGAAAATGATGCACCTTCTATTTTTGACAGTTTTGCACATAAAAGTGTGCTTTGTATAGATAGTAGCCCCTGAGACTCGGTAGGTTGTTGAAGACGACAGCGTGCCGAGGATCGAAATCTCAAGCAATGAATGTTGCCGTTCCTATGTAGGTGGTGGATAGTCCGAGGGCTAGCCGGACTAGTGGGGTTGCCGAGTTAATGCGGCAACTTGACGCGGCGGATGCGGACATCGCACTTGTCAACCGGCGACTTGACGAGTCGCAAGGTAAATGAGTTCTCCACGGTCGCTTTATTAATGGGGTCAAAGCCCTCCTCTTGATGAATTATATGCTGTTGTACAGACGGTGCTGCTGCCGTGGAGAGCCTTTGGGCCGAACTTGCTCAAGCTAAGGAGCAAGCCCGAAGGAGTGACGCGGCTGCCTCGAGGGCGGCCGAGGAGTTGAAAGCCTAAAAGGCTGCTCACTGCCTAAGCAGGGAAGAAGTGGCCGAATTGGCTGTAAAAGTGAAGGATGCTGCCAACCGCAATGAGGCTCTTGAAAAGGAGCGCTTATCGGAGCGGGAAGACCTGAAGAAGGCCACCGCTGAGGCCAAGGATGCCCGCTCTGCAATGCGGGCCATGAGGGAGGAGCTGCGCCAGGCCGGAGATATCGTGGCTGGCAAGCCTTATCTGCTGCGTCGCCGGTTTATGGATCAAAAGTATGCTCAATTTGATCGGCTGTGGAGTCCGGAGGATCCGTATATGGACTTAGCGGCAAGTGCGGCTGATGCCATGGAGCACTTCCGAAGCCAGAAGGATCACAAGACGGAAGAGCTATTTTGGTCTCAATTCCATAGTCCGGATCGCTCACTTCCGTTGACCGACCGGTTGGCCGAATGGGCCGAGCTAAATAGGTTGTCCGGACTTGCCATGACTGACATCGTGGCTCATGTCTGGCCAGAGAGGCCCAAGGCGACGAGCCACTTCGGCTTACTGCAGCAATTCCTTGGAGCGGTGCCGCATATCAAGGAGATGAAGCGGTCGGCCTGCATCGAGGGCGCGCGGATGGCACTTGCCCGCGTCAGGGCGCATTGGACAGAGATGGATGCCACCGCTGTTGCTGCCCAGGGCTCGGATGAAGACCGGCTCCCCGCCGAGCACTATTTCGGGGAAGTTATGCGTGGCGCTCATGTAATAGAGTCGTAGTGCTCAAAAAATGTCTCGTTCAAATGAACGTTTTAGCTTGTAAAACAATGATTATGCTATGACTGCTTTTTATACTTGTGCGTCCCAAGTAGTAAAACTTCTCCTATGCGGCCGTTTACGTATACACTTGTATAACCTGAAAGATTGCTATCTTCGGCTTCAGCCCCCACGCACAAGGTGCGGGGGTGTTCGCAAAAATAGCGCGTTTTCACACTTAATCCGACGTCTCGGTCCTGTTAAGGAGGTGGTAGCATAGCGAACGAGGCAATCCGGACTATAATGATCTATCACTTTCACTTATCCAGTGGAGCTCGAGGGTGGGGCTACGATATAGCCCCTTGGGGCACCGCACTTCTCCGAGTTCGGGGCTCGTGTGTGCCTGACCGGGAAATGGTCCTTCGTCAAAGCGGGGAATTCTAAACATTCCGGTGTTCGATCGAGTGGTTGACCAGTCTCTCGCTATATCATGACAGTTAGTTTTCGGCTTTCTATACTGAGGTGCTCACCCAGCCGAGCTGGGGCACAATCGCAGTAGTTCTCCTGGTGCCGCGTTAGCCGATGATACGGAATGTAAGGCAGCAAAACACAGGAGCCGGGCAAACACAACATTTGACCAAAGACATGATTCGGAGCTGATGCATATAATGCCTAACTCGAGACGCCGAACAATCCCTGAGGTGTTCGTTCTTTATGATAATGGGAAGAACAATGCCCTAAGCCCCTGGTGTCCAGGTACAGGCATGGTCTTCTGACGTGGCCGATGCCAAAACGCCGGGCTCCTCTTTGGCTATAGGAAGAAACCAAGGGATAATAACAACAAGAGACATTTAAAAAAGGTCCACGCAGGGTCTTAATCTAAAAAGAATCCTCGCAACGGGTCCCTACTGCACGTCTGCGCCTGTGTCTCCGTTGCGCCGTTATCCTGGACGGGAATGCACGTTGTTCATCCGTAAAAAGAGAGGAACGCTCAGTTTGAAAACGATGTGTGCGAAAAATATATGTGTAAAAGAAGAAATATAAATAAGTAAAGCGGGGTTTGTATGAACCCGCGGTTGTTTGTGCGCGCAGCCCCCTGTGAAGAGGTGTGCGGCTAGGGAGCCCCTAGTCTGCTGAAGCCGGACTCGTCTATCCGAGTCCGGGGTCTTTGAGTGACCCTCGCACTGAAATGATGCCACGCGGACCGGGCATCTTGAGTGTAAGAGACGCGTAATGCGGTATGGCGTTGAAACGGACAAAAGCCTTTTGTCCCAATAGTGCTTGATATCCACTTTTAAATGGGACGATGTGAAAAATTAGTTTTTCACGCCGAAAATTGTTCGGTGATCCGAACACGACTTCTAGTAATATGGAGCCTGTGCACTTGGCGTAAGGTCCTGGTGTCACTCCTTTGAAGGAAGTGCGGCTGTGTTGAATTTTTGTAGGGTCTATTCCCATCTGACGGATTGTGTTTGAATACAGCAGGTTTAAGTCGCTGCCTCCGTCCACTAGGACTTTAGTGAATTGTAATCCGTCGATTATGGGATTCAATATCAGAGCAGTCCGTACCATGCTTAGAACGCTTCTGGAATAGTCCAGGTGGTCGAAAGTGATTGGTTTTGATATCCAATCTCTATGGTCTGCTGGGTTGGACCATGCGAGGCTCTTTTTAGGAAGTGCCGCACTATTTTTCCGCATTATCACATGAAGTGAGTTTACTACTTTGACCTCTTGTGGGAAGGTCTTTTGTTTTCCGGAGCTCTGCTGGTGGGGTGTATCTTCTTCGCTTGACGCGTCGAGCCCCTTGTGTTCGGCGTTTAGTCGGCCGGACTATTTAAAAACCCAACAATCCCTGTGGGTGTGATTTGCAGGCCTTCCGGGGGTACTGTGGATTTGACATATCCGACCCAAGATCTTGTTTAAGCTGGACAATTCATCGCTGTCATCCTTAAGAGGCTGTGTTTTGTTGTTTGGCCGCGAGCTTTTGAATCCAGCGTTGACTGCCGTGCTCTTTGGGCCTTTCTCTTTATTCCGGCGCTGCTCTTTTCTGCGACGTGATTTTCCGTTTCCATCTCTTATCTCGGATGTACTTGGGTAGCTGGTGCTGCATCTTGCTAGCCAGCTATCCTCTCCCGCACAGAAGCGGGTCATGAGGCTTGTTAGTGCGGACATTGTCCTCGGTTTCTCTTGGCCGAGGTGCCTGGCAAGCCATTCAACTCGGACATTGTGTTTGAAAGCTGCTAAGGCTTCGGCATCCGGACAGTCGACTATTTGGTTCTTTTTGGTGAGAAACCTGTTCCAGAATTTCCGCGCTGACTCTCCGGGCTGTTGAGTTATATGACTTAGATCATCTGCATCCGGAGGGCGGACATAAGTCCCTTGAAAATTTGCTCTAAACGCGTCCTCGAGCTCTTCCCAACTTCCAACAATGTTTTCTGGGAGGCTTTTAAGCCAATGACGGGCTGGCCCTTTGAGCTTGAGAGGTAGGTATTTTATGGCGCGGAGATCGTCTCCTCTGGCCATGTGTATATGCAGTATATAATCTTCTATCCAGACTCCAGGGTCTGTTGTTCCATCGTAGGCCTCTATGTTTATGGGTTTAAATCCTGCTGGGAACTCATGGTCCAGCACCTCATCGGTGAAACATAGTGGGTGTGCGGCGCCCCTGTATTTGTGTGTGCCGCTATCTTCGGACACTTGACGTGTTTCCTTGCTTCTTGGGGCCTTCTTCTTTGGCCCGTAGATGGACCTGGCTGGGCCATCTGTCCTTCCAAGTTCGTTGGTTGGTTTATGTGTGGCGCCGCTTTCAGAATTTGGCCTATCATCTGGCCGTCTATCCAACCAGGCGGCCTCTTTATTTTTTGACGGTGGAGGCTCTATGGCCTCCTCGTCGAATTCTGGTAGCAGCTTACGCTTCGGGTAGCTCTTTGATTGGTGGCCATTGCCGTATTTATCTGCGGTTTTGAGCACTTTGCTCCATCTCATTCTGAGTGTGTCTTCCGCTGTTTTGAGCTTCCGCTTTTCCTTCTTCAGGCTTCTTGCAGTGTTGACGAGTCTTTTCCGAAGGTTTTTGCTCTTCGGCGGCGTGTCCGGCATGAGGTCGTCCGGACTGTTGTTTTCGCTAGGCCAGGACTGATTATCTGACTCGTCATATTCGGACGGTTGCTTGTCTGCATGTTCGTCGTCCAATTGTGAGCCCTGCTGTATTACGGGCTTATTGGGAGCGTTGTTGTCATCGAGGCGGGACTTAGGGCGGTGTCTGCGTCACCATTTTGGTTGTTTATCGGCGGGGTTATCTTCTTCCGCGGCCCGTTGGTCCTCGTCATCGCTCTCCTTTGGGGTATCTACCATGTATATGTCATATGACGAGGTGGTCCTCCCGTGCCTTATAGGCTCTGTTTCTTGTTCGTCTCCGGCATCGTCGTCCATATTGTCGATGTCGTCGGAGTCGTAGTCTAGCATGTCGGTTAGATCGTCGACAGTGGCTACAAAGTGGGTGGTGGGTGGGCTCTGAATTTCTTCGTCGTCCGCATCCCAGCCATCCTGGCCATAGTCCGGCCAGGGCTCTCCTGATAATGAGAGATGCTTTAGTGAATTCAGGATGTCGCCAAAAGGCGAGTATTGGAAGATGTCTGCGGCGGTGAATTCCATAACCTGCGCCCAATCCGAATCGATTGGCAGAGGCGTGGGAGGTTCGGAGTCCGGCACCTCGGAATCACATGTTTCGCGGGGGACAAGATTAATGTTCGGCTCCATCGCCGAGGAAGTTGAAGCCCCCGAGGCGGTGTCTATCCACCGATCCTCTATCCGGGCGATCGGTTCCGGACTAATGGCCGGAGCGGATCCGTGTGCGGCCACCAAGGCACTATTCGGTGGAAGAGCTAGATCATGCCCATCGCAATAGTGCGGCGCGCTTGGCTGCGGCTCGGGTCCGTCGGAGATCAAGTCTCCGTGGACACCGGCCATGAAGTTTAGGCTTCCGAATCTGACCTGACGGCCAGGGGCGTAGCTTTTGATCTGCTCCAGATGGCCAAGCGAATTAGCCCGCAGTGCGAAGCCGCCGAATACGAAGATCTGTCCGGGGAGAAAAGTCTCACCCTGGACAACGTTGTTGGTTGAAGATGCCATCAAGCCTATCGGTGACGACACAGAGGAACTCTCAATGAAAGCACCAATGTCAGTGTCAAAACCGGCGGATCTCGGGTAGGGGGTCCCGAACTGTGCGTCTAGGCGGATGGTAACAGGAGACGAGGGACATGATGTTTTACCCAGGTTCGGGCCCTCTCGATGGAGGTAAAACCCTACGTCCTGCTTGATTAATATTGATGATATGGGTAGTACAAGAGTGGATCTACCACGAGATCAATGAGGCTAAACCCTAGAAGCTAGCCTATGGTATGATTGTTGTAATGTATGTTGTGTCCTACGGAGTAAAGCCCTCCTGTTTATATAGACACCGGAGGAGGCTAGGGTTACACAGAGTCGGTTACAATGGTAGGAGATCTACATATCCGTATCGCCAAGCTTGCCTTCCACGCCAAGGAAAGTCCCATCCGGACACGGCACGGAGTCTTCAATCTTGTATCTTCGTAGTCTTGGAGTCCGGCGGACGATGATAGTCCGGCTGTCCGGACACCCCCTAGTCCAGGACTCCCTCAAGGCACACTGGGGAGGTTGAGATTTCCGCACTCACCCCAAAGTTCGAACCTCTCAAGTGTTTACGGAACCCGAAATCCGACATCCGCTCACCCACCGCAAGTCATGTCTCGAATACTAACTATGTCTGGCACACATATCCGTAAGGTTAACTCGAGTCTCAGAACAATATGAATCCGTACAATGGGATTCCAGCAAAGCACCTTTTGTTTTGAGATTTTGAGAAAACTTCACACACACACACACACATTGTTTCTCTCTTCATTTATTTTCGGCTCTTGCATGCACACCCGCTTGTTTATCTCCCTGATGCTTTAAGTATGCCTCACACACATGCTATCTACCTATCCCCCAGTATAGTTATTTGACACACAATCTGTCATGGTTTTATCACGACAAATTTCCTAGTGTGAGGACTTAGACATGAGGCCATCGCAAATGGTGATTAGCTTGTTGGGGTTGAGCGGGTCGAGAGACACGAGTTACTTGTAACATCCCCAGCATCACACTACAGTAATCTCCCCCTAATGAAGGTCATGTCATCATGATCATCATGCCAAAATGCCACTTGTCCAAAATCTGCTTCAAATTCAAATTCAAATTTCATGTCAAATATTTGCTTCTTCTTTCATGCAAATAAAATAGTTCATCCTATGGCAAATAATCCCTAGATATTTGTCATGTTGAAGCCAACATTTTTGGAATTCCCAAATTTCCCCTGGGAACTTATTTCTGGTCCAGCAATATTTAAGATGTCCTTTTCATTTTCTAAAAATGCTTGGACAACTCCTGAAATGCCCAAACTTTTTGTGGCAGTGCTGGATATTGCAAAGTAATTATGTGACCAAGTTTCACATTTTTGCAAAATCTTATGGAAGCTCAAAATATTACTAAACCCCTTTCTGTCACGCCCAAGATGCGACCCTATCCTAAAGGAACTCGAAGGTCCCACCAAGGATAGAAGCGCATCTTGAAGACGCTTTTGCAAGGTGGATATCATTACATGAACATAACATAATAGATGGGGATACATACATAAGGCATACAATGCCACACGAATACAACATCATCTTACATAAGAGCACCATCCTACTACGGATGAAACACAAAGAGAAACTCAAATGAAATCCACCCTGCTAGCCTAGGCTGCCGACCTGGAAACTATCCCCTGATCAAAGAAGAAGCAGAACAAGAACTCCAAAACAAGCAAACATCGCTCTCGCGTCATGATCATCGCATAACCTGTACCTGCAACTGTTGTTGTAGTAATCTGTGAGCCATGAGGACTCAGCAATCCCATTACCATGGGTATCAATACTAGCAAAGCTTAATGGGACAGGAAGGGGTAAAGTGGTGAGGTTGCAGCAGCGGCGAAGCAAATATGGTGGCTAACATACGCAAATAAGAGCGAGAAGAGAAGCAAAGGAACGGTCGTGAAGCTAGCAATGATCAAGAGGTGATCCTGAACACCTACTTACATGAAACATAACCCAGAGACCGTGTTCACTTCCAGGACTCCACCAAGAAGAGACCATCACGGCTACACACACGGTTGATGCGTTTTAAATCGGATCTGGTGTCAAGTTATCTACAACCGAACAATAACAAATTCCCATCTGCCACATAACCGCGGGCACGGCTCTCGAAAGTTTATACCATGCAGGGGTGTCCCAACTTAGCCCGTGATAAGCTCTCGCGATCAATGAAGGATATTCCTTCTCCCAGGAAGACACGATCAGTCTCGGAATCCCGGTTTACAAGACATTTCGACAATGGTAAAACAAGACCAGCAAAGCCGCCCGGATGTGCCGACAAATCCTGATAGGAGCTGCACATATCTCGTTCTCAGGGCACACCGGATTGTCCAAACTTCCGGTAGGGGAGCCCAGAGTTGCCCCTGGTGGCCACCGGCGGCTGACAGTTTGGACCAACACTCACAACGAGGACTGGCCCTGGGGGGGGGGAGGGTAAATAAAGATGACCCTCGGGCTCCGGAAACCCAAGGGAAAAAGGGCTAGGTGAGGCAAATGGTAAAACCAAGGTTGGGCCTTGCTGGACAAGTTTTATTCAAAGCGAACTGTCAGGGGGGGTCCCATAAATCACCCAACCGCGTCAGGAACGCAAAATCTAGGAACATAACACCGGTATGACGGAAACTAGGGCGGCAAGAGTGGAACAAAACACCAGGCATAAGGCCGAGTCTTCCACCCTTTACCAAATATATAGTTGCATTAATAATATAAGAGACATTGTGATATCCCAACATAACCCTGTCCACCATGGAGCAATCTTCAACTTCACCTGCAACTAGCAACGCTATAAGAGGGGCTGAGCAAAGTGGTAACATAGCCAAACAACGGTTTGCTAGGAAGGGTGTCAAAGGTTAGAGGTTCATGGCAATTTGGGAGGCTTGAAGAGCAAATGATAGGTAACGCAGCAAAGCGATAGAACGAAACAACTAGCATAGCAATGATAGTAGTGAGATCCAGGGTAGCGGTCATCTTGCCTGAAATCCCGCTAGGAAGAAGAACGAGTCCATGAAGAAGATGAAGCCACGAAGACGAACCACACGTAGACGAACGCATCCTCACGATCGCAACGAAACGAGAACTATCGAGAAGAAGCACACAACATGGTAAACACACCACACATGAGCAAGACATGATGCACAACAAGCATGATGCATGACAAGGCTACATGAAGCTACTCACGGCAAGAGATGATGCAAATAAGAACAACACATCAAAGCAAGTTTAAATGAGGCCGGAAACAACATATAACAATTCTGGCAAGTCCTCATATACATATTTAGAAATTGGTCCAGAACTGAATAAACATTAAGTTGAAGTTGTTAAACAGCAAGTTAAGATGCACCAAGATGATCTACACGAGATTCTAGTCAAGTTACATATAAAGTTCATTAGATTCGGAGCTACGGCCTAGAAGATATGAGCAAAACAAGTTAAGCATGCATTGATGCAAAATGCACCCAAACATCAAGCAAACACACCAAAACAAGGATGCAACATGATAATATGAAACTACATTCAAAATCACGCAAGTTTCATATAGAGCACACTCAAAACGGAGTAACGGTTCAACACATACGCTCTATACAAGTCATAACAACAATCTGTCCATAACAACAACTAGGCATCTTACAAACATCAAAACAACATGCTACAACACCCTAACATAAGAACAAAAGGCATGAGCATGATGTACAGGTAAAGGACAACAAAACATGAACACTGAGCTATCTCCAGAAATCACTAGAACATGCTCAAACACACATGGAAAGATTGCAAATAATAACAGTTTCAGACTTATCAGGAAATAACATCAGGTTGCAATGTTTAGAGCTATCAAACAACATGTTACAGGAACTTAACATGGCAAACAAAGGCATGGCATGAATCTACTAATTGCATAGATCAAAAGTCCCTTACTGACCATGAGCCAAAAAGGATCAGAAGATATGATGGCACCCATGTAAACATGGCAAATAATATGACAGATTCATACATGGCAGGAACAACAATAAGTAGGCATGTTCGTGATCTTGAACCACTCACCACAGAGAAATACATGGCATGGCAAGGCAACCAACAGTAAGAAGGCATGTTTATGAAGCTAAGCATGGCAAGAACAAGTACATAGGGTGCATGGATCACTAGAAAAACACATGGCCAAAACTGAACATCATGTTAACAGGTTGACAGCAACATCATTTAGCAAGTTTGAAGCAAGATTACAACATGATACAGCAGGCTATAATTGAAACCAAGGGCATGAATGGATAGGGCAAGACATCTATAACAAAACATCCTTAGTGAACATCTCCCAAATAATGCATGAAATGACTTGTAGCAGCAGGTTTACATAGCAACAAAATATAACAGAATCTGTCAGGAAAACAGCAACAGCAAGTACCCTACTTAACAAGCTCGATGCACTCAGCACACAACTCACAAAAATACATGGATGACACCCCTGGAAAGATGGCATATCATAGATCAAAACACATGTAGACATCAACCTTATAGGATGCACACATCAAACATGGCAAAAATGTCAAATGAGCAAGTTTTAACAGTTTCAGCAGATTAACATGAACATGCACTCTTCCAACAGCATTTCGGGAATCAAGATGATCTCAAATGAAAATGATGCAATGGAATGAAATGAAGTACTAGTCGAGGCGAACAATTTGACATATTACACGCACATAACGGAGCTACGGGTGCATAGATACGGTGCAACGAACATGGCATGATAATGTCAGAAATCTGGGACTTAGCAGTTTCTTCACCTCGCGAAAAACGTGGACGGAGAGGACCCGGGACGGAGGGAACCAGGATCGGGGGAGCCGTTTGGATGGACTCCCGGTGGATCTCATCCACCCTAAGTGGATCTTGACCGGAGGTAACTCCGGCGAGCTCGCGAGAGCTCCGGCGAGGCGCGCGACGCCGGGAAGGCGCAGGGGAGCGGCGGATCCGGCGGGGACGGGGCGCCGGTGCGGAGGACGAGGAACGGCGGAGCACGGAGGGGCACTTTGGCGCGCGGTGGTCGGCGCTGGGTCCGGCGAGGCACGACAGGGACGCAGCGGCGACCTCGGCGGGTGGCGCACCGGCGAGGCGCGGGGCATCGGGCGCGGGTGCCCACGCTGCGGCAGCGGCTCCAGCCGGGAGGCGCGGGAGACCGGCCGAAGGCGGCGGCGAAGACGGCGCCGGCGGGGACGCGCCGAGGCTGGCGCCGGCCGGCGGCGAGGCACGCGGCGGCGGGGCGGAGCTTCTCCGGCGGCGGCATGCGGAGGCGCGGGAGCCAGGCGCGGGCGACGGGGACGCAGGCGCGGTCGGGCCCGGCGCGGCCCGGGACGGGCCCGACCGTGGGCCGGGCGGGCCGCGGCGGCGGAGGGCGGCGCGGGGACACGTGGCAGCAGCGGATTGGGCGCGGGACGGTTGGGGCTGACATGGCGGCGCGCTATTGGCCGAGGTGAGGTGGCGGTGGTCGTGTCCGGCGGGGGCGGACACGTCCGGCTGTGCGGAGGAGCGGGGCTAGGGTTTGGACTGCGGGATTTCGGAGGGGGAGGCATATTTATAGGTAGAGGGAGCTAGCAGAGTCCAAATGAGGTGCGGTTTTCGGCCACGCGATCATGATCGAACGACCGAGAGCATGGAGGGGAGTTTGCTGGGTTTTGGGCCACTTTGGAAGGGGTGTTGGGCTGCAAAGAGAAGGGGCCTTTATGGTTACCCGGTTAACCGTTGGAGTATCAAACGACCTCCAAATGGCACGAAACTTGACAGGCAGTCTACCGGCGCTATACTAAGGCCGCTTGGCAAACCTCGGGCCATTCCGAGAACGTTTAACACCCGCACACGAAAAGAGGTAAAGGGGGCGCCGGGGAGCATAGGAGTGCCGGATTGCAAAACGGACAACGGGGAAAATGCTCGGATGCATGAGACGAACACGTATGCAAAATGAGATGCACATGATGACATGATAAAATGCAACACGCAAGCAAATGACATGGCAACAACGGCGAAAAACTGGCGGACACCTGGCGCATCGGATCCGGGGCGTTACACTTTCCGTAAAAAAAATAAAAAAAGCCACTGTGCACTGGCCTAAGTGCACAGTGCCTAGAGCCCAGCCCACCACGGCCTCCTCCGCCTCCCCTGTTCTCTGTTCAAGCGACTGAGGCACGCCCACCGTCGCCGCCGAACCCACCTCGCGGACCACGCCACTACAGGCGCCGCGGGTGGATAAAGATCCACCTCTCCTCCCCCCTGGCCTCCTCATCCATTCGCCCCCCCCCTCGCTCTCCCTCGTTCACCCCTCTTCTTCTCTGTCTCATTCGCCCATGCGTGGTCGTCGACGCGCCGCCGTCGATCCCGCGGCCACCGCCTCCCGATCGCCTCGCCGACGCGCCCTACCGCTCCGTCTCGCTCGGCTGCCTCGACTACACCTTGTCATCGAGCTCGGGAACGACCGCATGCTCAGGATCGACCTCACCTCTCCTTCTCGGTTGCCGGCGACTGCCGTCGTCTTCGTCCAATGCTTCTGCTCCTAAGCTCCGCCGTCCGCCATTGCCATCGTAGGGCTCGCCACCGAGATCCTCCGCTCGAGCTAGTAGCTCCGACGAGCTCCTGGAGCACCGTAGACCCCGCCTAGTTGGTTAGTTTGGCCGCTCGCGTGCTCTAACGCTGAACCCGCTCGTGCCCGTACTCCGGCGCCGTTTCTACTCGTCGCCGGCGCCGTTCCGGTCGTTCCTGGCCCCGGCCGTCGCCTCCATCTTGCGTGCGACGTCGAACCGCGTCGACCGCACCTAGCTACGACCCCGGGAACCCCCTGTGCACGAAACCCGACCCCCTCTCCCGACGTGCGCCGCCGCGGGAGGCTCGCCGGAGCACTTCCGGCGCCAACACCGGTGAGGCTGACCTGGCGTTGACGTATGGGGCCCGCTGAGCCAATGACGGGTAGGTCCAGTTGACTCGTTGACTAAGTCAACCCACTGACATGTGGGGCCGAGTCAATAAAACGTTTTAGATAAATAGAAAATCTGATAATTAAATTGATTAATTAATCTATTCACCAATCAGACACTGACAGTGGGCCCCGCTTGATAATTAGTATTAGATTAGTCCAATTAACACTGTTTAATTAGTCCAGTCACTGACCAGTGGGTCCCACTGGACCCACAGGTCAGGTTTGACGCCAGTCAACCGTCCTGTTGACTGCTGACATCACCTCTACATCATGCTGACGTCATATTCCATTTCTGTTAATATAAATAAATCCAGAAAATTGTTTAAACTTTGAAAATTAATAGAAAATAAACCGTAACTCGGATGAAAATGTTTTCTACATGAAAGTTGCTTAGAATGATGAGGCGAATCCGAATACACGGTCCGTTTACCTGTCAGATGCCTCTAACTTCTGAAAATGGAACATTCCCCCTCCGTTCATCTGTCTGACACAGGTCCGAAACCGGGAAAACATTCCCGATTGAATTTCCCCTTCACTTATATCGGTGTAGCCATATGTTAGGTCACACCCGGCACAGCTTATTGCCACGTTATGCTTTGTGATGCTATGTTTGCTTTATATTTACTGTTTCTTCCCCCTCTTCACTCTGGTAGACCCTGAGACCGATGCTGCCCCTGTGATCGACTACGTCGACGACGACCCCTCCTTGCCAGAGCAACCAGGCAAGCCCCCCTTTTGATCATCCCGATATCGCCCATTCCATTCTCTTATGCTTGCATTAGATTTTTCTACTGTTATTGATTGCTCCTATTCTGATGCGTAGCCTGCTTTTGTATTTGTTGTTGTACCTTACCTGCTTATCCTAAACTGCTTAGTATAGGTTGGTTAGTGATCCATCAGTGACCCCCACCTCGTCCTTGTTGCCCCTGCTTCATCATTGAAGACCCGATCAACGGGATTGAAGACCAGGCCCCGACACCGCACATCACTTTCCCCTTAGTTGCTCGACACTGCTGGGTTACTATCGAGTGCCGAGGGTGAGACCTCTACAACACTTCTGATGTTAACCCTGTAGTGTAGCTATTCGGTTGTGGTCATCGAGGGTGATTCCGCCTTAACCACTTCCGATACGACTCTGTCGTGCAACCCCTCAAGTGTGAACCTCGGGGGTGATTCCTCTTACGTTCACCTTGATGATTACATCGAGTGGAGTTCACCGGGGGTGATTCCTCGGGTTTTCCCCTTGATGTTTAGACACATAGTTACTATGATTACTATGACTTTACACTGAACCATGTTACTAAAGACGGGTCAACCCTGAGGGGTACCCGCGCAAGCATAATTGCGAGTGATGTGGAGTCGGGTTGACCTGGAAGGTGCCCGAGAGATAATTACGAGGCGTGGTCGGGCATTCTTAGCCCTTGCCGCAAGTCCTCGAGACGGGGCAACGGGGTCACATCTTTCGTGAGTCTCTGCTTGTTACCGTGCGTTCCTAATCCACTACGATTTGGATATTTGATCCGAGGGGCCTCTGGCCTAATAGCACTAACCATCACGTGGGCATAGTATGGGCGTTCTACGTCGTATGCATCAGCCGAAGCCTATTAGACGTCAGCAACTGAGCGGCGCGCGCCAGGTTGGACTGGTAAGCTCCTACCTTTTTTAAGGAGGTAGCTAGGTCTGCTCACCGGCCGCCCACGCAACATGCAGGAGTTCCCGGGGAGATGGCCCATGACCCCTGGGGGCATAGGTTTAGTCCGGTGTGCTGACCTCTCTATTAAGCCTAGGTCGGGTTGTGGCGTATTGTTTGGCCGAGGCCGGGCATGACCCAGGAAAGTGTGTCCGGCCGGAGTTAATCAAGCGTGGTGGGTAAGTTGGTGCACCCCTGCAGGGAAGAAAACATCTATCGATAGCCTGTCCTACGGTAACGGACACTTGGAGTTGTATCCCGATCGATACAACTAGAACTGGATACTTGTGATGAGAATTGGATGGTGATGAGAATTGGATTGTGATGACAACTGGATAGTATGGCTCTGGGATTGCTTTCTCGCAGGGAGTCGAGAAAGGATCTCTGGCCAAGGTTGATAACCCTAATACTACTTTACTTTATGCTACTCTACTTCCTCCTGTTGCTGCAAGATGGTGGTTTCCAGAAGATGCTAGTCTTCGATAGGACTAGGCCTTCTCTCTATTCCGGCTTTTTTGCAGCCCAGTCCACATATACAACCCCTCTTTGATAATGTTGCATATGTAGTGTAGATCCTTGCTTGCGAGTACTTTGGATGAGTACTCACGGTTGCTTTGCTCCCCTTTCCCCCTTTCTTTTTCTTTCCGGTTCATGCAACCAGATGTTGGAGCCCAGGAGCCAGATGCCACCGCCGGTGCCTACTACTACGTGGAGACCGCTGATGTCCAGGAGTAGTTAGGAGGCTCCCAGGCAGGAGGCCTTGCCTTTTCGATCGTAGATGCTTTTGTGCTAGCCTTCTTAAGGCAAACTTGTTTAACTCATGTCTGTACTCAGATATTGTTGCTTCCGCTGACTCGTTTGTATTCGAGCTGATGTATTCGAGCCCTCGAGGCCCCTGGCTTGTAATATAAAGCTTGTATTATTTTAATTTGTGTCTAGAGTTGTGTTGTGATATCTTCCCGTGAGTCCTTGATCTTGATCGTACACATTTGCGTGCATGATTAGTGTATGATTGAATCGAGGGTGTCACAAGTTGGTATCATAGCCGACTGCCTGTAGGTAGCCCCCTTTCCAACTCCTTGGCTGAAGTTGAGTCTAGTCATCCAAAACTGTTTTACTAACTTGGCTGTGTGGCTTACGGGCCCACGTCGCCATTGGGTGGTATTAGGATCTTTTACTCCTCGTCTTTACTCTGGGATTCTGATCTCTCCCTTATTCGGGTTAAATGATTTTGCTAACTCTGACTCTAGGATCTCGTAACCACTTCCACCCGGAGAGCCCCGTCATTCCAGATGATCGCCTGCTTCACCAGAAGACTTCGAAGTTACTCTCCGATGTTCTCTCGTGACTTGTGCCATTGCTTTTGAAATTACCTTCCATCGATAAACCCCTATGGATAACCACCTACACTTGCCATTCATACAATCATTCCTCGTTGATCTTGTTATTACAAGATACCTTGAAATTCTCTCTATTGTTCCGAGAATACTGTATCTATTGCCTCGCAGTTCCTTGTCACATGAATACCCCTTCGGATAATTCCTCGCACTTACCGAGTACCCGCTCATCCCCAGTTGTTCATGTGTTTCACAAAGGTCTTCGAAATACTATTAGATCTTTCAAAAATCCTCAGCAGCCTTTTGCTCTTGAAATTCTTGCTTGCTTGAATTATGGTTAATTCCATATTTGTAGTAACCTCCATTGACATCCTCTGTCACTATCGTTTTGAGTCCCTTGATCCAATAGGTTGCGAATGCTCGCAATCCTCAATCAGATCCTAGCATTCACCCTTCCAGCTCAGACGTCACTCCGAACTTGAGCTTGTTCTTTGCAAATCAAACCTTGATCGATTGTCGATCTATATCAATTCAGCTCAATTACATTTTGATCAGAGCCTCTGCTTCTGATCTTCTGATTTAAAATTTGTAATCCCTCTGTATGTAGGCTTTGAAGTTATCCACATATATCTATAATCCGATGCCTTTGCATTATTTCTTCCTTTGGTTGAGTACCGATAATCACATCAGATCCTTTGTGGACCGCCAAATCCTTTGTGGGATTATTATCCGACAGTGTCTTTCGCATTCTAAATTCTCATGAGTTTTCCCCTAACACATAATGCCTTTGGTAAATTGTATCTTCTGCTTATTTTCGACCATGCTCTGCTATTGAGCTGATGTTATATGCTTTGGAACTTAGTGGTATATGTTCCTAAGATACCCCTACGGGTTGAACCTATGCCTTCCCTAATCCGCGTGAACTCGAAAGAGATGTGAGTCATACTCTTCTGACATTTTGCCAGATAATATTTCAACACTACAACTTCATTAAACGCGAGAAGTGAATGAAAGGTTATGCATTGGAGAAGTGGGAGTCGACCTTGAACTTTGTGTTCATGCCCATGGACACAATGTAGATCTTATCATGGAAGCTTCTCTTAAAATCAATTGTTCCCTTGGTATAAGTTCATCTTGTACCTGTGAATCGATTCTTTGCAACCGTGGCTCTGACCACGATTGTTTTTCTTGATTCCCTTTCTCGGACATGTTCCAGCACTTGTCTTTGGCAATTCAATATGCCTCTTCATCCTCTATTATGATCTACCTCGAGTATTACCCCTGTTATCTCGAGGATATCGTGCCATTGCATTGTCTTTTATGGACTTCTTGTTGGAATATTACTCTCACCAATTTAGTCACTCCGTAAGTCTACATTGTCCGAAACTCAAGAACTTTGACAAGTGACTCGAATCCACACTGAGATTTAGCACTCCTAGTACTTTGTTGCTGGAAAGTTTTATACTCCATCACGTCATTCCTAGCCTATTAGGCTATCTCCTTATCATACTAATTTTAACAGGACTACCTGGTCCTTATGCCCAAAGCAACTTCCGACGATGAGCTAAGCTGACGTCGATCTTCCTCATCTTCTCATTTCACCTCGAACAACAGGCTTGATTTCGAGCTTGTGTCATATCCATGGTTCCAATAACCTCTCACTTCATCATTCCTTTTGTTTGATGTCGTCGCTGCTCAATGGCATCTTCATAGAGCCTCTCGACAAAATTTGTCATGATCACCACCAATATACTGACTTGTTCTAGGATATCAAACCAATTCATGATGAGAAATACCATCCTTGTCCTTCGATGATTTGTATTATCAACAATGTCATCCTTGACTTCCTCCCAACACCGACTTGATCATGTATTGGTCATACCTTTAGTTCCTTGTTATTCCTGGAACTGTTTCTTGAGTATTTCTTGTGATCCTCAAATCCAATCTTTGCTTGAAACACCATATTCTTGCTACCACGAAGCATGATTGTGGTATTCCGAATATCGACAAGAACATTGGAAGCACATTGCCAAATGTTTCTTGATCTATTATCCAAACACCGTTGTATGGGTAATATCATGATTCTTCCCTCGCCCCTTTACCTAAATGTCTTTGTACTTGCTGTCCTAACATGTATATCATGCTCCACTTTTCCTTGGGAAGGTTATACTCCCAATTTTTTGTGTGTAAACACATTTTTACTTTCCAATGTTCTATTTAATTTCAATAATCACTTTTACCTTTACATTGTTTTGTTTAACCTTCCTTGTGATTTATGAGATCTACGCAGTAATAGTTCCTTACTTATGAAAACACCTTGGTGTACAATTTGTCAGTAAGACCTTGTTATTATTGTTGTTGACATTCCGGTAACCATCTATGGACGAGAACTTTGCCTATTGGTCCGCCTCGTTCAACGAGCAGGAAAATAGTTCTCTCCGTCCCTCGCCCTTGGTACCAACGTTGTTGACAACATAACTAACAGTCTATCATCTAACATGCCTTGCTATCGGGCCCCTTTCTACTTTTAACCCAGATGGTGGGCTCATAACCCACAGTTCCACAGGATCGAAACCTGACTCTCCTGTACAACCTTGATGCCGAAGTATTTTATGCTCTTGGCTTTTTATGTTATCACGAGCCACCCTCCGAGAGATGATCTATTCCCGATGCTCTGAACCCATTCTCACACTCTGTTCAGGTATCGATCGTTTGTCCATTCGCTTGAAACTTCTTATTGTACATTCATATTTTGCTCTCGACGTTTTCTTAAATTTCAACTCGAGAGATACTTCTGTCACATTCCCTGCACTGTTCAACAGACAATTAACCCTATAAGGGTCAGTTCACCTGAAGTTACTCTTTACTTCCCCACTTAAATCTTGGGACGGGATTTCTTGTAGTGGAGGAGATTTGTAACATCCCCAGCATCACACTACAGTAATCTCCCCCTAATGAAGGTCATGTCATCATGATCATCATGCCAAAATGCCACTTGTCCAAAATCTGCTTCAAATTCAAATTCAAATTTCATGTCAAATATTTGCTTCTTCTTTCATGCAAATAAAATAGTTCATCCTATGGCAAATAATCCATAGATATTTGTCACGTTGAAGCCAACATTTTTGGAATTCCCAAATTGCCCCTGGGAACTTATTTCTGGTCCAGCAGTGTTTAAGATGTCCTTTTCGTTTTCTAAAAATGCTTGGACAACTCCTGAAATGCCCAAACTTTTTGTGGTAGTGCTGGATATTGCAAAGTAATTATGTGACCAAGTTTCACATTTTTGCAAAATCTTATGGAAGCTCAAAATATTACTAAACCCCTTTCTGTAAAAAGAAATAAAAAAAGCCACTGTGCACTGGCCTAAGTGCACAGTGCCTAGAGCCCAGCCCACCACGGCCTCCTCCGCCTCCCCCTGTTCTCTGTTCAAGCGACCGAGGCACGCCCGCCGTTGCAGCCGAACCCACCTCGCCGACCACGCCGCTACAGGTGCCGCGGGTGGATAAAGATCCACCTCTCCTCCCCCCTGGCCTACTCATCCATTCGCCCCCCCCGCTCTCCCTCGTTCACCCATCTTCTTCTCTGTCTCGTTCGCCCGTGCGCGGTCGTCGACGTGCCGTCGTCGATCCTGCGGCCACCGCCTCCCGATCGCCTCGCCGACGTGCCCTACCGCTCCGCCTCGCTCGGCTGCCTCGACTACACCTCGTCATCGAGCTCGAGAACGACCGCACGCTCGGGATCGACCTCACCTCTCCTTCTCGGTTGCCGGCACCCGCCGTCGTCTTCGTCCAATGCTACTACTCCTAAGCTCGCACGGGCCTTTCTTGGCCGCCCGGTGAGCTCCTCCCTTCCTCCTTTCCTCTCCTCGCGCCGTGACTTTCACCGTAGCTAGCTCGCCTGCAAGCCGAGCTCCGCCATCCGCCATTGCCGTCGTAGGGCTCGCCACCGAGCTCCTCCGCTGGAGCAGGTAGCTCCGACGAGCTCCTGGAGCGTCGTAGACCCCGCCTAGTTGGTTAGTTTGGCTGCTCGCGCGCTCTAACGCTGAACCCGCTCGCGCTCGTACTCCGGCGCCGTTTCTACTCGTCGCCGGCGCCGTTCCGGTCGTTCCTGGCCCCGGCCGTCGCCTCCATCTTGCGTGCGACATCGAACCGCGTCGAACGCACCTAGCTACGACCCTGGAAACCCCCTGTGCACGAAACCCGACCCCCTCTCCCGACGTGCACCGCCGCGGGAGGCTCGCCGGAGCACTTCCGACGCCAACGCCGGTGAGGCTGACCTGGCGCTGACGTATGGGGCCCACTGAGCCACTGATGGGTGGGCCCAGTTGACTCGTTGACTAAGTCAACCCACTGACATGTGGGGCCGAGTCAATAAAACGTTTTAGATAAATAGAAAATCTGTTAATTAAATTGATTAATTAATCTATTCACCAATGAGACACTGACAGTGGGCCCCGCTTGATAATTAGTATTAGATTAGTCCAATTAACAATGTTTAATTAGTCCAGTCACTGACAGTGGGTCCCACTGGACCCACAGGTCAGGTTTTACCCCAGTCAACTGTCATGTTGACTGCTGACATCACCTCTACATCATGCTGATGTCATATTCCATTTCTGTTAATATAAAAAAATCCAGAAAATTGTTTAAACTTTGAAAATTAATAGAAAATAAACCGTAACTCGGATGAAAATGTTTTCTACATGAAAGTTGCTCAGAACGATGAGGCGAATCCGAATACATGGTCCGTTTCCCTGTCAGATGCCTCTAACTATCTGAACATGGAACATTCCCCCTCCGTTCATCTATCTGACACAGGTCCGGAACCGGGAAAACATTCCCGATTGATTTTCCCCTTCACCTATATCGTGTAGCCATACGTTAGGTCACACCCGGCACAGCTTATTGCCACGTTATGCTTTGTGATGCTATGTTTGCTTTATATTTACTGTTTCTTCCCCCTCTTCTCTCTGGTAGACCCCGAGAGCGATGCTGCCCCTGTGATCGACTATGTCAACGACGACCCCTCCTTGCCAGAGCAACCAGGCAAGCCCCCCCCCCTTTTGATCATCCCGATATCGCCCATTCCATTCTCTTATGCTTACATTAGATTTTGCTACTATTATTGATTGCTCCTATTCTGATGCACAACTTGCTTTTGTATTTGTTGTTGTACCTTACCTGCTTATCCTAAACTGCTTAGTATAGGTTGGTTAGTGATCCATCAGTGACCCCCACCTTGTCCTTGTTGCCCCTGCTTCATCATTGAAGACCCGATCAACGGGATTGAAGACCAGGCCCTGACACCGCACACCACTTTCCCCTTAGTTGCTCGACACTACTGGGTTACTATCGAGTGCCGAGGGTGAGACCTCTACAACACTTCTGATGTTAACCCTGTAGTGTAGCTATTCGGTTGTGGTCATCGGTGGTGATTCCGCCATAACCACTTCCGATACGACTCTGTCGTGCAACCCCTCAAGGTGAACCTCGGGGGTGATTCCTCTTACGTTCACCTTGATGATTACATCGAGTGGAGTTCACCGGGGGTGATTCCTCGGGTTTTCCCCTTGATGTTTAGACACACAGTTACTATGATTACTATGACTTTACACTGAACCATGTTACTAAAGACGGGTCGACCCTGAGGGGTACCCACGCGAGCATAATTGCGAGTGATGTGGAGTCGGGTTGACTTGGAAGGTGCCCGAGAGATAATTACGAGGCGTGGTCGGGCATTCTTAGCCCTTGCCGCAAGTCCTCGAGGCGGGGCAACGGGGTCACATCTTTCGTGAGTCTCTGCTTGTTACCGCGTGTTCCTAATCCACTACGATTTGGATATTTGATCCGAGGGGCCTCTGGCCTGATAGCACTAACCATCACGTGGGCATAGTATGCGTTCTGCGTCGTATGCATCAGCCGAAGCTTATTAGACGTCAGGGACTGAGCGGCGCGCGCCAGGTTGGACTGGTAAGCTCCTACCTTTTTTAAGGATGTAGCTAGGTCAGCTCACCGGCCGCCCACGCAACATGCAGGAGTTCCCGGGGAGATGGCCCATGACCCCTGGGGGCATAGGTTTAGTCCGGCGTGCTGACCTCTCTATTAAGCTTAGGTCGGGTTGCGGCGTATTGTTTGGCCGAGGCCGGGCATGACCCAGGAAAGTGTGTCCGGCCGGAGTTAATCAAGCGTGGTGGGTAAGTTGGTGCACCCCTGCAGGGAAGAAAACATCTATCGATAGCCTGTCCTACGGTAGCGGACACTTGGAGCTGTATCCCGATCAATACAACTAGAACTGGATACTTGTGATGAGAATTGGATGGTGATGAGAATTGGATTGTGATGACAACTGGATAGTATGGCTCTGGGATTGCTTTCTCGCAGGGAGTCGAGAAAGGATCTCTGGCCGAGGTTGATAACCCTACTACTACTTTACTTTATGCTACTCTACTTCCTCCTGTTGCTGATAAGATGGTGGTTTCCAGAAGATGCTAGTCTTTGATAGGACTAGGCCTTCTCTCTATTCCGGCTTTTCTGGAGCCCAGTCCACATATACAACCCCTCTTTGATAATGTTGCATATGTAGTGTAGATCCTTGCTTGCGAGTACTTTGGATGAGTACTCGCGGTTGCTTTGCTCCCCTTTTCCCCCTTTCTTTTTCTTTCCGGTTGATGCAACCAGATGTCGGAGCCCAGGAGCCAGATGCCACTACCGGTGCCTACTACTACGTGGAGACCGCTGACGACCAGGAGTAGTTAGGAGGCTCCCAGGCAGGAGGCCTTGCCTTTTCGATCGTAGATGCTTTTGTGCTAGCCGTCTTAAGGCAAACTTGTTTAACTCATGTCTGTACTCAGATATTGTTGCTTCCGCTGAGTCGTTTGTATTTGAGCTGATGTATTCGAGCCCTCGAGGCCCATGGCTTGTAATATAAAGCTTGTATTATTTTAATTTGTGTCTAGAGTTGTGTTGTGATATCTTCCCGTGAGTCCTTGATCTTGATCGTACACATTTGCATGCATGATTAGTGTACGATTGAATCGAGGGCGTCACATTACTGCTACCTCTTGAGCTTGTGTTGGTTTTTCGCTTGAAGAGGAAAGGGTGATGCAGCAAACTAGCCTAAGTATTTCCCTCGGTTTTGAGAACCAAGGTATCAATCCAGTTGGAGACAACACACAAGTCACCTAGTACCTGCACAAACAATCAAGAACCTTGCAACCAACACGATAAAGGGGTTGTCAATCCCTTCACGCTCACTTGCAAAAGTGAGATCTGATAGAGATAATAAAGTAAATATTTTTGGTATTTTTGTTGTATACATTGGAAAGTAAAGATTGCAAAATAGGAAAAGAGATGCGATATAATGGAAAAGAGATGTAGTATAACAGGAAAGAGACCCAGGGGCCATAGGTTTCACTAGTGGCTTCTCTCAAGATAGCATGTATTTACGGTGGGTGAACAAATTACTACAGAGCAATTGATAGAAAAGCGCATAATTATGAAGATATCTAAGGCAATGATGAACATGGGCATCACATCCGTGTCAAGTAGACCGAAACGATTCTGCATCTACTAGTATTACTCCACACATCGACCGCTATCCAGCATGCATCTAGAGTATTAAGTTCATAAAAATGGAGTAACACATTAAGCAAGATGACATGATGTAGAGGGATAAACTCAAGCAATATGATATAAACCCCATCTTTTTATCCTCGATGGCAACAATACAATACGTGCCTTGCTGCCCCTACTGTCACTGGGAAAGGACACCGCAAGATTGAACCCAAAGCTAAGCGCTTCTCCCATTGCAAGAAAGATCAATCTAGTAGGCCAAACTAAACCGATAATTTGAAGAGACTTGCAATGATATCAAATCATGCATATAAGAATTCAGAGAAGAACCAAATAATATTCGTATATAATCTTGTTCATAAATCCACAATTCGTCGGATCTCGGCAAACACACCACAAAAGAGTATTATATCGAATAGATCTCCAGAACATTGAGGAGAACTTTGTATTGAGAATCAAAGAGAGAGAAGAATCCATCTAGCTAATAACTATGGACCCGAAGGTCAGTGGTAAACTACTCACGCTCCAACGGGGAGGCAATGGTTTTGATGTAGAAGCCCTCCATGATCGAATCCCCCTCCGGCAGATCGCTGGAAAAGGCCCCAAGATGGGATCTCACGGGTATAGAATGTTGTGGCGGTGGAAAAGTGGTTTCGTGGCTCCCCCTATTGTTTCTAGGGTATAATTATAGGCGAAATAAGTACGTCGGTGGAGCTATGAGGGCCCCTCGAGGGTGGGGGCGCGCCTACCCTCCTGGGCGTGCCCTCCTGCCTAATGGCCTCCTCATGGCGTTCCAGACTTCTACTCCAAGTCTTCTGGATTGCTTTCGGTCCAAGAAACATCATTGCGAAGGTTTCATTCCGTTTGGACTCCGTTTGGTATTCCTTTTCTGCAAAACTCTAAAATAGGCAAAAAAAAAACAAAAACTGGCACCGGGCCTCTGGTGAATAGGTTAGTCCCAAAAATAATATAAAAGAGCATATTAAAGCCCATTAAACATACAAAACAGATAATATAATAACATGGAACAATAAAAAATTACAGATACATTGGAGACGTATCAAGCATCCCCAAGCTTAATTCCTGCTCGTCCTCGAGTAGGTAAATGATAAAAAAAGAATTTTTGATGTGGAATGCTACCTAACATATTTATTAATTTAATTTTCTTTATTGTGGCATGAATGTTCAGATTCGAAAGATTCAAGACAAAAGTTTAATATTGACATAAAAACAATAATACTTCCAGCGTATTAACAAAGCAATCATGTCTTCTCAAAATAACTTAGCCAAAGAAAGTTATCCCTACAAAATCATATAGTCTGGCTATGCTCTATCTTCATCACACAAAGTATTTAATCATGCACAACCCCGGTTTCAACCAAGCAATTGTTTCATACTTTAGTATTTTCAAACTTTTTCAATCTTCACGCAATACATGAGCATGATCCATGGGCATAGCACTATAGGTGGAATAGAATGGTGGATGTGGAGAAGACAAAAAGGAGAAGATAGTCTCACATTAACTAGGCGTATCAATGGGTTATGGAGATGCCCATCAACAGATATCAATGTGAAAGAGTAGGGATTGCCATGCAATGGATGCACTAGAGCTATAAGTGTATGAAAGCTCAACAAAAGAAACTAAGTGGGTGTGCATCTAACATGCTTGCTCATGAAGACCTAGGGTACTTTTGAGGAAGCCCATCATTGGAATATACAAGACAAGTTCTATAATGAAAAATTCCCACTAGTATATGAAAGTGACAACATAGGAGACTCTATCTTGAAGATCATGGTGCTACTTTGAAGCACAAGTGTGGTAAAAGGATAGTAGCATTGCCCCTTCTATCTTTTTCTCTCATTTTTTTTATTTGGGCCGTTCCTCTTTTTTTATGGCCTCTTTTTTTCTTTTCTTTTTTATTTAGTCCGGAGTCTCATCCCGACTTGTGGGGGAATCATAGTCTCCATCGTCCTTTCCTCACTAGGACAATGCTCTAATAATGAAGATGATCACACTTTTATTTACTTACAACTCAAGAATTAAAACTCAATACTTAGAACAAAATATGACTCTATGTGAATGCCTCCGGCGGTGTACCAGGATGTGCAATGAATCAAGAGTGACATGTATGAAAAAATTATGAATGGTGGCTTTGCCACAAATACGATGTCAACTACATGATCATGCAAGGCAATATGACAATGATGGAGCGTGTCATAATAAATGGAACGGTGGAAATATATCTCGGAATGGCTACGGAAATGCCATAACAGGTAGGTATGGTGGCTATTTTGAGGAAGGTATATGATGGGTGTATGGTACCGGTGGAAGTTGCACGGTACTAGAGAGGCTAGGAATGGTGGGTCCCTTTCAATTAGATTACTTGATTAGTCTAATGTGTAGATGACATGTGGGTCCCTTTCAATTAGATTAGTTTTATTTATTTGTTTAGGTATAACCTATGACATGTGGGCCACACCCTTCCCTTTTGATTAGTCAAAGTTGACTTGGTCAACTCGATTAAAAAAAAATTAAAATAAAACCAGAAATTTTAGAAATTGATTAAAACTTTAGAAAATCATATAAAATAATCCGTAACTCGGATGAAAAAGATTTATACATGCAAGTTGTTCAGAACGACGAGACAAATTCGGATACACCCTCTGTTCGTTTGTCACACATACCTAGCATAGCGAACATGCAATCTTCCCCGTTCGGTTCGTCTATCCGAAAATACCAAAGCATTCTCGGATGTTGTCCCCCTTCGCCGGAAGCATGTAGTGCCGCGTTATGTGACGCCCTCGATTCAATCGTACACTAATCATACACGCAAATGTGTACGATCAAGATCAAGGACTCACGGGAAGATATCACAACACAACTCTAGACACAAATAAAATAATACAAGCTTTATATTACAAGCCATGGGCCTCGAGGGCTCGAATACATAAGCTTGAATACACAAGAGTCAGCGGAAGCAACAATATCTGAGTACACACATAAGTTAGACAAGTCTGCCTTAAGAAGGCTAGCACAAGAGCAACAACAATCGAAAAGGCAAGACCTCCTGCCTGGGAGCCTCATAACTACTCCTGCACAAGGCGGTCTCCACGTAGTAGTAGGCACCAGCGGTGGCATCTGGCTCCTGGGCTCCGACATCTGTTTGCATCAACCAGAAAGAAAAAGAAAGGGAAAAAGGGGGAGCGAAGCAACTGTGAGTACTCATCCAAAGTACTCGCAAGCAAGGATCTACACTACATATGCAAAGTTTAGGATAAGCAGGTAAGTAACAATAAGCAGGTTACAAAAGCAGGCTCTGCATCAGAATAGGAGCAATCAATTATAGTAGCAAAATCTAATGCAAGCATGAGAGAATGAATGGACGATATGAGAATGATCAAAGAGGGGCTTGCCTGGTTGCTCGGCAGACAGATACAGACCCTCGACGGTGAAGTAGTCAATTATAGGGTCAGAGTGGTCTCAGGGTCTACCAAAAAAGAAGTAACGAAGGGGAAACACAGTAAATAACATAGCAGTCAAATGCATCATAAAGTAAGACAAGGCAAATACGCAGTACTAGGGGTGACCTAACGCGATACTACAAGTTGCAAGCAGAGAGGGAAAACGTCCGAAGGGGTTTTCCCAGCGTTAGGCCTTTTCCAAACAGACAAAAGAGAGGGGACGGTTCCATGTTCAACATGCTAGGGGCATGTGATAGATGAGCGGACTGCGTATTCCGATTCGTTGGATTTTTCTGAGCAACTTCTATATAGAAAACATATTCATCGGAGTTACGCTCCAATTACTATGATTTTTGCAAGTTTAAAACATATTCTGAAATTATTTATATTTCTAAAATGGAGTTATTGCATCAGCATGTCGTCATCATGACGCCAGCAGTCAACAGGGCGTTAACTGGTCAAACTGACGTGGGGGACCTACCTGTCATTGACTGTTTCCTAATTAGCAGATTTAATTAGACTAATTAGGTTGTTAATTAGTCAATTAAGCAAATTAATCAATTATTCTACTAATTAACTAATTAGTTTTTTATCGTTATTTCTTTTTTAAGGAATTGGGGGTAGGCCCCACTGTCATAGGCCCGGGGGCCAACCGGGCGAAGCGGGTGCGGGCGCCCGCCCGCATGGCCACAGGCGTGTGGGCGCTGGAGCCGGGCGGGGCGGACCCAAACGACGGTGTGGCCATCGCGGGGCTCACCGACCGGCCACGGCAGGCGGAGGCGGGCGCAGGGGCGGTCGCGGTGTGGGACAGTAGGCGACGGTGCTGGTAGAGCAGAGCCGCGGGGCGGGACTCGGACGCGCGAGCAGGGGAGGTCCGACGCGGCTGCGGGAAGGCGAGCGGGAGGCGCGGTGAGCGGGCGAGACGGCCGACGCGGGCAGGCGGCGGCAGAAAGCAGCATGGCAGCAGCTGTCGGGGGTGCATCGGGCGTCGATCTGCGACATCGGTTCGAGCGGAGGAGGGCTACATCGACGGCGGTGTCAACCGTGATGGACACCGGAGTTCTGGTGTCATCGCGAAACACGACAGAGGCTGCGACATGCCCGAAAGAGGGGTCCTACGGGGTCCTAGAGGTGCCCGGAGCATGACTACGAGCTCGGTTGAGCACTTTATCGTTGGTAGCGACGGCGACGAGCACCGCGGCGAAGCAAAGCTCGGGTGGAAATGGAAGTGGCGGCTACGGGCATCACCGAGCAGCGCTAAGAGAGGGGAAAGGAGAGACTGCTCACCAGGGAGGCACACGGAGGCCCGGTGGTGGCTTAGGAGCAGCAGGGCGTCGGCAATCGGCGGAGGAGCGCCAGTGACCGAGGCTGTGGTGGCGCCGAGCTCGAACCCTTGGTCAGAGATGGAGTAGAGGAAGCAAGCGGAGCTGTTGGACTCACTGGCGAGGCGCTGGGAGCATGGTGGCCGCATCAATGGCGAACGGCAGCGACGATGGTGTTCGAGCGGGATGGAAAAGCGAGGGAGAGGAGCAGGCGGGGGTAGGGGGGAGTTCTCGAGGGTTGTCGACGAGGCCTAGGGGACACGTCCTTAACCCCTCGGCGATGTGGTGGCGTGGGGCGGCAAGCAGGTCAGGCAGGGATGGCGAGGGGCGTGCGCCCTCGGTCGTTTGAACAGAAGAGGAGGGGGAAGATGACAAGGGAGGGGGAGGTGCTGGGCCACTGGACCGATTCGGCCAGCTAAGGCCCAGGGGCAGGAGGCTGGATCTCTCTCTCTCACCTCTTCTTTTACATGTTCTTTAGAAAAAACTTTTCTGTTTTCTTTTATTTTCAGAAAGCAAAATAGTTTTATAAAAACTAATGTTGCACCTAAAATACCAATTTAACTTAGGCCACTGCTATAATTAACTTGGCACCAAAATAAAGTAGTTTAGTATTTTAACAATTAGAAAGGCAATTAAATTATCGACTAGGACATTGTTTTATTTAGTTTAGGGCAGTGAAACACCTTATAAAAATGTTGGTTCACCACCAATAGTAACAAATGATTATTTGCCACATGATGAACATTTTAGATTTCATGTTTGTGAAATTTTGAATTTCACTTAGTAATTGAATTTGAATTCGAGTGGAATTTGAAAAGAGATAGGATTAAAGATGATCATGCATTGTTTAGCAAAAAGATTAGTTTAAACCCAGGGGGTTACTGTAGCATGATACTCGGGGTGTTACAAATATCCTCTACTACAAGAAATCTTGTCCCGAGATTTAAGAGGGGGAGTAAGGGGGAAAGTTCTGGTTACAAAAATCTAACGGATCTTCTCATCCTTGATTGCTCTTCTCGAAGAGGTAGATCCATTATGTTGATGTCTTCAATTCTCTGTTGCAAGTCATCATCATTTCTTCGGGATCTTCATCGTACTTACGGAAAAGATAAGGGAAAAAAAACTCAGGAAAGGTGTAGCTCGACATAAGTTAGGTACCTGGGGGCTATCTCAGTGAACAAGGCATAGAGGCATCTCTCGAGTTGAAATCCCAGAAAAACATCGAGAGCAAAGTAAGAAGGTGCACTAAGATGTTTCTAGTGGATAGTCCATCGTTCGTTGCATGGAACAAACTGTGAAAGGGATCCAGAGCAACGGGAATAATATTGCATCGGATACCAACATATATCTTTAGGAAGGTGGCTCATGAATTGCCTACGAAGGCAAGTGTGAGGAATAACTTTGGAAACAGGGGTGTACGGGGGAGTCAGGTTTGGATCTTGTGGAACTGTGGGTTATTGGCCCACCATGTGAGTTAAAAGTAGAAAAGAGCGCTGACATCTTGCACTGTCGTGATAGCAAGGCATGTCAGAGGATAGCCTATCAGTTATGTTGGCAACAACATTGGTGCCAAGGGCGAGGGACGAAGAGAACCATTTTCCTGCTCGTTAAGACGAGGCAGACCAATAGGCAAAGTTCTCGTCCATCGGTGGTTACTGGAATGTCATCAACATTAGTAACATGGTCGTACTAACCGAATTGTACCCCGAGGTGTTTTTATAAGCAGGGAATTATTTCTGCTTATATCATATAAATCAAAAGAAAGACTAACAAACCGATGGAAAGGAAAATGTGTTTATCTGGATTAATCAGACCAAGGAAAGGAAAAATGTGTTTGCACACAAGAATTGAGGGTATGTCCTTCCCAAGGAAAGGCGGAGCATGATATACATGATAGGACAACAAGTTCAAAAGTATTTAGACAAAGGGGCGAGGGAAGAATCATGATATTACCCACACCATGGTGTTTGAATAATAAATCAAGAAACATTTAACATTGTGCTTCCAATGTTCTTGTTGATATACGGAGTACCATAGTCATGCTTCGAGGTAGCAATAACATGGTGTTTCGGGTAAGAGTTGGATCTGAATATCACAAAAGATACAAAGGAACATTTCCAAGATTACCTCGGAATGTAAGGAATAACCAAACACGACTAGGTCTGTGTTGGCAGGAAGTCAAGGATGCCATCAATGATATCAAAAACCATCGAGGGGCAGGGATGGTATTTCTAGCTATGAATTCAACTGACATCTCTGAAGAAGCCAAAGTGTTGACGATGATCACGAAATTTTTTGTCGGGAGATTCTAGGTAGATGTCATTGAGCAGCGACGACAACAAACAAAAGGGTAGATGAAGTGAAAGGCCATGAGAACCACGGATTCAACACAAGCTTGAAATCAAACTTGTTGTTCGAGATGAAATGATAGGATGCGGAAGATCGACACAAGCTTTGCTCGTCGTCGGAAGTTGCTCCGGGCATAAGGACCAGGTAGCATAGTTAAAAGTTGACACGATAAAAATATAGCCAATCAGGCTAGGAATGATGTGATGGGTCCCAATATCAGGTACTAGGTATAATGCTGGAAGGTAAATCAGAGTAGAGGTTGGACAGGGGGAATGATTTGCAGAGGATAAGTATTTTAACTTATCTAGTAAATGGAATCAAGGAGGAAATATGGTTGGAACCACGATTGCAAAGGATCAATTCATAGATACAAGATGAGCTTGTATCAAAGAAATAATTATTTTTATGAGAAGCTTCCATGATAAGTTCTACATCGGGTCCATGGGCATGAACACAAAGATTCAAGGTCGACTCCCACTTCTTCAAGGCATAACCTTTCATCACTCCTCGTTTTCGAAGAAATTGTAGCGCAGAAGATTTATCTAGCGAATTACCAGAAGAGTAAGACTCGTGAGAATTCTCGGGTTCGCACGGATTACAGAAGGCATAAGTTCAACCCATCGGGTCATCTTAGGAACATATACCACGAATTTCAAGAATAAATGATGCAAGTTCATAGGTAGAGCATGGTTGACAAAAGCAGGGGGTGCAATTTACCAAAGGCACTATGTATCGGGAGAAGAACTCACAAGGTGATTGAATATGAAGGACATTGTCGGATAATAAACCAACATTGGATATGGCGATCCACAATGGTGCTGAGGTGAGTATCGGTACTCAATCATAGGAAGAAAGAAAGCAAAGGCATCAGATTATAGAAATATCTGGATAATCCAAAGCTTAAATACAAAAGAATTATGATTTCTGAATCAAGGGATCAAAAGCAAACACTCTGATTAAGGATGGAAAATTGAATAGACTTAGGGGTACAATTGACGGTAATTTGATTGGTCGAGAACCAGCTCCTGTTTAAAATGATGTATGAGTTGGAAGGATGAACACTACGATTCGGTTGAGGATTGCGAGCAACCGTAACATATTGAATCAATGGACCCAAAAAGATAATGACAAAGGATGTCAATAAGATTACTAGACTTATGGGATTAACTGCAATGCAAGTAAGCAAGAATTTCAAGAGCAGACGGCTCCTGAGGATTTTTGGAGGATCAAATGGTATTTTAAAGACTTTTGTGAAACACATGAACAACTGGAGATGAGCGGATACACGACAACTGCGAGGATTTATCGGTAGAGGTATTCACGTGACAAAGAACTGCAAGGGAGTAGGCACAAAGTATTCTCGGAACAATAGAGAGTATTTCAGGGTATCTGGTAATAATAAGATCATCGGGGAATGATTGTATGAATGAAGAATGTACGTGGTCATCCATAGGGGTTTATCGATGAAAGGGAATTGCAAAAGCAATGGGCACAAGGGTTTTGGAAAAACATCAGCAAGTATCTTCAGAATCTTCTGGTGCAGCAGGCGATCATCTGGAATGAGCGGCTCTCCGGGAGGAAGTGTTTACGAGAACCTAATGTTAGAGTTTACAAAATCATTTACCCAAATAGAAGACAGATCAAAGTCCTAGAGTATAGACGAGAAGTAAAAGATCCTAATACCACCCAATGGCGACGTGGGCCCATAAGCCGCACAGCCATGTTAGTAAAAGTTTTTCAGTGGCTAGACTCAACTTCGGCCAAGGAGTTGGAAAGAGGGCTACCTACAGGCAGTCGGCTCTGATACCAACTTGTGACACCCTCGATTCAATCGGCCATGTTAGTAAAAGCTTTCTGTTTTCTTTTATTTTCAAAAGGCAAAATAGTTTTATAAAACCTAATCTTGCACCTAAAATACCAATTTAACTTAGGCCACTGCTATAATTAACTTGGCACCAAAATAAAGTAGTTTAGTATTTTTACCAATTAGAAAGGCAATTAAATTATCGACTAGGACATTGTTTTATTTAGTTTAGGGAAGTGAAACACCTTATAAAAATGTTGGTTCACCACCAATAGTAACAAATGATTATTTGCCACATGATGAACATTTTAGATTTCATGTTTGTGAAAATTTGAATTTCACTTAGTAATTGAATTTGAATTCAAGTGGAATTTTAAAAGAGATAGGATCAAAGATGATCATGCATTGTTTAGCAAAAAGATTAGATTAAACCCAGGCGGTTACTGTAGCATGATAATCGGGGTGTTACACGTTAGAACACCCATAGCATCGCTTATTGTCTTGTCATGCATAGTATTGCTCTTGTTTGCTCTATATTTACTGTTTCTCTCCCCCCCTCTTCTCTCCGGTAGACTCCGACACCGCTGCGGATGCCCTTGTGATCGGCTACGTCACCGATGACACTTCTTCCCTTTCAGCGGAGCTTCCAGGCAAGCCCCCCCCCTTTGGTCATCCTGATATCGCCCATTCCATTCTCTCATGCTTGCATTAGATTTTGCTACTGTAATTGATTGCTCCTATTCTGATGCATAGCCTGCTTTTGTACCTACTGTTGTACTTTACCTGCTTATCCTAAACTGCTTAGTATAGGTTAGTTAGTGATCCATCAGTGACCCCCACCTTGTCCTTGTTGCCCCTGCTTCATCATCGACGACTCTATCAACGTGATCGATGAACAGAGCCCGATACCTCACATCACATCACGCCCCTTTTGTTGCTCGACTCTGCAGAGGTACTATTGAGTGCCGGGGGTGATACCTCGCAACACACTCCTGATGATGACTCTATAGTGTAGCTATTCAGTCAGGGTCATCGAGGGTGATTCCTCCTTGACCACTCCCGATATAACTCTGTCGTGCAACACCTCAAGTGTGAACATCGAGGGTGGTTCCTCATATGTTCACCTTGATGGTTACCTCGAGTGGGAATCCACCGAGGGTGATTCCTTGGGTTTTCCCCTTGCTATTTGGACACACAGTTACTTTGACTTTACTTGAGACCATTGTTGAAGTCCGGTCGGCCCTGAGGGGTACCCGCGAGTTGATGTGAAAGTCGAGCGGGCCCGGAGAGCACACGCGAGTTTTCCACGTGGCACGACCGGGAAGTTTTGGCCCTTGCCGTAAGTCCACGAGACGGGGCAACGGGGTCACATTATCGTGAGTCCCTGCTCATCTCCGCGAGCCCCCAATGCACTAACAGGTTTGGGTATTTGTTCTGAGTTAGCCTCTGGCCTTTACGCACTAACCACTATGCGAGAATAGTTAGGGGCCTCGACATCGCAGTATCAGCCGAAGCTTTGTCAGACATCCAGTTCAGCAGTGCGGCACGATCGGATCGTGCTGGCCATCCGAGGCGGTGCTGGTATCCATCCTGCTCGCACCGACCCGGAGTGCTGCGGGCGATGTGCCCAAGACCCCAGAGTGCTTAGGATGTAGACCGGCGGGGACCTCTCTGCTTAGCCTAGGTAGGGCTACAAAGTGTTGGTCTTTTGAGGCCGGGCATTGACCCAGAAAAGTGTGTCTGGCTAGAGTAATCAATCGTGTTGGGAAACATGGTGCACCCCTGCAGGGAAGATTATCTATTAACAGTCGTGTCCACGATAACAGACGTTCACACTTGTATCCTGATCTTATATAACTAGAAATGGATACTTGAGGTATGTGATGGATATGTGGCTCCGAGATTGCTTTCTCGCAGGGAGTCGAGGAAGGATCTCTGGGCGTTGTTTCTACAACATGCTTGTTCATTAAAATGTTATTCTTTACTCTTCTACATGCTGCAAGATGCTCGGAGCTGCTTGAAGATGATACTCTTCAATAGGCTAGGCCTTCCCTTCTATTCTGGCATTCTGCAGTTCAGTCCACAGATGCAACCCTTCCATTTGATACCAATGCATACTTAGTATAGATCTGATGCTTGCGAGTACTTTGGATGAGTACTCACGATTCCTTTGCTCCCCCTTTCCCCCCTTCTTTCTTCTTTCCGGTTGATGCAACCAGATGGTGGATCCCTGGAGCCAGATGCCACCGTCGATGGATACTACTACGTGGAGACCGCCGACGACCAGGAGTAGTTAGGAGGTCCCAGGCAGGAGGCCTTACCTCTTCGACCGTGTTGCTTTTGTGCTAGCCTTCTTAAGGCATTCTTGTTTAACTTATGTCTGTACTCAGATATTGTTGCTTCCCTTGCTCTTGTGTATTGAGCTTATGTATTCGAGCCCTCGAGGCCCCTGGCTTGTAATATAAAGCTTGTATTATTTCAATTTGTGTCTAGAGTTGTGTTGTGATATCTTCCCGTGAGTCCCTGATCTTGATCGTACAAATTTGCGTGTATGATTAGTGTACGATTGAATCGGGGTGTCACATAAACCACCACTTTAAGGTACTGCAATGAACTCATTCTTTATATATATTAGTGTTAAACCTACTGTATTCCAACTTCTCTATGGTTCATACCCCCGATAGTACTCATAGATTCATCAAAATAAGCAAACAACACACGAAAAACAGAATCTGTCAAAAACAGAACAGTCTGTAGTAATCTATAACTTTCGAATACTTCTGTAACTCTAAAAATTCTGAAATAAATTGGTAGACGTGAGTAATTTATCTATTAATCATCTGCAAAAAGAATCAACCTAAAATCACTCTCCAGTAAAACATGACAGCTATTCTCGTAAGCGCAAAAGTTTCTGTTTTTTAAAGCAAGACCACAAAGACTTCACCCAAGTCTTCCCAAAGGTTCTACTTGGCACAAACACTAATTAAAACATAAAACCACATATAAACAGAAGATAGATGAATTATTTATTACTAAACAAGAGCAAAAATCAAAGAACAAAAATAAAATTGGGTTGCCTCCCAACAAGCGCTATCGTTTAACGCCTCTGGATAGGCATAAAAAACATGAATAGATCTAGGTATTGTCATCTTTGGTATGCAATCCATAAGTGGGTCTCATAATGGATACATAAGGCAATTTAATTTTCTTCCTAGGTAAATGTTTCATGCCTTTCCTTAATGGAAATTGGAATATAATATTTCCTTCTTTCATATCAATAATTGCACCAATCGTTCTAAGGAAAGGTCTACCAAGAATAATAGGACATGTAGGATTGCAATCTATAACAAGAACAATGAAATCTACGGGCACATAACTCCAATTTGCAACAATAAGAACATCATTTATTCTTCCCATAGGTTTCTCAATGGTGGAATCCGCAAGATGCAAATTTAAAGAATAAGCATCAAATTCACGGAAACCTAGCACATCACACAAAGTTTTTGGAATCGTGGAAACACTAGCACCCAAACCACACAAAGCATAACATTCATAATCCTTAATCTTAATTTTCATAGTAGGTTCCCACTCATCATAAATTTTTCTAGGGATAGAAACTTCTAATTCAAGCTTTTCTTCATAGGATGGCATTAAAGCATCAACAATATGTTTAGTAAAAGCTTACTTTGATTATTATCATCCAGATCTTCCGGTTTAGCGGCCATCTTATTAACTAAGGTGGCTCGCTTATTCGAAATTTGGCCTACTAAATTTTCAAGATGAGCAAACTGAGATTTCAAACCATAAAAATCCTTAGACATATCATCAAGCTCTTATTTCATGTACTCCATAAAACATTTTTGTTCTTTAAGCTCGTTTCTGAAGAAATTATTATGCTCAAATTGCAAAGACATAAAGTGTCTGATGTTGTTTTCAATTTCTTCCAACCTCCTAAGGCGAGGATCGACGCTTTTTGGTAGAGCCATCAAAGCAAACAGGCACACTAGCACACAAGAACACAAGAAGCAAGCGAAAATAGACGAATGGAAGAGGGGCGAAGAAAAGGCAATGGTTTTCGAAAATCATTTTAGAAGTGGGGGAGAGGAAAACGAGAGGCGAATGTCAAATAATGTAATGCGGGGGAGAAGAGTTTATGATGGGTACTTGTTATGTCTTGACATGGCGTAGATCTCCCCGGCAACGGTGCCAGAAATCCTTCTTGCTACCTCTTGAGCTTGCTTTGGTTTTTCCCTTGAAGAGGAAAGGGTGATGCAGCAAAGTAGCGTAAGTATTTCCCTCAGTTTTGAGAACCAAGGTATCAATCCAGTAGGAGACAACACACAAATCACCTAGTACCTGCACAAAAAATCAAGAACCTTGCAACCAACATGATAAAGGGGATGTCAATCCCTTCACGGTCACTCGCAAAAGTGAGATCTGATAGAGATAATAAAGTAAATATTTTTGGTATTTTTGTTATATAGATTGGAAAGTAAAGATTGCAAAATAGGAAACGAGATTCGATATAATGGAAAAAAGATGTAATATAGTAGGAAAGAGACCCGGGGGCCATAGGTTTCACTAGTGGCTTCTCTCAAGATAGCATATATTACGGTGGGTGAACAAATTACTACTGAGCAATTGATAGAAAAGCGCATAATTATGAAGATATCTAAGGCAATGATCATGAACATAGGCATCACGGCCGTGTCAAGTAGACCGAAACGATTCTGCATCTACTACTATTACTCGACACATCGACTGCTATCCAGCATGCATCTAGAGAATTAAGTTCATAAGAACAAAGTAACGCATTAAGCAAGATGACATGATGTAGAGGGATAAACTCAAGCAATATGATATAAACCCCATCCTTTTATCCTCGATGGCAACAATACAATACGTGCCTTGCTGCCCCTACTGTCACCGGGAAAGGACACCGCAAGATTGAACCCAGCTAAGCACTTCTCCCATTACAAGAAAGATCAATCTAGTAGGCCAAACTAAACCTATAATTCGAAGAGACTTGCAAAGATATCAATGCATATAAGAATTCAGAGAAGAACCAAATAATATTCATAGATAATCTTGTTAATAAATCCACAATTCATCAGATCTCGGCAAACACACCGCAAAAGAGTATTACATTGAATAGATCTCCAAGAACATCGAGGAGAACTTTGTATTGAGAATCAAAAAGATAGAATAAGCCATCTAGCTAATAACTATGGACCCGAAGGTCTATGGTAAACTACTCACGCTTCATCGGAGAGGCAATGGTGTTGATGTAGAAGCCCTCCGTGATCGAATCCCCCTCCGGCAGATCGTCGGAAAAGGCCCCAAGATGGGATTCACGGGTACAGAAGGTTGCGGCGGTGGAGAAGTGGTTTTGTGGATCCCCCTGATGTTTCTAGGGTATAAGAGTATATATAGGCGAACGAAGTACGTCGGTGGAGCTCCGAGGGGCACACGAGGGTGGGGGGCGCGCCCTCCTGCCTCGTGGCCTCCTTGTGGCGTTCCAGACTTCTACTCCAAGTCTTCTGGATTTCTTTCGGTCCAAGAAAGATCATCGTGAAGGTTTCATTCTGTTTGGTATTCCTTTTCTGCAAAACTCTAAAATAGGCAAAAAACAGAAACTAGCACTGGGCCTCCGGTTAATAGGTTAGTCCCAAAAATGATATAAAAGAGCATATTAAAGCCCATTAAACATCCAAAACAGATAATATAATAGCATGGAACGAAAAAAATTATAGATACGTTGGAGACGTATCAGTTAACGAGGTTCGGCCCCTCATGGTGGAAGTAAAAGCCGACTCCTGCTTTTCTGCTTATTTCTGGAGTACCGATTACAAGGGAGCAAATTTGCTTGATAGCTATCGAATGATTGTAACCTGATCTATCTGTCTCAGGGACTCATCTTTATATACATGTCGAGGCCCCTGGGTTTACAAGAGTCCGGGTCATGTTATGACCCGTGACCGAGTCCAACTCTAAGTTGCCTTGCTCCTCTAGCAAGTCATCATGCAGCAGCTTATGCTTCTGGGCCGTTACCGTCGCCTTCTGAAGGAAATATGCCCTAGATGCAATAATAAAGTTGTTATTTTATATTTCCATATATCATGAAAAATGTTTATTATTCATGCTAGAATTGTATTAACCATAAACTTGATACATGTGTGGAGTCATAGACAAAACACGGTGTCCCTAGTAAGCCTCTACTAGACTAGTTCGTTAATCAAAGATGTTTAAGTTTCCTAACCATGGACATGAGTTGTCATTTGATAATGGGATCACATCATTAGGAGAATGATGTGATGAACAAGACCCATCTGTTAGCTTAGCATATTGATCAATCAGTTTTATTGCTATTGCCTTCTTCATGTCAAATACATATTCCTTCGACTATGAGATTATGCAACTCCCGGATACAGGAGAAATACCTTGCGTGCTATCAAACGTCACAACATAACTGGGTGATTATAAATATGCTCTACAGGTATCTTCGAAGGTGTTTGTTGGGTTGGCATAGATCGAGATTAGGATTTGTCACTCCGAGTATCGGAGAGGTATCTCTGGGCCCTCACGGTAATGCACATCATAAGAAGCCTTGCTAGTAAAGTGACTAATGAGTTAGTTACAAGATGATGTATTATGGAATGAGTAAAGAGACTTGCCGGTAACGAGATTGAACTAGGTATGTGGATACTGACGATCGAATCTCGTGCAAGTAACATACCGACGGACAAAGAGAATAATGTATGTTGTCATAACGGTTCGACTTATAATGATCTTTGTAGAATATGTAGGAGCCAATATGAGCATCCAGGTTCCTCTATTGGTTATTGACCGGAGAGGTGTCTCTGTCATGTCTACATAGTTCTCGAACCCGTAGGGTCCGTATGCTTAATGTTCGATGACGATATATTATTATATGAGTTATGTGATTGGTGTCCGAATGTTGTTCGGATTCCTGTATGAGATCACAGACATGATGAGGAGTCTCGAAATGGTCGAGAGGTTAAGATTGATATATTGGGCAATGGTATTTGGACACCGGAAGTGTTCCAGAGGGTACCGGGTACATATCAGGTAACCGGAAGGGGTTCCGGACACCCCCGGCAACAGATATGGGCCTTATGGGCCAAGTGAGGGAACACACCAGCCCTGGTGCGCCCCTAATGAGGCCAGCTCTATGAGTAGGAGAAGGAAAGAGGGGAGGGCAAGGAAAGTGTGGGTTGGGATTCCTACTTCCTTCCCTCTCCCCTCCTCTTTCCTTCCCCCCTCTGTTATATATGGCAGGAGGGCGCGCGGCTTGGGAGGGATTCCAAGTAGGATTCCTCCTACTTGGGTGCCTCCTATGGCTGCTCCTCCCTTCTTCCCACCTATATATATGAGGAGGGGGGCACCTAGCACACAACAGACAATTGCCTAGCCGTGTGCGGCGTCCCCCTACACAGTTTACACCCTCGGTCATATCTTTGTGGTGCTTAGGCGAAGCCCTGCGAGGATCACTTCACCGTCACCATCACCACACCATTGTGCTGACGGAACTCATCTACTACCTCGATGTCTTGCTGGATCAAGAAGGCAAGGGACGTCACCGAGTTGAACGTGTGTAGAACTCAGAGGTGTCGTGCGTTCGGTACTTGATCGGTCGGAGCTAGAAGAAGTTCTACTACATCAACCGCGTTGTCAAATGCTTCCGCTTACGGGCTACAAGGGTACGTAGACACACTCTCACCATCGTTGCTATGCATCTCCATGGATAGATCATTGCGCACGCATAGAATTTTTTTTGTTTTCCATGCAACGTTTCCCAACAATGGCATTCGAGCCAGGTCCATGCGTAGATGATATGCACGAGTAGAACACAAAGATTGTGGGTGGTGATCTTTATACTGATTACCACCAATGTCTTATTTTGATTCAGCGGTATTGTTGGATGAAGTGGCCTGGACCAACCTTACATGACCAGGTTCATGAGACCGGTTCCACCGACAGACATGCAACTAGTTTTGCATAAAGGTGGCTGGTGGGTGTCTATTTCTCAAACTTTAGTTGAATCGAATTTGACTGCGGCCGGTCCTTGTTGAAGATTAAAACAACAAACTTGATAAATCACCGTTGTGGTTTTGATGCGTAGGTAAGAAAGTTTCTTGCTAGAAGCCCATAGAATCCATGTAAAACTTGTAACAACAATGTAGAGGACGTCTAACTTGTTTTGGCAGGGCATGTTGTCTTGTGATATGGTCAAGACATGATGTGATATACATTATTTTATGAGATGATCTTGTTTTGTAAAAAGTTACTGGCAACCGGTAGGAGGATCCTTATGGTTATCCCTTTATTGTATGAAATGCAAACGGCATGTAATTGCTTTACCTTATCACTATGCGTTAGCAATAGTTGTAGAAGCAATAGTTGATGAGACGACCATCATGCTATGATGGAGATCAAGGTGTCAAGCCGGTGACGACGGATATCATGACGGTGCTTTGGAGATGGAGATCAAAGGCACAAGATGATGATGGCCATATCATGTCACATATTTTGATTGCATGTGATGTTTATCTTTTATGCATCTTATTTTGCTTAGTATGGCAGTAGCATTATAAGATGATCCCTTACTAAATTTCAAGGTATAAGTGTTATCCCTGAGTATGCACCGTTGCGACAGTTCGTCATGCTGAGACACCACGTGATGATCGGGTGTGATAGGCTCTACGTTCACATACAACGGGTGCAAGGCAGTTTTGCACATGCGGAATACTCGGGTTAAACTTCACAAGCCTGGCCTGTACAGACATGGCCTCGGAACACTGGAGACTGAAAGGTCGAACGTGAATCATATAGTAGATATGATTAACATAGAGATGTTGACCATTGATGACTACTCCATCTCACATGATGATCGGACATGGTTTAGTTGATTTGGATCACCTATCATTTAGATTACTTGAGGGATGTCTATCTAAGTGGGAGTTCTTAAGTTATTTGATTAATTAAACTTAATTTATCATGAACTTAGTCCTGATAGTATTTGCATATCTGTGTTGTAAATCAATAGCTCGCGATATAGCACCTATATATTTTTGATATGTTCCTAGAGAAAACTAAGTTGAAAGATGATAGTAGCAATGATGAGGACTGAGTCCATCATCTGAGGATTATCCGCATTGCTGCAGAGAATAATTATGTCCTTGATGCACCGCTAGTTGACAGACCTATTGCAGTAGCAGATGCAGACGTTATGATCGTTTGGCTAGCTCAATATGATGACTACTTAACAGTTTAGTGCGCCATGCTTTACGTCTTAGAACTGGGACTTCAGAAACGTTTTGAACGCCACAGAGCATATGAGATGTTCTAACAGCTGAAATTGGTATTTCAGACTCATGCCCATGTCGAGAGGTATGAGACCTCTTACAAGTACTTTTCCTACAAGATGGAGGAGAATAGCTCAACTTGTGAGCACGTGCTTAATATGTCTGGGTACTACAATCGCTTGAATCAAGTGGGAGTTAATCTTCTAGATAAGATAGTGATTGACAGAGTTCTCTAGTCACTATCACCAAGCTACTAGAACTTCATGATGAACTATAATATGCAAGGCATGATGAAAACGATTCTCGAGCTCTTTTGATGCTGAAATCAGCGAAGGTAGAAATCAAGAAAGAGCATCAAGTGTTGATGGTTAAACAAGACTACTAGTTTCAAGAAAAAAGGGCAAGGGAAAGAGAGGGAACTTCAAGAAGAATGGCAAGCAAATTTCCGCTCCCATGAAGAAGCCCAAAGTTGGTCCCAAGCCTGAAACTGAGTGCCTCTATTGCAAAGGAAATGGTCACTAGAAGTGGAATTGCCCCAAACATTTGGCAGATAAGAAAGATGGCAAAGTGAACAAAGGTATATTTGATATACAGATTATTTATGTGTACCTTACTAATGTTCGTAGTAGCCCCTGAGTATTTGATACTAGTTCAGTTGCTAAGATTAGTAACTCGAAACAAGAGTTGCAGAATGAACAGAGACAAGTTAAGGGTGAGGTGACGATGTGTGTTGGATGTGATTCCAAGGTTGATAAGATCACCATCGCACACTCCCTCTACCTTAGGGATTAGTGTTGAACATAAATAAATGTTATTTGGTGTTTGCATTGAGCATGAATATGATTGGATCCTGTTTATTGCAATACAGTTATTCATTTAAGTCAGAGAATAATTGTTGTTCTGTTTACATGAATAAAACCTTCTATGGTCATACACCCAATGTAAATTGTTTACTGAATCTCGATCGTAGTGATACACATATTCATAATATTGATGTCAAAAGATGCAAAGTTGATAATGATAGTGCAACATACTTGTGGCACTGCCGTTCAGGTCATATTGGTATAAAGCGCATGAAGAAACACCATGCAGATGAACTTTTGGAATCACTTGTTTATGAATCATTTGATACTTGCGAACCATGCCTCATGGGCAAGATGACTAAAACTCCGTTCTCCGGAACAATGGAGCGAGCTAATGACTTATTGGAAATAATACATACCGATGTATGCGATCCGATGAGTGTTGAGGCACGCGGCGGGTATAGTTATTTTCTGATCTTCACAGATGATTTGAGCAGATATGGGCATATCTACTTAATAAACACAAGTCTGAAACATTTGAAAAGTTCAAAGAATTTCAGAGTGAAGTGGAGAATCATCGTAACAAGAAAATAAAGTTTCTACGATCTGATCACGGAGGTGAATATTTGAGTTATGAGTTTGGCCTTCATTTAAAGAATGTGGAATAGTTTCACAACTAACGCCGCCTAGAGCACCACAGCATAATGTTGTGTCTGAACATCATAACCATACTTTATTAGATATGGTGCGATCTATGATGTCTCTTACCGATCTACCACTATCATTTTGGGGTTATGCATTAGAGACAGCCGCATTCACGTTAAATAGGGCACCATCTAAATCCATTGAGACGACACCGTATGAACTGTGGTTTGGAAAGAAACCTAAGTTGTCGTTTCTTAAAGTTTGGGGATGCGATGCTTATGCTAAAAGGCTTCGGTCAGATAAGCTCGACCCCAAATCGGAAAAATGCGTCTTCATAGGATACCCTAAGGAAACAATTGGGTGCACCTTCTACCACAGATCCGAAGGCAAGATCTTTGTTGCCAAGAATGGATCCTTTCTAGAGAAGGAGTTTCTATCGAAAGAAGTGAGTGGGAGGAAAGTAGAACTTGATGAGGTAATTGTACCTTCTCTCAAATTGGAAAGTAGTACATCAGTGAAATCCGTTCCCGTGATGCCTACACCAACTAGAGAGGAAGATAATGATGATAATCATGAAACATCAGATCAAGTTACTAATGGACCTCGTAGGTCGAACAGAGCACGTTTTGCACCTGAATGGTACGGTAATCCTGTCCTGGAAGTCATGTTATTAGACCATGGTGAACCTACGAACTATGAAGAAGCTATGATGAGCCCAGATTTCAACAGATGGCTTGAGGCCATTGAGGGAGTCCTAGATTAGGGGGTATCCGGCCAGCCGGACTGTGTACAACGTCCGGACTATTGAAGCGTGAAGATACAAGACTCAAGACTTCGGTCCATGTCCGGATGGGACTCTCCTTTGCGTGGAAGGCAAGCTTGGCAATCCGGATATTATATTTCCTTCCTTGTAACCGACTCCATGTAAACCCTAGCCCTCTCCGGTGTCTATATAAACTGGAGAGGTTGGTCCTTAGAAGGCCGATCACAATTACAATCATACCATCATAGGCTAGCTCTTAGGGTTTAGCCTCTACGATCTCGTGGTGGATCTACTCGTGTACTACCCATATCATCAATATTAATCATGCAGGAAGTAGGGTTTTACCTCCATCGAGAGGGCCCGAACCTGGGTAAACATCTGTCTCCCTTGCTTCATGTTACCATCACCCTTGACGCATAGATCGGGACCCCCTACCCGAGATCCGCCGGTTTTGACAACGACATTGGTGCTTTCATTGAGAGTTCCTCTGTGACGTCGCCGTAGGGCTCGATGGCTCGTCTCATCGTCAAGGACGACATTATCTCGGAGGGAGCTCTGGCTGTAGGCAGACGCTCCGACTCAGCGGCTTTATCATGGCCGCCCCATCGGCGGTAGCGCCGACGATGGCCTCTCGGTTCATCAATCATAACCTTTGCGTCAGTTCGGAACTTGCCGAACAGATGGATCCAGTGGAGCTCTCCTCCCTTTATGAACTCTTGGATCGCATCGCCGCTCTGGGAGTTGCTACAGACTATGACCGGATTGGGCTTAAACCCGACCAAAGGGACATCAGGTCCCCGCCGGCCACCCATGAGATAGCGATCGTGGAGGAACCACACGTGGATTGCCCCTCAACTTTGAGGACAAATTATGTTCGGATCACCGAACTCCTTGAGCCGAAGACCTGCTCAAAGGAAAACTTGACCCAGGTCCCGGACTTAGAATCGGGCATTGGGCCGAAGAAATTGGGCAGCACTCCGGATTCTGAGCTGTTAAGCTCGGAACCGCCTGCGCCCTTGGGTGTTAGATCGGATCGAAATCTGTATTCTGCTAACAGCACCTACTGTCACGCCCAATATGCGACCCTATCCAAGAGGAACTCGAAGGTACCACCAAGGATAGACCCGCATATTGAAACGCTTTTGCAAGGTGGATATCATTACATCAACATTACATAAATAGATGGGGATACAAACAAAAGGCATACCATGCCACACCAATACAACAACATCTTACATAAGAGCAGCATCCGACTATGGATGAAACACAAACAGAAACTCAAACGACATCCACCCTGCTAGCCCAGGCTGCCGACCTGGAACCTATCCCCTGATCGAAGAAGAAGCAGAAGAAGAACTCCAAAACAAGCAAACATCGCTCTCCCATCATGATCATCGCATAAACCTGTACCTGCTACTGTTGTTGTAGTAATTTGTGAGCCACGAGGACTCAGCAATCCCATTACCATGGGTACCAAGACTAGCAAAGCTTAATGTGAAAGGAAGGGGTAAAGTGGTGAGGTTGCAGCAGCGACTAAGCATATATGGTGGCTAACATAAGCAAATAAGAGCGAGAAGGGAGCAAATGGAATGGTCGTGAAGGTAGCAATGATCAAGAGGTGATCCTGAACTCCTACTTACGTCAATCATAACCCAAAACCGTGTTCACTCCCCGGACTCCGCCGAGAAGAGACCATCACGGCTACACACACAGTTGATGCGTTTTAATTCGGATCTGGTGTCAAGTTATCTACAACTGGACATTAACAAATTCCCATCTGCCACATAACCACGGGCACGGCTCTCGAAAGTTTATACCCTGCAGGGGTGTCCCAACTTAGCCCATGATAAGCTCTCGTGATCAACGAAGGATATACCTTCTCCTAGGAAGACCCGATCAGTCTTGGAACCTCGGTTTACAAGACATTTCGACAATGGTAAAACAAGAATAGCAAAGCCGCCCGATGCGCCAACAATCCCGATAGAAGCTGCACATATCTTGTTCTTAGGGCAACACCGGATAAGTCAAGCTACGAGTAAAACCAGACCTCGAGTTTCCCCGAGGGGGCCCCGTAGGTTGCTCGTTTTGGACCAACACTTAGAGAAGCACTGGCCCGGGGGGGGGGGGGGCTAAAATAAAGATGACCCTCGGGCTCCGAAAACCCAAGGGAAAAAGGGGTAGGTGAGGCAAATGGTAAAACCAAGGTTGGTTCTTGCTGGAGGAGTTTTATTCAAAGCGAACTGTCAAGAGGGTCCCATAAATCACCCAACCGCGTACGGAACGCAAAATCCAGGAACATAACACCGGTATGACGGAAACTAGGGCGGCAAGAGTGGAACAAAACACCAGGCATAAGGCCGAGCCTTCCACCCTTTACCAAGTATATAGATGCAATAATTAAATAAGAGATATTGTGATATCCCAACATAATCCTATCCATCATGGGGCAATCTTCAACTTCACCTGCAACTAACAACACTATAAGAGAGGCTGAGCAAAGCGGTAACATAGCCAAGCAATGGTTTGCTAGGAAGGGTGACAAGGTTAGAGGCTGACATGGCAATTGGAAGGCTTGAAGAGCAAAAGATAGGTAGCACAGCAAAGCGATAGAACGAAGCAACTAGCATAGCAATGATAGTAGTGAGATCCAGGGTAGCGGTCATCTTGCCTGAAATCCCACAGGGTAGAAGAATGAGTCCATGAAGAATATGAAGCCACGTAGATGAACCAAACGCAGACGAACGAATCCTCACGATCGCAACGAAACGGGAACTATCAAGAAGAAGCACAACATAGTAAACACACCACACATGACAAGGCATGATGCTCAACTAAGTATGATGCATGACAAGCTACATGAAGCTACTCATGGCAAGAGATGATGCAAACAAGAACAACACATCAAGGCAAGTTTAAATGAGGCCAGAAACAACATATAACAATTCCGTTAAGTCCTCATATGCAAATTTAGAAATTAGTCCAGAACTGAATAACCCTTATGTTCAAGTTGTTAAACAGAAATTTAATATGCACCAAGATGATCTACACGAGATTCTAGTCAAGTTACATATAAAGTTCATTTGATTCGGAGCTACGGCCTAGAAGATATGAGCAAAACAAGTTAACCATGGCATGGATGCTAAATGCATCCAAACATCAAGCAAACACCTCAAAACAAGGATGAAACACGATAATATGAAACTACATGCAATTCTAAGCAAGTTTCATATAGAGCACACTCAAAACGGAGCAACGGATCAACACATACACTCTATACAAGTTTAAAGGACAAGCTGTCAAAAACAGCAACTAGGCATCTAGCAAGCATCAAAACAATATGCTACAACACCTCAACATGACAACAAAAGACATGAGCATGATGTACAGGTAAAGCATGACAAAATATGAACACTGAGCTATCTCCAGAAACTACAAGAACATGCCCAAAAGGACATGGCAAGATAGTATATGATAACAGTTTACAGGCTTAACAGAAAATAACATCAGGTTGCAATGTTTAGAGCTATGAAACAACATACTACAGGAACTTAACATGGAAAACAAAGGCATGGTATGAATCTACTAATTGCATATAACAAAAGTCCCTTACTAACCATGAGCCAAAAGGGCACAGAAAATATGATGGCACCCATATAAACATGGCAAATGATATGACAGATTCGTACATGGCAGGAACAACAATAAGTAGGCATGTTGGTGAGCTTGAACCACTCACCACAGAGCAATAAATGGCATGAAAAGGCAACCAACAGTAAGAAGACATGTTTGAGAAGCTAAGCATGGCAAGAACAAGTTCATAGGGTGCATGGATCACTAGCAACAACCATGGCAACATTGAACTTAATGTTTACAGGCTGAGAGCAACATTATTTAGCAGTTTTGAGGGCAAGATAACAACAAGCTACATCAGTCTATAAATGCAAGCAGAGGCATGATATGATAGAGCATGACATGTAAAAGAAAACATCCTTAGTGAACCTCTCCAGATTATGCATAGAATGACTTGTAGCAGCAGGTTTACATAGCATCATGATGTAGCAGATTCAGCCTAGCAAAACAGTAACATCAAGTACACTACTTAACAAGCTCGATGCACTCACTACAAGACTCACAAAAATACAAGACAAGCACCCCTGTGAAGATGGCATGACATAGTTCAAAACACATGTAGAGCTCATGCTCATAGGATGCACACATCAAATGCAACAAAAATGACAAATCATCAAGTTATAACAGTTTCAGCAGATTAACATCATATAGCACTCTTGCAACGATGATTAGAGCATCTCACAACGAACATTTTGAAATAATACACGCACGAAACGGAGCAGTATGAATGGTGTTATGATGCGATGAACAAGAGCTAAAAAAATGCAAAACTGAGGGACTTGGTCAAATTCGGGGCCAACCTTGGGTCTTCCAGATCCAGATCCGGGGCGGATCGAGGCGGGCCGGGCTCGGGCCGACGGAGAGGAGGGAGAAGGCCGGAGACGGGGCAGCGGCGACCGGGGCCCAGGGCGACGGGCGGCGGCGGGGCCGGGCGCGGGCGGAGGCGCGGCTTCGGCCGGCGAGGCGGCGGAGGGACGGGCGTCGCGGCGCGGGGGCGGCGCCCGCGGTCGACGGCGGCGTGGCGGAGTGGCGGTTGCGGAGGACGGGTGGCGCTCAGGGCCGGATCCACAGGTGGCGAGGGGCGCCGGAGTTCGGCCGGCGGCGGCGGAAGAGCTGGCCGGCGGGGATCGCTGTCGGGCACGGGGCGCGGGCGCCTCGGGCACACGGCGGCGGCGCGGACGGTCCGGGCGGTCCCGCAATGGGCTCGCAGGGCCTGCGGCGGCGGGGCGCGGCGGCTGGGGCGATGTGGCGCGTCGTGGTTGGCCGAGGGCGGTGGCACGGACATGTTCGGTCCGATCCGGACGTGTCCGGCGACGGAGAGGGAGCGGGGCTAGGGTTTCGGGAGGATTTGATCCGTGAATTTCGGGGGAGGGGCTATTTATAGATTCTGGGAGCTAGGAGAGTCCAAATGAGTCACGGTTTTCGCCCACACGATCGTAATCGAATGACCGAGAGCATGGAGTGGGTTTGGATGGGTTATTGGGCCACTTTGGAGGGGTGTTGGGCTGCACAGAAAAGAGGCCTTTATAGTTCCCGGTTAACCGTTGGAGCATCAAACGACCTCCAAATGGAACGAAACTTGATAGGCGGTCTACCGGTGGTATACCAAGGCCACTTGGCAAGCCTGAGTCCATTCCGAGAATGTTTAACACCCGCTCACAACAGGAGACAAAAGGGGAACGCCGGAGGACATAGGAGTGTCGGATTGCAAAACGGACAACGGGGAAAATGCTCGGATGCATGAGACGAACACGTATGCAAAATGAGATGCACATGATGACATGGAAAAATGCAACACGCAAGCAAATGACATGGCAACGACGGCAAATAACTGGAAGACACTTGGCGCATCGAATCCGGGGCGTTACACCTACCTGGACTTAAACTGTCTCTCCCGCATCAGGCAAGACCCCAGGAAACCGTACATCGCTACTGTGCCAGATTCCTCCTTGATCTTAACAAGGTCAGGGACTGCCGCGAGGAGAACATGGTCTCACTCTTCTGTGAAAACTGCCCAGACGAAGGACTCCTCAATGCTATAAGCCGCCGTGACATAGTATGCTTCACAGACTTGGCAATCATAGTACGGAAGTACTGTGCGATGGAGAGCGCTTGGAAGACCCAAATAGAATTTTGGGATAGTACTGCTCTCACCAAGACCTTTGTCCGAACTAAATGGACAAACTCTCGTAAGTCGTCCGATCCAATCCCCAAGAAACCAAAGCCCACCCCAGGGCGGGGATCCGTATTGGAAGAATGGCTCGACGGGCCATGTAAGCTCCACAGTACTCCGGATACAACATCGACTCATAGCTTTAGGGCTTGTTGGATACTCCGGCAGGTGGCAAAAAGTGGCGAGGATATTCTTGTGGGCCATAAAGCAGAACAACATCCTGCCAGCGAACACAATACGGTACTAACAGTCTTCGAGACTTTTGCCTCATACAATAGGCGCAAGTGAGCTCGTCGAAGCTCCGCTGAAATTTACCATGTGGCAAAAATAAACCCCTGGAACGACACTGCTATAACTTTTAATGCCAGTGATGAACCTCGATTCCAGACTGTCCGGGGCACCAGCCGCTCTGGTCCTTAGCCCGATCGTAGATGGCTTTCGGCTCATGAAAGTACTCATGGACGGCGGAAGCGGATTAAATCTGATTTATGAAGAAACACTCAGCAAGATGGAGATTGATAAAAGCCGCATTGAACAAAGTGTCACGAACTTCAGGGGAATTATCCCTACTCGGGAAGCGCGGTGTGCGGGAAAAATCACACTCGATGTGGTATTCGGCACCGCGGAGAATTATAGGTCCGAAGAAATCACATTCCAGGTGGCTCCTTTTAGCAGCGGATACCACGCCCTTCTAGGGCCGGACGCGTTTACAAGCTTTCAAGCTGTACCCCATTATGGGTACATGAAGCTTAAAATGCCCGGACCCAATGGAATCATCACTCTAGCTAGTGATCCGGACGTTGCACTTCGCGCCGAAAATAAAACCGCAGCACTAGCCTTGGAAGCATTATCTGAAGCCTAGGAGCCGAAGAGTTTACAACACTGCGGGCCACCGTGGACAGGGACGACGTGATACTAGACAAGCGACCCAAGTCCACCTCTTTTAAGCCTGCAGATGAGATAGTTAAATTCTAGGTCCATCCAACGGAACCCACGAAGACAGCTTCCATCGGGACACAGCCGAGCCCCGCGATGGATGCCGCACTACGAGATTTCTTACGCGAGAATTGGGACATTTTCGCCTGGCACCCATCGGACATGCCAGGCATCCCACGCAAATTGGCCGAACACAGCCTCAATATTCTAAAAGGATATAAACCAGTCAAGCAGACCCTAAGGCGATTCTCAGAGCCCAAACTACAGGCAATGGGGGAAGAGTTAGCCAAGCTACTCGAGGCCGGATTCATCAGAGATATTAAACATCCAGATTGGCTGGCAAATTTGGTGATGATACCAAAGAAGGACAAATCCTGGCGCCTATGCATTGACTTCAAAGAGCTCAACAAGGCTTGCCCCAAGGATCCCTTTCCCCTCCCTCGCATCGATCAAATCATCGATGCCACAACTGGACACGACTCGCTGAGTTTTCTCGACGCATACTCTGGATACCATCAAATAAAGATGGCAGAGTCTGACCAAGCTGCAACAGCTTTTATAACGCCATATGGCCCTTTTTGCTTCAACACTATGCCCTTCAGGCTCAAGAATGCCAGCACAACCTATCAACGCATGATTCAAACATGCCTGGAAAAACAAATCGGCAAAACAGTGGAAGCATATGTGGACGACATGGTCATAAAAACTAGACACGTCGAAACCCTGATAGTGGACTTGAGGCTCACATTCGATAACCTCCGGACTTACGCCATTAAGTTGAATCCAGAAAAATGCGTCTTCGGCGTCCCATCGGGGAAACTGCTGGGCTTCATTGCTTCCAATAGAGGAATTGAAGAGAATCCGGCAAAAATCCGAGCTCTGTCTCAGTTGGCTATACCAACAGACCTCAAGCACATCCAGAAGCTAGCCGGATGCGTGGCCACTTTGAGCCGCTTTATCTCCAGGCTAGGAGAAAAGGCATTGCCTCTTTACCGCCTCCTTCGACGCACCGAAAACTTCGTATGGATGGATGCAACCGCGGCCGGACTCAATGAAATAAAAACCTACTAGCCAGTAATCCAGTCCTAACAGCGCCGAGCATCGGCTAGCCTATGCTATTGTACATAGCGGCAACACATCAAGTTGTAAGCGCAGTACTCGTCATCGAACGAGAGGTTGACAGATACAAATTCCCGCTCCAAAAAGGCGGTTTATTACGTATCCACAGTCCTCACACCATGCAAATCCCTATACCATCAAAAAATAGCATACACGGTCTTCATGGCATCCCGAAAGCCGCGACACTACTTTCAAGAGTGTTCGATCACAGTAGCCTCCGAAGTACCACTCAATGACATAATAAACAACCGCGACGCTACGGGCCGGATTGCTAAATGGGCCATCGAGCTCCTTCCATTTGACATAATGGACAAACCATGGCGGGCCATCAAGTCGCAAGTACTGGCTGACTTTGTCGCCGAATGGATGGAGGCCGAACTCCCTAAAGAGTACGGCACATACTCCAACTGGATCATGCACTTCGATGGCTCTAAAATGCTGGCCGGATTGGTAGCAGGTGTAGTCCTGACGTCTCCCACCGGAGACACGGTCCAATACGTCCTCCAAATACTTTACACAGACTCCAACAATGCAGCCGAATATGAGGCTTTGTTGCATGGTCTTCGGATGGCGGTCTCTATGGGCATCCAACGCCTGGAAGTGCGCGGGGATTCGAACCTCGCAATATCACAAATAAACAGAGACTTTGATGCCAAGGATCTAAAAATGGCGGCCTACCGTAATGCCGTCCTCAAAATGTCAGCTCGGTTCAAGGGGCTTGAATTCTACCATGTGGCTCGACAAAACAATAAAGCAGCGGACGTCCTTGCCCGCATCGGCAACAAACGCGACCCTGTCCCACCTAACATATTCCTGGAAAGGCTGTTCAAGCCATCCGTAGTATGGGAAGGGGAGTCCGGCAATACCAGCATGGATCCGAACACACCCCCATATTCTGAACCATCAGACACAATCGGAGGCTCTGCCACCGAAATAACATCTTCGGCCCACAAAATCATGGCCGTAATTGCCTCATGGACCGAGCCTTTCTTGGCCTACCTAAATAGGCAGGAGCGCCCCGAAGACCAAAACAAAGCACGCTGCATAGTCCGGCGCTCTAAAGCTTACAAGGTCCACGAAGGGGAACTCTATTAGAAAAGCGCGACCGGGGTGCTCCAAAGGTGCATCTCCGAAGAGGAAGGGCGGCAACTCTTGGCTGAAATCCATGCCGGACTGGGCGGACACCACGCCGCGGCTCGAGCGCTAGTCAGCAAGGCCTTCCGTACAGGCTTCTATTGGCCAACGGCCCGAGAAGACGCACAAGACCTTGTCCAACATTGCGTTGGTTGCCAGCTCTTTGCCAACCACAGTCATATGCCCCCTACCGCTCTCCAAACAATCCCAATAACTTGGCCCTTCGCGGTCTGGGGGCTGGATATGGTCGGACCCCTTAAAGGGGGAAGTCATAAGAAAAAATACTTATTGGTCATGGTGGACAAGTTCACCAAATGGATAGAAGGCAAACCAGTTAAAACGGCCGAATCCGGACCTGTTATAGACTTTATATCTGGGGTCATACACCGATATGGTGTCCCCCACAGCATCATCACTGATAATGGCTCAAATTTCACAGCCGATGAAGTGAAAACTTGGTGCGGCAAAATGGGCATTAAGCTCGACTACGCTTCCGTCTACCACCCACAAACAAACGGCCAGGTCAAACAGGCAAACGGTCTCATTATGAACGGCATCAAACCCAGACTAGTGCGATCTTTAACAGAATCGGATACGCACTGGGTAGAGGAGCTCGACTCCGTACACTGGAGGCTGCGGACCACACCGAATCGCACCGCCGGATATACACCATTTTTTATGGTGTACGGTGCGGAAGCAGTACTACCCTGCGACATAATACATGATTCGCCACGCGTACGCATGTACGAAGAAAAGGAAGCCGAGTTAGATCGGCAGGATAACTTGGATGCCCTGGAGGAGGAGCGCGATGTCACAAAATCCTGTTCCGCATTCTATCAGCAGTAGGCTCGACGATATCAAACAGAGAAGTGCGGGCCAAAACTTACAATATTGATGAGCTCGTTCTACGCCTTCCGGAGAAGAAGAAGGACAAACTCAAACCCAAGTGGGAAGGTCCCTTCGTCATTGACAAAGTTCTCACCGGAGGAGCGTACCGTTTATGTAATGCATCCGATAACAGACTCGAGCCGAACCCATGGAACGCGGCCAGACTACGGAGATTCTACGCCTAACGCCAAACTTAGTGTTCGTCTCCTTATCCCTTCTTTTTAATTTTGCTCCACCCCTTTGCTCTCCTTTCTTGACCCTTTTTCTCTTCACACAAAGTATTTAATACAGTGTGGACTCCTGGATCACTCCAGCCGTACTATGTGTGTAAGCTATACCTGGGGGCTTCCTATTCGGAAGCTAGACATAATTACTTTAAATGGCCTTTTGCCCATTGCATATGTGTTCTTTATCCATATGCGCCTTTTCTTCACCATTATATGCATTGATATGACTTAAGATGTGGCCAAGCTAGGTTGCCTAGCTCTTGTGTTCATGCCCTACGTTCCCGTTAATTCGGCTAGGGCATAATGGGAGCACCTCTGCGATTGTTACTACCGGTTAAGCCGGATGTGTACCTCAGACTGGGTGAAGCTGAAAGCTAGTTTCCTTAAGATAATATTCGATCGGTGAACAAAGGATGTATTCGTTGGTTACTACAAAAAAACGCAAAAGTTTTGTAACCTACGCCATCGTTCGCAGTCCGGACATGTGCATTGGCGCATGCGTACCCAGGGAAAGGAACCCCTAACGGAACTATTCTCCCTGGAAGATGTTTCTTACTATCCATGTAATATAACATAACTAGTTGGGTACTTGTCTGTTCAAGCACTTATGACCCATACGCCTGGTCTCCACGCATACCCCGGTTGTGTATAATTGAGCGGGTATTCGGACAAACCCCAGACTGTAGGATCCGGGGGCTAAAGCGAAAAGGTCCGCCATGACAAATGATTTTAATACGGCTAGGGGCTACTTATGCCCATTAAATTACATAGTCACTTGGACTGACTATATTCCTCCTCTATACCATCTAATAGGCTATCTAGCTTACAATCCTTTTGAGAATACTTAGCGGCTAACGCTACCTGGTCATATACCAGACTTACGGGAATTTCTTGCCCATCGGGCCCCGCCGGTCCTACTTCGGCCATGTGGTTCGGGTCCAACTTGGTGTAGCGCGTCTTCACCATTGCCCGGGCTTCTCTTGCTCCTTGCCAGCATGCTGATATCTTCCACAGACAGAAGCGCCACCAGGCTCCTTGAAGTAGGTCCGCAAGCTCCCCCATGCCATTCGGCAGGAGGCTTGATGGCCACAAGGCCTAAGCAACGCCGTGCATCACCTGCCGAGCACGCTCTTGCAACTGCGAAAGTTCTTGAAGAAAATCACCTGCAGATGAGGGCATATCCTCTTCAGGGTGACCCGTTAACATTCCTGCAAGCAAAAAAATTTCAAAAAACTTCCTCGCTGAACTATCACATAGTTTGTTTGAGCTCTTACCATAAATGCCGCGTCGAAGCCTTTTGTTCTCCTTCACGGAGTCCGCCAGTTGAGCGCGGATGTCCTTTAATTCCACGTCCAGACGAATATTGGCATCTTGTAGCTTGTTCTTCTCTTGCGTCACCTGCGTAAGAATGCGCTCGCCAGCCTTTAGCTGCCGTTGGAGATGCAAGTCGTCATCCATTACGCCCTCCGGATTCACCCCGGGATTGTCTGCAGAATTTTCTGTTAGACTAACCGCACCAGCCATTTACTAACTAGTACATCTGCGTATAATGGAGACAAATATTACCAGAGGGGGCCTTCCGGGATCCCTCCAACTTGGCTACCGCATCAATCAGCTGGGCCTTGCATGCCTCGAGCTCCTGGGCCAATAGTTCGTTCTTGTCCACAAGGACCAGTGCATATATTGATGCTTCAAACAGTTGTCTCAACTATTTCAAGTCTCAGAAGCTACTGCTATACATACTTGTCAAAACATTCTTACCCCTATATCTTTGGTGTACTGGTTCGTCGCTTGGGCAAGCCCGCCTCGAGCAGCTTGGACGTATGCGTCTGCCAAATTGAAGGCATTAAAAGCCTCTTCAGAAAAGATGTTGTTCCCAAGCACGGCTCTCCGGCACCGGTGATTCATGGCGGTCTCTACCTCGGAGTTCGTGGCCGAACACATATCCGCGTCCCCTGTCGGAGAACTGCGCGGTTCTGGCCCTGTGTCCGCCTCCGCCCTCGAAGCCGGTTCTGGAACCTGAATGGTGGAGGCGTGATTGGTGGGATTCCTGGATATAGTCCGGCTGCTCCTCTTCCTGCCAAACACAAAGGGCGATGTCATATTTCAAATACTATAAACCGTAGGACAGGTTATTACTTTACCTCTGCAGCGGTGTGTCAGTTCTCACCGCCTTCCTCTTGAGCCTGCCCGATCCGGACTCCCGTGGTTGACGAGTCACTAGGGGCTCGGCCCCGCGCTCCTACCGTCGTCTCTACAAACATCACGACGCCTCAAGGGTAAATCATAATCCTGAGGGGAATCATCTTCGAAGGAAGGGGTTTTTAGTTCGGCTTACACGCGACACAGGGAGTAGTGCAGGATAGTCGGCTGTAATGGCCACCAAGGCGCCATCCTAGCTCGCTTGATGAAATACCCCGTTGACAAGCTCCACAGTGATATCCGGATCTTCTTTGCGTCCGGGATCTAGGGCCCTTCCAGGGTCCTCTGGTTGCAGGGAGGGGCTGAAGATTCCTTCTACGGCCCTCCTCAGTTCCTACTCAGAAGCATTGATGCAAGTAATCTTAGCGGAAGAACGCTAGAGTAAGTGAAGTAGGGAAAAGAATGGCAACTTACCCACTCTTGGGGGTTGTACATGGAGAATCCGTCTTGCATTTTTATGCGAAGGAATATCCTTGCCAAAGCGACAGCAGAGTCCGGACCCTTACGGCCGCAGCGGGTGGCGCCGTATTCCCCGTTGAAATGCCACATGGGCTTCCCCCGATATTGGAGCGGTTGCAGTCCCCGCCTTATGCATATTGCCATGACCTCAACTATCGTCAGTCCGGTTTTGGCCAGTAGCTTTATCCTGTTCATCAGGAAGTATATTTCCCTTGTGTCCTCTTCTTGAGGGCCCCGGGGGCGCCAGCTTAGGTATGCCCTCGGCGGGGCGTTGCTGAACATGGGGAGACCTGTCCGGACTGGATCCGGGAGGGGAACATCGTCTATATAGAACCACTCTGAGGGCCAGTTTTCTGGTGCCTTCTCAGGAGTGCCGGACAGGTATCCGGTCTCGGCAATGCGCCATACTTCGGCCCCGCCCACTTGACATAGGGACTCTCCCTCGGTGCAGGGGACGAGGCAGAACAACTTCCTCCATAATCCGAAGTGTGATTCACAGCCTAAGAACATCTCACAAAGGGCGACATACCCCGCTATGTGCAGAATGGAGGCAGGGGTAAGGTTGTGTAACTGGAGGCCGTAGAACTCCAGAAGCCCGCGAAGAAACCGGTGGATAGGAAACCTGACGCCCCTCAGCAGATGTGGGAAGAGGCATATACACTCCTCCGGAGATGGGTTAGGAGATCCCTCAGCTTGTTCCTCTCCGTCATAAGTGGCTATTCCAGCTCGGACGGGGACCATGAACGCCGGTGGGAGGAACCCTTGGGTTTGTAACTCTATCAAACGGCTATGAGGAACTGAAAACTCTCCCCAATCCCCTGACATGGGACGAGAAGGGCGAGCAGAAGAGCTGCGACGGTCGGCCATGCTGGAATGGTTTTTCGCGAAGCGCTCTGTTGGATGCTAGCTCTGGGAGGGAGAGTGAGGTTTGGATCTGAGAATCCCCATCCCTTCAAATAGACGGTCAGCCCGGAGGATCGAGGGTGGCAAATGCAAAAATGCCTCGACTCCTCGCATTCGCTTGACACGTGGAGATGGTCATTACTGAGGCACTGAAGCCGAGGAGCACAACATTAATTGGAGGTCGGACACTATTCATCATAACAGGTACTTTGGAGTATTCGGAGGAGGAACCCGCCTTGCAATGCCGAAGACAATACTGCACGCCGGACTCATCGTCATTGAAGCCTGGTTTAGGGGCTACTGAGGGAGTCCTGGATTAGGAGGTATCCGGACAACCGGACTGTGTAAACCGTTCAGACTATTGAAGCGTGAAGATACAAGACTCAAGACTTCGGCCCGTGTCTGGATGGGACTCTCTTTTGCGTGGAAGGCAAGCTTGGCAATCCGGATATTATATTTCCTTCCTTGTAACCGAATCCATGTAAACCCTAGCCCTCTCTGGTGTCTATATAAACCGGAGAGGTTGGTCCTTAGAAGGCCGATCACAATTACAATCATACCATCATAGGCTAGCTCTTAGGGTTTAGCCTCTACGATCTCGTGGTGGATCTACTCTTGTACTACCCATATCATCAATATTAATCAAGCAGGAAGTAGGGTTTTACCTCCATCGAGAGGGCCCGAACCTGGGTAACATCTGTGTCCCTTGCTTCCTGTTACCATCAACCTTGACGCACAGATCGGGACCCCCTACCCAAGATCTGCCGGTTTTGACACCGACAGCCATGAAATCTAAGATAGGATCCATGTATGAGAACAAAGTGTGGACTTTGGTGGATTTGCCCAATGATCGGCAAGCCATTGAGAATAAATGGATGTTCAAGAGGAAGACGGGCACTGATGGTAGTGTTACTATCTACAAATCTCGACTTGTCGCAAAAGATTTTCGACAAGTTCAAGGTGTTGACTACGATGAGATTTTCTCACTCGTAGCGATGCTTAAGTCTGTCCGAATCATGTTAGAAATTAATGCATTTTATGAAATCTGGCAAATTGATGTCAAAACTACATTCCATAATAGATTTCTTAAAGAAGAGTTATATATGATACAACCAGAAGGTTTTGTCGATCCTAAAGGTGCTAACAAAGTGTGCAAGCTCCAGCGATCCATCTATGGACTGGTGCAAGCATCTCGGAGTTAGAATATACACTTTGATGAGGTGATCAAAGCATATGGTTTTATAAATACTTATGGTGAAGCCTGTATTTACAAGAAACTAAGTGGGAGCTCTGTAGCATTTCTGATATTATATGTGGATGACATATTGCTGATTGGAATGATATAGAATTTCTGGATAGCATAAAAGGATACTTGAATTAAAAAAATTAATGAAAGACCTCGGTAAAGCTGCTTACATATTGGGCATCAAGATCTATAGAGATAGATCAAGACGCTTGATAAGATTTTCAATGAGTACATACCTTGGCAAGGTTTTGAAGGAGTTTAAAAATGGATCAGTCAAAGAAGGAGTTCTAGCCCGTATTGTAAGGTGTGAAGTTGAGTAAGACTCAAAGCCCGACCATGGCAGATGATAGAGAGAATGAAAGTCATTCCCTATGCCTCAACCATAGGTTCTATAAAGTATGCGATGCTGTGTACTAAACCTGTTGTGTACCTTCCCATGAGTTTGGCAAGGAGGTACAATAGTGATCCAGGAGTAGATCCCTAGACAGCGGTCAAAATTATCCTTAGAGGACTAAGAAAATATTTCTCGGTTATGGAGGTGATAAAGAGTTCATCATAAAGAGTTACATCGATGCAAGCTTCTACACCGATCCAGATGACTCTGAGTCTCAATCTAGATACGTATAGAAAGTGGGAGCAATTAGCTAGAATAGCTCCATGCAGAGCATTGTAGACATAGAAATTGGCAAAATACATACGGATCTGAATGTGGCAGACCCGTTGACTAAACTTCTCTCACAAGCAAAACATGATCACACCTTAGTACTCTTTGGTTGTTAATCACATAGCAATGTGAACTTGGTTATTGAATCTTGTAAACCCTTTGGGTGTTGGTCACATGGCGCTGTGAACTCTGGGTGTTAATCACATAAAGATGTGAACTATTGGTGTTAAATCACATGGAGATGTGAACTAGATTATTGACTCTAGTGCAAGTGGGAGACTAAAGGAAATATGCCCTAGAGGCAATAATAAAATTATTTTTTATATTTCCATATATCATGATAAATTTTTATTATTCATGCTAGAATTGTATTAACTGGAAACTTGATACATGTGTGGATACATAGACAAAACATTGTGTCCCTAGTAAGCCTCTACAAGACTAGCTCGTTAATCAAAGATGGTTAAGTTTCCTAACCATGGACATGAGTTGTCATTTGAAAACGGGATCACATCATTAGGAGAATGATGTGATGGACAAGACCCGTCGGTTAGCTTAGCATATTGATCGTTCAGTTTTATTGCTACTGCTTTCTTCATGTCAAATACATATTTCTTAAACTATGAGATTATGCAACTCCCGGATACCGGAGGAATACCATGTGTGCTATCAAATGTCACAACGTAACTGGCTGATTATAAAGATGCTCTACAGGTATCTCCAAATGTGTTTGTTGGGTTGGCATAGATCGAGATTAGGATTTGTCACTCCGAGTATCAGAGAGGTATCTCTGGGTCCTCTCTATAATGCACATCATAAGAAGTCTTACAAGTAAAGTGACTAATGAGTTAGTTACAAGATGATGTATTATGGAATGTGTAAAGAGACTTGCCGGTATCGAGATTGAACTAGGTATGTTGATACCGACGATCGAATCTCGGGCAAGTAACATACCGATGGACAAAGGGATTACATATGTTGCCATAACGGCTTGACCGATAATGATCTTCGTAGAATATGTAGGATCCAATCTGAGCATCCAGGTTCCGCTATTGGTTATTGACCAGAGAGGTGTCTCGGTGATGTCTACATAGTTCACGAACCCGTAGGGTCCTCACGCTTAACGTTCGATGATGATATATGATTTGGTGACGGAATGTTGTTCGGAGTCCCGAATGGCATCATGGACATGACGAGGAGTCTTGAAATGGTCAAGAGGTAAAGACTGATATATAGGACGATGGTATTCGGACACCGGAAGTGTTCTGGAGGGTACCGGGTACATATTGGGTCACCGAAAGGGGTTCCGGACACCCCCGACAAAAGATATGGGCCTTATGGGCAAAGTGAGGGAACACACCAGCCCTGGTGCGCCCCTATTGAGGCCAGCCCTATGAGGAGGAGAATGAAAGAGGGGAGGGCAAGTAAAGTGTGGATTGGAATTCCTACTTCCTTCCCTCTCCCCTCCTCTTTCCTCCCCCCTCGGTTATATATGGTAGGGGGGCGCGCGGCTTGGGAGGGACTCCAAGTAGAATTCCTCCTACTTGGGCGCCTCCTATGGCTGATCCTCCCTTACTCCCACCTATATATATGAGGAGGGGGCGCCTAGCACACAACAGACAATTTCTTAGTCGTGTGTGGCGCCCCCTCCACAGCTTACACCATCGGTCATATCTTTGTGGTGCTTAGGCGAAGCCCTGCGAGGATCACTTCACCATCACCGTCACCATGCCGTTGTGCTGAGGGAACTCATCTACTACCTCGACATCTTGCTGGATCAAGAAGGCGAGGGACGTCACCGAGATGAACGTGTGCAGAACTTGGAGGTGTCGTGCGTTTGGTACTTGATCGGTCGGAGCTAGAAGAAGTTCGACTACATCAACCGCGTTGTCAAACGCTTCCGCTTACGGTCTACAAGGGTACGTAGACACACTCTCCCCCTCATTGTTATTCATCTCCATGGATAGATCATTGCATGTGTGTAGAAATTTTTGTTTTCCATGTAACGTTTCCCAACACCTTCTGGTTCCGGGCCCTAAGCCGGCCCATCTCATGAGCCGCCCTTCCAGTCTTGCATCTTGGTCGCTCTAGCCCATCTGAAGTTTAGCTCCAAGAGTCGCCAGTAATATGACCCGGACTTTATACGGCGAGTTTTATCATGGGGTTGTATCACCAACATTAGGCATTAAATTGATTTGAATTCATTCATGTCAATATTTAATCCATCAGTTTGGCGAGTCTTACCTCCGAGCCCCAAAATCTCATTTGGAAAAAACTTCATGACTCGCCATATGAAATGATAATGGCACCTCCGCAATTTCAGAGTCTTTCATGGTGTCAGAACGAATCTTGTGCATATCTACTTATCTCAGAAACCGAGGCGCCTTCTGCTCCAAAAGTTACTACGCCCCTCAATTTTCACCCATGCCATTTACTATTGCCTTTCCCTTATAAATATGGGGTCCTTCTTTTCACTTTTACTTCATCCCCTCCGCTTCGTCTTCTTCTTCCTCTTGAAGCCTCCTGCGACCGGAGCTCCGCCGCGCCCATCTACCTTCATCAGCCGCCTCTCGCAGGACCACAACGCCGCCCCACCTTCGCCGGAGTTAAGCGGTGCATCTCCACCCTCTACTACCACAACCAGGTACTCAAATCTCCCCTTCTCTGATTGACATTAGCCCGCTGTGTTCATAGAGTTCGTCGATGGTCATCCATACTTCTCCGTCCTATCTTGAGTTAGATCTTGTACTTTCTCCGAGATGCCATAGAAATTTTGTGGTAGTAGATTCAAGATTGACCTTGCATCTAAATACACTTACATCTTTGCTAAAATCAATGAACAATTTACCCATTGCTTCCGCCGCTGTCCTTAGGTTTAGCAATTATTTTCCTTTTTTGAACCGTTTGTAGATCCACAATTGTAAGTACTTTGGTAGAAACTTGTTATTCCACACTTAGAAAAAACTCACAACCTTTAACTTAGTTAACTCACCTTCGTATCTTGGGAGTCTTACCAACTTATTGTAACTCGCCTGATCTTTTAGAAACTATATCTGTTACTAAACCGGTTCACCATTTATGGCGACTTATCCATTATGTTGTCTCGTTCATATAACTAAAGTGACAAATCATTATTTCTTAAGTAACCCACCATTTATATTTCCACAGTCTTCCATCTTATTTAGGCGGCTCAATATGTCAAGAACTACCATTTGCAATTGGGTGCCTTCCCAAGTCTCCGAACTCATCCTTAAGGATTATCAAGCTCAAGGTTTGCTACCGGCTCAGGAAGAGATTGGTTGGCGAGCCATCCAAGGAGACGATGTACCTCGGCCAGTGAAGGAGAAGTCGTGGTTTTTGTAGACCATCTCCTTAGAGGATTCTCTCCACCCAGGTAAAAAATTCTTTCAGGACGTCTTAAACTATTTTAACCTTCATCCTCAAGATCTGGGCCCAAACTCCATATCCAATATCTGCCACTTTCAAATCTTATGTGAAGCATATCTGCAAATAGAGCCTCCTTTTCCCCTTTTCAAGGAATTCTTCTATATGAACCGTCAAACAGAGTGTGCAGACGGCCCGAGCCTAGAAGTCGACGAGATTTCCATCCAGAGACGCAGAGACGACTGTTTTCCTACAGCTACCTTACCAAGCCATCCTAAGGGATGGATCAATACTTGGTTTTATTGCAAGAACACCACCCCAGCTAATGAGAACCCCTTGCTGGGTTACAAAGAGGACTGCCTTCCCATGGACTTGGTTCTCCCATGCCGGATCGTAGCTGAAGAGCATGCTGAAGCCGCTCTAGAATACCCAAAACTTAGGGCCTTGCTGACTAATGCGTTAACAGGGGATGATCTAACCCGGTGCTCGGTTGCATGGAGGATTCTCCCTTTAAGCCGTCGACCCATCTTAATGTGTGAATATTCGGGCAACTCAACTAACCCTCGACGGTACAACTCTGATGACTTAACCACTGAGGAAGTCAACAAAACTGTAAAGACTCTGCTCAGGGAGACTTAGGAAAACTGCAATAAGACGAGGCTGCTACTGTTCTCCAAGCTTAACCCGGCGCCTCTAGTAAGCACACTTTTCTATCCGGCTTGCAAACCCTTATGTTACTCAGCACTTCATTTTCCGACCTTTCTCAACCATGCAGGCCGACTCTCGCTTCTGGAATAAGAAGAGGAAAACTCAGGTGGCCAAATCTAAGACCACACCGGCTCGAAAGAAGAATAAACGAGCTCCTGTGAATGATCCGGCAACCGCGGGGGAGTCACCGGAGGCCGACGAACAGTCAGAGGTAGAACTTGACTCCCTTGGTTGTGTCTTTATCGAACTAGCTGACACCTCTTACTCTCAGGGTGATGTCGCAACAAGCCTGGCCGAGGATACTGAGGTAATTTCCATCTCTTCAGGCTCAAACTCCTTGCCTCCAAAGAAGATAAGGCGGGTCATTCATAAAGTAAGCTTTTCTCATCCAGTTGCTCATTTAGACCCAAACTTTATTTTGAAGATAACTCAGCATGATTCGAGGCACCAAACTCGAAGTGGCGGCTCTAGAGATCTGGTGGCCGGGTTAACTCATGAACCCTCTACTCGCAAGCGGCGTAACGAGGTGCCACACAGTCCAACTCCTTCTTTACCCAATGTTGGCCTTGTCAGGTAGCCAATTAATCCTTCTGATTCCAATTATCAAGAGTCGCCACCGTCTTCAGGAGACTAGTCCTCTACACAACTGTCGGCTTTAGTTATAAATCTAGGGTAAATAACTGCACTCAACTGTTTGATGACTTAATCTATTGTCATGTGTTGTCGAATATATCATCTTGATCACAGAGCCAAAGACAAGAGCTGGGCGAGTCTTCAATAATCCCTGATATCCCTGAGTTAGAGAATCAGGTATTGGTGACCCCTGAGGTCAACATTGAGAACCCCGAAGACCATCATGACGACCGGGGTGACCCACCCCCGCAGATGGAAGCAACGGCCTATGAAGCCATGGATATTGATGCTAACCCGATGGACAATCCTAATCCACCGAGTCCCATTCTTGCCTCAAGCCCTGTCAGGGCGGCTGACGAGATTCCTTCTCATGAGAAGAATAATGAGGATATTGCTATCACCAGGCAGGTTATAAGGCTCTAGAAACCTCCCACGTGCTAACAAAGCACACAACCAAGGAGGAAATTCCCTTAATTGAGAAGGGCAAGTAAAAACTAGAACTGCCAAATTATGAGGGCTTTAGTGCTGATGAACTGCATGTGGGTTAAGCCGTCTGTCTACAAGCCAAGATATGGAGGCCAGCCTGGTTAATATGATGAAGAAGTATGAGGTATGCTCAACCGTCTCTTAATGCAGTATACATCCTTGTGTATCCCCCAAGTCTTAACAATAGGAAATATTGAATATGTTTAAGACTTAGAGGTAAATCTGTAGAGTCTGAAGTGTAGCCCCCAAAGGCCGGGTTATCATGCGAATGATAAGCCCGTTCTTTTAAATAACTCCTTAGTAAAAGAAACACCGTGTAGCCCCCAAGGGCCGGCTAATCTTCATGAGATGAGTCGGGTCTTTCAATATTAATATACTTTGAAGAATTGACCTACAACCCCCTCGGGCCGGCTCATGCTGATGAGATGAGCGGGTCATCTTGTATTCTTGAAGATAGAAAAAATGAAATGCACTAGCCCCCAAGTGCCAAGTACATTGCTAACAATCTGCTTGGGACTTCTCTATTGAACTTGAATTGATATAGCCCCCAGGCGTCGGGTTTAATATTATTGCCGGCTTACATCAGCATCTGTTAACTGTATTATCTCATTATATGCAGGAAGCTTTAAGCATAGCCGAGTCAAATGTGACCGGCTTGAGAAAGGATATTGAAGATGAACAAGCCCTATAGACCAAGGCAGAGTCAAGCCTTTGATCTTCTGTAGAAGAGCTAGAGAAAATTAAGGCGGATTTTGAGATGGCGAAAAAATCTTTTGAGACAAACAAAGCCGCCTTGGTCCAGTGAGCAGATACCGCTGAGAAACAATTGGCTCCAGTTATTGGAGAACTGGCCGGGTAGAAGCATCATATAACCCAAATGACCCAAGCCATATTTGGTAAGACATCCACCAAGCTTCGAAAGAAACATTAACTCGCCAGGCGACTTACCATAACTCACCTGGCGACTCATATATGTCAACTCCCTATGTAGGTGATAGAACTCGCGGCCTTCAGGACAACGTCATGAAGCTGAAAGCTGTATACTCTCTTACAGAGCAGTTATACACTAGAAGCATGCGGACTTTGAAGGTCGTAATAGGCGAAAAGGACTTGCCACAGTTTATAAAGGATGTGTTGAAGAGGTCGTCAACCATCCCAAAACAAGTCAAAGAAATGAAGAAATCAGACGCCTAATCCGGTGCCACCACCGCCCTAAGATGGGCTACAGCGTATTCGCTAGAGGTAGATCTGTTAGAACTGGCTGGCGGTTTCCCAAAATATAAAGATGCCGGGTCTGCATTTCGCAGGAGGACTACACCCATTGCATGAAGGAATCACGAGTATTGGCAAGTCAGCTTGTTGAAAATATGGAGCGGAAAAATATCAGCCGGCTTATGATGCCAACAATACGTGAGTTGCAGCGCCCATCCTGATATCATGTGCTTTAACTCCACAAAAGTGGAAGAACCTTTTTTCCCCTCACGTTAATCCATATCCTATCCTTCATGATGAAGCCGTCTTCAAAGCTTTAACGGATGTCGAGTGGACTCTGAAGAACTCTCTGATCCGAGAAGCAGAAGAGCCGGTGCAGGATAACCCGGAGGCATCAACCACTGGGGGTCAAGGGGCTAACCCGGACGGCTCAGAGACCGGCTTGCAAGAGTATTTTTACCTTGCAAAAAACTTTGAATCTCTGGGCTCAGCTGTAGCCATGTAATAGTTGTAGCAAAACACTTGGTTGCTCTTATCGTGCCTTCACGCACACTTACTTTTGTGCGAACATGTATGACCCGGTGTGTTAAAAAATGCTTGGACTAATGCATGCTATGTGAATCGCCTTGGGCGTCTTATGCTTAAATTTCCAATAGCCATTGCTTGATATCTATGCTTGATAAGTTGCCTGTAGCAACCTGTAAATGTAGAGACTTCTAATATCTGGAAAAAAAGTGACCAAGTTATGATTGGTGTGAAATAATCCGCCGAGTTATGTACCGGCGACTTATAGTCGTAATAAACATATGTGAAAACACAAAGCTGAATTGATAATTTGGCGACTCATGGTCTTGCTTCGATGAAGCTGGCATGATAGCCTTGTGTTATCCTTGTTTTCTGTAAGCCGGTTGTCACATGACTTAAGTCGCCATTTTAACTTTGACAAGTTTAGGGTCATAAAGATTGACTGTCAAGAATCTGGTGGTTTATAAGTACGGCGACTTAAGGTCAAAAAAGGCCAATACTCATCACAAGCAACCTGGAGTTCTTTAACTAGAGATATATAGTGATTGCCATAATGTGATGAAGAGCAACATATTCTTGTAGATACAAAATCAAAATTGATATATATAAATACTGAATAAACAGTAAGTTGGCTGTCGAGGCTCGACAAAAAGACTGGCTTTCGAGGCTCAAGTCTTGCTTCAATGAAGCTTGGTATGATAGCCTTGGTTTATCCTCACTTTCTGTAAGCCGGCTCTCACATGACTTTAGCCGTCGTTTTAACTTTGACTAGTTAAGGGTCATAAAGATTGACTTTTCAAGAGTACGACAGGTCATCTTTTTGGAGTAGCATCAAGCATACAGGAAGGTTTAACCAATAGTCACTTCTGCAGGATACTGCTAACACGACACTATGATCAGAGACCCTTTGACGAAACTGTGTGTGTTGTGGGAAACCACGGCCACCTATGGGACTAGGAAGGCCCCTTGCGGGTTCGGCAGGGGGGAGGCGTGTTGCACAAAGAGCAGACTAGCGCGGCAGAGATCACACGGGCAGTTTTGCCCAGGTTCGGGCTGCCGTGAGGCACAAAACCCTACTCCTGCTTTGGTGGATTGATGGTGGAAATGTGGTGGTGGTGCGTAGTACACTTGCCCGGCAGGGGTTGCTTCGGGGCGGTAGCAACCACGCGCGCGTTGGGGTGCGAGAGCTCTGGCATTCCAACCTCGCCCACTGAACCCCTTCTATGGTTGCCATGGGCCTCCTTTTAAAGGTTAAAGGGTCACCACAGTGGCAATTTAGTCATTAGACACTGATATGATAGCAAATAGTGCTATCATACCTAACTCTGAAGGCTGACAGTGTGCATTTAATGCACCGCTTAGTGCCACATTTTTGGTTGCCCGGCAAGGCTTGCCGGGCTAATTCGCCAACTCCATGCATGCTTGCTTGACACGTCATTGGACGGGTGTCGTTTGTAGGTTTTCATGGTAGGAAGTGGCCGCCATGTGGCGAATGGCTGCCACTTAATCACTCCGCGGCTTGACACCACACTGATCGACGATGTGGGTCGTGGTGGAGTAGTTGGTGAGGTAATCTGGTCTCCGTGAGCCCCGGCAGGCCTTGGCGGGACACCTTAGTCATCTGCTTCTATGGGTGGCCTCGCCCCTTGCCGGGCTCGCCTGCCCGGCAAGGGAGGCTTTTCTCTTGATAATATCTAGCTCTTCTGCCTTGGCCTTGGATCCTCGTGATCTGCCGGTTGGTTCTTTGAATCTCTTGGTCTCTTGTTTACCTTGCTCTGATGTTTCATTCTTGATCATGTGCCTGTGTACAGTTAGGACAACAGGCCCTAGGTCTGTTGCACCGACAGAAGCCCCCAGGCCTGCCCCGAACATGCTGCCGAGTGTCGTCGGGGTAGGGCCTAATAAGTGCACAGGCAGTGCTGCTGAAGAGGCTGGTAGTTTTGAGATCTTCTTTGCTTATTCATTAGTCTTGATTTTGGGCCAGTTTCCGGTTTCCCTGCATGTCGTGCAAAGCCAATAGCGGTGGGGACGCTCCGGTAATTTCCCGTGAATGACTTTAACGCATGGGGTAGAAACTGCCAATTCACTCTTCCCACCATGCCCTTATCATTAGCCACGTACGCCGCATGCGTCGCGCGGGGTAGGTAATGGAGGCACGTGGCTTGTGAGAGCATAATGGCGAGTTCCCGGCTTCCTTGAACTGGTGGAGGAGGGCGGTGGTCACCCATTCTGGATCCAGTCCCCAGTCCCCCATTTGCCTATAAAAGGGAGAGCGGGGGGAGGAGCGAAGGCATCCAACTGCATTCTCCTCCTCTTCTATCTTGATCAATCTTGAATACGCCAGAAGGGGGAGCTTGGGGCTGGCCTCCAGGCTCTAGCCCAGAATCCCTTGTGGTCATGAGGATGCTCCGGCGGTGTGGCGGTAACGCTGGAGATGGCAACTCCAGTGCGCTCGTCGTTGTGCCACCCGTAGCCTCGATTTCAGTGGGAGGGGATGTGAACGACACCATGCCGAGACCCGCGGTGGGCGCGGGGCGTGCTAGCCTATCGCTCCTCATTCTTCGTTCCTGCGCGCCGCGGAGGAGGAGCCTCGGGAGAGTCCCTTTGTCTGCGGAGGAAGGCTTCTCATCTTCGTACACGTCTTTGGGACATGCGGTGATTTCCGACGCCAGGGCCATTGGGGATGACCATGCTCTCTGTGCGGAAAGAAAAGAGCATGGCGTTTAGTGTGGCTGATGATCTGGGGTCTTCGGGTGGTACTGATGTGGACGACGGCGGCAACCCACGACACATCAAGAAGGGGGGCGACCGTTCCGATGAGTCGTGTTTGCCGGTAACTCCGTGCCCCGCCACCCACTCCTCCAGCAGCATCACCATCCGTGCCCATCCTCTGTATCCTCCTTCTACGCTGGAGAATGGTGTTGGCCTGATCCTAGGGAGGCGCCGGACTCCGGCCGTGCCTACTTTCTGCCTCTTCGACCTCGTCCTACAGGAGATGGACAAGGGAAAAGGCATCACAGTGCACTTATTGACGGTGTCCAGGACCAGGGGGTACTCACCATGTTGTCTCCCGATCAGTTGGATTGGACCGAGGACCCCCATGGCCGTATACTCATGGTCCAGTTTGGACAGCTGCCGCATACAAGGAATATTCCATAAGACTTGGTGATCAAGACAAGGACTCCTCCCCCACCGGCGTATTCAGCTAGGACTTTTGTTATCCTAGGCCTCTGGTACATTATTGTAACATCCCAAAATTCTGAATTTTGGAATGTTATAATAAATAGATAGATTTGATTGATTGTTTGTTTGATTGTGTGAAATTGAGTGCAATTCGAAACTTTTTGAAAGTTAAATGAGAGGGAATAAAAGGACTTTCCCAAACTTTCATTTTGCATCTCCATGAATTCAAATTCTTTTCACCACAAAACCCTGGAGAGAAGATGACATGACTTCTTCCATTTATTTAAATGACAAGGGGTGTTGAAAATATTTGAATTTCATTTGGAAAATATTTTCAACCCAGGAACTTTATGCAACTCAATGATTTTCCCGAGCGAAGATAAAATGACTTCTTCAAAACATACGAAATATGAGTTGGGAGTTCCAAAGAATTAAATTCAAAGTTCTTTTGAACTTATTTTTCAATTTGGAGTTATTTGAGTTTTATTCAAATTATTTTTCTCCAAAAGTAAAATATATGGAAAATAGGTAACATGATTCCCTACAATAGAAAATTGGAGAGAAATAAATGTGAAATCATTTTGGTAATTTTAAAATGATTTTTGTTCGATTTTATTAGGGCAGAAGCACTCTTTGCTTTATTTGAATTTGTGTGTATATTATTTGACTTTAGAAAAATGTCCACACTGTAGAAAATCTTTTTCTGAAAATTTTGATACATTATATGCCTATATAGTTTTTTTATTTATTTTGTTTTTCATTGTCTAAAAAAATTGTTTGTTTAAAAAAAAGCTCTTCCTCCCGCCGAACTGGGCCGGCCCAGCTAGCCAGCCAGGCCAGGCCCAGCCTAGCCGGCCCGTCCGCCTCGCCATCCAGCTCGGGACGCAGTCCCGAGCGACGCCGCGACCATCGCTGCCTCGACGTCCGTACCTCGCCCGGACTCACCTCGCTGCCATGCCCCCTCCTCCACGCCATCTCACCCCACCCCCTCCTTAAAAGCCGCACCTAACCTTGCCGCCTCCCCTTTTCCTCTCGAGCCGCCGCCCACGCAGCAAACCACCGTCGCCGCCGTAGGATCTCACCTCCGCCGCCGCAGCCCCGGGCACGCCGCCGCCAAAGCCGCCGTCCCCTCGCCCCGCGCCGTTCCTCGCCGCCGCCGTGCTGCCGCCTCCACTCGCCGTTGAAGCCGCCGCCCGAGTCCTTCATCGCCGGAGCTCGCCGCCCTCGCCGGAGCCGGTGCTCCGCCGATCTAAACCGCCGCCGCCACCGGTTTTCTCAACGAAAACCGCCAGACCACCGCCAAGGACCGGTATAAAAACCGAACCCTAGATCGGTTTTCTACAGAAAACCTAGATCTGATTTTTTTTGTGTTTAGTTATGTAGTGAGCGTTCATTAGTTAGGCTTCTGGAGCGAACGGTTTTCGTCGGTTTTGTCTCTGTAGCGAACGATTCGTTTGATAGGATTTTTCTTTTCTTTTAATTTCAGCCAGGGACTCATCCGTGAATATTTTATTTATAGATTAGTCCCTAATTTTCAAACGCTCAGAACTTTTTGCTCGTTTATCCAAATCCAACGAAACCAATGTCCACTTCTTTGTTATGATCTCCTCTATCCAGTAAAACAACTTAAACATATTTTTGAAAGTTTAAAATTTGAATTAGATCAGATTTGAATTTGAACTTCGTTTGATCATAACTTGAGTTTTATAACTCCGATTTAGTTGATTCTTTTTGCAAATAAAAGCTCTTGACCTAAACTTTCTGATAAGGCCAAATTCACATAGTTTTGGTACTGTTAGAAATTGTTTTATGCTGCAAGAGTTATTTGCTTGGTTTTGATGTTTTCCAAGTTGTTCTCTTCGTTCTTTCCGATCTTTTGAGTGATTGCTTATGTGTGGTTACTATTGCTTGCTTGCGATAGATTGAACGGAGTGTGACGAGTAGAACTATCAAGAGTTTTGAGTGCGAATCATCTTCATCAACATTCCAGGCAAGTTCACACTTTGATCATACCTTTTCTCATACCCAGTTTTTATGCATTAGATCTATCCTCAAACATGGCATGATTAGGATCTAATTAAACTATGGGTTATGGGAATTAGTTGAGGTAGTACCTATTACCTGTTTTATTTTCAAACCTCTGGGAGTTACTTCTACATTTGCTTATTATGACATGCTATGCTAGTAGACGTGGATTGGGTGAGTGAATTCCATGACATATGTGAGATTGTTAATTAATGGTTTATTTAATGTGGCAACTTAAACACACATCTGGGTGGATTGAGGCACCTGGTTTCTATCATGACTTGCCTGTATTTCTTTGGACCGCCACCTAGGCTCAAAGGGATCATGAGATTATTCAAACTAGAAACTTCCGTGTGCAGCCACATGCTATTATGGGTTCTAGCATAGTTGACTAAGTCGTGCGAACTCTTACGGGGTGGACTAGCAGATGTAGGGGATGTAGGTTGGTACGGTCTACCCCTTACGTAAGGTGCAAGCGCTTCTGAAAGACTATGTCTCGGTCATCAGTTTCTCAAACACAATGTAGTGCGAGAAACCAAACCTCTGCAGAGTGTATAAACTAATCATGGTTAGCCGTGTCCCCGGTTATGGACATCTTGAGTATCTAGTACTTGGATATCATATGAATCTCACCATGTTACCTCTAATTAATATTGTTGGGATGTTAATGAGTACTTTTAATTGGGACTGAGAATGCTGTCAACCATTCTCAATGTTTAACAACCACCATGATAGTTAAATAAATTTATTCCTTTGTAGTAGGGAAAAATTGGCTTTTCGCAAAAACATTATAACCATAGAGCCTCCACCAGCCAAATATGCATGTAGTGATAGCCTTTATTCATCATTGCTCTATGGTGTGAATTTGCCAGTACATTCAATGTACTGACCCTCTGTGGCTGCAACGTTTCATGTTGCAGGATCTTACGACGAGTAAGTGATACGTTAGGGTTACGATTTCTACACTCAACTTTGCCGTTGGGAATCCACAACCTTGTTACTTCCGCTATTTTGGATTGAGGTAATAGTATTTACGTTACTTTATACATGTGATTTACCTCTGTTATAAATCCTCGAGTACTGTGTGTGTCAGCATACCGATCCAGGGATGACACTTAAGCACAGATACTTGACCGTCTGAGGTCGGGTCGCTACATTATATAAACCAGGGCCAGGCTAGACGATTGATATACACAATCTTAATCATAGGCTAGCCTCTAGGGTTTAGTCTCTACGATCTCGTGGTAGATCAACTCTTGTAATACTCATATCATAAAGATCAATCAAGCAGGAAGTAGGGTATTACCTCCATAGAGAGGTCTCGAACCTGGGTAAACATTATGGCCCGCGCCTCCTGTTACCATTAGCCTTAGACGCACAGTTCGGGACCCGTACCTGAGATCCGCCGGTTTTGACACCAACATTGGTGCTTTCATTGAGAGTTCCTCTGTGTGATCGGCAAAAGGATCAATGGCTCGACTGCAGATCAACTGCGACGTCGACTTCTTCGTCTGGTCACCTTGGCTTAACCAAGGACTGCTCCCTACCTCCGATCATTATGTTCGGATGAAGGCCTTCATCAACATAAATTCCGATCTCTATCATGATCATGGAGGAATTATCCTCGGAGCCCGGGGGCTCAACGTCAACATTGCCCCCAGGCGACCGTGCTGTTTTTCTGGACAGTGAACTTGTATCCGCCGCCACCGCATCCTCGAGTGTTGTTTTAACGATTGCTTTGGTGGGATTGTGCAGAATTGTGTCTAGAACAACCATGGAAAATTTCGTCGAGTTCTGATGGAGAAATCTCCGGCAATCTCCGATATACCGGAGCCCTGTCATATTTGGACGGGAATCTGGATGAGTTTAGGGCGTGGTCTCTAGAGCCCAGCTCGGAGGTCCTTAGGAAGATCCAACCGTTCATCTACTGCGGACTTCCCATATCTACCACCTCTCAAAATTAGCTCGATCCGACCATCCAAACTCCGGGAACCTTCCGATTAGTGCATCATTTTCCGGATCTGTTTTCTACACAAGAACGAATCCGACCTGAATTCATCTTTTTTTGAACGGGATTTCAGACATCCTTTTTGAAGGAAGTTTTGTATGGGGTATTGTGTTTGGTTCCCAAACACATCCCACTAATTTTAAAGTCTTTTCCAATATGATCTTCACCATCGCGCTGGTGTCAAACCAGCCCCACAACGTTGCTCTATGGGTGCCGACCTGCGCTAGACACATCGTCACTTTGTTGAGCCGAGCTCAACTTCTTCGGATCATCATCTCGGCAAGCCGAACAAGAGTTCGGCATCGCGAAATATAAATCGTCACCAACATCACCACACCACAGATTACACGGAGCAGGCACACCGGCATCGCCGCATGGTCACTTCATCAAGCCAGCATTGACCACGTCACAAGTTACGACCTGCGTCGGCATGGCCGAACTGTTGCTTCATCAAGCTGATGTCCATCATGCCGAACTACTTCAACACTTCGGCTGACAAGGTAGCTGCAACATCATCTCACCGACCTGCTCCATCTCCTCGTCTGGAGCGGGGGCTTCATCATCCCTTCATCGGCCTACTCTGGAGACTTCGGCATCATCAACCGACCAACTTCGTCACGTTAGCTGGACCGAGGGATTTGCCTCGGCAAGCCAACCTTTGCCTGCATCGCCATGCCGCCGCTCCATCGCTCACCAGGCACTGGGTGTGCAGATCAAGTCCCAATTTCGAGAGTGACCTTTTTTCAGATTGCTACAACAGATAAACCAGGTGCTATTAATCCTAGTAATTTTTTTTGCTTGGGTTTTTTTTGAAAAATTATTACTCTGGTTTGTTCCATCATCTATGCACAGGTCTATCAAATGATGGACTCATTAACGATGATTGCGCGATGGTTCGGTCCGTTTCCCGTTTGTAGTTTGGTGAACGCCGCATCGGGAGCCCGGACCGCCCTGCAAATTCAGGCTTCACCACGCCTTCACCGCATCACGCCGACGCCCTGCACCGACATTGGCTTCGGCACCAGGCCACATCTCTTTAAATAAATTATTTTTGCATAAAGCAATTATGTAAAGATTATATATACATATATATATTATTATTTCCTAGACCACACTGTTTTATGTGTGCAGGTAGTCGATCTTGACTGCGCGGTCACTACTCCGGAGTCTCAAACTTCTTACTCGGACACCTCAGGCTTGGGGGCTGGGACCTCGGTCATGCCGAGGACTGCGAACCTTGTCGGATCTGTCACATATCAATGGGCATCTTCGTCCCACCACAAGCCAGAATCGCGTCATCAACACCGAGCACATTAAACAGCTAATTCGCTTTCATGCTCAAAGACTTTCTATTTTGAATTTTGTTCGGGTTGACCAAGCATTATACCTTTTTGGCAAAAAGTTGTTTGTGACAAAATTCCTTGTCAAAACTTTGTTTGTGACACACAAATTCAAATACCCTGTTTACTTGGGGGCTTCCTTTATGAAGCCTTTCCTCTTCCATATGATTATACTTGTACGGCTTCGTTCCTTGTTCGTGTATTATGCCACAATATGCACCAAATTGACCTAAGTGTTCCGCAAGCTGGATTCCTGGCTCTTGTGCTTACCCCTACGTTCCCCATTGTTCGGCTGGGGAGTAAAGGGAGCACCTCTGCGATTGTCACAACCGGGTCATTCGACCTCGGACCTCAGACTGGGTGAAGCCGAAAGCTAGCGCTCTTATTGTTTTCAATCAGGGTCGGCACACAACGGAACTCATGAGTACAAAAAATCTATTGCACAAGTCTCATCATAACAATGAGCAACTGAATAAAGGTATCGTTGGAGGTACTATTTTCTTCAAAGATGCTTAGCCGACGGTTGGTTAAGATGCGTTTAAAGTTTGGGTCAACACAGATATGATATAAGTACTTCGGTACACACAATCATTATAACATAAAATTCTTTTCCCCAAGTCACTTGGGGGCTCTTAAAATTTACATGAGCTGCTTTATAGTAAATGTGCAACGCCGAACACCTTTAGATATTCGGCAAAAAACATTCTCGGATATTGTTATATATGCATCGGTTTCAAATTGTGTATTCGGTCAATAGTTGGGTTGCCCAGTTCCCGCGCTTGCCTCCTATGTTCCGCTTTGTTCGGCTAGGTGTGCAAAGGGAGAACCACTGTGATTGTGCTTCCAGCTCGCATGGTTAAGCACCTCAGTGGAGAAAGCCAAAAAATGACTGTCACAATAAGCGTAAACCGGTCAACGATCCGATGATTATGTTAAATGACGGGCTGTTCATAACATTGGCCGAAGTATTTACGGCTTGACCTCGGCTGTCGCCGAATACTAACTGGGGGATCGTAGCTATCTTCCCCAGTTTAAAGCTCCTATGACTAAGTGAAAGTTATAAAGTCCGGCTATGTGATTGCCTCGTTTGCGCTAAAATAACCACCTTCAAGCACCGAGACGTCGGCTAAGGGTTGTCTTGTTATTGCGGAAACACCTTGCGTAGTATCTACAAAGGGGTAGAAGCCGACGATGGGCTACTTTCAACTGATAAACGGTCGCAACGGAGTCAAAATAAACATATCGTCGCATTTGTATTTAATATACAAGGGCCGCCTTCCGTAATCATCATTATAAAGCCATAAATATGCATCAATTTGACTTAAGATTTTGGCCAAGCTGGGTTGCCTGGCTCCTGTGCTTACCCCTACGTTCCCGATTGTTCGGCTAGGTGGTAAAGGGAGCATCTCTGTGATTGTTACTACCGGGTCATCTGAGCTAGTACCTCAGACTGGGTGAAGCCAAAAGCTAGCAATCTTAAAGAATCACATTGGTCGGCAATGACGGAAATGAAAATTTTGGTTCATTAATACCATAGAGTTCGGGAACTTTCCCCGAACTAAATCCTCAATATTTTGCTCCCATATTGACCGGAGCTGAGGTTTCATGATCATGCTTAGCATGACAACCCAAAGAAAGGAACCGATAACGGGACTATTTTCTTTGGAAGATGTTTCTTACATTAAAAAGTAATATAACATATCTCTCCGCGTAGCTTTGTTAATAAAACCGTATGGCCGGATTGCCTCTTTTGCCATAAATCTTTGCCCTCATAAAGGCTTTGTAAAGTAGGACAAACACTCCTCGGCTGCTGGCCGAAGAGGTTGAAGCCGATGGTCGGTCAACAAAGTTTTGTACCATGCAGATCCAAGCATTAATGATGTCGAGAACTTGGATACATAGAATCACTACACATAATTTGTGATTTTACTGCGGAGATCGATCCTTAATTCGGCCACCCGTGTCCACATTAAGGCTCGGGGGCTACTGGGCTTCGTGCTTATCATTTATAATATTAAAGGGGGCACATCGATACCCTGATCTGGTGTTGCCACCCGGCCAGTGTCTCGGGGGCTACTGCATTGCTTATTCAATGCAGAGAATTCAAAGTGCTTAGTATTCCGCATGACTGAACTATGGGTAAACGCTTCTTCGGACAACAATAGGTACCATATGGACCTATCTGGCGTCACGCTAATATATTGTGGCAACTTCTCAAGACCCTCTCTCAAGGGCCCATTCGCCGATCACTATTATCTCTAATATATTACACTGCGTTTTTATTCCTATGTATGCTGCCGAGGTAGGAGTTGATCCTCAGGCCGATTTTGCACATCGACTTGAGTCTCAGGGGCTACTAGGAACAGCGGTTTCATGTTTTCCTTCAGGTGCATCTCGGGTTTTAGAATGATACACACCTTGAGGGCTACTGGATATACATATACTGGCTATATACCTCGGCAGAGAATAAATTGCACCAGTTAAAAATATTCACAAAAAATCAGCCCGCGGTCGAGGTGGTGCACCACCTTGGAAGCAGTCCGACATAAAGCTCGGACTCCAGTGGCTGGCTCCATAGAGGGCATTTTCGGCATTAAGCACGGTTAAACTCCTTCAACTTTTTAGAACCAAGGTGACACCTCGGATACCGTCTGATGTTGGAGCTTGTATATAGCCCGTCGTTGAAGCTCAGATACAGCCCGACGTTGGTGCTCGGCTGCAAAAGATACCTCGAATACAGTCCAGTGTTGGAGCTCGGACGCAAGAGGACACTGCCGCCCGGGAACAACTTCAACCCGAGGTGTGGCATAAAAATAACAAGACATTGATAAAGGCCGGAAACTTAAAGGGGCTCCTCGGATACCCAGCGTGTAAACTCTTCGGATGCACTTCGGCGATCCTCAAGATAGAAGATGAGAAGATTTGTTGAACCAGTTTTCAAGACCGACGGTGGAAGATGAAGAATAGTTCGAAAGAATCGAGGAGCGTCCCCAACTTGAAGACCAGTTCAGGGGGCTACTGACGGTGTCCTGGACTAGGGGGTACTCACCACGTCGTCTCCCGATAAGTTGGATAGGGCCAAGGACCCCCATGGTCGTATACTCATGGGCCAGTTTCGACAGCTGCCGCATACAAGGAAGATTCCATAAGACTTGGTGATCAAGACAAGGACTCCTCCCCCACCAGCGTATTCTGCTAGGACTTTTGTTATCCTAGGCCTCTAGTACATTATATAAACCAGGGCCATGCTAGTCGATAGATATACACAATCATAATCATAGGCTAGCCTCTAGGGTTTAGACTCTATGATCTCGTGGTAGATCTACTCTTGTAATACTCATATCATCAAGATCAATCAGCAGGAAGTAGGGTATTACATCCATAGAGAGGGCCCGAATCTGGGTAAACATTGTGTCCCCCGCCTCCTGTTACCATTAGCCTTAGACGCATAGTTCGGGACCCCCTACCCGAGATCCGCCAGTTTTGATACCAACACTTATCTTTTTTCAATATTAAACTTGTAGGCACTTGCCAAATTTAAATTCAAATAATGTAATCTCTCGTGTCCATGCTTGTGTTCTGTAATGCTTGTACTTCTATCAGCATGTTAATGAAAAAGATGAACCTTGCTGGGAACCGTGCATGTATATGTCCATGCAGAGGTGAGATGCCTCTTTAGTGTAAATAAACGAGTTTACCCCGACAGGTTATCTTGTCGGTCCCCTTTTTTGTCTATCAGAGAACCACATCTACCGGGTTACAGATAGAGGGGCCAGCCCCCAGCCAACTTCCTGTTATCAAAGGCTACTGCGACCACCTTGACCGAAGCAACGTTCAGGTCAGGGATGGGAGCACCTGAGTCTAGAAGGAGCTACAAGGTTTTCTAATGCATAAGTTATAGCTTACAGAACATGAATGGATAAGAGGTAAAACTTATCTGTCTGGCTTGCCAAGATCGTAGTGCTGGGCAATCTTCTCATCCCCTTGTCGAAGCTAAGTCCATGGTGTGAACCAGCGGCTTCATGTAAATGAGAAAGAAAGCAGGATGCAATCCTATCTATATGCATATGCAGATGCTCATGAAAATGTGTATGCAGTGAATGCTCATGCATGCATGCAATCTAGGTTAGGGCCCCCTACAACGCTTCTTTATTTTCACTTGCATGGGGTCATCACCCCGACTTTGTACAAGGGGTTACATGCAACTGAGGCAAGGCCTGTACAAATGAGTGGCTGCCGAGCAGGGCCCGGTAGCCTCGTGCCTTATGAGTAGAATTTGCAGAGATGCTCAATATTCCATGAGTTTTGCAACAGAGTGCCATCTCCGGTCTCCAGACGGACTGCGCCAGGTCTGGTGGCTCGTACTACCCGGTAAGGGCCTTCCCACTTCGCTGACAACTTGTGTGTACCCTTGGCGGACTGAATGCGCCTAAGGACAAGGTCATCTTCCTCAAAAACCAGGCATGAACCATGCAGCTATGATAGCGATGCAGGGCTTGCTGATAGCGTGCAACACACGTAGCAGCCCGAAGACGGTTCTCCTCGAGTAGCATAACATCGTCACATCGGTGCTGATCTTGCACGATTTCATCATAAGAAAGTACTCGAGGAAACCCGTAAATGAGTTCCCTGGGGATAAATACTTATGCCCCGTAGACCAGGGAGAAGGGAGTCTGCCCAGTAGCTCGGTTTGGTGTCGTTCTAAGGGACCAGAGAACTACCGGCAACTCCTCGATCCACCGCCTGTGGTGCTTCTGCAGCGTATCAAAGGTTCTTGTCTTGAGTCCGCATAGCACTTCAGCTTTCGCCCTCTTAGCTTGTCCATTGCTTCGGGGTGTGCCACAGAGGACAATGAGATCTTGCATCCAAGGTCATGAACATATTGCATGAAGGCGCGGCTCGTGAATTGGGTGCCATTGTCGGTGATGATCCTTGCCGAAACTCCAAAACAACACACCAGATCTTTCAAGAACTTGATAGCTGACTGAGCAGTCACCCTTCTCACGGTAGACACTTCCGGCCAATTTGTAAACTCGTCGATGGCAACGAACAAGAATTCAAAGCCCCCGATTGCTCGGGGGAAGGGGCCGAGGATATCGAGCCCCCAGACCAAAAATTTCCATGATAGAGGGATTGTTTGAAGCGCTTGGGCAAGCAGATGGGTTTTCATGGAATGGAAACTAACGGGCTTCACACTTAGTGACTAGCTCGACCGCATTTTGGAGGGCTATGGGCCAATAGAATCCTTGTCGAAATGCTTTCCCAACTAATGCCCTTGATCCAATGTGGGAGCTGTTGGGGAACGTAGCAGAAATTCAAAATTTTCTACGCATCACCAAGATCAATCTATGGAGTAACTAGCAATGAGAGAGACGGGAGTGCATCTTCATACCCTTGAAGATCGCGATGCGGAAGCATTGCAAGAACGCGGTCGGTGGAGTCGTTCACTAAGCGATTCAGATCGCGGCCGAATCCGATCTAAGCACCGAACAACGGTGCCTCCGTGTTCAACACACGTACAGCCTGGGGACGTCTCCTCCTTCTTGATCCAGCAAGGGGAGAGGAGAAGTTGAGGGAGAGCTCCGGCAGCACGACGGCGTGGTGGTGGAGCTTGCAGTTCTACGGCAGAGCTTCGCCAAGAACTACTACTACTACTACGGAGGTGTTGGGGAGGGAGAGGGCTGCGCCAGGGGAAGGGTGAAGCTCCCATGCACCTCCCCACTATATATAGGGGTGGATGGGGCTGGTTTCTTGCCCTCCAAGTCCATTGGGGCGTTGGCAAAGGTGGGAGGAAAGAAATCCCATCATTTCCTTCCCCACCGATTGTTATCCCCCTTTTTTAGGGATCTTGATCTTATCCCTTCGGGATATGATCTTATTCCTTCTAAGGGGGATCTTGGTGCGCCTTGACCAGGGGTGTGGGGCCTTGCCCCCACTACCCACGTCCATGTGGGTCCCCCCATGCAGGTGGGCCCCACTCTGGAACCTTCTAGAACCTTCCCAGTACAATATCAAAAAATCCCGAACATTTTCTGGTGGCCAAAATAGGACTTCCCATATATAAATATTTACCTCCGGACCATTCCAGAACTCCTCGTGACGTCCAGGATCTCATGCGGGACTCCGAACAACATTCGGTAACTGAACACTAATTCCCATAACAACTCTAGCGTTACCGAACCTTAAGTGTGTAGACCCTACGGGTTCGGGAATCATGTAGACGTGACCGAGACAACTCTCTGGCCAATAACCAACAGTGGGATCTGGATACCCATGTTGGCTCCCACATGTTCCACGATGATCTCATCGAATGAACCACGATGTCAAGGATTCAAGCAATCCCATATACAATTCCCTTTGTCAATCGATACGTTACTTGCCAGAGATTCGATCGTCGGTATCCCAATACCTCGTTCAATCTCGTTACTGGCAAGTCACTTTAATCGTTCCGTAATGCATGATCCCGTGACTAACTACTTAGTCACATTGAGCTCATTATGATGATGCATTACCGAGTGGGCCCAGAGATACCTCTCCGTCACACGGAGTGACAAATCCCAGTCTCGATTCGTGCCAACCCAATAGACACTTTCGGAGATACCCGTAGTGCACCTTTATAGCCACCCACTTACATTATGACATTTGGCACACCCAAAGCATTCCTATGGTATTCGGGAGTTGCACAATCTCATGGTCTAAGGAAATGATACTTGACATTAGAAAAGCTTTTAGCAAAGGAACTACACGATCTTGTGCTATGCTTAGGATTGGGTCTTGTCCATCACATCATTCTCCTAATGATGCGATCCCGTTATCAATGACATCCAATGTCCATGGTCAGGAAACCATAACCATCTATTGATCAACGAGCTAGTCAACCAGAGGCTCACTAGGGACATGTTGTGGTCTATGTATTCACACATGTATTACGGTTTCCAGTTAATACAATTATAGCATGAATAATAGACAATTATCATGAACAAGGAAATATAATAATAACCATTTTATTATTGCCTCTAGGGCATATTTCCAACAGTCTCCTACTTGCACTAGAGTCAATAATCTAGTTCACATCACTATGTGATTGTAATGAATCCAACACCCATGGGGTTTGATCATATCTCGCTTGTGAGAGAGGTTATTAGTCAATGGGTCTGAACCTTTTAGATCCATGTGTGCTTTACAAATCTCTACAGCATCTTGTCATGGTGCGTATTCATTTGAAAGTACTATCAAGCGATTTTTGATCTATCCTTATAGATCTTGATGCTCAATGTTCAAGTATCTTAATCCAGGTTTTCCATTGAAAAACACTTTTCAAATAACCCTATATGCTTTCCAGAAATTCTACATCATTTCCGATCAACAATATGTCAACAACATATACTCATCAGAAATGCTATAGTGCTCCCACTCACTTCTTTGGAAATACAAGATTCCAATAAACTTTGTATAAACCCAAAATCTTTGATCATCTCATCAAAGCATATATTCCAACTCTGAGATGCTTACTCCAATCCTTAGAAGGATTGCTGGAGCTTTGCATACTTGTTAGCATCTTTTAGGATTAACAAAACCTTCTGGTTGTATCACATACAACCTTTCCTCAAGAAAACTGTTAAGGAAACAATGTTTTGACATCCTATCTGCAAGATTTCATAAATAATGCAGGAACTGCTAATATAATTTCAATAGACTCTTAGCATCGCTACGTGTGAGAAAGTCTCATCATAGTCAACTCCTTGAACTTGTCGGAAAACATCTTAATGACAAGTCGAGCTTTCTTGATGGTGATACTTACCATCATTGTCCATCTTCCTTTTAAAATCCATCTGTACCCAACAGCCTTATGACCATCAAGTAGTTCTTCCAAAGTCTATACTTTGGTTTCATACATGGATCCTCTCTCGGATTTTATGGCCTCGAGCCATTCGTCGGAATTCGGGCCCACCATCGCTTCTCCATAGCTCGTAGGTGCATTGTTGTCTAGCAACATGACCTTCAAGATAGGATTACCGCACCACTCTGAAGCAGTACGCGTCCTTGTCAACCTACGAGGTTTGGTAGTGACTTGATCTGAACAACTGGTGTAGGCGCCACAAGAACAACTTCCTGTGCCCTACTACACACTAGTTGAAGTGACGGTTCAATAACCTCGTCAAGTCTCCACCATCCTCCCACTCAATTCTTTTGAGAGAAACTTTTCCTTGAGAAAGGACCCGATTCTAGAAACAATCCCTTTTGCTTCCGGATCTGTGACAAGAGGTATACCCAACTATTTTTGGGTGTCCTATGAAGATGCATTTATCTGCTTTGGGTTCGAGCTTATCATCTTGAAACTTTTGCACATAAGCGTTGCAGCCCCAATCTTTATAAGAAATGACAGCTTAGGTTTCTCTGAACCATAGTTCATACGGTGTCATCTTAATGGAATTGTATGGTGCCCTATTAAAGTGAATGCGGTTGTGTCTACTGCCTAACCCCTAAACGATAGTGTTAATTCGATAAGAGACATCATGGTATGCACCATATCCAATAGGGTGCAGTTACGATGTTCGGACACACCATCACACTATGGTGTTCCAGGTGGTATTAGTTGTGAAACAATTTCCACAATGTCTTAATTGTGTGCCAAACTCGTAACTCAAATATTTATCTCTATGATCATATCATAGACATTTTATCCTCTTGTCACAACGATCTTCAACTTCACTCTGAAATTACTTGAACCTTTCAATAATTCAGATTTGTGTTTCATCAAGTAAATGTACTAAGAATCTACTCAAATCATCTGTGAAGTAAGAGCATAATGGTATTCACTGTGTGCCTCAGCACTCATTGGATTGCACACATCAAATGTATTACTTCCAACAAGTTGCTCTCTTGTTCCATCTCACTGAAAACGAGGCCTTTCTGTCATCTTGCCCATGTGGTATGATTTGCATGTCTCAAGTGATTCAAAAATAAGTGAGTCCAAACGATCCATCTACATGGAGTTTCTTCATGTGTATATACCAATAAACGTGGTTCGCATGTCTCAATCTTTTCAAAAATGAGTGAGTCCAAAGATCCATCAATATGGAGCTTCTTCATGCGTTTTATACCAATATGACTTAAGTGGTAGTGCCACAAGTATGTGGTACTATCATTACTATCTTATATCTTTTGGCACGAACATGTGTATCACTACGATCGAGATTCAATAAACCATTCATTTTAGGTGCAAGACTGTTGAAGGTATTATTCAAATAAACAGAGTAACCATTATTCTCCTTAAATGAATAACCGTATTGCGATAAACATAATCCAATCATGTTTATGCTCATCGCAAACACCAAATAACAATTATTTAGGTTTAACACCAATCTCGATGGTAGAGGGAGCAGGCGATGCTTGGTCACATCAACCTTGGAAACACTTCCAACACACATCGTCATGTCACCTTTAGCTAGTCTCGGTTTATTCGGTAGCTCTTTTATTTCGAGTTACTAACACTTAGCAACCGAACCAGTATCTTAATACCCTGGTGCTACTAGGAGTACTAGTAAAGTACACATTTAATACAATGTATATCCAATATACTTCTGTCAACCTTGCCAGCCTTCTCATCTACCAAGTATCTAGGGTAGTTCTGCTTCAGTGACTGTTCCCTCATTACAGAAGCACTTAGTCTCGGGTTTGGGTTCAACCCTGGGTTTCTTCACTAGAGCAGCAACTGATTTGTCGTCTCATGATGTATCCCTTCTTGCCCTTGCCCTTCTTGAAACCAGTTGTTTTACTAACCATCAACAATTGATGCTCCTACTCGATTTCTACTTTCGTGGTGTCAAACATCGCAAATTGCTCAAGGATCATCATGTCTATCCCTGATATGTTATAGTTCATCACGAAGCTCTAATAGCTTGGTGACAGTGACTATGGAGAACCATCACTATCTCATCTGGAAGATTAACTCCCACTCGATTCAAGTGATTGTAGTACTCAGACAATGTGAGCACATGCTCAATGGTTGAGCTTTTCTCCCTTAGTTTGCAGGTTAAGAAACTTGTCGGAGGTCTCATACTTCTTGACGTGGACACGAGCCTAAAATCCTAATTTCAGCTCTTGGAACATCTCATATGTTCTGCGATGTTTCAAAAAATGTCTTCCCTGCCTCAATTCTAAACTGTTTAACATTATGCACTGAACTATCACGTAGTCATCAAAACATGTATGTCAGATGTTCACAACATCCAAAAATGACGCTCGAGGTTCAGCACACCGAGCGGTGCATTAAGGACATAAGCCTTTTGTGCAGCAATGAGGACAATCCTCAGTAAACAGACCCAGTCCGCATAATTGCTACTATCAACTTTCAACTAAAATTTTCTCTAGGAACATATCTTAAACAGTAGAACTAAAGCGCAAGCTACGACATAATTTGCAAAGTCCTTTTGACTATGTTCGTGATAATTAAGTTCATCTAATGAACTCCCACTTAGATAGACATCCCTCTAGTCATCTAAGTGATACATGATCCGAGTCAACTAGGCCGTGTCCGATCATCACGTGAGACAGACTAGTCATCATCGGTGAACATCTCCATGTTGATCGTATCTACTATACGACTCATGTTCGACCTTTCGGTCTCTTGTGTTCCGAGGCCATGTCTGTACATGCTAGGCTCGTCAAGTCAACCTAAGTGTTTTGCGTGTGTAAATCTGGCTTACACCCGTTGTATGTGAATGTTATAATCTATCACACCCGATCATCACGTGGTGCTTTGAAACAACGAACTTTCGCAACGGTGCACAGTTAGGGGGAACAATTTCTTGAAATTTTAATGAGGGATCATCTTATTTATGCTACCGTCGTTCTAAGCAAATAAGATGTAAACATGAAAAACATCACATGCAGATCATAAAGTGACATGATATGGCCAATATCATCTTGCGCCTTTGATCTCCATCTCGAGGCACGACATGATCACCTTCGTCACCGGCATGACACCATGATCTTCATCATCATGATCTCCATCATTGTGTCTTCATGAAGTTGTCTCGCCAACTATTACTTCTACTACTATGGCTAACGGTTTAGCAATAAAGTAAAGTAATTACATGGCGTTTTCAATGACATGCAGGTCATACAATAAATTAAGAAAACTCCTATGGCTCCTACTGGTTGTCATACTCATCGACATGCAAGTCGTGATTCCTATTACAAGAACATGATCAATCTCATACATCACATATATCATTCATCACATTCTTTTGGCCATATCACATCACATAGCATACAATGCAAAAACAAGTTAGACATCCTCTAATTGTTGTTGCATGTTTTACGTGGCTGCTATGGGTTTCTAGCAAGAACGTTTCTTACCTGCGCAAAAGCCACAACGGTGGTATGCCAATTGCTATTTACCCTTCATAAGGACCCTTTTCATCGAATCCGATCCGACTAAAGTGGGAGAGACTGGCACCCGCTAGCCACCTTTATGCAACAAGTGCATGTCAGTCGGTGGAACCTGTCTCACGTAAGCATATGTGTAAGGTCGGTCCGGGCCGCTTCATCCCACGATGCCGCCGAATCAAGACATGACTAGTAATGGTAAGCAAATTGAACAAACCAACGCCCACAACTACTTGTGTTCTACTCGTGCATAGAATCTACGCAATAGACCTAGCTCTGATACCACTGTTGGGGAACGTAGCAGAAATTCAAAATTTTCTACGCATCACCAAGATCAATCTATGGAGTAACTAGCAACGAGAGAGAGGGGAGTGCATCTTCATACTCTTGAAGATCGCGATGCAGAAGCGTTGCAAGAACGCGGTCGGTGGAGTCGTTCACTAAGCGATTCAGATTGCGGCCGAATCCGATCTAAGCACCGAACAACGGTGCCTCCGCGTTCAACACACCTACAGCCCGGGGACGTCTCCTCCTTTTTGATCCAGCAAGGGGAGGGGAGAAGTTGAGGGAGAGCTCCGGAAGCACGACGGTGTGGTGGTGGAGCTTGCAGTTCTCCGGCAGAGCTTCGCCAAGCACTACTACGGAGGAGGAGGTGTTGGGGAGGGAGAGGGCTGCGCCAGGGGAAGGGTGAAGCTCCCATGCGCCTCCCCACTATATATAGGGGTGGAGGGGGCTGGTTTCTTTCCCTCCAAGTCCATTGGGGCGTTGGCAAAGGTGGGAGGAAAGAAATCCCATCATTTCCTTCCCCACCGATTGTTATCCCCCTTTTTTAGGTATCTTGATCTTATCCCTTTGGGATATGATCTTATTCCTTCTAAGGCGGGGATCTTGGTGCGCCTTGACCAGGGGTGTGGGGCCTTGCTCCCACTACCCACGTCCATGTGGGTTCCCCCATGCAGGTGGGCTCCACTCTGGAGCCTTCTAGAACCTTCCCGGTACAATACCGAAAAATCCCAAACATTTTCCGGTGGCCAAAATAGGACTTCCCATATATAAATATTTACCTCCGGACCAATCCGGAACTCCTCGTGACGTCTGGGATCTCATCTGGGACTCCGAACAACATTCGGTAACTGCACACTAATTCCCATAACAACTCTAGCGTCACCGAACCTTAAGTGTGTAGACCCTACGGGTTCGGGAATCATGCAGACATGACCGAGAAAACTCTCTAGCCAATAACCAACAGCGGGATCTGGATACCCATGTTGGCTCCCACATGTTCCACGATGATCTCATCGGATGAACCACAATGTCAAGGATTCAAGCAATCCCGTATACAATTCCCTTTGTCAATCGGTACGTTACTTGCCCAAGATTCGATCATCGGTATCCCGATACCTCGTTCAATCTCGTTACTGGCAAGTCACTTTACTCGTTTCGTAATGCATGATCCCATGACTAACTACATAGTCATATTGAGCTCATTATGATGATGCATTACCGAGTGGGCCCAGAGATACCTCTCCGTCACACGGAGTGACAAATCCCAGTCTCGATTCGTGCCTACCCAACAGACACTTTCGGAGATACCCGTAGTGCACCATTATAGCCACCCAGTTACGTTGTGACGTTTGGCACACCCAAAGAATTCCTACGGTATCCGGGAGTTGCACAATCTCATGGTCTAAGGAAATGATACTTGACTTTAGAAAAGCTTTTAGCAAATGAACTACACGATCTTGTGCTATGCTTAGGATTGGGTCTTGTCCATCACATCATTCTCCTAATGATGTGATCCTGTTATCAATGACATCCAATGTCCATTGTCAGGAAACCATAACCATCTATTAATCAACGAGCTAGTCAACTAGAGGCTCACTAGGGACATGTTGTGGTCTATGTATTCACACATGTATTACGGTTTCCAGTTAATACAATTATGGCATGAACAATAGACAATTATCATGAACAAGAAAATATAATAATAACCATTTTATTATTGCCTCTAGGGCATATTTTCAACAGGAGCCGCACATTCCTTTGTGTATCTCAGCCAGCAGTTGCTTTCCTTCTCCCCGGCAGACACACTTCAATTTCACACTGTTGGGCATCCTTCAATAAGAGTGTCATCGACAAATTGATACATACTGACCCTCTGGGCTACTCTTTCAGCTTCATCTTGATCGTCGGGAAGCTCTCCGATTTGGAGGAAGCGGACAATGTGCCTTTCCCAAGTTGGAGCCTATGGCTCGGCAACGAGGACTAGGGACACCTCCTCTGTTGCTGGAGCACCAGCCTCGTACGTGGGGTTCATGCAGCTGGCAAGAGGGGGTGGTCCAACAGGCTGCATGGAGTTGTTTCTGGTAGGGTCTCTGCCAGGAGTGGACGGCTCTACCGGGAGAGGCTTTCCGGTGTCCAATTTTCTTCTCTTCCGGGACATTGTCATAGGGGATACGGAGGGCTGAGTAAGACGGAGAAAAAAAGTACCTGGTTCCATGGGAAGCTTCTGCGCAGCACACTTTGACAGATGATCAACTGTGCCTTTTTCCGCACGGGGATGTGCTCTGTTTGTAATCTGTCAAAGTGCTCCTCCAATCTTCTCACTTCCTCGATGCATGCCTTCATCAATGGACTTTGATAATCCTTATTAACTTGCCTCACCACCAGCTGTGAATCTCCACGAATAATCAGCTTCTTAATTCCCAATTTTGCTGCAATTCTGAGCTCAGCAAGGAGCCCTCCATACTCTGTTGTATTGTTGGTTGCTTCTTCCCGTGCAAAATGCATCTGGACGACATACTTCAAGTTCTCCCCGTAGGGGGCAACAAGAAGCACGCCAGCCCCCACACCTTGCAGGGAAAAGGCACCATCAAAATACATAATCCATTCTGGGGGGCGTTCCTTGCCGGGGACAACTGTCTCTGTTACTTCCTCATCAGGGGTTGGCATCCATTCTACAATTAACTCTACCAACGCCCTACTCTGGACAGTTGATGTGCTTTCAAACTTCAAAGCAAAGATGGATAGCTCCAAAGCCCACTCCACTATTCTACCGGTAGCCTCTGGGTTTCAGAGTATCCGTTGCAACAAGAAACGAGTAACAATCGTGATCTCATGGGCTTGGAAGTAGTGGCGCAGTTTCCTTGAGGCCATGATGAGGCCAAGATCAACTTTTGCATGCCAAAGTACCTCGACCTAGCTGAGGGAGTCCTAGATTAGGGGGTCCTCAAAGCCGGACTATATACTTTAGCCGGACTACTGGACTATGAAGGTACAAGATTGAAGACTTCGTCCCGTGTCCGGGTGGGACTCTCCTTTGCGTGGAAGGCAAGCTTGGCAATTCGGATATGTAGATCTCCTTCTTTGTAACCGACTCTGTGTAACCCTAGCCCCCTCCGATGTCTATATAAACCAAAGGGTTTAGTCCATAGGACAACAACAATCATAATCATAGGCTAGCTTCTAGGGTTTAGCCTCTACGATCTCATGGTAGATCAACTCTTGTAATACTCATATCATCAAGACCAATCAAGCAGGAAGTAGGGTATTACCTCCATCAAGAGGGCCCAAACCTGGGTAAACATTGTGTCCCCCACCTCCTGTTACCATCAGCCTTAGACGCACAGTTCGGGACCCCCTACCCGAGATCCGTCGGTTTTGACACCGACATTGGTGCTTTCATTGAGAGTTCCACTATGTCGTCACGATAAGGCTTGATGGTTCCTTCAATCATCTTCAACGATGCGGTCCAGGGTGAGGCTTTGTACTACAGGCCAACTCGTTTGGCCATCTGGAGCAGATCGACAGCTACGCCCCTGGCCATCAGGTCAGGTTTGGAAGCTTGAACTATACTGCCGACGTCCGTAGAGACTTGATGTTCGATGGATTCGAGCCCGTGTCAGGTGCGCCGAACTGTCACGACGAGCATGACTTAGATCTGCCATCGGACAATGTTCGGGCGATCACACCTGCGGTTGCCCCGACCCTCAATCCGGAGCGGATCACGCCATCCGCGGACGGGTGGATGGACCCCACCACAGAGGCCGCACTCTCAGCGGTGATAGAGCCGAACAAAGACTCCCCCTCCTATGAGGCTGGTGTCATCGGACCCCCGGACTCGTCTCCTGCCACAGGCTCTGAACAGCATGCGTCCGTGCCCATCGAATCTGATTGGGCACCAATCATGGAGTTTACCTCTGCGGATTTCTTTCAGCACTCGCCTTTGGGCGATGTGCTAAATTCATTGATGTCTCTCTCCTTGTCAGGAGACTCCTGGCCGAACTATGTCCGGCAGGAGTGGGAAGCGGACGATGAAGAAATTCGTTCCCCACCCACCACCCATTAATAGCCACTACTGATGACTTAACCGATGTGCTTGACTTCAACTCCGAAGACATCGACGGTATGGACGACGATGCAGGGGAAGAACAGGAACCACCGCCCACAGGGCGCTAGAGAGCCACCTCATCATATGATATATATATGGTGGACACGCCCAAAGAAGGCGATGGCGATGAGGCAATGGAGGATAGCCCCCCTGAGAAGAAATCTAAGCACCGGCGTCATAGGCGCCGCTCTAAGGCCCGCCAGAGCAAAAATAGCAATACCGGCACAAGAGATGATAGCAATCCGGATGGTGCCGAAGACGAAAACAATCCCGCGCAGCCAGGCTTCAAGTAGGCCGAGCGGGAGGACGGGTAAGCTAGCCCTAAGCAACAGGAAACGGATGGAGAATCAAAGGATGGCAATTACATGCACCTCTCCGAAGACGAAGTGAGCCTCAACGACGAAGAATTCACCGTGCCTGAGGATCCTGTCGAGCAGGAGCGCTTCAAGCGCTGGCTTATAGCCACTGCAAAAAGCCTGAAGAAAAAGTAGCAGCACCTTCAAGTTGATCAAGATATGTTAACTAATAGATGGACTGAAGTCCTGGCAGCCGAGGAATACGGACTCGAGTGCCGTACCAAAAGTTACCCAAAGCGCAGGTTGCTACCTCAACTCGACGAGGAGGCATTAAAGCCCACACTACCAGCGCATGATGCGGCTGACAGGCCGCCTCGTGGCTGAGACAAAGCGGCGTATCAGCCCGAACCCCAGCCCACACCCCATCGCCAATCAAGCAAAAACACTAAGGCCCGGGGCTACACACAGGACCTGCGAGACGTATTGGAAAACAAAGCTCGACAGTCAAGATCGATCTACGGATCAGGGAGGCGCGCCCCAACACATGACGATGACCGTCACGCCGGATATACTAAAAGCAAATCCAGCCGGGCCGAATACAACAGACCAGACTCATTTGAACTACGTCGTGATGTAGCCCGGCATAGAGGCACCGCACACCCCCTATGCTTCACTGATGAAGTAATGGATCATGAATTCCCAGAAGGGTTTAAATCCGTGAATATTGAATCATATGATTGTACAACAGACCCCGCGGTATGGATTGAAGATTTCCTTCTCCACATTCACATGGCCCGCGGTGATGATCTACATGCCATCAAGTACCTCCCACTTAAGCTCAAAGGACCGGCTCGGCATTGGCTGAATAGCTTGCCGGCAAACTCCATTGGCAGTTGGGAGAACCTGGAAGACGCATTCCTTGACAACTTCCAGGGCACTTATGCGCGACCACCGGATACTGATGACTTAAGTCACATAACCCAACAGGCCGGAGAGTCAGCCAGGAAATTCCGGACTCGGTTCCTAACTAAAAAGAACCAAATCGTCGACTGTCCGGATGCCAAAGCCCTAGCAGCCTTTAAGCATAACATCCGCGACGAGTGGCTCGCCGGACACCTCGGCCAAGAAAAGCCAAAGTCCATGGCATCCCTCATGACACTCATGACCCGCTTTTGTGCTAGCAAGGACAGCTGGCTGGCTCATAGCAACAGCACATCAAGAAATCCTGGCACTTTAGATGCCAGAGATAGCAACGGCAAGCCACGACGCAACAGACACAAGCGTCGCAACAATAGTGACAATACCTAAGACACGACAGTCAATGCCCGGATTCATTGGCTCTAAATCCGGTCAGCGGAAAAAGCCATTCAAAAGAAACAATCCGGGCCTGTCTAGACTGGACCGCATACTCGAACGCTCGTGTCAAATTCACGGCACCCCCGATATACCAGCTAACCACACCAACAGAGAATGCTGGGTGTTCAAACAGGCCGGCAAGTTGAATGCCGAAAACAAGGAAAAGGGGCTGCATAGCGATGACGACGAGGAGCCCCGGCCACGGAACACAGGAGGACAAAAGAAATTTCCTCCCCAGGTAAACACGGTGAATATGATATACGCAACCCATATTCCCAAATGGGAATGGCAGCATGCACTAAGGGACGTCTATGCGATGGAGCCAGTCGCCCCAAAGTTCAACCCATGGTCCCCTTGTCCGACCACTTTCGATCGCAGGGACCATTCTACCAGTATCCATCATGGCGGTCCGGCCGCATTGGTCCTCGACCCCATCATTGACGGATTCCATCTCACACGAGTCCTTATGGACGGTGGCAGTAGCCTGAACCTGCTCTATCAGGATACAGTGTGCAAAATGGGCATCGACCCCTCAAGGATCAAGCCCACAAAAACCGCCTTTAAAGGTGTCATACCAGGTGTAGAGGCCTGTTGCACGGGCTCAATCACACTGGAAGTAGTCTTCGGATCTCCGGACAACTTCCGAAGCGAGGAGTTAATCTTTGATATTGTCCCCTTCTGCAGTGGCTATCATGCACTGCTCGGACGAACCGCATTTGCCAGATTCAATGCGGTACCACATTATGCATACCTCAAGCTCAAAATGCCGGGACCTCGCAGGGTTAGAAAAGTAAATTGAAACACAGAGCGCTCGCTTCGTACGGAGGAGCACACTACGACCCTCACAGCAGAAGTACAAAGCAACCTCTTAGGCAGACTGCAAATTTGGCGATTAAGAACCCGGACACTGTCAAGCGAGTCTGAAGTACCCTGCAACAGGATCGTCCGGCACGTCCAGAGCTCGCCTAGCAATTCGTCCTCCGTCCTAGTCCCAGTCAAGCGGTGAAATTTGTGCCGCGCGTACATAATTATGCACTCACAATACCATGGGCATAGGCGGAGGCACGGCTATGACACGGTCCAAAATGCGGCTCAACCACCCCAGGATACGTATATCTTCACACCTTTTCTTTTCAGGTGCCTATTTTCGGGAGGCCCTCCCGATAATCCGACTATCGGACACATAACGGGATGGAAACACCAAGGAGACAAGAAGCTTTGGCGTACAAGGGAATCCCCAGGTGGTCTCTGATAACGATCGCTATACCTATTTTACATACCCACATGAAGCTTACCCTTGGCCAGGACATGTCAAATAGTCCTATTTTACTTATCGCACAACTTGTATACATACGCTTTGACGTATTATTTAAATAACAATGGAAAATAATGTATAGCGTCAGCTTACTATTACATTTCTTTATCCTTTTCCTTTACTGCTTATTTATTACAACTTGCACCTGTACATTTTGGTACGTCCGGCTCGCCAGGGGCTTCAGTGTACCCCATAACATGGCAAGAAAAGTGTGAACACTTTCGATAGTGCGGCACCCCGAACTTATAGCATTATATGCATCAGCACCGAATCATGTCTTGGGTCAATAGTTGGGTTTGCCCGGCTCCCATGTTTTGGTACCTTACGTTCCGCTATATCACCTAAGGTAGCACAGGGAGAACTACTGTGATTGTGTCCCGGTTCTTCTGGATGAGCACCTTAGTAGAGAAAGCCGAAAACTGACTGTCATGATGAGGCTAGAGTTGGTCGCTGTTCGAGAGGTCTCAAATCCTTAAAGATTTTTTCCGCTTCAGGCGAGGAATCGGCCTTGTCCGATTTAGGCGTGCATAGCGCCCCAAGTTCGGTCTTCCGAATACTAGGGGCTTCACCAAAATTTAAATTTGTAGACTTCTATGGCTAAGTGAGAGTGATAAAGTTGTATAGTCTAGTTGCCTTGTTCGCTGTGCTAAACACCTCCTTAAAGGACCAAAAATTTGGATAAAGAGTGTTTAGATTTATCCCGAACACCCCAGTATTAGTTACATGGGGGCAGAAGCCGACGACTGGCCAACTTTCAGATTTTTATAAACGTCCGCACAGAAGGTAATATTTTAAATCAACAAGCGTTACATAGCGCACATGAACTCGTTTTCATATTACATGATGACATGAGTACATTCATTCAAATATTACATCCTTAGCACATTCCTTCGCCACAAGGCGGGCACCCTTCAGGACATTGTCATAATACTGTTCGGGGTGGCGATGCTCCTTGCCCTTCGGCGGCCCCTCCGTCACCAGCTTCTTGGCGTCCATCTTCGCCCAGTGCACTTTCGCACGGGCCTAGGCTCTACACGCACCTTCAATACAGGCTGACCACTTTATGACTTCAAGCCGTGGGCAGGCATTCACAAGTCGCTTTACCAGGCTGAGGTAGCTGCTGGGCAGGGGATCACCAGGCCACATCCAGACTATGAGATCCTTCATGGCCAGTTCGGCCGCCTTGTGAAGTTTGACCAGTTGCTTCGACTGGTCGCTCAAGGGCATCGGGTGTTCGGCCCCAATATACTAGGACCAAAACAACTTCTCCGTCGAGCTCCCTTCCTCAGCTCAGTAGAACTCTACGGCATCAGAGATGCTGCGCTGTGAATGCTCCTGGAGAGCTCCAAATTTGGGTAAGTAAAAAGAAATTCTCCTTCACATGCTTGCTTTGCATATTGAATGTCTTACCTGCCGCAATCTTCTTGGCGGCTTGAACCTCTTGGAGGGCCTTTTGGGCTTCAACTTTGCATCCTGTGCACTTTGGCGGGCCTTTGCAAGCTCGGACTCTTGCGTCTTAGAGTCACGCTCCAAGGACTCTTCTTAAGGGCCGCCACTTCAGCCGTGGCCCTATTGACATTCATGACGCTTCTACTAGCATCAACAACTTTTCCTTTATATGGCATACAGACAGGGCATTGTGTACCTTTGTTTTCTTCGAGCTGCCCCTTCACGAGGCCGAGCTCTTCTTCGTTCCGCTCCAGGTCCCACTTTTGTCCGGAGACCTCCGCAGTGCGAGCGGTAGCGGCCAGCAGCGACGCCTTCTTATTCACGTAGACATATTCTAGTTAGATTACTGTGGGTGTTATTTGATCCTCTGTTTGGCCTTTCTTTCCGAACACCAAATAGAGCATCAGGGGCTACTGTCTACGCTGTGATATTCTCTCAGAATTTGATTGCTTACCTCAAAGCCTGTTAGGAGGCTAGCACGGGCTTCGGTCAATCCGCTTTTGGCGGACCGAACCATCTCAATCACCGTACTCATAAGAGTACGATGTTCTTCATCAATGGAAGCGCCCTGAAGCGCTTCCAGCAAGTTATCCGATGCCTCTGGATGGACAGAGGTCATCGGCACAGGCGGCTCGCCCCCCTTAGCGAGGGGCTGCCTGCCTGAGTCCGGAACCATTGGAGGTTCCAGCGCAGTATCTGGCTCGGGGCCAAACTTGCGGCAGCCTCCGTCATCAGAATCCATGGGAGTCTTCCCCCCCATGTGCCCGTCGTCTGGGATTTCGCCTTGCGGCGTCTCCAGAACTGTCTCCCCCTGGTCCAGTATCCTATGAGACAAGACCTCGGTGTCGTCCACGGGCCGGGGGGTGGTGGCCACCGGGAGTGAATCGCTGTTCATCGCCGACGCGCTCAAAGACCCATCCGATGAGGATAGGTCAATGCGGGCTTTGGACGGACTGCACGACCATATTTAACATGATAAGAAGCAATAAAGCAAAACATACCGGAAGTATTATAGCATCTGGATACTTACGACTTCACCAGGGGCTTGTCCCTGAGCAGCCACTCCTCGTCGCTGTAGGCGGCTGTTGTGGAGTGGTTCGGAGGGAGGGTCTTTCCCTTCTTGGACCCTTCGGCCTCTCCAGATGGGGTGGCCTTCCTTTTCTTGTCCCCCCCCAGTTGGGGAGGGGAGGACTTCCCTCTTCCTCCTCCTCGTTTTCATTTGAGGAGTGCGCCTCGGTGTTTTCGGACGATGAGTCCGACACAACCTTTCGCAGGAGACCTTTCCTAGTCCCCGTGGCCTTCTTCTTGGCCTTCTTCTTCGGCACCTCGTAGGGCGCCGGAAATAGCATCTTTGTTAAGAGAGCTATTGTTGGATCTTCAGGTAGTGGAACTGGACAGTCGATCCGCTCCGCTGTCGCTACCCAGTCCTGTTAAATCGACGTGGAGGCTTAGATTCCTCCCACAAACATACTGGGGAAAGGCACATCTTGTGAAATACAGATAGCTTACCAGATTGGAGCGGCGCTTTGCGCTGAGTCCGCGATCCTCAGTCATGGGAGGAGGCACCTCGGCGGCCTTGAACAGCACCTTCCAGACGTCTTTGTGCATCGTGTGGAAGAGCTCTCGCAGCGTCTGTTGTTCAGCCGGGTCGAACTCCCACATATTGAATGCTCGTCTTTGACACGGAAGGATCCGGCGGAAGAGCATGACTTGGACCATGTTGACAAGCTTGATTTTCTTGTTTATCATTTTTTTGACACAGTTCTGGAGTCCGGTCAGCTCCGCTGGCTCACCCCAGGTGAAGCCCTTCCTTTTCCAAGAGGTAAGCCGCATGGGATGCCAGATCAAAATTCGGGGGCCACCGCCCAGTTGGAGTCGCGCGGCTCGGTGATATAGAACCACCCCGATTGCCACCCCTTCACGGTCTGCCTTCGAGCCAGGTGACATTGGGCATCTTGCCCACCATGGCGCTTCGACACTCCGCTTGCTGACCGACCACTATCTTCGGCTTCACGTTGAAGATCTTCAGCCACAGGCCGAAGTGGGGCTTGATGTGGAGGAAGGCCTCGCACACGACGATAAACGCCGAGATGTTGAGGATGAAATTGGGGGCAAGATCATGGAAATCTAGCCCATAGTAAAACATGAGCCCGCAGACAAATGGGTGGAGAGGAAATCCCAGTCCGCAGACGAAGTGGGCAAGAAACACAACCCTCTCGTGAGGTTCCAAAGTAGGGACGATCTGCCCTGCATCCGGGAGCCGGTGCGCGATCTCTGCGGCTAAGTATCCGGCCTCCCGGAGCTTCGTGATGTCCTCCTCCGTGACGAAGGAGTTCATCCACTTGTCTCCCGCTCCGGACATGTTTGGAATGTCTTTAAGGAGAAGCTGAGAACTTGGGCGCTGGAGCTTGAGCGTGCGAGAATGGATGAGCGAAGGGAGTCCTGGATTAGGGGGTCCTCGGACAACCGGACTATATACTTTAGCCGGACTATTGGACTATGAAGGTACAAGATTGAAGACTTCGTCCCGTGTCCGGGTGGGACTCTCCTTTGCATGGAAGGCAATCTTGGCAATTCGGATATGTAGATCTCCTTCTCTGTAACCGAATCTGTGTAACCCTAGCCCCCTTCGGTGTCTATATAAACCGGAGGGTTTAGTCTGTAGGACAACAACAATCATAATCATAGGCTAGATTCTAGGGTTTAGCCTCTACGATCTCGTGGTAGATCAAATCTTGTAATACTCATATCATCAAGATCAATCAAGCAGGAAGTAGGGTATTACCTCCATCAAGAGGGCCCGAACCTGGGTAAACATTGTATCTTCTGCCTCTTGTTACCATCAGCCTTAGACGCACAGTTCGGGACACCCTACCCGAGATCCACCAGTTTTGACACCGACACTAGCCCCCAGAAACAAGGAGCTGACGAAGTACACTGGCGTTGCACCACTTTCTTCCTTGCCGCGTCCTTGGGGTTGTCATTGTTGCCGTCCTTGCTGCTGTTCTGATCCTTATCTGGCCCTGCCGGCCTCTGCTCACTCTCTTTCTCATCCACTTCCCGCTGTGCTACCAAGGCTACACTGACCACTTGGTTGGTCGCCGCTAAGTATAGAAACAATGGCTCCTGGGGTTTGGGTGCAACACTACAAAAAAAGACACATCCGTGACATTTTGGGCCGAACGAATTTTTTTTCTGTCATACATATGACACTTCTATGATGATAATTGTGACAAAACCCGGTATCATCATAGATGTGGTGGGCTCCTACTTCTATGACAAAAAATCATGATAGAAAATGGGCTTTTTGTCCTGGGCGGGCCAGAGACGCAGCTGCATGACATTCTTTGGGCCGTCCATGACGGAAAAAACCGTGGTAGAAGCGAGGGGGAGGAAAATTTTGGGGAGTTGCCGGTTACGGTGGGAGGTCGGGGGCCGAGCGATGCGTGTTTCTCTCGTACGTACGCGCGTGTGTGCGAGGCGTTGGCTCTAACTGAACCCGAGTGATTGCACTTCAGGCTACGCGTTAGTGAACCCGAACGATCGATCGATGGCTATTAACTGAACCCGATCGAGCGATTCCTTCGCTACTGCTGCTAACTGAAGCCGATCGATGCTGCCTCTGGGATGAACAGTGAGCGTTGCGGGGGGGGGGGGGGGAGGGGTTGGATGAACAGTGAGCAGTGGCGTTGCCTCTGGATGAACAGGAACCCGTGGTGTGGATGGCTGGATGAACAGTAGACGGTGGAGGGGTGGCCGTGGAGGGGTGGTTGAATAGGACCCCGTGGTGTGCAGGGCTGGATGAACAGTAAACGGTGGAGGGCTGGATGAACAGTAGATGGTGGAGGGGTGGTCGACCAGTAGCCGGTGGAGTAGCACGCGGTGGAGGTTGGATGAACAGGAGCCCGTGGAGGCTGGAGGAGGTCGACGGTAGCCCATGGAGGCTGGAGGAGGTCGACAGTGGAGATGAACAGTATCCCGTGGAGTCCCGTTTTACGGTACGCCACACCCCTCCCGATGAACAGGACCCCCGTTCCGACCGTAGGTGGTCCGTTTCATCCGTTTTGCGGTACGCCACACCCCTCCCGATCAACAGGACCCCCGTTTCTACCGTAGGAGGTCCGTTTCCTCCGTTTTGCGGTATGCCACACCCCTCCTGATCAACAGGACCCCGTTCCGAATGTAGGAGGTCCGTTTCCTCCGTTGTGCGGTACGCCATGCCTCTTTTCCATAGCCTATTCCGTCCAAGCCCTCCCAATGAACACGACCACACATTCCGTTCAAACCAAGCCGGTTGGCTCCCACGCCTTCCGTTGCCTCCCCATGAATGCGACGCATTCCGTTGCCTCCCCATAAACACGACGCATTCCGTTGCCTCCCCATGAACATGACGACGATGCTGTTTCTCTGTTCCGACCCAACCATGTACGTATGCGCGAGTAGGCGTTCGAGACCCTGCCCGTATGTACGTACATGGCCGTATTTTCTTTCTTGCACCCTCGCTGCTGTTGTACGTGTACATGCTACATGCGCGCCTCTACTACGACATGTGCGCGCCTCTACATCCACCAGTATGTACGTCCATGTTCGCGACCAGAATGACAATGCTACGTACGCTTCGACCAGGTGGGTCCCGACTGTCAGGCACTTCCTTGCCTGCGAAGATGTAGCTAGTGGGTCCCAGCAGTCAGGGGGGCGAATCGTTTTGTTTTTTTGCCCAGACGCACTTCCTGCGTGCGAAGATGTAGCTGGTGGGTCCCAGAAGTCAGGGGGGAGAATCGTTTTTTTTGCCCGGACACACTTCCTTGCGTGCGAAGGTGTAGCTGGTGGGTCCCAGCAGTCAGGGGGGAAACGTTTTTTCACAAAATACGATGGCCCGTCTGGTGAGTCCCCGCTGTTAGGTGGAGGAATAATAATTTTGCGCATAATAAGGAAGCACTTCCTTGCTGCTGCCGTGGACCCAGCTGTCAGCCTCTCCACGCACAGTACTCTTCCGATGGAAGTCGGTCATTGACCACATTGACGATGGATGACGGCGAGGCCTAGGAAGGGGAGGACACTGAGGCAGAGAAGACTCAGCAGTTGTTTCCCACGCGGAGGGGAGTACGACTGTATGGGGGTTTACTGGTTCGTCTGCCGTCACCGGAGAATAACAGCAGGTGTGAGTGAGTAGAGGGATGGCTAGGCCAGCGATGGGAGTACAGTGGGGCGGTAAAGCTTGCACGGCAGCACAGTCGGCCTCGGGGAGGAGGGAGCAGGCAGTCCCGCTGGCGCTTGTTTGAGCGGCTGGAGCAGGAAGAGCAGAGATTGAAGAAGCACGACGGCCGTTTGATGGACATACAACCGTCACGGCTTGTGTGTCAACCTTTTTTTAGGAAAGCCTCAAATCTGTGGAAAACAACATACAGCCCATCTTCTGTTATTTCTAATAATTTACAGCCCATTTCCTAATTCTTAAGGTTATTTTTGGAGCCCATATTCTTTTTGTTAGCATTACATCCCATATTGTGGCCACGTTTAAAAAATTATACGAATTTTTGCATATTTCGGTGCGGTCCGAACTATTTTTAATCCCAAAATTTTTACTCACATTCAAACTGATTTTAAAAATAAATGTATATCAATATGAAATCCAACAAATTCTCCACGCATAAAAATTAATGTAATTTAAAATCTTGAAATGAAAAAAATATATTTGAAACTAATTGCCGGTTTGATTTGTTTTAAAAATGTACAGCCCATTTCTCATTACTGATGGGCCATTTTCTCGGCCAGCCGAATGAAAGCTCTCATCGTCTTGAAAGATTTGCATCCCAACAGGCCTGACAAAGCAACGTACTTGGAAAATCACAAAAAAACTGGGTTGTGGCCGTGGACTCAGCTGCCAGCCTCTCCACGTACAGTACTCTTCCGATGGAAGTCGTTCCTTGACCACGTTGACCACGCCGCGCGGAGAGCACCACGGCGGTGGACGACAACGAGGCCTAGGAAGGGGACGACGTGGAGCCGGGGAAGACGCGGCAGTGGAAGCCCGCGCGGAGAGGAGTACGATGGTTCACTGGTTCGGCTGCGGTGTGAGGCTGCGGTCGCCGCGGGGCCTGGCCAATGGTGGGAATTGTAGGGGCGGTGAGGCCTCCGCGGCAGCATAGCCAGCCACGTGAGGCAGGAGCATGCGGCATGATCGACGCTACTTTAGGCGGCTGGAGCAAGAAGACCAGAGGTTGAAGAAGCACTACGGTCGTTGGATGGACATCGTACGGTCACTGGAGCTAGAATCATTCATATTGACTAAGTTGAGAAAGCATTTCGTCTCATCAACTTAGTAGGCCCACAAGTGGGTCCCAGCTAGCCGGGGGAGTATTCATTTTTTGTGCATAATTAGGAGGCACTTTCGGTGGGTCCGAGATGACAGCGGGGGGAACGTTTTTTCGCGAAATACGGTGGCCCGTCCGGTGGGTCCCAGCAGTCAGGGGCAAACGATTTTTTGCAAAATACTGGTGGCCCGTCCGGTGGGTCCCCGCTGTCAGGTGGAGGAATAATTATTTTCCGCGTAATAAGGAGGCACTTCCTTGCGACTGCCGTGGACCCAGCTGTCAGCCTCTCCACGTACAGTACTCTTCCGATGCAAGTCGGTCGTTGACCACATTGACCACGCCGCGCGAGAGCACCACAGTGGTGGACGACGACGAGGCCTAGGAAGGGGATGATGCGGAGCCGGGCCACGGGAGGCAGGAGCAGGCGGTAGCACAGCCGACCACGGGAGGCAGGAGCAGGCGGCAGGACCGGCGCTGCTTTGGGCGGCTGGAGCAAGAAGACCAGAGATTGAAGAAGCACTATGGCCGTTGGATGGACACCATACGGTCACTGGAGTATTGACGAAGTTGACAAAGCCCTCCGTCCCCGTCAACTTAGTAAGCCCACAAGTCAGCCCAACAATATGGTGGGTCCCAGCTAGCAGGCGGGTATCCATTTTTTGGGCGTAATAAGGAGGCACTTCCTTGCGTGCAAAGATATAGCTCGTGGGTCCGACCTGTCGGCGGGGGGAACATTTTTTCGTGAAATACAGAGGCCCTTCCTATGGGTCCTAGCTGTCAGGTGGAGGAATCATTATTTTGCGCGTAATAAGGAGGTATTTCCTTGCATGCGGCCGTGGACCCAGCTGTCAGCCTCTCCACGTACAGTCCACTTCCGATGGATGTCGTTCATTGACCACGTTGACCAGGCCGCGCCAAGAGCACCAGGGCGGTGGACGATGGCGAGGCCTAGGAAGGGAACGACACGGAGCCAGGGAATACTGCGTAGTTGTTTTGCACGCAGAGGAGTACGAGGGTTCACTGGTTCGTCTGCCGTCGCCGGAGAATAACAGCATGTGTGGGTGAGTAGAGGGATGGCTAGGCCAGCGATGGGAGTACGGTGGGGCCGTGAGGCCTGCGCGGCAGCATAGCTGGCCGCGGGAGGAGGGAGCAGGCAGTCCCTACGGCGCTTGTTTGAGCGGCTGGAGCATGAAGAGCAGAGATTGAAGAAGCACGACAGTCATTGGATGGACATCCAACAGTCACTGCACTCATGTGTTTACTAAGTTGACAGGGCGTTGTGTGTGCGTCAACCTTTTTTTAATGAAAGCATACGCGTCAACCTGTACTAGGCGCACAAGTCAGCCTCAAATTTGTGGAAAACAGCATACAACTCATCTGCCAATATTTCTAATAATGTACAACCCATTTGCTAATTCTTAAGATTTTTTTTGGAGCCCATCTTCTTTTTGTAAGCATTACACCCCATATTGTGGCCACGGTTAAAAAGTATATGAAATTTTGCATATTTCGATGCGGTCAACTGTTTTTAATCCAGAAATATTGATTCACATTCAAACTATTTTGAAAAATAATTTATATAAATATAAAATCCAAATAATTGCCCACGCATAAAAATCAATGGAATTTAAGATCTTGTAATTAAAAAAAAGTTGAAACTAATTCCCGGTTTGATGTGTTTTAAAAAATGTACAGGCCATTTCTAGGCAAACCGAATGAAACTGTCATCGTCTTGAAAGATTTGCAGCCTAGCAGGGCCGATAAAGCAAGTAGGCCTTGTTTGGGTATTTATTTTAAAAAAAAATAGAACTGGGCTAGCCATTTTCAGCAAGAAAAAAACACAACTGGGCTCAAGATGTGGTAAACATAAATAAAACCCTGGCTAGACGGGGCACAGCCCCCGCACAGCCTCGTTGTTACCTTGATCCGTCGCTAAAACTAGTATAAATAACAACTGCTTGTTCCTTGAAAAAACTGCGCGACTTGATGTGTCCCTGGTGTCAGCCGCTCATAGTGTAATTATCTCGTTTATTGACTACGTTGACAATGGCATGAGCCCTAGATGTCCAACCATTAGGAGGAACCATATTTTTGGGCTTGTACTATAGAGGCACTTTCTTGCGTACTGCCATGACGCTGGTGGGTCCCTTCTGTCATCCTCTCCACGTACAGTCATCTCCTTGTTCCTCTTGGTTGTTGACGACGTTGACAACGCAAGAGGGCGGCGCACCACGCACGGCGAGCGAACCAAGGCTGCAAGGCGGAGAATGACGGCGAGGCCTCGGACGGAACGAACAGGAGCTGTTGAAGATGCGCTGGTCAAGTCGCAGGCGGAGGGGAGTACGAGGGTTGACTGGTTCGGGCACGGGTGCGTGTTGGGGCTGACGTCGCCGGAGAATAACAGGACGTGTGGGGGAATAGAGGGAGGGACTGGCCAACGTTGGAGGGTACGTACGATAGGGCGACGGAGGCGCAACCAGCCATGGGAGGCGGGAGCAGGTGGAGCCGACGGGGTGGTTTGGTTTGGGCGGCTGGAGGAAGAAGAAGACAAGAGATGTCAGAATCCAAATCTGTCACGGTCATGCAGCCTTTCCTATGAAAATTTACAACCCATTTGATGTGCTAGTTCAAAATAAGTTTGTGGGTGCTGGTGGGGGCTAATCACTTGGCTTCTGTAATGCACAGTGAGCTCAAGCAGCCGGCGTGAGTGATGTTATTTCCCTTGGTTAAGATTTGTTACAATATTTCATTCTAAATTAAACGAATCGCAAGCCATTTGCCTTGTTTCAAAGAAAATATGACAGTCACAGCTGAGTTGAAAAGGGCAGGAACATGTAACTCCAGCTTACAAACTGTACAAAAGCACAAGGTTTGATTGTTCATCAGGTTTACAAAAAAACCAGATTGAAAAGGGAAACAACATCTAACTCCAGCACTATTTTCGGCAGTCACAGTCAAATGGATCGGTCAAGTCCATAGAATGAACATCCCGGGTCATAAAATTTACTGGATTATGACCACAATATGTTGTAAATAGAAGCCCGGCACGTTCAGAAGCTCTTTTGCCCACCTGAAACTCCTTTTTTTGCTCTTCGACATACCCATCCGTCAAAACCATGCTGCTGATAAACTTAAGCCTGATGGACAATAGTAACCTCGCATTCAGCAGGAACAATGTGACAAATCTTGTGTTTGCATGGTTGGCTACATATCGTTCTAGCGTTATTGTCTTCAATCGAATATCATGAGAAGTGAGAAAATCCCGATGTTTAAGAATCCACCGATTGGTTATAACTTTCTTACCCCGTCCTGTTGCCTAAATAGACATGAAGATTGAAAACAGTTAAGGTCTAAAAGAAGAGTGTCAAAAGAGCAACAGCTGAACGGTTAATTCTAGTACACTATATGCGGGCTTCCAATGTGCGTGAAATTATCACCTTTATATACAACTTCTCCAGACGTGGAAATCATTGCAGCAAGCTAATAATCTTGTTCAGATCAAAACTATTCATTTGGATATATAAGATCTTGACAGAATCCAGCACCATTGATAGGCCATCCATGGAGAAACTCTTCATTGAGCATAGAACATAATATTAGTACAAAATGTGTACTCCAAGATGATATATAAATTATGCGCAGAAATTTAAAATGCAGCTTATGGTTACAAGTGTAGATGATAACATAAAGTACCTGAAGAACTGTGGAGCCAAACACCATATTGAAATGAGCACAGAGATCATGTATTACACCCAAGGTCTCCAGTTTTGGCGCCGAGAGGACGGTTATTTGCTACGCTGAATTACTAGAATCAAGGATCAACCTTTGAAGTGAAGGGGCATCTTGGATGATGAGCTGCCTTCCATCAAAAGAAATTCCAATTCTTACAAGGTTAGGCAACTTTATTTGGAGACAACCGATTCTAACTGTGAAAACCAGCACCAAGCACTCCAGCGCAGGGCAACTGGAGTGGATGATGTTGTGCAATGAGGTCTCTGATATACGAACCCGCACAAGTGAAAGTTTCTTGAGAAATGGGAGTCGAAGGTTTAGTACCAGATTGTCTGGTAGGTAGCACAGCGCAAAGGTGGCGGTGTGGAGAGAGGAGGAAAACCGTGAGATGGACATCGGTGCTGAGGGCACAAGTTCATGGCATTCGGTATGTGGTATGTGATTTCTAGGGGAATAGTAGAACTCAAGCAGTTGTAGTTCTGTGAATTCAGGGGATTTCAGCCAGGCGTCCACCGTGCAGGGCATGGTATGCTTGCTCAGGTAGCATGACGGGATGCAGAGGCTTTGAACGGAGCCCTGGTGGGAGGAGATGATTGCTCTAGGGATTTCAAAGTCATTGAAGAGAGATAGCTGACGATAGTCAAGATTAAGGGGCACGGCACGCCATAGTGGGCGCCACCGAATTGAGAGGACTTGGGTGCGGCAGCAATCCTTGGTGGGGAGAAGCGAGATGATCTCCCCAAGGACGACGTCCGGGAGATCGCTGATGCGGTCCACCCGAGATTCTACAGGTTCCTGGGATCCGGTGGGGGTGGGGTCGCCGCTTCTCCCCGCGCTGCCGGGTGCGGAATCTACAACAGGCGTCGCCGCTGGCGGGAGCCTCATCTTCTTGGCGCTGAGGTTAGCCGACTCCATTTACCTCAAGGGCGTCGCATCGTACTCACGGATTTGAGCAGATTAACGAATGACGAGCCTAGTTGTAGTGCGAGCGAAGAAGAAGGGGAGCTGGGGGTTTTCTGTATGAGTGAGGAAGAATGGGAGCTGGGGTTTTCTGTAGGAGTGAGGTGAGGAATTTGGGGGTACGAGTGGAGCGAGATGATGTGAGGTGGGTGGGAGCGAGGAGGAAGAAGAGCACCCAAGTTTTTTTGGGGGGGGGGGGGGCGGGGTGGTGTCCTGGGTGTGGGTAGCGCCTTTTGAATTGATTTTACTATTTACTAGTGTGGATTGGCTGTTTTGTCTTGGGCCCAAAGAAACAATTACTACTAGTATAGTGGAGACACTCTACAGCTACCCAGAAAAACATTACTACTAGTACAGTGGAGACACTCTACCGCTTCTGGCTCCTCCTAGGTCATTGAAACGTCTCCCTCTACTGATTGTCGTTATACTTTTGTTCACCGTCATGCGGGCCATGCAGTGCGCGGGCCCAAATGCCATCCACCCAATTAGAAGGCAGTATGCAGGCGGAGAGTCACCCCGGTCGTAGCGCGGCAGTAACGAGCCGTCATATCACAAAACCCCACCTCCCCGCAGTCTAAGTTTGACGGAAGAAGCAACCATCATTTCACTCTTCGCTGCATCCCCTTCTCCCTCACCGTCTTCAACAAAGGCAACACTCGCATCTGCCACTGTTCTTCTCTCCCAACAAAGGGAAGGTAAGCAGATCCGTGATGTTGGTATATTTTCGTTCAGAGAAAAAAAACTTTTGCAAAGCAGTATCTGATCCTCACTCTCTTTTTTGTTTCATTGTCATTGCGATTGTGTTTTCCTTTTAGTGGTCTCCTAGTATTCGTCAGTTTCATGATGGACCAAGGAGAACCAGGCAAAGATCTGCCGATATTGGAGCAGACGCGGGAGGCTGATCCCCACGAGACAGAGAGCTCCAAGAAGATGGAGGCAACCACCAAGCCGACCCTAGATACGCTCACGGCCACTACTGAGATGGTTAATGCCCCGTTTGAGGTTACAACCCCCGTGGCACTGCAGGAGCAGTTTTCCCCCTTCGAGGATGTGTCCCCCCCCCCCCCCCCGCTGAGCTGCCCAAGGTGATTTCCTTCTTTGCCGATCTCGATTGTGGTTTTTCATCTAAGTATGTGGTGATTTTTTTAGAAAAGGAAGTATGTGGTGATTAATAATGCAAAATTTTATTAGCTTCGATGCGATGCTATACATAGTGGTTTAAATAACTTGTGTTTCTTGTACTGAAAAGTAATTCAGAATTTGTTTCTGTTTCAATTAGAGCCCTGATGCAGACAAGGATTGTGTTGTTGTGCATGTCACTCGCTATGAGGCAGACGACCTGAATATACGCACTGGGAAAACAGAGTTCTTAGGCTGTTGGATCCTGGAAGCTATTTGCGGTTATACCAATGAAGAGTTGTATTCCAGCCTGACTGTTGTCAGGCGTGTTGTCCAGGGTGTACTAAAGCACAAGAAGTTCAAAGCTACTCCTTCGTTTGTGAGGCATACTGTTCTTGTCAAGCTTACGCGGGAAGATGACGAGGCATGCCTCCACAAGCAAGTTTATCAGTGGCAAGGCCACAAGGTTGTCTTCATGAAGGTTCACTGGATTGAGCTGTTGCGGGACGTCCTCGATGATGTTCATGGCAAGGTCCGTCTTGTGTCCAGCCCAAATTAGATCGAGGCATGAAATAGTTGCCCCAACTAGTGTTTAATAGTAGTTTGGATTGTGTCTAATTATCCGAACCTTGCCTGTTATTGACCCCTCTAGGGCTAGTACTCTGTTTGAATCCGTCTATGGGAACTGCTGCTACTTTTGTGTGCCCGTGAATCATGTGAGAACCATCGTAATTGTTGCCGAAACAGATGCGTCCTCACTAGTTTTTTCATGAATATGGCATGGTAAGACATAAGTTGTCATGGTTTATCATACGAGTAGTGTGTGTTTTGATGAAATAGAGCACTCGTTCGAGAACCGTGTGCTGACGTATACATAAGTACTTGTAAACACTGTTGGTGCTAACCCACTTGTAAGCAGGTGTGCAAAACACGGCACATTGTCTCAGCTCGCTTCAACACTAGGCTATCGACCAGCTAACAATCAACAATCTGCTGTCTGACATATAAGCAACTATGTATCTTGTTACAGTGGTTCATGCAGTTAATTGAGGCCACAATGTAATAAATTCCAAACGTTCAACACTAGTCCAGCACTCATGTGGAACACTCACATTAAACTCGTCTTCATAAAAATCTTGAAAAGCATAAGTTAAGCAGTTTTATACATCTCGATGATTCATAGAACATAACAAACATATACTAGTTCACAGCAAAAGACAAAGTTGTGAGAAGGTTTACAAATCAGTAAAAAACAAGCATGGCTTCTCTGAGCAAAGGGCCTCCCGGCAGGCTTAAGTTTCCTCGAGTTCACTCTGGTTTTTTCTTGTTGCCACCATCCTGGGTTAGGTTCTCTTATTCCAGAATAACCAATTATAATTGTGGTCTAAGCTGGAATGCTGAACTGAACCATGCAGTGTACTGACCAGGTGAAATTCTTGTGCATTCCACTAAATTTAAGCACCGCTATTTGCAGAAATAAGCAGACCACAATGCCTCTTGTCCGCGCACCTGTCCAAAAAACCGCCGTGCAGCCGTGCCAGCTAGTCCTCGGTCCATGGATGAACTGGTAGAAAGTGCATTCTGGACTAGGATGTAGTTGTTTTTGGTCGTCCCTGCACTGCAATCAAGAAGTAAAACGTACGAATCAGCTTCTTTTAGATTGTGTTGGTCATTCTACCTTTGTCGGGGGTTGGATGCGACATATGCCAACGGGTGGCTTATCATGGTGGGGGCGAGTAGAACGTCGCCGGTGCCTGGAAACGGGATGAGGCGCAGACATGCACGCCGACGAATCTTACCCAGCTTCGGGGCTCTCCGGGGAGATAACACCCCTACTGCTGCTCTGCGGGGTCTCCGCATGATCACTATGGGACGATAATACAAAGGTGCTCCTTGAGCTATTTCGGGTGGCGGGAGGGAGCAAGGCTGGCTCCTTCCTTTGCTTGCTATGTGTCTAAAAACCTATCCAGGGCCGAACCCTTTGCATGGGTGCCCCGGGGGGTTTATATAGGCCTAGCTCCCGAGGGTACAATGGAAAACTGACTGGGTGTGGCCCCCAGCTGTCTGTCTCTCATGCTACCGCCCCCCTGCCGGCTTCTGGGGCCCGCCGACTGGCGGGCCCCGCGGACAGGCCGGGCACTGTGCAACACTCCTGATGACGCAGGCTTGGTCATGGGGTCGTGGGAACAGTGCTGCCGTCTGTCGGGCGATCACTGTCGCCACTCCCCATCCAATCTGGTTTATGGTTCGTGGGGCCCTGACAGAGAGGCGGCCGACTCCGGGAAGGCCGACTCCCGCAGGGCCGTCTTCGGACTCTCCGGCCATCTTCGTCTCCCTCACTGACGGGGGGCCCGGCGGTCTTCGGGCCGTACAGGCCGCCGTCGTGGGCACAGTGCCTTGCGCACTGTGGCTGAAATCAGGGGAGGCATGGCAATAGTGCCGCACCTTACCGGAGATCTCCTGGTGGTACGGCTCACTGTAGCCATGCCTACCTCCCGTAGGTTTGAGGGGACGGCCACGTCGGGACCATACCCTGCGTCGGTCTTCGTGAAAAGGTCGCAGGCCGACTCTCATAGTCGGCCCCTTGAAAGGTCGCAAGCCCGGAGTCGGCTTGCTTCAGAGTCGCCAGCTGGGACTCGGCCTTCTTTGAAGGTCGCCAGCCGGGACTCGGCCTTCTTCGAAGGTCGCCGTCTGGGACTCGGCTGAGGGGCACGGCCTGCCCCGATGTCTTGAATGATCTTGGGACCCGGGTCAGCCTACCCGTGGCCCATTACTCTGACAGTAGTCCCCGAAGCTGGTGAAGCCCGGCGGGTGCCACCTCGAGGGGCTTCAGTAGTTTCATTTCATCTTGTGCCGACTCTGAGACTCGGCTGCTATTGCTTTGGGCCGCCTCGCCGAAGTCGGACTCGTTCGGCGAGGGGCCGCCATCCGCAAGTCGTGGCGGGAAAACGGGAGGCATATCAGTCACGCCTCCCTGCCATTATCGAGACGGTCCTGTCGCGCGGCGCCACGTGGAGGCGATAGTCTGTCCACCCAGGCGTGTGACGGGACGGGTCGTCAGGTGGGGCCCGCCATTACCGCGCCTCGGGCCCCGAGCGGATCCGCTGTGGCCGAGGGCGGTTGGCATCCCCACGTCGCTACTGCGCGCAGTAACTTCGTGGGGGTTGATCGTGGGCGGCGTGGGGCCGCGGGTGCAGTTAATCCCCCTGTCGCCCCCTCGGCTTCTCAGCCCGTAGGGTTATAAGTAGGCGGGGAGGAGCGGGGCGGCACTGCACCGCTCTCCCGCCCTTCTCCTTCCTTCGCCGCGAGCCACGACATTCTTCCTCCGCCGCGAGCCAAAACCTTCTTCCTCGCCGGCGATGAGTTCTTCTTCCGCCGCGCCACCCGCCTCGCGCTCCGGCGAGTGGGATGGCTCGGACGTGGAGGCGGAGGACATTGAGTTCCTTCGCCTGACTCGCCGTCTCCCCAGCGCGGACCTGGTGCACGCCCGTCCCGCGCCGGCGGGAGAGATCTGGCCCGCACCGGAGGAGGGCGAGCGGGTCATCTTCCGCTCGCATCTTATGCGCGGGCTGGGGCTTCCGGCGAGCGGATTTTTCTGCTCGTTTCTCGAGTTCCACGAACTGCAGCCGCACCACCTCACCCCCAACGTGGTGGTGCTTCTCTCCGCCTTTGCCACCCTGGGCGAAGGCTACATCGGCGTTCTCCCCACCCTCAAGCTGTGGGGGGAGTTCTTCTCCGCCAAACTCAGCACTCAGGCCGCCGGCACGCCGGCTTAGTGTGGCACCTACATCGCGGTGCGGCGCTCGACGGCCGACAATCCTTTTCCGCCCATCCCGCTGGTGAAGTCGGTGAAGATGTGGCAGAAGTCCTACTTCTACGTGAAGAACATCTCCACCGACGGCGACTGGGTCAACCTGCCGCCTTTCGACCCCGAGCCGCTGACTGGCCGGCTGGCCAGTTGGTCCCATCGATCCAAGTCTCTCTCGACGTCCGAAAATGGCGCCGTGGCGCGGCTCCAAGTCATGCTGCAGTTGGAGGGGCTCGTCGCCTCCGATCTTCTGGCCGCCTTCGTGGCGCGCCGGGTTCTTCCGCTCCAAGGCCGGCCTCACCTCATCTGCCAGATGAGCGGCCGACACGATCCGAGCCGGCTGTGCACCAGGGACATGCCGCGTGGGGAGGTGGCGAACTTGGTGAACCACATCGCCCACTGCGGGTTCACGGAGGAGTGGCAGTTCGGCAAGGAGCCGTACTCGCGCGACAACCCCCCTCCAATGGTAAGTCGCATCTATTTGCAGCTCGATCTTATTTCCGTCAGACCTCGAGCTCTGATCTTTGTTGGCATCTTCTGGGCAGAATCCCCTTACGGCGCCCTCAGCCGGCGCCACAAGAGAGCCTCGCGACTACGTCCCAGATCGCGAGGTCAGCGACGCTGACGACCCCGACCTGGGAGCGGCGGCACTGGAGGCCGACGCCGAAGGCGGCGGAGAGGGGGCAGACTGCGGCCTCAGACCGTCGGCGACCGTCGCCGACTGGCCCGAGGGCGACGCCGACGCGGAAGTCGCCCCGTGCCGCCAGCCGAAAGCCGGCTCCTCCAGCCAAGCCGGCGCGAAGAGGCGTCACGCTGGGCCGAGTGTGCCCGGCGGCAAGTCGAAGAAGTTCAAGGGAGCCGCCGCCGCGACCAAGCGGGAGGAGGCGGCCACGAAGGCCAACTGCTTCCGAAAGGAAGTGAGAAGGCCGCCGCTAGTTTCTTCGTGAGTCTTCTTACTCTGTCGTTTCTTTCCTGGATCTCGCTTGGAGTTTTTTCTGATTTTCCCTCCGACCTTCTCCAGAGCTCCCCTCTCTCTTGAGAGAGCCGCCGTCCCCTCCGTCATGGGGTCGGTGGAGACGTCTGGCAACACACGGCGGATTGATCCCGTGGCCGACCTTCGGGAGGCGACGGCACGGAACGCGCGAGAGAAGCGCGAGGAGGAGGAGGCTGACCGCCTGGAGAAGGCGGAGGCCGAGAAGGCGGCCGCCAACGCCCAGCGGCACCTGGAGGAGGCCGTGGCTGCGGCCGCGGCGAAGCGGCATGCCGAGGAGGTCGCGCGTCGTCGATCGGCGATGCTCGTCCCCCCACTGTCGTCGGCGCCACCGGCAACTAAGTTCACGGGGCAGACCGGGGAGGTCGGCACCGCAAACCCTCTCGCGGAGGAGGGCGGCGACGTCTCAGGCTCGGATACTCACGCGCCACCCCCGCCGCCCCCGCCGCCTCCGTCTTCAAGGCCGCACGGCAAACAGCCGGTGGACCCGCAGGATCCTCCGACTGTGGACGACGCTGACGTGCAGCTACTTCTTCAGGTCGCCGTGCCAGCGCGCCGCCAGATTGAGAGGACGAACTCAGCGCCGCGAGCTCGGGAAACCGGCGCTGCAAGCTCGGCGAACTTGGACGTCGAGGCCTCAAATGTCGCGCCCACCGGCTGGCTGCGTGAAGGCGGCACCGGCCCGCTGAACCAGGCCCTTCTGGACGTCTAATCGAAGCTGCGCAAAGAGGGCGACGCCCTCCAACTCTACACCAAAGCGCATCTGGCCCTGCGGACCTCCGTCCGGGTATGTTTCGTTTTTCCTTTTTTAGTTTCTGTCTTTTCCCGTGGGGGCGCGCCAGCGCACCCACTGGGTGTAGTCCCCGAGTTCGAGGTTGGCTGCTGAGCAGGCGACTCGGAACTCCTTCTGGCGAGCTCCGAAGGCTAATCTTTGCTTTGCCGGCTTTGCAGGGATACCACAATCTCCGCGCCACTGCCTTCAACTGCAATGTTGAAGAGCTGCGGAAGCAGACCGCCGATCTGACGGAAAGCCGAGGTGGGCTAATTCTTTCTTCTTTGCGGGGGTGTGCTGGCGCACCCGCGGGCTGTAGTCCCCGAGATTCGGGCCGACTGCTGAGCAGTCGGGCCGGATCTCCCCGGCGACCTTTCTTACTGATAACGTCTCTCAATCTTCAGACGCCAATGCCGCCCTCCAGGAGCAGCTGAACGAGGCCAACACCACTCGCCGCGCCAAGGAGGAGGAGTGCGACAAGCTCGTCCAAGAGCGCGACCTGCTGGCTACGCAGCTGGCCGAGCAGAAAGAGCTGCTCCGGAAGACGCAGGAAGACGCCAAGTCGCGGGAGGATGCCCTCATAGCCGAGTTCGAGGTCGAGCGCTCCGCCTGGACCGACCGGGAGGCGATGCTGACCTCCGGCTACCACAAGCTTGAGGACATCGTCGACGGTAATTCTTTTTTCTCTTCTTTGGTCTTCCGACTCTTGTGTCGGGCTGATTTCTGATTTTTCTGACTGTCTTCTTTTTTGTCTTGGCAGACTTCTTTCCCGGCCACTCGCAGGCCGTTCCTTTGGTCATCGAGGCGGCTCGGGAGGAGCAAAGGGTGAAGGGCAAAGTGATTGCCGCCAACGCCCCCCGAACCATCGACGAGCAGCTCCTGAGCATCGGGGTTCGCCTTCGTCCTGCTCATCGTCTGCTGCGCCGTCTTCAACGCGCTGGCGCTCAAGTCATTGCCGCTCTGTGGCCGGAGGTGCCAGCACTTTGCACCGCCAGCCGGACGGCCGACTGGCTGGAGGTCGCCGCCGGTCGCTTCGAGGCTTGGAGGGGCTCCTCGGCCCGTGCGGGAGCACGCCGGGCCTTGGAGTTCGTCAAAGGGTGGTATCCAGGGCTGGACCTGGACCGTCTGGCCGCGTTCCGGTCAGAGGCCCAGGCCGAGCTGGAGGCCGTGGAAGGCGCCCTTGTCGAGCGCGCGGCGGCCATCGCCGAGTACACGGACACTAGTGTCTTCGTGCCCGAGCGGACCGAAGGCGGCGAGGAGATCCCACCGGAATGGTTCGGGATGCACCCGGAGTACGAGGAGGACTCGGCGGAGGTGATCGGCTCCAGCGTCGAGGAGGAGGACGAGTCGGAGGACAGAAGCGAGGAGGAGGCGCCAGAGGACGAAGCGGGCGGCCAGCCCCAGCCTGGTCGCGCCTCCAGCAACGAGCCTCAGAAGAACAAGGCGACTGTCGCTGGAGGCGGCCAAGCCGAGACCGCCCAGCCGACTGCCCCGATGTCCGACACCGCCGCCACCTCCGACCCTCCGGCTCCGGAGGCAGCCCCCTAGAGTGCTTCAGTTTTACCTGTCTCTTTTGTTCTTTTTTTAAAAAACTTGTCAGTTTCGAACAATTCCACCCGCGGGGTGTATTCGGCCAAGGGCCTTATGTAAATATTTATCAAATTTCCGCCTTTCCTTGCTTTGGTTCTTTAGACTTTTTCCTTTGCCGCCTTCCTTCAGTTGCCGCCTTGCCGACTGGGCAGCCGCTCTGCGGACTGCCGCTGGGTCAAGTGCTCAGCTACTTTAGGGAGGCAAGTACTTAGTCGTTTAGAATACCTTAGCAAGTTGGCTGAAAATTGACAGGCTGACTTTCGAGAGTCGGCTATTCTTGATGAAAATTGAGACTGCGAGCCGACTGCTCGCGAGTCGGCTCGGTAAGGGGAGGCTGGCAGCCGGCTTGGGCTATGCGTAGCTCTTAAGTCCTTAGCCGTTTTTCATGTGTGCACTCGTTCTTTCCCGTCCTCTGCTTACCGACAGTCGCTCTGCGAGCTGCGGCTTTCGGCAGGAGACGGCTTTGAGCGCGGCACATTACTTGTCTGACTTTAGGGAGCATTTCATAGCGCAAGACGGCGAGTCCCCAGACCGACTAGTCGAACCCGGTGCCAGATAGTATGATAAAAGGGGAAAGCATACTCGGAAGCGTAATCCATATCATACAGATAATCAAAAAGGCAGTCCCCGAGCTCGTCCCGGGGGGCCTAAGGTCTTAGTACTTTAATACAAAAGAGGGTAGCGTGATACATACTGCATCAACTGTAAAATCTTTGAAGAAGATTCGCGTTCCACGGGCGCTCTGTTTCTTTGCCGGAGTCGTCCCTCTTGCGCGCTCGAGGCTTCTGAGCGTCGATCAGATAGTAGGCGTCGTTCCCTAGCACCTTGCTGATGATGAAGGGACCTTCCCAAGGCGCCGACAACTTGTGCTGGCCGGTTGTTCTCTGAATCAGCCGGAGCACAAGGTCGCCCTCTTGGAATGATCTTGGCCTGACCTTGCGGTTGTAGTATCGGCGCAGACTCTGCTGGTAGATGCCGGACCGACTGAGTGCCAACAGTCGGCCCTCTTCCAGCAGATCGACGCCGTCTTGGCGTGCTTCCTCAGCCTCCTCTTTGGTGTACATGGAGACTCGCGGAGAGTCGAACTGTATGTCCGTCGGGATGACGGCTTCGGCACCGTAGACGAGGAAGAACGGCGTGAAGCCGGTTGACTTGTTTGGGGTTGTGCGCAGGCTCCAGAGGACGGCAGGAAGCTCTTCGACCCAACAGCCGGCCAAGCGCTCGAGTGGTTCGACCAATCGAGGCTTGATGCCGGACAAGATGAGGCCGTTGGTTCGTTCTACCTGGCCATTTGACTGCGGGTGGGCAACGGACGCTAAGTCTAGTCGGATGCCCTGCGTCGCGCAGAAACGTGCCAGGGCGCCCTTGGCGAAGTTGGTGCCGTTGTCTGTGATAATGCTGTGCGGTATGCCGTACCGCACTGTGATGTCGGCAATGAAGGTCACAGCTGTGGGCCCGTTTAATTTCTTGATGGGCTCTGCTTCTACCCACTTGGTGAACTTGTCCACCGCGACAAGCAAATGAGTTAGGCCGCCTCGGGCCGTCTTGAATGGTCCCACCATGTCCAAGCCCCCAGACTGCGAAGGGCCAGGCAATGGGGATTGTCTTCAGCGCGGAAGCCGGTTGGAGGGGCTTGGAGCGGAACACCTGGCACCCCTTGCATTTCTTGACTAGTTCTTTAGCTTCTTCCAGGGCGGTCGGCCAAAAGAAACTGTGCCGAAAGGCTTTGGCCACGAGCGCCCTTGAAGCCGCATGGTGGCCGCACTCGCCCTAATGGATGTCTCTGAGGATCGCTTGGCCTTGCTCTGACTCTACGCAGCGCTGGTGGACACCAGTGACACTGCGCCTGACTAGCTCTCTGTTGACTATGGTGTAGGCTGCTGCTCGGCGTTGTACTTGCCGAGCCAGGGTCTCGTCTGCTGGTAACTCCTTGTTTACTAGGAACTTGAGGATGGGCTGCGCCCATGAAGGTGCTGCTATCTCTTCAACTGCTACCACAGCGACTTGGACAAGGGTGGCTGGGCTGGGACGCGGTGGGTTGGAGTCTGCCGCTGCTTGCTGGATTGAGGGAATCTCTGGGCCGACTGGCGCAGCTTCCGGGCCGACTGGCGTAGTCCCCGGGCTGGGCTTGGAAGTCCCCGAGCCGACTGGCGCAGTCCCCGGGCCGACTGTGGCTTTCTTGAGGTCGCTTGCCGGGGCCTTGGAGTCGGATCCGACTATCTCTGGCAGAGCCAGCACAAAGATGGAGTCGGATTCTGGTGAAGGCTTGATAGACGGCTTGAGGAGGCGCTGAAGGGCGACGCCGGAAGGTATCGCTTGGCGAGTAGAGCCGACTCGTGCCAAGGCGTCTGTTTGATCGTTGTCGTTTCTCGGTACGTGAAGGAATTCGCACCCCTCGAAGTATCCGCTAAGTTGCTGCACCAGGAAGCGGTAGCTTGCCATGTTTGCGTCTTTGGCGTCCCAGTCGCCGGATGATTGCTGAACCACCAAGTCGGAGTCGCCGTAGCACAGGATCCGGCGAATGCCGAGTTCTTTGGCAAGCCAGAGTCTGTGGATGAGCGCTTCATATTCAGCGACGTTGTTGGAGGCGGCGAAGTGGATTTGCAGCACGTATTTGAGCTTGTCGCCCTTGGGGGAGGTGAGGACGACGCCGGCTCCAAGGCCGGTGCGCATCTTGGAGCCGTCGAAGTGCAGCCGCCAATGAGTGGAGTCGGGCGCTGGTGGCAGGTACTGAGTCTCGGCCCAGTCGACGAGGAAGTCGGCCAGCGCCTGCTACTTGATGGCGGTGCGAGGTTGATAGTAGATGGTGTAAGGAGCTAGATCGATAGCCCACTTGGCCACTCGGCCGGAGGCATCTCGGCTTCCAATGATCTCGGCGAGTGGGGCGGTGCAAACCACCGTGATTGGATGCTCTTGAAAGTAGGGCTTCAGCTTCTTGGCGACAAAATGCACGCCGTAGCACATCTTCTGATAGTGAGGGTAGTTCTGCTTGGAGGTCGACGGTACCTCGCTCAGGTAATACACCGATCTCTGGACCGGAAGCGCTTTGCCTTCCTCCTTGCGTTCGACTACAATAACCGTGCTGACTACCCGGCTGGTGGCGGCGATGTACAAGAGCATGGGCTCTTTGGGAGTCGGAGCCGCCAGCACAGGGGGGGTCGCCAGCATCTTCTTCAGTTGGAGAAATGCCTTGTCTGCCTTGTGGTTCCACTCGAAAAAGGTGGTCTTCTTCATCAGTTGATACAAAGGCAGAGCTTTCTCGCCCAGCCGACTGATGAATCGGCTGATTGATGCCAAGCAGCCGGTGAACTTCTGCACCTCCAACAGTCGGCTGGGTACCTCCATTCTCTCAATGGCCTTGATCTTCACGGGGTTGCACTCTATGCCGCGTTCAGAGACCAAAAAGCCGAGGAGTTGGCCGGCCGGGACTCCGAACACGCACTTCTCAGGGTTGAGCTTGATCTGGAATCGGCGCAGATTGTCAAAGGTCTCTTTGAGGTCTTCCAGTAGCGTCCCACGCTTTTCCGTCTTCACCACCACATCATCCACGTAAACGTGGGCATTTCTGCCGAGTTGCTTGAGGAGGCACTTCTGCATGCAACGCTGAAAGGTGGCGCCGGCATTCCTCAAGCCGAACGTCATTGTCAGGTAGCAGAAGGCTCCAAACGGCGTGATGAATGCGGTCTTTAGTCTGTCTGCTGGATTCAGCTTGATCTGGTGATATCCTGAGTATGCATCTAGGAAACTCAACAGCTCGCATCCGGCTGTGGAGTCTATCACCTGATCGATCCTTGGCAGAGCAAATGGATCCTTCGGGCAGGCTTTATTGAGGCTGGTGTAGTCTATGCACATCCGCCACTGCTTATTCTTCTTCAATACCAGCACAGGGTTGGCTAACCACTCCAGAAAAAACACCTCCATGATGAATCCGGCTGCCAGGAGCCGGGCTATCTCTTCTCCCACAACTCTTCTCTTCTCTTCTGACAGGCGGCGCAAGGGCTGTCTGACGGGCTTTACATCCGGCCTGACGTGTAGCTTGTGCTCGGCGAATTCCGTCGGTACACCCGGCATGTCCTTGGGGGACCATGCGAAGATGTCCCGATTCTCACGGAGGAAATCGACGAGCTCGCCTTCCTATTTGCTGTCGAGGCCTATGCCTATGACAGCGTATTTCTCTGGGTGCTCCGGGTCCAAGGGTATCTTCTTGGTTTCTTTAGCCGGCTTGAATGATCCTTCTGCCTCCGACTCCTTGGGGTCGGGCGACATCTCTGGCTGCTTCCCAGCCATCGCCACGACGCGGTACAAGGAGCCTCTTCTCGGCTGCGATCACCAAAGACTCGGCCAGCCGACTGCTCTCGGCCGCGCAAGCGGATAACTTCTTGTAATCGCCAGCAACAGTCAGGATCCCCTTGGAACTCGGCATATTCATCTTGAGGTAGGCGTAATGGGGAACCGCCATGAATTTGGCCAAGGCAGGCCGGCCAAGCAGGGCGTGGTACGGGCTCTCCAAGTCTACCACCTCGAACCAGACAGGCTCTCGGCGGAAGTGATCTTTGTCTCCGAAGAGGACGTCTATCAGAATCTTGCCGATCGGTGAGCAGGAGAGGCCGGGTACAATTCCATGGAATACGGTGCGGCTGCTCTGTAACTGCCTTCGCCTGATTCCAAGCTTCTCCATTGTGTCCTTGTACAGGATGTTTATGCTACTGCCTCCATCAATCAGGACCCATGAGAAACGGGCGGCCCGCCTATCAGTGGCCAAGGTCGCGCCTAGGACCAGAGCATAGGAGCCCGGACTCGGCATCACTTCTGGATGATCCGCCCGACTCCAGCTGATAGGCTTCTCGGACCAGTGCATGAACTCTGGGGCGTTAGTTGCTACCGCGTTGACTTCTTGCTGTTATCGGCGCCTGCTGCGCCGGTCATCTGCCATGCTGGTGAACACTACGTAGGCTCCGTGCTCTTCCGGGAACTCGTCTTGGACCGCGCCGACTGGCCGAGCCGCCGGCTGCGGGGGTGGCGGCGGAGGCGGCGGCCCCGCAGGCGGCGGAGGGGCGAGGCCGTCTCCCTTGGCGATCTTGGCGAGCCAATGGCACTTCCTGGTGGTGTGGTTCGACGGCTTTGCGCCGCTGTGGAACTTGCAAGGTCCATCCAAAGTCTGCTCATAGGAGAAAGTCAGCAACCAATTGGACTTGCCGCCTTTCTGCCGCTTGGCCTGAGGCTGCCCCTCCGGCTGCTGATCTTCTACTGCTGCGACCTGCCGACTATTGGAAGTCGGCTGAGGGGCCTTGCGCTTGTTGTCGTTCTGCTACTGTCGCCGGCTGGCGTCTCCAGCCGGGGTTCTGGGGGCCTGGGGAATCACTTTGCCAGCCGCATTGACTTGAATCTCTGTCTTCATAGAAGAGTCGGCCGTGGCGTACTTGTCTGCTATGACTAGCAGTTCGTCGAGGGTTTCGGGCTCCTCGCAGAGGAGCTTGTGCTTGAGGAGGGTGCCCTCTCGGCACCCGGCCGTGAAGTACTCGATGGCCTGCACCTCGTGCACGCCCTCGCAGGAGTTTTGAAGTTTGCCCCAGCGCGTGAGGTAGTCGCGTGTTGATTCTTCAGGGCCTTGCATGCACAAGGAGAGCTGGCGCGGCTTGGGAGGTCGCTTGTACGTGCTGGTGAAGTTGCGAATGAAGGCTTCAGTAAAGTCGACCCAGCTATTGATGCTGCGGGGCTTCAGGCTGTTCAGCCATGTCCGGGCCGTGCCTGGAGCATGAGGGGAACATACTTCACGGCGACTCGCTTGTTGCCGTTGGCTATGTTGACGGCTGTGGAGTAGTCTATCAGCCAATCCTCCGGCTTCATGGAGCCGGTGTACTTGGGCGTGTCTCGGGGGAGCGTGAACCCTTTGGGGAAGGGCTCATCTCTGATGCGGGGCCCGAAGCAAGGCGGACCCAACTCATCTTCTTCTTCTAACGCCAGGGATCTGTGGAGTCGATCGATCCGGTGGCGGGCGTCATTCTCTCCGACTCCCTCTCGGCGGCCAAGACGACATCCGAGAGTCGGATGCTCAACAGGCGGCGGAGAAACTCGCCGCTCTCTTCGGGGTGGGGGAGGCAGATAATCATCTCGCCGTTCCACTGCTCTGGGGCGGCCGTCTTGGTCGCGCTCGATGGTGATGCGAGTCCGGCTGTGACTGGCAGCCGGCTCCTTCTCTTTCCTCCCGCGGACTCCGCCAGTCGGCGTCCGGGAGGTCGCGCCTTGATCTCGGCGAGGGGGTTAGTCGTCGTTCGGCTGCTGCAGCGCGTCTGCGCGGCCGCCTGCCGCGTTTTGTGCTGCAACCGCATCGAGGAGCTGCTGGACTCGCTCCGTTATTACACGGTGCTCTTCGCCTTCGAGGTTCTTCAGTTCTTCGGTCACCGCTTGGGCGGCACGGATGTTCTCCGCAGGGGTGGCGTACACGGGGCGTTTCGCCCCGAGCAAGTCGGCGATGGCCGCGCCGCGCTCTCGGACCGCACCTAGATGGCTCGGCCCAGTCGGAGCCGGCGAGCCGCCTACAGCACGATCCATCTCGCGCTGGTATGCTTCTGACAAGCGTCTCATGCTCGCCAACTTCTTGGCGCCTTCGATGATATGAAGGCGGCGTTCTTCCAGCATCTCCGCGTCCGTGTCCTCTGGGATGGGCGCGGCCAGGTCTTGCAGGGCCGCTGGCAGCGGGTCTTGGGCGTTTTCGCGGTAGTGCTCGCCTTGGCCGATGACGAGCACCTCCGTGACGGCGCTTCTGCCACTCTCCTCGTACGGAAGCGGCTCGTCATAGACCACCACGTTGGTGGGGAAGATATCGAGCGATACGGCGTCGGAGTCGACCAGCATCGGGTCGGAGGAGCCTACGGACTCCAAATCTACGGCGGGCTCGCCGGCGACGTGGAGTTGGTCGAGGAGGCCCGCGAGGAGGCTCTCGGGGCCACCCGCCCCCGCACTCGGTGTGGGCTCGTCGGAGAGGCGCACCTCGCCAATGAGTTCGGCGAGGCCGCTCGCAGCGCAGGCGGCTTCAGCGTCGCGCAGCATGTCGATGCAGACTCCATCTGGCGAGCCGGGCTAGCTGCGCTCGCCAGGGAGGACGAGGGTTCCCGTCCAGAATAGATCTCCGGACGACGGTGCACCTCGCCCCACGGTGGGCGCCAAATGTTGGGGGTTGGATGCGACATATGCCAACGGGTGGCTTATCATGGTGGGGGCGAGTAGAACGTCGCCGGTGCCCGGAAACGGGATGAGGCGCAGACATGCACGCCGACAAATCTTACCCAGCTTCGGGGCTCTCCGGGGAGATAACACCCCTACTGCTGCTCTGCGGGGTCTCCGCATGATCACTATGGGACGATAATACAAAGGTGCTCCTTGAGCTGTTTCGGGTGGCGGGAGGGAGCAAGGCTGGCTCCTTCCTTTGCTTGCTATGTGTCTAAAAACCTATCCAGGGCCGAACCCTTTGCATGGGTGCCCCGGGGGGTTTATATAGGCCAATCCCCCGAGGGTACAATGGTAAACTGACTGGGTGTGGCCCCCAGCTGTCTGTCTCTCATGCCGCCGCCCCCCCCCTGCTGGCTTCTGGGGCCCGCCGACTGGCGGGCCCCGCGGACAGGCCGGGCACTGTGCAACACTCCTGATGACGCAGGCTCGGTCATGGGGTCGTGGGAACAGTGCCGCCGTCTGTCGGGCGATCACTGTCGCCAGTCCCCGTCCAATCTGGTTTATGGTTCGTGGGGCCCTGACTGAGAGGCGGCCGACTCCGGGAAGGCCGACTCCCGCAGGGCCGTCTTCGGACTCTCCGGCCATCTTCTTCTCCCTCACTGACGGGGGGCCCGGCGGTCTTCGGGCCGTACAGGCCGCCGTCGTGGGCACAGTGCCTTGCGCACTGTGGCTGAAGTCAGGGGAGGCATGGCAACAGTGCCGCACCTTACCGGAGATCTCCTGGTGGTACGGCTCACTATAGCCATGCCTACCTCCCGTAGGTTTGAGGGGACGGCCACGTCGGGACCGTACCCTGCGTCGGTCTTCGTGAAAAGGTCGCGGGCCGACTCTCATAGTCGGCCCCTTGAAAGGTCGCAAGCCCGGAGTCGGCTTGGTTCAGAGTCGCCAGCTGGGACTCGACCTTCTTTGAAGGTCGCCAGCCGGGACTCGGCCTTCTTCGAAGGTCGCCGTCTGGGACTCGGCTGAGGGTCACGGCCTGCCCCGATGTCTTGAAAGATCTTGGGACCCGGGTCAGCCTACCCGTGGCCCATTACTCCGACAACCTTAGTTACTACCAATGTAGGGATACCTTGAAGACGGGAGGTTAGACGACGACAACGAGGGATAGCCATCTCATTTTGCACAGTTGTACTAAAACTGAGGTGTGTGCTTTTGATTGCGCGGATAGAAAAGATACGGAGACAGATATCCCGAAACGATATGGTGACAGACATCCCTGTTTGCGCAAATAGGAAATACGATTATTGAAAGAGTGACAGATATTACTACTTTCCCCCGTTTCCTCTTAGAACCAAGTCCTAGATTCATGCTACAGCTTTCCCACTTTCTTCCATGTTTGAACCAACGCTTTGAGTTGACTGTATGAACTAGATTTACTTCTAATAATAGTAGAAGTCTAGGTGGCTTTGGAACAGCGGACGGAAGTAGAAAAGGATCCACACGAAAGGGGAAGAGCTGGGGCAGTAGAGCAAGGCAGGTTTCGAAGGAATATATACCTGAGGGTCGTCGGCATGTGGCAAACACAGTGTCGGGAGGCCGCATCTTGGCCACAATACCGCAGGGAGGAAGAAGGGGTCGGAGGCCCTCCCGAGCCGGCACTCTCTCGGAGAGAACGGCACGGCCGCCGATCGGGACGCGCGGGCAGCCGTTGGTCTCCTCCCTGGCCGCCGACGACAGCGTGAACGCTGCACCTACACCCCCTGCCCCGGTCGAGGTTGTCCGGCCGGATTAGTGACCAGCCGTGAGCTGAGAGAGAGAGTGTGGCCACCTATGTCTTGCTTAGATCTGGAGAGAATGACAGAGTGAACAAGAGGAACCCTAGTAAAGCAAGCGCTAATGCTCCTGCTTTTATATATAGTGGAGTGATTTTGTTGTACCGGTTTCAAAAAAATGCGCTCCTACGTGTACCCGCGAGTGGGTGTGAGAGAACTAGTGCGTGCGTGCACCGCTTCTCTTCGTGAGAGTACAATATACTACGCCCAAAGAACGTTCGCCGCAAGAGTAATATTATAAGTGTGTGATGTGTGAGCTAAAATAAAATGTGCGCGCCGTCTTTTGTTTTTTAGAAGTTCTGAGGGTAGGGTGTGAAGAGCACATATGTGCGTGATGTCTACCTGCAGATAGACGATGAGTGCCACGTGCGAGTCTGCGAGAGGACTCGGGAGAGTTGTGACTCGTGAGGGTGCGTGTGCGTGAGAGAGGGGGGCCCGTATCAATGCAATACATGTGTCCGTAAATAATTATCCGACAAACGTTCGCCACAAGCCTTTTCCTAACGAACGCCGTAAGAACCATTAGATCGGCATCCGACAGTGTCAGTTTTGCCATGTCATTTAACAGAACAACCACTCCTCCTACACACAAATCTTCCACGTGAGTGTTAGCAACTGCTGTATGCTCCCTCCGTTCTGAAATGCAGTGCATATAGCTTTATTGAAAATTAGAACCACGCAAACTTTTACCGAGTTTTCGTGTACCAAATTGCACATGTAGAATACCCTGTATATACCATTTCATTCATCTTGTAGATGTAACTATAAAGATGGTGAGCTGTCTACAAAGAAAGACCATCGTATCACTCGCAGAAATTTCAACCATCCTTTAGTGTCGAGGAATATCATAGGAACTCTATATGATATGATTTTTATAGGATTTTTTTCCTTTAGAGCCAATTGGTTCATAGGAATAAATTCATAGACTCTACATTTCAAAGGAAATAAACATGATATCATTTCTATAGCTTTAGAGCCACTTGGTTCATATGAATGGATTCCTATACTCCCTTAATTTCAAAAGAAAATAAACATCAGCGTATATTCAATAGAAAAGTTCCTATGATATGAGCCGAATTACATCTCTTTACTAATCCCTCCTCGTAGGAATTGAGATACATGTCATCTCTAGATTCAATAAAAATGTTCCTATGATGTGAACCAAATGACATCTCTTTTCCAATCCCTACTCATAGGAAGTGAGATCCTCCATGTCATCTCTTTCCCTACAACTTCCATGTATACATCTTCTATTCCTAAATAGATAGTACAACCCACTAGTAGCTTTTTTCCAAAACATGCAACTATGGCACAAGAACTATATAGTGTGCCAATAACTTTGAAAGATGGTTGCTGGATGAATCTAACCCGACAGTGCAGAGATGGGCAAATCCGAGCACTACTGGCCGTTGGATATCATTAACATTCCACCAGATCTGCCACATGTACAATTTAGAAGACTCCATGGTTGAACTTAAGCATAATGCACAAACCTCAAAACACAAGCACTTCACCTTTGTTCTAGAATCTTCTGTATCATAATTGATTATTATTTTTCTAAATGAATTGCCATTATTTGTTTTTTACTTTATGATTTACAATGCACAACCCCATGAATCTTGACATTTTTATAAAACTAATTGATTTTGAATGAGATGAACTATAAGAACTAAACGAACATCTACATCATGCATATATGACTCAAAGCTTTACATGATATAATGTGTATTTATTCATAATTTGGTTTTGAAATCTCATGCGTTCAATACATGTGTACCTTACTAGTTTTGAGTAGAGTAGCAAACTTCACGCAGCCCCGGGTATATCAAAATGCAGGGCCCATGAATCATTGCCTTTCGGTAGAACCTACGTCCACAATTTTTTACGTGCCATATCTCCACTGGTCCCCGAACCCAAAATGCTGCCTCGTTCCCGTAAAATCAAGCGGCCCACACATATTTAAGGCGTCGACTCGAACCCGTTTACTATGACGTGGCCTCGCACGCCATAGTACTCCTACAAACCCTACCGCCGCACTCATCATCGGTTTTCTTCAACAGGACAAGGGAGAAGCCGATTTGTAGTGGAGGCGCTTTAAAAAAAGGATCTGTAGTGGAGACCCCAACCCTAGGGTGCCCTAGGTAGCTGCCTCACGCATCATTGTTTTCTCTTTTCTCTATGCTCTTGCGCGCTAGAGTGAAATGATGGTTGCTTCGTTTGTCCAGCTTAATGCGGGAAAGGTGGGGCTTTGTGATTTGACCCCTCGTCGCTCATTTTCTACTACTGTGGTGCTACGACCGGGGTGCCTCCAATTCCAACCGCTGCTCCGAGCTATAATTTGGTGCATCGCACGTGGAACAAGATGGTGGATGAGTCACATGTCTGCCAAAGGGGTCCTGTTAACTGTGTCGCCATTTCGTGTGCGGACTGACCCTGCTTGAGTTGCTACGCCAACATGACAGGAGCAGCCTACCACTTGGTTTTGCTCCTTGGTGAATCCCGACTATATTGATCTAAAAAGATACGTGCTGAACTACCCTCTCCGTCTTAGTTTTTTATTTTTAGGCGTCTCGGTTTATAGGGCCTGCACGTAGTTCTAGGTCATCCATTTGACTAACTAAATATGAGTTACTATGTCACAAAAAGTATATCATTGGATTCTTATTGGTTGATATGTGAAGAAACAAGAAACAAGGTAGAAGTTAATGCACCGCGCCTTAGTATTTTGGGATTATTTGGTTTTCATAAGATGACTTACTCACCTAGACGGATGGAGTAGTTGTATTTAAAAGTCGAGGGCGGGGCTTTTCCTGCGTGGTAGGCGGGGCAATTCCACCTAGTCCGTTCGACAGAGACGCAAGAAGATGAGAGAGTAGGCTGCTGCAAATGTAGGGCTGTGTGATTTGACCACCTCCATACAGGTGCCTCTCCCAATGCTCCACCATGTAGTAGTAGAGGTTGGCTCTTGCATGAGACCCCACTTCTCCACTTTTTCCTTGCCTCTCTTTCCTCCACATATGCAAAAATGCCATGTAAAGCGCACTATTGTAATTACTTGCTCCTACAGGTGCTTAAGGTTGCCACATAGGCATAAAGTCTGATGTGGCAAGTTAATCAAGAAGAGAGAGACTAGTTTGGTGAACCAAGAAAGAAACAGTGCTAAGCGCGTGTACCTAGGTGAAAAGACAATTTTGAGTCTATAGTTAATTAAATGAAGCAAACTTAGCAACACCATTTCATTGGAAGAGGTCACTCCTTGGCAAATGCAATAAATACTAGTACTCCCTGTGTCCCATTATATAAGAACGTTTTTGACACTACACTAGCTAGTGTCAAAAACGTTCTTATATTATGGGACGTAGGGAGTACGAAGAAAGAGATAGAGAGGAGTAAAAAAAGAATACACTTATAGCCAACCTTGTTGTAGTATGAGTGACTAAGGGATGACTATGTATGACATGCCAACATCAGATAGCCTAACGCACCGTGTTAAATCTCCAAGGGCGCGACTGCGCGAGCGACGCGACGGTTGTGGTAGGCGCGACCATGATACGGGCTGCTGGCAGCCCTTGGATCTGAGATCAAACGGTCGCATGCTAAGTTGCTGAAAATTTTAAGAACAACCCTCCAGGATAGGATATTCACCCATAGGTCTAGAATCACGCCATGCAACCGTTCGAGCTCAGATCCAAGGGCTCTTGGAAGCCTGTATCATGGGAGAATGGAAAGCCACTACCCTGTCGTTCGCACGCTGGCAGTTCACATGTCCTTTAATACTATGGCGGTTTGCTCCTAGTCGTCCCGTCCATTCACATTACGACAGTTTCACTAATCCTAACCCTCCTCCTAGATCCATGGCGTCCCAAATCTCCCCGATCGGCGGTGAGTACAAGGTTAGAACCATCACCGGCGATGAGTTTGACGTCATCTACACTTGTACTTCCGCGATGGTGAAATGATGCCTTTCTCGCTTCAGACGCAAGTTCGAAAACTCACATGATGAGTGGGTCGTTGGGCTAGATGTTGAGTACACCATAGTCGTGGGACGAGAGAAGGATCTAAAGGACGAAGAGAGGAAGAAGCCCGCCGTGATCCAAGTTTGCGTACATAACGTTTGCTTGGTCTACCACATATGCCATGCCGACATTGAGTGCCAGGATTTTAAGTACTTCCTCGAGGACAAAACAGTCAAATTCGTTACTGTAGACTTTAAGAACGACAAAGAAGTCCTGCGTCGGATAGGCCTCGTTGTAGGAAACCCCTTCGACCTCTAGAAGAATCGGCTGGTGCCCTCTCGTCAGCCTTCAATGCTGACCCTGGCAGGAGCCATGGTTCATCCTTCATACGGTAAACTGGAGAAACCTCATTACACGTTTCATCGTCATGCATGGCAGCGGAATGTACTAGATATAGACCACATCTAGTACGCTGCAATGGATGGCTACCTTTGTTTCAATATCTACAAGGGTTGGATGAAGAGGAACAGCCAAGTTGGAGGTTCAAGCAAAGAAGTAGCGGCCAAGAGGAAGAGGGACAAGGACGAGGTCGAGGACGTGGACGAGGACTCCGAGTAAGGTGGCAGTGTCGTTGCTCACGGCGGTTCTAAACTTCTAATGCAGTGTCTATCGGATTAGTTGCATAGTTTAATTTCAGGTGTGCTTAGTTTAATTTGAGGGGTGTGTTGTGTTCAGCCCCCAGCAGAACTATGTTATGTTTCTTCTCATTAATTTAACTCTTCAGTATGTACATACTAGTACTAGTATTTCTTTAATAGAATTTAGCACCCCAATTAAGCACGTACTAGCTTTTTTAATAGTACTATATGCATAATTTGGCGACAAGCGCTCTCTATATGTACCGCCTTTTTTTAAATTTCAATTTTTGCTCCATGGCGCAATCCATCGATAGCGGAGTACTACTGTACAAAAGTATACATTTTTTAAAAGGCTAGCATACTGTTCATCACATATATATATATATAGCCAGTTAAAGTATCAACCTAGAACCACGTGCATGCCATGTAGTAAACTGATCCGGAGGAAGTATAGTAAAAATGAGGTGATTTTACCGAGCGATCGGCGGGGGAGCATGTCCTGTCATGCGGTCCCACGTGTCACGATGTACCAAGGCGATGCGCGTGTCCCTCTTGAGGCAGAAGCAATACTAGTACGTGGTTTGAGATGATGTCGAACCGAAGTGTGAAATAATGGTTGCTTTGTCCGTCTGGGAAGGTGCGGCATTGTGATTTGACGTCTCATTGCTCATTACTACTACTGGGCCGGTACGAGTGGGGTACGTCCCCCTTGTTGTTCTGCACTGTTATTTGGTGCTTGACACGTCGACCCGGTTGCTATATGTCCCACATGTCGGCGACAGGAAGAACAGAATTCATGAAAGGGAGCGTCGACGGAGGAGTATACTACGAAATTCATGAAAGGGAGCGACTTAGTTTTGGAAAAATCTGTTTTTTACGGAGTACGTACCCACTAGGGTTCATAGGGCTCATCTAAAAACATTCATTTTTCCATTTGATAAGTCTCAATTCTACTATACTAGTAGTAGTACCATTACATGTTGGATTTCGAGGTGCGTTAGATCACCTGACGCAAGCAGTGTCAAGATGAAACTAACCAATGCATGTACAAGTTCATGGAAATTTAGTGGTCATTCATGCATTTGTTCTAATTAATGCCTCGGTAAACATAACTTCTTGAGAAAAACGAGCGTACTATGCAAACAACAAAATTAATTCAACCACTCACCGTCTACCTTGGTTGGAGAGATTTTGAAATTGAGCCATAAACTGGAAAGGAGGTAGTAGTAACTTTTGTCTCGATTACTATTTGTGGCCTTGTATAGATGCAAAATGTATTGTTTTTATAGTGGCCTTGTATAAGTAAATAGAAGGAGTACTAACCAAAGTACTACCTCCGTCCTAGTTTATAGGTCCCTTTTATAGTTTGTGCAAAATTTTGACTAAAGATTTAACTAACAAAATGTTAATGCATGTCAAGAAAAATTATCTCAATGGATTCGTATTTGAACATAGTTTTGAAAAATATAATGTTTGGTGACATGCGTGAACATTTTCTTAGTTAAATCTATGGTCAAAATTTGGCACAAAATACAATGGGGACCAATAAACCCGGACAGAGGTAGTACGTAGTAGGGACGAGGAGTAAACGGAGGGAGTAGTAAAATTTTCTCCTCGTGCTGCGAGCCACCGCGCGCGTGGGCGAGGGAGCGGGCGTAAAGGCGTACAGTAGTAGTAAGCTTCACCTCATCCTGCGAGCCACCGCGCCCGTGGGCAGGGGAGACGGCGTACTAAGCAAGTTTCTCCTCGTTCTGCGAGTTGACGGGATACATCAAAAGTACTCAAGTGTATAGAGCCTTGCCTCTAAGGTAGGCCTCACATGGTTTGCCTCTTTTTTTAATTTAACATAACGCGCCAAGTCGCAATTTGTTTGTTGACCCGTGGTAGACGGTCCACCCTTCACCAAGTGGACAACCAGTACATGTGCCAAATTACCACGTGGGCTGCCTTTTTCGTACAGAAATGAGCTCCACCATGTACCCGCGCGGGTGTGGTTGGGAAAGAGACGGGAGTACGTGCGCCATGCGTGCACCTCTTCTCTTCGTGCACGTCCCCCACCTACGTGGGTGTGTGTGAGAGAGATACAAACCTAGACATAATGTGCCGTCCATCCCCATGCCTCCGCCCAGTCCGACCACCAGTCACCACCACGGCACCACGCCCCACTCCTCCTCACCTTATCTCTCATATTTCTCCCTCCATTTTTATATACAAGGGGCCACTATCAAAATTACAATTTGCAGATATACAAGGCCACTAACACTAATCTATGCAATATTAATGGTTTTTGCCTTGTGGTACTAGCAAAGGAGGACATTAATTATCCCTTGCATGCATGCGGGAGTTTGTAAAAAAATGCATCTTGATGTTCCATGCAATGCACGGGCATCTTGCTAGTCCATGAAAACAACACATGGCAAAATTCCACGGCGAACAAGGGATTTGAATCTATTGGGAGGGGCTATTTGGATCTTGCCCGGGGTAGCCAAAATATTGGCGACTCTTTTGTCCACCGGTGCCTTTGCCACCGATGAACAAGGAACGGCTCGGGTGCTCATGCTGTCATGCATCCTCCAGCGCGCACGTTGGAGACGAGCTCGCACGAGCTGTGTTTTTTTGTCCCACAACGCCGCCCAAGCCGCCCGCAGACCGACCGGCGACCCACAAATTACACCATCCAACCGTAGCCGCACACATTTTGACACTAACTCAACCAACCGGATGAAATTCACGCAAACACGTAGACAAACTGATATTTCATATAAACAACGACGGAAATCATATAAAATACCGGATTTTCACACAAACATGACGGATTTCATTACATTCAAATGAACTACGCGGTGCTAGTTCTGGACAGCACAGGTATATAATACCTGGCCTAAATGGTCGGCCGCCGATCGATTTTTGTTCCTCATGTCCGGCAGCACGATCACCGGACTGCCGGGAGCCCTGAAGGTATATGCTTCAGCGCAAAGGACGGCTCGCTTCCCCACTGCCCAACTGATATCATTGGCTGGTGCCGAAGATGATGGTGGCCGGCACCGGTTCGAGTTCATCACCGGCCACTACTTCGCCATGGCCGGCACCGGCTCGAGTTCATCCTAACATTGACCTCTTCCATGGAGCCCATGCGGGGTCGACGAAGGTCCTCGCAACAAAAGGATCCGGCAAGACACCTGCTGTGTACGCCGGCGTCGCCTCCGCGGTGGCCTTCATGGGACCCAAGCGGCGGCGGCCTCCCGTGTTCTACTTCTCCTCGATGATGGCGGCGGACGCGGAGGCGCTGGCCACCGACTCTTTGCTCTCCGCGCACCCGGCTTCTGCCGCTGCTTGCATGGCGCGGCCGCCGGCATGGGAGTCTCGGCCACAGAAACGGGAGACGCGGTACGAGGCGGCGGCGTGGGCGGCAGCAACGACGCCCGTGCGCCGCTCCTCGTCGAGCTGGCCTGGAGCGGCGAATTGCTGAACCGCGCACCGGCTTGGGGCGGCAACTGGCTTTGTTAGGCAAGGGGAGGGAGGTGGATCAGCGAGCTGCATAGCTCGTATCCAGCGGGCTACCCAGCCGGCTTGGATGCGGAATAACTACTCTTCGTAAGCCATTGTAAGAGTGGACAAAATGGTGGAGGAGATATGGGAGTGGTGGAGGTGTGTGATTCTTGGCCAGCATTTGGCCTCGTTTAAACAGGAGATTAAATAGACGGCGGACGGGAGGAGCTCGGCCGATGTTGTGTTTAACGCCGGCCCGGTCATGAACGGACGTGTGTCCAGAGTGGGTTTCTCGGCTTCCACACGGGCGGGTTTCGTGGAGGCGTTTGAATGCGGCACGGAGGCGTGTTCAGTCGGGCGTGCCGCGAGTGGCGCCCTCGACTCTGACCTAGGACACCACGCTGTTCTTCCATTGACGTGTGGGCCCATTGGGTTCATGGCCTGCATGTCAGTGACCCAACGCAGGCAGCGCACAGCAGAGGAACCTTTGGTGGGCCAGGGCAGTCAGAAGCGAGCATTTCATAAACCGATGATTGTTCATTGAGTGTGATGTCATCTTTTTCATGTAGTTAAACCTACTATGTTGATAGCCCGTTCGATACGTTCTGATTCATAAAGACCGATGCAAACATCAATGTTCTGCTTATCACAGATAAGATGGATTAATACCCGTAACAATCCATGTCCTTAACAAAGGGTGCATGCACATATAGGTTGAGCGTGTGTCTTGCGTCGTATGCTGTGTGCATGCAGGCGTGCGAGTGTTGCGTGCGTGCAAGGGTGCGTTTCTGTATTGCATGCATGGGTGCGTACGTGCGTGTGTTCATGAGTGCATGTGTATGTGTCAGTGTTGCACGCCAGGATGCGTGCGTGTGTACGTGTCAGTGTTGCACGCCTACATGCGTGCGTGCATGTGTACGTGCGGGGTGAGGCTACACGTCAGTCGACTGACTTCTTCATCTCTGGTCATTAGATTTTCCAGCCGTTCGATACGAAATCAAGGGCCTCCAGTTTATCATCAAACTCCACCCCCCCCCCCCCGAGCCGCCAGCCACCATCGGCCGAACCGCCCTCCCCTGCCGCCCATGGCCGGCCCGCCCTCCCCAAAACCACTCCCCACCGCCGGTCCGCCGCCGCACCGGCCATCCCTCTAGCCTCCCTCCCCCCCCCCCCCGCGCCGAGCTTTTTCTCCGGGGATCCCCACTCCACCGCCCAATGAACGCCCCCAACCGCCAGTGAGTGCCAACCAGGGGTCTCACGACTTCGAATACCCACCGACCACTAGTTTATTACCATATCTGTCCTTCATATACGCGCTGACGGGTGGGCCCCATGGTAATGTGCGCTGCTGAATGTGGACCGTTTGACTGGTCAATTGATCATGTTATCAACAAATTATGGAGTTGTATGGTGAGCCAGTGACCGTATGATCACCCTAAAATGTACTCCTATTTTATTAACACAGTACAGACTCAAACTACCATTTCTTTATCTCGTATACGGGATGACAGGTGGGCCCCACGGTTACGCGCCCCGATGGTGCAACACTAGTTGTTCTGTTTGACTGGTCAATTGATTGTGTCATCAACAAAATACGGAGTTGTACGGGTGAGCCAGTGACAGTATAATCATGACATGTATTTGTTTAACATGGTATAGACGCAAGGGCTCATATATACGCGCAAGCACTCACCGCTATAAGTGCACACACGTGAACCCTACCCCTATGAGCACCTTCGAGAGAGTGGGCCAGCATATATGATCTTGAGATTTTACGAAGTCACCATAGGTGCCTCGTAGTCGAGTGGAACGTCTCCTCCCACTGAACGTACATTGCCGGAAAATACTGAAATTAACACAAGATAAATGCGAGCACCGGGACTTTAACCTTGGTGGGCTCGAGAAACCACTGTCCTCTAACCATCCAACCACATGTTGGTTAGCACGACAAAATGTATGTGGTGACCGTAATGAGCTTATTCTGAAGTCCAGTGACCATATCGTGCTTTCGCTTCAAATACAATGACCGTAAGTGTCGTCAACAAAATATGGAGCACGCATCAAATGCAAAGTCCGTCAGTGTCATCAACAAAATATGAGACGTATCGGGAGCTAGATACCGTTGTACTATTGTATATGCTTATTTTCTTAGTGGCCGATTGCGTGTGTGGTGTGGTGGGCACATCATTTCTAGTTGTGGTGGGTCAACATGAAGACTCATGGGTCGGTTCCATCCTGCGCCACATATAGGTTCGACCGAGACGTGTTATACGGAGACCCATGTGGAGGACTCGGCGTACAACACGAAGCTACCAGAGTCGCGGAGGACTCTATCCCCACAGGTGATAACCCGACTATATATGATTTGTAACCCTAGGACCTTAGTATGTTATACAAGCTTTGGGGGCTAGTTCGTCGATAGTATACACACACGCACAATGCCTGGTATTCATGTGTACTTTATACACACCCCTATCACTAATATATAGTACCAGAAGTAGGCTCTTTCTTCAACTGCAAGGGTCTGATCCGAACTAGGGCAAAACTCTGCCTCGTATTACCATCCAGCCAAACAGCCAGGGATATCCTATCGAATGATATGATGAAATCATATCTGCCAACTACTATTAGAGAGGTGTGTCGGGGGGGGGGGCAATGTGTGCGAGAGAGGCCTAAAGATAATGTTCGTGCGGGAGACACGTAGGCACATATATGTGCGTATAGAGGGCTAGTAGAGACCGTGCATGTGTATATATGCATGTGAGAGAAATAGTGTTTTCCAACTGAGATTAGTGAAAAGAGTGGTACATAGTAGTCAGAAAGAGAGAGAGAGAGAAATAGAGAGAGCATGTGCGTGAGACACCCCGACACCCTGAGAGAGATTGTGAGCATGTGTGAAAGAGAAATGCCAATGCATATAAAGTGTGTGCACTAATGCGTTAGATAGAGAGGTATATAACGCGTTTGTGAGAATGGGGCGAGGCATAGTGCATCTACGTGTAAAAGGCGGTTCTACGCATTAAATTAAAATATAAATGGCATTATTATTTTTGGATGGGATCATGAATTTTGCAAAATTGCGTATGGACGAAAATCGGTCTATCAGACACCCATACTCTATTGAATTCTAGCATGTGCATTTGTTTATTTTATATTATCGATCCATAGAGTGAGAGCGGCTTGAAATACAGGCAATGGATGCTTTTGCAATTCATATATAAACATTAATTAGTGCACTCCATGTTGTTAGTGTGAAGCACTTTATACATTTGTCACTTGCATGGATACATTCCAAATTGCTAGCTACGAAATAAAATACATGTCGAATTCAACATAAAGGGGGTTTCGAAGATTCGAATTCATAGGAAGTGCATTCATCTATTTGAACCCGAGATATTGGCATTTGTAAATCAGATGTAAAAGGGGGCATCAATCTTTGTTGTGAGTTTGAACATGCTATATATATTCATACACATATCTAACTTTTTTTTGCAACCAAGGAGATTATACGTGGAACCATGCATGAACTGAGGTAAGTTGCATATTTTTTAATATATACTCATGTACAATGTATATTAAAATGTACCCCCTCCATTCCAAAATAATCGTAGCTTTAGGATTTTCAAGAGTAAAGATTTGCGAAGTTTGACAAATCCTGAAAGTTCAATTCAAGAGAACCGAAAACGTTAATGCTTCTGCTCCCAAATATTGAACGAAGCGCCAAATAGGCCTCTGGTCAACCGAAACCGCGCGAGACTAAGGTTTTGGTGGTAGGAAATTACTGTCCTGACTCTGGCCCGTGTAGCCTATCGGCCCGATGTCCAAAGGTCTAAACCGGGGTAGGTTTGTAACTTCACCAAGACGCCAGTCTCAACTGCCTCCGAGAAGCATTCATATGTCGTGGGCGCCTAAACACCCAAGCGCTCGGCCGAAATCTATCCTGCCCACATTTTGGACACCTGACATGACTGTCCTACCCCCAACCCGCAATATGTCTGAAATTTTAGATGGGGACAAAGTTTGTAACTTTCCCGAAATTTCAAACAAGCGGGTCTCAAACCGAAACATTCTTCCCCCTTAGTTCCCCGCCTCCCTCCGTTTCCCCATTCACACTCCATGAGCGCGAAAACGCCCTCTCCACCAGCCGCGAAACCCCAGCCTCCTCCGTCCTCCACCCCATAGCGGCCAATCCACCGCCGCCCTCCTCCATCACGCCGGAGCCGGTACCCCGACGTCGTCGTCCAACGCAACCGCAACCGCAACGCCCTCAAGGACTTAGCAGCTAAAGCCGAGGCAGAGCTGCCTCCACGACACCGACGCCGACGTGAGCCATACCAGAACCACTCCGACCACGCCATCCTGCGCCTCACTGCTGAGGCTCCACTGTCGCAACCATCTATTGCACCGGAGCTATTCCCGCTACGCCGTCGTTCGCCGCCTCGGATCTGCTTCCCCGCCGTCGACAGATGGCCACCGCACCACACTCAACAACTTGGCCATGGGTTTGTCCAAGTTTGCACCGTCCTCCACAACTTCTGGTTTCAGGAGAACAACAAGATCGTCGGAAAAACAGAAGGAGGACACAACACTGGCAGCAGAAAGAGGTACTCCTCTTCCCTTATTCGTGCAAATCTTACGTCTCCGCTCACACCGTATTCATCCCACGAAAGAAACTAGTTGGGCGCTTCTTACTACATCTTCCTTGTGATACTAAATGCACAAGGTTTCCTCCCTTTTACTATTTCACCTTTGCTAGACGTCAGTAGCCCACCTGGATTTCAATTCAGGGTCAGTCGAACCACAATTAAAAGAAGCAGCACCCGCTTAGGCGCGCGGAGCACCAAGTCTGCCTGTTCCCCGGGGAAGCGGCACATTGCTGTCTATCATAGGGGTGTGGGGCGCAGGAGCTGCTTGCGCCCGATCTGGAGGTCGGCGGGGCTTGAATGGATGGCCGGGGGGCGGTGCCAAGCACGGCGGTGCGGTGAGGTCGACGGGAGGGCGCAGGCAGGGGAGGAATAGGGGGCCGGTGGTCGCTGGCGTTTCGCGGAAGATCGTCAACACTGACTGGCTGGAGGTAGATGAAGGTGATCTGCCCGTTCTTTTCATAGAATCTTGTAGTAATTAAGTGTGCCATGCATGTTGTAGAGCTATATATGTCTCCCGTAATTTATTTCTCACCGACCTGCTATCTGCTACCTTTACACTGTACTAATTGTGCACACACTTCACCCATACTCACACTATTGTTTTTTATGCATGGGTATTTCAGACTCTGAGGCAGTGTTGATGAATGCAGAAAAGAAAAGACACAAGTCACTCCAGTGTAATTCGAAGATAAGCAGTTAGTGTTTCAGCGCTCTAATGGGTGCAGTGTCAGGAGTTGGATACAGTAAACGTAGCTCTGCAGTTGATGATCTCAATTGCCACACACAACCATCCCAGGTGCTTGCTTTAACTTCGCGCTGTCAAATGTGGTTGCATGTTGCATATGGTGTCTAGCTTGTATTGCTTCCAATTTGGTTACATTGCATCTGCTTACTTTACACATTATACCTTTGATAATGACATGCCTTCCTGTTTTTGGTACATACTACATAAGTCTATTAACCATGTTCGTACATCAAACTAATGCTCTTTTGTATCCCTTGTCAATCACTTATGATGAGACAGTCACCCGGGTGGGTTACTGTGAGACGCCCTACTCATTTAAAGAGTGCAGTGTCATCCTGCCCACATGATTCTCAAGACATAGCAAGGCTAAATGAAGATAGTCAACGTGGCTCTCTAGTTGATCACCGCAATTCCCCCACACCACCATTGTAGGTGCTTGCTCTTACTTGGCAGTGTGATATGTGGTTGCATGTTGCATATGGTGTCTACCTTGTAATGCTTCTAATTAGGGTAAATTGCATCTGCTTAGTTAACACATTATACCTGTGAATATGAAATGCCTTCCTGTTTTTGTACATACTACGTCTTTCTATTAACCATGTTCTTACATCAAACTACTTCTCTTGTATATCCCTCATCAATGCTCCTAATTTGTTAAATTGCATCTCCTTAGCTTACACATTATACATGTGAATATGACACACCTTCCTGTTTTTGGTACATACTACATCTACCTATCACACCATGTTCTTACATCAAACTACTGTTCTTGTGTATCCTGCGTCTATCGCTTATGATGAGACAGTCACGCGCGTGGGTTAATATGAGACGCAATACTCTTATAAAGAATGCAATTTCATCCTCTCCACATGATTCTCAAGAAACAGCAAGCCTAAATGAAGATATTGAACGTTGCTCTGTACCTGAAGACAACACTTCCCCTACACCACCATCACAGGTGCTTGCTCCAACTTTGCAGTGTGATATGTGGTTGCATGTTGCATACGGTGTCTAGCTTGTAATGCTTCTAATTAGGGTAAATTGCATCTGCTTAGTTTACACACTATACATGTGAATATGACATGCCTTCCTATTTTTGGTACACACTACATCTATGTGTTAACCTTGTTCTTACATGAAACTACCTCTCTTCTGTATCCTGCATCAATCACTTACGATGAGTCACCTTTATTTGTTGCATATTGCATATTATTTATAGCCTGTTGCCATGTATTGCTGATAATTTGGTCAAATACATTTGTTAGGGCACCCTTTTAATTTGGCAGAGTGATATTGGTTTCATCTTTCATATGGTTTCTAGCTTGCATCGATACTAACAAGTTCAAGCACCTTGTGCTTAATTTACACTTTATACATCATACATGTCAATATGTCACGTCGTCCTGTTTTTCATACATATTCCATCCTCCTATCATGCGGCTGCCTTACATGAAAGTAGTGTTCGTCAGTATCATGCATCAATAAGTTCTGAAGAGCAAATTTTATTCCTTTTTCTTGTGGGTTTGAGTTGACAAGGCAAAATCAAGAAAGAGGAAGGAAAAGAGTAAGGAAGGCGATGATGGTGGTCCTCTGCAGCAACGTAAACGAACCATCTGTACCTATTCTCCTTGTACTGATAGTTCATTACATGGTCCAAGTCTCTGCTCCCCTACTCCACCATCCAAGGTGCTTGCTCTAACTTGGTAGTGTGATATCTGGTTGCATGTTGCATATGGTTTCTAGCTCGTATTGCTCCTAATTAGTGTAAACTGCATCTGCTTAGCTTACACATCATACATGTGAATATGACACGCTTTCCTGTTTTTGGTACATAATATATCTATCTATCACACCATGTTCTTACATGAAACTACTCTTCTTGTGTATCCTGTATCAGTCACTTATGATGGGACACCTTTAAGTTGGCAGTGTGGTATTAGTTTGCGTCTTGAATATGATTTCTAGCATGTATTGCTTCTAGTTTGATGAATGCCACCTATGACAAGACAGTTTTAACTTGGCAGAGTGATATTGATTGCACCTTCCATATGGTGGCTTGCAGTGTTTCTAATTTGTTGAAGTGCCTTCTGCTTTGTTACCACATCATAGGTGTGAATATGTCAAGTTCTCCATTTTTTCGTACATATTCCATCCTCGTATCATGACTTTGCCTTTCATCAGAGTAGTGTTCGTCAGTATCATGCATGAATGAGTTCTGAAGAGCGAATGATATTCCTTTTTCTTGTCGGTATGACCTCACAATGCAAAAATCAATAAAGCTGAAGGAAATTGGCAAGGCATTAGATGATGGTGGTCCTTCCGAGCAACTGAAACGGCGGTTCTCTACAGATTCTACTCCACCATCCTCCCAACAAGATTCGCAAGATAACGCAAGGCTAGACAGTCAACGTAGCTGTGTAGATGATGAGCACATCTCCCCTACTCCACCATCACAGGTGCTTGCTCTAACTGGGCACTATTATATGTTGTTGCGTGTTGCGTATGATGTCTAGCTTGTATTGCTTCTAACTTTGTTGAATTGCATCTACTTACTTTACACATAATGCCTGTGAATATGACATGTGTTCCTGTTTCTACATCAGACTACTATTCTTGCATATCCCGCATCAGTCACTTATGATAAGGCACCTTTAAGTCGCCACTGTGATATTGGTTGTGTCTTGCATATGATTTCTAGCATATACTGCTTCTAATTTGTTGAAACGCCATACAGTTTGAACTTGGCAGAGTGATATTGGTTGCATCTTTCATATGGTGTCTAGATTGCAGTGCTTCTAATTTGTTGAAATGCCTTCTGCTTAGTTACCACATCATAGGTGTGAATATGTCACACCATCATGTTTTTCATACATATTCCATCCTTGCATCATGTGTTTGCCTTTCATCCGAGCAGTGTTCGTTAGTATCATGCATGAATGAGTTCTTAAGAGCGAATTTTATTCCTTTTTCTTATCGGTTTGACTTCACAATGCAAAATCATTACAGATGAAGGAAATTAGTCCGGCAGTGGATGATGGTGGTCCTTCGGAGCAACTCAAATAGGGGGTCTCTATAGATTCTACTCCCCCATCCTCCCAACAAGATTCGCAAGACAACACAAGGCTGGACAGTCAACGTAGCTGTGTAGATGATGAGCACATCTCCACTACTCCACCATCACAGGTGCTTGCTCTAACTTGACACTATTATATGTGGTTGCATGTTGCGTATGATGTCTAGCTTGTATTGCTTCTAACTTGAATTGCATCTGCTTACTTTACACAAAATGCCTGTGAATATGACACGTGTTCCTATTTCTAGAACATATGTGTACATGATGAGCACATCTCCCCTACTCCACCATCACAGGTGCTTGCTCTTACTTGGAACTGTTATACGTGGTTGCGTTTTCCGTATGATGTTTAGTTTTTATTGCTTATGATTATGTAGAATTGCATCTATGTAGCTTACAACTTATACCTGCAACGATCACTTACCCATAAGACACATTTAACTTGGGACTGTGATGTAGGTTGCATCTTGCATTGTCTTCTAGCTTGTACTGCTTCTAATTTCTTGAAATGGCACTTATGACGATACACTTTTTACCTGATAGAGTGATATTGGTTGCATGTTCATATGGTGCCTAGCTTTCATTTCTTCTAATTTTGTTGAAATGCCTTCCGGTTATTGTTTTTTCATACATATTCCATCCTCCTATCATACGTGTGAATATGAAATGCTGTCTTTTTTTGTATATATTCCATCCTCCTATCCTACGCTTGCCTTACATCAAAGTAGTGTTCGTCTGTATCATGCATCAACCAGTTATGCAGAGCTAATTTTATTCATATTCTTGTGGTTTTGACTTCATAAGGCAATATCAGAAAATAGGAACGAAAAGAGTAAGTTAGGGGATGTTGGTGGTACTCCGCACCGACGCAAACAGAGACTCTCTAGATTTGCCACTTCTACTACTAATGAAGTTGAAGTCCCAAGTCTACATGATGAGTTCATCTCCCGCACTCCACCATCGCAGGTGCTTGCTCTAAGTTGACAGTGTGATAATTGGTTTCATGTTGCATATGTTGTCTAGCCTGTATTTCTTCTATTTTGATTAAATTCCACCTACTGAGTTTATAAGTTATACATGTGCATATGACATGGCTTTCTATTTCTAGAATACACTACATCTATCTATCATGCCATGTTCTTACATCAAAGTACTGCTATTGTGTATCCCGCATCAGTAACTCATGATTGGACGCTTTTAACATGGCAGTTTGATAGTGGTTGCATCTTGCATTGATTTCTACGTTGTATTGCTTCTAATTTTTTGAATTGCCACTTATGAAAAGACACTTTTAACTTGGCAGAGTAATATTGGTTGGATCTTTCATATGGTGTCTAGCTTGCATTACTTCTATTTTCTGAAAATCCTTCTGCTTAGTTTGCACGTCGTAGATGTGAATATGTCATGCCGTCCTGTTTTTCTTACGTATTCATCCTCATACGGTTGTCTTACATCAAAGTATTGCTTGTCTGTATCATGCATCAATGAGTTCTGAAGAGTGATTTTATTCTTTTGTGTTGTGGGTACAGCTTGACATGGCAAAGTCAAAAAAGAGCAAGGAAAATAATATAGTAGGGAGTGCTGTTACTCGTCGGGTGAAATGGAAAAGGTTCTGCCGTCGAGATTCTGCTGGTACTTATAGTGCAGAAGAAGGTCCAAGTCCACCGGCTAAATTTAAAAACACAGTATCACCTGCTCCACCAGCTACAGCATCCGCTTCAACTGTACCAGCATCTCAACTAGTTACTCATTCGTTTGCTCCGGAACTGGCCAGTTCCCAAGCTGCCTTCATACCTAACACTACTTCCGAAGCACTGTTGACACAACAGGACTTGGCAAGATCAGATGAACCTCATGAGCATCAACATCAAGACGGTACCTGACCGAGTCAAGTTGTAGTTGCATGCTCCTTTATATGTACTCTCACAGTTTGATGTACACTAACACTTCCCATATTCGTTGTTGAACTAGCACCACGGTGCAAGCGGAAACAGACATCAGGGATAATGCTTGACAGATTAACAAAATCTAAAGGAGGAAGAATGGAGATCCATTTTGAGGCAGGTTTAAGAAGGCCACGTGATGCTACAGAGTCAGCCAAGTTAGTATCAGAGGCAGCCGTTGCCGTTAGGTGTCATGCGTGTATCCTCCCAATGTTGATCCAGTACAGGAATGAGAAAGACAGTACCCAGTTTAACACCTTCCTTGACCATTTATCCATAAGTAATGTTATTCATCGCAATTAGTAATATTGTCTTGCTCTGTCCCATACTTTCTAGCTTCCTCCTAATAAGACTCACATTCTTTTTTCAACAGATGAGGTTCAAGTTGGATCCGAAAGATGATGCAACTAAACAAGCATGCACTCATGCTTTTCAGTCTGCTCTGCGACAGTATCGGTACCACCTTAGAAAATCTCACTTTGAAGGCAAGGCTAACAACGAAATCGCCCAAACATCTCCAGTGGAATATATTACAGATGAAGACTGGACAGCCCTCGTTAAACACTGGTCTGATCCAAAGTATCAGGTAAGCTATATGTATTTGATCAGACCACATATTGAACTTGTATTTATGTATGTGCCTTACAAGTGTATCTTCTTCTAGGCTAGCTGTTTGAAGAACAAAACCAACCGTTCTAAAGTGAAATTCCAACAGACAACAGGATCTTGTAGCTATATTGCACACTGCGAGGATCTTGTAAATAGCTGCTACTTCCTTCTTTTTTTTGTGCCATATTATCGTATCTATATTGACTTGTTCCAAATACAGAGGAAAGCCCGTGCGGACCAAAAAGAACCTGAACCGAATGCAGTGCAAATCTTCAAGGATTGCCACACCAGCAAGATGAAGGGCATGAGCACACCAGTTCAAGCCGCTGTTGTAAGTCCTTACTCCTCCTGCCTTGAACTGATTGGTACTGTGATGTGTTCATTTAACTACTTGGTTTGCAGCCAATGTCAGTTACTCTGTTCACTTTTATACATAGTTGTCTTAACGCATCATTTCACCTTACATGGTTTAAAAGAGATGAAGGATATTCTTTTGGTCTTGATCTGTAATCTAGTTGTTATGTTCATGTGTGCACACAATGATAAAATAGCCTGTTTGTCTTATATCTGTTTGCCCATGATGTGAATGATGCCATACTATGTTCATCCTACTTTAAACCATGTCTCTTTATCCTTAGATGTCAATGAATGTGAGGAAATATACAATACAGTAGGCATGCTACATGGACATATGTTCCGAAAGTGATTTTATTATGTAGTTGGCACTATAATACATGCTAATTTATTACAGTAGTTCACCAAAATAAGTTATGTATAAATGTTTAACCTACTTTGTTTGTTTTTGTCTCATTAGTAACTCACTGGTACACTAATCTACAAGTTCAAACTTTCAGGAAGCTATGGAACAAATGATTGAACAGCCACAACCACTTGAAGGTGACGAGGCTACTACAGGCACAATGTCACCTCTTGCTGTAGTGCGTCAGTATCTCTCCACTAACAGTGCAAAAAGCACCTTCCTGCGTAATTTTGGGTTGGTTGTCAAGGTAACCTCGTCCAAATCGCCTACTGAACAAAATCTTCCTGCTAGACAGAGTGATATATTTGTGCTCCAGACACAAGTCCAATCCCTAATGGACGTTGTTTCGGAAACAAGAATAGTGGTTGAGAAATGTCGTCAAGATATGAATGGTTTTGAAACCATACTATCAGACATTCACTCCGTTGATGAAGAGCAATCGCGGAAAAAAGGTGGAGATCGTGCTGCTCCATCAGATTCTACAGCCTGAAACATTAGCACTCAGGTCAAATGATCTGTGCTTCTATACATCTGATGGTGTTTTTATCTGGAAGGACTGTAAACTTTATGCCAACAGGCCTTTTGTTGTATGATTGGAATTTATTTTGTTGTGATACAACATTTATGATTCTTCCACAGGCTGCAGTAATTATGACGCTATTTTTGTATAGTGTAGGTTTATCTTAGTAATGTATTCGGATGAAAGCTTCATAGGAGCCCAACATGCCAACATTCGTCGGGCCCATTCCAATTGGGCTAAAAACGATTACGGGCCGAAATTGGCATGTAGCCCACTAAAAATATCTGGGCTTAAATTAGCATAAGCTTTCAAATTTTTCTGGTAGGCCTGTGCTCATAGTGGGCCTTTAACAGGCCTAATCATAATTTGGGCCCTCAGTAAAAATAGGCCGTTTACAGGTGTAAATATCTCAAGCCCATAAAAACATGGGCCTTTAATAGACCGAAAGTGAGATTGGGCCCTGATTGTGCCAAATAACCCACTGGACTTTGCAGGCCGAAATGGTGGCCCATTTACGATGCGGATATTTGACAGGCCAAAATTCGGACGGGCCGTAAATGCGCCGACCTAATACACGGGCCTTTAATAGGCCGGAACTTCGGTCGAGCTAGATTATTGTCATTTTTATATGGGCCGTTAATGGGCCCGATATGACATTGGGACACATATGGCCCATGGTTTACATCCAGGCGTTAACAGGCCGAAAATGACAACAGGTCGAAAGTGGCCCAAATCTATAGTGGGCCTCTAACAAGTCGAATGACAGACATGGCCGAATATGACCCAAATCCTTCACGGTCGTTTATGGCCCGAAAGTTTTGATGGCCTGTAAATGGGCCCAAATGAAGCCGGACCTTTAACAGGCCGAAAATACACTGGGCCGTAATTCGGCCCGATTACTTAGCGGATTGTTAACGGGCCAGAAGTGACCATGGGCCGCATTGATGACAAGTTTAGACCAGGCCATTGACGGGCCGATTTGACAGAGAATGTTGGGCCTTTAGCTGGGCCAGCCCATTATGGTCTGCAGAATCTTGTGGGCCTTTAGCTGGGCCGGCCCATTGTGGTTTGCAAAATCTTGTGGGCCTTTAGCTGGGCCGGCCCATTATGGTCCGCTAAATTTTGTGGGCCTTTAGCTGGGCCGGTCCATTATGGTCCGCTAAATCTTATGGTCCTTCGGTTGGGCCGGCCCATTTAAACTTTGTGGGCACTTTTGGGCTGGTCCACATGTCAACATATCATAGGCCCATCTCGACCGTTGGATGAGTGACACCTGTGCCAATGTGGAGCTGACACATGGATCCGTCAGCCAATGAGAATTTTACACGTGGAAATTTGGCATTGGTCATGGCTGTTAACGGGTTATCGGATCCAAAATCTGACCCGATAGCTTAACGGCGTTCCGTTACGGTGGATGCCACGTGTCGGTCACCCTTGACGAAAGCACTTTTGTGACGCGCGATTTATTGTCATGGAAGTGGACACTTCCGTGATGATAATTTTGGTAATGTCATGGAACACTTCTACGACAACACAGGTATGACTATCTTGATTCTGTCATAAATTTGTCATGGATGTACATGCATGACAAAAAATGCGACCTACTGTGACAAACACGTATCATCACGGAAGTGTATTTTTTTTGTAGTGCAACCCTGGTAGGGACATAGGACAGGTGTCCGCATTCTGGGAACGGGGGTCTACAGACTTGCCTGCCTGCGCGGCGTGGCTCAAGCAGTGGCCTAGTACGGCCCGTCTTCATCAACCCAAGCTCAAGACCCTCGTGAGGGGCCAAGCCTCGCGGGGCGGACGATGCAAGGCTTCCTCAGGGGCGACCTCACCAGGCAGGCTCACGAGGAGGCGGAGAGATCAAGGCAGGGGTACCTCGTGAGGTGCTCATGACACAAGCCAAGACGACCGAGACCAGGCGGGCACCAGCTGGTGCAGCGTCCTCGTTTCCTCTTTGGTACAAAGGGGGCAAGTGCAGGAGTGGAGTATCGAGGCATCAAGCAAAGGTTACCATATCGGTGCAACGAGACCAAGACCAGCAGAGCGGCAGGACGGAGGTCACGGTGGAGCCCAAGACATCGTCATCGCTAGTGCCTTTGGCAGTCGAAGACCAACTTTAGTCAGGATAGCTTGTAATAGCTGTTCCCGTTCAAAATGGCCATTGTTGGCTCCCTTCCCGCTCAATATTTGGGAAGACGACCAGGGCCTCTATATATAGAGATAGCCACCACAGTAGGAAGGGCATCTCATCGGGGGATGATCGAATCCATCCCAAGTAGAACACCGCGCCAGCTCAAGAACACCCCTCGCGAGGGTGTTCTTCCTCTGTACTGTTCATCATCCGCCCAGAGGCAATCCACCACCACACACACTAGAGTAGGGTATTACACCACAACGGTGGCCCGAACTTGTATAAACCTCGTGTCCCTCGTGTTGTTCATTGTGTAGCTTAGATCCTCGGCGAGGCGCTGGGACGTGGAACGGTAGGAAGTAGATCTTCGTGCGCACCCCACAGTTCAAACCTTAAGGGTTTTGCCGGAACCCGATATCCGAAATTTGGCGCGCCAGGTAGAGCTAGGCGCCGGAGCTCTCCCTTCCGTCGACCCGCTCTCCATCAACATCGCGCTTCGTCCTCATGGTGGACAACGCGCCGCCCGCTCCGGCTGCCGATGCCAGCACTGGGGCCAGGGGGCTCCGAGCCTTGGCCCCCGGTTTGCGGCAGGTGCAGTGGCCGCACAAGTTCAAGCCAGAGATGCCGCCGCGCTACAACGGTGTGATGGATCCGCTGGCTTTCCTGCTGGCATACGAGGAGGCCGTCCTTGAGGCCGGGGGCGATGACAGGGTCATGGTTAGCTGGTTTCCCATGGCTCTCACCGGCGTTCCGCGCATTTGGCTGCTCCACTTGCCAACGGCTTCTGTGGCCTCTTGGGAGGAGCTGTGCGGCATCTTCCTCGGCCATTACGCTGCGCCGGCGCCCCCGGTCGTCACAGCTCTCCTGGGCGGCTCGCAGGCGCCACCCTCGGGCCGCCACATCAAGCCATTCGTCCACCAGATCGGTGCCGCCCTCACGCGGCATGGAGCTCCTCTGGGTTGGGCGGCACCCAAGGCTGACTTGACTTTCAGCTTGGACGACCACCCCCCCAACACCGCCTGCTCGGGCGCGCTCTCGATGCTTTGCACGCCCACCATCTGCCAGGTGTCCGTCACCAAGACCCTCATCGACGGAGGTGCCGGCCTCAACGTGCTCTCGGTGGAGGCCTTCAGCCTCCTCCATGTGCCACTGGAACAACTCCGACCCAGCAAGCCCTTCTCGGGCGTCAGAGGCAGTTCCTCCGGCTCCCTGGGGCAGATCCACCTTCCGGTGACCTTTGGCACCCACGACAACTTCTGCATGGAGCTGGTCAACTTCGACATCGCCCACATCCGCCTCCAATACAATGCCATCCTTGGCTACCCTGCCTTGGCCTAGTTCATGGCAGCAACTCACCCGGCCTACAACCTCATGAAGATGCCTGGGAGTACCGGCGTCCTCACCATAGCTAGAGATACAAAAGATGCTCTGCAGGTGCTCAAGCTCGCCCTCAAGACAGCCGCAGCGGGGCAGCCTGCCAGCGCCGACACCCCCATGGCCAAGGGGGCTGCGCCAACCAAGAAGAAGCAGCTGTTCACCCAAGACAAGGCGGAGACTAAGCAGGTACCAGTTGATGAGGACGGATCCTCCGGTGCCACCTTCACCATAGGCGCAAATCTCGACCTCGACCAGGAGGAGGCTCTGGTGAAATTCTGGTGCGCAAACAAGGAGGTGTTCATGTGGGAACCCAAGCATCTAGCGGGTGTCCCAAGGCAGGGGATCGAGCATCACCTGAATGTGTGCCCCAATGTGCGTCCCGTGCAGCAGAAAGCAAGGCGGCAGTCCACCGAGAAGCAGGCCTTCATCGTCCAAGAAACCCGCATGCTGGAAGCTGCAGGTGTCATTCACGAGGTTCGCTACCCCGAGTGGCTGGCAAACCCCGTTGTTGTACCAAAGAAGGGAGGAAAGGAGTGCATGTGCGTCGACTTCACTAACCTCAATAAGGCTGCCCTCAAGATCCATTCCCACTCCCCCGCATCGACCAAATTGTCGACTCCACCGCTGAGTGAGATCTGTTGTGCTTCCTGGATGCCTTTTCGAGCTATCACCAAATCAACATGGCGATAGAAGACGTGGAGAAGACGGCCTTCCTGACCCCGTGTGGGGTGTACTTTTAAACCTGCATGCTGTTCAGGTTGCGCAACGCGGGCACAACTTTGCAGCGACTGATGTATATCACCTTGGGTCGACAGCTCGGGAGAAACGCCGAGGCCTACGTCGATGACATTGTGGTGAAGTCTCGGGAGGCGAAGACCCTGATACAGGACCTAGAAGAAACCTTCGCGAGACTTCATGAAGTGGACCTGCGGCTCAACCCGGAGAAGTGCGTGTTTGGTGTTCCCTCTGGCAAACTTCTGGGCTTTATCGTGTCCCACAGGGGGATCGAGGCCAACCCAGAGAAGGTCAAGGCAATCCAAGACATGAGTCCGCCGCAAACCCTCAGGGAAATGTAGAAGCTCGCCGGATGCGTAACTGCGTTAGGGTGCTTCATCTCCAAGCTGGGGGAGCGTGCCCTGCTCTTCTTCAAGCTGATGACGAAAAAGGGGCCGTTCGAATGGACACAAGATGCCGATGAAGCGTTCCAAGATCTCAAGAAGTACCTGACCCGCCCTCCAATGATGGTGGTGACACACTCTCAGGAGCCCCTAGTGCTCTACCTCACCGCCACGCCCTACTCCGCCAGCACAGCTCTGGTGGTGGTCCGGGAAGAGTGCCAAGCCAAGGCCGCATCACGACCGACCGTGGCCCCAACTGCGGCAGCACCAGACCGAGAAAGACTCGCGAGACCACGGACTCGGCAAATGGGGACCCGCCTCAGTAGGAAGACACCCCCGGGGCTGAAGGGGCCTCACCAAGCAGCCAGGAGCTGGGGGCTTCGGCGTCTCAGGAGGCACTCAACTCTCCGGAGGGCACGGGCTCCATCGGCGCACGCACGCTCGTCAAGCATCCTGTGTATTTCGTCAGCACGGTGCTGCATGATGCAATGGCACGATACCCCATGCCTTAGAAGCTCTTGCTCGCACTATTGGTGGCCTCGCGTAAGTTGCGACATTACTTCCAAGGTCACCGCATCAAGGTCGTCTCAGCCTACCTATTGGAGAGGGTACTCAGGAGTCCCAACTCCGCTGGAAGGGTCGCTGAATGGAACATCGAGCTGCAAGCATTTCAGTTGGAATTAAGCATGAACAGGGTCGTCAAAGGAGCCGCACTTGCAGATTTTGTGGCAGAATGGACAGAGGCGGCAGGGCTTGAGGCAGGCGAAGATCGGTCACTTTCCCCAGGAAGCGAGGCACCAGACGGCTGGGTCATGTACTTCGATGGAGCATTCTCACGACATGGCGCGGGGGCTGGCGCAGTTCTTATGTCCCCCACTCAGGACAAGCTCTATTACACCGTGCAGCTCTGTTTCTAGCAGGGCGAGAAGGTTTCCAACAATATAGAAGAATACGAGGGCCTCATTGCAGGCTTATAGGCCGCAGCCGCTCTGGGGCTAAAGCGCCTCGTCATCAAGGGCGACTCACAGCTCCTCATGAACTTCTCCAACAAAGTGTACGAACCCAAGGACGAGCACATGGAAGCGTATCTCACAGAGGTACGCAAGATGGAAAAGCAATTTTGGGGGCTGGAGTGGCAGCATATGCCCCGCGGAACCAACCAAGAGGCCGATGACATCGCCAGGAGGGCATCGAGGCGGCTGCCTCAGGAGCTTGGTGTTTTCGAGGAACGGCTCTTCAAGCCCTCGGCAGCACCGATGCCGTCCAGCACAGTGCAACCCTGGGAAGAGCTCCCTCAACCACCAGCCACAGGAGCCCCAGCCTGTGGCCCAACATCGGGAGCATGCTTTCTCCTGGCGTTGGATGCCTAGGAGGGATGCTGGACTACGGAATTCAAGGACTACCTGATGCAAGGGACTCTACTAGAGAAGGAGGAGGACGTGGAATGCGTAGCCCGGTAGGCCACGACCTACTGCATCCAAGACGGGGAGCTCTATCGGAAGCGGCCAAACGATGTTTTTCTATGTTGCATCTCCAGAGAACAGGGGAAGGAGTTACTAGCTGGCATACACGATGGAGACTGTGGACACCACTCGTCATCACGGACCCTCGTTGGCAAGGCGTTTTGCAGTGGGTTTTACTGGCCTACGACACCCAACGACGCAATCAAGTTGGTGAAGGCTTGCGAAGCCTGCCAATTCCACGCCAAGTAGATTCATTAGCTAGCCCAGGGCCTGCAGACCATCCCACTCTCATGGCCATTCGTGGTCTGGGGGCTGGATATCCTGGGCCCATTTCCTCAAGCGCCTGGGGGCTACCGCTACCTCTACATCGCCATCGACAAGTTTACCAAGTGGGCGGATGTAGAAACCATCCGCACCATCCCCGCTGGTTCTGCAGTCAAGTTCATCAAGGGCCTCGTGAGCCGATTCAAGGTGCCTAATCGCATCAGCACCGACAACGGTTCGCAGTTCACCAGAAATCTCTTCAAAACATATTGTGCTAACCTTGGAACGCAGATATGCTACGCTTCGGTGGCACGCTCTCGGAGCAACGGCCAGGCTAAACGTGCCAACGCAGAGGTCCTGAAAGGCCTCAAAACCAGGACCTTCAAGAAGAAGCTGGAGGCCTGCGGCAGGGGCTGGTACGATGAGCTCCAGTCTGTGATGTGGTCCATCCGCACTACCGCCACCAAGTCGACTGTTGAGACCCCGTTCTTCCTCGTCTATGGAGCAGAGGCGGTCCTCCCTCGTGAGGTCAGGCGTCGCTCCGCGCGGGTCCTAGAGTTTGATGAAGCACAGCAGGACGCCATGTGGGGGATGGACCTCGTGCGGGGGGGGGGAACACCGTCGGGAGGCCACGCTATGAGCAGCAAGATACCAGCAGGCGCTGCGGTGGTACCACTGCCGCAACATCCGCCTCAGGACTCTTGAGGTAGGTGACCTCATGCTCAGGTGGGTGCTCTCCAGGGAAGGGCCGCACAAGCTCTCGCCCATGTGGGAGGGCCTGTTCAAGTTTGTTCATGTTTCCAGACCTGGCGCCGCGCGCTTGGAGACCCAGGAAGGGGTGCCCATCCCGAACGCGTGGAACATTCAGCACCTCTGAAGGTTCTACCCATGAAGTAACGCCTAGAGCCTATAAAGAAGGCCCGGTGCCTATAAAGAAGGACCGGTGCCTGTGAAGAAGGGCCCAGTGCCTATAAAGAAGGCCTAGCGCCTGTGAAGCTCGCCGCCCCAAGAAAGGCCCAGTGCCTGTGAAGAAGGCCCGGCGCCTGTGAAGCTTGCAGCCCGTGACACTCTCACGTAATAATGAGTTGGGGCTGTACATGCCCCGGAGTCTCCGGAGTGCTGCCCTTGGCCCTCGGAGGCTCCCGCCCACGCCTAGTGGCAGCACTTAGCTCTGCGCTGGTGAGAAGATGTCGAAGACTAGACTAGGTGCCGGGCGCGGCTTTTCATTTGCTTTCCGCAGTTGGCTTGTTCTCCCTCATTTGAACTTTTATTGGAGTTGCTTCCAGTGTTGTTTGCCATTCCCTGCCCCTGTTCTCTGTCTCTAGCTTTCGCTCGGATCGTTCTCTTTCTCGCAAGCCTCGTGAGGGGGCTACACGGGTGCCCTCTTGAGTGTTTTCTCTCCTGATTTCGTGAGGCTCCCTCGCTCAAGTTCGTAGTGGGAGCAACCCTCCCGGTCCGTGCCCCACGGGCATCACGACGCAAAACGCAGGACCTAAGCTGGTCACCCTCGCAACAAAGGTTCAAAAGCTATTCTCCCGCCTGATTTTTGCAGACCTTAAGTCGCCCGGCGAGGCCTTAGGCAAGTACCTCACGAGGTGGAAACTGCAGCGAACCTCCCAAGCTAAGTTGTTCCTACACGCAAGCATATAGCCGCAACACCATAACACAGCACGAGAACGATAAAAATAGCATGACATTTAGGGATGATAGTCTTGCACGCCCCCCGCGGGGGTCCATACTTCTCTCTCTCAATGCAGAAAAAGGAGAAAAACAAAATAAATGCGGCAAGCCCCGCAATGGCTCGCGAGGGGGGATCCGCACCGCCCTCCCAGACTCAATCAGACTCCTCGAGCTTCACCGAGGCACAACGGCAGGACGACCCGCTACCACCCTCGAAGCGGGCGCGGCAACGTGGTGGCTGATCACGGCCACCGCTGGAGGAGCTGCCACCAGAGGAAGAGCCGCTGAAGCTCGATGAGCTACGGACGCCGCCTGGGGCGGGCTCGCCTTCGCCCTCGTCACGGTCGTCGCCAAGGCCAAGCACCTCTTCGCCGTCATCATCTTTAGGGTAGCACCCAACACGGCGGCCATCTTCTCCGAACACCCTCACGTAGAGGGTCACGTCACCATCAAACTTGAAGTGGCTGGTGCACGGCCGGCCCAGGCCACTCGCGCGGGCAAACGTCTGCCCGCCGTGGGCCAGGGCCACGTTCCCGGTGACGGAGATCTCCACCGCGACCCAGGAGGCCCTGCTGCAGCAGCCGTCCGCTTGGAGCCAGAGCCTGCCAGGGGCATCGGCCGGTAGTTCACCGGCGAAGAAGCGGGGGAGCCGGAGCCAGTTGCCGCCCGGATCGTACGACCACACGACAAACTCCGGCAGCACCTCTTCCGAGTGATAGCGTGGCCAGGGAGGCCACGCGGCCACGGCGCTCCTTCCCCCGCCAACCGGGCAGCCATCACCGCATGAAGGACCACCGCCGCAACCACGGGTAGCTGCTGTAGGTGTCGTGGTGTGCTTGCGGGGAAGACCTCGACCGTGTTTGGGTGGAGGGGAGCCAGGCCCTTCCTGGCGAGCCTTCCCCTTTTTCGCGGCCGAAAACCTCTTCATGGGCGCCATGGGACACGGCGAGCAACTGGAGCAAGGAGGAAGGAGAAGCAGGCGGGGGGAAGTGAGATGTGCAGCGGGGTGCCTGCGCCCCCCCCCCCCCCCACATTTATAACCCAAGGGAGGCCAACCATCGGCCTCCACGATCATAGGTAATCATGAATCTTTTTTGCATGCAGGAGGGACTCGTCAAATCGGGCAGTTGCCGAGGCAGTGTGGGGAAGCGGAGACGCCCATGTCCAATCAACCGCCACTCGGCGACCAAGGCCGCAGGCTGTTGGGGCCCTCGGCGCTCCGCACTTGCCCTTTGGCTTCGCTGCTAAGCCAAGTCCGAGCGCACCTTGGGCCCGGGGGCTACTGTTGGCATTCTGGGAACGTGGGTCCCCAGACATGCCTGCCTGCAGCCTGCGGCGTGGCTCAAGCAGTGGCCCAGTACGGCCCGTCTTCATCAACCCAAGATCAAGATCCTCGCGAGGGGCCAAGCCTTGCGGGGCGGACGACGCAAGGCTTCCTCAGGGGCGGCCTCACCAGGCAGGCTCACGAGGAGGCGGAGAGATCAAGGCAGGGGTACCTCATGAGGTGCTCGTGACGCAAGCCATGACGATCGAGACTAGGTGGGCGCAAGGCGGGCGCCAACCGGTGCAGCGTCCTCGTTTCCTGTTTGGTACAAAGGGGGCAAGTGCAGGCATGGAGTACCGAGGCATCAAGCAAAGGTTACCATATCGGTGCAACGATACCAAGACCAGCAGAGCGGCAGGACGGAAGTCACGGTGGAGCCCAAGACGTCGTCATTGCCAGTGCCTTTGGTAGTCGAAGAACAACTTTAGTCAGGATAGCTTGTACTAGTTGTTCCCCTTCAAAATGGCCGTTGTTGGCTCCCTTCTCGCTCAATATTTGGGAAGAGGACCAGGGCCTCTATATATAGAGATAGCCACCACAATAGGAAGGGCATCTCATTGGGGGACGATCGAATCCATCCCAAGTAGAACACTGCGCCAGCTCAAGAACTCCCCTCGCGAGGCTGTTCTTCCTCTGTACTTTTCATCATCAGCCCAGAGGCAATCCACCACCACACACACTAGAGTAGGGTATTACACCACAACGGTGGCCCGAACTAGTATAAACCTCGTGTCCCTTGTGTTGTTCAACATGTAGCTTAGATCCTCGGCAAGGCGTTGGGACGTGGATCGGTAGGAAGTAGATCTTCATGCGCACCCCAGAGTTCGAACCTTAAGGGTTTTCCCGGAACCCAATATCCGACAATAGGTAGGTCTTCAACTGTTGCAAAGCTGCATCTGCTTCAGGGGTCGACTTCATGGGGCCTGCCTTCTTCAAAATCTTGAAGAACGGCAAGGCACGCTTGGCAGAACTGGAGATGAATCTATTTAGCGTGGCAACACATCCCGTCAGGCGTCTCACATCTTTGACCGTCCTTGGCGCTTGGATCCGCTCAATGGCCTTTATCTTGTCGGGATTGGCTTCAATCCCCTTGTAGGACACAAAGTACCCAAGCAGCTTGCCGGAGGGGACGCCAAACGCGCACATCTCTGGGTTTAGCTTCAAGTTGATCTTGCGTAGATTTTCAAACGTCTCCTCCAAATCCTAAATGAGAGTTGCTCTGTCCTTGGTTTTGACCACAATGTCATCCATATAAGCCTCAATGTTTCTGTGCAGCTGAGGTTCAAAACCAATCTAGACTGCCCTTGCAAAGGTGGACCCGACACTCTTTAATCTGAACGGCATGCGGCAAAGCAGTATGTACCACATGGAGTGATGAATGATGTCTTCTCCTCGTCTTCTTTAGACATGAAGATCTGGTGGTACCCAGAATAGCCGTCCAGAAATGAGAGCAAATCACAACCTAAGGTGGAATCCACTATCTGATCAATACGCGGCAAGGGGAACAGGTCCTTTGGGTAGGCCTTGAGGAGGTCTGTGAAGTCAATGCACAACCTCTACTTCCCATTTTCCTTTCGGACTACCACTGGGTTTGCTAGCCAAGTGGGATGTAGCACTCCTCTGACCAAACCAGCTGCCTCAAACTTCTTGATCTCTTCTGTAATAAATTGTTGCCTCTCCAAGGCCTGCTTCCGGACTTTTTGTTTAACAGGTCTGGCGTGTGGGCAGACAGCAAGGTGGTGCTTGATTACCTCCCTGGGAACACCGGGGATATCAGATGGTCGCCAAGGAAACACATCGATATTCGCTCGCAGGAAGGCAACGAGCGTGCTTTCCTATTTGTCATCGAGGGTGGCACTGATTGTTAAAGTACCATCAATGCCAGCCAGCCCTGCCGAGACCTTTTTCACTTGTGGAGCAGCAACCTTGGATTTCTTGCTGTTGGAACACTTCGGCACGTCGTCAACAGGTAACATGCACTCGGAGGGGGCACACTTCCCGGACTCTTTTTCGAAGGTCCTACAATCATGTTTCTTTCCTTTGTTTCCCTTGGCGGGAACTATTGTTGTCACTGCCTCTGCCGCGACCGCGTCCCGGTACATCTTGTCCACACAAATGATAGCATCTTTCTCATCTGACGGGATGGTGAGGACTCCAAGTGGCCCAGACATCTTCAGGTTATTGTAAGCATAGTGGGATGCCGCCATGAATTTAGCCAAGGCCAGGCATCCAAGAATCCCATTGTATGATAGGGGGAGATCAACTATGTCAGACACAATCTTCTAAGTGTGGTAGTTAAGCTCTCCCCCAAATGTTACTTGCAACGTAATCTTCCCTTTAGGATGACCCCTGCCGGGGGTTAACTCCTTGAAATGTGCCTGTAACCTCTAGTTCTTCCTCTGCTATCTGAAGCTTGCTGATAACTGCTGGGAAAATCAGATTCAGTCCGGCCCCACCATCCACCAACATCTTCGTGACCTTGAGGTTGCGAATTGTTGGAGAAACCAATAAGGGCAGGCATCCTACTGCAGTGGTACGGCTAGGATGGTCCTCTTCGTCAAAGATGATAGGTGTACGGGACCATTTGAGCGGCTTCTAGGCCTCCGGTGCTGGTTCCACGACATTGACTTCTCGTGCCCACCGCTTGAGTTGGCGGTGGGAGGTGTGCAAAGATGCACCCCCGTCAATGCACAGGGCGTCTGTCGCCTTCTAAAACTCTTGCTCACTAGTCTCCTCCTCATCCCCTTTCTCACTCTCATCATCACAGACTTCCTTCTACTGATCCCTGGCAGGTTTTCCTTTATTCCAAAAGGGCTTGCCAGGGCAATTTGCTCCATCGCCTCGGCCCTTACCACCAGCGACATTCTGACCATTTTCCTTGTCATGCTTCTCATATTCTGCTCTCTGTCTCTTGACCAACTGCTCAACCTGGTAGCACTCCTGAAGGTCGTGGCCTTTGGTCCGGTGGATCTTGCAGTACGACACGTTGCCCTTCCCGGCCTTCTCGGCAACTGCAGCTTCCCGACAATCGGCGGACACGGCAACCTCCTTGCCAAGGGCCTCAACCTTGGTGATCTTGCCAGTACTTGGGGTGCCCGACCCTTCAATAGTCAATACTTCCTTATCCCTTCATTTCTTACCGCGCTTCTTAGCCTTGTTCTGACTGGTGGACTCATCATTATCCTCTGAATCAACATCAATGCAATCTTCCTCTCCGGCCAACTTCCTCCTTCCTCCATCCATGCACACTTATCCACTAGAGTGTACAGCTCCTTCATAGTCTTGGGTAACATATGTTGATGTTAGAACAGATCCGGCGGTTGTGCACATTGGACTGGAAGGCAGCTTTCACGGCTACCAGATGGATATTTGGAATATTTCTATGAACTTTGATGAATCTCTGTAAATACCTACGGAGGGTTTGTCCTTCCTTCTGCTGGAGAAGTTGTAGATCACTAGGACGGCCCGGCTCCTGGTGGCCACCGGTGAAAGCGCCGATGAACTCGTGGCACAAGTCTTCCCACAGCGAAATGGAGTTCTCTGGCAGGTGCATCAGCCAAGACCTCACATTGGACTTGAGGGCCAATGGGAAGTAGTTGGTGAAAACCTTATCATCTCTTCCCCCGGCAGCCTGAGCATCGATTGTGTAGATGCTCATGAACTATGTCGGGTTCAGCCTCCCATCGTACTTCTCAAGTATCTCTGGTTTGTACATGAGAACGGACGGCCAACAAACTTGTCGCAGCTCACGGGTGAAGGCAGGGCATCCAACCTTGAAGGGAAGGGGCCCGTCGGCACCAAGAGCGGGCTCGTCAATGTTGGGGCCATCGCTCCCGTCAGCTTGGAGGAGGTTGTCGCAACGTTGCTCAATGATGCACATGTCTCCTCTTCGCCTATCTTCCAGGGTTCGCTGTTGGCCTGGACGTGCTCGAGGATCATAAGAGGCCATCGATATGTCATCGAGGTCTTGATTTGGCCACGCCCATCCTGGCTGCCGTGGCGGGGGTTGCACCATGGGGACGGCTCCCTCCATATGGGAGGTCACGGCGAAACCGAGCAGACTTTCAATGGTGGCACGCCATTCGTCCATCTACTCGGCCGCTGGTGTAAACCTCAGCATCAACCGAGCCCACGCCATGGCCTCCGAGGTTGTGCTTGGCATAGGTGATGATGAAGTCGATTGCGCTGTTGCTCGGCTTCTGATGGAGCCAGCAGTGGCAGCACTCCGCCCTCGCTGTTCCGGTGCGACCACCTAGGTGGCAGGGTGGTGAGGAGGAGGCGCTCGAGGACCATTAACTTCGTTGGGAGCATCAGCTTGATCGACCCGCCCTGGGGAGAGCGCACGCACAGCGGTCATTCCTGCAGCAAGGATGGCCGGAGGGCCGTGGCTCGCCCCAGCTGAGCGCCATTACTATGGCTGTGCCCATCAGCGAGCGGAGTGCAGCCATCGAGGTGTTGCTGATGTCGTTCTCCTCCGGCATCTTCTGCTCCCGCGTCGGCCGCGAAGGGGATGGTGGTGGTGCCGTGTGCACCGACCACATCCCCAGCAGCGTTCGTGTCCTCGCGAGTCTCCGCATCCCCTGCAGCATTGGAGTCCGCGGGCAGCGGAGCCTTCGAGGTGGATGGATGAGCCGAAGAAGCTGATTTTTTTCTTGGGCGCCATGGTCGATGGTGCCGTCGAAGATGCAGATGGCGATGAAGTTGATGCGCTGCTCATGTCTTCAGGTTCGCGCAAGCGTGCCTCGACCTGGCGCGCCAAAGATGTCGCGGGAAACCACGACCACCTATGGGACCAGGACGGCCCCTTGCTGGTTCGGCAGGGGGAGGCGTGTTGCACAAAGAGAAGACCAGCATAGGGCAGCGGAGCAGAGATAACACGGGCAGCTTTACCTAGGTTCGGGCCGCTGTGAGGCGTGAAACCCTACTCCTGCTTTGTTGGAGTGATGGTGGAAAGGTGGTGGTGGTGCGTAGTACACTTGCCCGGCAGGTGTTGCTTCGGGGCGACAGCGACTACGCGCGCGTGGGGGTGCGAGAGTTCTGGCTTTCCAACCTCGCCCACCAAACCCCTTCTCTGGTTGCCATGGGCCTCCTTTCATAGGTTAAGGGGTCACCACAGTGGCAATTTAGTCATTAGACACTGATATGATAGCAAATAGTGCTATCATACCTAACTCTGTAGGCTGCACCGCTTAGTGTCACGTCATTGGTTGCCCAACAAGGCATGCCGGGCTAATTCGCTAGCTCCACACCTGCTCGCTTGACACGTCATTGGACGGGTGTCGTCTGTAGGTCTCCCTGGTAGGAAGTGGCTGCCATGTGGCCAATGGCTGCTCCTTAATCACTCCGCGGCTTAACACCGCACTGATCAACAACGTGGGTCGTGGTGGAGTAGTTGGTGAGGTAATCTGGTCTCTGTGAGCCCCAGCAGGCCCTGCCGGGATGCCTTAGTCATCTCCTTCTGGGGGTGGCCTCGCCCCTTGCCAGGCTCGCCTGCCCGGCAAGGGAGGCTTCTCTCTTGATAATATCTTTGAATCTCTTGGTCTCTTGTTTACCTTGCTCTGATGTTTCAATCTTGATCTTGTGCCTGTGCACAGTCACGGCAACAGGCCGTGGGTCTGTTGCACCGACAGTGTGCGATGCATTAGTCGCAACCGGTGGTGTAAAAAAACCGTCAAAAAAGTTGCCAAACAATATTCTTACGTTGTGCTATCTCTGTTGAAATGTAGAATAAAAACCAATTGTAACATATCGTTGAAGATATATATAGTTTATGAGCATCAACATTAAACTAAGACTTTTTTACCAGCGTTTTGTGCACACAATTGGTCTTGTTCAATGTGTGCACCATAGGTCTAATAAATCCCATCCAAAATCCAGCGTTCTTACATTGTGCTATCTCTGTCAGATTATCAACAAAGTTTATGACATGCTTCAAGTCCTTCTGGTGAGATTTGGTATGCTTAGTAACATACAGATCGTTCACTATGCATCCAACATATCCTTCTTAAAAGGTGGAAAGGTATTATTTATTCAGAACATGGCAGAAGAATATGTAGTGCGCATAAATTGGAAAATAGAATTTGTAACTGCCAAGGAACGGAGTCAGAAAATGAAATCACAATTGGTTGCTTAAATAGTGATCAATTAGTCAGAACAAATACCCCGATGTTGCTAAGTAATATGACAGGATGGAGAAAGTTGAAATGACACTAACCTCGATCAGACTTTGATCGGCTGATGACATTGGGGAAGTAAACATCCATGTTAATTAGACCAGGTTGTGGTGCACACACTAGAATTTTATTTCCAGCTTTCAGTTCATAACACTTAGACATTTTTCTCCAAAGGTCCGCATTAAAATAGGAGTAACCATCTTTATCAATTTTTACGCTAACCATCATTGTAAATCCATGCTGCATTGTCAATATGACATCATGGGAGTCATTAACAAAGTAAAGCCCAAGATTTCTTTCTACTCCTGTTCTTGCAAATCAAGGGATGTACTGCTTGAAATGGAAATTAAGATCGTAAATTAGATATATTGAAATAATAGAGCAAGATGCAAATGTGGGAGTAACTGATAGAACAGAATAATATATAGATGAAAGCAAAGTACAAAAATATAGAATTAAAAATAGATAATGTAACAAAGATTTGATGCAAATATATAGATAATGTAGCAACAGACGGTATATGTTCACAAATTTAGGCCATGCCGACCGTGGTAGGTTGAGATTGAACATACCGAGTGCTCCCTGAAGTCATCCGGAATGGTGAGATAGAAGTTCGTTTCCTACTAGCCGCGACCACACTTGCCCGATTTGTGCTCGCACTGTATACAAATGAATGAACACCCACGAATCAGCTAGAACAAAAATGATTCCTCGGTGATTTCCGCGGGTTGATTAACAACGACAGACGGACTATGATAAGAGATGAGTGAATATTTCACTAAGTTGATTACCTTCTCCATGATAAAAATCCCCGACCCAATCCCGCAGAAAACCCTAGTCAACCAGAGTCTAGAATGTCGGTACAGATAAGCGGCGGAAAGCGATAGGGGCGAAATCCCATGCCGTTTGGAGCGCGACCTATGCTCACCGAGAACAGCTGTCGAGCTTAGGGTGGCAGCCGCAATAGAAGTTGATGAGGTGCAGAGTTGCAAAGGAGTCCGCGGCGAGTGGGTGGGGATGAAGTGGGCGAGGGTTTTCTTTTTCCTTTTGCATGTGTGAGTGAACACACACGGTTCGCATAGGTGATGGGGATGAATCATGTGCGATAGTAAATCACCGAGATTGAATGGGAATCCAAATTTCCTTTGTCCTTCGTCCATGAGTTTTTTTTCTACGATGAACATAAACCCTTCTAATCGCCGTGTTCAAATTTGGCACTTTTCTGGGTTCATTTACAATATTTAGGGGATTATGTGCATTTTGCGGGCATTAATGCACATAATTCATATTCAAACAATTGGTGCTTGAGAAGGTGCACAAGAAAGGTGTGGAAAAACCATACTCGTGGTATTTAGTAAATTCTCAAGCCTTTTACAAGGAATGGGCAGAGATTTCAAGGGGATGCGTGGCAATAGTCAACCACACAAACGCGTCATTTACTGGGTTATCAACTATAAAACAATGAAATATGTGCATGAAAAACATGACTCCTGGCATGGTGCCATGGTATGGCCTCACCTTGCCATGGTTAAAAGCTGAGAAGGTTTGATTTATGTCTTCATGCATGCCCTTCATAAATCGAACCATCAACGAGGAAGTTCCATGCTTTCGAGAGGGAAGACACCAAGATTGAAGGGGAATCCAAATTTCCGTTCTAGTTTGTCATTCAGTTTTTTCCAACAATCAGCATACCATCTCAAATGCAACGTGTTCAAATTTGACATTTTTCTAGGCACATTTACCATATTTAGGGGATTATGTGCATTTTCTAGGCATTAACTATGCACATAATTCAAATTCGAACAATCGGTGCAGGAAAAGGTGCATAAGAACGGTCTGGAAAACCATGCTCGTGCTATTTAGTACATTCTCATGCCTTTTACAAGGAATGGGCAGATATTCAAGGAAATGTGTGGCTATAGTCAACCATAAACCGTCATCACTGGGTTAACAACTATAAAAAAATGAAATACATGCTTGCAAAACATGACGCCTGGTGTGGTGCCATGGTATGGCCTCACCATTCCCTGGTAAAAATTTGAGAATGTTTACCTTATGCCGTCATGCACGCCTTTCATAAATCAAACCATCACCAAGGAAGTTTCACGGTTTTGAGGGGGAAATCACCAAGATTGAAGGGGGATCTAAATTTCCTGCAAATCACCGTGTTCAAATTTGGCACTTTTCTGGGTCCATTTACCATATTTAGGGTATTATGTGCATTTCCTAGGCATTAATGCACATAATTCAAGTTTAAACAATCGGTGCATGGAAGGGTGCACAAGAACGGCCTGGAAAACCATGCTCGTGCCATTTAGTAAATTATCATGCCTTTTACAAGGAATGGACATATATTTTGATAAAATGTGTGGCAATAGTCAACCACAAACATTTGTTTATTGGGTTTTAACTATAGGAAAAATGAAATAAATGCTTGAAAAACATGACGCCTGGCATGGTGCCATGGTATGACCTCACCATGGCTTGGTAAAAATTTGAGTAGGCTTGGCTTATGGCATCATGCACACCCTTCATAAATCGAACCATCACCGAGGAAGTTTGTAGGACCTTGAAGTATGTCTAGAGGGAGGGTGATTAGACTACTTGACCAATTAGAAACTTAACCTTTTCCCAATTTTAGAGTTTGGCAGATTTTAGCTATCTTAGGACAAGTCAAGCAATCATCACAAAAATCAAGCAAGCATGCAAAGAGTATACAGGCAGCGGAAATTAAAGCATGCAACTTGCAAGAAATTAAAGGGAAGGGTTTGGAGGATTCAAATGCAATTGGAGACACGGATGTTTTTGGCGTGGTTAGGATAGGTGGTGCTATCGTACATCCACATTGATGGAGACTTCAACCCACGAAGGGTAACGGTTGCACGAGTCCACGGAGGGCTCCATCCATGAAGGGTCCACGAAGAAGCAACCTTGTCTATCCCACCATGGCCGTCGCCCATGAAGGACTTGCCTCACTAGCGGTAGATCTTCACGAAGTAGGCGATCTCCTTGCCCTTACAAACTCCTTGGTTCAACTCCACAGTCTTGTCGGAGGCTCCCAAGTGACACCTAGCCAATCAAGGAGACACCACTCTCCAAGAAGTAACAAATGGTGCGTTGATGATGAACTCCTTGCTCTTGTGCTTCAAATGATAGTCTCCCCAACACTCAACTCTCTCTCATAGGATTTGGATCTGGTGGAAAGAAGATTTGAGTGGAAAGCAACTTGGGGAAGGCTGGAGATCAAGATTCATATGGTAGGAATGGAATATCTTGGCCTCAACACATGAGTAGGTAGTTCTCTCTCTGAAATGGTAAGTTGGAAGTGTAGGTTTGTTCTGATGGCTCTCTCCACGAATGAAGAGGAGGTGGAGGGGTGTATATAGCCTCCACACAAAATCTAACCATTACACACAATTTACCAACCTCGGTGGGACCGATTCAACAGACTCAGTCGGACCGATTTAGTAAACCTAGTGACCGTTTGGATTTTCGGTGGGACCGATATGCAACTTGGTAAGACCGATTTGGGTAGGGTTAGGGCATAACATAATCTCGGCAAGACCGATCACACAAACTCGGTGAGACCGATTTTGGTAATAAGCTTTCCAGAGAGTTGGTCAGATAAACTCGGTGGGACCGATTTGCTCTTTTCGGTGAGACCGAAATGTTACAAAAGGGAAATAGAGAGTTTACATTGCAATCTCGGTGGGACCGATCGCTCACTTCGGTTGTACCGAAACGTTACGAAGGGGAACAGAGAGATTACAATCCCATCTCGGTGAGACCGAGATCCCTATCGGTAGGACCGATTTGCCTAGGGTTTGTGGTAGTGGCTATGACATTAGAACTCGGTGGCGTCGGATAGAAAGAACCGGTGTGACCGATTTTGGCTTTAGGTTTAGGTCATTTGTGGATGTGAGAAAGTAGTTGAGGGTTTTTGGAGCATATCACCAAACACATGAAACAAGGGGCTCATTAAGCAACACCTCATCCCTCCTTGATAGTATTGGCTTTTCCTATAGACTCAATGTGATCTTGGATCACTAAAATGTAAAATGAAGAGTCTTGAGGTTTTGAGCTTGAGCCAATCCTTTGTCATTAGTATTTTGAGGGATCCACTTTCATCATCCATGCCATGCCATTCATTGAGCTTTCCTGAAATAATAGTCTAGGAATAGCATTAGCTCAATGAGCTATATGTTGTTATGAATTACCAAAACCACCTAGGGATAGTTGCACTTTCAATCTCCCCCTTTTTGGTAATTGATGACAACATATAGATCAGAGCTTCGACAAATGATAATAAGATTGAAAAACATCGTCGCTTTGAGAAGTATGTGATAAGCAAGAGCTCCCCCTAAATTTGTACATAGTTTAGGATTTGCTTTGGACTTCAAATGCACAAGGAATTAGGCTCATGGGTTACTCTTCCATGTCACATACATCTTGGTGGAGCGCTCAAAATGATAAAGATTGAATACATGCACTCATCACCAAGCAAAGTAAATGATCACATATGGATAGGTAAGATAATATCATCAAACATGCATAAGTTTAGCTTATGATCAAACACATGATCATCAATGTCTCACAAAAACAGCATAGTATCTCAAGCAATCAAAAGCAAACAAAGTTTAACCACCAAAGCAAGAGAGAACAAAAGCAATACACTCTCTCTCTCTCTCTCTCGAAGCTTATGATCTATACATTTTTCTCCCCCTTTGGCAACAAGTTACAAAAAAGTTCATAGAAAATGCATAGTGCTAGATCGACTCTCAGGCTTGATCTTCAGGTGGTGGTGTAGAGATGGCTCCTTGGACGAAGGCTTCAGTTGAAGTGGATGGAGCTGGAGGAGTTGGTGCTGGAGCTGGTTGCACTGGAGCTGTAGGAGCTGTAGCTGGTGCAGATGATGTGGCTCTGGTGTCTGTCATAGACACTGCAGCTGACCTCTGAGCTCTAAGCACTCTTGCAAATACATTAGTGGTAGTCTTGCCCTTCCTCTCCTGCATGTCATCCTGTAGCTACTCCACAACTGACTGAATCTCAGTTACTTTGACATCTAGATCATAGAATTTTTGTTCCATGATTCTTTCCAAGCTCTCCTGATTTTTGAGTGAGGGTGACCAATCCCTTCTCAATCCTCAGTGTTGATGCTATCAAGTAACCAAGCTGCTCCTGCTTGTTCTTCAAAAAGTACTCAGATGCCTCCTCTTGAGTTGGCATCTTGGCAGCCTTCTCTTTCCTTGCCTTCTCCTTCTTCTCTTGAGCTTGTACTGATGATGGTTCATTCTCATTCATGACAACCTGATTGTCCTCAAAGTATGGATAGAGAGCAAAATGTTCCTTATCTAATAGATATTTTCCTGTACCCATCTTTCAGTTAATCAACTCCTGAATCTGAGGGGCATATCCACAACTTCTCTTTTGGTCTGCTGCAGTCCTCTTAATGGTCTCAACCATAAGGCTCATGACCTTGAATTTCTTTGGCACATAAAACAAATGCAACATGTTGATTGCATGCCCTCTAATCATGTTGTGGTCACCAGACTTGGGCAACAGAGTGTGCCTTAGGATCCAGTTGATTGTTGGCAGCCCTGACAGAAGAAAGTGGACTGACCCAAACTTATGTGTCTCTATAGCTTTGTCTAGGATCTCCTTGTACATGTGTGCCATGGAATTGTGGTCCATCTTCTTCTGGCATAGACATCCAAGTCATATTCACTCTCCTTTAGGGCATTGATCAGTTTTTCCCATTCCTCAACGGTTGACTGGTACCTTGTACCTTCAGACATCCAAACTATCCTCCCATCTGGATAGAAATGTGCTGTGGAGTAGAATTGCATAATGAGTTCATCATTCTAGTTGGTGAGCTTTTGCCCAACAAAATCTTCAACTCCACAAGCAACAAAACTGTCTTGCACTCCAGGATAGTGTTCTTCATTTTCTTTCATGTAGGTCCAGTCGACCCACCTCATATCACACACTATGGGCTTCTTGTCCAACAAGATTGTCTCATAGAAGTCCTGCTGTTCCTTTGTATGGAACCTGTAATCAACAGCAGTCCTTCTCCTTGTGGCATATGGATCTGTCATCCTCCATAGCCTCAACCCTGAGTCTCTTCTGATGTTCATGTCCTCAGCCACAGGGTGGGCATCATTATGGTCTGGTATCTTGGGCTTGAGCTTCCTCAGGACTTGTCCTTCTTCATCTTCCTCATCAGCAGCTTCAGGCACTGGGGCCTTGTTCTTTTCAGTAGCTAGAATACTCCTAGTATTCCTTTTTGGTGCAAGGTTGGGCTTGGGGGCAGCTTTGGGTGCTTCCTTGGGCTTTGATGTTGCAGCCCCTAACTTAATAGCATCACCCATAAGCTTTTGTGCCTTGGGTGCTGGTGCAGCAACCTCTTCTTCCTCTTTAGAGTCTCTCCTCATTGAGGGATTTCCAAGAACCTGGGCAGTAGTGGTTCTGGCTCTCTTCTTCTTCTTATCCTGAGCAGCAACTTCATCCTCTGATTCAATGGTAAACTTCATGGTTTCTCCAGTGGGAACTTTCTTGGGTTTGGAAGTTGTGACTCTCTTTGCAGGTGCCTCTTTGGGTTCAGTCTTTTCAGGCACTTGAGTAGATCCTCTGACCTTCAGCATAGGTGTCCTCTTGGCAGGAACCTTCCTATCGAGTCTAGGTTTAGTGTTATTTGCCGAGGCATACTCCTTTTTGAGCACTACCTTCTTGGAGGTAGCCTCATCCTCAGAATCTGAGGTTCTCTTCTTCCTTGTCCTGGTGGCAGCTTTTGGCAGATTGCTTGGGGTGCTCCTGCTGCCTTCATCTGAAGTGCTAGAGGGACTAGTGCCCTCACTCATGTGATTGTGCTCTTCTGACCACTTCTGACTATCACTTTGGTCTGACAAGCTGCAAAACACTGACTGCTGACCCTGTGAAGAGTTATAGAAGAGATAGAGTGGATGAGCATCACAAAATGCAGAGATTTTTGCAAAAGAATGATTCAAAAATTCAGTTTTAGTTTTCCACAGAAAGCATTTCGGATCAACCGATTTTCAAACTCGGTGATACCGAAGCAGTTTTGGAACCTAAACTGATGAACTTGGTTGGACCAAGTCACATTTTGGTGGCACCGAGACTGCTAGGGTTTCACAAAGTCCTAAAATCGGTCTCACCGATTAGCAATTTTCGGTCATACCGAGAGTTACTAGTGCAATGGAGTTAGCCAAATCGGTGGGACCGAGTTTTTCAACTCGATGGGTCCGAGATGGTTTCGGCGGAAACCTAACCCTAAATTTTCGAATCCCATCTAATCTAAGGATTGCATTGACTGGATAGGAGTGTTTCAATCATCGCAAGAATCATTAATAACACAATGTGCTAGGAATCGGACGAGGATAGCACTGTGATCGAGTCCATACCCTAGCTTGGCGATGAACTCGCTACGGTGGCAACGGCGGGGGTGAATTCCGTTGAAGGCGGCGGAGACCAGCAACAGGAGGCGGCTGGCGACAAGGAGACGATCCGGAGACCCTGATGGCAGAGCGAGCTATTGCGCGGGCGAAGAGGTTTAGAGAAATTTCCAAATTTTTACCCGTGAGTATATATAGCCTGACCCTGTCGGTGTGACCGAGTGGAACAACTCGGTGGCACCGAGATGCATAACTGTGTACAGTTACAACAACTCAGTGTGACCAAAAAGTTCAAATCGGTTGCACCGAGATTGAAAACCTAGATCGACTTAGTGATCTTGGTAGGACCGAAATGGAGGAATCGGTCAGACCGAGAATCACAAAGAAGTTTTGGAATTTTAATTCTATGACGAATCGGGGACTCCGAGTGCTCCTCACACAGAGTGGTTCGAATCTGACTTGATCAAATTTTGTGATGTAGCATGAATAGAATTTGAGACGAGAAAAGCATAGATAGATAGAGAAGGTTCTTAGGCATTCTTGTCCATCCACTTGGCAAAAAGAAAATGAAGCCAATCACTCAAAACAACAAGTGGATGTCCTTGAATGAGTAAAATATGCACCAACATGCTCACACAATAAGATGGCAAATGAAATATGTGGCAAAACATGCACAACCAATTCTAGCATCTATCAAACAATTGGCGATGACTAGGTCATCTATATATGAGTATATTGACTTAGGAGTCAAATGAAAACATTTGATCATAGGTCATACTCATCGTTTAAGCTCAAGTGGGGTTACCACTTTTACATAATGCATTGATGTGTTCACACCATTAGAGTTGCTTTGACTCAATTCTTAGAGTTAAGCTCCCCCTAGATGTGAGATCCCCTTTTAGAGGGATGAACTAACCTTGGGTTTTGCCGATGATGACTTCATGTAGGTGTTGAAGATGTGGATGCTCAATGTTGATGTAGATCATTTGGAGCAATCCTTTGGAGTGAGTTGCACTTTCAACTTACCTACATGGGTTAGTCCCACAAGTAACAAACAAGAATATCCATAGACATAGAGTGAAGCATACACAAGATGACGTCCATGAAATCATTAGGTTACCTTGTCCCTTGCCTTACCAACATGAGGGTTTGTGACTCCTTGAACTAGTGCACGATGTGAAAGTTGATTGCACTTGTCGTTGCCAAAAAGATATGTGTGAAGAATGTTGGCGGAGTCACCCTCAAGAACTCTCTAGTTCTTCTTCTTTGGGATCCACATCATCTTGATGGGAATCCTTGGAGTTGTAGTTGTACTTGATGAAGTAGAACTTGACGTAGTCTTGGGAACCCACTTGACTGAGGCCTTAGGTGCTTCTTCAAATGCATCAATCTCTTCTTGAAGCTTGTCCTTGCCTTTGTTCTTGTGGTCTTGTGGTGGAAGATCATCTTGTGCTTGTGTTCCTTTGAAGGAAGTAGGATCATACTTCTCTTGTTGAGGAACAAACTTCGTCTTGGGGTATTGATCTTATTACCACTCAACTCGATTGGCATTGAACTTTCGTTCAAAATCATCACCTTGATTCTTCCGGTGCCTTCCTTGCTTGCGTACAATTTCCTCGAATTGCTTACTCCCGGCAAGGCTCTTGTAAACACCTTTCTCTATAATTCCCTTCAATAAGCTATTTTCTTGTTCAAGTGTAACTTGGCTAAGATAATCATTAGTGGAATCAAGAGAACTACTAGATGCAACAATATTGGATTTGACATTATTATTGTTACTACCAGAGGAAGGATCTTTCTTGTACTTGTTACTAGACTTGACTTGAGGCATGTAAGTGGATAAGAGTAAATGCTTGGCAATGTAAGAAGAACTTTTCTTACGGAGATCATCATTGATTGCTTTTAAGAACTCATGCCCTTACTCAAGATTGAGCTTTTCAAAGCGTAACTTCTCATGAGCCCTTAAAAGTTCTCGATGATCTTCGAAGATAGTTTCATGAGCTAACTTAAGAGTGTTTAGTTCTTTAGTTAGAAGCTCAATCTTCTCCTTATCATTGTCATTCTTTTTATCTTGATTAGCATGATTAATTGAATTCATCACTAGAGTTGTCAAGTAAATCATCATCAACTAGCAAGTCAACTTCATCACTATTGAAATCAACATACTCAGGATGTGTTACCTTTGGACCTTTGGCCATGAAGCATCTTCCAATTCCTTCATTTGGTGAGTCAAATATGTCGTAGGAGTTGGTTGACACAAGTGCTAGACCGGCAACACCTTCATCTTGAGTATATTCGGAGTCGGAGTGATAGCTTCTCTCGGAGTGATTGTCGGAGTCGGAGCCGGATACCCATTCACCAACACGAGCTTGATGTCTTTGTTTTTTGTAGCTCCTTGATGACTTGTCCTTCCTTTCCGAATCTTTGCTTCTCCGTGAGGGTCTTCGTTCATAACGATCATCTCTACTCCTCCTCTCTCTCGGTGGTGATTCTTCTCTCTTCCTTCTTCTTCTTAGAGAATCTTCTCTTCTTTTGTAGGGTGTCGTACACTCATTGAAATAGTGTCCGGGTCTCCCACAATTGTAGCAATTTTGCTCTCGACTAGAAGATCTTTTGTCATTGTAAGACCTTGACTTGGAGCTTCTTTCCTTGCTTCTACTCTTGTAGAATTTGTTGAATTTCTTCACCATTAAACTCAATTCTTCATTGAAGTTTTGTTTCTCACTTGATGATGTGGGGGCTTCACTTGAGGCTTTGTAAGCACCACTTGACTTGTTGTGAAGTTCCTCCTTATCCTTAAGTGACATCTCATGAGCAACAATTCTTCCAATGACTTCGGTTGGCTTGAGATCTTTGTAGTTTGGCATCATTTGGATCAATGTGCACACGATATCATACTTTCCATCCAATGCTCTTAGGATCTTCTTGATGATGAATCTGTCGGTCATCTCTTCACTCCCTAAGCCGGCAATCTCATTTGTGATAAGTGCAAGCCTAGAGTACATTTCAGCGACACCTTCACCATCCTTCATTTTGAACTTGTCAAGCTGACTTTGGAGAACATCCAACTTGGATTCCTTGACGGAGTCGGTACCTTCATGCATATCAATCAAAGTATCCCAAATTTCCTTTGCATTCTCAAGGCGGCTGATTTTGTTGAATTCTTCGTGGCACAATCCGTTGAAGATGATATCATAAGCTTGAGCGTTGTATTGCAGCATCTTCAATTCTTCCTCATTAGCTTCACGGTTTGGCTCCATCCCATCAAAGAATTCACCTTGCAAGCCAATACAAATAATTGCCCAAACGGTGGGGTTATGTCCGAGAATATGCATTTTCATCTTATGCTTCCCACTAGCAAAATTAGTACCATCACAGTAAGGACCTCTACGGTGATAATTTCCCTCGCTAGACGCCATACTCTCCTAGGTTGTGAAACCAAGGCTATGACCACCAAAAGCTATGGAAATCAAAGCAAATGGAGACCAAAGCTCTAATACCACTTGTAGGACCTTGAAGTATGTCTAGAGGGGGGTGATTAGACTACTTGACCAATTAAAAACTTAACCTTTTCCCAATTTTAGAGTTTGGCAGATTTTAGCTATCTTAGGACAAGTCAAGAAATCATCACACAAATCAAGCAAGCATGCAAAGAGTATTATAGGCAGCGGAAATTAAAGCATGCAACTTGCAAGAAAGTAAAGGGAAGGGTTTGGAGGATTCAAACGCAATTGGAGACACAGATGTTTTTGGCATGGTTCCGATAGGTGGTGCTATCATACATCCACGTTGATGGAGACTTCAACCCACGAAGGGTAACGGTTGCGCGAGTCCACGCAGGGCTCCACCCACGAAGGGTCCACGAAGAAGCAACCTTGTCTATCCCACCATGGCCGTGGCCCACGAAGGACTTGCCTCACTAGCGGTAGATCTTCACGAAGTAGGCGATCTTCTTACCCTTACAAACTCCTTGGTTCAACTCCACAGTCTTGTCGGAGGCTCCCAAGTGACACCTAGCCAATCTAGGAGACACCACTCTCCAAGAAATAACAAATGGTGTGTTGATGATGAACTCCTTTCTCTTGTGCTTCAAATGATAGTCTCCCCAACACTCAACTCTCTCTCGTAGGATTTGGATCTGTTGGAAAGAAGATTTGAGTGGAAAGCAACTTGGGGAAGGCTAGAGATCAAGATTCATATGGTAGGAATGGAATATCTTGGCCTCAACACATGAGTAGGTAGTTCTCTCTCTGAAATGGTAAGTTGGAAGTGTAGGTTTGTTCTGATAGCTCTCTCCACGAATAAAGAGGAGGTGGAGGGGTATATATAGCCTCCACACAAAATCTAACCGTTACACAAAATTTACTAACCTCGGTGGGACCGATTCAACAGACTTGGTCGGACCGATTTAGTAAACCTAGTGACCATTAGGATTTTCGGTGGGACCGACATGCAACTTGGTAAGACCGATTTGGTTAGGGTTAGGGCATAACATAATCTCGGTAAGACCGATCACACAAACTCGGTGAGACCGATTTTGGTAATAAGCTTTCCAGAGAGTTGGTCAGATAAACTCGGTGGGACAGATTTGCTCATTTCGGTGAGACCAAAATGTTACAAAAGGGAAACAGAGAGTTTACATTGCAATCTCGGTGGGACCGATCGCTCACTTCGGTTAGACCGAAACGTTACGAAGGGGAACAGAGAGATTACAATCCCATCTCGGTGAGACCGAGATCCCTATCGGTAGGACCGATTTGCCTAGGGTTTGTGGCAGTGGCTATGACATTAGAACTTGGTGGCGCTGGATAGAAAGAATCGGTGTGACCGATTTTGGGTTTAGGTTTAGGTCATTTGTGGATGTGAGAAAGTAGTTGAGGGTTTTTGGAGCATATCACCAAACACATGAAGCAAGAGGCTCATTAAGCAACACCTCATCCCTCCTTGATAGTATTGGCTTTTCCTATAGACTCAATGTGATCTTGGATCACTAAAATGTAAAATGAAGAGTCTTGAGCTTTTGAGCTTGAGCCAATCCTTTGTCATTAGTATTTTGAGGGATCCACTTTCATCATCTATGCCATGCCATTCATTGAGCTTTCCTGAAATAATAGTCTTGGAAGTTATGAATTAGCAAAACCACCTAGGGATAGTTGCACTTTCAAAGTTCCATGCTTTCGAGAGGGAAATCACCAAGATTGAAGGGGAATCTAAATTTCCATCCTAGTTTGTCATTCAGTTTTTTCCAACGATCAACATACCGCCTCAAATGCAACGTGTTCAAATTTGACATTTTTTTGGGCTCATTTACCATATTTATGGGATTATGTGCATTTTCTAGGCATTAATGCACATAATTCAAATTCGAACAATCAGTGCATGAAATGGTGCACAAGAACGGTCTGGAAAACCATGCTCGTGCTATTTAGTACATTCTCATGCCTTTTACAAGGAATGTGTAGATATTTCAAGGAAACGTGTGGTAGTAGTCAACCATAACGTGTCGTTTACTAGGTTAACAACTATACAAAAACTGACATACATGGTTGGAAAACATGACGCCTGGCGTGGTGCCATGGTATGGCCTCACCGTGCCCTCGTAAAAATTGGAGAATGTTTTCCTTATGTCGTGATGCACGCCTTTCATAAATCGAACCATAACCGAGGAAGTTTCATGGTTTCGAGGGGCAAATCACCAAGATTGAAGGGGGATCCAAATTTCATTTTTCCTTTGTCCACGAGTTTTTTTCTATGATGAACATACACCCTGCAAATCGCCGTGTTCAAATTTGGCACTTTTCCGGGTTCATTTACCATATTTAGGGGATTATGTGCATTTCCTAGGCATTAATACACATAATTCAACTTTAAACAACCGGTGCATGAAAGGGTGCACAAGAACGGCCTGGAAAACCGTGCTCGTGCCATTTAGTAAATTCGCATGCCTTTTTCAAGGAATAGACAGATATTTCGATGAAATGTGTCGCAATAGTCAACCACAAACGTTTGTTTGTCGGGTTTTCAACTATGGAAAAAATGAAATAAATGCTTGAAAAACATGACGCCTGGCTTGGTGGCATGGTATGACCTCACCATGCCCTAGTTAATATTTGAGAAGGTTTGGCTTATGTCGTCATGCATAGCCCTCATAAATCGAACCATCAGCGAGGAAGTTCCATGCTTTCGAGAGGGAAATCGCCAAGATTGAAAGGGAATCCAAATTTTCTTCGTTCTTTGCCCTACCGCTTTTTTTGTACGATGAACAAACACCCTGCAAATCACAGTGTTCAAATTTGGCATTTTCTGGGCTCATTTACCATATTTAGGGGATTATGTTCATTTTCTAGGCATTTAGCATATATAAATCCAATTGAGCTACAACTACACGGGCGTGATGTCGGGGACGTGGATTGTCGTTCGATCGTGGTGCATCCTAGCAGTGGCGGAGGTAGAGGGTGGACAGGGTGGGCCATGGCCCACCCTGGGATTTTTTGTATAGTTTTATAGCATAGGAAAAATGGTAAAAAATATTAAGAAAAAATATTTTTTATGAACAATTCTATTGTTGGCCCACCCTGGTTCATTGGGCTAGATCCGCTAGTGCATCCTAGGGTGCACCGATGTGATCCGCGTGGCTGGGGTTCTTGCTAATCATAACACAACACACAATAGGCTCAGTGCGCACTGTTTCTAGAAGCGACGAAGATGAACCGTGTGGACTAATGAACGAGCAAAATTATCAGGGAAGCCGAATTTCTACTATCATTTTTCCTTGAGCTCTTGAATACCACCGCACTGTACGGCTGCCTGGCCCCTCCATCCCAGAGCTCTCTCCAAGCGTCGTCCATGGCACCGTGGTGCATAGTAACTCGTAAGGAAGCGATGGCATCCCGTCGCGCCGTGTTGCTCGCCGCCCGCGACCGCCGCGCGACCGCACACATGGTAAGGAAGCGATGGCATCTCGTCGCGCCGAGTTCATCGCCGCCGGTGGCCACACAGTTACGTGGGCGAACTTTGAGTCTGCCATGGCCGAATGGGCGGTGGATCTAGAGGCAGCCAAAGCCGCACAGAAGGAGCAGAAAAGGAAGAAAGCAGTCAAGAAAAGAGAGTCTCGCTGCTGCAAGAAAGAAGAGGCCGCATGCCGTGGTGAGGAGAGCTTGGCGGAGATCGAATCACGGTGGGCTGCCGCCTACAAGGTCGGGAAGGAGAATGCCAGCGTCAGGCCCGCATGCCCTGATGGCAGCATGTGAGAAGTAGTTTAAGTTTGTAGTATTAGAGAAAATTACTAGTAGTACTTTAAGTTTGTAGTATTAACGTACAATGTCGGTAAGAGCATCCTTTGAGGGCTTTGAGCGTTGATTAGCATGTGTGCCCGTGTGCTTTTTTTGTGTTAATCATTTGAAGATCACAAAACACATGGTTTCTATGTTGTACTAGTCTGCGTTTTTTGCGTTAATCATCCATTAATCAGTTACATGTGCAATGTTTCCTAATAAACTAGGCGTACCATTGACCGAAAAAATCAACTCCACGTGTACATTTTTTTGGAGACGGGATCTGCCAATTTTCTGTTTTCTTGCACACGAGTATTTTACGCGCTTCATCTGCATTGTGTGTTTCCCCCGCCCAAGTTTCAAGTTTCGCAACAACATTTTCATTAGGCGCGCGATTTCAGATTTTATTCCTCCAACCACATCCCCACCCACCAAATTTCCTTAGTATCTCCCCCCACGTGCGCCTCCCCCTACCGGCAGCTCAAACTGCCGCCGCCGCAACCACAGCTTCAACCACATCCATGTTCTACTCGGATCCAGTCAGGTAACCCACCGATATCTATCATGGCCCCGGCCTGATTGCTTAAATGGCGCTTGTGAAACATCCTCATGCCTCCAAATCCCCATCGCCAGGAGCTGATGGCGGTCCATGGCGCGATGGCCATTGTGCGTGTTGACCCGGATGAAGTGCCCTAGTGACTACCCCCAGGATTTAACAGGTAAGATCTGACCAGCTAAATCTTACCAATACCACTTGCAATGGCTATGATTTGTATGGTTGATGTATTAAGCATGTTCATGCCTTGTTTATTTCAGTACTGCACACTATGTGATGTTCAAATATTACCATGTCCAGCTCAACTTCACCAATACCAGCAACAAACTTACAAGACATGACTCGGGATATCACTAGAGATGGTGCCCATTTGCTATTTTTAGTGGGTGCTAACCCTGTTGTACTTAACATGCCAGTCCATGTACTTACGTAGGGTCATAACGACTGTTGTTGTTGTTTGCCGTCGAGGTTAGCTGCATCCCATGTCTTACAGTATTTCACATCATTTGTGCAATTGCAGTTTAACTTCTACCATTTACTGGTTGCCTGTAGGTACACATGTCAGTGGCACTGATCCATGCTTCGACTCGGAGGAACAGCTCGCCTTCGTCGCCGCTGACTTTGGGCGGGCTCTGGCCAAGACGAAGTGCCCCAGCAACTACCTCTCAGGACTTACCAAGTATGTACTCACTAGTTCAATCTTACCAATACCAGTTGCAATTAATGGCTATGTTATGTGCGGTCGATTTATTAAGCATGTTCTAGTAAACATGCCTAACACGTTTTAGCTACTTTCCCTACCTTTTTATAAACAACTGGGCCATTCTCTGCTCTAGCAGCACCTGCCTTGCGATGTTTAACTCTGCCAATTGCATTTTTATCAGTACCGGTTTCAACGGCTATTAAGCCTGTTGCAATTAGCAGTTGAACCCATTTTTAAACATTTGTATTTCAATGGCTACAAACTTACAAAACATGAATTAGGATGTTGTTAAGCCTGTTGCAATTAACAATTGTATCCATTTTTTAATTTGTCCCTTTGCTACCATGTTACTCTCTGCAATGAAGACATACTAGAGATGCTGCCCATTTGCTATTTTTGGTGGATGCAAACCTTGTTGTACTTAACATGCCTGTCCATGTACTTATGCAGGGTCATAACGGCCGATGTTGTTGTTTGCCGTCGAGGTTAGCTGAATCCCATGTCTTACAGTATTACACATCTTTTGTGCAATTGCAGTTTAACTTCTACCATTTACTGGTTGCCTTTAGGTACAAATGTCAGTGGCACTGATCCATGCTTCGGCACGGAGGAACAGCTCGCCTCCGCCGCCACTTACTCTGGGCGGGCTCCTACCAAGATGAAGTGCCCCAGCAACTACCTCTCAGGACTTACTAAGTATGTACTCACAACATCAATCTTACCAATACCAGTTGCAATTAATGGCTATGTTTCGTATGGTCGTGTATTAAGCATGTTGTAGTAAACATGCCTAACACGTTTTAGCTATTTTCCCTACCTTTTTATAGACAACTAGGCCATTATCTGCTCTGGCAACACCTGCCTTATGATGTTTAACTCTGCCAATTGCATTTTTATCAGTACCGATTTCAATGGCCATTAAGCCTGTTGCAACTAACAGTTGTATCCATTTTTAAACAGTTGTATTTCAATGGCTACAAACTTACAAAACATGAATTAGGATGTTGTTAAGCCTGTTGCAATTAACAGTTGTATCCAGTTTTTAATCTGTCCCTATGCTACAGTGCTACTCTTTCGCAATGAAGATATCACTACAGATGTTGCCGTTTTGTTACCATTTTCTATTTTCTGTGGATGTTAACCCTGTTGTAGTTAACATTGGCTTTCCATGTACTTACACAGGGCTACAATGGGTGATGTTGTTGTTTGCCGTCGAGGTTAGCTACATCTCATGTCTTATACACCATCTATTCCTAAATATAAGTATTTTTAGAGATTCCAATATAGACTTCATAAGGAGCACAATGAGTGATTCTAGATTCTAATCTAAACTATATCTATAATTCAACATACATCTGTATGTAGTTCATATTGAAATCTCTAAAAAAACTACTTGTACTTAGCAACGTAGGTAGCTGTATTTTACATCATTTGTGCAATCTTAGTTTAGCTTCTAACATTTACTAGTTGCTTGTAGGTACATATATGAGCGGTATTGATCCACGCTTTGATCCCTTTTGTGTATTGGGCAATGAGATATTCATGAACAAGCGTCAAGTGAGGAAACTAAGAAAGATTGTTAGGCGAAAGAAATGAGTGATTGGAATTAAGCTCTTTATTTACACTTTGTCCAAGACAATAGTGAACTTTAGGATGGTAAGTAATGTGTTGCCTTTTCCCCCTTCCCATAACAAATTACTCTACTAGACCTCGGTATCTGATAGTTTTCTCCTTTCAGTGGTTTCCGAAGCTATTTATTGATGATTACCTTGGAAACTACATGACCGGAGTGGAGGCAACTAAGGTTAAAGTATATAATTCATGCTATCATGATAATGCTCTAGAAGTCTTCCTGAAGGCGGTGAAGGATGGGTGGGAGATCGTCACAAGGGGTTGGACAAAAGTGGTTCGTGCCTATGGCATGCAGGAAGGCACATTATGGGCATTCCTCTTCTTGAATACCACTCATATTTTAAAATTTCCAATTCGAATAATAAATTATAGGCAAAAATAGAAATATACAGGAGCTAATAAAATAATGTGCACACGGTTAGAAAGAAAACAACGTGTGCGATGAAAAAAAGAGAACAGACGGTTCTTTGACGTGAAACGCTGGTGATGCTCGACGGACGCACACACGGTTTTGTATCATATGCGTGTGTGATTCATGGTAATACGGCAAATGTTTCAAACCAGTGTGCATGTGTGATAGGAATACCAATCGCACAAAGTTATGAAAATGGACACGTTGGCATTAGTAGAGGCACGACACACATTTTAAATTCTTGAACCGCGTGCAATAATGTACATATCACAAACATATCGGCAGGTTAAATGTTGATGTCCACCTTTTTCACACGACTATAGCGGCGTAATCATTTGGGATGTCCCTCTGATCAGAAACGTAATGTCGAGATGTAACGTGTGGGACTGGGGCGGCTTCTCATACGTTTATTCTATGGCGATCGTCAGTAGCCCCTCGCCCATCCCCGATGGTTTCTGGGTCATGTGGGAAGGACCCCCTATCACCCACACTCACTTGGCGATGGTTCCAAATGCTGTCACAGAAAGGGGTTAAAAACCGTTTGTATAGCACCGACGCATGCCAGTGAGTGTGGTGTTTTTGCCGGGTCAAGAGGATGAGATAGCTACACTCGGTGAGTTGGAAGCCCCCAAGTGACCTTATGATCTATTAATGAAAGACTCATGCACAATATATGAGATGAAACGACAAAGGCCCTGAGTTTTGGGGGTGCCAGCTTTATTATGTTGATCATAAAAGATATATAAAAGATATGTATGTACAATGATTGGAGCCAGTGGCTCAATTATAGTAAGGCCGTAGATGAGCAATGTTCCAGGCCATGTTTGTCTCCTCCTCACAGGTACATGATTTCTTGTGTTCATGTATGTCGATGAGATAGTATGACCCATTGTTGAGGTTCTTGCTAACCACAAAGGGTACTTCCCAAGGAGGTGAAAGCTTTTGCATGTCTGTCTAATTTTGAATCAAACAGAGCACTAAGTCGCCCTCCTAGAAAGTCCGGCTTCGAATTTTGTGGCTATGTCACTAGTGCAGGATTCTGCTAACGCGACACTACGATGAAAGACCCTTTGATGAAACTGTGTGTGATGCATTAATCACAAACGGTGGTGTAAAAACCCGTCAAAAAAGGTGCAAAATGTTTGCGATGACGTATGCATCAAACACGGTTCAGATTTTAGTTCCATGTGTGATGTAGGGCATACGGTTCAGTTCAATTAACTATTTGCGATCAGGAGCAACAAAAGAAACGGGCAGCCAAATGAAGGTGTGTGCGATAAACAGCATACGGTTCACTAGGATGAACTGTTTGTGATTAGGCAACACAAAATATACGGTCAGCCAGATCAAGGTGTGTGTAATATATGGCATGTGGTTCACTCAGATGAACTATTTGTGTTGAGACAAGAGAACATAAATGGATCAATATAACAAGATGTGTGTGATACGCGGCAAATAGGTCTGTAATCAAAAATGTGTGCGAAGACCGATAATGACACAAATGATTGCTGCTAATAAGACATGTGTGTTGCGATGGGATTGCATACAGAACAAAAATATATATATACACACTTATAAGGACATGGTTGCATAACCAAATTAAACATCCACTTACATAGGTGGCTACTACAACCATGGCATTTGCACACACCAAATTTAACTATTACATGCATAATTACATAGGTGGCTACTACACACATGACATTTTCACACACCAAAGTGAACTATATATTACATACATGATTAACTAGCATGCACGATCATCTGATCATCATCTACTCCTTGTGACGCTAGCTCTGATTGTGGCTCGATCCGTGATCGTCGATTTGGGTAACAAGCCACTTCCTCATGTCAACGATCCACCTGTGCATCTCGTAGCATGTGTACACGCTCTTGGCCACAAACCTGAGGTGAGGTTCATCCAGTTGCCACATTCAGGCCCTGTGCCAGGATACAGGACTTGTTCTCTGGGCATCCTACTTCATCTTTGCATAGTAGGGGTCGATGATGGCTGAGGTGAATTCAACCAGGGAGTCCTTCTTCGTGCTACCCCGGACCCTGTAGTGCTCATGGATTTTGACAAGGTTCTTGCAGGACAAGCCCATAACCCTGAGCACTTTTACATCGTTAGTGGTTTCCACTGTAGCGAACTTGTAGTCGGTGCTGTTGACAAACCTGGCGAAATGGACGCAAGGCTCTATGGCCATGCAGTAGTGGTAGATGAGGGCATGATGGCGCATGCAAAACTGGGTGATGGCAACCTTCTGATCTTTGCCGGGAAGACCGGCGGTGTACTGGAGGTCGATGCTGACCACCTTGTACTTGTCTCTAGCAAGCAAAGGCTCAACGGTGTTGATGTAGTCGTCCACAATGGCCTAGTCGATGGTGTACACCACCGAGAGATCCATTTCCCTTGTGTGGGTCTCCACTTTATGCTCGCCGAACTCCATTGGAGCGCCGCTAGACATCCCCTCTCTATGCGTCGTCGTGGATGCTTGTTGTGTTGTGGGGCGCGATCGAAAGGTTGAAGAGACTAAGGTTATAATGGCCGCGAGTGTCGTCGTTCTGGATACGGGGTACCCAGACTTGCCTACCTGCAGCCCACGGCGGTGGCTCCATTAACGGCCTGGTATGGCCTAGCTTCAACATCAATGACTCAAGACCCTCGCAAGGGGCCAAGCCTCGTGAGGTGGACGACATCAAGACCTCCAAAGGGATTGGCCTCCTCAGGATAGCTCCTGAGGAGTGGAGATTTCTATGCAAGGTTCACCTCGCGAGGTTCAGGTGACGTGAGCCATGACGATCAAGGCCAGGCGGGCACTAGGCGTGCGCCAGCGGGCACAGTGTACCTATTTCCTCTTTGGTGCAAGGGAGGCAAGAAGCAAGCGTGGTGTCCCCAGGAATCAACCAAAGGTTTCAATTCTTATGCAACAAGACCAAGACCGCTAGGACGGCAGGACAGAGGTCATCGCAGAGCCCACCGCAGTGTCACAACCAGAAGCTTTTGTAGGCGAAGTCCACTTTAGTTGGGATAAGATGTACTAGTTGTCCCCCTTCAAATTTGGCCATTGTGGGATCCCTTCCCGCCTCCATTCGGGAAGAGGACGAAGGCCACTATAAATAGGACCTAGCCACCATTAGAGGGGCAGATCGGATCTGTTTCAGGCTCACAATCTCACTAGCTCACTTGAGCCCAAAAACACGCCTCCTGAGGCTGTTCTCCACTGTATTAGTTCTTCCTTAGCCCCTCAAGGAAAATCCACCACAAAGCAGGAGTAGGGTTTTACACCGCAAGGTGGCCCGAACATGGGTAAACTATTGTGTCTTTCTTTCCCTTCGAGCTCGACGCGCTAGGCTGTGAGGTTGGTGAGTTGGCAGTCTGGGAAGGTTGAGATCTCTGCATGCACCCCAGAGTTCGAACCTCTCAAGGGTTTGCAAAACCCGAAATCCGACATTTGGCATGGCAGGTAGGGGTGCATCGGACCTCCTCTTCCATCGATCGATCCACCACTACTCCGACGCTTCCATGGCTGACGCTCGTCGAGCTTGAGCTGAGCGGCGGGCCGTGGTTGCAGCCCGTGTAGCTCAGACGGCACCGACGGGCGACGGCTATCCTTGCCGACCCCCATCGCCAGCGGAAAATGCCGTCACGGGCCTTGCTGGCCACGAGCAGCAAGCTTCATCGCTGCATCCCTCAGTGCCCCGCGACGGGTGCACCGCTACTCCGTCGCTGACTGCTACCTATTGAGCATGTGTTGGTTTTCCCTTGAAGAGGAAACAGTGATGCAACAAATTAGCATAAGTATTTCCCTCAGGTTTTTGAGAACCAAGGTATCAATCCAGTAGGAGGCTACACTCAAATCCCTCGTACCTGCACAAACAAACAAGAACCTTGCAACCAACACGATAAAGGGGTTGTCAATCCCTTCACGGGCACTTGCAAAAGTGAGATCTGATAGAGATAATAAGATAAATATTTTTGGTATTTTTATGATATAGATTGGAAAGTAAATATTGCAAAATAAAATAGATCGGAAACTTATATGATGGAAAATAGACCCGGGGCCATAGGTTTCACTAGTGGCTTCTCTCAAGATAGCATAAGTATTATGGTGGGTGAACAAATTACTGTCGAGCAATTGATAGAAAAGTGCATAGTTATGAGAATATCTAGGCATGATCATGTATATAGGTATCACGTCCGCGACAAGTAGATCGAAACGATTCTGCATCTACTACTATTAATCCACACATCGACCGCTATCCAACGTGCATCTAGAGTATTAAGTTCATAAGAATAGAGTAACGCATTAGGAAAGATGACATGACGTAGAGGGATAAACTCAAGCAATATAATATAAACCCCATCTTTTATCCTCGATGTCAACACTACAATACATGTCTTGCTGCCCCTGCTGTCATTGGGAAAGGACACTGGAAGATTGAACCCAAAGCTATGCACTTCTCCCATTGCAAGAAAGATCAATCTAGTAGGCCAAACCAAACTGATAATTCAAAGAGACTTGCAAAGATAACAAATCATACATAAAAGAATTCATAGGAGATTCAAATATTGTTCATAGATAATCTTGGTCATAAACCCACAATTCATCGGATCTCGACAAACACACTGCAAGAAGAATTACATCGAATAGATCTCCAAGAAGATCGAGGAGAACTTTGTATTGAGATCCAAAGAGAGAGAAGAAGCCATCTAGCAAATAACCATGAACCCAAAGGTCTGAGGTAAACTACTCACACATCATCGGAGAGGCTATGGTGTTGATGTAGAAGACCTCCATGATCGATTCCCCCTCCGGCGGAGCGCCGGAAAAGGCCCAAGATGGGATCTCACGGGTACAGAAGGTTGCGGCGGTGGAAATAGGGTTACGTGGTGCTCTCGGATGTTTTCAGGGTATATGAGTATATATAGGCGAAAGAAGTCGGTCAGAGGACCATGAGGGGCCCACGAGGGTGGGGGCGCGCCTACCCCCCTGGGCGCGCCTGCCTGCCTCGTGGCCGCCTTGTTGCTTCCTTGAGATCCATTCCAAATCTCCTGGATTGCGTTTGTTCCAAAAACGACTCTCCCGAAGGTTTCATTCCGTTTGGACTCCGTTTGATATTCCTTTTCTGCGAAACACTGAAATAGGCAAAAAAAAATAGCAATTTGGACTGGGCCTCGGGTTAATAGGTTAGTCCCAAAAATAGTATAAAGTGTATAATAAAGCCCATTAAACATCCAAAACAGATAATATAATAGCATGGAACAATCAAAAATTATAGATACGTTGGAGACGTATCAAGCATCCCCAAGCTTAGTTCCTGCTCGTCCTCGAGTAGGTAAATGATAAAAGCAGAATTTTCAATGTGGAATTCTACCTAGCATAATTCTCAATGTAATTTTCTTTATTGTGGCATGAATATTCAGATGCGAAATATTCAAGACAAAATTTTAATATTGACATAAGAGTAATAATACTTCAAGCATACTAACAAAGTAATCATGTCTTCTCAAAATAACATGGCCAAAGAAAGTTATCCCTACAAAATCATATAGTCTGGCTATGCTCTATCTGCATCACACAAAATATTTAAATCATGCACAACCACGGTTTTAGCCAAACAATTGTTTCATACTTTAGTATTCTCAAACTTTTTCAATCTTCATGCAATACATGAGCTTGAGCCATGGACATAGCACTATAGGTGGAATAGGATGGTGGTTGTGGAGAAGACAAAAAAGGAGAAATAGGATGGTGGTTGTGGAGAAGACAAAAGAAGGAGAAGATAGTCTCACATCAACTAGGCGTATCAACTGGCTATGGAGATGCCCATTAATAGATATCAATGTGAGTGAGTAGGGATTGCCATGCAACGGATGCACTAGAGCTATGAGTGTATGAAAGTCCATCCAAAGAAACTAAGTGGGTGTCCATCCAACTTGCTTGCTCATGAAGACCTAGGGCAATTTGAGTAAGCCCATCATTGGAATATACAAGCCAAGTTCTATAATGAAAAATTCCCACTACCATATGAAGGTGACAACATAGCAGACTCTCTATCACGAAGATCATGGTGCTACTTTGAAGCACAAGTGTGGTAAAAGGATAGTAACATTGTCCCTTCTCTCTTTTTTTTCTCATTGTTTTTCCTTTTTTTGGTGGGCTTCTTTGGCCTCTGTTTTTTATTTGGGCTTCTTTGGCCTCTTTTATTTTTATAAAGCCCGGAGACTCATCCAAACTTGTGAGGGAATCTTGCTTCCATCATCCTTTCCTCACATGGGACAATGCTCTGATAATGAAGATCATCACAGTTTTATCTACTTACAACTCAAGAATCTTAGAACAAAATATGACTCTATGTGGATGCCCCGGCGGTGTACTGGGATAATGAATGAAGAGTGACATGTATGAGAGAATTATGAATGGTGGCTTTGCCACAAATACGATGTCAACTACATGATCATGCAAAGCAATATGACAATGGTGGAGCGTGTCATAATAAACATAACGGTGGAAAGTTGCATGGCAATATATCTCGGAATTGCTATGGAAATGCCATAGTAGGTAGGTATGGTGGCTGTTTTGAGGAAGGTATATGGTGGGTGTATGATACCGGCGAAAGTTGTGTGGCACAAGAGAGGCGAGCAATGGTGGAAGGGTGAGAGTGTGTATAATCCATGGACTCAACATTAGTCATGAAGAACTCACATACTTATTGCAAAAATCTACAAGTTATAGAAACAAAGTACTACACGCATGCTCCTAGAGGAAGGGTTGGTAGGAGTTAACCATCGCGCGATCCCGACCTCCACACATAAGGAAGATAATCAATAAATAAATCATGCTCCAACTTCATCACAAACTTTTAACACAAGTACTCCTCAAATTCACAACTACTCAACTAGAATGACCCTAATATTACCATCCTCATATCTCAAAACAATCATCAAGTATCAAACTTCTCATAGTATTCAATGCACTTTATATGATAGTTTTTATTATACCTATCTTGGATGCTCATCATATTAGGACTAAAATTTTAACCAAAGCAATTACCATGGTGTTTTAAAGGACTCTCAAAATAATATAAATGAAGCATGAGAGATCAATAATTTCTATAAAGTAAAACCTCCGCCGTGCTCTAAAAAGATATAAGTGAAGTACTAGAGAAAAATTATCTAGCTCAAAAGATATAAGTGAAGCACATAGAGTATTCTAATAAATTCTGATTCATGTGTGTCTCTCTCAAAAGGTGTGTACATCCAGGATGATTGTGGTAAATTAAAAAGCAAAACTCAAATCATACAAGACGCTCCAAGCAAAACACATATCATGTGCTGAATAAAAATATAGCATCAAGTAAAGTTACCGATGGATGAAGACGAAAGAGGGGATGCCTTCCGGGGCATCCCCAAGCTTAGGCTTTTGGTTGTCCTTGAATTTTACCTTGGGGTGCCTTGAGCATGCCCAAGCTTAGGCTCTTGCCACTCCTTATTCCATAATCCATCAAATCTTTACCCAAAAACTTGAAAACTTCACAACACAAAACTCAACAGAAAATCTCATGAGCTCCGTTAGTGAAATAGAACAAACCACCACTTTAAGGTACTGTAATGAACTCATTATTTATTTATATTGTGTTAAACCTACTGTATTCCAACTTCTCTATGGTTCATACCCCCCGATACTAGCCATAGATCAATCAAAATAAGCAAACAACACACGAAAATCAGAATCTGTCTAAAACAAAACAGTCTGTAGCAGTCTGTAAATTTCGAATACTTCTGGAACTCCAAAACTTCCACCAAAATAGGAAGTCCTAGTTAATTTGTTTATTAATCTTATTCAAAAAGAATCAACTGAAAATCACGTTTCTGTGATTTATGAAAATTATTCTTGTGCGTGTAAAAGTTTCTGTTTTTCAGCAAGATCAAATTAACTATCACCCAAGAAGATCCTATAGGTTTTACTTGGCACAAACACTAATTAAAACATAAAACCACATCTAACCAGAGGCTAGATGAATTATTTATTACTAAACAGGAACAAAAGGCAAATAACAAAAATAAAATTGGGTTGCTTCCCAACAAGCGCTATCGTTTAACGCCCCTAGCTAGGCATAAAAGCGAGAATAGATCTAGGTATTGCCATCTTTGGTATTCAAGTCATAGGTGGCTCTCATAATAGATTCATAAGGTAATTTTATTTTTTCTTCCTAGGAAAGTGTTCCATGCCTTTCCTTAATGGAAATTGGAATCTAATATTTCCTTCTTTCATATCAATAATTGCACCAATCATTCTAAGGAAAGGTCTACCAAGAATAATAGGACATGTAGGATTGCAATCTATATCAAGAACAATAAAATCTACGGGCACATAATTCCTATTTTCAACAATAAAAACATCATTAATCCTTCCCATAGGTTTCTTAATGGTGGAATCTGCAAGGTGCAAGTTTAAAGAGCAATCATCAAATTCACGGAAACCTAACACATAACACAAAGTTTTTGAAATCGTGGAAACACTAGCACCCAAATCACACAAAGCATAGCATTCATGATATTTAATTTTAATTTTAATAGTAGGTTCCCACTCATCATAAAGTTTTCTAGGGATAGAAACTTCTAATTCAAGCTTTTCTTCATAAGATTGCATTAGAGCATCAACGGGATGTTTAGTAAAAGCTTTATTTTGACTATAAGCATGAGGAGAATTTAACACGGATTGCAAAACGGAAATACAATCTATTAAAGAACAATTATCATAATTAAATTCATTGAAATCCAAAATAGTGGGTTCATTTCTATGTAAAGTTTTGACCTCTTCAATCCCACTTTTACCAATTTTTGCATCAAGATCTAAAAACTTCAAATCATTGGGACGCCTCTTAACTAAAGTTGACTCATCTCTAGTCCTATCATTATCAAGATTCATATTGCAAAACAAAGATTTAATAGGAGACACATCAATCACTTTTAGATCTTCATCCCTATTATCATGAAATCTAGAAGAACTCACTACAAAGCTATCTTTTTTTGCACGCATTCTAGCAATTCTTTCTTTGCACTCATAGATATCATGCTTAGGTGGAATAGATCTAAATTTCAAAGAATCAACATCAAGATAAATTCTATCCACATTCCTAGCCAACTCATCAATCTTAGGCAAATTTTTTTCAAGCAAAGCATTGAAATTCTTTTGAGAAATCATAAACTCTTTAACAATAATCTCAAAATCAGAGGGCAACTTATTAAAATTTCCATAAGAGTTGTTGTAGGAATTACCATAATTATTAGAGGAATTGCTAGGGAACGACCTAGTATTAAAGTTTCCTCTATAAGCGTTGTTACCAAAATTGTTCCTACCAATAAAATTCACATCCATAGATTCATTATGATTCTCAATCAAAGTGGATAAAGGCATATCATTAGGATCAGAGGAAACACTCTTATTAGCAAAAAAATTCATAAGTTCATCCATCTTTCCACTCGAAACATTAGTCTCTTCTATCGCATGAACCTTTTTACTAGTACATCTTTCGGTGTGCCATTGAGAATAATTAATCATAATATTATCTAGGAGTTTAGTAGCTTATCCTAAAGTGATTTCCATAAAAGTGCCTCCCGCGGCCGAATCTAAAAGATTTCTAGAAGCAAAATTCAATCCGGCATAAAAAATTTCTATAATCATCCATAAATTCAAACCATGTGTAGGGCAATTACGTATCATTAATTTCATTCTCTCCCAAGCTTGTGCAACATGTTCATGATCAAGTTGCTTAAAATTCATAAATATCGTTTCTAAGAGACATGATCTTAGCGGGAGGAAAATACTTAGAGACAGAAGTATCTTTCCACCATGAATCAATACTATTTTTAGGCAAAGATGAAAACCAAGTTTTAGCACGATCTCTAAGTGAAAACATAAATAACTTCAATTTAATAATATCATTATCCACATCTCTCTTCTTTTGCATATCGCACAAATCAACAAAGTTGTTTAGATGTGTAGCGGCATCTTCACTAGGAAGGCCAGAGAATTGATCTTTCATGACAAGATTCAACAGAGCAACATTAATTTCGCAAGATTTAGCATCGGCAATAGGAGAAATCGGAGTGTTAAGAAAATCATTGTTGTTGGTATTGGAAAAATGTCACACCCTGATTTTCATGCCACTACACTTAAGCTAACAATCATGATAAAATGTGGTTTGACAAAAACTTTTGAGTGTTTTGGACCTTGCCTTGATTGGTTTTTGTATGTTGTTTGCACGTGATCTAAAAATAAAATAAATCCTCCAACTCTTATACTCCTTCTCCTTGATCCAAAAACCTTTCCCAATGATCATGCCATGTGTATAGGACATAAAAATAATTTCTTGCAAAAATAATTTGGCCAAATAGTATTTTCAAAAATTAGTTTTTCAAAAACCCCTGAATTGAGGTTTGCACTGCAAGTACTTAATTAAGGGCAGTAAAAATCTTTACAAAAATATATTTGACTCCTATTAGATATAGGATACCCAGAAACCACAAAAATATAATTTTAAGAGTTATTTTACTATTTTATTTAAAAGCTTTTTCTTAAGGCCAGAAATGGTCTATAATAGGGAAAAAATATTTTATTGTTTTAAAAATATTTGAAAAAAATAAGGGAAACTCAGTGCGCATATATTTCCGATATATAGGAGGTTCAACACATGGTCATGTTCAAAATATTGGACAAAACCTCCCAAAACCATTTTTGCCCATTTCAAGGGTTTGAAATATTTCTACAGGAACTATTTTCATAAAATTCCAAGGAAAATCCAGCAAGTCACAAATGCATATTGTGATCACCTTGCAAAGCCTCATGTCAATCAAGGTCATTTTGGTTCACCAAAATGCCCCAAAACCCTCTCTGACTAGAATCAAATTTGAACAACTTTGTACTACCAACTTTCTCTCCTCAACCCCAACTTTTGTGAGCATGTTAACATGACCAAATGACGTCACTACACCAAGTGGTTCATCAAGGGGAAGTGATTTGCTCAACTAGATCTACACAAGTTCATTTCTGCTAATTTCTAGGGTTTACAAAAGTTGCATTGGCAACTTTGCCCAAATGGACTCAACCTTAATGGAACCTATTATTATCTCATGCCATTTGACCCTGTCAAGCCTTATGACAAGAGGAGTTCATCTTCTTGCCCAAACCAGCAACAAACACCTTCTGCCATTTTACTAAAACCCTTTTTTTACCACTTCCACTCTTCTCCATGGCCTCAACTTTTTACCACAGCCCCTCCTAGTTCCCTTCTACCTCCAGTAAAAAGCTCCAACCCTGGTTCAATAATTGAGGAGGGTAAAACCCTAGTTTACCCCTCCCTTTTCACCATGGCGTCACCTCTTTTCCCTCCCGCCTTCTTTCTTATGGACTTGCCTTAACTATTAAGCTTTATGGAGCATATCAGAAACTCCCAGAAGCTAGTGGACAGGCTTGGCCACGCGCAGGAAGCCATTTGCATGCCATGGCATGCAATGGCCGCGCTCTGGAGCGCGCTACAGTGCACCAGGGCATTGTAGCCGCCCTCTGCCCGAAGCTCCTGTCGACCTTGGGCGCCGTGAACGTGTCCCCCGAGGCCGCCTCGGCGTGCGTGACACGCCACGCGGTCGGCCCCCTCCTCCTTCTCTCTCCTTTGAGCCCATCGTCGCGTGCCCGAGCACTGCCCGACTCGGCCACTCCCTGGCCACGCGGCTGGCCCGCCTCTGACCTCGCCCCGCTCCCCCTCTCACCTCCCTCGCTCCTGGACGGACTCCACGAGCGCCACTGACTCAGCCTGGCCCCTCCCAACAGTTCCCAGGACCGATTCCGCGGGCACCCGCTGAAGGCAATATGCCCTAGAGGCAATAATAAAGTTATTATTTATTTCCTTATTTCATGATAAATGTTTATTATTCATGCTAGAATTGTATTAACTGGAAACATAATACATGTGTGAATACATAGACAAACATAGTGTCACTAGTATGCCTCTACTTGACTAGCTTGTTGATCCAAGATGGTTGTGTTTCCTAACCATAGACATGAGTTGCCACTTGATTAACGGGATCACATCATTAAAAGAATGATGTGATTGACATGACCCGTTCCGTTAGCCTAGCACTTGATCGTTTAGTATGTTGCTATTGCTTTCTTCATGACTTATACATGTTCCTGTAACTACGAGATTATGCAACTCTCGTTTACCGGAGGAACACTTTGGGTGCTACCAAACGTCACAACGTAACTGGGTGATTATAAAGGAGCACTAAAGGTGTCTCCAAAGGTACATGTTGGGTTGGCGTATTTGAGATTAGGTTTTGTCACTCCGATTGTCGGAGAGGTATCTCTGGGCCCTCTCGGTAATGCACATCACTATAAGCCTTGCAAGCAATGTAGCTAATGAGTTAGTTATGGAATGATGCATTACGTAACGAGTAAAGAGACTTGCCGGTAACGAGATTGAACTAGGTATTGGATACCAACGATCGAATCTCGGGCAAGTAACATACCGATGACAAAGGGAACAACGTATGTTGTTATGCGGTTTGACCCATAAAGATCTTCGTAGAATATGTAGGAGCCAATATGAGCATCCAGGTTCCGCTATTGGTTATTAACCGAGAATAATTCTAGGTCATGTCTACATAGTTCTCGAACCCGTATGGTCTGCATGCTTAACGTTACGATGACAGTTATATTATGAGTTTATGAGTTTTGATGTACCGAAGGAGTTCGGAATCCCGGATGAGATCGGGGACATGACGAGGAGTCTCGAAATGGTCGAGACATAAAGATCGATATATTGGATGACTATATTTGGAGTTAGGAAAGGTTCCGAGTGATTCGGCTTTTTTCAGAGTACCGGAGAGTTACGGGAATTCGCCGGGCAGTATATGGGCCTTATTGGGCCATACGGGAATAGAGGAGAGAGGCCAAAAGGAAGGAGACCTGCGCCCCCCCTCTGGTCCGAATTGGACAAGGGGCGCAACCCCCTTTTCCTTCTTCCTCTCCCCCTCTTTCCCCTTCTTGTACTCCAACAAGGAAGGAGGGAGTCCTACTCCCGGTGGGAGTAGGACTCCCCTTGGTGTGCCTCCTCCTAGGCCGGCCGCCCCCTCCCCCTTGCTCCTTTATATACGGGGGCAGGGGGCACCCCATAACACACAAGTTGATCTTCAAGATCGTTCCTTAGCCGTGTGCGGTGCCCCCCTCCACCATATTCCACCTCGGTCATATCGTCACGGAGTTTAGGCGAAGCCCTGCGCCGGTAGAACATCATCATCGTCACCACGCCGTCGTGCTGACGGAACTCATCCCCGACACTTTGCTGGATCAGAGTCCGGGGATCGTCATCGAGCTGAACATGTGCTGAACTCGGAGGTGCCGTACATTCGGTACTTGGATCGGTCGGATCGTGAAGACGTACGACTACATCAACCGCGTTGTCATAACGCTTCCGCTTATGGTCTACGAGGGTACGTGGACAATACTCTCCCCTCTCGTTGCTACGCATCACCATGTTCTTTCGTGTGCGTAGGAAATTTTTGAAATTACTACGTTCCCCAACAGTGGCATCCGAGCCTAGGTTTTATGCGTTGATGTTATATGCACGAGTAGAACACAAGTGAGTTGTGGGCGATACAAGTCATACTGCTTACCAGCATGTCATACTTTGGTTCAGCGGTATTGTTGGATGAAGCGGCCCGGACCGACATTACGCGTACGCTTACGCGAGACTAGTTTCACTGTTACGAGCACTCGTGCTTAAAGGTTGCTGGCGGGTGTCTGTCTCTCTCACTTTAGCTGAATCGAGTGTGGCTGCGCCCGGTCCTTGCGAAGGTTAAAACAACACTAACTTGACGAACTATCGTTGTGGTTTTGATGCGTAGGTAAGAATGGTTCTTGCTAAGCCCGTAGCAGCCTCGTAAAATTTGCAACAACAAAGTAGAGCACGTGTAACTTGTTTTTGCAGGGCATGTTGTGATGTGATATGGTCAAGACGTGATGCTATATTTTATTGTATGAGATGATCATGTTTTGTAACTGAAGTTGTCGTCAACTGGCAGGAGCCATATGGTTGTCGCTTTATTGTATGAAATGCAAACGCCCTGTAATTGCTTTACTTTATCCCTAAGCGGTAGCGATAGTCGTAGAAGCAATAGATGGTGTAACGACAATGATGCTACGATGGCCGGTGACGATGGTCATCACGACGGTGCTTCGAAGATGGAGATCACAAGCACAAGATGATGATGGCCATATCATATCACTTATATTGATTGCATGTGATGTTTATCCTTTATGCATCTTATCTTGCTTTGATTGACGGTAGCATTTTAAGATGATCTCTCACTAAAATTATCAAGAAGTGTTCTCCCTGAGTATGCACCGTTGCAAAAGTTCTTCGTGCTGAGACACCACGCGATGATCGGGTGTGATAGGCTCTACGTTCAAATACAACCGGTGCAAAACAGTTGCACACGCGGAATACTCAGGTTAAACTTGACAAGCCTAGCATATGACAGATATGGCCTCGGAACACGGAGACCGAAAGGTCGAGCGTGAATCATATAGTAGATATGATCAACATATTGATGTTCACCGTTGAAACTACTCCATCTCACGTGACGATCGGACATGGTGTAGTTGATATGGATCATGTAATCACTTAGAGGATTAGAGGGATGTCTATCTAAGTGGGAGTTCTTAAGTAATATGATTAATTGAACTTAAATTTATCATGAACTTAGTACCTGATAGTATTTTGCTTGTCTATGTTTGTTGTAGATAGATGGCTCGTGTTGTTGTTCCGTTGAATTTTAATGTGTTCCTAGAGAAAACTGTGTTGAAAAATGTTAGTAGCAATGATGCGGATTGGATCTGTGATCTGAGGTTTATCCTCATTACTGCATATAAGAATTATGTCCTTAATGCACCGCTGGGTGACAGACCTATTGCAGGAGCAGATGCAGACGTTATGAACGTCTGGCTAGCTCAATATGATAACTACTTGATAGTTTAGTGCAACATGCTTAACGGCTTAGAATCGGGACTTCAAAGACGTTTTGAACGTCATGGACCATATAAGATGTTCCAGGTATTGAAGTTAATATTTCAAGCAAATACCCGAGTTGAGAGATATGAAGTCTCCAACAAGTTATATAGCTAAAAGATGGAGGAGAATCGCTCAGCTAGTGAGCATGTGCTCAGATTGTCCGGGTACTTAAATCGCTTGAATCAAGTGGGAGTTAATCTTCCAAATAAGATAGTGATTGGCAGAATTCTCTAGTCACCATCACTAAGTTACTAGAACTTCGTGATGAACTATAGTATGCAAGGGATGACGAAAACGATTCCCGAGCTCTTCGTGATGTTGAAATCGACGAAGGTAGAAATCAAAAAAGGAGCATCAAGTGTTGATGATTGAAAAAACCACTAGTTTCAAGAGAAGGGCAAAGGGAAATAAAGGGAACTTCAAGTAGAATGACAAGCAAGTTGTCACTCCCATGAAGAAGACCAAAGCTGGACCAAAGCCTGAAACTGAGTGCTTACACTGCAAAGGAAATGGTCATTGGAAGCGGAAATGCCCTGAATATTTGGTGGATAAGAAGGATTGCAGAGTGAATAAGGGTATATGTAATATACTGATTATTGATGTGTGCCCTACTAGTGTTTATAGTAGCCCCTGAGTATTTGATACTTGTTCGGTTGCTAAGATTAGTAACTCGAAACAGGAGTTACAGAATAAACAAAGACTAGTTGAAGGGGAAGTGACGATGAGTGTTGGAAGTAGTTCCAAGATTGATATGATCATCATCGCACACTCCCTATACTTTTGGGATTAGTGTTAAACCTAAATAAAAGTTATTTGGCATTTGCGTTGAGCATGAATATGATTTGATCATGTTTATTGCAATACGATTATTCATTTAAAATCAAAGAATAATTGTTGTTCTGTTTACATGAATAAAACCTTCAATGGTCATACACCCAATGAAAATAGTTTGTTGGATCTCGATCGTAGTGATACACATATTCATAATATTGATGCCAAAAGATGCAAAGTTAATAATGATAGTGCAACTTATTTGTGGCACTGCCGTTTGGGTCATATCGGTGTAAAGCGCATGAAGAAACTCCATAAAGATGGATTTTTGGAATCACTTGGTTATGAATCATTTGATGCTTGCGAACCATGCCTTTTGGGCAAGATGACTAAAACTCCGTTCTTCGGAACAATGTAACGAGCTACTGACTTGTTGGAAATAATACATACCGATGTATGCGATCTAATGAGTGTTGATGCTCGTGGCAAGTATCGTTATTTTCTAACCTTGACAAGATGATTTGAGCAGATATGGGTATATCTACTTGATGAAACATAAGTCTGAAATAGTTGAAAGGTTCAAAGAATTTCAGAGTGAAGTGGAAAAATGATCGTAACAAGAAAATAAAGTTTCTGCGATCTGATTGCGGAGACGAATATTTGAGTTACGAGTTTGGTCTTCAATTAAAACAATGTGGAATAGTTTCACAGCTCACGCCACCTGGAACACCACAACGTTATGGTGTGTCCGAACGTCGTAACCGCACTTTATTGGATATGGTGTGATCTATGATGTCTCTTACTGATTTACCATTATTGCTTTGGGGTTATGCATTAGAGACAGCTGCATTCACGTTAAAAGGGCACCATCTAAATCCGTTGAGACGACGCTATATGAACTGTGGTTTAGCAAGAAACCCAAGTTGTCGTTTCTTAAAGTTTGGGGCTGCGATGCTTATGTACAAAAGTTTCATCCTGATAAGCTCAAACCCAAATTCGAGAAGTGCGTCTTCATAGAATACCCAAAAGAGACTTTGGGTACACCTTCTATCACAAATCTGAGGGCAAGATTTTCGTTGCTAAATTCGGATCCTTTCTAGAGAAGGAGTTTCTCTCGAAAGAAGTGAGTGGGAGGAAAGTAGAACTTGATGAGGTAACTGTACCTTCTCCCGAATTGGAAAATAGTTCATCACTGAAATCAGTTCCAGTGATTCCTACACCAATTAGTGAGGAAGCTAATGATGATGATCATGAAACTTCAGATCAAGTTCCTACAGAACCTCGTAGGTCTTCCAAATTAAGATCCGCACCAGAGTGGTACGGTAATCCTATTCTGGAAGTCATGTTACTAGACCATGATGAACCTACGAACTATGAGGAAGCGATGATGAGCCCAGATTCCACAAAATGGTTTGAGGCCATGAAATCTGAGATGGGATCCATGTATGAGAACAAAGTGTGGACTTTGGTGGACTTGCCCGATGATCGGCAAGCCATATAAAATAAATGGATCTTCAAGAGGAAGACGGACGCTGATAGTAGTGTTACTATCTACAAAGCTAGACTTGTCGAAAAAGGTTTTTGACAAAGTTCAAGGTTTGAATACAATGAGATTTTCTCACTCGTATCGATGCTTAAAAGTCTGTCCGAATCATGTTAGCAATTGCCACATTTTATGAAATTTGGCAAATGGATGTCAAAACTACATTCCTTAATGGATTTATTAAATAAGAGTTGTATATGATACAACCAGAAGGTTTTGTCAATCCTAAAGGTGCTAACAAAATGTGCAAGCATCTCGGAGTTGGAATATACGCTTTGATAAGTTGATCAAAGCATATAGTTTTATATAGACTTGCGGTTGAGCCTGTATTTACAAGAAAGTGAGTGGGAGCACTACAACATTTCTGATAAGTATATGTGAATGACATATTGTTGATCAGAAATAATGTAGAATTATTCTGCAAAGCATAAAGGAGTGTTTGAAAGGAGTTTTTTCAGAAAAAGACCTCGGCAAAGCTACTTACATATTGAGCATCAAGATCTATTGAGATAGATCAAGACGCTTGATAAGATTTTCAATGAGTACATAACTTGACAAAGATTTTGAAGTCATTCAAAATGGAACAGTCAAAGAAATAGTTTTTGCCTGTGTTGCAAAGGTGTGAAATTGAGTAAGACTCAAATCCCGACCACGGCAGAAAATAGAAAAGAGAATGAAAGTCATTCCCTATGCTTCAGTCATAGGTTCTATAAAAGTATGCCATACTATGGTCCAAACCTATTGTATACTCTGCCCTGGTTTGGCAAGGGAGTAAAATAGTGATCTAGGAGTAGATCACTGGACATTGGTCAAAATTATCCTTAGTGGAATAAGGATATGTTTCTCAATTATGGAGGTGACAAAAGGTTCGTCGTAAAAGGTTACGTCGATACAAGTTTTGGCACTGATCCAGATGACTCTAAGTCTTAATCTGGATACATATTGAAAGTGGGAGCAATTAGCTAGAGTAGCTCCGTGCAGAGCATTGTAGACATAGAGTATTTGCAAAATACATACGGCTCTGAATGTAACAGACCCGTTGACTAAGCTTCTCTCACGAGCAAAACATGATCACACCTTTGTACTCTTTGGGTGTTAATCACATAAGCAATGTGAACTAGATTATTGACTCTAGTAAAACCCTTTGGGTGTTGGTCACATGACGATGTGAACTATGGGTGTTAATCATATACAGATATGAATACTGGTGTTAAATCACATGGCGAAGTGAACTAGATTATTGACTCTAGTGCAAGTAGGAGACTGAAGGAAATATGCCCTAGAGGCAATAATAAATTATTATTTATTTCCTTATTTCATGATAGATGTTTATTATTCATGCTAGAATTGTATTAACCAGAAACATAATACATGTGTGAATACACAGACAAACATAGTGTCACTAGTATGCCTCTACTTGACTAGCTTGTTGATCAAAGATGGTTGTGTTTCCTAACCATAGACATGAGTTTTCATTTGATTAACGGGATCACATCAGTAGAAGAATGATGTGATTGGCATGACCCATTCCGTTAGCCTAGCACTTGATCGTTTAGTATGTTGCTATTGCTTTCTTCATGACTTATACATGTTCCTGTAACTATGAGATTATGCAACTCCCGTTTACCGGAGGAACACTTTGGGATCTACCAAACGTCACAATGTAACTGGGTGATTGTAAAGGAGCACTACAGGTGTCTCCAAAGGTACATGTTGGGTTGGCGTATTTCGAGATTAGGTTTTGTCACTCCGATTGTCGGAGACGTATCTCTGGGCCCTCTCAGTAATGCACATCACTATAAGCCTTGCAAGCAATGTAGCTAATGAGTTAGTTACGGAATGATGCATTATGTAACGAGTAAAGAGACTTGCCGGTAACAAGATTTAACTAGGTATTGGATACCGACGATCGAATCTCGGGCAAGTAACATACCGATGACAAAGGGAACAACGTATGTTGTTATGCGGTTTGACCGATAAAGATCTTCGTAGAATATGTAGGAGCCAATATGAGCATCTAGGTTCTGCTATTGGTTATTGACCGAGAATAGTTCTAGGTCATGTCTACATAGTTCTCGAACCCGTACGGTCCGCACGCTTAACGTTACGATGACAGTTATATTATGAGTTTATGAGTTTTGATGTACCGAAGGAGTTCGGAGTCCTGGATGAGATCGGGGACATGACGAGGAGTCTTGAAATGGTCGAGACGTAAAGATCGATATATTGGATGACTATATTCGGAGTTCGGAAAGGTTCCGAGTGATTCGGGTATTTTTCGGAGTACCGGAGAGTTACGGGAATTCGCCGGGCAGTATATGGGCCTTATTGGGCCATACGGGAGTAGAGGAGAGAGGCCAAAATTAAGGAGGCCTGCGCCCCCCCTCTGGTCCGAATTGGACAAGGGGCGCAGCCCCCTTTTCCTTCTTCCTCTCCCCCTCTTTCCCCTTCTCCTACTCCAACAAGGAAGGAGGGAGTCCTACTCCTGGTGGGAGTAGGACTCCCCTTGGTGCGCCTCCTCCTAGGCAGGCCGCCCCCTCCCCCTTGCTCCTTTATATACGGGGGCAGGGGGCACCACATAACACACAAGTTGATCTTCAAGATCGTTCCTTAGCCGTGTGCGGTGCCCCCCTCCACCATATTCCACCTCGGTCATATCGTCGCGGAGTTTAGGCGAAGCCCTGCGCCGGTAGAACATCATCATCATCACCACACCGTCGTGCTGACAGAACTCATCCCCGACACTTTGCTGGATCGGAGTCCGGGGATCGTCATCGAGCTGAACGTGTGCTGAACTCGAAGGTGCCATACGTTCGGTACTTGGATCGGTCGGATCGTGAAGACGTACGACTACATCAACCGCGTTTTCATAACGCTTCCGCTTATGGTCTACGAGGGTACGTGGACAATACTCTCCCCTCTCGTTCTTGCATCATCATTTTCTTGCGTATGCGTAGGAAATTTTTGAAATTACTACGTTCCCCAACACCCGCGAGCGCGGCTTGCGGTGCACCATGGCTTTGCCATATAGAGCCTCGTCGAGCCCCTCTTTGGACGCCCCTCGCTCTCTCTCTCTCTCCCATACACCTCCCAGACTGACCCACACCTCCTCCCCGTGCTTGCCCTGCCCTGCCCGAGTCTCGCCCGAGCACCATCCGCCGTGGCCCCACTCGCCTTCGTCCTCCGTTGGACGTGCTGATATGGGGGAGCGGGCGCGGCACAGTCCCCCGAGCTCGCCGGTGCGCCGGGCACCCGCAGCAGCGCCCCTGGTCGTCGGGGACGAGCTCGGCCTCGCCCCCTCTGTTCCTGCGGCACGGGAGGCCGCGCGAGGAAGAAGAAGGCCGGCCGGTGGACCGGCGACCCCACCGGTTAGCCTCTGCCGACGTGTCCAGCCGGACCCACTCGGGTTAAGTGGAGGCGGGATCCGCGAAAACCACCTTCCCGGTAGGGAAGCGTACTCCCCTAATACGCTGTCGACGTGGCCCTCCTTAGCCGCGTGGCCGTGCAGCTGGGCTGGCCCAGTGCGCTGCGGTTCTATGCTATGCCCGGTGCGGGGTATAGGTATAACCCCCACTTCCTTTATCTTTTTCTTTTTCCAGAAACTTGTAAAATATCCCAAATATTCATATTACCTCCAAATTTGATGATTCAAATTTCTAGTGACTCTATAAATCATGATCTACCTCTTAGAGGAGCATGCACATTTTTCCAGAAACTTTTTCTTCACAAACATTTATCAAACCTTGTTTTCCCATTTCTGTAATGAACTTTAGAAAATCACAGAGAGCCCATTTTTGATCCAAATTCTATGGTTCAAAATCCTAGATGTCTATAAGTTCAAAACTTAGTTTTTGAACATTTTTTACTAATACTTTATGTACCACCTCAAATAATGGTCTATTTCTTCATGTGTAGCCAACTTTTTTTTGCAAATTCATAGAGAAATCATTTGAACTCCAAATCTAGTGAAACCAATTCCTAGATGCTTCTAAAATCATCATTTGGTAAATGGGTGCCTCTGCTCATTTTTGAAAATAATGTTTCTGTACACTTCTTGCAAACCCATTAATCCCTTGATTCCATCATATTGAAATGTTCAAAGATGTCCATTGATCAAATCCTAATGAAACCACTTTGGTCATCCCTCATATAACCAGAGGTATCCTAGAAAAGTCCAACTCATATTTTTAGAGCACTTTTATTTCCTGCCTTGTTGTGTTGCTTATTATGGTTGCTTTCGACGATAGTTGATGAAGTAGACGAAATGCTCGGAGTTGGGCCAGAGATATTTGAAGACCTCGAAGAATTTGTTAAAATAGGCAAGCAACCCTTTGACCATGTCTATGAAACCCTTTTTATGCATGTCATATAGCACCATATTGTTGTTGCAACGGAATCATGATGAGGTGGTAACCACTTTAATGGTTTGCCACCATACTTCCTCGTTGATACTTGCATTGTGCATGACCCTACCTTCTTATGAGGGTTATGCCGGTGGGAGTAGATAGGACGCTAAAGTAGATGCTACGCAAAAAGGGACGGGTATATGCATGATAAAGGAGACAAAGTATTTTCAAAAGACTTTTCGAAAACCCCATCGGGTGCCACTTATGCCCGAAGGAGATAATGAGTTGGGTAGCCACTTGATGACGAAGTTGTGTACGGAGGCAAGTGTGTGTTGTTTTCAAAACAGATTGGTTTAAGTTGCGACCGTTATTCCAACCTTACATGCGCAACCACTCTACCCTTATATGGGAAAGGGCATTATTGATTACCTAGGCCGATACTAGCTTGGGGCCCGCATTACAGGGATGGGGTCGTGCCAGGTAGGGCGGCCATGACTGTTTTTACAGGGCACCAGATACACCGTTGCATCCCCTCTCAGATGTTACGATCTCGAGTGAGTATTGTATGATGTACATCATGAGGATATGGAACAACGATTGGACTCCTTGTTAGTGTCGTCTAGGGAAAAATAGTGATCGGGTGCTTACCCCGGGTACTTGAGGTATCGCGGGTCGTGGATGACACGGAAGTTCCCCGAATCTTGTGGGTAAAGTGTGCAACCTCTGCAGAGTGTAAAACTATTCAAATAGCCGTGTCCACGGTCAAGGACAGTTGGGTAACCGCTCTTGGGCTACGTCCACATGTTTACAAACCAGTGTGTGTGTTTGGATAAGTGGGAAGATCTACTTGGGTCAAGTCAAAGGACTTGACATGATTGAGTTGGGTTGATGCCCACTCTATTTATGTTGATATCTGCAACCTGTCCTCATGGTTACTTGAATTCTCCTGATGCATGTCTTACAAGTTGTTGAACATGTCATCACACTGAAAACTAGCTTTCTGCAAAAATTTACCTATAACATGCATTGTTGTATCTTGAACCAAAACATGGGTTGCTTGCGAGTTCATTCAAAGTACTCATTGGCTTGCCACTGGTTGTTTTATTGGCCAGGCATGAAAGAACAGAGTATAATGAAGAGTACCTTGGTGACGAACATGCGAGCTAGGACGCTTCCCAGTCAGAATGCCTGTAGGGTTAAGGCAGATGGCATGGGTCCAAGTTGTTATTGAAGATTTCCGCTGCGATGATACACTCAAGACTTGACCATAATGGTCCTACTTGTGTATAAAATAGAAGGTATAAGAAATGGATATAATGAAATTCTTGATTCGATCTTACGACCTAATTTATTTGATTAATGGATCAATAACCAAACCACCCATTTTATGAAAAAGAACGGTATGTATGGATGTAAGACTCTTGTTATTCATCTTCTGTGTGTTCAGTGAGCATTGATCTCTGGGATCACTGTACACGTGCATTCGGTGATCTCGACTTATGAGTCGGGGTCCCCACAGAGCTGGTATCAGAGCCATCCTGACTGTAGGAAGCCTTAGTTAGCATGGTCGTTAGTTAGGGTAAAACTATTTCCAAAACTATTACTAGTTTTCAAAACTATATATACTTCTCTTCCCTTCTTAGTTTTTCGAAAACTAAGGTAAACTTTCCTTATGGATCTCTTTCTGTCAGGACCCCGACTCAATGCCACAACGATCTAGCATGTAACACGTCATATCACTTTGCGGCCTCACGCACGGTATTCCCACGGGTGTCGCCTTACCTTTGCCCGGGACCGTTTGCGCCTTTTGGCACACGTATATGATAGTGTCGCTAGCATCCATATGATAAAGAGCCCGGGCTGACATGGCTAGTCGTAAACCCAAAGTGGCACAAACTTACAGGGACAGGCATCCATGACCCAGCATTGAACGTGTCGGTCATCAGTGAGTGAATCCAGGCTGTAGCACTGGGCTAGCAGGACTCCGGTGGACCGGGCTGTAGCGGGCTAACAGGACTCCGGTATTCATCGCGTGACATTTCCCCGAGGGGACAGACACATGAACGAAGAAGGACACATGCCGGCCAGCCTAAGTGTTCCGGAGCAGTAGCAAGCTACCATGGCTTGGTGGAAACACTAGGAGTCATTTCCCGGTAAGAGAGGCTACTAAGGATAAACAACTAGATAGTCAGATCCCATACATACCAAGCATTTCAATAACATACACACAATATGCTCGATATGTGCAAATACAACCTGGCATCACAACATGACTCTATGACTCAAGTATTATTCAATAGGCTCCGAGGAGCGAGATATTACAAACATGGGTCTCTCGACCCAGCATTCAGAGCATACAAGTCAAAGCACATGCGGAAGCTTAACATGTCTGAGTACAAACAACTACAAATGAAAAAGGCTGAGAAGCCTGACTAACTACCAGATCCTGCCGAGGGCACAAGATCGTAGCTGAGGTAACAAGCTAAACGTCGATGTCCAAGCGGAACTACTAGCGAGCCTGAAGTCTCTCTGCAAAAACATAAAATAGGCAAACGTGAGTACAAATGTACCCAGCAAGACTTACATCAGAACTAACTACATATGCATCATTATCAACAAAGGGGATGGTGGGGTTTAACTGCAGCAAGCCATCTTTGACTCGGTGGCTATCCTGAACTATGACTGCAAGTAACTCTTTTGAGGTGGCGCACACGAGTCCACATATTCACCATATCAATACACCACTATGGATCCGCTCCCGTCTCCCTATGAGAACGCCATCCATAGCACTCACACTTATCTTGCGTATTTTAGAGTATCCACTTTCACTTGTCTATGAACTGTACAGGCAACCCAGAAGTCCTTTTCCGCAGACACGGCTATTCGAATAGATGATGTTAACCCTGCAGGGGTGTACTTCTTCACACACGCTCTCGCCACTTACCACCATGTACACGTCGTGTATCTCGGCAACCTTCAAGAGGAAGCCTGGCGAGGGAGTCGGCCACGACCTGACTAACCACACAAGTCTCTAGTCCAGGTTTATCGCCTATTCGGGTTCCATCCGCAAGGAGATCCGGCCGGGGTGTCGCTCACGGCCCCAAACGATGTGAGCAGGGTTCCCAAGCCCACCATCTGGGTGCCACTTGGTACATCGTGCCACTGTGTCTAGTCTGTCCCAAGCCCACCTGTACCGGGTGCCACTTGGTAGACTACTAACACTACCTACAAACACCAGAAACTAGTTGCAACTCCTGGACAGAGATCGAGTTGATTAATAAGTCGAGAGGGGCACTTAATCATTCCAATGTGTGGTAGTAGCTGTTCATGGATCACAAACACAGAACTCAGTTCCTGAGGACGGTTTCAATGAGACAACCCACCATGTACTCCTACATGGCCTCTCACCGCTACCTTTACCAAATCGTGTTCACACACTTAGCTCTCAATAGTAGGACATGTTCAGCACCTTTCCAATTCATCCCCGATGAATCGGACCTGACACAACTCTAAGCAATAGCAGGCATGACAAACAAGCATGAATGAGTAGGCACATGAGGGCTCAAACAACTCCTACTCATGCTAGTGGGTTTCATCTATTTACTGTGGCAATGACAGGTCATGCAGAGGAAAGGGGTTCAACTACCGCACCACATAATAGTTGAAACGTTGGTGTCCTAATGCAGTAAAAGAGAGCAGGAGCGAGAGAGCGGGATTGTATCGGAATGAACAAGGGGGTTTTGCTTGCCTGGCACTTCTGAAGATAGTATAGTTCTTCATCGGTGTCATCGATCACATCGTCGGTACATGTCTACTGAGAGGGGACAAGCACCGGCAAACAAAGAAGAAACACAATCAATACAATGCAACAATATGATGCATGATCATGACATGGCAATATGCTGTGATTTGAGCTAATGCAACTAGCAACAGATTAAATGAAGTTGGTTTGAATACAAGATTCAAATTCAAACTCCATATGTGATTATTCAAATGCCATTTAATTGATTTGACCTAAACAGTGAACAAAAGTTGTTCTAACATCCATGAAAATGGTACAGATGGATAGATTGGATTTTTCTGATCATTTTTCATATATAATTTATTTCATTTGGAGTTACGGTTGAATTTCTATGATTTTTAGAAGTTTGTGGTATTTTCTGGAATTTCCTGAATAAAAATAAATCCATAAAAGGCATTACTGCATCAGCACTATGTCACTGTGACGTCAGCGGTCAATAGGCGTTGACCAGGTCAAACCTGACCAGTGGGTCCCGCGTGTCAGTGTCATTAGTCTAACTAATTAAATTAGTACTAACCCTAGATTAATTAGCAGTGCTAGGACCCACCTGTCATTGACCCAGGGGGTCAAACTGGGCCCCACCCGTGGTCAAACGGGGTCAGTGGGGTCAAACTCGCCGGCGACTCAACGCCGGCGAGGCCCGAGACGGCGGCGCGGCTCGGAAAACGCCCACAGGGCACGGACGAGGCCGTTCTTGGGCTCGTTGGAGAGCTCTCGCTGGCCTGCGTCGAGTGGTGGTGGCGGCCGGACCTATGGTGGCCGGTGCCGACGACGGCGAGCTCCAAGGCGGCGGCCGGAGTTCGGGTTAGCACGGGGGCGGTGCTACAGCGGTCTTGGCGATGCGATGTTAGCACCTACGTCGTCTACGCGGCGCGGCGAGGACGTTGGACGCGTTCCTAGGACCAAATGGTCACCGGAGCGTCATCGCCGACGAGCTTTGTCGGCGGCGCTGTCGGGTGAGAGAGGCGCGGCGGCTACAGCATGCTAGGGAGAAGACGGAGGGGGGGGGATGATCAGGAGCTCACAGCGGGGTCGGAGATGGTCTCAGCGAGCTCGAGGAGGTGGAGACGGCGGCAAATCGACGGCGGCAGTCCTCCGTGGCCGAGGAGGGGAACGGCGGAGCTAGCGGCATCCAGGGGCTTCCGGCGCCTCTCGTCTAGGTGAGGATGAAGAGGTAGGCGAGGCGGAGCTTCCTGGGCATCGGCGAGGCGGGGCGGGGCTGTGGCCGCGGCAAACGGCGTCAGTGGCGATGGTGGCGCTCGGGCACGAGTTGCAGAGCGAGAGGGAGAGCAGCAGAGAAGGGAATGAGCACGGGAGGGAGTCGAGAGGGGCCTGAGGGGGTGCGTGGCGCTGCGGGAGACGTCCTGGGGGGAGGAGGCAGCCAGACAGGGAGGAGCTGGCCTCCTCGGCCGCGCGTGTGCGAGCACGCAATTGCTCCTACTGGCAGGAGGAAGACGACAGGAGGGAAAGCGGTGGTGGACTGGGCCAATTGGCTGGGTCGCGTAGGAGCTGAGCCAGCCAGGTAGGTCCAGGTAAGCGACAGGTAGGTCTTCTACTCTTTTTTTTTATTTTTCTTCTGTTTTGTTTTATTTAATTGCCACTGAATTCAAATTCAAACAAAATTTGAAAACAGTGCCAAAACTCCCCTGGATATTTTTAAGTCACTTAATGGACTTCTCCACATATACATAAAATATCTCAGGGCATTTGAAAATATATTCATTATATATTATGAATATAATTCCAAATTCAAATAGAATATGATTTAAATTCAATGTCCCAAAATATTCCAAAAAATGTTCCAGAATTTTGGTTTGATATATATCTCTTGCCAAAATTACCAAAATGATTTTTAGGACATTTTGGAATCACTGAATGCAATTTGAAGGGTTCTTGCCCTTCTTTTTAAAAGTTTTTGAGGCTTTCTACTTTCCTCAGTTCAAGTTTCAGAAATTTATACATGATTCATGAGTGCTCTATGATGCAACTAATACAAGCAATAATCTAGGGCTGTGACACTTTCCCCTTCAAAACTTTTGGTCGCTAGAACCCTTATGCCCCTGACCACCGGATTCCTTGAAATCCTTGTGGATAGTCTAGAAGGAGGATGCCTTGTCAGACATCCACCCACATCTTCTGAACACAAGATTGGCGACACCACAACAAGACGATACCAATAGAAGATACATCTTCGAGGAATGGGGACATGAAGACCCAGAGGATGGAGATACCTTTGAATTTTCCCCAGGATGATGCAACCTTGTCCTATGACGATCAGGATGTAAGATATGCAAGATCATGATATACATCGCTAATAGAGCAACCATGTCCTGACCATTGTTGTAACAGCAACCACTGGTGGATGAGAACCTCGCCATTTGGTCCGCCTCACTATAGTGAGCAGGAAAACGGTTCTCTTCATCCCCCGCTCTTGGTGTCGATGTTTTCATCAACGTAACCGACATGTTGGACCTCTACTCTGCCTTGTTAATGTCCTTGCATAAAGGATTACAAACCTAGTACCATCGACGCCTAAGAAAGCAAAAGCGATCATCATGATTAAGAAGACAAGAGAAGACCAAGTGAAAGACAGCCACGAGGAGCCACCATCACCCCATCACCTCATCAGGCGAGAAGTTGTCGAAGATTCTTCAGGCTCAACCCAGATCGTTTCATCAAACAAGAGACGTAGCAACACCTGAGGAAAACTCAGGAGACTGCACGAGGCACAAGGCACGACTACTGAGTCCAAGAACCCCTAGGGTAGGATGAGTCGTGTAACCCCTATGCGCAGTCGAGTCTGTATGATGGTTCGAATAGAACCATGATTGTGTGTTGCTTGTTTTTATTTTTTTATGTTTTGATATAAGTCGCACTTTTTCCCTAGGCAACAAGTACGCGACTATATCACCTTCCTTGTTTTCCTTTGTTTGGCCCTTTTTGGCACCCGTTTGTTTGCACCTGCACTATAGAACCCCCTTTAGGCATTCCCCATCTATGCAACTTTTCTCTCTCATCTCTCTCATCAACTGAAGACCGATGAGACAAGATACACCAGGGATTCTACCTCAGTGACCAACAAGCACTAAAGACTTTTGCTATAGCCCCCTCGACCAAGTGGAACCCCGTAGAGCTGTGTTTACACCTCAAGACTAGAACCCTATCCCTATGCCCTACAAGACTTCACGAGATACCCCAGCCCAAAACCTTAACCTTGAGCTTAACCTACGGAATCACAAGAGAACAAGTTAAGCTACAGTAAACCTTGCACATCATTGGGTTCATTATGGGACTAGTGGACATAGTGAACGAGCACATTATCATCCTAATATAGCACAAGAACTGACGATGCCATAGGGAAGACCAATTTGAGGATAAAGGAATAGAGGACAAATGATTTGATGAGTTTATATCAGTGACCTAAGGAATTATCTGAGACTCCTTGGTGGATTATAAGGCTTTAATGTTGGTAGATGACTTGGTGGGATCATGATTATAGAGTAGCATAGCTTGCATTACCCCTGAGTAAATTGGATTTATAGGACAATTATGATCGCAAGATGAAATTCTTGGAAGTATAGGGATTTGACCTAGCCAGGGGATATTGATAGGAGATAGTTGATATTATGATAACGACTTGAGGGAAAGTGTAGGAATTCTCGTTGGACATCAAATTTGGATTAAATAGGTGATCCTAATGAAGTCTAGATGCTGAGTAAGTCTACATGGTTCGGATTAAATTGGATTTATACTGATGATCTCAATTTTGATACCATGTTTCTCGGTGGACAATAAACTAGGAGATTGGATCAATTGTCGGAGTATATTTAGGGAACTATATAAGCCTGACCTCGGGGTTTACTTGACAATGATAAATGGGAATTGGTGGACTTACTATAGTAGAGATAGCCCTTTCAAGTGTTTGGGGATTATAGGAACATTAGGAGATCATGTGGAACACCATAGACATTGGATTTGTGGAATTAATGGATTGTGTAGTGATTAATGGTTAATGGTCTGTTGGAGATGATTCATAGGAAGGAAACAAGATCTTGGAGTGGCTTACGACGTGTTTCCTTAGGATAGAGATGCACTATCTTGGACCTTGGGTCAATAGACTGAGTACTTGGATGGTGGTTATTAAATCCAAGCTTAGCAGCTTGTATGCTCTACCCATGGATTTTTAGGGGTAGCCATACATATGAGTTTGGGGATCATAGACGTATATGATTTTGTTAGACCTCCTCTTGGGGAGTCATGAGGATATGAATCACATGAGTGATGATTGGAGTTGACCTATACGAAATGATGCTATCGGTGACATGATGTGATTTGTTTAAAGGACTAGATAGAACAATTGGCATCTCAGGAATTGTGCTCAAGGATAAACGTTCACTCGCACCCTAGAATCCTTGAAACCCTTAAGCCCTACCAAGCTACAACATGGTCGGACCATGACCGTGGGTCTTGACTCTAGATCAAGAACACCTTGGACCATACTCAACCGTGACCACCACCAATACCCCCATCCTACTTTATGTACCTCATGAACAAAGTATTCATGGAGTACTTGGACAAGTTGGTTGTCATCTTTATTTTGGTAACATACTTGTCTACCCGAAGACGGAAGAAGAATCACTGAGCTGGTCAAGGAACATCTGAAGATCTCCATGTCCAGGAGGAAGAACTACACCAACCACCATCGTCAAGAAGTAAACCTCCACATCGAAGACCAGGCATATCTGCAAGCCACATCTCTCAAAGGAACCAAGCATTTCCGTGTCAAAGGGAAGCTCACACCAATATTTATCGGCCCCCTTCGAGATCACTCCAAGATTTAACAACCCCCTCTGAGATCACTACGAGACGAAGAGAAGACAGTTACCAGCTGGAGTTGCCACCTGAGCTACCTAATGTGCACAACGCTTTCCATGCATGACAACCCCAGAAGTGTTTCCAACTTCCTAACTTGCCCGATCTCTACGAGGGCATTGACCACCGAGCCATCGACCCCTAGCCCAATCTAACCTACCGCGAGCTACCCATTAGCAACCTGGATCAAGAAGAGCGTCATACACAAAGCCACACCATCAAGTACTTCAAGCTCAATGGAGCACTACACGGAAGAAGAAGCAACATGAGGACTTAAGACTACCCAGATCCAAGTTTCTATATCCCTTTCCACGCCTAGTTTGGGAATCTCGGGGACGAGATTCTTGTAAGGGGGGTAGGTCTGTCACACCCTGATTTTCATGCCACTACACTTAAGCTAACAATCATCATAAAATGTGGTTTGACAAAAACTTTTGAGTGTTTTGGACCTTGCCTTGATTGGTTTTTGTGTGTTGTTTGCAAGTGCTCTAAAAATAAAATAAATCCTCCAACTCTTATACTCCTTCTCCTTGATCCAAAAACCTTTCCCAATGATCATGCCATGTGTATAGGACATAAAAATAATTTCTTGCAAAAATAATTTGGCCAAATAGTATTTTCAAAAATTAGTTTTTCAAAAACCCCTGAATTGAGGTTTGCACTGCAAGTACTTAATTAAGGGCAGTAAAAATCTTTACAAAAATATATTTGACTCCTATTAGATATAGGATACCACAAAACCACAAAAATATATTTTTAAGACTTATTTTACTATTTTATTTAAAAGCTTTTTCTTAAGGCCAGAAATGGTCTATAATAGGGAAAAATTGTTTTATTGTTTTAAAATATTTGAAAAAAATAAGGGAAACTCAGTGGGCATATATTTCCCATATATAGGAGGTTCAACACATGGTCATGTTCAAAATATTGGACAAAACCTCCCAAAACCATTTCTGCCCATTTCAAGGGTTTGAAATATTTCTACAAGAACTATTTTCATAAAATTCCAAGGAAAATCCATCAAGTCACAAATGCATATTGTGATCACCTTGAAAAGCCTCATGTCAATCAAGGTCATTTTGGTTCACCAAAATGCCCCAAAACCCTCTCTAACCAGAATCAAATTTGAACAACTTTGTACTACAAACTTTCTCTCCTCAACCCCAACTTTTGTGAGCATGTTAACATGACCAAATGAGGCCACTACACCAAGTGGTTCATCAAGAGGAAGTGATTTGCTCAAATAGATCTACACAAGTTCATTTCTGCTAATTTCTAGGGTTTACAAAAGTTGCATTGGCAACTTTGCCCAAATGGACTCAACCTTGGTGGAACCTATTATTATCTCATGCCATTTGACCCTGTCAAGCCTTATGACAAGAGGAGTTCATCTTCTTGCCCAAACCAGCAACAAACACCTTCTGCCATTTTACTAAAACCCTTTTTTACCACTTCCACTCTTCTCCATGGCCTCAACTTTTTACCACAGCCCCTCCTAGTTCCCTTCTACCTCTAGTAAAAAGCTCCAACCCTGGTTCAATAATTGAGGAGGGTAAAACCCTGGTTTACCCCTTCCTTTTCACCGTGGCAGCACCTCTTCTCCCTCCCCCCTTCTTTCTTATGGACTTGCCTTAACTATTAAGCTTTATGGAGCATATCAGAAACTCGCAGGAGCTAGTGGACAGGCTTGGCCACGCGCAGGAAGCCATTTGCATGCCATGGCATGCAATGGCCGCTCTCTGGAGCGCGCTACAGTGCACCAGGGCACTGTAGCCGCCTTCTGCCCGATGCTCCCGTCGACCTTGGGCACCATGAACGTGTCCCCCGAGGCCGCCTCGGCAAGCGTGACATGCCACGCAGTCGGCCCCCTCCTCCTTCCTCTCCTTTGAGCCCGTCGTCGCGTGCCCGAGCACCGCCCGACTCGGCCACTCCCTGGCCACGCGGCTGGCCCGCCTCTGACCTCGCCCCGCTCCCCCTCTCACCTCCCTCGCTCCTGGACGGACTCCACGAGCGCCACTGACCCAGCCTGGCCCTTCCCAACGGTCCCCAGGACCGATTCCGCGGGCACCCGTGAGCGCGGCTCGCGGTGCACCATGGCTTTGCCATATAGAGCCTCGCCGAGCCCCTCTTTGGACGCCCCTCGCTCTCTCTCTCTCCCATACACCTCCCAGACCGACCCACACGTCCTCCCCATGCTTGCCCTGCCCTGCCCGAGTCTAGCCCGAGCACCATCCGCCGTGGCCCCACTCGCCTTCGTCCTCCGTTGGACGTGCTGACAGGGGGAGCGGGCGCGGCGCAGTCCCCTGAGCTCGCCGGTGCGCCGGGCACCCGCAGCAGCGCCCCTGGTCGCCGGGGACGAGCTCGGCCTCGCCCCCTCTGTTCCTGTGGCACGGGAGGCCGCGCGAGGAAGAAGAAGGCCGGCCGGTGGACCGGCGACCCCACCGGTCAGCCTCTGCCGACGTGTCCAGCCGGACCCACTCGGGTTAAGTGGAGGCGGGATCCGTGAAAACCGCCTTCCCGACAGGGAAGCGTACTCCCCTAATACGCTGTCGGCATGGCCCTCCTTAGCCGTGTGGCCGTGCAGCTGGGCTGGCCCAGTGCGCTGCCGTTCTATGCTACGCCCGGTGCGTGGTATAGGTATAACCCCCACTTCCTTTGTCTTTTTCTTTTTCCAGAAACTTGTAAAATATCCCAAATATTCATATTACCTCCAAATTTGATGATTCAAATTTCTAGTGACTCTATAAATCATGCTCTACCTCTTAGAGCAGCATGCACATTTTTCCAGAAACTTTTTCTTCACAAACATTTATCAAACCTTGTTTTCCCATTTTTGTAATGAACTTTAGAAAATCACAGAGAGCCCATTTTTGATCCAAATTCCATGGTTCAAAATCCTAGATGTCTATAAGTTCAAAACTTAGTTTTTGAACATTTTTACTAATACTTTACGTACCACCTCAAATAATGGTCTATTTCATCATGTATAGCCAACTTTGCAAATTCATAGAGAAATCATTTGAACTCCAAATCCAGTGAAACCAATTCCTAGATGCTTCTAAAATCATCATTTGTTAAATGGGTGCCTCTGCTCATTTTTGAAAATAATGTTTCTGTACACTTCTTGCAAACCCATTAATCCCTTGATTCCATCATATTGAAATGTTTAGAGATGTCCATTGATCAAATCCTAATGAAACCACTTTGGTCATCCCTCATATGACCAGAGGTATCCTAGAAAAGTCCAACTCATATTTTTAGAGCACTTCTATTTCCTGCCTTGTTGTGTTGCTTATTATGGTTGCTTTCGATGATAGTTGACAAAGTAGACGAAATGCTCGGAGTTGGGCCAGAGATATTTGAAGACCTCGAAGACTTTGTTAAAACAGGCAAGCAGCCCTTTGAACATGTCTATGAAACCCTTTTTATGCATGTCATATAGCACCATATTGTTGTTGCAACGGAATCATGATGAGGTGGTAACCACTTTGATGGTTTGCCACCGTACTTCCCCGTTGATACTTGCATTGTGCATGACCCTACCTTCTTATGAGGGTTATGCCGGTGGGAGTAGATAGGATGCTAAAGTAGATGCTACGCAAAAAGGGACGGGTATATGCATGATAAAGGAGACAAAGTATTTTCAAAAGAATTTTCGAAAACCCCGTCGGGTGCCACTTATGCCCGAAGGAGATAATGAGTTGGGTAGCCACTTGATGACGAAGTGGTGTACCGAGGCAAGTGTGTGTTGTTTTCAAAACGGATTGGTTTAAGTTGCGACCGTTATCCAACCTTACATGCGCAACCACTCTACCCTTATATGGGAAAGGGCATTATTGATTACCTAGGCCAATACTAGCTTGGGTCCCGCATTAAGTGACGGTGGAGAGTTGGTGCTCTCTCTCGGGACGGGGTCGTGCCAGGTAGGGCAGCCATGACTGTTTTTACAGGGCACCAGATACACCGTTGCGTCCCCTCTCGGATGTTACGATCTTGAGTGAGTCTCGTATGATGTACATCGTGAGGATACGGAACAACGAGTGGACTCCTTGTTAGTTTCGTCTAGGGAAAGATAGTGATCGGGTGCTTACCCCGGGAGCTTGAGGTATCGCGGGTCGTGGATGACACGGAAGTTCCCTGAATCTTGTGGGTAAAGTGTGCAACCTTTGCATAGTGTAAAACTATTTGAATAGCCGTGTCCACGGTCAAGGACAGTTGGGTAACCGCTCTTGGGCTACGTCCACATGTTTACAAACCAGTGTGTGTGTTTGGATAAGTGGGAAGATCTACTTGGGTCAAGTCAAAGGACTTGACATGATTGAGTTGGGTTGATGCCCACTCTATTTATGTTGATATCTGCAACCTGTCCTCATGGTTACTTGAATTCTCCTGATGCATGTCTTACAAGTTGTTTAACATGTCATCGCACTCAAAACTAGCTTTCTGCAAAAATTTACCTATAACATGCATTGTTGTATCTTGAACCAAAACATGGGTTGCTTGCGAGTACATTCAAAGTACTCATTGGCTTGCCACTGGTTGTTTTATTGGCCAGGCATGAAAGAACAGGATATAATGAAGAGTACCTTGGTGACGAACATGCGAGCTAGGATGCTTCCCAGTCAGAATGCCTGTAGGGTTAAGGCAGATGGCATGGGTCCAAGTTGTTATTGAAGATTTCCGCTGCGATGATACACTCAAGACTTGACCATAATGGTCCTACTTGTGTAAAACGGTATATATGGATGTAAGACTCTTGTTATTCAGCTTCTGTGTGTTCAGTGAGCATTGATCTCTGGGATCACTGTACACATGCATTCGGTGATCTCGACTTATGAGTCGGGGTCCCTAGAAAAAATCACACAATTTAGCATTATCTTGAGCCATCTTGACAAACAATCCAACACACAAGCACACAAGAGGCAAGCGAAAAAGAGGCGAATGGGAAAAAGAGGGCGAATAAAACGGCAAGGGTGAAGTGGGGGAGAGGAAAACGAGAGGCAAATGGCAAATAATGTAATGCTAGGTGTCGGTGTACTAAAGTAGGGGTACCTTAGTACCCCGAACTTGTGCACGGGCAGTCGCAGCGTCCCGCGGCAAGGCTTGCCGGGCGTCCGCCAAGATCCTCCGCTATTCCTATTTACTGCCATTCAAGAACAAAGTGTTAGCTGAGAGGACAGAACCCCGGCAAGAGGAGCTTGCCGGGAAGGACAAGACCCCGGCAAGAGGAGCTTGCCGGGAAGGCCAACCAAGGCACTTCAGAAAACTTGCCGCGACGCTCCGCGCGTCCCAGCAAGGCCCGACGATTGGCAACCTTGCGGGTGCGACAAGACAATGGCCGCGGCAAGGCGCTTGCCGCGGCAAGGCTGCCACTCTGCACCCGAGCTCCAGCACATCCGATGACATGTCACCCCAGGACCATCCCAGGAGCACGTGGCGGGGCGCTGTGCAGCCAAGCGGTGTGAGGTGGCAAGAGGAGATGACGAGAAGGCCATCGTGGCAGGCGGTGGCGCTCCTAACGGTCGCTTCCTTGCACTGTTTGGGTGACCGGACGGGTATTAAATGCCCTTGTCCCCTGTCGTCAGAGTTAGGGAGGGGGCACTGTTGATAGTGGTTGTACCAACCCGCATTTTTACTTTTTTACCCCTCTTTCTACGCTGCCACCTGTCGGTGACCCCTTTAACCTATAAAAAGGAGGCCCATCCACACGTAGAAGGGGTTCGGTTCGACTCATTCGACACTACGACACACTCACGCTTTCAAGCAAGAACAAAATAGAAACACAAAGCAGCAGTAGGAGTTTTATCTCTCCGAAGAGCTCCGAAGCTAGGTAAAATCCCCCGCGTGCTTTCGCCTCGATCTGCTCTGCGTGCGCCCTCCGCTCCCTTGCCGGACCGAAAAGGGGCCCTGCTGTGACACCCCAAAATTTTTGCTTTGGTTTTCAGCAAAAACTTTGTGGTTTTTATAAAAGAGGCCATTTAAAATTTTTCCAGAAAACCTTCCTCATAAAAACTTTCTTTTCTTTGGCAAGGTTTTTTTTAAAACCTTGGTGTTTGATCTTTTGAAACTTCTTCTCTGTTGGTTCCCTCTCAAATTATTTTGGGAGTTTATTTTAATCTTTTTCTTTTAAAAAGAAACTCTATGAAAATTTGGATTTTCATATCCTTGAAGCCACCCATGGCATTGTATTTTTGCCCATGTGGTAAAACCTCTCCAAAACCTCCCCTCCTCCTTGAAATCAACCTAAGTTCTCTGTCCCAACTAATCCAAACAAGTTTTGGATTTTATTCTAATTATTTTCCCCCTCAAATCAATTCTGAAAATTATTTGGAGCCTGAGAGATTTTCAAAGCAAGTACCCTATTGCATTTGAGTTATGACCTCAAACCAACTCTCCTGGATAGTCCTTTGAACCCACAACCCAGAACCATCTTGATCCACTCCTCCTCTTTTCAAATATTTCAAAATTCAGTCTCTGCAAGTTTGGACCAGATTTGCCAAATTTGGTGAAATTCATATCCACACTTCTCCAAAAATTCTATAAAAATTCAGGCAACCTCTAGTTGCAATGGGAGATCACTCCACCAAAAATCAGCCCAAGGAAAAATCCCTACATGCCTGGATCATTCTGTCGAACACCTTGCATGCACTGTTTTCCTTACACTTTCAGAAATTCAGTTAAGTTCAGTTTTCAGTTTCGTCAGTTTCAGTCACGCGGCCACAGTGCACTTGGCACGTTGCTCGCGGCCTCGCTCGCTTGTCCGGAGCCTCACACGCGCTCTTGGCACGACCCTGGCGTCGGTGGTGCCCTGGCCCGCCTGCGCCGGCGTGTCTTACGGCGGCCGGCTCCCCGTAACGGCCGACAGGGAGGAGAACGGCGGCGCAACGCCGTGCGGCGCCGCCCAAATCCTATGGTGGCTCCGCGTGGCCGTCTCCGTGCCAGCGCACGCATGCGGCACCGTCGCCGTGGCGCAGCATGCACAGAGCGCGCTCTCTGCCGCCGACGGGCCCGCGCCGCCCCGTTCCGTCGAACTCCACCTAAGCCACCTAATTCCAACGAGGTTAGCGCACAAACCGAACCAGGGAACGACCGTGATGACGCCCCACCTCTGCAACCTCCCGTTCAACCTCCACGCCGCCGTAATCACCTCGCCGGAGAACCCCGTTCTCGGCAACCGCCTCGGGGCGGCTATATATAGCACCCCGAGCCCGCTAGCACTCACGCCCGGCTACACCACCTCACCACATCCTGCCTGACCACTGGAGGGGCCTCGAGGAGCCCTTCTTCCTCGACTCCGGCCACCTCCGTCCGCCTCGGGCTCCAACAGCATCCACTGCGGTGAGGCCATCTTCGACGCCCAAACCTCGTCTGCAGCCTTCTCCCACACCTAGCATCCTAACCCCCTCGTCAATTTGAACCTTGCAGCCCTCTCCGGCGAGCTCCATCCTCGTCCGAACCGCCGTCCGTCGGAGCAAAGGCCGCCGTCGACACAGTACTCGCCGGCGACCACTTCCACCTCCCTCAGACGCGGAATGGTGCCTGAACACAGAGGTACTCCCCGATCTCCCTGCCTCGCCGTGGATCGCCGCCGGCGACCACCGCACCCCTCGGGCGCCGTCGCGCTCTGTTTTGATTTTTAAACCTGACAGGTGGAGCCCACCCGTCAGCCTCTCTGCCTTTCTAAAATGAATCGTTTTCTGAAGGCGTCTTCCACCAAAGTACGTTTTCCCTCTGGGCCGGCGTACTTCAAATCGGGTCATTTTCTGTTTTTATAAGTGAGCCTCTGGAAACTTTCTGTTTCATCACAGATAGGTCCTTGGGATAAAACATTTATAACTTTTTAACAGAAGAATATTTTTGATTGATTCTTTTTCTATCTTCTTTAAAATTTTGTCTAGTTTTTTATCATATTTATTTGAAAAATATTTGGTATAATTTTTGTGCACCTCTTGGTATTTAAGATAGCGCATATATTTTCTTTATACCGTAGATACCGAAGGGGGTGACGGAGCCGCGAACTTCACCGAGCTAGGCTCCGACTACTCTGAACCAGGCAAGCATGTTTGAACTTTTGATATGATGAGTGTCTTGGCATGTTTTGCATTTAGTTAGTCTCATGACATGTTGATGAGCATACCGATGAACGTTATTTCCATGCACTGTTGAAGTAAGTGAGTTCGATGATCCATAAGTGGATGAATGTGCATATGAATGGCCATGTGTTGGCATGAGAATGGGTAAGATGGCAGTGTTGTAGCATGCCAGTCTTATGGCAGACTATGTGACTACAGTGTCAAACCATATCGGTCCAGTTCCTTCCATTTCCTTCCTTGTACTACCACATGTTTTCCGCAAGGAATATGGCTTAGTAAGTTGTAAACCGCTTTCCTGGTACACACCAAAAAGGAGAGGCCGTGATGATGGTTCCATGGCCCTGGATTAAAGCCAGTCATCCGGTCAAGGGGCATGGGTGTTTCCAGTTGGGACCGAGAGGGGGGCACCCCTTAGAGCGCGCGTATATAAATTTGATCCCATGCTATTCGAGATTGTGATCTCCCCATCTCAAAAGTTTTTCTTGGACGATGTCTAGGGTGATTCCTAGCATCGAGAGGTGGAATGGGTGTGTACTGGTTAGCTGTGTTTTCTATCGAAAAACGGTAAACGAAACTAGTCCTTCGTGACTACGAAAATCCGTTGGCTGTGGGAAAATTTTGTACAAACTCTGCAGAGTCATATATTCCTTCAAATCATCTATTCCATGTCCAAGTTCGATATTAACTTGTCCTGACCAGATGTCAGTTTTAATGACAGAGACTCCGGTGAATCGCATGAGTGCTAAGTCCGGTTAAATGATTATTCCTGTGGATGGACTAACCCATTTATTTTCATGAATTGAATGTTTATTTATGAGTAATATTTACTTGTGGACAAAAGCCCTTTCTGTGATGTCGCTCAGACGTCCGACTGTGGCATTTCTTTTAAAGCCCTTTCTGTGATGTCGCTCAGACGTCCGACTGTGGCATTTCTTTTAAAGCCCTTTCTGTGATGTCGCTCAGACGTCCGACTGTGGCATTTCTTTTAAAGCCCTTTCTGTGATGTCGCTCAGACGTCCGACTGTGGCATTTCTTTTAAAGCCCTTTCTGTGATGTCGCTCAGACGTCCGACTGTGGCATTTCTTTTAAAGCCCTTTCTGTGATGTCGCTCAGACGTCCGACTGTGGCATTTCTTTTAAAGCCCTTTTCGTGATGTCGCTCAGACGTCCGACTGTGGCATTTCTTTTAAAGCCCTTTATGTGGTGTCGCTAAGACGCCCGACTGTGGCATCATTTCCTTTTATTTATTTGTTCACCTTTCGAGGTGTCGCTTCAAACACCCGATCGGTCTCCATTTATGTTTTGTTGGGATTTCAGGCGGACTACCGCCGTTTCCCTTTTACTTACCTCGTTATGCTAATTTATTTTAATGTGCATTGATGAATTAATCATGACGCATCCATGCATGCATTTGTTATATCTTACGTCTGAACTGTCTTGCGAGTACTTTCAAAGTACTCACTGGCTTGTTGATTTGGCCAGATGCTGACGAAGGCGATCTCATGGATGAAGAATATGATAGCGAGTCCGACGCCTAGAGGAGTCCTAGTCAGTCTCGTGCGACCCTGGATTTGGTCACTGTATTATATCCGCTTCCGCTACCAAATAAGTTCATCGAGCCTCACCTCGACGCTCGATAAGATGCCAGTTTTAGAGTCTTGTATCCCTCTCCCCGCTGTGTTTTTCCACCACCATCCTATCCTCGAGTCAGTAGTATGCCTCCACACCACTGTGTCGTGTCCGCCATTATGTATAATAATTGGCGTGCTTGTAATAATTTGGTTGAGCAACCGTAGTTCGACCCTGTAATATATTTTATGCTACTGGCTTATTGTATCAAGATTTTGTCTACCAGTGAGGAGGATTTCTCTCATACTGGACTCAATAGATTGGTTTCTCAATAAATATTTTTATTGGAAAACCGGTCGTGACACCTGCCCCATAGGTGCTCGTTCCCCACGACATCTCTGGCGCGCCAGGTAGGGGGGCGTCGAGGTCGTGCAGATCTGATAGGGCGTCCGGGCGCGCTACATCAACATCTTCATCGACATGCCACCGAAGAAGAAGACTTCAGAGGTGGCCGCTCCGTCTGCGACTATCCTGCCGCCGCCGGAGCAAACAGGCGGTGGGGTGGACGCCGGCTGAGGAGCGGGCGCCGATGGTGGGACTCGCGTCGTCACCAGGACCAAGGACAAGGCCCCGCAAGCTTCAACGTTTATACATCCACCGCAACCCTCCCAGGGGGTGCAGGATCGACAACGCCACGGTGCTCCTAGCATCGTACTCGCGTTGGAACAAGGCCAAGCTGGTGGGTCGCGGGACGCTCAAGGCCAATGTGCACGTCAACATGCTGGCACGAGCGCAGTGAGGTCGCCTGGACGAGATGTTGCTCCTTCTAACACTGTTAGAAGTTTGAGCATATCCCGCACCTGGCGTCGCTCGCCACCTCCACCGAAGACTCTAGAGGAAGCGCTGGCCCGAGCCCAGCTGCTTCTAGATTACCCTCCAGCTCCAGACAAGATCGACGACTGGAGGGCCGCCATCCAGAGCCTCATCGGCTTCGCCAACGGCGACAAGCCCCGGAAACCGAGCACCTCGAAGCCCCGGCAAGACGCCCAGGCGCAAGACAACACCGACAAGACCGCTGGGGGTGCCACCACCGTGCACTCCCTGCCCCGAAGGCCAAGATCGCCGACTCGCCGGGCCAACCTCGACACCGACTCCACCGCGTCATCGGACCCGCGAGCTTGCCGCGATCAACGCCAAGTTCTCCAAGAACGACGACACGAAGACGCTCGCACTCGCATCGAGCGTCGAAGAGAAGCGCGGCGTCAATCTGACCAGCGCGCTGGGCCCACTGTCGATATGCATGCGCCAGGGGAACCAGGCGACTTGCCGTACGCGGTAGGTTGCCCCGCGTTCACCCGTGAGCTGCGGCAGGTCCAGTGGCCCAGTACCAAGAACTTCAAGCCAGACGTGCCCGAGAAGTATGATGGCAGGATACATCCGTCAGAGTTCCTCAGCGTCTACACCATTGTGGTGCAGGCTGCCGGAGGGCGCGACGAGAAGATCCTCGCCAATTACTTCCTGCTGGTGCTCAAGCCCAACGTCAGATCTTGGCTCATGCACTTGCCGGACAACTCCATCTCTTCTTGGGCGGACCTGTGCCATCAGTTTGTTGGCGCCTTCACAGGCGGCCACAAACCCCATGGCCAGGAGAGCGATCCTCATCTGCTCGCCCAGAAGGAAGGAGAACCCCTGCGCAAGTACATACAGAGATTCAGCCAGGTGCAGCGCAACATCCCAGACGTCCACCCTGCCGCGGTTATCAGCGCGTTCCATCAGAACGTGCGTAACCGCAGGATAAGGGAGGAGATGGCGATGTGCAAAATCAGAGATGTTAGCGAGCTATATGCTCTGGCCGACAAGGGTGCACGGGCTGAAGAGGGGAGGAGACTCCCCGGAGAGAACACAGGAGCAGAAGGATCCGACAGTGAGGACGCCCCTCCAGCAAAGAAGAACCGGAGGCGAAATAACAAAAAGAGGAAGGCTAAGGATGTGCTAGTTGTTGAGCAGTCCGGTAACGGAGGCGGTGACTCTGGCGAGGCTGTGGTAGCCGCCGACAAGTAGGATGGCTCCGGCAAGCAGTACTGCAAGATCCACCACACCAAGGGCCACGACCTCCAAGCCTGCAAGAAGGTTGAGCAGATGGCAGAGCTACAGAAAGCTGAATATGAGCGTCGCGATAAGGAGAAGGCCCAGGAAGGTGGCGGAGGATCCGGCAAGAAGCGTCCCGCCCGGGGAGGGCGCCGCGGCAAGGTCAAGCAGCGCCAAGGAGATAGGCCTCCCCGTGGCCGCGACAAAGATGAAGACGAAGATGAAGATGATGAGGTGGAGGAGGATGAGACTGACGAGCAGGAGTTTCAGAAGGCAACAAAGGTGTTGTGCGTCGACGGCGGTGCTTCTCTGCACACCTCGCACCGCCAACTCAAACAGTGGGTGCGGGAAGTAAACGCAGCAGCACCATCCGTTGAGTTGCGCAAGCCCCTGAAGTGGTCCAGCACGCCCATCATCTTCGACATTGAGGATCACCCTGATCGCATCACTGCGGTCGGGTGCTTGCCTATGTTGGTTTCGCCAACAATCCGCAACCTCAAGGTCACGAAGATGCTGGTTGACGGCGGGGCCGGCCTAAATCTGATCTCCTCCGCAGTGCTCAAGAAGCTCCAGATCCCCGACAGCGAGCTCGAAGAGACCGGCACCTTTCAAGTAATCAACCCGAGAAGGAGCAAGCCGAAGGGGAAGATCACACTGACAGTAACTTTTGGCAGCGAGCTGAATTTCAGGACAGAGAGAGTCACATTTGACGTTGCTGATTTCCCATTGCCCTACAATGGGATACTTGGCCGTCCAGCGCTTGCCAAGTTCATGGCAGCCTCTCACTACGCCTACAATGTGCTCAAGATGCCTGGTCCGATAAGTGTTATTTCTGTCCATGGCGACAAGAAAGATGCACTTATCTGCACCGACAAGATCTACCGGGAAGCAGCAGCCGCAGCAGAATGCAAACCACTTGCCGCTGAAGCTCCCAGGGGGAAGAAGAAGACCAAGTCTGGCAAGAGTAGCTTTGATGCCCACTCTGGCAAGCGCACCTCTTCGGAGTGCTGCGCTACCGTCGAGGACGCACCATCGAGCTCCACCGGCAAGTGCAAGAAGGCAAAGACAGCTTCACCAGAGACCAAGAAAGTGGCCGCCAAGGAGGACGGCACTTGTGGTACCTTCACCATCAGTGCCACGCTTGACCCTAAATAGGAAAGCGCGCTCGTTGCTTTCCTACGGGCGAATGTCGATGTGTTTGCATGGCAACCATCTGGCATCCCCGGTGTTCCCAGGAAAGTAATCGAGCACCACCTTGCCGTCTGCCCTCACGCGTGGCCCGTCAAGCAGAGAGTCGGAAAACAAGCAGTAGAACGCCAAGAGTTCATTGCAGAAGAAATCAAGAAGTTGGAAGCAGCAGGCCTGGTCCGAGGAGTACTCCATCCAACGTGGTTAGTCAATCCAGTAGTCGTGCGCAAAGCAAACGGGAAGTGGAGGCTTTGTATTGACTTCACTGATGTTAATAAAGCTTGTCCCAAGGATCCATTTCCCTTGCCGCGCATTGACCAGATTGTCAACTCCACGGCAGGATGTGATCTGCTTTCATTCCTTGATGCATATTCAGGATATCATCAGATCTTCATGGCTGAAGAGGATGAAGAGAAAACCGCATTCATTACTCCATGTGGCACGTACTGCTTTGTACGGATGCCTTTCGGACTAAAGAATGCTGGTTCAACATTTGCAAGAGTAGTCAGTCATGCTTTTGAGCCACAGCTGCACAGAAATGTAGAAGCTTACATGGATGACATAGTGGTCAAGAGCAAGGACAAAGAAACTCTGATCCAAGATTTGGACGAGACTTTTGCAAATCTGCGCAAGATCAATCTCAAGTTGAACCCCGAGAACTGCGTGTTTGGAGTTCCTTCCAGCAAGCTTCTCGGGTCCTTTGTGTCCCAGAGGGGGATTGAAGCCAATCCCGACAAGATCAAGGCCATTGAGCAAATCGAAGCACCAAAGCGCGTCAAGGATGTGCGAAGGCTTGCCGGCTGTGTTGCTGCTCTCAGCAGGTTCATTTCCAAGTCTGCTGAACGCGCCCTGCCGTTTTTCAAAATTTTGAAAAAGGCAGGTCCAATGAAATGGACTCCAGAAGCGGAGGCTGCGCTGCAAGACATGAAGAAATACTTGTCCTCCACTCCAACACTTGTCGCACCTAAGCCACAAGAGAAGTTGCTGCTGTATCTGGCGGCAACCAATCAAGTGGTTAGTGTTGCGTTAGTAGCGGAGAGGGAGGCGGATGATGATCCAGCGGCAGCGGCAAGCGAATCCAGCGACAAGCAGGGGGCTTCCCCGACAAGCTCTAGTCCCGACAAGGATAGATCTGCGCAGCCACAAGAAGAGAAATAGAAGAAGATGGTGCAGCGCCCAGTTTACTTTGTCAGTTCCCTTCTGCAGGGGGCTAGATCAAGGTACTCTGGTGTGCAGAAATTGCTTTTCGGCCTTCTCATGGCCTCAAGGAAGCTGCACCATTACTTTCAGGCACATGAGATCACAGTGGTCACTCGCTTTCCGTTGAAAAGGATATTGCAGAATCCAGAGGCCACAGGCAGGATTGTCGAGTGGGCACTGGAATTGTCAAGCTTTGGCCTCAAGTTTGAAAGTACCTCAACTATCCAGAGCCGAGCATTGGCAGAATTCATAGCAGAATGGACGCCAACACCTGATGAAGAAACTCCGGAGAGGAGCATCCCCGTCAAGGAAGCAAGCAAAGAATGGGTCATGTACTTTGACGGTGCCTTCTCGCTGCAAGGCGCCGGTGTGGGCGTACTACTTGTCGCACCCACCGGAGAGCACCTCAAGTACGTGGTCCAAATGCACTTCCCCAAGGAGCAAGCAACAAACAATACTACAAAGTATGAAGGCTTGCTTGCCGGACTCAGGATCGCGGCAGACCTTGGGATTAGGAAGCTTATTGTTAGGGGTGACTCGCAGCTGGTCGTCCGTCAAGTTAACAAAGATTATCAGAGTCCGTTGATGGAAGCATACATTGATGAAGTGAGGAAACTAGAAGAGCATTTTGACGGCCTGCAAATGGAACATGTTCCAAGAGCTCAGAATGACATTGCAGACGGCCTGTCAAAGTGCGCCGCACTCAAGTTACCTGTGGAACCAGGGATTTTTGTGCTCAAGCTGACTCAGCCATCTGTAACACCATCAACTGGACAGAGCAAGAAGAGGAAGTTGGTTACTGCGACTACTTTCCGGCAGAGCTCCCTGAAGCCGCCATCAAGAAGGTCCCTAAGATCAACACAAAGAGTGCTGAGGAGCAGTCTGCTCCGACAAGCCCCAGGGCTTGCTTCGTTGAAGCAGACGCTCCCGACAAGCTGTGTCCCGACACGCTTGCCGGGGAGCATCATGCTCCGGCAGAATCGCAGATTCTTGCCGTAGAAGCAGATGTTCCCGCAGCAGCATTTGCGCCTTTAGTCCTTGTCGTCGAGCCACAAGCTCCGGCATGGGCACAGCAGATCGTCCATTTCCTTCAGACAGGAGAACTTCCCGAGGAACAAGGAGAAGCGGAGAGAGTAGCCCGGCAATCAAGTATGTACCAGTTTGTCGATGACATACTGTACAGAAGAAGATTCAACGGAGTGAAATTGAAGTGCATTTCCCGGGAAGATGGACGGCAGCTGTTGGCGGAGATACATGGAGGCATATGTGGTCACCACATTGGCGCAAGAGCACTTGCCGGCAAAGCCTTCCGGCAAGGTTTCTTCTGGCCGACAGCCCTCCAGGATGCAACTGCACAAGTAACCAAGTGTGAAGCGTGCCAGTTCCACTCCAAACAGATACATCAACCAGCTCAAGCTCTCCAAACAATCCCTTTATCCTGGCCATTTTTGGTCTGGGGGCTCGACATCCTCGGCCCTTTCCCCCGAGCTGTCGGGGGCTTCGAGTACTTGTACGTTGCAATCGACAAGTTCACGAAGTGGCCTGAAGTGGAAGCAGTGAGGAAGGTGACAGCACAGTCAGCAGTCAAGTTCTTCAGGTCAATTGTTTGCCGTTTCGAAGTCCCTAACAGGATCATCACCGACAACGGCACACAATTCACGAGCCGCACCTTCATGCAGTACGTCCAAGATCTTGGTGCCAAGATCTGCTTCGCTTCTGTTGCTCACCCGAGAAGCAACGGTCAAGCGGAGAGGGCGAACGCTGAAGTGCTGCGCGGGCTCAAGACCAGAACTTTCGACAGGCTGCGCAAGTGCGGAAGAAATTGGATCAAGGAGCTAGGTGTGGACCGGGCGTCGTTCGAAGAAGTACAGCCTTGCCGGGACACAGACGACAGAAAAGCTAAGTTGTCAAAGTTTGAGCACAGTCAATTTTTTTATTTTTTTATGTTATATTCCTTGAACGACCGTGCCTTGTAAGGAAAACCTGTGCGCGGAGGAATCGACTCGTGGCTAAGTTGCGCCCTTAATCTGTTTCGAGTCCGCTCAACGATGAAAGTGTGCTGCAACTAGCCCCGACAAGGTTTCTTGCCGGAAGCAACACCGCCGGCAAGCTGCTGATGTTCCGCACTCAGCACTCGCGGCAAGTGTGTTCCCACCGGCAAGTTCCCTAAAAGCATAGGGTAAAAACATACAAGGGATGGAATTGAGTAAAGGATATAACATAACAAGCATCCCTTTTTCATTAAAAAACATCCCACTCGGGTACAGTCCAGAGAGGATGAAAAACATGAAAGAGAGGATTACAAGTTTTAGATGCGGCTAAGGCCCGGAGGCTTACAAATTAAAAAGATAAGATGCCCGTAATCCCTTTCCTGTCCCTCTTTTCAGGAGGAAGGTCAAGGAGGCGAAAAGGGCAAAAGGGGCGCCTAGGCGAGCTACAGGTGCCAGAAGACTCCAAGAGAACATCCCGGGGGTCGTCCGAAGGCTGAACGGTGATGGCGGCGCCGGAAGCGGGGCTCGAAGACGGGGCGGCAGGACGTCAGCACGCTGTCGAGGGCACTACGCCCTCGTACTCCGACTTGACGGCCTTGTCGCCAGCCCTCTTCCCCTTCTGCAGCCTCCCTACGCCATCCACCCAAGGAGACGACCCCGGGGAGTTCAAGGAGCCGGCGACACGGATGATGGGGTCGCCGGTGACGCACGAAGCGGCGCCCGACACCTAGTCGGGCCCGCCATCCCGCCGACCGCTACCCTCGTCGTCGCTGTCGCTCTCCTCCTCGTCACTCTCGCTCGAGGAGGAGCCTTCGCTATCGGAGGAGCTATCCACGCAGCACTTCGCCCGAGTGCCGAAGCACCCGAAGACTATGACGGAGAGGGGATCGCCCTCCATTAACTTAAAATGGAGGGTAAACCCCCCATCAGGCTGTGGATGCGGGCGAACGTCTTCCACCCACGATCAAGATACATCACATTAGGGGCTGGGAATACAACGGGGACTCGCGTGCCATTGATCCCACAGCCCCTCATGTGCAGTCTCAATGACTCGGGCGGGTCCAACTCCATCGCGCTCGCAAACGGAGCTGGAAGCCGGAGACGACGACGAGGCGCCCGGCGCAGCCTGACAAAGAACTCGCAAGGGTCGTCCCCTGTATGGACCATCGTGGGGAGAGGAACCGCCGGCGGAGGCGGAGATGGCGCGCCGCCCTGTCCGCCTCTTCCCCGAGCGCCTCGACCTCGTCCACGACCTCGCCCCCTCCCTCTTCCCCTTATGGCTGGCTCTGCCACCACGGGCGCGGGATAGGAAGGGGTGCGCTGTCTGGCGGCGACCCTCGCCGCCACTGATGAAGGGCCAGGGTTCCCTTCCTCCATGGCGAATGAGAGAAAGAGGAGCAGAAGCTGAAGAAAGGAGAGGATGAGAGAGTGCGGGCTCCTGCGCCCCCCTCCCGCTCTTCTTAAAGGAGCAAGGTGGGGGCTCGGCCACCCCGCTCAGCGAATCAGGGCACGGGAAGAGCAGGGAGTTGGGGCCGACCTGCTGCCTCCGCTCGCAACGGCCCAGTTTCCCACTTCCACCGTCCGCGACCCCAAGTGCATGGGAGCCGCGTGGCGGGGATGCAGAACCAGGGGATGCGAACGTTACGCATTTCCTGGATTTAAGTATTGCCCATGATCTCTCCCACGACGCCGCGATTGACGCGTGCCGTTACGGGAGAACGCGGTGGATACGGAGTGGATTTGGTTTGGACCCAGGCTGCGCGTGCCCGTGCCCTGTTTTGGGCCTGGCCCAACAGCGCTCGGCATCGTGTATGGCCCAGGCCCGGGGGCTCCTGTCGGTGTACTAAAGTAGGGGTACCTTAGTACCCCGAACTTGTGCACGGGCAGTCGCAGCGTCCCGTGGCAAGGCTTGCTGGGCGTCCGCCAAGATCCTCCGCTATTCCTATTTACTGCCAGTCAAGGACAAAGTGTTAGCTGAGAAGACAGAACCCCGGCAAGAGGAGCTTGCCGGGAAGGACAAGACCCCGGCAAGAGGAGCTTGCTGGGAAGGCCAACCAAGGCACTTCAGAAAACTTGCCGCGACGCTCCGCGCGTCCCGGCAAGGCTCGACAAGCGGCAAGCTTGCGGGTGCGACAAGACAACGGCCGAGGCAAGGCGCTTGCCGCGGAAAGGCTGCCACTCCGCACCCGAGCTCCAGCACATCCGACGACGTGTCACCCCAGGACCATCCCAGGAGCATGTGGCGGGGCGCTGTGCAGCCAAGCGGTGTGAGGTGGCAAGAGGAGATGACGAGAAGGACATCGTGGCAGGTGGTGGCGCTCCTAACGGTCGCTTCCTTGCACTGTTTGGGCGACCGGACGGGCATTAAATGCCCTTGTCCCCTGCCGTCAGAGTTAGGTAGGGGGCACTGTTGATAGCGGTTGTACCAACCCGCGTTTTTACTTTTTAACCCCTCTTTCTATGCTGCCACCTGTCGGTGACCCCTTTAACCTATAAAAAGGAGGCCCATGCGCACGTAGAAGGGGTTCGGTTCGACTCATTCGACACTATGACACACTCACGCTTTCAAGCAAGAACAGAATAGAAACACAAAGCAGCAGTAGGAGTTTTATCTCTCCGGAGAGCTCCGAAGCTGGGTAAAATCCCCCGCGTGCTTCTGCCTCGATCTGCTCTACGTGCGCCCTCCACTCCCTTGCCGGACCGAAAAGGGGCCCTGCCCCATAGGTGCTCGTTCCCCACGACACTAGGGATAAGAGTTTGTGATGGGTACTTGGTATGTCTTGACTTGCGCGTAGACTGCCCGGCAACGGCGCTAGAAAACCTTCTTGCTACCTCTTGAGCATGTGTTGGTTTTCCCTTGAAGAGGAAAGGGTGGTGCAACAAAGTAGCGTAAGTATTTCCCTCAGTTTTTGTGAACCAAGGTATCAATCCAGTAGGAGGCTACACTCAAATCCCTCGAACCTGCACAAACAAATAAGAACCTTGCAACCAATGCGATAAAGGGGTTGTCAATCCCTTCACGGCCACTTGCAAAAGTGAGATCTGATAGAGAATAAGGTAAATATTTTTGGTATTTTTATGATATAGATTGGAAAGTAAAGATTGCAAAACAAAATAGATCGGAATCTTATATAATGGAAAATAGACCCGGGGGCCATAGGTTTCACTAGTGGCTTCTCTCAAGATAGCATAAGTATTACGGTGGGTGAACAAATTACTGTCGAGCAATTGATAGAAAAGTGCATAGTTATGAGAATATCTAGCCATGATCATGTATATAGGCATCACGTCCACGACAAGTAGATCAAAACGATTCTGCATCTACTACTATCACATCGACCGCTATCCAGCATGCATCTAGAGTATTAAGTTCATAAGAACAGAGTAACGCATTAGGCAAGATGACATGATGTAAAGGGATAAATTCAAGCAATATGATATAAACCCCATCTTTTTATCCTCGATGGCAACAATACAATACGTGCCTTGTTGCCCCTGCTGTCACTGGGAAGGACACCGCAAGATTTAACCCAAAGATAAGCACTTCTCCCATTGCAAGAAAGATAAATCTAGTAGGGCAAACTAAACTGATAATTCAAAGAGACTTGCAAAGATAACAAATCATACATAAATGAATTCAGAGAAGATTCAAATATTGTTCATAGATAATCTTGGTCATAAACCCACAATTCATCGGATCTCGACAAACACACTGCAAAAAGAATTACATCGAATAGATCTCCAAGAAGATCGAGGAGAACTTTGTATTGAGATCCAAAGAGAGAGAAGAAGCCATCTTGCTAATAACTATGGAACCAAACGTCTGAGGTAAACTACTCACACATCATTGGAGAGGCTATGGTGTTGATGTAGAAGTCCTCCGTGATCGATTCCCCCTCCGGTGGAGCGCCAAAAAAGGCCCAAAGATGGGATCTCACGGGTACAGAAGGTTGCGGCAGTGGAAATAGGGTTTCATGGTGCTCTCGGATGTTTTCAGGGTATATGAGTATATATAGGCGAAAGAAGTCGGTCAGGCGACCATGAGGGGCCCACAAGGGTGGGGGCGCGCCTACCCCCTAGGCGCGCCTGCCTGCCTCGTGGCCGCCTCGTTGCTTCCTTGACGTCCATTCCAAGTCTCCTGGATTGCGTTTGTTCCAGAAACGACTGTCCCGAAGGTTTCATTCCGTTTGGACTCCGTTTCATATTCCTTTTTCGCGAAACACTAAAATAGGCAAAAAAACAGCAATTTGGACTGGGCCTCCGGTTAATAGGTTAGTCACAAAAATAGTATAAAGTGTATAATAAAGCCCATTAAACATCCAAAACAGATAATATAATAGCATGGAACAATCAAACATTATAGATACGTTGGAGACGTATCATTGACTCCGGTCGCGTCGTCCTCCCACGCATGCTGTGGCCCGGCAAACGCGCAGGCCGCGCTGCTCATGGCACGAGAGCTCCTGCGCTACCGCCCGCTTGACAACTTCTATGAGGAGTGGCTCAAATGCATCGCTGAGCTCGTCAGCGCCACCGGAGACTCTGCTGTACCATCCCGCTCGTTGCCTCAACCGCCGCGCGGCTATAGGCAATGTGGCTCACGGGGTGCCTCCTCCAACGCTCGTCCAGGGCGCCATCGTCAAGCCAAGTCAGGTGGCGCCTTGCCGTGACCCGTAGCATCAAGCGCCCGCTCATGATGTAGCAAGCTGTCAAGTGGGGCAGCAGCCCCAAGAAGATGCATGTGCGCTCCTAGCACCTCCACGTCAAGGCCATGCTCCGCCTATGGTGGTGGCGCACGAGCACCAAGACCAGGCCCCACCATCCCGATGGGTTCCCGTAACCATAGTAGGGTGCCGGGTGTTCACCCCGGAGCAGCGCAACGTCGTCTGGTCGGGGAAGTTCAAGCATGACCTTCCCCCACCACTACAAAAAAATACACTTCCTTGATGATACGTGTTTGTCACAGTATGTTGCGTTTTCTGTCATGCATGTACATCCATGACAGAATCAAGATAGTTGTACCTGTGCTATCGTAGAAGTGTTCCATGACATTGCAAAATTATCATCACGGAAGTGTCGACTTCCATGATGATAGATTGCGCGTCATAGAAGTGCTTTCGTCAAGGGTGACCGACACATGGTATCCACCGTAACGGAACGCCGTTAAGCTATCGGGTCCGGTTTTGGATCCGATAACCCGTTAACAGCCCCGGCCAATGGGGATTTTCCATGTGTAAAATCATCATTGGCTGAAGGAAACACGTGTAGGCGCACCGTTGGGACAGATGTCATCCACTCATTGGACCGAAGGCGCCTATGATACGTCGACACGTGGCATGGCCCAACAGAGGCACATTCCGGTGAAAAGGTCGTCATGTTTGACTTGGTCAACAGGTGGCGGGCTGGCGCATGGAAAGCCTGTTAACGGCCTATTCGCATATAGCCCATTTACAGCCCGCTAACGCAGGGCCCGTTACGACCTATCCGAATTAGGCCCAGTAGCGTCATCTAGGCCCTCCAATATAATTCCAGCCCATTTTAACTTCCAGCCCATGTATGGCCCATGACGTCTTTCAGCCCATATGAGGCCCTTTGTAACTCTTGGCCCATTAACGGCCCGTGGTGAAACTGGCCCGTAATGAACAGTGTATCACTTTATACCCATTAACGGCGCGTGGTGAAACTGGCCCGTAATGAACAGTGTATCACTTTATACCCATTAACGGCCCATTATTCCATTGGGCCGTTTCCAGCCCGTGTTATCTTTCGGCCTTCTCAGGGCCCATTTATTCTTGGGCTCATTTCCAGCATTCGTTTACTTACGGCCCGTTACTGTCATTTTCTGCTTGTGGGCCAAATTCAGCCTATGGTTACAGTCGGCCCGTTTGTGGCCCATTAATACGTTGGGCCATTTTCAGAGCGTCATCAAATACGGCCAATTAACGACAGCCCGTTATGGTTGGCCAATGAACGGACGATTCCAACTCTAGCCCGTTTATGGCCATAATGCGGTCTGTTATTGCCCATGTTTGGCCAACCGATCATACTGCCCGTAGAAGGCCCATTGATGATACGATTCGTAGAAGGCCCATTGTGTCTACGACCTGTAGAAGGCCCATTGTTTCTATGCCCTGTAAAAGGCCCATTGTTTCTAAGGCCCTTAGAAGGCCCATTGTTTCCACGGCCCGTAGGAGGCCCATGGTAACTACAGTAAATATGTAGCCCATGGTTATTGTGGCCTTGTTTTAAAAAATAGGTTATTGCGGCCACTAGCAAACCGCGAAAAAAGAACTGCACTGATTAAAGGCAAACAAATAAACAAGACAATATGGAAATAAATAAGCAAGCAACTTACGTTAGGCTATCACGCCTATTACACATATTACATCCACTGGGCATCAAAGTTCGCCACCAGTGCAAATATATGGAACAAAGCAGCATATAAACCCCGCAGCAAAACAAGTCCAGAACTGAAACCACTTTAGAAGAGCTCAAGAAACAATATCCTGGAACCCATAATGCTGGCAGGATGCTTAGCAAGCTTATTAACTTTCTCTTGTTTGGCGCTTAAATCCTCCAGCACTTGTTGTTGCACCAGAAAGTATGCATTTGAATTCTACAGGGACTTCCTCAGTCCTTCGGCTTCCTGTCGCATAACATCGGATCTATGTCTTTGAACTTGAAGTTGAGACTCAAGAAGCCGAACTGATTCAGGCAGTGAATTCGAAGAGCTGGTGCCAGCAATAGTAGCCAGTAACTCGAACACTACATCAAGACAGGACTTTGGGGTTGTCTCAGTGTCTTCAATATAGTTTTTATCAGCTTTCTTGGAGACCAGCAGGGATGTCTCACTATCTTGAACCTTATCTGCATTACTTTCTTTACCATTGCATAATGGGGTACTCCCAATATTTTATCCGCGTTCTAAAAGAGAAACAAACAAACACGTCACATGTTTACAATGTAGTATATGAAACTCATTTTGGTAAACCAGTTCAGTAGTAAGGTGGACAGGATAACAACGTGAAACAAACATATACCAATGTAGCATGGTCACTGTATGGTCTATTCATTCTAGTTTATGTTGCCAAATCAAGACAGATACAGTTCGAATCATATCTATTTAAAACAAGGCAGCATAGACAGAATATAAGTGTGGGAAAGTACACAGCAATAACAACACTTGTAATGTGCATGGCATGAGAACATAACTGTTTATTCAATTGAAACTGAAATCAACATAGAGCAAGTTACAACAGCAAACACGTTAAAGAAACAGGTTTAAAATGTACATGTTGTGCCATTGGAGTTTCAATTGCATCCTTCAAATTTGAAATTTGTTGGTATGAGTAAATACAGTGATGCAAGAGTAGAGTAGTATGAACCATAGCTATGGAATCTGACCTGAGAACAATTCTTCTTCTGTTTTAAGCGTTGACTTGGGGTTCGGAGTGGTGGTCCTCGTGCTTTGGGCACTGCAGTTGCCTTACTAACTGCTCGTGTTTGGGTGCTCTGTGGTGGAGACGGTGTTGTGTCAACGGGAACTGGGTTACTATCTGCTGGGGTTGGGGTTAGAAGGGGTGTAGCTGGTTCTCTGTACAACTGGGTAGGGGTACAATATGCGTGAGTCTGGGTTATGTGTGCTGTGGTGGGGCAAGTACAAACATGGTTCTATCCACATCGACAGGTAGCACAATCTTTTCTGAAGATCGTGTTTTTACTCCCAAAGATACTGCCATCACCCCCTCCAATTGAAATGGCTGATAAACAAGAAAAGTAATTGAATGTACAGGCATTGTAAGATAGACAAGTGCAATGGATAGTAGGGAAGAAAACAGGGCATGAAATAATTCACATTTATGTTGTCTAACCAAACAGAATAGTAGGACATAATTTCACATATATGATTGCTAATTAAAAAGGATAGCATGACACAATTTCACATGTATGATGGCTAACTAAACAGGATAGAATGACATACTTCAAAATATGATGACTATGTAAATAGGATGACATGATATAACTATACGATGTGTCTATTAAAGTGGTTGGCGTGCCATAAATCACAAACATGTCGTCGATGGAAACATGATGGCATCATATAATTCACGGATAGAATGACATAATTCAAAATATGACAACTATGTAAACAGGATGAGATGATGTAACTATATTATGTCTTTAGAAAATGGGTTGGCATTCCACAATTCAAATACATGTTGTCTATGTAAACATCATGGCATGATATAATTCAAATATATGATTTATATACTAAGGAAGTGATCAGAGGGCAATCACATATATGATGTGTCAACTAAGGAGATGGCATTCAATATTGTGTATATGATGTAAAAACTAAGCATTACAATACAACATATGCATGATATGAGTAATATAACCCTACCAAGTTTGAGAATACACCTCAGGGGGGTAATAAGACTGTTCATCTGCCTCTGAATCCTCCTCTGAAGAGATATCTGTAACTAGCAAGATATCTGCTTCAGCAGGTAGCATTGTCTGCACTGAAGACCTTGTTTTCACTCCAGCTTTCTCCATTACCAATTCAAATGGCTAATTCATAGGAAGAGCAGTTGAATATACAAACATTGTCGACAAAAGCAATGAGAAATACAAAAAAAATGACAGCATGATACAATTCACATATATGATGCTTGGCTAAACAACATGGCATTGCATAATTCACATATATAATGCCTTGCAACAAGATAGCATTGCATTATTCATATATATAATGTCTTGCAACAAGATGGCATTGCATAATTCACATATATGGTAATTATACACTAAACAGGTGGCATTCACACAAAGCATGTCTAAACTAAGCAAATGACATAGCAATGCAAGATACCATACGCACGATATGAGCAACATAACCCTGCCAAGTTAGAGCATGCACCTTGGGGGGAGGGGGAATAGGACTGGTCATCTGTCTCGGGATCCTCCTCTGAGGAGCTATCCATAACCAGCAAGACATGCGCTTCGTTATATAGCATTGTCTCCTCTGAAGAACTTGTTTCCACTTTAGATTTTTCCATGACCGTGCCGAATGGCTGATGCACAGGAATAGTAATTTAATGTACTAAAATTGTTGACAAATTTAACACATAATAAAAATGATGGCATGATATAATTCACATATAAGATGACTGGCTAACCAGTGTGGCATTGCAAAATTCACATATATGATGCCTGGCTAAACAAGATGGCATTGCATGATTCACATAAATGTTAAAGAAACTAAACAGATGGCATTGACACAAAGCATGTCTAAACCAAGCAGATGACATCTTTGATGTATATAGTAAGCAATGCAAGGCACCATATGCATGATATTACCAACATCAGCATGCCAAGTTAGAGTGAAGACCTCATGGGGTAAACTGGAGTGGTCTTCTCCTTCTGAGTCCCCCTCAGAATAGTTATCTTCCTCTTGATTACAATCCGAAATGGGTGGAGGGGGGCTGCCTTTGCGCCCACCATAATGCGACGTCTGCATGAAATTTTATTGCCACGCAAGGCTCGTCTCTTTTGCTCTACATGTTCAGTTCCGTTGTGTACAATAACTGACTTGCATAGGAATAAAACATAGAGAGATTATGTAAGGAGTGCATGCACAAATCCAGAGTGATGGTAGCAAACTGTGGATAGACCCAAAACCAATGATAGCAGGCAGATAATAGATTTAGTTAAAAAATGCAGATAATGCCTCCTTTAGTGTTTGTTTGCACCAAACATGAAACTCATAGTAGACAGATAGTATTGATTGCTACCCTAATATGTACCCCACAACCATTTAAAAACTCAAGTTTCAGCATTAGTTTGGACCTAACTCAGAGTCTAATAGGTGAACACGACGATTAAGTAGCATGTCATCATATTAAGTGATGCAAAACGTTAGCAGACACGGAAGAGTGCGACCTCTCTTGCGGACCCGTGTAGTCCTCAAGGTCATCTGCTCAGTTGATGATGGTAATGCAGTTGTCGTGGCTGCCGGCAACGGGGAAGAAGATTTGAGGCGGTGAAAGACAGTCTAGAGAGCGGACCCCTGCTGTGGTGAACCCTTCCATCGTTGGAGCAGCTGAGCTAGGGTGGAACACAGCGCCACAGGAGCAGGACAAACCACACAAGGTTTTCTTTAACACATATCTGTAACAGAAGTAATTGTGTAAGGGCTTGTTTAATTTTGAGGATTCTAACAATGCAGGGATAGGAAATAGACAGGAATAGGATAGGAATGCACGTGCAAAACAAAGAAATTAAAAACACATGATTTCTGCCAATCTAGGTGTTTGATTCACAAGAATTGGAAGATCATAGGATTCAAAGAAGCATGGTGAGATTAAATCAAACCACAAGAAATGTACGGTTATAATGCTATTATGCTACTATCTCTTAGTCTTATGTTTCACGAATAGGAATTTGAAAAGGAGGATAAGTGGAAATTAAAATTCCTACGGTTTTTCTTTCAAGGAGACATTAAAGGAACAAATCCTACAGTTTTCCTTTGCTCCATTCCTTTGAACCAAATTCATGAATAGTAGTACCATAGGAAAGTTTCCAATTCCTATGTTTTTCATTCACTTTTCCTTTCAAGAACTGGTGATTCTAGTAGGCAGGCTTGAGCAAGGAAAAGCCTACACTAAAAAATGTTTTTGTGCTACCTCTATTACTTTGGACCCAGGCCACTGCCCTACTAGCTCCACTCCCAGGCCCATCGACAAATGCACAGCGCAAACGCGCAGAGATAAATAATGATGGCATTCAAGAGAGTCCATCATGGATAGCTAAGTTGCCTGATACCTCACTGCTTGTCATATAGTAGGATAAAATAATCGTATTTCACGTTACTACGTGTGTTCAGTGGACAATATATATAACATGTAGAGTAAAAAAGAGATGCAACAAGTGTACAACCTCTTTGGCGAAGCCATGTCGATCTCAACGTGATTGGGTTGGCCGGTGAGGATGCTCCGGCTGACTTGGCTGTTGGAGGAGGGGAAGAAGATCTTAGGCGTCTGGAGATGGAGCCCGAGGTACTGCTCCGCTGTGATGGAGGGTTTCGTCGTTGGAGCAGCTCCGGTGAGTTGTCCGACGCCGAGGCTGAAGCAGAACAAGAGAGACAACGTTAACCTGAGTGGAATTCTAATAGCATCTCCAATAGAAGACGTAAAATACATAACCACAAAGTGCTGGATGTAAAATACATCAGCCGCTCATCTCTGAACTTAACTGTTAAAACTGAATTTTACTATCGAAACTGAACTTAACTGTCGAAACTGAATTTTGCTGTCGAAACTGAATTTTACTGTCGAAACTGAACACACTAGAGGTGAGGCTACACGTCAGTCGTCTGACTTTTTCATCTCTGGTCAGTCGATTTTGCAGCCGTGGATATGAAATCAAGGGCCTACAGTTCATCTTCAACCTTCACCCCCCTGAGCCGCCAGCCACCACCGGCCAAACAGCCACCCCCCGCCGCCCGCAGCCGACGGTGCGCCGCCCCGCCCGCGCCAAAAACACTCACCACCACCGGTCCGCCGCTGCCCCGGCCATCCCTCTACGCCCCTCCGTGCCGAGCTTTTTCTCCGGCGATCCCCACGCCACCGCCCCACCACCACCGGCGACCACCGCCCCCACCCTTAACCCTAAGATAAATAGTGGGGTACCTCTCCAGCGAGCCCCCCTCCCCGCTGCGGCTGGCTCTTCCTTAACTGCGGTGAGCTCCCCCACCCCCTGAAAATCGACTGACCCAAAAGTCGATTCAGTCGACTGAAGTGTAGCTAAATCGGAGCAGCATCGCAAGCAAGAGCAAGAGAGAGAGCAGCAACACGAGCAAGAGCAAGAGCAAGAGCGAGAGCAGCAGCGCGAGCAAGAGCAAGAGCAAGAGCAATAGCAAGAGTAGACCAGGTAGGGGACCGAGAGCAAGAGCAGAGCAGCAGCGTGAGCGAGAGCTAAAGCAGCAGTAGCTCCTACTAATGTGGATGTCGTTGCTGACGGAGCGACACCGTGGAGGAAGTGGCCAGCGACACCTTCGTGGATGGAGCCGCCCTGTGTTGGCTCGGGACCGAGCGCCGGCTGTACCATGAGATAGAATCAAGAAGAAAATGCGGCGATTAGTGTACAACCTCTTTGGTGGCGCTGATTAGGCCGCAGCTTCATCCGAGGAAATAGTGATGATGATGCTCTTCCGGTGGTGCAGGTGAAGACGTCGGTGTGGGAATGGAGGTGGTGCGAAAGACGAGGGGAACGTCGGGGCAGCTCCTTGGAGGTAGAGGACGGGGTGGCTGAACGGGCGGGACGACGAGATCGATGACGGATCCTCATCCGGTACGGTGGATGAGGGATGTCAAGGTGTTGTTGTGGTCGACGTCGTCGGGGAAGAGGCTCCGGCTGGGTGGCGAACGGAGGAGGGTGTGGGGCTTCATGGGTTTTCGTGGGCTCGGTGTACGAATGGATGGGCGGATGGGATGGGAGTGGGGAACCATGGCTTAGGGACGCGCTTGTATGAAATGTGCAGTAAGTTACGAAAGTACCCCCACCGATTAGAGGCGGTTCTTTCGGTTCAGGGGTATCACGGGAATTTCACATGTCGGGATTTCACAGGAGGTGGGAGTTTTCGCACGCATTGTAATTTTGGAATAGCACGGCGTGGGTTGAGATGGAGGGAGTTGCCGGAGCACAACGAGACAAAGATATATATTAAATATTTCGGGCTAACAAGGCGCGGGTTGATGAGGCGGGAGTTTCACAGCACGATAGACAAAGACGCTTGCTTGAAATTTCGGCATAACAAGGCGTGGGTTGAAATTTCGGGAGAACAAGCTTAACGTGTACCCAAAAAAAAGACAGTTCGCACCTCATCACTATAGAGAGCCATGTCCCGTTTTACTGTATTACTAGAAATGCATTCAAACACAACAAATAAAAACTAAAAAAATCGGGACAAGAAACTTAACGTGTACAGTACCAAAATAATTTGCACTTCCCTCAACAATAATAAAACAATGTGTGTTGTCTAGCATATGGACTAAATTTGAGTACATTTTCCCTGTTTGAATGGGATTGTACTCGGGTTAGTTATACAACCATCTAAATATTATCTTCACAACACATGACATGAATATAGGAGAAGTAAATTCCTATATAAATACAAACTACATGTACATACGATCTCAAATTCAAATATATGTATCCATTTTGTGTTGAATTCAAATCATAGTACATGTATGCTCTAGCTAGATGTTCAGAATCTAAACCATGTATAATATACTACATACAATGTGTTTAACACGCACAACACACACACACACACACAAACACCATTTAGACTAGTAAGTTACACGTGCATCGCATGCATGAGATTTGGCAACCAAATTATGAATAAATACCACATTATAGCATGTATGCTTTGAGTCATATATGCATGATCTACATGTTCGTTTAATTCTTATAGTTCATTTCATTCAAAATCATCTAGTTTTTATAAGAAAGCTAATCTATTTAAGATTCATGGAATTGTGCGTTGTAAGGCATAAAGTAAAAATAAATAATGGCAAATCATGTAGAAAAACATTTGGGCAATTATGATACGGAAGATTCTAGAACCAAGAAGAAGTGCTTGTGTTTTGAGGTTTGTGCATTATGCTTAAGTTCAACCATGGAGTCTTTTAGATTGTACATGTGGCAAAATCTCGTGGAATCTAGATGATATCCAACGACCAGTAGTGCTCAAATTTTCCATCTCTGCACCATCGGATTGGCCTCATCCAACGACCATCTTTCAAAGGTAAAGTTATCCGCACACAATATAAAAAAAATATAATATATATAGGGGTATAGATATAGATATGTGATGCGAAAGCCACCCATCATCTCCAATTAGAATAGTGTGTCCATGCACGGATGCAATGTGGCCAAATGATGTCTGCCATCGGTATCTCAAATTCAAATCAGTCTGACCTTGGTCAATGTGTATACATTACAACATGCTCGTTTCCAAACCACATCGCGCAGATCTCCATTATATTCATGCATGCATGGGTTTCAAACATCATGATCTCTTATTCAAATATTTGAATTCAACTTTACATTGATTATGACCTCACCTAGTCTTTTACAACCACACAGTCGTCTTCTCTTTATAATTGTACCACTAACTTTCTCTCGTCCATGCATGCACACACACTCCCAGTCGGCATTATCCGTCGCACACATGCAATCTTTTTCTTCAGGTCAGTCTCCCATGCAGGCACACACACACACATCCCCCTCTCCATCATATCGGGCATCCTTTATCTCTCACGTGCATGCGCAACAATCGATGTTCCTCTCTCTGTGTGTGTGTATATAGCTAGGTCTTTCATAGTTTTCCACACATACCGATCAATCAATATATCTAGTGAGGTCTCACCCTCTTTCCCACGTCCACATCGATCAATATATACCTCTCTATATATGATTACATATATAGCTAATACACCCACATTAATTATATATCTAACGTCCCCCTCTCACCATCCATGCCTTCCGAATCATCTCTCAGACGCGCGCACAATGGCGAAGACAGGGGGCAGGAAGGGCCCTGCTCCCCTAACATCACTATATATCGAGGCTAATATGAATGTGATCATTAGACAATTGCTGGCAAAAATGGTTTAAGTTGATGAATTGCCCCCCCCCCCTCGTAAAGGATTAGCAATACTTTGGCCCCCTAGCTCATTTATTTTTCATGGCTCCGCCACTGTGTGCGACAGCTCACATTCTCGCCCCCTCTCTCTAAATATCGATCTTGCACTTGTGCACTCCTTCATAGTCTCCCTCCACTCGGACCCTCACACCATCATCTAGCCCCCCACCGGATTTTGCCACATGTACAATCTAGCAGACTCCATGGTTGAACTTAAGCATAACGTACAAACCTCGAAACAACAGTGGTTCTCCTTTGTTCTAGAATCTTCCATATCATAACTGCCCAAACTTTTTTTCTAGTTGAATTCCCATTATTTGTTTTTAGTTTATGCATTACAACACATAATTCCATGAATCATAAAATAGATTAAGGGCTTCTTTGATTCAAAGGATTCTCAAAGGAATTTTGGAGGATTCTAATCCTTAGGAATTTTTCCTATCTTGGTTGTTAGACTCGTAGGATTGTAAACCATAGGAATTTTTCCATATGATTCATTTGCACTAGATTTCATAGGAAACATCCCATCCACTCAAACCTCTTTGAAAGAATTCTGCGTTTTTTCTATGCACAATCAACCACTCGTACAATCCTGTAGGATTCAAGATGACATTCCACTCTAATCCCATGTTTTTCCTATTCCCGCGTTTTGGAAATCCTACGAATCAAAGAGGCCCTAGCTTTTTTATAAAAACTAATTGATTTTGAATGAGGTGAACTATAAGAATTAAATGAAGGTCTACATCAGGCATATATGACTCATAGCTTACATGCTATAGTGTGGTATTTATTCATAATTTGGTTGCAAAATTCGATGCGTGCAATGCACGTGTACCTTACTAGTACTTCGAGTATGTGCAAAACACGTAAATTAGAATTCCAATGGCAAGCTAAATAGTGTCTCTCTTACAGTTCATGAAGCCACGTGGCACATGTGGAGGTGTTATCGCGACCTCCTTGTGTGGATTGATCACAGTGACGTGCTATTGGCGGTACATGCACGAAGCCAAGATGTGCACGCACGCAACACACGCACTCATTCTCTCGCACGCACACGCGGGCACGCGAGGACGCAATTTTGTACCAAGATCCACCCGATGTGATAATTTGACGCGTGTAAAGTCCTTCACTTCATTGATAGTCAATTAATACAACGCATGCAAATTGAGTGGACATGAGGGCGGAAGAAAGACATTACTACTCCACTGCGCGCATGCGAGTAGTTAAATCATGGGTTGCTAGTAGTACTTCCATTGGTCTCCTTCGTATGTTGTGCCAATTTTTAACAGTAACATAATATTTACGCATTTGAGTAGTGTAGTCTACTTGAAATTTATGTTCCACTAAACTCATCGGGAGCCGCTTCGGGCCTCAAAACCAAAACCATCAATTAATCTTTACCTTGTTCCTATCACATTCGAAAGTACTAGTGCTACAATTAAGTGCAAGCCCTCTCACACCTACTAGTACATACTGAACATGAACGTGTTCCCACTATGCAGGTATTAGTACAAGTTCTAGTACTTAGGTTATAAAAAGGGGAACTACCTAACCGAAAATTACTCTACCTTTCCTCCTCATAAGTCCTTCTTCTTCGTTCATCCTTGCCAGGGCCGGTGTGCAGAGCTCTAGTTCGAGAAGTACTCGTAACAAGGGAGCGGCAACCAAGGCTACAGAGAAAAAAGAGAGGGCTCACCGCCATGTAGAGACCTCAAAAGATCTCTCCCGGGCAGGCGATGGCTCCCAGGAGCGCCCTAGCCGTAGAGGTGAACATGCCGAGCTGGCGGCACTGGAGTCGTTATCCCTTGATGGCATGCTCGATTAGCTCAATAAGCACCTCAATAAGCAGAAGGAGTTCATCCACGGCTTGGTGGAGCTGCTGAAGGAGAGCCTCGATGACATGCCCACTGAGCTCAGTAAGCAGGGGGAGTTGACCACTGGCTTGGTGATGCTGCTGAAGAAGAGCATTGCCTCAGAGTAGAAGGCGACCGGCGAAATCCTACAACTTCAGGAGGACAATGCGAAGCTCTGCCACAAGCTGGACATGCTGAAGGAGAAGAACACCGGCTGGAAGAAGCTGCATGAGAATAGTAGTTCCTCGATGAAGATGCTACAGGCTCTCATCATGCAACAGAATGAGGAGTTGGCGAAGCTCCGCATCGAGTACCCGGCTGCTGTCAAGGTACGTAATGCGACCGTGGAACAGTGGATGAAGGCTCGCGTCGAGAAATCCCGCGTCATGGACAGAATGAAGAAGATGGTGGAGGAGACACGCAAGGATATGGGGGTCGTGGAGGCGATGAAGAAGCAGTTATGACTCCGTGGCGAATTAGATCATTTGTGTCGATAATCTTCCTTCTTCTTTTGCTCCTGTGTTTCTTCTTTTGCTTCGGGTGTTTCGCCGCACGTGTCACGTTCTCTGCGAGGCATAAATAGAACAATGCTAACAATGAGATGACTAGCAAATTAGATCATTTTTTATTGCCATATGGCACTGGGCTGCTGTGTTTCATGCTCCTCCGTCGTAGTTCTACTCCAGTGGAAAACTTGAGTATACCGCACGGTTCTTTACTCCTCCGTCGTAGTACTAATCTAGTGGAAAACTTGAGTATACCGCACGGTTCTTTGCTCCTCCTCAGGTCGTTGGCACATTTATACGAGCAATCAAATCAAAAGGTCCCGCTTTCCAACAGTAATGAGCCGTCAAATCACAAAGGCCCTCGCCTCTCGTGAAACCGATCAAGCTAGACTGCCCCGCCCTCTAGCCTTTTAAAAAATGTATACCTTTGTACAGTAGTAGTATCAATGGATTGCGCCATGGAGCAAAACTAACAAGATGAAATTAAAGAAAAAAGGTGGCGCATATAGAGAGCGCTCGTTGCCAAATTATGCATATAGTACTATTAAAGAAATAAAGCAATTAGCATACCTATTTAATTTTTGGGTTCTTATTATTTATGCCACAAGTTGTGTATCACTACTCAGTTTTGCCATTAGAAGTTACAACTACTCAAAAATGCCATCGATCCGTGAGATGCCTACTAAAAAATGCAATTAGATATCTCAAAAATGCCATCGTTAAGTTAGATGTTTGCTCAAAAATGCCATTAGACATTGTTATTTTCACGTCAAACCCGTTGACCATGTTACATGACAAAAATAAGCCGATTCTCACAATGATAAGTGTGGCCTAGCTTGTCAGGAGTGACCAAGCGAGTAATTTTACTGGAAAATAAGAACGTTGTTGGGATCAAGTAGGCCCCGCACTTTATTTTACTATAGTGAGATAGAGGGAGAGTTGGAATGTTGGTCCATCTGTATTTATGTCATTATAACATGGCAAAAGATATTTGAGTCACAATAATGGTGTCCAACACAACACACCCCTCAAATAAAACTAAGCACCCTGGAATTCTTTGACAAAACTAAGCACCCTGAAATTCTTTGACAACTAAACTGCTGGCTATATGATGTTGGCCATATATATTGTACGTATATAATGTGAAGAAATGAGTGGTAGTACTATACCAACTAAAAGATGAAATGTAAGAAATATAACGAGAAGAAACATAACATAGTTCTGTTGGGGGCTCAGCACAACACACCCCTCAAATTAAACTAAGCACACCTGAAATTAAACTAAGAGACTAATCCGGTAGACACTGCATTAGAACCACCATGAGCAATGACACTGCCACCTTACTCATAGTCCTCGTCCACGTCCTCAACTTCATCCTTGTCCCTCTTCCTCTTGGCCGATACTTCTTTGCTTGAACCGCACACTTGGCTCTTGCTCTTCATCCAACCCTTGTAGATATTGAAAGAAAGGTAGCCATCCATTGCAGCGTACTGGGTGTGGTTTATATCTAGTACATTCCACTGCCATGCATGACGATTGAACGTGTGCAGAGGTTTCTCCAGTTTACCGTACGAAGGATGAACCATGGCTCCTGCTAGGGTTAGCGTTGAAGGCTCATCACGGGAGGGCAGCAGCCCATTCTTCTAGAGGTCGAAGGGGTTGCCTACAACGAGGCCTATCCGACCCAGGACTCTTCTGTCGTTCTTAAAGTCTACAGTAACGAATTTGACTAGGCCGTCCTTGAGGAAGTTCTTAAAATCCTAGCACTGAACGTCGGCATGGTATAGGTGGTAGACCAAGCATAATTCATGCACGCAAACCTGGATCATGGCGGGCTTCTTCTTCTCTTCCTCCTTTAGATCCTTCTCTTGTCCCAAGACTGTGGTGTACTCAACATCTAGCCCAGCGACCCACTCATCATTTGAGTTTTTGAACATGCCTCTGAAGCGAGCAAGGCATCCTTTCACCGTCGCGGAAGAATGGGTGTAGATGACGTCGAACTCATCGCCGGTGATGGTTCTAACCTTGTACTCACCGCCGATCATGGAGATTTGGGACGCCATGGATTTGGGAGGAGGGTTAGGATTAGTAGAACTGCCGTAATGTGAAACGACGGGAGGACTAGGAGAGAACTTCTGTAATGTTAAAGGACATCCGGGGACGAGTAGGAGCGAACTGCCAACGGTTTTTCCATTGTAAAAATGCTGGGTGGGGCATGCGAACAGTAGGGTAGTGGCTTGCTTGGTGGATAAATGGATTCATGCACAGTAATATGGGGGCCCAATTAGATGTCATGTCTACTCGATGCCCAATTAAATGGCTTTTGATGTCATGTCAAGCGTCGGGAAAATTACAGGTGATACGAAACTTTCCATTCTTCCATGATACGGGCTTCCGAGAGCCCTTGGATCTGACATCAAACGGTTGTATGGCGTGATTCTAGACCTAAGGGTGAATATCCTATCTTGGAGGGTTATTTTGCAAATTTTAAGCAACTTAGCATGCGACCGTTCGATCTCAGATCCAAGGGCTGCCAGCAGCCCGTATCATGGTCGCGCTCCTTCTTTGTAGTATTTATTGCATTTGCCAAGGACTGACCTCTTCCAATGAAATGGTGCTTAGATGAGGTGCTAAGGACATTAAATGGCTTAGCAATCAAGTCCCCAATGCATAGGTGCTTATTTTTTGTTGCTAAGTTTGCTTCATTTAATTAGCTATAGACTCAAAATTGTCTTTTCACCTAGGTACACGCGCTTAGCACCGTTTCTTCCTTGGGTCACCAAACTAGTCTCTCTCTTCTTAATTAACTTGCCACATCAGACTTTATGCCTATGTGGCAAGCTTAGCACCTGTAGGAGCAAGTAAGTACAATAGTGGGCTATAAGCCAGCTTTACATGGCATTTTTGCATATGTGGAGGAAAGAGGCAAGGAAAAAGTGGAGGAGTGGGCTCTCATGCAAGAGCTAGCCTCTACATGGTGGACCATTGGGAGATGCACCTGTATGGAGGTGGTTAGGAATCGGGAGACTCGCGCCGGTCGTAGCGCCGCAGTTAAAATGATAATGGCAAGTCAAATCACGGGGCCCCACCTGTCCAGCAGTAACTCACTGTCAAATCACACAGTCCTATGTGTGCAGCAGCCTACTCCCTCATCTTCTCGCATCTCTGTCGAACCGACTAGGCGGAACTGACCCGCCTACCGTGCAGGAAAAGCCCCACCCTCGACTTTAAATGGTACAATATACTAATTTTGTATCCATGGATTGCGCCATGGAGCAAAGCCTCAAGAAAACAGCGGTACACATGTACGGAGTATACAGCACGCCTGTCGCGTTCCCGTTGCACCCCAGACGGTTGGTCGGTCTGGCACGCTGCTCTCCGAATGGAACGCGCGTCATATTGCATTTGCACACACATGTGGGACCGCAATTGAGAACCGACCATAGGCACACTCCCCGGCCCCACAAGTTGAGTGAGTTAATAGAAGAGAGAGACAAGCGATAATACTAGAGAAGTGTTGTACATACGTTGGTGCCTGGATGATCCCTGCAAGACACGAAAGACCCGTTCATCCATGCATGTGACCAGACTCCAGTGGACACACCTGGATTGGCTATCGTCTACATATCTTGCAGGATGTGTTGTACAGGGTTGTAGTTCTGGTGAGAAACCTAAAAAAAGGTTTCTTGTCATCTCGCAAAATTAGGTGTCATGTGCTTCGGATCACTGCGAGGGTTAAACAGCGACAACTGAGTTGGGCTAGTCATTGGGGGCACATGCATGAAGACTACTCGGTTGTCATCTAGGTCATGCCGGCTATGTTAATTAGGACATCTATCGATGGACCCCTTTTCTACGAGTTTATCTTTAATTTGAGCTTTGATCCTCGTCTAGTTTGTCCGTCAGGATTCATGTTGTCTCCTTTGGGCAGTGAGGTTATGATTTCTTGTCATGTGGCATTTTTTCGTGTTATATGTTATAATCCGGTGCTTTAGATCAAAATGTGACAACTGTGGCTCTAGGGCACGTGCATGAAGACTTCTCGACAGTCATTGACAAGGTCAAGCTGGCTCCGGTAGACAAAAGAAAACTAGTACTCCACTATATAGGCAGGAGCCTCCGTGCTTGCTTGCTAGTGTTGCTCTCTTCACACTGTCTCGTCCTCTCCAGATCTAAACATGACAGCGGTGGACACACACACATTCTCCCTCTCTGCTCACCGCTGGTCACAGATCCAGCCGGATCCTCTCCGCCGGGAAGGTGAGAAGGTAAAACGTTCACGCGGTCGTCCTCGGCGATCGCTCTTAACCACTGCCTGTGTGTCCCGATCAGCGTGCCTTGTTGTTCTCTCCCAAGCACCGCTGGCTAGGGAGGGCCTCCGACCCCTTCTTCCTTGTTGCCGTAGTGTGGGCAAATCCGGCCTCCCGCCGCCCACCTAGCGACATCCCGGCGACCCTCAGATATAACTTCCTTAGAAACCGGCCTTGCTCTACTTCCAGAGCTCCTGACATCACTACTTTTGTATCTTTTACTATTTCTTAGCCCCCCTCGTAGATAGGATCGATCGGCTGTTCGAAAACCACCTAATTTTTTACTGTCAAGAGGTAAAACTAGTTCATGCACTCGAATCTAGTACTACTTGGTTCAAACAAGTAAGAAAGGGGGTGGCGTGGGGGAAGATTTGTTACTTGAATCTAGGACTTGGTCGAAAGAGGAAATAATGGGGGCGAAAAGTATCAGAGACTGGCTATCCAACTGGTCTCTAGGTCTAATAGGGAAATAAAGGGAAACGTAGTACAAACTCAATATCAACCCGATATATTGGTTGAAAAAGGAAAGAAAGTGGGGACTAGGGGACAAGTCAACAGAGTAAGTCCAGCACTACATTTGCTAGCCTCACACAGTATAAGGTGGATATACCGAACAAAAATGGGACCAACCAAGATATCCTGTTCTGATGTTTGTTGCCCCGAGCCACTCTTATGTAATGCCACTGGTAAAATGTAGTAGTCACACTGTTAAAAGTAAGGACACGTTAAACCACTATTGTTTTCAATGAATGCCTCCAGTAATATGAATCAATGGCACTTTTTTCATGTCCTGCTAAATTTCTCATTAAGATAAGTTGTTTCTTTTCGTTAGAAATGCAACTGTCCTGGTCCGCCTACTCTCCCGTGCCCAAATACTGACTCTGTAGCAGTTGTTAATGTAATGTTGCTGGTAAAATGAGGCAATGGCACCATTAAAGTAATGTCATATTTAACGATTGTCATAGTTAATCCTAATGCCCACACTAATATCTAGCAATGCTGCTGCTTTAGAAATTGCTACTGTCCTTCTAGGATTGCCATTCAGGTAAGGAACATGCTTCTTTTCATTTGATGCATGTTTCATCACTTGTTAGTCACCCTCCTTTCCACCTTTTTTGTGCAAACAGAGATATACATTTCACGCTTGATCTTAGTTGAACTGCACAAATGATATGCAAATTATAGTTGAACATTCCTGGAGCTTCACGACCAACCTTGATGTTGCTCAATTATTGCAACTAATGAACAAGAAGCTCTGTGGGTTTCATTTGCTGATGGAAATGGAACTGGGGCTGGAGCCCTTTTCTTAAAAAAAAAGAAGCTGCTAGCTCATGGGACATTGCTTCATTTTAGGTGAACTTCACCAAAAGGTCCCATTAATTGAATCATCCATGTTGGTGACTTGTGGCATCCCTTCTACGATGGCGTTGACTACAGATATGGTTCCCATCATGAGGTATGTTCCTTTTTGGTCTGACCATTTGCCAAAGATCCTGCATGTTGATCCTACTCTTGTGCTACTTTTTTGGCACTGCCATGATAAAGTAGTAATGTTATTATTTTGCACCTTAATCTAGTGGCACTATTAATTTGAGGCAATGTTTTGGCACCGCTAGTGACACTATCTTTTGTATATATCGAAAGAGGTGGTTCCCTCCGATTTCATTAAAGAAACCCAACCATAGAGAACCATTATTCGACAACATCTCATTGTAAACGAGTAGTTATGCAACTACTACTAGAACGGGCTGAATACTAGCAGGAGACAAGTTCCCCACATAAGCTAGGCAGGTAAAGGGACGCAACACCAACTCGACCAAGTTTGGATTACAACCCAAATGCTACCACAAAAACATCAGGGGGAAGATAGGGACTGAAAGAGCAAGCTTAAGCATCCCAGTCTAAGCACCCCCGGCCTCCATCCTTGTGACGCACGGTACACCTTGTTTGCCACCTGCTCGGCCCTAGTGTCACTGATAAAATGAAGTAATAATACAGTTAAAATAGAGCGAATGTCCTCTCTATCATTTCATTTCCAATGTAGATAAAAAAGTGCTTCTCTTTGTTAATGTATGTTTCATGAACTAGTCCCATTGTTAATGTTTAAGCGTTTCTACAAACTAGGGTGCTTAATTTTAGTTGATCTGCACAAAAATACAGATTTGAATGTCTCAAGGCCCCTCCTTGTACTACCGCTGTATACTGATGTTCATCACTGGCAGAAGGTGTATCGGGGGGAGACTTGGGATGATTTCCAGTATGAGGCGTACCGTATGAGGCATCGCAGGGCCCATCTCCCCCTCGCAGCATGGCATACTATGATACTATCACAATATTTTCTTCTATTTATTAGTGTATGTTTCATCAACTAGTGCCACTATAATGTAATCACGCTTTTTCATTATCTATGCAAACAGGGTTATTCAGCTGCATTTTGGTGGAACTACACAAATGTATGGATGGAACCTACATATATGCAGAGTGCGAGGTGTGCCAAGTAAAAAATATTGACACCAAAAATGTCCATGCACGCATTGGCATCCACCACCACCAGTGGGATGTGTGGCGCTCTCTGTGGACGGATCTTTCTCGACAGCAAATACTCTAACCAAATACTAGTAGCTTATATTGGCAGTTTTCTAGGGAGTACTCTTTTTTGAAAAGAAGCACCAATCTATTTTTCTTTACATGTACAGGTGTCACAACTTTGACCCAAAGGTCTAGAGCTATTTTAGGGTGATTGGCATAGTACTCGGACACTTATTGTAAGCACAATTTTCATTAGCTGTCACACTGATTGTAAGCATGAGCAGATGGAAGATTAGGTTAGTACGAAGCTTACTTTAAACCCTACCGCCGCCATTGAAACAACGCGACCGTCGAGGGAACCGTGGAGAATGGCGGGGAAGCAACGTCGTGCCATCCGGCCTCCTCTTGCGGTGGGAGAACGAATACTCCTGTGGCTCCGGCTGGCTCTGCACCGTCACGAACGGCACACCGTACTCGATCGATTCGTTATCCTCTGGGTGCTCGACCTTCGACCTGTACGCCCACCACCTCCGCCTAACTTTCGCCTTGGGCAAATATGTCTGCTCCATCACCCAGAGGAAATAGTCGATGAACTCGAAGGACTATGGCGTGACTGCTACCGAGGAGTACATCACCGCGGTCTAGCTCTTTCGCATACATTGCCACATGGCCCTCACCATCCTCGAAATCTCCCACTCATTGTCAAACCAAGTAAGGATCTCCTTCAACCTGGCTAACTTCGCCTAGTCACCGTCGGTGATCTGCTTGATTTGCTGCTGCATCCTCTCCATAGATGTCCTTTTGAGTGGTCTGGTGCTAGCTTTGGAAGATGGGAGGAGAGATGGTGGTCTTGCAATAGAGAAGAGGGAGAGGCGAGATGGTGGTTTTGGAATGGAGATGATGGAGAGGAGATGAGGTGGTTTTCCAATGGAGAAGAGGGAGAGGCGAGACGATGGTTTTGGAATGGAGATGATGGAGAGGAGAGGAGGTGGTTTTGCAATGGAGAAGAGGGAGAGGCGAGACGGTGGTTTTGGAATGGAGATGATGGAGAGTAGAGGAGGTGGTTTTGCAATGGAGAAGAGGGAGAGGCGAGGGGGTGGTTTTGGAATGGAGATGATGGAGAGGAGAGGAGGTGGTTTTTGCAATGGAGAAGAGGGAGACAAGGGTGCGGCAGCGATTTAGGATTGGACGAGAGGGCCGGTGTCGGTGTCAAAACCGACGGATCTCGGGTAGGGGGTCCCGATCTGTGCGTCTAAGGCGGATGGTAACAGGAGGCAAGGGACACAATGTTTTACCCAGGTTCGGGCCCTCTCGATGGAGGTAAAATCCTACTTCCTGCTTGATTGACATTGATGATATGAGTAGTACAAGAGTTGATCTACCACGAGATCGTAGAGGCTAAATGTAGCACCCACGATGCGGCTATATCTCCCATGTGTCGAAGCACGACTTAGAGGCATAACCACATTGTGGTCTTGTCGCAAGAAGGGTCATCTTCACACAGTCCCATGTAATGAACAAGACTGGGATAAAGAGTTGGCTTACAATTGCCACTTCACACAAATACTTAAATAAATCATACATCAGTCAGAGGACACACATAGTCCAACTATGGACAAAGCCAAAAGAAAAGAAGATAACCCAACTGCTAGATCCCCGATCGTCCCAACTGGGCTCCACTACTGATCAACATGAAATGAAACATAGCAACGACCAATATCTTCGTTGAGCTCCCATCTGAACTCGGTTGTATCACCTGCACTGGTATCATCGGCACCTTCAACTATTGTGATAGTATCTGGTGAGTCACGAGGACTCAGCAATCTCAAACCGGCAAGATCAAGACTATTTAAGCCTATGGGTAGGAAGTGGTAATGAGGTGGAATTGCACCAAGCACTAAGCAAATATGGTGGCTAACATATGCAAATAAGAGCGAGAAGAGAAGCAACGGAATGGTCGAGAAGCTACAAGTGATCAAGAAGTGATCCTGAAACTACTTACGTCAAACATAACCCAAAACCGTGTTCACTTCCCGGACTCTGCCGAAAAGAGACCATCGCGCTTACACACGCGATTGATGCATTTTAATTAAGTCAAGTGTCAAGTTCTCTACAACCGGATATTAACAAATTCCCATCTGCCACATAACCGCGGGTACGACTCTCGAAAGTTTATACCCTGCAGGGGTGTCCCAACTTAGCCCATCACAAGCTCTCACGGTCAAAGAAGGATATTCCTTCTCCCGGGAAGACCCGATCAGTCTCGGAATCCCGATTTATAAGACATTTCGACAATGGTAAAAGAAGACCAGCAAAGCCGCCTGAATGTGCCGACAAATCCTGATAGGAGCTGCACATATCTCGTTCCCAGGGCTCACCGGATTGTCCAAACTTCCGGTAGGCCAGCCCAGAGTTGCCCCTGGTGGCCACCGGCGGCTGACAGGTTAGACCAACACTCACGACGAGCACTGGCCCGGGGGGGGTAAAAATAAAGATGACCCTTGAGTCTGTAGAACCCAAGGGAAAAAGGCTTAGGTGGCAAATGTTAAAACCAAGGTTGGGCCTTGCTGGAGAATTTTATTCAAAGCGAACTGTCAAGGGGGTCCCATAAATCACCCAACCGCGTAAGGAATGCAAAATCAAGGAACATAACACCGGTATGACGGAAACTAGGGCGGCAAGAGTGGAACAAAACACCAGGCATAAGGCCGAGCCTTCCACCCTTTACCAAGTATATAGATGCATTAATTAAATAATAGATATTGTGATATCCCAACATAATCCTGTCCATCATGGAGCAATCTTCAACTTCACCTGCAACTAACAATGCTATAAGAGGGGCTAAGTAAAGCGGTAACATAGCCAAGCAACGGTTTGCTAGGAAAGGTGAAAAGATTAAAGGCTGACATGGCAATATGGGAGGCACGGTAAACAAGTGATAGGTAGCGCAGCATAGTGATAGAACGAAGCAACTAGCAAGCAAAGATAGAAGTGATATCGAGGGTAATGGTCATCTTGCCTGAGATCCCGCAAGGAAGAAGAACGAGTCCATGAAGAAGACAAACGAATGTAGTCGAACGAATCCTCACAACTCCGGAACGAAACCGAAGCTAACGAGAGAAGCAAACCGGAAAGAAGCATACAACATGGTAAACACACAAGCATAATCATGGCATGATGCACAATCAAGTATGATGCATGTCCGGTTTAAAGAGGCATGGCATGGAAAAGTGCAACAAACAATACTATAAATTAAGTGGAGCTCAATATGCAACGAGTTGCATATTGACAGAACACCACATCAATTATTTAGTTTCTCTCTCGGTTATGTACCCAGCAATATTAAATGTTATTAAACATGGCAAGGGGTGAAGCATAATTAAACTACCTATTTAGGCAAGTTTAAATGAGGCCGGAAACAACAAACGATAATTCCAGAAAATCCGCATGAGTTATCTAGCAATTTTAAAGCAAGCAACAATATAAACATTTTAAATGTTGTTATCATGATAAGGATGATATAAACAAGTTTTGTGCAATTTTATGAAAACATTGACATGAGCATGTTATGAAGCATTTGTCACCATTGCAGAACGAAAGGGGTGCCACGGCAACGAATTCAATAATGATGCCACGGCAACATATCGATTCCGGTAGCTCATGGACGTACCGGTGCAAAAGGAAATGTGACGTGAGCGAGTCATGCAAGATGGTGGGGTGATCCCGGATTCCGGGTTCCCACGGAACGGCGGCATGGCAAACAAGGGGGAACATCAAGACAACTCGGACACGGTGCAAACACGAGCATCTCATGCATCGCAAACATTCGTTCTCGAAAGGTCATCTCGGCGGTTATACCTCCAAAGCGTGCGGTTCGAAGCGGCGTAGAGGAAGTAGACGTTCTCGGAATGGTTGTAGTGGAAGTAGTGGTACATGTTCGTTTTCGGAGAGGTACTTGATGAATCCAACATCTTCGGGGCGACGGTAGTGGTACACACAACGTCGGGGTACTTGTCGGTCCAGTCTTGGCGGTGTAGATGTACATGTTCGGAGCGGAATTTGGCGGTCCATGTAGAAAAACTTGGCGCATCCGAAGGGTACTTGGTGAATCCCCGTAGTCGTTCTTGGTGTTCTGTATGGTCATCGATGTTGTGGTACTTGGCGACATGCACGGGGTGATAGCACACATGGAGGTTACAGCCTCAAGCGACAGCTCGAGAAGCAGCTTGGAGGAGAAGGAACTTTGGCTGAAGCAGGAGGCGGGGCACTCAGATGAAGGTGGTCAAGGCAGCGGCAAACCACGGCCAAGGTGCGGGAGATGCGGGTCTGCTGCAGGAAAAACAGAGGCGTCGTCTCGGGCAGGAGATGCCCGTGGCTGGAGCAGAGGCGGCGGCCGACGTCGTGCATGAGGCAAGGTCGAAGACGGCCGAGGCAGGGGCGAGCCGCGCGGTTGGCTGATGGTAGCCGCGGCCATGGTGGTGGTCACCACGAAGCAGAGGAGGCCGGGACTGCTACCATGAGGCATGGCGAACGAGGAGGCCGGGGATGCAGATGACGGCGGGATCCGGTGAGGAGGCATTGAAGATGGCCGGATCCGGGCCAGCTCGGGTTGGGGAGGCTAGGTAGCAAGCCAGTGGCGGGGCCTGGCGCAGGGGGGGCCGAGGTCGCCGGCAGCAGAGGCTGCGACGCGGCCATGCTCGGGCGCTGCGTGCATGGTGGTGGCGGCGCACTATAGGGAACGAGGGCGAGGGATATGGGGATCGAGGAGAGAAGTGGGATCAGGCTAGGGTTAACGGGGGTTAGCTGGGCCTCCAGGGGCAAATGGGCCGGTCTGGTCTAGCTGGTTAGCTAGTAGGCTGCGGCTGGTCTTCCCCTCTCTTCTTCAAATCTCTTCCAAAAATACAAAAGCAAAGAAAGAAAGGGAGAGAAAAGAAATGAGTGGACAAGAATTTTGGCATGGGGGTAATTTTCCCGGACTCGCAAAAATGCGCTTGTTCCAAGAAAAATGGTGTGGGCAAGATTGCAAGAATTAAATTCAAAGTCATTTTAATTTAATTCAAATGGTTTGAACAAGAAGTAGGATTTAGAAGTGTCCAAAAATGTTGAGAATTTAGGAGGAGGCTCAATAAAAAGAGATAAGAATTGTTGGCAAAGTTTGGAGGTGAAACTTGAAGCAGAAGAGGCATGGAATTAAATTGCAAGTGTGTTATCCTGATTCCAAAGTTAATGGAATATTTTAATAATAACTCCCTAAAATATTGGGAGGATATGTTATAAAGAGAAATCACCATGTGAATTCCCTCGATTTAAATAGATCAAAAGATCTATGCAATTTATTTAGTTGAGGTTTTTAAAATTAATGATATGATGGAATGATGACATGATGCAATGCAAGAGATGGCATGATGAATGCACAAACAAAACAAATCACACGACAAAACTCGGAATAGCTGGAAGTCTTCTGGAGCATCAGTCTCGGGGTGTTACAACACTCCACCACTACAAGAGGATCTCGTCTCGAGATCTAGGATGGCACCGGAGGGAAAAGGAAGAGGAAGATAAGAGGTAAAACTAAGTTGCTTCTTTGACAAACGAGTGAAACCACGAACCTTGAGAGATTGAACAAATTGAAAGAAAGAATACAATGGAGATGAACGAGATTACAAACACTATGTTAGAAAAGAGGAACAAGGAACATTAGGAGAACTTGAAGGTTGCAAAGACATGAATCAAGAGTTTAAAGGACAAGATAGAATTCGAAACCACTCCGGTTAAAACAAGATGAGAGAGGAAGAATTCGGGCAGCACTCCGGTTGAAAATGGAAGGAATGGAACATGAACTTGAGAAGATGGGATGATACTTGATGAAATCAACAACACACTGCCTCCGGAACTATTGAAAGAATGGCACAATGGGTAAGAAGGATTCCAAACAGCACTCGGGTTGAAAAGAGAGGCAAAACTTGATAAGATGAAAGAACTTGAATGAGAATACAACACTCTGGTTAAACGGATAAGTAAGGAAAAGAACATGATATTTACAAAATGAGATGATGGGTCGAAGAGAGTAACCTCACAATGCCTCCAGAAGAAAGAATAGAAGATAGATCATTGGAATAACATAATGGAGAAGAAAATGCCAGCTTCTGCCACAAATGAGCTTGGAAAGCACCCTTCCAAGAAGGTTATAACGGGGTTGTTGGAAAAGCAACAACGAAACGAATAAGCTTGTAGTGGGCTTATGAAAAATATCTCAAAATTATGAGGTGACAACCGGCCACTAACTGAAACAATTGCTTGCTTGACATCAACGAAGAGATGAAAACTGCTTTCGCCGAGAGGATAGGATAAAACTTGGATCATTGATAAGCACCATAATAGCAACATTCCTTAGGGAAGGCTTTAGGTGAAACATGACACAAGATAACTCCAACGAAGAGATTGGTGGATTTAAAATACCTCATTCTGGAAAACATGTGAATCGCGAAACATGAATGGAAATTGTCAAGAATGATATAACACCACCTCAAAAGATAAGATAGAAAGAATTGCACTTCCGAATGCAAGATGAAGAATGCTTGAACTCCCCAAAACAAAACGTGTGTTGAACACCTTGTTTATTTTAGAGTATAGCTTCGCGGATCTTAACTCCGAGAAAATTCTTGATGAACAATTGAAGAATGAAAGGGATCCTTGATGAACCATCATGTAGAGCCTCCATGAAGAACTCTAGTAATAAAAGGATGATAAAAAGAAAGGGAAGTTGAAAACACAAGGTGAAGCCTTGCGATGATTTAGATGGAGCTTCGTGATGAGATAATGCGGAAAACTTGGAACTCCGGAAAAGAAAAGATGAAGCATCTCGAACCGAGAAAAAATGACATGATGAACAACTCTGGAAAGAAGAAACTAGATTACTTGGATGAAACAATAATAAGGATTATGTTATGCCTATCCTTCACCAATTTAAATTGATGACAAACAACGGGTTTGACATACTACTTATTCTCATTGAAAGGATTAAGAGGGATATAGCATAAACTTGAGAAGGTATTGATGGAACCACCGGTGGGATTTGGAAACAACGAATGAATTGATATGATAATGAAGGAAGAGGAATGTTGAATGAATCACCGTAAAAATTGGAAATCAGAGTAGCAAAGGCACAATTCACCGGGAAGAATTGGAAAACGAATGAAGATACTTGAGGGGATTTAGATACATGAGAACGAAGAGATCATGAACTGATTAGAGGGTAATTGAATGATGCACCGGTAAGATTTGGAGAACGATAGCTACACGCTGAGAATGAAGAATTATGACATGATGGCCTTCGGAGGAAAGAAATGGAAACAACTCATGAAATGCTCCGGATGGGTGAAAAGAATTTTCACAATCAAAATCAATTATGAGAGGATGGCATCAAGCTAGAACCATGAATCTTCGAGAGAAAGGGCAATATTTAGGTGAAACACTTCTTCGGTCTTCAAATGTTGAGGATGATGATGAGAAACACCACCATGAATTGTTGAGATACACCGGGAGAATGAAAAAAGTAAAGGTTGAACCAACAATGAAAAATAATTTGAAATCGACCATGGAAAACATCTGACTAATGAAATTCATTCTTACGTCAAACTTTGAAAGGAATTCGAGAATAGCTTCGGAAAAATAAAAGAGTCAGGTAAGATCCTGGGAAAAGACCTGTTGGTTAGGGCCCACTCAAAAGGAAACACCGCTGAACGATTGATTGAAATGGGGGATTGCACCGGTTGAATTAAATGGCTTGAATGAGATAACAACCTCAAAATAACTTGAACGGATTGAGAATGGAAACACGAATCTTCCAAGATATCTTCAACACTCCGGATATGAACTGGGCAAGGTGAATAAATAAGAGAGTCTTGGATAAGAAATTCACATGGGAAGATATGTGAAACAAAAGGAAGAGATATAATCAACACCGAAGCTTGAAATTAATCCACCAGAAAAGAATACGAGAATGAAGAATGATGAGCTTGAAGCTCGTGAGCATCTTCACGAGGGATCACCGGATCAGAACATTGATTGAAAAGAGTGAAGAGACTTCACATGAATAAATGGATACTTGATTAAAATATATGAGTCCTTGAAGAAAAGGGTGGGAGGGCGGGAAAACAAAGGCAACTTGGGACGGATGAAACAAACACCGTTGAGAAAACTTAGAATTGATCTCGCAAATGTTGAAATGCTCGGATCCACTTGAAGAGAAGCACGCCGGTTGGAATAGAATTAACAAGACAACCTCGATGATCAAGAAGGATTTGTATTCGCATAGCAATATGAGAACACCGTTTAGGAAAGGTATGGATTCAACATTTGACTTCGAAGCAACTCGAATACCACAAATAAAACAAAACAAAGGATTTGGCTTGCAGAATAAGCCAGAACAAACATATGATAGAGATTTCGTCCGAAGTTTTCGTGGTGGCGCCCACACGGGCTCGATCATACAGCACCATCATGTACAAGGCAGTGCACATGATATACGAAGCGTCCCCGAACTAGCATAGCCAAGGGTTCTTTAAGACACAATGAGGCCACTGTAAAAATGACCGTGGAAAGGCGGACCACTAGACGTCGAACCCAATCTCATATCATGCATCTCTCGAAAAGAAAAAAAAGCTAGAGCTACTTGAATTCCCACCTATAAAACTGCCGAAACTTTCTGGTTATGCAATCTAGTGTTGGGGATACAGGGGAAGCAATATATCTCACCCAAAACTAACAATCCCTACATCCAAGCTGTATCCATCCGTCAACACATAACCAAGAAACCTTCAGAAATCGTGTACCTCAATAATCGAAAAGCATCCGTTATACGAGCTATGGCAATACTCCCGAACTCCCCAGTACTGGGTGGCGTCGAGGTTATCTCACCAACAACTGTATAAAAGAGATTTTCGATGTCGGCAAAACTCAGGTATTCCAGAACTGAAATGATAAAATTACGACGACAACACCTCGGAGCTCAACTCCCCGGGACACTGCCACAACCCCTAAATGTCAGGAGGCACCAAGAACAATGTTCTTGTCATAAGAATATCGGAACGATCCCAAGATACCCGCGTGATCCTAAAATTTTTTTAGTGAAATTTGAGGAGAGGAAAGACAAAAAATCTACGTCAGAAGGCCTCACCAGAGCGATGAAGGGACTGAGGAGTAAAAATAATCCTACTCTCCGATATATATAATCCTAAGACACAAAACATTTTTGTTCTAGACTCAACAATGCCAGCGATTTGATCAAGCAGGGGGTCGTAAGTCGGGGATGGCTCTGATACCAACTTGTAGCACCCACGATGCGGCTATGTCTCCCACGTGTCGAAGCACGACTTAGAGGCATAACTGCATTGTGGTCTTGTCGCAAGAAGGGTCATCTTCACACAGTCCCATGTAATGAATAAGTCTGGGATAAAGAGTTGGCTTACAATCACCACTTCACACTAGTACTTCAATAAATCATACATCAGTCAGAGTACACACATAGTCTGACTACAGACAAAGCCAAAAGAAAAGAAGATAACCTAACTGCTAGATCCCCGATCGTCCCAACTGGGCTCCACCACTAATCAACATGAAATGAAACATAGCAACGACCAATATCTTCATTGAGCTCCCATCTGAGCTCGGTTGTATCACCTGCACTGGTATCATCGGCACCTGCAACTGTAGTGATAGTATCTAGTGAGTCACGAGGACTCAGCAATCTCAAACCCACGAGATCAAGACTATTTAAGCTTATGGGTAGGAAGTGGTAATGAGGTGGAGTTGCAGCAAGCACTAAGCAAATATGGTGGCTAACATACGCAAATAAGAGCGAGAAGAGAAGCAACGGAACGGTCGAGAAGCTACAAGTGATCAAGAAGTGATCCTGAAACTACTTACGTAAAACATAACCCAAAACCGTGTTCACTTCCCGGACTCCTCCAAAAAGAGACCATCACGGCTACACACGCGGTTGATGCATTTTAATTAAGTCAAGTGTCAAGTTCTCTACAACCGGATGTTAACAAATTCCCATCTGCCACATAACCGCGGGCACGGCTCTCGAAAGTTTATACCCTGCAGGGGTGTCCCAACTTAGCCCATCAAAAACTCTCACGGTCAACGAAGGATATTCCTTCTCCCGGGAAGACCCAATCAGTCTCGGAATCTCGGTTTACAAGACATTTCGACAATGGTAAAACAAGACCAGCAAAGCCGCCCGAAAGTGCCGACAAATCCTGATAGGAGCTGCACATATATCGTTCTCAGGGCACACTCGATTGTCCAAACTTCCGGTAGGCTAACCCAGAGTTGCCCCTGGTGTCCACCGGCGGCTGACAGGTTGGACCAACACTCACGACGAGCACTGGCCCGACCGGGGGGGGGGGGGGGAGGGGTAAAAATAAAGATAACCCTTGAGTCTGTAGAACCCAAGGGAAAAAGGCTTAGGTGACAAATGGTAAAAACCAAGGTTGGGCCTTGCTGGAGGAGTTTTATTCAAAGCGAACTGTCAAGGGGGCCCCATAAATCACCCAACTGCGTAAGGAACACCAAATCAAGGAATATAACACTGGTATGACGGAAACTAGGGCGGCAAGAGTGGAACAAAACACCAGGCATAAGGCCGAGCCTTCCACCCTTGACCAAGTATATAGATGCATTAATTAAATAAGAGATATTGTGATATCCCAACATAATCTTGTCCATCATGGAGCAATCTTCAACTTCACCTGCAACTAACAATGCTATAAGAGGGGCTGAGCAAAGCGGTAACATAGCCAAGTAACGGTTTGCTAGTAAAGGTGAAAAGATTAGAGGATGACATGGCAATATGGGAGGCATGGTAAACAAGTGATAGGTAGCGCAACATAGTGATAGAACGAAGCAACTAGCAAGCAAAGATAGAAGTGATATCGAGGGTAATGGTCATCTTGCCTGAGATCCCGCAAGGAAGAAGAACGAGTCCATGAAGAAGACAAACGAACATAGTCGAACGAATCCTCGAAACTCCGGAACGAAACCGAAGCTAACGAGAGAAGCAAACCGGAAAGAAGCATACAACATGGTAAACACACAAGCATAATCATGGCATGATGCACAATCAAGTATGATGCATGTCCGGTTTAAAGAGGCATGGCATGGAAAAGTGCAACAAACAATACTACAAATTAAGTGGAGTTCAATATGCAACGAGTTGCATATTGACGGAACACCACATCAATTATTTAGTTTCTCTCTCGGTTATGTACCCAACAATATTAAATGTTATTAAACATGGCAAGGGGTGAAGCATAATTAAACTACCTATTGAGGCAAGTTTAAATGAGGCCAGAAACAACAAACGATAATTCTGGAAAATCCGCATGTGTTATCTAGCAATTTTAAAGCAAGCAACAATTTTAAACATTTTAAATGTTGTTATCATAATGCGGATGACATAAACAAGTTTTATGCAATTTTATGAAAACGTTGACATGATCATGTTATAAACCATTTGGCACCATTGCGCAAACGAAAGGGGTGCCACAGCAACGAATTCAAAAATGATGCCACGACAACATATCGATTCTGGTAGCTCATGGAGGTACCGGTGCAAAAGGAAGTGTGACGTGAGCAAGTCATGCAAGATGGTGGGGTGATCCCGGATTCCGGTTTCCCACGGAATGGCGGAATGGCAAACGAGGAGGAACATGCCAAGACAACTCGGACACGGTGCAAACACGAGCATCTCATGCATCGCAAACATTTGTTCTCGATAGGTCATCTCGGCAGTTATACCTCCAAAGCGTGCGGTTCGAAGAGGCGTAGAGGAATTAGACGTTCTCTGAACGGTCGTAGTGGAAGTAGTAGTACACGTTCGTTTTCGGAGAGGTACTTGATGAATCCAATGTCTTCGGGGCGACGGTAGTGGTACACACAACGTCGGGGTACTTGTCGGTCCGGTCTTGGCGGTGTAGATGTACACATTCGGAGCGGAACTTGGCGGTCCATGTAGACAAACTTGGCGCATCCGAAGGGTACTTGGTGAATCCCCGTAGTACTTCTTGGCGGTCTATATGGTCATCGATGTTGTGGTACTTGGCGACATGCACGGGGTGGTAGCACACACGGAGGTTACAGCCTCGAGAGAAAGCTCGAGAAGCAGCTTGGAGGCGAAGGAACTTTGGCCGAAGCAGGAGGCGGGGCACCCGACTGAAGGTGGTCTAGGCAGCGGCAAACCATGGCCAAGGTGTGGGAGATGCGGGTCTGCTGCTGGCAAAATAGAGGCGTCATCTCGGGCAGGAGATGTCCGTGGCTGGAGCAAAGGCGGCGGCCGACGTCGTGCATGAGGCAAGGTCGAAGACGGCTGAGGCAGGGACGAGCCGCGCGGTTGGCTGATGGTAGCCGCGGCCATGGTGGTGGTCACCACGAAGCAGAGGAGGCCGGGACTGCTACCGCTGACGAGGCATGGCGAACGAGGAGGCCGGGGATGCAGATGACAGCGGGATCCGGTGAGGAGGCATTGAAGATGGCCGGATCCGGGCCAGCTCGGGTTGGGGAGGCGAAGTAGCAAGCCGGTGGCGGGGCCTGGCGCAGGGGAGGTCGAGGTTGCCGGCAGCAGAGGCTGCGACGTGGCCGGGCTCGGGCGCTGCGTGCATGGTGGTGGCGGCGCACTGTAGGGAACGAGGGCGAGGGAGATGGGGATCAAGGAGAGAAGTGGGATCAGGCTAGGGTTAACAGGGGTTAGCTGGGCCTCCAGGGGCAAATGGGCCGGTTTGGCTTAGCTGGTTAGGTACTTGGCTGCGGCTGGTCTTCCCCTCCCTTCTTCAAATCTCTTCCAAAAACAGAAAAGCAAAGAAAGAAAGGGAGTGAAACGAAATGAGTGGACAAGAATTTGGGCATGGGGGTAATTTTCCCAGACTCGCAAAAATGCGCTTGTTCCAAGAAAAATGGTGTGGGCAAGATTGCAAGAATTAAATTCAAAGTCATTTGAATTTAGTTCAAATGGTTTGAACAGGAAGTAGGATTTAGAAGTGTCCAAAAATGTTGAGAATTTAGGAGGAGGCTCGATAAAAAGAGATAAGAATTGTTGGCAAAGTTTGGAGGTGAAAGTTGAAGCAGAAGAGGCATGGAATTAAATTGCAAGTGTGTTATCGTGATTCCAAAGTTAATGGAATATTTTAATAATAACTCCCTAAAATACTGGGAGGATATGTTATAAAGAGAAATCACCATGTGAATTCCCTCGATTTAAATAGATCAAAAGATCTATGCAATTTATTTAGTTGAGGTTTTTAAAATTAATGATATGATGGCATGATGATATGATGCAATGCAAGAGGTGGCATGATGAATGCACAAACAAAACAAATCACATGACAAAACTCGGAATAGCTGGAAGTCTTCTGGAGCATCGGTCTCGACGCCTTACACTAAACCCTAGAAGCTAGCCTATGATGATTATGATTCTGTCTCTAAGGACTAAACTCTCCGGTTTATATAGACACCGGAGAGGGCTAGGGTTTACATGGAGTCGGTTACAAAGAAGGAAATATAATATCCGGATCGCCAAGCTTGTCTTCCATGCAAAGGAGAGTCCCATCCGGACACGGGAAGGAGTCTTGAGTCTTGAGTCTTATATCTTCACGCTCCAATAGTCCGGACAAAGTATATAGTCCGGCTGTCCGGTTACCTCCTAATCGAGGACTCCCTCAGTAGCCCCTGAACCAGGCTTCAATGACGATGAGTCTGGCGCGTAGTTTGTCTTCGGCATTGCAAGGCGGGTTCCATCTTCGAATACTCCAAAGTAATTATCGAACACTTAAACCGTATCCAGATCTGCAAGATGATCTTCACATACCACCGAGAATGATATTTCACAAATGTAATCTGCCGACAACTTTAGACAACATGACATGACACTACGGTCGGGTCATTATTCGAACCGTTTTCCCACAACCAGCCATAGCGCATATTGTGATGCGGTTTCCTCGGCATGTCTTGTCAAAGCAGAGATTGTGTCCCCTTATCAAGGGATTCCCATCAATACGGGTATGGGTAACCCAACTGCGCCATCAATCGTGGCGCTTGGAAATAAGCGACCCTCAACGGGCAAGTGGGGAGGCGCACCGCTTTCGTCACCTCTATAAAGGGATAAGGGTTCCCCATTTTCACCCACGCCTTCTGCCTCCTTTGCTTATCCATCCTTGCCTCCTCGAGCTCCAGTGCCCTAGTCCACGCCTTCTCCGCACAGCCAAACATGTCCGGAGCAGGAGGCAAGTAGGTGGCCTCCACCGTGAAGGAGGAGCATATTGCGAAGCTCCGAGCGGCCGGATACTTGGCTGCAGACATCGCGCACCGGCTACCAGACGAAGGGCAGATCATTCCAACTCTGGAACCTCACGAGAGGGTCGTGTTTCTCTCCCACCTCATCCGTGGACTGGGATTTCCACTTCATCCCTTCGTTCACAGGCTCATGTTCTACTACGGGCTAGATTTCCATGATCTAGCCCCAAATTTCGTCCTCAACATCTCGGAGTTTATCATCGTGTGCGAGGCCTTCCTCCGCATCAAGCCTCACTTCGGCTTGTGGCTACGAATCTTCTGCGTGAACCCGAAGATCGTGAGCGGCCAGCAGGCGGAGTGCGGAGGTACCATGGTGGGCAAGATGCCCAACGTCACCTGGCTTGACGGCTCCTTCACGGAGACCATGAAAGGGTGGCAATCGGGTTGGTTCTACATCACCAAGCCGCACGACGCCAACTGGGCGGCGGCCCCCGATTTCCGATCCAGAATCCCCATGCGGCTCACCTCCTGGGAAAAGAAGGGTCTGGCCTGGGGCAAGCCTGTGGAGCTGACCGGACATCAGAACTGTTGGGGAACGTAGCAGAAATTCAAAAAAATTCTATGCAACACCAAGATCAATCTATGGAGTCCTCTAGAAACGAGGGAAGGAGAGTGCATCTACATACCTTTGTAGATCACTAAGCGGAAGCTTTCAAGAGAACGGGGTTGAAGGAGTCGTACTCGTCGTGATCCAAATCACCAGAGATCCTAGTGCCGAACGGACGGCACCTCCGCGTTCAACACACGTACAGCCCAGTGACGTCTCCCATGCCTTGATCCAACAAGGAGAGAGGGAGAGGTTGAGGAAGACTCCATCTAGCAGCAGCACAACAGCGTGGTGGTGGTGGAGGAGCGTGGCAATCCTGCAGGGCTTCGCCAAGAACCGCGAGAGAGGAGGATTACTTGGGAGAGGGGGAGGGCTGCGCCAGAACTTGGGTGCGCCTGCCCTCCCACCCCTCCACTATTTATAGGTGGGGGGGGAGAGGGGGCCGGCCCCCTTAGATCACATCTAGGGTTGGGGGCGGCGGCCAAGGGGGGAGGAGTGCCTCCCAAGTCAAGTGGAGGCCCTCCCCTTTAGGGTTTCCCCCTTCCCATGCGCATGGGCCTTGGGGGGGCTGGTGCCCCTGGCCCATTAAGGCTAGGCGCCCCCCTACAGCCCATGCTGCTGTATTGGACGTGGTGGCACAACTTCCGGACCTTCGGAATCCTCCGGAACCTTCTGGAAGCTTCCCGGTACAATACCGGAAAACCCGAACTTTTCCCGGAACCCAAAAAACAACTTTCCATATATAAATCTTTACCTCCGGACCATTCCGGAACTCCTCGTGACATCCGGGATCTCATCCGGGACTCCGAACAACATTCAGTAACCACATACAAACTTCCTTTATAACCCTAGCGTCATCGAACTTTAAGTGTGTAGACCCTACGGGTTCGGGAACCATGCAGACATGACTGAGACGTTCTCTGGTCAATAACCAACAGCGGGATCTGGATACCTATGTTTGCTCCCACATGTTCCATGATGATCTCATCAGATGAACCATGATGTCAAGGACTTAATCAATCCCATATACAATTCCCTTTGTCTAACGGTATAGTACCTGCCCGAGATTCGATCGTCGGTATGCCGATACCTTGTTCAATCTCGTTACCGGCAAGTCTCTTTACTCGTTCCGTAACACATCATCCCGCGATCAACTCTTTGATCACATTGTGCACATTGTGATGATGTCCTACCGAGTGGGCCCAGAGATACCTCTCCGTCACACGGAGTGACAAATCCCAGTCTCGATTCGTGCCAACCCAACAGACACTTTCGGAGATACCTGTAGTGCACCTTTATAGCCACCCAGTTACGTTGTGACGTTTGGTACACCCAAAGCATTCCTACGGTATCCGGGAGTTGCACAATCTCATGGTCTAAGGAAATGATACTTTGACATTAGAAAAGCTTTAGCATACGATCTACAATCTTTGTGCTGGGCTTAGGATTGGGTCTTATCCATCACGTCATTCTCCTAATGATGTGATCCCATTATCAACGACATCCAATGTCCATGGTCAGGAAACCGTAACCATCTATTGATCAACGAGCTAGTCAACTAGAGGCTTACTAGGGACATGGTGTTGTCTATGTACCCACACATGTATCTGAGTTTCCTATAAATACAATTATAGCATGGATAATAAACGATTATCATGAACAAGGAAATATAATAATAACTAATTTATTATTGCCTCTTGGGCATATTTCCAACAGTCTCCCACTTGCACTAGAGTCAATAATCTAGTTCACATCGCCATGTTATTAACACTCACAGGTTACATCGCCATGTGACCAACATCCAAAGAGTTTACTAGTGTCATTAAACTAGTTCACATCATCATGTTATTAAGACTCAATGAGTTCTGGGGTTTGATCATGTTTTGCTTGTGAGAGAGGTTTTAGTCAACGGGTCTGCAATATTCAGATCCGTATGTACTTCGCAAATCTCTAGGTCATATTGTAAATGCTGCTTCCACGCTCCACTTGGAGATATTCCAAATGGTCGCTCCACTATACGTATCCGGTTTGCTACTCAGAGTCACTCGGATAGGTGTTAAAGCTTGCATTGACGTAACCCTTTACGCCGAACTCTTTATCACCTCCATAATCGAGAAACATGTCATTATTTACTCCAAGGACAATTTTTTTTGACTGTTGTCCAATGATCCATTCCTGGATCATTCTTGTACCCCTTGACTGACTCATGGCAAGGCACACTTCCGGTGCGGTACACAACATAGCATACTGTAGAGCCTACGTCTTAAGCATAGGGGATGACCTTCGTCCTTTTTCTCTATTTTGCTATGGTCGAGCTTTAAGTCTTTAACTTCATACCTTACATCTCAGGCAAGAACTCCTTCTTTGACTGATCCACCTTGAACACCTTCAAGATCATGTCAAGGTATATGCTCATTTGAAAGTACCATTAAGCGTTTTGATCTATCCTTATAGATCTTGATGCTCATTGTTCAAGCAGCTTAATCCAGGTTTTCTATTGAAAAACACTTTTCAAATAACCCTGTATGCTTTCCAGAAATTCTACATCATTTATGATCAACAATATGTCAACAACATATACTTATCAGAAATTCTATGGTGCCCCACTCACATCTTTGGAAATAGAAGTTTCTCATAAACTTTGTATAAGCCCAAAATCTTTGATCATCTCATCAAAGCATACATTCCAACTCCGAGATGCTTACTCCAGTCCTTAGAAGGATCGCTGGAGCCAGCATACCTTTTAGCATCCTTAGGATCGAGAAAACCTTTCTGATTGTATCACACACAACCTTTCCTTACGAAGACTTGTAAGGAAACTCGTTTTGACATCTATCTGCCAGATTTCATAAATGCAGCTAATGCTAACATGATTCCGACGGACTTAAGCATCGCTACAGATGAGAAAATCTCATTGTAGTCAACTCCTTGAACTTGTGAAAAACTCTTCGCCACAAGTCGAGCTTCATAGACGGTGACATCACCGTTCACGTCCGTCTTCTTCTTAAAGATCCATTTATCTCAATGGCTTGCCGATCATCGGGAAAGTCCACCAAAGTCCATGCTTTGTTCTGATACATGGATCCTATCTCGGATTTCATGGCTTCTAACCATTTGTCGGAATTTGGGCCCACCATTGCTTCTCCATAGCTCGTAGGTTCATTGTTGTCTAGCAACATGACCTTCAAGACAGGATTACTGTACCACTCTGAAGTAGTATGCATCCTTGTCACCCTACGAGGTACGGTAGTGACTTGATCCGAAACTTCATGATCACTATCATAAGCTTCTACTTCAATTGGTGTGGGCGCCACAGGAACAACTTCCTGTGCCCTGCTACACACTAGTTGAAATGACGGTTCAATAACCTCATCAAGTCTCCACCATGCTCCCACTCAACTTTCCGAGACAAATTTTTCCTCGAGAAAGGACCCGATTCAACAAACAATCCCTATTGCTTTCGGATCTGAATTAGGAGGTATACCCAACTGTTTTGGGTGTCCTATGAAGATGCATTTTATACGATTTGGGTTCAAGCTTATCAACCTGGAACTTTTTCACAAAAGCATCGCAGCCCCAAACTTTTAAGAAATGACAACTTAGGTTTCTCCAAACCATAGTTCAAAAGGTGTCGTCTCAACGGAATTACGTGGTGCCCTATTTAAAGTGAATGCGGTTGTCTCTAATGCCTAACCCATAAACGATAGTGGTAATTCGATAAGAGACATCATGGCATGCACCATATCCAATAGGGTGCAACTATGATGTTCGGACACACCATCACACTATGGTGTTCCAGGCGGTATTAATTGTGAAACAATTTCCACAATGTCTTAATTGCGTGTCAAACTCGTAACTCAGATACTCATCTCTATGATCATATCATAGACATTTTATCCTCTTGTCACAATCATCTTCAACTTCACTCTGAAATTACTTGAACCATTCAATAATTCAGACTTGTGTTTCATCAAGTAAATATACTCAACATCTACTTGAATCATCTGTGAAGTAAGAACATAACGATATTCACTGCATGCCTCAGCACTCATTGGACTGCACACATCAAAATGTGTTACTTCCAACAAGTTGCTATCTTGTTCCATCTTACTGAAAAACGAGGCTTTTTAGTCATCTTGCCCATGTGGTATGATTTGCATATCTCAAGTGAGTCAAAATCAAGTGAGTCCAAACGATCCATCTGCATGGAGTTTCTTCATGCGTATACACCAATAGAAATGGTTCCCATGTCTCAAACTTTTACAAAACGAGTGAGTCCAAAGATCCATCAACATGGAGCTTCTTGATGCGTTTTACACCAATATGACTTACATGGCAGTGCCACAAGTAAGTGGTACTATCATTACTATCTTATATCTCTTGGCATGAAAATGTGTATCACTACGATCGAGATTCAATAAACCATTCCTTTAGGTGCAAGACCATTGAAGGTATTATTCAAATAAATAGAGTAACCATTATTCTCCTTAAATGAATAACCGTATTGTGATAGACATAATCCAATCATGTCTATGCTCAACGCAAACACCAAATGACAATTATTCAGGTTTAATACTAATCTTGATGGTAGAGGGAGCGTGCGATGTTTGATCACATTAAACTTGGAAACACTTCCAACACATATCGTCAGCTCCCCTTTAGCTAGTCTCCGTTTATTCCGTAGCTCTTTTGTTTCGAGTTACTAACACTTAGCAACCGAACCGGTATCTTAATACCCTGGTGCTACTAGGAGTACTAGCAAAGTACACATTAACATAATGTATATCTAATATACTTCTATCGACCTTGCCAGCCTTCTCATCTACCAAGTATCTAGGGTAATTCCGCTCCAGTATTTGTTCCCCTTATTACAGAAGCACTTAGTCTCGGGTTTGGGTTCAACCTTGGGTTTCTTCACTAGAGCAGCAACTGATTTGTCGTTTCATGTAGTATCCCTTCTTGCCCTTGCCCTTCTTGAAACTAGTGGTTTCACCAACCATCAACAATTGATGCTCCTTCTTGATTTCTACTTTCGCGGTGTCAAACATCGTGAATACCTCAAGGATCATCATATCTATCCCTGATATGTTATAGTTCATCACGAAGCTCTAGTAGCTTGGTGGCAATGACTTTGGAGAAACATCACTATCTCTGGAAGATCAACTCCCACTCGATTCAAGTGATTGTCGCATTCAGACAATCTGAGCACAAGCTCAACGATTGAGCTTTTCTCCCTTAGTTTGCAGGCTAACAAAATCGTCGGAGGTCTCATACCTCTTGACGTGGGCACGAGCCTGAAATCCCAATTTCAGCCCCCGAAACATCTCATATGTTCCGCGACGTTTCGAAAACGTCTTTGGTGCCTCAACTCTAAACTGTTTAACTGAACTATCACATAGTTATCAAAATGTGTATGTCTGATGTTCGTAACATCGACAAACGGCGTTTGGGGTTCAGCACACTGTGTGGTGCATTAAGTACATAAGCTTTCTATTGTCCGCATAATCGCTACTGTCAACTTTCAACTATATTTTCTCTAGGAACATATCTAAACAGTGGAACTAAAGTGCGAGCTTACGACATAATTTGCAAAGATCTTTTGACTATGTTCAGGATAATTAAGTTCATCTTATGAACTCCCACTCAGATAGACATCCCTCTAGTCATCGAAGTGATTACATGATCTGAGTCAACTAGGCCGTGTCCGATCATCACGTGAGACGGACTAGTCATCATCGGTGAACATCTTCATGTTGATCGTATCTACTATACAACTCATGATCGACCTTTCGGTCTCTTGTGTTCCGAGGCCATGTCTGTACATCCTAGGCTCGTCAAGTCAACCTAAGTGTTTCGCATGTGTAAATCTGGCTTACACCCGTTGTATGTGACTGTAAGAATCTATCACACCCGATCATCACGTGGTGCTTCGAAACGACGAACTTTCGCAACGTTGCACAGTTAGGGGGAACACTTTCTTGAAATTTTAATGAGGGATCATCTTATTTACTACCATCGTTCTAAGCAAATAAGATGCATAAACATGATAAACATCACATGCAATCAAAAAGTGACATGATGTGGCCAATATCATTTTGCTCCTTTTGATCTCCATCTTCGGGGCTCCATGATCATCATCGTCACCGGCATGACACCATGATCTCCATCATCGTGTCTCCATGAAGTTGTCTCACCAACTTATTACTTCTAATACTATGGCTACCGGTTAGCAATAAAGTAAAGTAATTACATGGCGTTGTTAAATGACACGCAGGTCATACAATAAATAAAGACAACTCCTATGGCTCCTGCCGGTTGTCATAATCATCGACATGCAAGTCGTGATTCCTATTACAAGAACATGATCAATCTCATACATCACATATCATTCATCACATTCTTCTTGGCCATATCACATCACATAGCATACCCTGCAAAAACAAGTTAGACGTCCTCTAATTGTTGTTTGCATGTTTTACGTGGCTGCTATGGGTTTCTAGCAAGAACGTTTCTTACCTACTCAAAAACCACAACGTGATATGTCAATTGCTATTTACCCTTCATAAGGACCCTTTTCATCGAATCCGATCCAACTAAAGAGGGAGAGACTGGCACCCGCTAGTCACCTTATGCAACTAGTGCATGTCAGTCGGTGGAACCTGTCTCACGTAAGTGTACGTGTAAGGTCGGTCCAGGCCGCTTCATCCCACAATGCCGCCGAATCAAGATTGGACTAGTAATGGTAAGCATATTGAACAAAATCAACGCCCACAGCTACTTTGTGTTCTACTCGTGCAAGGAATCTACGCAATAGACATAGCTCTGATACCACTATTGGGGAACGTAGCAGAAATTCAAAAAAATTCTACGCAACACCAAGATCAATCTATGGAGTCCTCTAGCAACGAGGGAAGGAGAGTGCATCTACATACCTTTGTAGATCGCTAAGCGGAAGCATTCAAGAGAACGGGGTTGAAGGAGTCGTACTCGTCGTGATCGACATCACCGGAGATCGTAGTGCCGAACGGACAACACCTCCGCGTTCAACACACGTACAGCCCGGTGACATCTCCCATGCCTTGATCCAGCAAGGAGAGAGGGAGAGGTTGAGTAAGACTCCATCCAGCAGCAGCACAACAGCGTGGTGGTGGTGGAGGAGCGTGGCAATCCTGCAGGGCTTCGCCAAGCACCGCGAGAGAGGAGGAGTACTTGGGAGAGGGGGAGGGTTGCGCCAGAACTTGGGTGCGGGTGCCCTCCCACCCCTCCACTATTTATAGGTAGGGGGGAAGAGGGGGCCGGCCCCCTTAGATCCCATCTAGGGTTGGGGGCGGCAGCCAAGGTGGGAGGAGCGCCTCCCAAGTCAAGTGGAGGCCCTCCCCTTTAGGGTTTCCCCCCTTCCCATGCGCATGGGCCTTGGGGGGGCTGGTGCCCCTGGCCCATTAAGGCTAGGGCACCCCCCTACAGCCATGCTGCTGTATTGGACGTGGTGGAACAATTTCCGGACCTCCGGAATCCTCCGGAACATTCTGGAAGCTTCCCGGTACAATACCGGAAAAACCCAAACTTTTCTCGGAACCCAAACAACAACTTTCCATATATAAATCTTTACCTCCGGACCATTCCGGAACTCCTCGTGACATCGGGGATCTCATCCGGGACTCCGAACAACATTCGGTAACCACATAAAAACTTCCTTTATAATCCTAGCGTCATCGAACTTTAAGTGTGTAGACCCTACGGGTTCGGGAACCATGCAGACATGACCGAGACGTTCTCCGGTCAATAACCAACAGCGGGATCTGGATACCCATGTTGGCTCCCACATGTTCCACGATGATCTCATCGGATGAACCATGATGTCAAGGACTCAATCAATCCCGTATACAATTCCCTTTGTCTAACGGTATAGTACTTGCCCGAGATTCGATCGTCGGTGTGCCGATACCTTGTTCAATCTCGTTACCGGCAAGTCTCTTTACTCGTTCCGTAACACATCATACCGCGATCAACTCTTTGATCACATTGTGCACATTGTGATGATGTCCTACCGAGTGGGCCCAGAGATACCTCTACGTCACACGGAGTGACAAATCCCAGTCTCGATTCGTGCCAACCCAACAGACACTTTCGGAGATACCTGTAGTGCACCTTTATAGCCACCCAGTTACGTTGTGACATTTGGTACACCCAAAGCATTCCTACGGTATCCGGGAGTTGCACAATCTCATGGTCTAAGGAAATGATACTTTGACATTAGAAAAGCTTTAGCATACGAACTACGATCTTTGTGCTAGGCTTAGGATTGGGTCTTGTCCATCACATCATTCTCCTAAGTATGTGATCCCGTTATCAACGACATCCAATGTCCATGGTCAAGAAACTGTAACCATCTATTGATCAACGAGCTAGTCAACTAGAGGCTTACTAGGGACATGGTGTTGTCTATGTACCCACACATGTATCTGAGTTTCCTATCAATAAAATTATAGCATGGATAATAAACGATTATCATGAACATGGAAATATAATAATAACTAATTTATTATTGCCTCTAGGGCATATTTCCAACAAGAACTGCATCAAGAATATGAAGGACAAGAAAATCAAGCTTGTCAACGTGGTCCAAGTCATGCTTGTCCACCGGATTCTTCCGTGTCAAAGGCGGGTATTTAATCTGTGGGAGTTCGTCCCGGCCTAACACCAGACACTTTGAGAGCTCTACGGCATGACACACAAGGACGCATGGAAGGCGCTGTTCAAGGCCTCCGAAATACCTCCTCCCACATCCGAGGACCGTGGACTTCACGCCACGTGGCTCCCCCGTCCGGTGAGTTTTCTGACTATCACCGGATGTAGTCTTTCCCAGTGTACTCATGGGAGGATCTTAAGTCATTGTGTGTGTTTAATCAGGAGTATGTGGAGACGGCGGAGCAGATTGACTGTCCGACTCTACTGCCAGAAGGTCCAGCAGATGCTCTCCTCGCGGAGATGCTAGTCCCGGCGCCCTACAAGGCGCTGGAAAAGAAGGCCGAAAATAAGGCCCTGGGAGACCAAGAAGGGTCTCCGGCGTAAGGTCATACCGGACGCCTCGTCCGAAGACGACGAGGCACACTCCTACCCCAAAGGGGAGGAGGAAGAGGAAAGGGCCGCCCCGTCCGGAGAGGAGGAGGAGCCTAAGAAGGGGGCCCGGGGGACCAGGAAGGGTCCCCGGTGCAAGGCCGTCATACCCTCGTCGTCCGAAGACGACGAGGCAGATTCCTCCCGCGGAGGCGGGGGGAAACATGAAGACACTCCACCTCCCCGCACTAGGGAGGAGAAGAAGAGGAAAGCCGCCTCGGAAGGGGAGGCCAGGACGCCCAAGAAGGGAAAGGCGTCCCTTCCGGATTACTCCACCACGGCCGCCTATGGCGAGGAGGAGTGGCTGCCCAGGGGGAAGCCCCTAGTGAGATTGTAAGTATCCGCACTCTGTTATACTTTAGTGCGACTTCGCTCCATAGTTTGTTATAACGCCGAACACATATATGCAGTCCGGCCAGATCCATCCCGAGGTATCATCTTCGGATGGGTCCTTGAGTGATTCAGCGATGAACTCGCTCCCGACGGCCACTACTCCTCGGCCTGCGGATGACATGGAGGTGTTGTCCCAACGGCTCCCGAAGCAGGGGAGGTGACTCTGGAGACACCCCAAGGCGAGATTCCAGACGCCGGGCACACGGGGTAGAAGGTCCCCGCAGATTGTGCCGACGAGAGCCGCAGCAAGACGGGCTCTCAGCCGGATACTGTGCCGGAACCTCCAATGGTTTCGGATTCGGGCAGGCGGCCCCTCGCTAGGGAGGGTGAGCCATCCGTGCCGATGACTTTCGTTACGCTAGAGGCATCGGATAGTCTGCTGGAAGCATTCACGGCGCTTCCATGGATGAAGAGCACCGTACTCTTATGAGTGCGGTGATTCAGAAGGTTCTGTCCGCCAAGAGAGGACTAACCGAAGCCTGCACCAGGCTCCTGACAGGTTTTGAGGTAAGTAATCAAAAATGTGTGAAATTATCACCCGATAGGTAGTAGCTAGCCCCTGATACTCTGTTTGGTGTTCGGAACGAAAAGCCAAACGGAGGGTCGATTATAATCCGCAGGAGTCTAATAGTAGGTGTGCATGTGAATAAGCAGGCAGTGCTGCTTGCCACTAATCCCCGCACGGCCGAGGTCGCCGGACTCAAATGGGACCTGGAGCAGGCACAGGGAGAGCTCGGCCTCACGAAGAGGCATCTCGAAGAGAACAAATGTTTGTGATACCCCGTTCGCATATCATAAAGAATAGACAAAATTGGTGATTCTAACGACAAAGCGTTGTGACTTTGAAATAGGGGCCACAACCGAAGTGGCATCCTTGAAGAAAGCGCTGTCCGAGGCCAAAGACAATGCGGCCCTGGAGCGCATTGAGCGCGAAAAGCAGAATGCTAGGGTGGGCGAGGTACAGCAAGAGCTCCAGGAGTTCGGCAAGAAGTCCGAGTCCTTGGAGCGTGACCTCAAGACGAAGGAGTCTGAGCTTGCGAAGGCCCTTGCGAGTATGAAAGACTCCAACGCCGATGCCGAAAAGGCACAGCAGGAAATCCAGACGGCCAAGTAGATAGCGGCGGGTAAGACATTCTTTATGCAAAGCAAGCATGTGGAGGAGGCGTTTCTTTTACTTACCCGAATTCGGACCTCTCCAGGGGCATTCGCAGATCTGCCACGCAGCGTATCAGATGCTGCGGAGTTCTGCCGTGCAAGGAGGGGAGCTCAACGGAGAAGTTGTTCTGGTCCCAGTATGCTGGAGCCGAACACCCAATGCCTTTGAGTGACCAACTGAAGTAGTTGGTTGAACTCCACAGGGTGGCCAAAGTGGCTATGAAAGATTTCATAGTCCGGATCTGGCCTAGTGAGCCCCTGCCCGCTAGCTACTTCGGCCTGATAAAGCGGATGGTAAATGCCTGTCCGCGGTTTGAACTGATCAAGTGATCCGTTTGCATTGAGGGTGCCCGCCGGGCCTTTGCCCATGCGAAGGTGCATTGGGTCAAGCTGGATGCGGAGAAGCTGGTGAAGGACGGACCGCCGGAGGGCAAGGCGCATCACTGTTCTGAAAAATATTATGCTGGCGTTATGAAGGGCGCTCGTCTCGTGGCCGAAGAATGTACCGAGGACATGATCTTTGAATGAATGTACTTCTGTCGTTTTTGTAAGGTAAAGACGAAGTTATTTGCGCTATATACCGCTTTGTTTTGATTTAAAATATTACCTTCTGTGCGGCAATTTATAAAATTATGAAAGTAGGCCAGTCGTCGGCTTCCGCCCCCATGTTACCAGTACCGGGGTGTTCGTGGAAAATCCAAAACACTCTTTTATCCAAATTTTTGGTCCATGAAGGAGGTGTTTAGCGCAGTGAACAAGGCAATCGGACTATGCGGCTTTATAACTTTCACTTATCCATAGAAGTCTACAATTTTAATGTCAGGTCCCCGATCCAATGCCACACCGATCTAGCATGTGACACCTCATATCACTTTGCGGCCTCACGCATGGTATTCCCACGGGTGTCGCCTTACCAGGCCCGGGACCGTTTGCTCCTTTTGGCTCACGTATATGATAGTGTCACTAGCATCCATATGACAAAGAACCCGGGCTGACATGACTAGTCGTGAACCCAAAGTGGCGCTAACTTACAGGGATAGGCATACATGACCCAACAACGAACGTGTCGGTCAACAGCGAGTGAATCCGGGCTGTAGCAGCTGGGCTAGCAGGACTCCAGAGAATCTGGGCTATAGCAGGCTAACAGGACTCCGGTAGACACCGCGTGACATTTCCCCGAAGGGACAGACACAAGAACGAAGAAGGACACATGCCGGCCAGCCAAAGTGTTCCGGAGCAGTAGCAAGCTACCATGGCTTAGTGGAAGCACTAGGAGACATTTCCCGGTAAGAGAGGCTACCAAGGATAAACAACTAGGTTGTCAGATCCCACACATACCAACCATTTCAATAGCATACACACAATATGCTCGATATGTGCAAATACAACATGGCATCACAACATGACTCTACGACTCAAGTATTTATTCAATAGGCTCCGAGGAGCGAGATATTACAAACATGGGTCTCATGACCCATTCAGAGCACACAAGTCAAAGCACAAGCGGAATATTAATATGTCTGAGTACAGACATCTACAAATGAAAAAGGCTGAGAAGCTTGACTATCTACCAGATCCTGCCGAGGGCACAAGATCGTAGCTGAGGTAACAAGCTAAACGTCGAAGTCCACGCGGAACTACTAGCGAGAGTAAAGTCCCTCTACAAAAACATAAATTAAGCAAACATGACTACAAATGTACACAGCAAGACTTACATTATAACTATCTACATATGCATCATTATCAACAAAGGGGGGTGGTGGAGTTTAAGTGCAGCAAGCCAGCTTTGACTCGGTGGCTATCCTGAACTACGACTTCAAGTAACTCTTTTGAGGTGGCGCACACGAGTCCACATATTCACCAGATCAATACACCACTATGGATCCGCTCCCGTCTCCCTACGAGAACGCCATCCATAGCACTCACGCTTATCTTGCGCATTTTATAGTATCCACTTTCACTTGTCTATGAACTGTACAGGCAACCCAGAAGTCCTTTACCGCGGACACGGCTATTCGAATAGATAATGTTAACCCTGCAGGGGTGTACTTCTTCACACACACTCTCGCCACTTGTCGCCATGTACACGTCATGTATCTTGGCAACCTTAAAGCGGAAGCCTGGCGAGGGAGTCGGCCACGACCTGACTAACCACACAAGTCTCTCATCCAGGTTTATCGCCTATTCGGGTTCCATCCGCAAGGAGATCCGGCCGGGGTGTCGCTCACGGCCCCAAACGATGTGTGCAGGGTTCCCAAGTCCACCATCCGGGTGCCACTTGGTACACTGGGCCACTGTGCCTAGTCTGTCCCAAGCCCACCTGTACCGGGTGCCACTTGGTAGACTACTAACACTACCTACAAACACCAGAAACTAGTTTCAACTCCTGGACAGAGATCATGTTGATTAATAAGTCGAGAGGGGTCGAGTTACCAGAACCCAATGTGTGGTAGTAACTGTTCATGGATCACAAACACAGAACTCAGTTCATGAGGACGGTTTCAATGAGACAACCCACCATGTACTCCTACATGGCCTCTCACCGCTACCTTTACCAAATCGTGTTCACACACTTAGCTCACACACAGTAGGACATGTTTACACACCTCCGATGAATCAGACCTGACTCAACTCTAAGCAGTAGCAGGCATGACAAACAAGCATGAATGCGTAGGCACAACAGGGCTCAAACAACTCCTACTCATGCTAGTGGGTTTCATCTATTTACTGTGGCTATGACAGGTCATGCAGAGGATAAAGGGGTTCAGCTACCGCAGCAAGTAACAGATGAATCGTTGTTGTCCTAATGCAGTAAAAGAGAGCAGGAGCAAGAGTGTGGGATTATATCAGAATGAACAAGCGGGTTTTGCTTGCCTGGCACTTCTTAAGATAGTATAGCTCTTCATCGGTGTCAACAATCACAGCGTCGGAACCACGTCTATCGAGAGGGGACAAGCACCTGCAAACAAGGAAGAACACAATCAATACAATGCACAATATGATGCATGATCATGACATGGAAAAAATGAGTGTGTTGGGCTAATGCATCTACAACCAGGGTGGTTTGAGCTCATTTGAATCAAAGATTCAAATGCAAACTCAAGTTATGGGTTTATAAAGTGCATTAACATGTTTTGAGCTAAACAGCAAGGTTAAGTTGTTTAAACATACATGAAACTAGTACAGATGGATAGATTGGATTTTTCTGATCATTTTTCATATATAATTTATTTCATTTGGAATTGTAGATAATTTTCTATGAATTTTCGAAGTTTGAAGTATTTTCTGGAATTTCCTGAATAAGAATAAATCCAGTAAATGATTTATTGCGTCAGCATTGCGTCAGGGTGACGTCATCAAGTCAACAGCGGTCAAACCTAGCCGTGGGACCCGCATGTCAGTGTCACAGTGACTAATTACGATTAGTTAAAAATCTAACAAGATATTTAGCCGGGCTGGGCCCACTGTCAGTGTCACTAGATTAGTTAACCGGGTGATTAGCTCCTAATTAAGTGCCACATCATCCAGAACGGCGGTTAGCCGTCGATGACCAAATCCCGCGGCGGTGGCTCGCCGACATTGCTCGGGACGGCACTGTAGAGCACCATTTCGTGCGTGGTTTGCGACTAGGGAGAGCTGGCGGTGTGGCGCAAGCATTGGTGGCCGCATGGTGCACTGGGGCGGCCTGTAATGGCGGAGGCGACGAGCCGGGCGGCGGCCGGAGCTCGGAGGTGTGCGGCTGCGGGGCCGCAGCTCGCAAGGAAGCCAGCTAGGGGTGGCGTTGGCCTCCTGGTTGCTCCAGGAGCCTGCGGGGTGCGTGGATCCGAGCGGAGAAGCACGGTCGCTGCAGGAACAATGGCCACGGCGAAGGGCGGCTTCGGTCACGGCGAGGAATGGCGCTACGGTACGGAAGCAAGCAAAAGGTGAGAGGGGAGACGCTCAGGGGCTCACCGCGGGTCAGTTGGGTAGGTCGGTTGGCTTGGGGACGCACTAGAGCCCGTGAATCGACGACGGCGAGGTACGGCAGTAGGCGGTGAAGACGGCGATCCTGGCGATGCTGTCGACCTCCCGGGGTCCCTTCAGTCGATGAGGCGAAGAAGCGCGGTGAGGCGGAGCTTCTGGGATGGCTTTTAGCGCAAGGGGTGGCCGGTGGATGCAGCAACAGCGAGTGGTGGCGACAACGCGTTTGGGTGTGCGTGAGAGAACGAAACAGAGGAGGGGAACGAGGGAGAGGGAGAGAGCGAGGGGGTCCAGGGGACTCTGGGCATCTCCAAAAGTGGGGTCAGGAAGGAGGACAAGCCTCCAGCGTGAAGCAGGAGGTGGCCCTTGCCTCCTCTGCGTGCGCCACGCACAGTGCAAACTGGCGGGAGGAAGGGGGTGACTGGCAGAGCTAGTCGGCTGGGCCGCCAGGTAAGGCCCAGGTAGCTTCTCCCTTTTCCTTTCTGATTTTTCCTATTTCTTTTTGTTTTCTATTTCCTGAAGTTTGTTTTGATTTGATTTAAAAAATCAAATCATTTTAGTATCTTCTGAAAAGATTTATGTGGCTTGATACAAAGTATTTAAAGTGACTCACAAATTTTCAGAATTGTTGGACTTATAATTCTTTTATAGGAGAATTAAATTCAACTCAAATACTTATTGATTTAAATCCAAATGGCCAAAATAATTCCTCAAAAATGTTCCATATTTTTGGTTTGGGTCAGAACCCTTGGAAAAAATATCAAACATCATTGAAGTGCATTCTGGAAACATTGGATGCATTTTCCAGGGTTATTTGCCCTTCTTTTAATTGAATTTTTGAGGCTTTCAAATTTCCTCAGTTCAACTTTCAGAATTTAGACATGATGCATGGATGCAATGCCACTAATTACAAACATTATTCTAGGGCTGTGACAACTCACCCCCACTAAACAAGAATCTCGTCCCGAGATTCAAGCGTAGGGTAGAATGAAGGGGAACACAACTAAGGCAATCTTCACAATCCAGGTTGATCTTCTCGAAGATGTTGATTCATTGCATCATCTTGATCTTGATGTCTTGCTTTGAGAACTCCATTCAACATGACCACGAGAAGAAATGAAAACTCTAGAAGAATCGATCTTCTTGAGGATCGAACAACTCAGGATTAACTGACGGAATGATACATAGCAACATCTCTCGAGCTGAGATGTTCAAACACACTTCGGGAGGGATGGAAGAAACAATTTGACCAGGGTTTTCAAGTAGCGAGGAAAATAGTTGCCATGATCCCATAACGGGGCACCTTAGAGGAGGTGACTCATAGAATCATCCCTTATGTGGCAACAAGAATTACCTTTGACTCAGAGATCATTGAAACTCTCTATACCAGCCTAAGGAGATTCACAAACGATCATTTGAAGGAGTTTAAAAGAATGGCATACCCATTTCGGAAAGGAAACTATGGCTATAGAACCACTCGGCAAACGGAAAGCACATACGGATTGATACCAAGGATATAACCCAATGACTGAGCATGCTCTCAAGAACTTGAGCATTTCCGTATCCATCAAGGTCTTTCCAACATCCGTGACAAGGATCCCGGCAACACAACATACTACCATGATGAATATTAGTGGAGGATGCAGATGCGAAGGAAGATAACACTTTCTTAGATTTCACCTTAGCGAGGCCGAGGGAACAAAATCTGGATGATCGACCGAGAGACATTTAGCACTCTGCTTCTAATGTTCTCCCTGATGTACTAGCGTAACCCATTTATAGATATGGTTTGGTATCTTGAACATCAGGTAAAAGGTCGAACTTTGGGAGCTCAAGAATCCATAAGGAACAATTACGAAAGTAAGTCCTACGAAATCCTTATGGGGAGGTGGCCAACTTCCTCAATCAGGATACTACAATAATAGGTCTTCCGGCTGGGCGTGTTGGCCAGGACATCCACTTTACCGGGTTGCAGAGAGACCATTATTTTAGTTCTTGGGAAATGTTCCAACCATCATATCTGCCTAAGATTCAGATCTGGTTGGGGTCAGGACATTCCGGACTCATCAAGTCTAGAAAAAAATGAAAGTTTGCAACACAAACCGACGAGATAACGTTGCGAGATTCTCGGGAAAAGAACTACGATAGCAAGCTCCAAAACATGAGCTGGTTCTGCTACATACATGTGAACACGCTGTCCCAGACAAGCATGACCACGTAGTAGTCTTATAATAAAACACTACCGAGTTCAGGTGGGGAACCATCAACGAGGATATCGAAGTCTTGTACATGAACTAGTATCCGCACATCAACTCCTTTTCCTTGAACAAGTCAATCAGTGGCATGGTGTGCTAGGGACACAAATAGAATGGAGGAAGCGAGCCTATCAAACAATAGAATACTTCGCACATGCATGACTGACTTGAGATGGTTCTAGAGGAGGCAACATTGACTTTCTCGAATTCACGGCGGCTACTTGCATCAAATGCGCATGAATTAGAGGAGGTCACTTCTTTCATCCGAACATATGCTTCATGCACGGGACATGAAGATAATGCGTACAAAAGTTTCCAACACTAGCTTGATGTAACGCCCCGGATTCGTTGCGCCAGGTGTCTGCCAGTTATTCGTCATCATTGCCATGTCATTTTCTTGCGTGTTGCATTTTATCATGTCATCATGTGCATTTCATTTTGCATACATGTTCGTCTCATGCATCCGAGCATTTTCCCCGTTGTCCGTTTTGCAATCCGGCACTCCTATGTCCTCCGGCGTTCCCCTTTTGTCTCTCAAATTGAGCGGGTGTTAAACTTTCTCGGAATGGCCCGAGGTTTGCCAAGCGGCCTTGGTATACCACCGGTAGACTGCCTGTCAAGTTTCATGCCATTTGGGGGTCATTTGATACTCCAACGGTTAACCGGGTAACCGCAAAGCCTTCTTTTGTTTGCAGCCCAACACCCCCTTCAAAGTGGCCCAAAGCCCAGCAAACTCCCCTCCATGCTCTCGGTCATTCGGTCACGATCGCGTGGCCGAAAACCGCTCCTCATTTGGACTCTCCTAGCTCCCTCTACCTATAAAACTAGCCCCTCCCCCAAAATTCGCGGTCAAATCCTACCCTAACCCTAGCTTCTTCCTCCTCCAGCCGACGGACATGTCCGCGCCCCGCCGGACGTGTCCGACCTGCGCTGCTGCCGCCCGCCGCCGCCGGCCCGCCAGGCCCGCGCAGGGCCCTCCCGGCCCGCATGCCCCGCCGCCCGCGCCCTCGCACCCCGCCTCCCACGCCGCCGCCCGGCCCGCGCCCCGCGCCGCCGACGCCCGCCGGCCTCTTGTCGCGCCGCCGTCCGGCTCCTCCGTTGCCGCCGGTCGGACGCCGCCGCGCCGCCGCGGGTGCCGCCCCGCCGCCTCGGCCCGTGGCCTCCTCCGCCGCGCGCCTCCGCGCCTCGTGCACCGGCACCCCGGTCGCCCCGCCGCCGTCCTCCGCCGAGCTCCGCCGCCGGCAGGAACTCCGACCGCGCCCCCGCGCCCGGATCCGCCGGATCCCGACCGGAGGACCTCGCCGGTCGGCCAGATCCGGCCCGCCCGAGCCCCCTCGACCCCGCCGGCGTCCTCCCCGACCACGCCGGCCGCCATCCCCGTCGTCTCCGGCGAGAGCCCGGCCCCACCTCAAAATCCGCGCCACCGTTGACTTCTCCCGGATGTGAAAATTCGTCCAAGTCCCAGATTTCTGACATAATCATGCCATGTTCGATCTGCTGTATCTCCATGCATACTGGTCCGTTTCATGTGTGTAATATGTCAAATTGTTCGCCTCGACGAGTACTTCATTTCATTCCATTGCACCATTTTCATTTGAGCTAATCTTAATGCCCGAAATGCTATTGGAAGAGTGCATGTTGCTGTTAATCTGCTGAAACTGTTATAACTTGCTCATTTGTTATTTTTCCCATCATTGATGTGTGCATCCTATGAGGTTGATGTCTACATGTATTTTAATCTATGCCATGCCATCATTCCAGGGGTGTATGCCATGTATTTTTGTGATCAATGTGCTGACTAGCACAAGCATGCAAACTAGGCTTCGTGATATTGCTGATTTTAGTCCCTGTTCTGCTGTTATTTTGATGCCATGTAAACTTGATGCTACAGAGAGATCCATGCATATTTAGAGATACTTCAGTAAGGGTGTTTTGAATATGTGGTTATTGTCTATCCATTCATGCCCTTGGTGGCAATTATGGAGTAGTCTAGCATGTCATTTTCGTGCTCTACTTTTGCTTCAAAATGTTTCCTGGCAGATTGTTTACATGTTATTCAATTTGGCCAAGGTTGCTATAGTTGATCATTAAATGCTATGGACTTGTTCTTGCCTTCGTTTGTTTCAAAAACATGTCTTATTGATGATGATATGCTTATCTTATCATTCAATGACTTGTGGTGAGTGAATCGAGCTTGTTAAGTAGTGTACTTGCTGTTGCTGTTTTGCTAGGCTGAATCTATTATATTTTGTTGCCATGTAAACATGTTGCTACTAATAATTCTATGCAAAATATGGAGATGTTCTATAAACATGTTTTGATCTACATGTTATGCCCTATCCATCCATGCCCCTGGTTGCATTTATAGCTTGCAGTAGATTGTTCATATCTTGCTCCAAAGTTGCTTGATAATGTTGCTATCAGCCTGTTAACGTTAAGTTCACTTGTTCCCATGTGTTTTGCTAGTGTTCCATGCACCCTATGACCTTGCTCTTTCCATGCTTAGCTTCATAAACATGTCTTCTTATTGTTGGTTGCCTTGCCATGCCATGTATTGCTCTGTGGTGAGTGGTTCAAGCTCACGAACATGCTTACTTATTGTTGTTCCTGCCATGTATGAATCTGTCATATAACTTGCCATGTTTACATGGGTGCCATCATTTTTTCTGATCCTTTTTGGCTCATGGTCAGTAAGGGACTTTTGATCTATGCAATTAGTAGATTCATGCCATGCCTTTGTTTGCCATGATAAGTTCCTGTAACATGTCGTTTGATAGCTCTAAACGTTGCAACCTGATGTTATTTCCTGATAAGTCTGAAACTGTTATTATTTGCAATCTTACCATGTCCTTTTGAGCATGTTCTAGTTGTTTCTGGAGATAGCTCAGTGTTAATGTTTTGTTATGCTTTACCTGTACTTCGTGCCCATGCCTTTTGTTATTGCATTGAGATGCTGTAGCATGTTGGTTTGGTGCTTGCAAGATGCCTAGTTGCTCTTATGGACAGATTGTTGCTATGACATATAGAGTGTATGTGTTGCACCGTTGCTCCGTTTTGAGTGTGCTCTATATGAAACTTGCTTGATTTTGCATGTAGTTTCATATTACCATGTTGCATCCTTGTTTTGGTGTGTTTGCTTGATGTTTGGGTGCGTTTTGCATCAATGTCATGCTTAACTTGTTTTGCTCATATCTTCTAGGCCGTAGCTCCAAATTAAAAGAACTTTATATGTAACTTGACTAGAATTTCGTGTAGATCATGTTGGTGAATCTTAACTTGCTGTTTAACAACTTCAACTTAATGGTTATTCAGTTCTGGACCAATTTCGAAATTTGCATATGAGGACTTACCGGAATTGTTATATGTTGTTTCCGGCCTCATTTAAACTTGCCTTGATATGTTGTTCTTGTTTGCATCATCTCTTGCCATGAGTAGCCTCATCTAGCTTTGTCATGCATCATGCTTGTTGTGCATCATGTCTTGTCTATGTGTGATGTGTTTACTATGTTGTGTGCTTCTTCTCGATAGTTCCCGTTTTGTTGCGATCGTGAGGATTCGTTCGTCTCCGCTTGGTTCGTCTTCGTGGCTTCATCTTCTTCATGGACTCGTTCTTCTTCCTTGCGGGATTTAAAGCAAGATGACCGCTACCCTGGATCTCACTACTATCATTGCTATGCTAGTTGCTTCGTTCTATCGCTATGCTGCGTTACCTATCTTTTGCTCTTCAAGCCTCCCAAATTGCCGTGAACCTCTAACCTTTGACACCCTTCCTAGCAAACCGTTGCTTGGCTATGCTACCGCTTTGCTCAGCCCCCTCTTATAGCGTTGCTAGTTGTAGGTGAAGTTGAAGATTGCTCCATGATGGACAGGGTTTATGTTGGGATATCACAATATCTCTTATATTTATTAATGCATCTATATATTGGTAAAGGGTGGAAGGCTCGGCCTTATGCCTGGTATTTTGTTCCACTCTTGCCGCCCTAGTTTCCGTCATACCGGTGTTATGTTCCCGGATTTTGCATTCCTAACGCGGTCGGGTGATTTATGGGACCCCCCTGACAGTTCGCTTTGAATAAAAGTCCTACAACAAGGCCCAACCTTGGTTTTACCATTTGCCTCACCACCACCTACTTTTCCCTTGGGAGTAATTAACCCAAGGGTCATCTTTATTATAGCCCCCCGGGCCAATGCTTGTCTAAGTGTTGGTCCAAACTAGAGCACCGTGCGGGGACCATTCCTTGGCAACTTGGATTCGTCGGTACCTGTACGCTTCGCTTATCCGGTGTTGCCCTGAGAACGAGATATGTGCAGCTCCTATCGGGATGTCGGCGCATCGGGCGGCTTTGCTGGTCTTGTTTTACCATTGTCGAAATGTCTTGTAAACCGGGATTCTGAGACTGATCGGGTCTTCCTGGGAGAAGGTCTATTCGTTCGTTGATCGCGAGAGCTTTTCATGGGCTAAGTTGGGACACCCCTGCAGGGTATAAACTTTCGAGAGCCGTGCCCGCGGTTATGTGGCAGATGGGAATTTGTTAATGTCCGGTTGTAGATAACTTGACACCAGATCCGAATTAAAACGCATCAACCGTGTGTGTAGCCGTGATGGTCTCTTTTCGGCGGAGTCCGGGAAGTGAACACGGTTTCTGGGTTATGTTTGACGTAAGCAGGTGTTCAAGATCACCTCTTGATCATTGCTAGCTTCACGACCGTTCCGGTTGTTCTCTTCTCGCTCTTCTTTGCGTATGTTAGCCACCATATCATGCTTAGTCGCTGCTGCAACCTCACCACTTTACCCCTTCCTTACCCATTAAGCTTTGCAAGTCTTGATACCCATGGTAATGGGATTGTTGAGCCCTCGTGGCTCACAGATTACTACAACAACAGTTGCCGGTACAGGTTTTGCGATGATCCTGACGCGAGCGCGATGTTTGCTTGTTTTGGAGTTCTTCTTCTGCTTCTTCTTCGATCAGGGGATAGGTTCCAGGTCGGCAGCCTGGGCTAGCAGGGTGGATGTCGTTTGAGTTTCTGTTTGTGTTTCATCCGTAGTCGGATGGTGACCTTATGTAAGTTGATGTTGTATTTGTGTGGCATTGTATGCCTTTTGTATGTATCCCCATCTATTATGTAATATTGATGTAATGATATCCACCTTGCAAAAGCGTCTCAATATGCGGGTCTATCCTTGGTGGGACCTTCGAGTTCCTTTTGGATAGGGTCGCATATTGGGCGTGACAAGTTGGTATCAGAGCCTCGACCGACCCTAGGAGCCCCCCTTGATTGATCGTGTAGTTTGGCCATTGTTGAGTCTAGAAGAAAACTGTTTTCGGAGTCTAGTTATATTGGAGAGTAGGAATTCTTTTTATTCCTGAGCCCCTTCGTCGCTCTGGTAAGGAATCTTGACGTAGGTGTTTTGAACTACTCCTCTTCCCTTCAAATTTTTTCTTTAGGATCACGCGGTTAGTTTCGTGAGTTGTCCATCCTCTTTTATTCGGTGCATTTCCCGTCAAGTTGACTCAAGTCTCTTCATCGTTGCCAAGTTCAATCCTCAGTTGTTTTCTTTTCCCACCCGCCCAACCCTTTTCCTTCTCGGAACCAGAGTCCGTAATCGAGTATCCATCCTACTCGTGCGAAGTCTTTGCTTTCTTTCCTCAATGGTTTTAACCGGTGTTTTTTCTCTTCAAGACATTCGTCGGTTTCCCCTTCCAAGTTGCCTTTGTTTTTCCCGCCCTCCCACCCTTTCTTCTTCCCGGAGTCTGAGTCTCTTTCGACCATCTATTTCATTCGTGTGGAGCCTCTTCAATCTTGTGTCAATCATTTCAACCGGTGAATTCTCGTCTCGGTGGACATTCTTCATCTCTTTTTCTTTTCCGGTGGATTCAATTCAAGTTTTTCGGTAGTGATTATATTCTTTTCCTCAGCTCAAGTGTTCTCCTTGTTCGTTCGCCTCTCGCCAGTTTATCCTTCCAGAGTGCTCAAGACATCTCAGGAGATTCGTCTGTGTTCGAACTAATTCAAGGTTGTCACCTCATTCAAATATTTCAATTGTTCCAGTGTATCATCTATCTGTTCAACAATCCTTCCAACGGTGTTATCTTTTCAGTGGGCCCTAACCCACAGGTCTTTTCCCAGGATCTTATCTGACTCTTCTAATTACCCCGGAGTTTTCTCAATTCTTTTCAAGTGTGACGTAAGAATGAATTTCATCAGTCACATGCTTTTTCAAGATCGATTTCAAATCATTTTCATTGTTGGCTCTACCTCTTTGTTTTTCATTCTCCCGGAGTATCTCAGTAATTTTGGTGGTGTTTCTCATCATCATTTGAAGATCGAAGAAGAGTTTTTCCTCTCAATCTTGTCCCCTCTCCCGAAGATTCACGGTTCCAGCTTCTTGTTATCATCTCGAATTATTCCATTTGTCAGTTATTCTTTTCATCCATCCGGAGTATGTCAGAAGTTGTTTTTCCTTTTCTTTTCACCGGATGCCATCATTCCAGTTATCGTTCTCTAATTATCCCGATGCTTCATTCAAGTGTTCTTTTATCAGCTCTGGATCTCTTTGTTCTTTTGCATCTAAATCCCTTCTAACTTATGGGTTCTTCTAATTCTTCCCGGTGATTCATTCTCTTTCATCAGTCATTTTGAATTCTTCTGGTGGTTCTTTCAGATTCTTTTTCCTCGATTATCATTTTAATTCATCCGTTCTTTTCAATCCTACCGGTGGTTCATGAAGACCTTCTCAAGTTTGCGACATGTCACTTCTCAATTCTTTTGCAAGAAGAATAAGTAATATGCGAAAAATCCATTGTTTGTCATCAATTTAATTTGGTGAAGGATAAGCATACAATAAATCTTATTCTTATTTCCTCAAGGGGATTAATTCCATCCTTCGGAGTTTGTTCTTGATGAATAAATTCTAGTTCCAAGTGTTTTCATCTTTTCTTTTCCGGAGTTCAAATTTTCCTCGGCCATCTCGTCGGAACCTCCATCTAAATCTTCGCAAGCTTTAATCTTATTCTTTCTTCCTTCATTCTTTCTCTTCATCCTTTTGCTACCGGAGTTATTCATGGTGGTTCTTCATGATTTAATTCATTCTTCAAGAGATCATCAAGTTTCATTCCATCTTCTTAAGTTCTTGTTCTATTCCTTCCATTTTCAGCCGGAGTGCTTCCTAAATTCTTTCAGTCTTATTCGTTTCTTTTCTCATTCTAACCAATCCGATTAGAACGAGTGATTTCATAGCCTATCTGATTCCGTGAGCTTTCGATTCTCGTCATTCTCGTCGCTCCTCTCTTCTTCTCGGGTGCTCTCGATCCTTTGCTTCTTCTCTTGAGTTCTTGCTTCACCTCTTCCCTTTTCCCTTCCGTCTCGGTCCTAAGATCTCGGGACGAGATCTCTTGTTAGTGGAGGAGTGTTGTAACGCCCCGGATTCGATGCACCAGGTGTCTGCCAGTTATTCATCATCGTTACCATGTCATTTGCTTGCGTGTTGCATTTTATCATGTCATCATGTGCATTTCATTTTGCATACATGTTCATCTCATGCATCCGAGCATTTTTCCCGTTGTCCGTTTTGCAATCCGGGACTCCTATGTCCTCCGGCGTTCCCCTTTTGTCTCTCGTTGTGAGCGGGTGTTAGGGGCAGTTTGGTTGACGTCCTCGTTCGGACGCGCCTGGCCTGCAGCCTGCCTGAAAACTGCCTCGAGGGTGTTTGGTTGTTGTCCACAGCAGCCCAAGCTAGCCTGGCCTGCATCTCTGACATCATGTTTAGCCTGGCTCGCAAACTCAGGCATCTTGCTTAGCCTAACTCAGGCGTGAGAAATAGGTGGCCTGGGCATGTGCCTGGTGGCTAATCTTGCTATAGTCTGCTATCTTTTTCAGTGGGCCAGGTCTCTAGTGAATACTCTATCCCAATAAGCCTTTTCCAGGCCAGGCATGCATCCAAACACGTTATGCCTGACCAGGCACATATTTTCTAATTCTCAGGCTGTGGCCAAGCATCGCTTTTTGTCAGGCATGGGAGCCAGGGTGCTAACCAAACACCCCCTTAAACTTTCTCGGAATGGCCCGAGGTTTGCCAAGCGGCCTTGGTATACCACCGGTAGACTGCCTGTCAAGTTTCGTGCCATTTGGAGGTCGTTTGATACTCCAACGGTTAACCGGGTAACCGCAAAGCCTTCTTTTGTTTGCAGCCCAACACCCCCTTCAAAGTGGCCCAAAGCCCAGCAAACTCCCCTCCATGCTCTCGGTCGTTCGATCACGATCGCGTGGCCGAAAACCGCTCCTCATTTGGACTCTCCTAGCTCCCTCTACCTATAAAACTAGCCCCTCCCCCGAAATTCGCGGTCAAATCCTACCCTAACCCTAGTTTCTTCCTCCTCCAACCGCCGGACATGTCCGCGCCCCGCCGGACGTGTCCGACCCGCCCCGCCGCCGCCCGCCGCCGCCGGCCCGACAGGCCCGCGCGGGGCCCTCCCGGCCCACGTGCCCCGCCGCCCGCGCCCGCGCGCCCCACCTCCCACGCCGCCGCCCGGCCCGCGCCCCGCGCCGCCGACGCCCGCCGGCCTCTCGTCGCGCCGCCGTCCGGCTCCTCCGTCGCCGACGGCCGGACGACGCCGCGCTGCCGCGGGTGCCGCCCCGCCGCCTCGGCCCGTGGCCTCCTCCGCCGCGCGCCTCCGCGCCTCGTGCGCCGGTACCCCCGGTCGCCCCGCCGCCGTCCTCCGCCGAGCTCCGCCGCCGGCAGGAACTGCGACCGCGCCCCCGCGCCCGGATCCGCCGGATCCCGGCCGGAGGACCTCGCCGGTCGGCCAGATCCGGCCCGCCCGAGCCCCCTCGACCCCGCCGGCGTCCTCCCCGACCACGCCGGTCGCCATCCCCGTCGTCTCCAGCGAGAGCCCGGCCCCACCTCAAAATCCGCGCCACCGCTGACTTCTCCCGGAGGTGAAAATTCGTCTAAGTCCCAGATTTCTGACATAATCATGCCATGTTCGATCTGCTATATCTCCATGCATACTGGTCCGTTTCATGCGTGTAATATGTCAAATTGTTCGCCTCGACGAGTACTTCATTTAATTCCATTGCATCATTTTCATTTGAGCTCATCTTGATGCCCGAAATGCTGTTGGAAGAGTGCATGTTGCTATTGTTCTGCTGAAACTGTTATAACTTGCTCATTTGTTATTTTCCCCATGATTGATGTGTGCATCCTATGAGGTTGATGTCTACATGTGTTTTAATCTATGCCATGCCATTTTTCCAGGGGTGTATGCCCTGTATTTTTGTGATCAATGTGGTGACTAGCACAAGCATGCAAACTAGGCTTCGTGATATTGCTGATTTTAGTCCCTGTTCTGCTGTTATTTTGATGCCATGTAAACTTGATGCTACAGAGAGATCCATGCATATTTAGAGATACTTCAGTAAGGGTGTTTTGAACATGTGGTTATTGTCTATCCGTTCATGCCCTTGGTGGCAATGATGGAGTAGTCTAGCATGTCATTTTCGTGCTTTACTTTTGCTTCAAAATGTTTCCTGACAGATTGTTTACATGTTATTCAATTTGGCCAAGGTTGCTATAGTTGATCCTTGCATGCTATGGACTTGTTCTTTCCTTGGTTTGTTTCACAAACATGTCTTATTGATGATGATATGCTTATCTTGTCATTCAATGACTTGTGGTGAGTGAATCGAGCTTGTTAAGTAGTGTACTTGCTGTTGCTGTTTTGCTAGGCTGAATCTGTTATATTTTGTTGCCATGTAAATATGTTGCTACTAATCATTCTATGCATAATATGGAGATGTTCTATAAACATGTTTTGATCTACATGTTATGCCCTATCCATCCATGCCCCTGGTTGCATTTATAGCTTGCTGTAGATTGTTCATATCTTGCTCCAAAGTTGCTTGATAATGTTGCTATCAGCCTGTTAACGTTAAGTTCACTTGTTCCCATGTGTTTTGCTAGTGTTCCATGCACCCTATGACCTTGCTCTTTCCATGCTTAGCTTCATAAACATGTCTTCTTACTGTTGGTTGTCTTTCCATGCCATGTATTGCTCTGTGGTGAGTGGTTCAAGCTCACGAACATGCTTACTTATTGTTGTTCCTGCCATGTATGAATCTGTCATATAACTTGCCATGTTAAAATGGGTACCATCATATTTTCTGATCCTTTTTGGCTCCTGGTCAGTAAGGGACTTTTGATCTATGCAATTAGTAGATTCATGCCATGCCTTTGTTTGCCATGATAAGTTCCTATAACATGTCGTTTGACAGCTCTAAACATTGCAACCTGATGTTATTTCCTGATAAGTCTGAATCTGTTATTATTTGCAATCTTACCATGTCCTTTTGAGCATGTTCTAGTTGTTTCTGGAGATAGCTCAGTGTTCATGTTTTGTTATGCTTTACCTGTACTTCGTGCCCATGCCTTTTTTATTGCGTTGAGATGCTGTAGCATGTTGGTTTGGTGCTTGCAAGATGCCTAGTTGCTGTTATGGACAGATTGTTGCTATGACATATAGAGTGTATGTGTTGCACCGTTGCTCCGTTTTGAGTGTGCTCTATATGAAACTTGCTTGATTTTGCATGTAGTTTAATATTACCATGTTGCATCCTTGTTTTGGTGTGTTTGCTTGATGTTTGGGTGCATTTTGCATCAATGCCATGCTTAACTTGTTTTGCTCATATCTTCTAGGCCGTAGCTCCGAATTAAAAGAACTTTATATGTAACTTGACTAGAATTTCGTGTAGATCATGTTGGTGCATCTTAACTTGCTGTTTAACAACTTCAACATAATGGTTATTCAGTTTTGGACCAATTTCGAAATTTGCATATGAGGACTTACCGGAATTGTTATATGTTGTTTCCGGCCTCATTTAAACTTGCCTTGATATGTTGTTCTTGTTTGCATCATCTCTTGCCATGAGTAGCCTCATCTAGCTTTGTCATGCATCATGCTTGTTGTGCATCATGTCTTGTCTAGGTGTGGTGTGTTTACTATGTTGTGTGCTTCTTCTCGATAGTTCCCGTTTCGTTGCGATCGTGAGGATTCGTTCGTCTCCGCTTGGTTCGTCTTCATGGCTTCATCTTCTTCATGGACTCGTTCTTCTTCCTTGCAGGATTTCAGGCAAGATGACCACTACCCTAGATCTCACTACTATCATTGCTATGCTAGTTGCTTCGTTCTATTGCTATGCTGCGTTACCTATCTTTTGCTCTTCAAGCCTCCCAAATTACCGTGAACCTCTAAACTTTGACACCCTTCCTAGCAAACCGTTGCTTGGCTATGTTACCGCTTTTCTTAGCCCCCTCTTATAGCGTTGCTAGTTGCAGGTGAAGTTGAAGATTGCTCCATGATGGACAGGGTTTATGTTGAGATATCACAATATCTCTTATATTTATTAATACATCTATATATTGGTAAAGGGTGGAAGGCTCGGCCTTATGCCTGGTGTTTGTTCCACTCTTGCCTCCCTAGTTTCCGTCATACCGGTGTTATGTTCCCGGATTTTGCGTTCCTAACGCGGTCGGGTGATTTATGGGACCACCCTGACAGTTCGCTTTGAATAAAACTCCTCCAGAAAGGCCCAACCTTGGTTTTACCATTTGCCTCACCACCACCTACTTTTCCCTTGGGAGTAATTAACCCAAGGGTCATCTTTATTATAGCCTCCCCGGGCCAATGCTTGTCTAAGTGTTGGTCCAAACTAGAGCACCGTGCGGGACCATTCCTTGGCAACTTGGATTCGTCGGTACCTGTACGATTCGCTTATCCGGTGCTGCCCTGAGAACGAGATATGTGCAGCTCCTATCGGGATGTCGGCGCATCGGGCGGCTTTGCTGGTCTTGTTTTACCATTGTCGAAATGTCTTGTAAACCGGGATTCCGAGACTGATCAGGTCTTCCTAGGAGGAGGTATATTCCTTTGTTGATCACGAGAGCTTGTCATGGGCTAAGTTGGGACACCCCTGCAGGGTATAAACTTTCGAGAGCCGTGCCCGCGGTTATGTGGCAGATGGGAATTTGTTAATGTCCGGTTGTAGATAACTTGACACCAGATCCGAATTAAAACGCATCAACCATGTGTGTAGCCGTGATGGTCTCTTTTCGGCAGAGTCCAGGAAGTGAACACGGTTTCTGGGTTATGTTTGACGTAAGTAGGTGTTCAGGATCACCTCTTGATCATTGCTAGCTTCACGACCATTCCGCTTGTTCTCTTCTCGCTCTTCTTTGTGTATGTTAGTCACCATATCATGCTTAGTCGCTGCTGCAACCTCACCACTTTACCCCTTCCTTACCCATTAAGCTTTGCTAGTCTTGATACCCATGGTAATGGGATTGCTGAGCCCTAGTGGCTCACAGATTACTACAACAACAGTTGCAGGTACAGGTTTTGCGATGATCCTGGCGCGAGCGTGATGTTTGCTTGTTTTGGAGTTCTTCTTCTGCTTCTTCTTCGATCAGGGGATAGGTTCCAGGTCGGCAGCCTGGTCTAGCAGGGTGGATGTCGTTTGAGTTTCTGTTTGTGTTTCATCCGTAGTCGGATGGTGACCTTATATAAGTTGATGTTGTATTTGTGTGGCATTTTATTCCTTTTGTATGTATCCCCATCTATTATGTAATGTTGATGTAATGATATCCACCTTGCAAAAGCGTCTCAATATGCGGGTCTATCCTTGGTGGGACCTTCGAGTTCCTTTTGGATAGGGTCGCATATTGGGCGTGACAAGTACAACAACAGTTGCAGGTACAGGTTTTGCGATGATCCTGACGCGAGCGCGATGTTTGCTTGTTTTGGAGTTCTTCTTCTGCTTCTTCTTTGATCAGGGGATAGGTTCCAGGTCGGCAGCGTGGGCTAGCAGGGTGGATGTCGTTTGAGTTTCTGTTTGTGTTTCATCCATAGTCGGATGGTGACCTTATGTAAGTTGATGTTGTATTTGTGTGGCATTATATGCCTTTTGTATGTATCCCCATCTATTATGTAATGTTGATGTAATGATATCCACCTTGCAAAAGTGTCTCAATATGCGGGTCTATCCTTGGTGGGACCTTCGAGTTCCTTTTGGATAGGGTCGCATATTGGGCGTGACACTTGATGTTCAACATGAATCATGGAGGAGACAAAATGCTGCTGATGGGCTCAACAACAACTCATCGGAATTTCCATATCACTGGATTTCCACCGTTATGTGAACAATGTGATAGTATTGGTCAGACCAAAAGATGTAATGGTGTATGCTCGAGGGATCAACCACGAGTAAGACAACATTACGAACATCGTTGGTTCTGACTTGATTTGAGGATAGCCCACACTCAAATCAAAGTTTTGATAAGATGATAGATCCAACAACTGATCACGAGGACCAATCGATGAAGATATCATCTTTCTTTAGCACACATATAAAAAAGATATCCCTTTGAAATGAACTAAGTTTAAGCAAAGCTTTTATCTTCCAACTCCCCAAGTTGTTGTTTAGCTCAACCAACTAGTTCAGGGTATCCAACACAAAATCCTAGAGAATGGGTGGTTTACAAGAAACCAACTTGATCACAAGCCCAACATAGCGGTCAGATGTCAACCTGGTGGTACTTCCGAGAAGATGTTCGGAAAATCACGAACCACTGATATGTTATTAAGCCCGGGAACAATCCTGTTTTTTTCAGGGCAAGACGATATGATCAAATAAGCGAGGGATTGACACAATCCTAACACATTGATCGAGGAGTGCACCAGAAATAAGGACTAGGCAACACAATCTATCTTAGAATGATGATTCAAGAACCAACACGCTAAGAATGAAATTATTGTCCATTAACTACCAAGCAACATGATTGCTAGGAGTATTGATTTCACACATCATGATGCACTTGTCGGCATTCCGGTTGTAACAACACGGAGACTGAAGAATGAACAATGATGGCGAGAAGTATAACTGCACCAAGAATTCATAAGATGGTGTGCAATTCCTATGACTTCTTAACATAAAGAGGGTAATACTCCAGGGTAGAACAGAACAAAAGGTGGATTGGCATTTTGATCTGTGGAATACAACTGCTTTGACCCAATCCCAGAGATGGACGAGGTACTGGAGTTTGTTTCTCCTAGTCATTCTGGAATAGAATGGCTGGATGGACCACAAGAGTAATAGGCATCGATGAACGAATGCACAATTACTCCTGACTATCAATTAATAGACGAGGGCCAGAAAACAACTAAAGAGGGACAACTGAAAGAACATATAACTTTCTGAGTTGTGGATGCATAGGTTAGTATGTCGAGTCAAATTCAACATATTTCTTCTGGATAACCCATGCAGAAAGGTAGAACTGGCAGAGTCACGGTATAGAATGGAGAACTCATCGAGAGCACTCTTGTTGTGATCTCTTGGTTCAAGGAACTTCCGCCATATGCAGTTCATGGTATTTGGAAGAAGGAAATACCACAGACCTCGAGGACTATCGCAAAGGTTATTAATATCCTAAAGGAACTAGCAAACACTATCAACATGAAATAAGTAGGGTGAATCTCGGGTTCAAAACCCAGGAGTAGAATACCTACTAACTAAATGGCATCACGGGATGCTTCGAGAATGATGGCCAGAGTCATCACACTGGGACACTAAACATGGCTAAACTACTAGGTGATCCCCTAAGACACCTAGGGTCATGATAATAACTCCAACATATATACCGAGGCAATGAAGTACCTCAACACACTAGTTGGTGTGGTTACTCTGGCCAAAGGAACATCAGAACAGTAAGAAGGGATTTGCAAATGCATCAGACTATTTAGAAACCTGGGATGACTCGGACAGCATAACGACTGTAAATGCTCAAAAAGATTGGAGACATGCTACAAAAATGGTGGCATAGCCACTGAGAAGCACAATATCAAGGTTTCGAGATCAACAGTTAACATACGGAAGTAGTAGGAACTTAACTGAGGCTTGAAACCAACAATCCTATAAGTCTACCGATTAGTAACACATGATCCTGATAGAAAGAAGAGAAGGCCTAGTTCTTAACCCCGTAGAGAAGAAGAGGGTGACTCAAATCAGAAGGACATAAGGTAAAGGAGTAAAAAGAGCCTTACGTTCCATCCCACAATCAATTCAATTATATAACTAAAGAATTTCTAGACTCAACTTCGACCAGTTTGGCTTGGTAATCCTACAGGCAGTCAAGCTCTGATACCAAAACTGTCAGGACCCCGATCCAATGCCACACCGATCTAGCATGTGACACCTCATATCAGTTTGCGGCCTCATGCACGGTATTCCCACGGGTGTCGCCTTACCAGGCCCAGGACCGTTTCCGCCTTTTGGCTCACGTATATGATAGTGTCGCTAGCATCCATATGACAAAGAACCTGGGCTGACATGACTAGTCGTGAACCCAAAGTGGCGCTAACTTACAGGGACAAGCATACATGACCCAACAACGAATGTGTCGGTCAACAGCGAGTGAAACTGGCCTGTAGCAGCTGGGCTAGCAGGACTCCAGAGAATCTAGGCTGTAGCAGGCTAGCAGGACTCCGGTAGACACCGCGTGACATTTCCCCGAAGGGACAGACACAGGAATGAAGAAGGACACATGCCGGCCAGCCAAAGTGTTCCGGAGCAGTAGCAAGCTACCATGGCTCAGTGGAAGCACTAGGAGACATTTCCTGGTAAGAGAGGCTACCAAGGATAAACAACTAGGTTGTCAGATCCCACACATACCAACCATTTCAATAGCATACACACAATATGCTCGATATGTGCAAATACAACATGGCACCACAACATGACTCTACGACTCAAGTATTTATTCAATAGGCTCCGAGGAGCGAGATATTACAAACATGGGTCTCATGACCCAACATTCAGAGCACACAAGTCAAAGCATAAGCGGAAGCTTAACATGTCTGAGTACAGACATCTACAAATGAAAAAGGCTGAGAAGCCTGACTATCTACCAGATCCTGCCGAGGGCACAAGATCGTAGCTGAGGTGACAAGCTAAACGTCAAAGTCCACGCGGAACTACTAGCGAGACTAAAGTCCCTCTGCAAAAACATAAATTAAGCAAACGTGAGTAAAATGTACCCAGCAACACATACATTAGAACTATCTACATATGCATCATTATCAACAAAGGGGGGTGGTGGAGTTTAAGTGCAGCAAGCCAGCTTTGACTCGGTGGCTGTCCTGAACTACGACTGCAAGTAACTCTTTTGAGGTGGCGCACACGAGTCCACATATTCGCCAGATCAATACACCACTATGGATCCGCTCCCGTCTCCCTACGAGAACGCCATCCATAGCACTCACGCTTATCTTGCGCATTTTAGAGTATCCACTTTCACTTGTCTATGAACTGTACAGGCAACCCAAAAGTCCTTTACCGCGGACACAGCTATTCGAATAGATAATGTTAACCCTGCAGGGGTGTACTTATTCACACACGCTCTCGCCACTTATGGCCATGTACACATCATGTATCTCGGCAACCTTCAAGCGGAAGCCTGGCGAGGGAGTCGGCCACGACCTGACTAACCACACAAGTCTCTCGTCCAGGTTTATCGCCTATTCGGGTTCCATCCACAAGGAGATCCGGCCGGGGTGTCGCTCACGGCCCCAAACAATGTGTCCAGGGTTCCCAACTCCACCATCCGGGTGCCACTTGGTACACCGGGCCACTGTGCCTAGTCTGTCCCAAGCCCACCTATACCGGGTGCCACTTGGTAGACTACTAACACTACCTACAAACACCAGAAACTAGTTGCAACTCCTGGACAGAGATCATGTTGATTAATAAGTCGTGAGGGGTCGAGTTACCGGAACCCAATGTGTGGTAGTAACTGTTCATGGATCACAAACACAGAACTCAGTTCCTGAGGACGGTTTCAATGAGACAACCCACCATGTACTCCTACATGGCCTCTCACCGCTACCTTTACCAAATCGTGTTCACACACTTAGCTCACACACAGTAGGACATGTTTACACACCTCCGATTCATCCCCGATGAATCAGACATAACTCAACTCTAAGCAGTAGCAGGCATGACAAACAAGCATGAATGAGTAGGCACAACAGGGCTCAAACAACTCGTACTCATGCTAGTGGGTTTCATCTATTTACTGTGGCAATGAAAGGTCATGCAGAGGATAAAGGGGTTCAGCTACCGCAGCAAGTAACAGATGAAACGTTGTTGTCCTAATGCAGTAAAAGAGAGCAGGAGCAAGAGGGTGGGATTATATCAGAATGAACAAGGGGGTTTTGCTTGCCTGGCACTTCCGATGATAGTATAGCTCTTCATCAGTGTCAACGATCACAGCGTCGGAACCACGTCTATCGAGAGGGGACAAGCACCGGCAAACAAGGAAGAACACAATCAATGCAATGCATAATATGATGCATGATGAGTGTGTTGGGCTAATGCATCTACAACCAGGGTGGTTTGAGCTCATTTGAATCAAAGATTCAAATGCAAACTCAAGTTATGGGTTTATAAAGTGCATTAACATGTTTTGAGCTAAACAGCAAGGTTAAGTTGTTTAAACATGCATGAAACTAGTACAGATGGATAGATTGGATTTTTCTGATCATTTTTCATATATAATTTATTTCATTTGGAGTTGTAGATAATTTTCTATGAATTTTTGAAGTTTGAAGCATTTTCTGGAATTTCCCGAATAAGAATAAATCCAGTAAATGATTTATTGCATCAGCATTGCGTCAGGGTGACATCATCAAGTCAACAGCGGTCAAACCTGGCCGTGGGACCCGCATGTCAGTGTCACAGTGACTAATTACGATTAGTTAAAAATCTAACAAGATATTTAGCCGGGCTTGGCCCACTGTCAGTGTCACTGGATTAGTTAACCGGGTGATTAGCTCCTAATTAAGTGCCACGTCATCCAGAACGGTGGTCAGCCGTTGACGACCAAATCCCGCGGCAGTGGCTCGCCGGCATTTCTCGGGGCGGCGCTGTAGAGCACCATTTCATGCGCGGTTTGCGGCTATGGAGAGCTGGCGGTGTGGCGCAAGCGTTGGTGGCCGCGTGGTGCACTGGGGCGGCCTGTAATGGCGGAGGCGACGAGCCGGGCGACGGCCGGAGCTCGGAGGTGTGCGGCTGCGGGGCCGCAGCTTGCAAGGAAGCTGGCTAGGGGTGGCGTTGGCCTCCTGGTTGCTCCAGGAGCCTGCGGGGTGCGCGGATCCGAGCGGAGAAGCACGGTCGCTGCAGGAACAACGGCCACCGCGGAGGGCGGCTTCGGTCACGGCGAGGAATGGCGCTACGGCACGGAAGCGAGCAAAAAGGGAGAGGGGAGACGCTCAGGCGCTCACCGCGGGTCAGTTGGGTAGGTCGGTTGGCTCTGGGACGCACTGGAGCCTGTGAATCGACGACGGCAAGGTACGGCAGTAGGCGGCGAAGACGGCGATCCTGGCGATGCTGTCGACCTCCCGGGGTCCCTTCAGTCGATGAGGCGAAGAAGGACGGTGAGGCGGAGCTTCTGGGATGGCTTTTAGCGCAAGGGGTGGCCGGTGGACGCAGCAACAGCGAGCGGTGGCGACGACACGTTCGAGTGTGTGTGAGAGAACGAAACAGAGGAGGGGAACGAGGGAGAGGGAGAGAGCGAGGGGGTCCAGGGGACTCTGGGCATCTCCAGAAGTGGGGTCGGGAAGGAGGACAAGCCTCCAGCGTGAAGCAGGAGGTGGCCCTCGCCTTCTCTGCATGCGCCACGCACAGTGCACACTGGCGGGAGGAAGGGGATGACTGGCAGAGCTAGTCGGCTGGGCCGATTGCTGGGCCGCCAGGTAAGGCCCAGGCAGCTTCTCCCTTCTCCTTTCTGATTTTTCCTATTTCTTTTTGTTTTCTATTTCCTGAAGTTTGTTTTGATTTGATTTAAAAAATCAAATCATTTTAGTAGCTTCTGAAAAGATTTATGTGGCTTGATACAAAGTATTCAAAGTCACTCACAAATTTTCAGAATTGTTGGACTTATAATTCTTTTATAGGAGAATTAAATTCAACTCAAATACTTATTGATTTAAATTCAGATGGCCAAAATAATTCCTCAAAAATGTTCCATAGTTTTGTTTTGGGTCAGAACCCTTGGAAAAAAATATCAAACATCATTGAAGTGCATTCTGGAAACATTGGATGCATTTTCCAGGGTTATTTGCCCTTCTTTTAATTGAATTTTTGAGGCTTTCAAATTTCCTCAGTTCAACTTTAAGAATTTAGACATGATGCATGGATGCAATGCCACTCATTACAAACATTATTCTAGGGCTGTGACATTTAAATTTCGGCGAAGCTCCTAGAATTCGGAAAGCCGAATTGGGGCGCTATATACGCCTAAATCGGACGAGGCCGATTCCTCGCCTAAAGCGGAAAAAATCTTTAAGGATTTTAAGACCTCTCGAACAGCGACCAGCTCTAGCCGTATCATGCCGGTCAGTTTTCGGCTTTCTCTACTAAGGTGCTCGTCCGGAAGAACCGGGATACAATCGCAGTAGTTCTCCCTGCGCTACCTTATCCGATATAACGGCACATAAGGTACCAAAGAAAGGGAGCCGGGCAAACCCAACTATTCACCCATGACATGATTCGGAGCTGACGCATATAATGCTATAAGTTCGGGGTGCCGCACTATTGAAAGTGTTCGGACTTGTCTTGCCATGTTATGGGGCGCCATAAGAAGCCCCTAGCAAACTGAGCGTACCAAGGTGTACGGATGCAATATTAAATAAACATTTATAGGAAAAATGTGCAAATAGGAATAATAAGCTGATGCTATATACTATCTCCCATTGTTGAATAATACGTTTAAGCACATGTTTACAATGAATGCGTTTATGCATAAGTAAATAGGACTATTTAACATGTCCTATCCAAGGGCGGGTTGCATGTAGGTATATAAAACAGGTATAACAATCGTGAACAGATTCCACCTAGGTATTCCCTTTGTGCGCAAAGCCTGTTGCCTCCTTGGTTTTCTCTCCCGTGCAAGTCCGGCAATCCGGCTCTTATGAAGAGGCTGCCCGAAAGCAGTGTCCTGAAAGATAAAGGGGGGTTATTAAAGTATGTTGCGGTTATACCGCACTGTTGACCGAGTCACTGTTGTGCCTCCGCCTATGCCCATGGTATTTTGAGTGCGTAATTGTGTACGCGCGGCACGAATGCTGCTTTGATGGGGCTTGAGCGGAGGCTGGACTGCTAGTCGCGCTCTTGGCGTGCCTGGCGATCCTGTTGCGGGGTGCTCCGGACTCACTTGACAGTGTTCGGGGTTGTTGTCACCGGATTGGTGGTTTGCTGGGGAAGGCTGCATTGTACTTCTGCTGCGAGGGCTGCAGTGTGCTCTTCTGTACAAAGAGAGCGGTCCATGTTTCCGTTGACTGTTATGACCCCGCGAGGTCCTGGCATCTTGAGCTTGAGGTATGCATAGTGTGGTACCGCATTGAATCGAGCGAATGCGGTTCGTCCAAGCAGTGCGTGATAACCACTGCGGAAAGGGACGATATCGAAGATTAACTCCTCGCTTCGGAAGTTATCCGGAGATCCAAAGACCACTTCCAATGTTATGGAGCCCGTGCAACGGGCCTCTACTCCTGGAATTGCACCTTTGAAGGTGGTTTTGGTGGGCTTGATCCTCGAAGGGTCGATGCCCATTTTGCGCACTGTGTCCTGATAGAGCAGGTTCAGGATGCTGCCACCATCCATAAGGACTCGCGTGAGGTGGAATCCGTCGATGATTGGGTCTAGGACCAATGCGGCTGAACCGCCGTGACGGATGCTGGTAGGGTGATCCCTACATCGAAAGTGATCGGACAGGCTGACATGGGTTGAATTTTGGGGCGACTGGCTCCATCGCGTAGACGTCCCGTAGTGCTCGCTTCCGTTCCCGTCTGGGGATGTGGGTGGCGTAGATCATATTGATTGTTTTCACCTGGGGAGGAAATTTCTTCTGTCCCCCCGTGTTCGGACACCGGGGCTCCTCGTCATTGTTGTTGTGCAGCCCCTTGTCCTTGTTTTCGGCGTTTATCTTTCCGGCCTGTTTGAACACCCAGCAGTCTCTATTAGTGTGGTTTGGTGGCTTATCCGGGGTGCCATGAATCTGGCACGAGCGATCAAGTATGCGGTCCAGACTGGACAGTCCTTGATTGTTTCTTTTAAACGGATTTTTCCGCTGACCAGATTTCGAGCCACTGAATCCGGTGTTGACAGTCGTGTCTTCAGTGTTATCGCCGTTGTTCCGTCGCTTATGTCTGTTGCGCCGTGGCTTGCCGTTATTGTCGCGGACATTCGAGGTGCCGGATTGTGGCGTGGTGCTACTGCGAGCCAACCAGCTGTCCTCGCCCGCGCAAAAGCGGGTCATGAGTGTCGTGAGGGCTGCCATGGACTTTGGTTTTTCCTGGCCGAGGTGTCGGGCGAGCCATTCGTCACGGATATTATGCTTGAAGGCCGCCAGGGCTTCAGCATCCGGACAGTCGACTATTTGGTTCTTTTTAGTTATGAACCGAGTCCAGAATTTCCCGGCTGACTCTCCGGGCTGTTGGGTGATGTGGCTCAAGTCATCGGCATCTGGTGGTCGTATGTATGTGCCCTGGAAGTTGTCGAGGAACGCGTCCTCCAGGTTTTCCCAACTGCCAATGGAATTTGCCGGCAAGCTGTTTAACCAGTGCCTTGCCGGTCCTTTGAGTTTAAGGAGAAGGTACTTGATGGCGTGTAGATCGTCACTGCGGGCCATGTGAATGTGGAGAAGGAAATCCTCGATCCATACTGCGGTGTATGTGGTACCATCGTATGATTCGATGTTTACGGGTTTTAACCCTTCTGGGAATTCATGATCCATCACTTCGTCAGTGAAGCAGAGGGGGTGTGCGGCGCCTCTATGCCGGGCTATGTGGCTACGCAGTTCGGCTGAGTCCGGTTGGCTGTATTTGGCCCAGCTGGACTTGCTGATGGTGTGTCTGGCGTAACGATCATCGTTACATGTTGGGGCGCGCCCCCGCGATCCGATCGATCTTGGTTGTCCTACCTTGTTTTCCAGTATATCTTGTAGGTCCTGCCTATTGCCCCGGGCCATAGTGTATTGGCGTGGGGGTGCGGGCTGGTATTCGGGCTGATATGCCGTTTTATCCCGGGCGCGAGGTGGCCCGTCAGCCGTCTGGCGCTCGAGTCTATATTCCTCAGCTGCTAGGACTTCAGTCAATCTGTCTGTAAGCTTCTTTTTCAGGCTTCTCGCAGTGGCCATAAGCCGGCGCTTGAAGCGCTCCTGCTCCACGGGGTCCTCAGGCACGCCGAACTCGTCGTCATCGAGGCTAATCTCGTCTTCGGAGGGGGCATGTAGTTGTCCTCCTTCGGATATCCATCCGTTGCCTGTTCCTCTGGGTTGTCCTGCCCATCTTCCTGTTCGGCCTGCTCGAAGGTAGGCTGATCGGGGTTGTATTCATCTTCGGCACCATCCGGACTGTTTTCATCACCTATGCCGGTATTGCTGTGGCGGGGCTTGGAGCGGCGCCGACGGCGTCCATGCTTTGTTTTATTCCTTGAGGGATTATCCTCCATTGCCTCATCGCCATTGGTTTCTTTTGGAGTGTCCACCATATATATATATATATATATATATATATATATATATATATATATATATATATATATATATATATATATATATATATATATATATATCATATGAGGAGGTGGCTGTCCACCGCCCTGTGGGCTGTGGTTCCTGATCTTCTCCTGCGTCATCGTTCACACCATCGATGTCTTCAGAGTCGAAGTCAAGCACGTCGGTTAATTCATCGACCGTGGCAATTAAGTGGGTGGTGGGTGGGCAACGAATTCCTTCGTCGCCTACTTCCCACTCGAGCCGGACATAGTTCGGCCAAGAGTCTGCTGACAAAGAGAGAGACTTTAGCAAGTTCAGCATGTTGCCAAAGGGCGAGTGCTGGAAGATATCCGCAGCGGTGAACTCCATTACCGGAGCCCAACCAGATTCGGCGGGCTCGAGAGTGCACGGACTGGAGCCTACAGCCGGATATGAGTCCGGGGGTCCGGTGTCATAGGCTTCCTTGAGGTGTGGCCTGTGTTCGGCTCTACCGCCGATGAGTGTGCGGCCTCCGGGGCGGGGTCCATCCACCCGTCCTCGGGCGACGCAATCTGCTCCGGATTTAGGTCTGGGGCTCCTGCAGGGCGACATCCCGAGCATTGTCCGATAGCAGGTCTAAGCCGTGCTCATCGTGACTATCCGGCGCTCCTAGCGCAGGCCCGAATCCGTTGAAGATCAAGTCTCTGTGGATAACGGCCGTGTTCAAGTTTCCAAATCTGATGTGATGGCCAGGGGCGTAGCTATCGATCTTCTCCAGATGGCCAGGTGAATTAGCCCGCAGTGCGAAGCCGCTGAACATGAAGATCTATGCGCGGAGAAAAGTATCACCCTGGAACTTGTCGTTGTTGATGATTGAAGGAGCCATCAAGCCTTGCAGCGACGACACAGAGGAACTCTCAATGAAAGCACCAATGTCGGTGTCAAAACCGGCGGATCTCGGGTAGGAGGTCCCGATCTGTGCGTCTAAGGCGGATGGTAACAGGAGGCAAGGGACAGAATGTTTTACCCAGGTTCGGGCCCTCTCGATGGAGGTAAAACCCTACTTCCTTCTTGATTGATATTGATGATATGAGTAGTACAAGAGTTGATCTACCACGAGATCGTAGAGGCTAAATCCTAGAAGCTAGCCTATGATGATTATGATTCTATCTCTAAGGACTAAATTCTCCGGTTTATATAGACACCGGAGAGGGCTAGGGTTTACTTGGAGTCGGTTACAAAGAAGGAAATATAATATCCGGATCGCCAAGATTGTCTTCCACGCAAAGGTGAGTCCCATCCGGACACGAGACGGAGTCTTGAGTCTTGAGTCTTGTATCTTCACCCTCCAATAATCCGGACAAAGTATATAGTCCGGCTGTCCGGATACCTCCTAATCCAGGACTCCCTCAGCCGGTGCTCTGTGACTAGATCAAAATCAAAATCAATTTACCCTTCAATTAAGAAAGCGACCCCACATTAACTAGTCTCCCTTTTATTCTGGGTCATAATTGACCATGATTTTTGCAAATAAAATATATGTTATACGTTGCAAAAATAATATAATTTGAAAGTACATTCAGATACGAACCAAACGATACAATTTTTGGTGACATGCGTTCACATTTTGCTTGTCGTGGTCAAACTTTGACCCAAAATACGCAAAACAAAAAAATACTTCCAAGACCAGCGCCGCTATTCTGCTATTCTCCTCTTAAACCACCACCGCTCCTCTCCTATTCCAATCTAAATCCAGTGCCGCTCCTCTCCTCTTCCATTTCAAAACCACCGCCACTCCTCTCCTGTTCCAATCCAAAACTAGTGTCGCTCCTCTCCTGTTCTAATCCAAAACCAGCGCTGCTCCTCTCCTCTTCCATTCAAAAACCACCGCCGGCGAGTGAAGGTGTTGTGGAGAAGTAGATCGATGGAGGAGTACAACCGATACATGAGGATCGCAGACGGCGACCCTGTGAAGCTAGCTAGGATGTTGGAGATACAGTCTTGGTTTGACAACAAGGACCAACTAGCTGCGACGATGAAGTCCATGGCAAAATATCTGCAACAGAGCGAAAAGGCAGCGATACTCCCGGAGGGAGTCATGCGGGAGTACATAGAGCTGATCCTCTAGGCCATGGAGCAAACAAATTCACCGAATCCGATCGTGAGGGAGCGGTGGTGGGAGTATCGATCCCAGATGGAGCATCCACCAGAGATTGAAGGATCGAGCATCTATAGGGTGCCGTTTGTGAGCGTGTCGTGCCAGAGTGAGCTGGTGGAGTCTTCATCGACTGAACCCAACTGCAAGAGGAGAAAAGCAGTTGGCCCGACGACGCTTCCCCGCCATCCTCTCCCTCGCCGTTCACATCGTCTCACGGGGCGGCTGTCTGCCACCGAGGAATAGGAGGGGACTGCCCCCGAGCCTAATAGTTGGGTAGGTTGTGAATTGTCAGGAGGAGCTTAGGGTTGTCAGTATTTGTAGGTTCTGAATTGTCTTTTGTGTTGTGTATTTTGAGAGTACTTTCAGATATGAATGTCTTTTGAATTTCAGATTTTCAGTATTGAGCATATGAAGTATTTTATGAATTCTTGAGATCTATTTTTAGCACTTAAAAAATGTAGTTTCGTAGGAGTATAAAAGTGCAGACAATGTGATTCTCAGAGAAGAAACTGCAAGTTTCAGTTTCAGATAAGAAACTGCAAGTTCAGTTTCAGATAAGAAACTGCAACTTTCATAGGCAGAGCATTTATATTAACACGGCCTTTTCAAAGTGTTAACATCATGTTCGAAGTTTTATTCATGGTCGAAAATGGAACTACCAGCCAGTTAATATCATGCTGATCAACATTCATGCATAGCACATCTTCATATGATGCACAGTAAAAAAGATATGCTATTTTCAAAATGCCCACACATTGTCGAGTGTGCGAAAAAAGAGAAAACGAGGGACGGAGTTTTGGCAAGTGTTGGACGCGGTGTGCATAGATGACAATGGGGACACACATGTCAATAAAGGCAGAAGGCAAAAAAATTGGAGATATTTCCCTGCATCAGGTGGAATTGAACCAGGGCGGAACAACTGTCGGGTAGTGTCACTTGGCCACTAGGCTAGTTCAGTAGTTTCATTACTAATAGGCACTTCCTCAGGTTGTCGGATCTCCTCCTGCGCCTTTGTGCGCTCACTGCGGCGCTGCTGTCTGTCGTTGTGAACATTCTGAACAAACGAGAGGAATCTGGAGAAGACTGTACGTGGAGAGGCGGACAGTCGGGACCCACTAGGTCTATGGCCATACGCAAGCAAGTGCCTCATCGAAAAAATACTTCCTCCTAATGCTATACTGACGTTGGGGCCCATGGGTTTGTCAACATAGTTACATTTTTTAGGTGCTCAAACGTAGTTACTATAGGAGATAAATTCACAACGAAGCCGGGGAGCTGGCAGGTATCATTTATTATCACTGGGGCAGCAAGTATCAACTGGGTTTTGGGCTGCCCCGTCTAGGCTTTCTTTTTTAACATGCGCATTCCACGACATGCCAGTTTGTATTTTCTTGAGGGCCGTCATGTATCGATCGGCCTATGGACCTCCCATCCGAGGTTTTATTTTTCCTTAAACATCGGCAGCCCAATTTATGTATTTTTTTGAAGAAAACTCAGATGTATGTTCTATTTTTCTATATAAGAATAGGAACCCCTGGTCCAACTTATGTTTCCCTTCTAACTATATTATATATATTTAAATTATTTTATATCTTATTATATATTATTGTTATTGTCATTATATATTTAACAAATACTTACACCACATCTTATTAACTTATAAAATGATTTCTTAACAATAAAATCCTAGATTTTTTTGGCAATGAAAATCCTGGTGATTGTGCATAAAAGCTTGGTAAGATTTAAGGACCAATGTAATAATAAATCACTAATTATTTAAATATATTTACAACAAAATGCTCAGTCCCTGTTTATTTTTTTGATAACATTGTTGCGCCCAACCCAGCATTATAATTAGAATCAGCCCGGCAAAATTGTGTCTTTCGAGAAAGTGCAAATGGCATGTAATTTTTATGGAAAAAAATAAATGGGCCGCATGGACGCTACATTATTTGTTCACCCAGCCCAGCTAATGGACTGTAATTCTAAAAAAAGATCAAATGGACTCTAAATTCTACCCCACAAAAAAAGACTGTAAATTCTGAAAAAAATGGGTTGAATATGTGCCACATTTTTGGAGGCTGAAATGTTGGCCAATAGGTCGAAGCCAACGCAAGTCGCTGTCAACTTAGTCAACAAATGATTCTGACATCGTTAGCCGTACCGGCATCCATCTTCAATCTCTCGTCTTCTTCCTCCAGCGCCGCCGGGACCACCTGCTCCCGCCTCCTACTGCTAGCAGCTCTACTTAGCACGCTTCGCTGTGAAGCGCTACTCCACCATTGGCCATGCAATCCCTCCACTCCTCCACAACTTCTGTTCTTCTCCACTGACTACCGAACCACACCGCACCAGAACCAGTTAACCCTCGTACACCTCTCCATCTACGACTCTACTCCCGCGTCTTCCCATCTCCAGCTCGTTGCTGTTCGGGGCCTCGCCGTCGTCCACCACCTTGGATGCACTCGGCGTGGAGTGGTCAACATGGTTAACGAATGACACCATTGGAAGTAGACTGTGCGTGGAGAGGCTGACAGCTGGGTCCATGGCCGCACGCAAGGAAATGCCTCCTTATTACGTGCAAAATAATTATTCCTCCACCTGACAGCTAGGACCCACCGGAAGGGCCTCTGTTATTCATGAAAAAAATGTTCCCCCGCTGACAGGTCAGACCCACCAGCTATATCTTCACACGCAAGGAAGTGCCTCCTTATTACGCACAAAAAAATGAATACCTCCTACTAGCTGGGACCCACCTAGTGGGAGGCTGACTTGTGTGCCAACTAAGTAGACGGGGATGGAGGGCTTAATAAACTTAGTCAATATGAATGATTCTAGCTCCAGTGACCATACGATGTCCATCCAACAGCCGTAGTGCTTCTTCAACCTCTGGTCTTCTTGCTCCAGCCGCCCAAACCAGCGTCAGTTGTTCCGCGTGCTCCTGCCTCTCGTGGCTGGCTATGATGCCGCGGAGGCCTCACCGCCCCCTATTACTCCCACCACTGGCCAGGCCATCCCTCTACTCACCCGCACCCCCTGTTATTCTACGGCGACGGCAGCCTCACCAGTGAACCCTCATACTCCTCTCTGCATGGGCATCCACTACCGCGACTTCCCAGCTCCGCGTCATCCCCTTCCTATGCCTCGCCGTCGTCCACCGCCCTGGTGCTCTCGGCGCGGCATGGTCAACGTGGTCAAGGATCGACTTCCATCGGAAGAGTACTGTACGTTGATAGGCTGATAGCTGGGTCCACGGCAGCCGCAAGAAATTGGCTCCTTATTACGCGTAGAATAATTTTTCCTCCACCTGACAGTAGGGATCCACCGGATGGGCCACTGTATTTCACAAGAAAAACGTTTCCCCCCTAACTGCTGGGACCCACCAGCTACATCTTCGCATTCAACGAAGTGCATCCATATTACGGGCAAAAAAAAACGATTCGCCCCCCTGACTGCTGGGACCCACCAGCTACATCTTCGCACGCAAGGAAGTGCCTGACAGTTGGGACCCACCTAGTCAAAGCGTACGTAGTGTTGTCATTCTGGTCGCAAACGTGTACGTACATACTGGCCGATGTAGAGGTGCGCATGTGTTGTAGTAGAGGCGCGCACTTAGCATGTACACGTATGTACAGCGGCCAGGGTGCAAGAAAGAAAATACGGCCGCGTACATACATACTGGCGGGGTCTCGGACGCCTACTCGCGCATACGTACTGCCAGGGCTCGTGTACATGGCTGGGTCGGAATGGAGAAACTGCGTCATCGTCAAGTTCATGGGGAGCCAACCGGCTGGGTCGGAACGGAATGCATCATCGTATTCATCAGGAGGGCTTGGACGGAACAGCCGATGGAAATGAGGCCTGGCGTACAACAGAACGGAGGAAATGGCCTTGTGTTCGACCGGCCACGGTCAAAACGGGATCCTGTTCATCAGGATGGGTCTAGCGTACCGCAAAACAGAGGAAACGGACTTCTGTTGGACCTCCTACGGTCAAAACGGGGTCCTATTGATTGTGAGGGGTGCAGAGTACCGCAAAACGGAGGAAACGTACTTGTGTTGGAGCGCTATGGTCGAAACGGGGGCCCTTTTAATTGGGAGGGGTGTGGTGTACCACAAAACGGGACTCCATGGTATACTGTTCATCTCCACCGTCGACCTCCTCCAGCCTACACGAGATACTATTCATCCACCGTCGACCTCCTCCAGCCTCCACCTACGACAGTTCATCCACGGGCTCCTGTTCATCCAGCCTCCACCGCGCGCTCCTCCACCGGCTACTGTACTACCAGCCCTCTCCACGTGCTACTGTTCAACCACCCCTCCATGGGCTAATGTTTATCCAGCCATCCACCGGCTAATGTTTAACCTTCCCTCCATGGGGTCCTATTCATCCAGCCCTCCACGGGGTCCTGTTCATCCATGCCCAACCGACTCGATCAATCGGGGTCCTGTTCATCTAGCAGCAACACCACGGGGTCCTGTTCATCCAACCCCCATCGGGAACTGTTCATCCAAACCCCCTAGCAACACTCACTGTTCATCCAGAGGCAGCATCGATCGGCTTCAGTTAGCAGCAGTAGTGAAGGAATCGCTCGATCGCTCGGGTTCAGTAATGCGTAGCCTGCAGTGCAATCGCTCGGGTTCAGCTAGAGCCCAACACCTCGCTCGGGTTCATTTAGAGCCCAATGCCTCGCACACACGCGTGTACGTGTACGAGAGAAACGCGCATCACTCGGCCCCCGACCACCCACCGTAACTGGGAACTCCCCGATATTTTCCTCGCCCTTGCTTCTACCACGGTTTTTTCTATCGTGGACGGTCCAAAGAATGTCATGCAGCTGTGTCTCCGGCCTGCCCAGGATGAAAAGCCCATTTTCTGTCATGATTTTTTGTCATAGAAGTAGGAGCACACCACATCTATGATGATACTAGGTTTTGTCACAATTATTGTCATAGAAGTGTCATAAGCATGACAGAAAAAATTCATTCGACCCAAAATGTCACGGATGTGTATTTTTTTGTAGTGCACGCTATGATGGCACCGCCGGCCCTGCCGAGTTCCTACAGTTCTATGAGCTAAGCATCGAGGTGGCCAGCAGCAGTGACAAGATCATGGCGAACTGGTTCCTCATGGCCGTCCAAGACGTCGCACGCTCCTGGCTCCTGAACCTCCCTGTGGGATCGGTCTCCTCCTGGGATGAGATGCGTGACCACTTCATCGCCAACTTCCAGGTCACATGCGAGCGCTCGCCGGCCGCGGGTGACCTACGACACATCAAGCAGCATCCAGGAGAGACCCTGTAGAAGTACATACAACGCTTCAACAACGTTCGCCTCAAGATCCCCAAGGTGTCGAACGAGGCCATCATCTCAGCGTTCACTCATGTCGTCCGCGACGTCAAGATGAAGGAGGAGCTCACCATACATGAAGATCTTTGCACAGCTCTGGAGATGTTCAACATGGCGACCAAATGTGCTAGAGCTAAGGAGGGATGCCTCTCCCTACTCGACGTCCCCAATGCAAACCCAGAAGACAAGAAGGCCAAGGACAAGGATGTGAAGCGCAAGGGACTAGTGCTACCTCTTGAGCTTGTGTTGGTTTTCCCCTGAAGACGAAAGGGTGATGAAGAAAAGTAGTGTAAGTATTTCCCTCAGTTGTGAGAACCAAGGTGTCAATCCAGTAGGAGACGACGCACAAGTCACCAAATACCTGCACAAACAATCAAGAACTTGCAACCAACGCGGTGAAGGGGTTGTCAATCCCTGCACGATCACTCGTAAAAGTGAGATCTGATAGAGATAGATAAACAGTAAAGTAAATATTTTTGGTATTTTTGGTTTATAGATTGGAAAGTAAAGATAACAAAATAGTAGATTGAAAACAAGCAAGATGTAAACGAGATTCAATATACTGGAAAAGATACCCGGGGGCCACAGGTTTCACTACTAGCTTCTCTCGAGATAGCATGTATTACGGTGGGTGAACAAATTACTGCTGAGCAATTGATAGAAAAGCGCATAATTATGATGGCATCTAAGGCAATGATCATGAACATAGGCACTACGTCCGTGTCAAGTAGACCGACTCCTGCCTACATCTACTACTATTACTCCACACATCAATCGCTATCCAGCATGCATCTAGAGTATTAAGTTCATAAAGAACAGAGTAACGCATTAAGCAAGATGACATGATGTAGAGGAATTAACTCAAGCAATATGATGAAAACCCCAACTTGTTATCCTCGATGGCAACAATACAATACGTGCCTTGCTGCCCCTACTGTCACTGGGAAAGGACACCGCAAGATTGAACCCAAAGCTAAGCACTTCTCCCATTGCAAGAAAGATCAATATAGTAGGACACCACAAGATTGAACCGATAATTCGAAGAGACTTGCAAAGATATCAAATCATGCAAATAAGAATTCAGAGAAGAAACAAACAATATTCATAGATAATCTTGATCATAAATCGACAATTCATCGGATTTCGGCAAAGACACCGCAAAAAAAAATTACATCGAATAGATCTCCAAGAACATCGAGGAGAACTTTGTATTGAGAATCAAAGAGAGAGAAGAAGCAATCTAGCTAATAATTATGGGCTCGAAGGTTTGTGGTAAACTACTCATGCTTCATCGCAGAGGTAATGGTGTTGATGTAGAAGCCCTCCGTGATTGAATCCCCCTCCAAGAGATTGCCAGAAAAGGCCCCAAGATGGGATCTCACGGGTACAAAAGGTTGCGGCGATGGAAAAGTGGTTTCGTGGCTCCCCTGATGTTTTTAGGGTATAAGAGTATATATAGGCGAAGGAACTAGGTCAGAGGAGCTACGAGGGGCCCATGAGGGTGGGGGGCGCGCCCTCCTGCCTCGTGACCGCCTCGTTGCCTCTCTGACTTCACCTCCCAATCTTTTGGTTTGCTTTCGGTCCAAGAAAGATCATCGCGAAGGTTTCATTCCGTTTGGACTCCATTTGGTATTCCTTTTCTGCAAAACTCTAAAATAGGCCAAAAAACAGAAACTGGCACTAGGCCCTTGGTTAATAGGTTAGTCCCAAAAATAATATAAAATAGCTTATTAAAGCCCATTAAACATCCAAAACAGATAATATAATAGCATGGAACAACCAAAAACAGATAATATAATAGCATGAAAGCTATCCCTACAAAATCATATAGTTTGGCTATGTTCTATCTTCATCACACAAAATATTCAATCATGCACAACCCCAATGACAGGCCAAGCAACTGTTTCATACTTTTGATGTTCTCAAACTTTTTGAATCTTCACGCAATACATGAGCGTGTGCCATGGACATAGCACTATAGGTGGAATGGAGTGGTGGTTGTGGAGAAGACAAAAAGGAGAAGATAGTCTCACATCAACTAGGCGTATCAATGGACTATGGAGATGCCCATCAATAGATATCAATGTGAGTGAGTAGGGATTGCCATGCAACGGATGCACTAGAGCTATAAGTGTATGAAAGCTCGAAAAGAAACTAAGTGGGTGTGCATCCAACTTGCTTGCTCACGAAGACCTAGGGCACTTTGGGGAAGCCCATCATTGGAATATATAAGCCAAGTTCTATAATGAAAATTCCTACTAGTATATGAAAGTGACAACATAGGAGACTCTCTATCATGAAGATCATGGTGCTACTTTGAAGCACAAGTGTGAAAAAGGATAGTAGCATCGCCCCTTCTCTCTTTTTCTCTCTTTTTTTATATTTGGGCCTTCTCTTTCTTTTCTGGCCTCATTTTCTTTTATATTAATTTTATTTTTCGACCGGAGTCTCATCCCGACTTGTGGGGGAATCATAGTTTCCATCATCCTTTCCTCACATGGGACAATGCTCCAATAATGAGGATCATCACACTTTTATTTACTTACAACTCAAGAGTTACAACTTGATACTTAGAACAAAATATGACTCTATGTGAATGCCTCCGATGGTGTACTGGGATGTGCAATGATTCAAGAGTAACATGTATGAAAAATTATGAACGGTGGCTTTGCCACAAATACGATGTCAACTACATGATCATGCAAAGCCATATGACAATGATGAAGCGTGTCATAATAAATGGAACGGTGGTGTAGGACCTTGAGAATAGGTGTCCAGAGGGGGGGTGATTAGACACTAAGTACCAAAGTTGAAGTTTGTAAGATCTTTAGGTTTAAGTGGAGTTTAGGCACAAGTTTAACATTCACAATTCATAGCAAGCTAGCATGCAAAGAGTATATGAGCAGCGGAAAGTAAAGCATGCAACTTGCAAGAATGTAAAGGGAAGGGTTTTGAAGGATTCAAACTCAATTGGAGACACGGATGTTTTTGGCGTGGTTCCGTTGATGGAAACTTCAACCCACGAAGGGTAACGGTTGCGCGAGTCCATGGAGGGCTCCACCCATGAAGGGTCCACGAAGAAGCAACCTTATCTATCCACCATGGCCGTCGCCCACGAAGGACTTGCCTCACTAGCAGTAGATCTTCACAAGTAGGCGATCTCCTTGCCCTTACAAACTCCTTGGTTCAACTCCACAATCTTGTCGGAGGCTCCCAAGTGACACCTAGCCAATCTAGGAGACACCACTCTCCAAGAAGTAACAAATGGTGCGTTGATGATGAACTCCTTGCTCTTGTTCTTCAAATGATAGTCTCCCCAACACTCAACTCTCTCTCATAGGTTTTGGATCTGGTGGAAAGAAGATTTGAGTGGAAAGCAACTTGGGGAAGGCTAGAGATCAAGATTCATATGGTAAGAATGGAATATCTTGGCCTCAACACATGAGTAGGTAGTTCTTTCTCAGAAAATGTATGCTGGAAGTGTAGCTTTAGTCTGATGGCTCTCCCCACGAATGAATAGGAGGTGGAGGGGTATATATAGCCTCCACACAAAATCTAACCGTTACACACAATCTACCAAACTCGGTGGGACCGAATCGTGAAACTTAGTCAGACTGATTTAGCAAATAATGTGACCGTTAGGGTTTTCGGTGGGCCCGAAATGCAACTCGGTGAGACCGATTCGGTTAGGGTTAGGGCATAACGTAATCTCGGTAAGACCGATTACACAAACTCGGTGAGACCGATTTTGGTAATAAGCTTTCCAGAGAGTTGGTCAGGCAAACTTGGTTTGACCGATTACACAAACTCGGTGGGACCGATTTTGGTAATGAGTCAATCCAGGAAGTTTGCATTGTAATCTTGGTAGTACCCAATTGCTCAAACTCCATGGGACCTATTTTGGTAATGGACATACACAGAGACATTACAATCCTATCTCGATGAGACCGAGATCCCTATCGGTAAGACCGATTTGCTTAGGGTTTGTGGCAGTGGCTAAGACTTTTGGAATCGGTGGCGCCGGATAGGAAGAATCGGTGTGACCGATTTTGGCTTTAGGTTTAGGTCATTTGTGGAAGTGAGAAAGTAGTTGAGGGTTTTGGAGCATATCACTAAGCACATGAAGCAAGAGGCTCATTAAGCAACACGTCATCCCTCCTTGATAGTATTGGCTTTTCCTATAGACTCAATGTGATATTGGACCACTAAAATATGAAATGAAGAGTCTTGAGCTTGAAGCTTGAGCCAATCCTTTGTCCTTAGCATCTTGAAGGAGTTCCCACATCCTTTAGTCCATGCCACTCCGTTGTTGAACTTATCTGAACGTACTAGATAAAAGTGTTAGTCCAACAAGAGATATGTTGACATTAATTACCAAAACCACCTAGGGAGCACTTGTGCTTTCAATCTCCCCCTTTTTGGTAATTGATGATAACATACATCAAAGCTTTAGATAAAGATATAGAGAATAGCAATTAAAGCTTTGGAAAGACATGTAACAAGCATAGGCTCCCCCTACATGTATGCAATCATGTGAATATGGAATATAGAAGCATGTGAGAACATAACCATGATAGAGCAGGCAATATGTTACATGTATCTTGGCCATATGCATCAGAGCAAAGAATATTAAGGAAAATACCTTCATGCTCATGAGTTCTTCTTACAAACAGTATGTACATTAGCAAGAATTCCTCATACACATGATTGTGATGCATATACTTACCTTGTAGTCTTGAGTTGGCTTAGGATAGAATGAACCTGCATAAACAAGGTTAGATAACACAGATACATCTACTAGCCAGAGCAAACAGAAGAAACCACAAGAATACCAAGACTGGGATGACATGTAGAGAGTAAGTACTGAGTACTACATTGGATTAGACATGTCCCCAAGAGTAAACATATGCAATGAATTCAAATGATTTCTTTCCCTTAGATGTCTTGCTCCCCCTGAATCTAGCATGGGATACTGGGAGAAGATAGGGAATAGAAAATCAGAGCTGAAAAATCAGAGCTGAAAGATATGAATGATGATCAGAGCTAATGTATGCTAATGCAAATAAGCACAGCAGATCATATGAACATGTCTCTCCCCTCAAGAAGACATGTGAGCATCTCTCCTCTTGGACACCAAGCATCTGGGATCCTTCAGGAATACTTTCTACTTAAGTATTCTCTCCCCTTGGAGATCTCTCTCCCCTTTGAGGGTCTCTCTCCCCCTTGAGGATCTCCCTCTAAATGATAACCTTTGATGTTCTCTCTCTCCCTGTCGGTGTCAAAACCGGCGGATCTCGGGTAGGGGGTCCCGAACTGTGCATCTAGGCGGATGGTAACAGGAGACAAGGGACATGATGTTTTACCCAGGTTCGGGCCCTCTCGATGGAGGTAAAACCCTACATCCTGCTTGATTAATATTGATGATATGGGTAGTACAAGAGTGGATCTACCACGAGATCAAGGAGGCTAAACCCTAGAAGCTAGCCTATGGTATGATTGTTGCAATGTATGTTGTGTCCTACGGACTAAAGCCCTCCGGTTTATATAGACACCGGAGGAGGCTAGGGTTACACAGAGTCGGTTACAATGGTAGGAGATCTACATATCCGTATCGCCAAGCTTGCCTTCCACGCCAAGGAAAGTCCCATCCGGACACGGGATGGAGTCTTCAATCTTGTATCTCCGTAGTCTTGGAGTCCGGCGGACGATGATAGTCCGGCTGTCCGGACACCCCCTAGTCCAGGACTCCCTGAGTAGCCCCTGAACCAGGCTTCAATGACGATAAGTCCGGCGCGCATAATGTTCGGCATTGCAAGGCGGGTTCCTCCCTTGAATAATCCAGAGAAGATCATGCACACCAGGATAGTGTCCGGCTCTGCAAAATAAATTCGACATTCCACCGTAGAGAGAATAAAATGTACACCAGTCCAATCTGCTGACGTATTATGCGACGTGACATCACACCGCTACCAAGCCTTTGTTTGAATCGTTTTTTACCATACCACCTCAGCACGTTTAGCGAAGCGGTTTCCTTGGCACGTCTTGTCGAAGCAGAGATCGTGTTCCCCTTATTCCGGGATTCTCATCAATACGGACGTGGGTAACCCAACCGCGCCATTGATGGTGGCGCTTGGGAGATAAGTGAGTTTTATCAGGCCAGCGGGACGCACAGTTTTCGTCCGCCTACATATAAGGGATAAGGATTTACCTTCTCACCTACGCCTTCTTACTCCTTTGCTTATCCACCTCCTCGTACTCAAGCTCCAACGCCCAAGCTCGCGCATCTCGCCTCGACCTTCTCCGAATATGTCCGGAGCGGGTGGCAAATGGTTGGCCTCCACCGTTAAGGAGGAGCACATCACCAGACTGCGCAGCGCTGGATATCTCTCCGGCGATATCGCGCATCGGCTGCTCGACGAGGGGCAGCTCGTCCCTACCCCCGGGCCTCACGAGAGGGTCGTCTTCCTTCCCCAATTCCTCCGCGGACTGGGCTTTCTGCTCCATCCATTCGTCTGAGGGCTCATGTTCTATTACGGCCTGGATTTCCACGATCTGGCGCCGAACTTCATCCTCAACATCTCGACTTTCATCATCGTGTGCGAGGCCTTCCTCTGCATCTGTCCCCACTTCGGCCTGTGGCTCAAGACCTTCAACGTCAAGCCGAAGGTTGTGCTGGGTACGCAAGCGGAATGCGGAGGTGCCATGTTGGGTAAATTACCCAACGTCCTTTGGCTCGAAGGGGCCTTCGTGGACTCCGTCAACGGGTGGCAATCGGGGTGGTTCTACATCACCGAGCCGCGCAAGCCCACATGGGCGGCGGCCCCCGAGTTTAGATCTGGCGTCCCCACGCAGCTCACCTCCTGGAAAGAGAAGGGCTTGTTGTGGGGCAATTCGAAGGAGCTGACGGGACTCCGAGCCTGCATCCAGAAGTTGGTGAGCGGTAAGCTCAGGCTCGTCGACGTGGTCCAAGTCATGCTCATCCGCCGGATTCTCCCATGCCAACAACGGGCATTCAACCTGTGGGAGTTCAATCCGGAACAGCACCAGGCACCAGGCGCTGAACATACGAAGGCGCCTGGAGGGTGCTGTTTAAGGGCGCCGAAGCCCCCGCATCCGCGACGGAAGATCGCAGATTCAGCTCGCAGTATCCAACTGACGAGGTAAGTGATTCAACCCCATTACGGGACACTTTGTAGTAATCGAATTGATTATAAGAGGGTTTCATTCTTTCCTTTTCTTTGACAGGAATGGATGGAGAAGGCCAAACAGCTTATCAGCCTGGCTCCCATGCCAGAAGACCCAGTGGACGCCCGTTTAGCAGGGCTGCTGGTTCCGGCACCGCACGTGGTGCCGGAGAAGAAGGCCAAGAAGGTGGCCGCGGGGACTCGAAAGAGTTCCCGCAATCAGGTGTCCGACGACGAGGAGGACTCCTCCCCCGAAGACGAGGAGGGTTCTCTCCCAGAAGAGGGAGAGAAGAAGAGGAAGGCTTCCCCAATAGGGGAGGCCGAAGGGTCCAAGAGGGGGAGAACTATCCCCCCGGACAGTTTCGCCAACACCACCGTTGGCGAGGATGAATGGCCCCCAAGGGCCAGGCGTCCAGCGAGATCGTAAGTATCCGGATCCTTGATATGCAACATCTTTTATGTCGCGTAGTGTCCTTCTAACGCCGCATTCTGTCCGTAGTCCGGCCGATGACGATCTCCCCGACTCATCGAGCGGGTCGTTGGCCCCGTTGGATGTGGATTCACTTCCGACTGCCTCTACCCCACGCGCCGACGAGGACGCCGAGGTGGGATCCCAGAGAGGGACCCATCAGGAGGAGGCTCCGGAGGCGCCGTCAGGCAGCCTCCCAGACTTTGCGCCGGACTCTACACCGGAACCCGCAGTGGTTCCAGAGTCCGGCAAGTGGCCCCTTCGAAAGAAGGGCAAGACCGTGACACCGGCGGCCTCCGTCCAACCGGAGGCGCCGGATAACTTGCTGGAGGTGCTTAAAGGCGCTTCCATCGAGGAAGAACACCACACTATCATGAGTGCGGTGATTCAAAAGGTTCAGCTTGCCAAAAGCGGGCGGACCGAAGCCTGCAGCAGCCTTCTAACAGGCTTTGAGGTAAGAAGTTAAAATTATGTAATGTAATACCGCATAGACAGTAGCCCCTGATGCTCAGTTCGGTGTTAAGAAAGAAAAGCCGGACTGAGGATCTAACAAGATATGCGCAGGGTTGCTTAACATATGTCAATATGGGATTGCAGGCTGCGCTGCTAACCTCTGCCGCACTAAAGGTGGAGGTCGATGTGTTGAAAAAGGATCTCGAGTGGTCCGAGCAAGAGCTCGGCCATGCCAGGAAGCAGCTCGAGGACAAAGAAGGTGAGTCACACCGCTTTGAATGGTTACCTTACAGAAAAGGATTTTGGTTGCAATAAAATTAACAAGGATAATGTATGTATTGCAGGGGCCACTAATGAGGTGGCAGCCCTGAAGGAGGCTGTGTCCGCGGCCGAACGCAGTGCGGCCACGGAATGGTCAGAGAGAGAAAAGCAGGAGGCACGGGTGGCGGAAGTACGGCAAGAGCTCCAGGCTCTCATGGAGAAACATGAGAGTTTGGAGCGTGACTCCAAGACTCGAGAGTCCGAGCTTGCCTCGGCTCTCGAAAGTGCCAAGTCCGCCAAGGCCGAAGCCCATAAGGCCCTTCGGGAGGTTGAAGATGTAAAGAAGATAGCGGCGGGTAAGGCATTTTTCATGCAAAGCAAGCATGTTTAATGTAAAATACCTGATACTTACCCGCAATCGGAGCTCTCCAGGGGCGTTTGCAGATCTGCCGTGCAGTGCGTCCGATGCTGCCGCATTCTATCGTGGCGAGGAGGGGAGCTCGACGGAAAAAGTCTTTTGGTCTCAGTATGCTGAGGCTGGACACCCGGTGCCCCAAAGCGACCAGCTGAAGCAGCTGGTCGAACTCCACAAGGTAGCTGAAGAGGCCATGAAGGGCCTTATAGTCCGGCTGTGGCCTGGACAGGCCATGCCTGGGAGCTACTTTGGCCTCGTGCGGCGGCTGGTGGGTGCATGCCCCTCGGTGGATGTCATCAAGCGCTCCGCCTGTATTGAAGGCGCTCGCCGGGCCCTCGCCCGCACAAAGGTGCAATGGGGCAGGTTGGATGCGGAGAAGCTTCTCACGGACCCACCACCGCCGGGCAAGGAGTATCGCCCCCCGAAATGTATTATAAATCTGTCCTGAAGGGAGCCCGCGATATTGCGGATGAGTGCCCCAGAGATGTAATCTTTGAGTGAATTTGCTATGTATTATCCTGTGCGCTGAAACTATGTTCATGTGCGCTTTGAGCAACGCTTTTTTAATTTAAAATATTACCTTCTGTGCGGCCGTTTATTAAATCTGAGAGATGGCAAGTCGTTGGCTTCAGCCCCCAAGCCACGAGTGCTGGGGTGTTCGGGATAAACTTGAGCACTCTTGTTCCCATTGTTGGGTCCATCGAGGGAGGCGCTCAACACAACCAACAAGGCAACCGGACTTATAATGCTTGAACACTCTCACTTAGCCATAGAATTCTATAATTTTAAATTTAGGCGAAGCCCCTGGTACTCGGAAGACCGAATCCGGGGCGCTATCCACGCCTTCGTCGGACATTGTCCGGAACTTCGCTCGAAGCGGCGTGAGTCTTTAAGGACCCGAAAAAACCTCTCAAACAGCGACCAGTCTCTCGCCTTATCATGCCAGTCAGTTTTAGCTTTCTCCACTGAGGCGCTCGCCCGGCTCAACCGGGGCGCAATCGCAGTGGTTCTCCCAGCCACCTTAGCCGACAGAATGAAACGTAAGGCACCAAAACGTGGGAGCCGGGCAAACCCAACTATTGACCCAAGACATGATTCGGAGCCGATTCATATAATGCTATAAGTTCGGGGTGCCGCACTTGTGAAAGTGTTCGGACATATCACACCATAGAGTGGGGAACACAAGCCCCTGGTGTATTCGGCCGTACCAAAATATACGGGCGCAAGATGTCATATAATGAGCATATATATAAAAGGTAATGCAATTGCAATCAAAAAGGTGCTGCATTATTAATGAAAGAAAGTCTGCTAGTAGAGCGGACTGATACAAATAGTGCGGTAAGCAAGGGATTTGGACTAAGTAAACATGTCCCCCTCCAGGGGTGAGCTGCGGACTTGGTGTATATAATCGAATTTAATGCTCGTAATTGAGACCACCTGAGTGTTTGTCGGAGCCTTCTTTAGTCCCTGACTGTTGCGTCATGAATTCGGCAGGGTCGCCGCCGGACAGGGCTTCTGGTTAGCAGAGTCCTGTGTACATAAAAGAAGAAAAATAAAAAATATATAAAAAAAGGGGGGCACACTTGCGAGCCCCCGGTGCGGTTGAACCGCACTCTGGGTCCGTTGCGATCGTGCCCCCTCCCCTGTGCCCAAGGTATCTCCAAAGCGTAATGATGTACGCGGAGTGTTATTATTGCGATCATGCGCGGGCGAGGGTTAGGGCCGCATTGCTACGCCTGCTCTGATCGCGCCAGGTGGTCTTGGTTGTTATTGCTTCGGGCGCGTTTTGCTGTATCCGGCTATTTAACGGCCGGACTGGAGAATTGCCTTAAGAGGCTACTCTGTACTTCTGCCGCGAGGGCTGCTGTATGTTCCTCCGTTCGGAGGGAGCGTTCCGTATTCCCATTGACCGTGATGACTCCACGAGGGCCTGGCATCTTGAGCTTTAGGTATGCATAATGCGGCACCGCGTTGAATTTTGCAAACGCGGTTCGTCCAAGCAGAGCGTGATAGCCGCTGCGAAACGGGACTATGTCGAAGATTAACTCTTCGCTTCGGAAATTATCCGGGGATCCGAAGACCACTTCCAGTGTGACTGAGCCTGTACAGTTGGCTTCCACTCCTGGTATGACACCTTTAAAGGTTGTCTTTGTAGGTTTAATCCTTGAGGGGTCTATGCCCATTTTGCACACTGTATCCTGATAAAGCAGGTTCAGGCTACTGCCGCCGTCCATCAGGACTCTCATGAGGTGAAATCCATCGACGATTGGGTCTAACACCAATGCGGCGAATCCGCCATGGCGTATGCTGGTCGGATGGTCTCTTCGATCGAAAGTGATCGGACAAGAGGACCATGGATTGAACTTCGGGGCGTCTGGCTCCATCGCATAGACGTCCCTTAGTGCGCGTTTCCTCTCCCTCTTGGGTATATGGGTCGCGTATATCATATTCACCGTCCGCACTTGTGGGGGAAAACCCTTCTGTCCTCTATTGTTTGGCGGTCGGGTCTCTTCCTTGTCGTCGTTGTTTAGCCCCTTGTCATTGTTTTCGGCAATTAACTTGCCGGCCTGCTTGAACACCCAGCAATCTCTATTAATGTGGTTAGCTGGCTTTTCAGAGGTGCCATGTATCTGGCATAAGCGGTCGAGTATTCGGTCCAGATTGGACGGACCCGGAGTGGTTCTTTTGAATGGCTTCTTCCGCTGACCGGGTTTAGAGCCTCGGAATCCGGCGTTGACTGCCGTATCCTCCTTATCGTCGCCGTTAATGCGGCGTTTGTTTTTGTTTCGACGTGACCTGCCGTTGTTGTCCTTAGTATCCGGACTGCCAGAATTTTTACGGAGATTGTTGCTGCGAGCTAGCCAGTTGTCCTCTCCCGCGCAAAAGCAGGTCATTAACGATGTGAGGGCTGCCATGGATTTCGGCTTTTCCTGCCCCAGGTGCCGGGCTAGCCATTCGTCCCGGATGTTATGTTTGAAGGCTGCAAGGGCCTCTGCATCCGGACAATCGACGATTTGATTTTTCTTCGTCAAGAACCGTGTCCAGAATTGTCTGGCCGATTCGTCTGGCTGCTGAATGATGTGGCTTAGGTCAGGTGGTCGCACATATGTGCCTTGGAAGTTATCAAGGAATGCGGCCTCCAGGTCTTCCCAACACCCAATTGACTCTGCGGGCAAGCTGTTAAGCCAATGCCGAGCTGGTCCTTTAAGCTTGAGTGGGAGATACTTGATGGCGTGGAGATCGTCGCCGCGGGCCATATGGATGTGGAGAAGATAATCTTCTATCCAAACCGCGGGGTCTGTTGTGCCATCGTAGGATTCAATGTTTACGGGTTTAAACCATTCAGGGATTTGATGATCCATTACTTCGTCAGTGAAGCATAGCGGGTGTGTTGCGCCTCTGTATTGAGCAATATCGCGACGCAGCTCGAGAGAGCGCTGTCTGCTGTGCTCGGCCCGGCCGGGGTTATTGTATCCGGCGCGACGGTATTCATCGTGGGTCATGGGGCGCCCACGTGATCCGTAGATGGATCTGGATTGTCTTGCTTTGTCCTCCAATATGTCTCGCAAGTCTGGCGCGTTCCCTCTTGGCTTCGTACTTTTGGAGCGATGCCGGGGTACGGTCTTGGCTGGGGGCCTGGATGCCTCTCTGTCACGACCACGGGGTGGTCGGTCAGCCATATCATGCGCTGGTGATGGAGGTATGTATGCTTCCTCCTCTAATCGGGGGAGCAGCTTGCGTCTTGGGTAGCTTTTGGAGGGGCGTTTGAGTTTATACTCTTCGGCCGCGAGGACCTCGGCCCATCGATCGGCCAGCAGGTCTTGATCAGCTTGAAGCTATTGCTGCTTTTTCTTTAGGCTATTTGCTGTGGCGATAAGCCTGCGCTTGAAACGCTCTTGTTCGACGGGATCCTCAGGTACGACGAATTCGTCATCGTTGAGGCTTGCTTCGTCTTCGGAGGGAGGCATATAGTTATGATCCTCAACCTCTTCGTCTGCCGCCCTCTCGTGAGGGCTTGCTTCTGCATCCTCCTGCGCTGAGTCTTGCTGGAGGGGATTGTCTTCGGCACTCTCTGGGGTATTATTATCTCCTGTGCCGGAATCTCCATTCTTGCTGTGGCGGGATTTAGAGCGGCGCCGCTGACGCCGGCGTTTGGGCTGCTTCTTTAAAGAGTCTGCCTCCGCTGTTTCTTCGCCGTCCCCATCTTTTGGGGTATCCACCATGTATATGTCATATGACGAGGTGGTTTTCCAGTGCCCTGTGGGCGCTGGTTCCTGTTCGTCTCCGGCATCATCGTCCATAGCGTCGATATCTTCAGAGTCGTAGTCTAGCATGTCGGTTAGATTGTCGACAATGGCTACAAAGTGGGCGGTGGGTGGGCTCTGAATTTCTTCGTCGTCCGTACCCCAACCATCCTGGCCATAGTCCGGCCAGGGCTCTCCTGATAACGAGAGATGCTTTAGTGAATTCAGGATATCACCAAAAGGCGAGTATTGGAAGATGTCCGCGGCGGTGAATTCCATAACCGGTGCCCAATCCGATTTGATTGGTAGGGGCACGGGAGGTTCGGAGTCCGGCAAGGAGTCCGACACCTCGGAATCTCAAATTTCGCGGGGGACAAGATTATTGTTCGGCTCCATCACCGTGGAAGTTGAAGCCCCCGAGGCGGTGTCTATCCACCGATCCTCCATCCGGGCGATCGGCTCCAGACTAATGGCCGGAGCGGATTCGTGTGCGGCCACCAAGGCACTGTTCGGCGGCAGAGCTAGATCATGCCCATCGCAACAGTGCGGCGCGCTTGGCCGTGGCTCGGGTCCGTCGAAGATCAAGTCTCCGTGGACATCGGCCGTGAAGTTTAGGCTTCCGAATCTGACCTGACGGCCAGGGGCATAGCTTTCGATTTGCTCCAGATGGCCAAGCGAATTAGCCCGAAGTGCGAAGCCGCCGAATACGAAGATCTGTCCGGGGAGAAAAGTCTCACCCTGGACAGCGTTGTTGGTTGAAGATGCCATCAAGCCTATCGGTGACGACACAGAGGAACTCTCAATGAAAGCACCAATGTCGGTGTCAAAACCGGCGGATCTCGGGTAGGGGGTACTGAACTGTGCGTCTAGGCGGATGGTAACAGGAGACGAGGGACACGATGTTTTACCTAGGTTCGGGCCCTCTCGATAGAGGTAAAACCCTACGTCCTGCTTGATTAATATTGATGATATGGGTAGTACAAGAGTGGATCTACCACGAGATCAAGGAGGCTAAACCCTAGAAGCTCGCCTATGGTATGATTGTTGCAATGTATGTTGTGTCCTATGGACTAAAGCCCTCTGGTTTATATAGACACCGGAGGAGGCTAGGGTTACACAGAGTCAGTTACAATGGTAGGAGATCTACATATCCATATCGCCAAGCTTGCCTTCCACGCCAAGGAAAGTCCCATCCGGACATGGGACGGAGTCTTCAATCTTGTATCTTCGTAGTCTTGGAGTCCGGAGGACGATGATAGTCCGGCTGTCCGGACACCCCCTAGTCCAGGACTCCCTCACTCCCCCTTTGATATCAATTTCCAAGAAGGGTTTTCTGGAATCCGTCGAATGGGTTTGGTCCTTGAGACACAGCACAAAGCAATGATAAAAATGTGATGCTTGTAGAGGACAAGATTCATTGAGTGGAGCTGGATCAGAAGAAACATAGAATAAGTGGCAAATTGTTTTTCCTGATGTGAAATCGGTGGCACCGAGTGGTATGCTTCGGTTGTACCGAAAGGATTCGGTCGGACCGAAAATAACAAATCGGTGAAACCGAGTTCGTCTCAAAGAAAACACTTGTCACCTCAGCTCACTTAGACTAGTAAGATCTCACAAAGATTTGCAAGGAATTAGGTGCAGAAAATGCAGAGCAAACAGAAAGAAATCTAGATGAAGTTTTTTTTTGAAAGGGGAAACAAATATGCATGAGACAAATGCAAAAAACACAGAAAAGAACACAAGAGAACTTCATCTAGAGATGGTTGGCGACAAAGTCACCTATGTTAGAGTATATTGACTTAGGAGTCAAGTGAGATCACTTGATCATAGGTCATACTCATCGTTTAAGCTCAAAATGGGGTTGCCATTTTTCGTTTAAGCATCTTGATGTATTCACATCTTGTCGAGTTGCTTTAGCTCATGACTTGGAGTAAAGCTTCTCTAAGATGGAATGACATACCTTGGTTGGTGGTGTAGTCCATGTAGTTGAACTTGTGTGGGTTGCTCAAGGTTGATGTAGCTCATCAAGAATTTGGAGCACCACTTGGAATTTGAGTCCATCTACCTACATGGGTTACTTCTTGCAAGGAAGAGCACTTGTGTATCCAAAAATGACAATCATGAAGCTCAACATGGAATTTGTCAAAGGATATGTTTGAATGGTTTCGTGCTTCCTTGTCTTCAACCACCATAGTGTAGAGACTTGGTGATGTAGAGATTGCTTTAGAAATGAGTAGATTGCAATCTCATGGAATTTGATTCCACCATGTACCTACATGGTTAGATAACATGCAAGATGCAAATATATCCAAGACATAAGATTTTCATCATAAGAGAAATATCAAGGATTAGTCATAAGCTCATGTCTTGCATGTATCCAATGGAGTTTCTACTCCAAGTTTGAAGCATCAATGATGTTCAATTCTCCTCTTAACCTGCAAAACACTTTCTCATCAAGAGGTTTAGTGAATATATCCGCTAATTGCTTTTCGGTGCGAACATACTTAAGATCAATGTCACCCTTAGCAACATGATCTTGAATGAAATGATGACGAACTTCAATATGCTTAGTTCGAGAATGTTGCACAGGATTATGACCAATTTTGATAGCACTTTCATTGTCAAAAAGTAATGGAACATGTCTCACATATATCCCATAATCTTTAAGAGTTTGGGTCATCCAAAGTAATTGAGCACAACATGAACCAGCGGCAATATATTCAGCTTCGGCGGTGGATAAGGATACCGAGTTTTGTTTCTTAGAGGACCAAGACACACGAGATCTACCAAGAAATTGACAAGTACCCGAAGTGGACTTTCTATCAACCTTGTCTCTGGCATAGTCCGAGTCAGAATAGCCAACAAGATCGAAAGAGGCCCTCTTAGGATACCAACTGCCAAAATTTGGTGTATGGATTAAGTATCTCACTATTCTTTTCATGGCCTTAAGATGACATTCCTTTGGAGCAGCTTGATATCATGCACACATGCACACACTTAGCATGATATCGGGACGTGAAGCACATAGATATAATAATGAACCAATCATAGAGCGATAAACCTTTGGATCAACTGGTTCACTATCTTTGGTCAAATCAAGATGTACACTAGTAGGCATGGGTGTAGACATACCTTTGCATTCTTGCATATGAACTTCTTTAATAACTCCTTGGTGTACTTCGTTTGAGTAACAAAGGTACCTTCCTTAGTTTGCTTGATTTGCAACCCAAGAAAGAATTTGAGTTCACTCATCATGGACATCTCAAACTTCTCCGACATTAGCTTCCCAAACTTTTCACTAAAATGAGGGTTAGTTGAACCAAATATAATATCATCAACATAGATTTGGCACACAAATAGTTCTCCATTAACCCTTTTAGTAAAAAGAGAAGAATCAATTTTCCCAATTTCAAAGCCTTTTTCAATAAGGAACATGGTCAAGCATTTATACCATGCTCTAGGAGCTTGTTTAAGACCATAAAGGGCTTTGTGAAGTTTGTAAACATGATTGGGTTTCTTAGGATTGACAAAGCCGGGAGGTTTCTTAACATAAACTTCCTCCTCTATTTCACCATTTAGAAAAGCACTTTTAATGTCCATTTGGTACAAGGTGATATCATGATGATTAGCATAGGCAAGTAAGATGCGAATGGACTCAAGTCTAGCGACGGGAGCATAAGTCTCACCATAGTCCATACCTTCGACTTGTGTGTAGCCTTGGGCGACGAGACGTGCTTTGTTGCGAACTACTTGTCCATCTTCATCTTGCTTGTTGCGAAACACCCATTTGGTACCGATGACATTGTGGTTGTTGTCTGGCTTCTCAACCAATGTCCATACTTGGTTCCTCTCAAAGTTGTGTAGCTCTTCATGCATAGCATTTATCCAATCTAGATCTTCCAATGCTTCTTCAACCTTCATAGGTTCAATGCTAGAGATGAAATAATAGTTTTCACAAAAGTTAGCTAAACGAGTTTTAGAGCGAGTGATTCTCCCGGTTTGAATGTCATTGTAGATTTGCTCGAGGGGATGATCTTTAGCAATTCTTGCTCGAACTCGTGAAAGCTTTTGCTTGGGTCTTCGTTGAACATCTTCTTCATCTTGTCGTGGTGGAGAAGGAGGTTGTTGACGTTCATCTTGATGCACTTCCTCGTTTTCTTCATCTTGGTGTGTCCCACTTGTGGATGCTTCCGTATCAACTCTTGGTTCACCTTGTCGTGAAGTTGAAACTTCCACTTGGACGGACGAGGTACTCTCCTTCACCTTCGTTGGACGAACCTTGCCAATAGACAAGTCTTGGATTGCTTCCGAAGGATCTTTGCCACCTACATCAATTGTCAATTGCTCTACGTGCGAGCCGTTAGATTCATCAAACTTCACATCTACCGTCTCTTCAACCTTTCGGGTGAAATTGTTGTAGACACGGTAAGTGTGAGAGTTTGAGCCATAACCTAGTAGGAAACCTTCATAAGACTTAGGAGCAAATTTAGAATGACGATGCTTATCAAGAATGTAGCACTTTGAGCCGCATACTCGAAAGTATCCAACTTGAGGTTTGTTACCGATGAGGAGTTGGTATGCCGTCTTGCTGAGTAGCTTGTGAAGATACAAGCGATTTTTTGCATGACAAGCTGTCTCAACCGCTTCTGCCCAAAAATGCTTCGGTGTCTTGTACTCATCAAGCATCGTTCTCGCCATTTCGTTGAGAGTCTGGTTCTTCCTCTCAACAACTCCGTTTTGTTGAGGTGTGTACATAGCCGAGAACTCATGTGAAATCCCTTCTTCGTCAAGAAAGGTGTCCACATTTGCGTTCTTGAACTCCGTTCCATTGTCGCTGCGAACCTTCTTGATCTTCACTTCAAATTGATTTTGGGCCTTCCTAGCAAAGTTTTTGAAGATCTTTTGGACCTGCGATTTATCATCGAGAAAGAACACCCACGTAAATCTTGAAAAATCATCAACTATAACTAGACCAAAAGAATTTCCACCGAGACTCTTGTAAGAGTTGGGACCAAAAAGATCCATGTGAAGTAGCTCAAGTGGCCTCCTTGTGGTCATGATGTTCTTCACGGGATGCCTTCCTCCAACCTGTTTACCTGCCTGAAAAGCGCGGCAAATTCTATCCTTATCAAATATGACATCGTTAACTCCAAGGATATGATTTCCTTTAATAAGCTTGTCAAGGTTTCTCATACCAACATGACCTAGTCATCTATGCCATAACCAACCTTTTGAGGATTTAGCAATGAAGCAAGTTTTAGGTTGAGCCTTTTTAGTGAAATCAACAATGTATAGATCACCTCTACGCACACCGGTAAAGACCATTTTATGATTGTCTCGATGAAACACTTGGCAATCTACATCAGTAAATAGAACATTGAAACTGAAATTAGCAAGTCTAGATACTGAAAGTAAGTTGTATCCAAGAGATTCAACGAGCATAACATTTTGTATGGAGCTATCATGTGATATGGCCACCTTACCGAGGCCAACCACCTTACCCTTTGAGTTGTCACCGAAAGTGACATACTTTCGAGGACTATCATTATCAGCAAGCTCACGAAACATGTCTTTATCTCGGGTCATGTGATCGGTACATCCACTATCAAGAACCCATTCCTCTCCTCCTGACATATATCCCCGAAGATTTGCCATAAGACCAAAGTGTCTCATTGCATCATCAAGATCGAAGTCACTATCATCATCCTCATCATAGTATCCATGTTCAACATCGTCATGTGGTGGATCAAGTCCTAGAGAGGGTGATTCATTAGAGTGAGTTTGACAATGATCTTGCTTATGAATTTTTATAGCTTCGGAAATAATATCACTAATAATACCAACATTTCCTTTGGCACGCATAAGGTTTGTAAGCTCAAATAGACGATCACCAAACATAGGATCACTAGTATTCATCTTACTCAAAGCAATAGACTTACGAAGAATTTCATCAAGATTTTTCAAGGAATAATCTGGAAATCGTTCCTCAAGAAATTTCCATATAGTGTAGGCACACTTAAAAGTTGGCAAACATCCAATCAAGTTTCTAGGCAATCCTCTAATGATAAGTTTGGCAGTTCTAAGATTCCTAATCATGTCAATTGACTCATCATGGGTAGGATGCATAGGATCAACATAAGGTGCACAAGGGCTAGCAATGTACTTGTTCAAATGATATTGATTGAAAATTACAAGCATCTCATTTTTCCACTCATAAAAATACTCTCCATCAAGAATAGGCACTCTATGTCTAAGACTCCCAATAGTAGACTCATCCATCTTCCTCCAATGGTGATTAAACCAAAGCAATGGAGACCAATGCTCTGATATCACTCGTAGGACCTTGAGAAGAGGTGTCTAGAGGGGGTGATTAGACACTAAGTACCAAAGTTGAAGTTTTTAAGATCTTTAGGTTTAACTGGAGTTTAGGCACAAGTTTAACATTCACAATTCATAGCAAGAAAGCATGCAAAGAGTATATGAGCAGCGGATAGTAAAGCATGCAACTTGCAAGAATGTAAAGGGAAGGGTTTTGGAGGATTCAAACGCAATTGGAGACACGGATGTTTTTGGCGTGGTTCCGATAGGTGGTGCTATCGTACATCCACGTTGATGGAGACTTCAACCCACGAAGGGTAACGGTTGCGCGAGTCCACGGAGGGCTCCACCCACGAAGGGTTCACGAAGAAGCATCCTTGTCTATCCCACCATGGCCGTCGCCCACGAAGGACTTGCCTCACAAGCGATAGATCTTCACGAAGTAGGCGATCTCCTTGCCCTTACAAACTCCTTGTTCAACTCCACAATCTTGTCGGAGGCTCCCAAGTGACACCTAGCCAATCTAGGAGACACCACTCTCCAAGAAGTAACAAATGGTGCGTTGATGATGAAATCCTTGCTCTTGTGCTTCAAATGATAGTCTCCCCAACACTCAACTCTCTCTCATAGGTTTTGGATCTGGTGGAAAGAAGATTTGAGTGGAAAGCAACTTGGGGAAGGCTAGAGATCAAGATTCATATGGTAAGAATGGAATATCTTGGCCTCAACACATGAGTAGGTAGTTCTCTCTCAGAAAATGTATGCTGGAAGTGTAGGATTAGTCTGATGGCTCTCTCCATGAATGAAGAGGAGGTGGAGGGGTATATATAGCTTCCACACAAAATCTAGCCGTTACACACAATCTACCAAACTCGGTGGGACCGAATCATTAAACTCGGTCAGACCGATTTAGCAAATAATGTGACCGTTAGGGTTTTTGGTGGGACCGAAATGCAACTCGGTGAGACCGATTCAGTTAGGGTCAGGGCATAACGTAATCTCGGTAAGACCGATTACACAAACTCGGTGAGACCGATTTTGGTAATAAGCTTCCCAGAGAGTTGGTCAGGCAAACTCGGTTTGACCGATTACACAAACTCGGTGGGACCGATTTTGGTAATGAGTCAATCCAGGAAGTTTGCATTGTAATCTCGGTAGTACCGATTGCTCAAACTCGGTGGGACCGATTTTGGTAATGGACATAGACAGAGAGATTACAATCCCATCTCGGTGAGACCGAGATCCCTATCAGTAAGACCGATTTGCTTAGGGTTTGTGGCAGTGGCTAAGACTTTTGGAATCGGTGGCGCCAGATAGGAAGAATCGTGTGACCGATTTTGGCTTTAGGTTTAGGTCATTTGTGGAAGTGAGAAAGTAGTTGAGGGTTTTGGAGCATATCACTAAGCACATGAAGCAAGAGGCTCATTAAGAAACACCTCATCCCTCCTTGATAGTATTGGCTTTTCCTACAGACTCAATGTGATCTTGAACCACTAAAATATGAAATGAAGAGTCTTGAGCTTGAAGCTTGAGCCAATCCTTTGTCCTTAGCATCTTGAAGGAGTTCCCACATCCTTTAGTCCATTCCACTCCATTGTTGAACTTATCTGAAACATAATAGATAAAAGTGTTAGTCCAACAAGAGATATGTTGACATTAATTACCAAAACCACCTAGGGAGCACTTGTGCTTTCAGGTGGAAAGTTGCATGGCAATATATCTCAGAATGGCTATGGAAATGCCATAATAGGTAGGTATGGTGGCTGTTTTGAGGAAGGTATATGGTGGGTGTTTGGTATCGGCGAAAGCTGCACGACACAAGAGAGGCTAGCAATGGTGGAAGGGTGAGAGTGTGTGTAATCCATGGACTCAACATTAGTCATAAAGAACTCACATACTTATTGCAAAAATCTATTAGTTATCTAGATTGGTAGGAAAAGACCATCGCTTGTCCTCAACCGCCACTCATACGGAAGACAATCAATAAATAAATCATTCTCCAACTTCATCACATAACGGTTCACCATACGTGCATGCTACGGGATTCACAAAATTTAAAACAAGTATCTCTCAAATTCACAACTACTCTACTAGCATGACTATAATATCACCATCTTCATATCTCAAAACAATCATAAGGAATCAAACTTATCATAGTATTCAATGCAATTCATATGAAAGTTTTTATTATACCCATCTTGGATGACCATCATATTAGGACTAATTTTATAACCAAAGCAAATTACCATGCTGTTCTAAAAGACTCTCAAAATAATATAACTGAAGCATGAGATTTCAACAATTTCTATAAAATAAAACCACCACCGTGCTCTAAAGATATATAAGTGAAGCACTAGAGCAATATTGTCTAGCTCAAAAGATATAAGTGAAGCACATAGAGTATTCTAATAAATTCCGGTTCATGCATGTCCCACCCAAAAGGTGTGTAAAGCAAGGATGATTGTGGTAAACTAAAGAGCAAAGACTCAAATCATACAAGACGCTCCAAGCAAAACACATATCATGTGGTGAATAAAAATATAGCCTCAAGTAAAGTTACCGATAGACGAAGACGAAAGAGGGGATGCCTTCCGGGGCATCCCCAAGCTTAGGCTTTTGGTTGTCCTTGAATTTTACCTAGGGGTGCCTTGGGAATCCCCAAGCTTAGGCTCTTTCCACTCCTTATTCCAAACTCCATCAAATCCTTACCCAAAACTTGAAAACTTCACAACACGAAACTTTAGCAGAAAATCTCATGAGCTCCGTTAGTATAAGAAAATAAATCACCACTTTAAGTTACTGTTGTGAACTCATTATTTATTTATATTGGTGTAAAACCTACTGTATTCCAACTTCTCTATGGTTCATACCCCCCGATACTACTCATAGATTCATCAAAATAAGCAAACAACACGCGAAAAACAGAATCTGTCAAAAACAGAACAGTGTGTAGTAATCTGTAACTTTAGAATACTTCTGTAATTCTAAATATTCTGAAATAAATTTTTGAATGTGAGGAATTTGTCTATTAATCTTCTGCAAAGATAATTAACCTAAAATCACTCTACTGTAAAAAATGGCAGCAATTCTTGTGAGCGCAAAAGTTTCTGTTTTATAAAGCAAGATGGCAATGACTTCACCCAAGTCTTCCAAAAGGTTCTACTTGGCACAAACACTAATTAAACATAAAACCACATCTAACCATAGGCTAGATGAATTATTTATTACTAAACAGGAGCAAAAAGTAGATAAAAAAATAAAATTGGGTTGCCTCCCAACAAGCGCTATCGTTTAACGCCCCTAGCTAGGCATTGAAATTTCAATGATGATCACATAAAAGACAAGAACTGAAGCACAAAAGAGCATCATATAGCACATGAAAAACACATCTAAGTCTAACATACTTACTATGCATAGGCATCTTATAGGAAAACAAATTATCATAGCAAGCAAAAACTAGCATATGCAAGGAAGCGTAAAGAAACAATAGCAATCTCAACATAATGAGAGGTAATCTAGTAACGAGCGGTGTGCTCTCTCGAGCGCGCCTACCAGGCTGCTGCAGTTGAGAACTCTGAGGGAACTATCCCCCCTCCTAAGGTCGCCCCCAATAAGAAGAAGCAGCGGTTGGGCCAGGGATCTCAGGAGGATGTGGCGTCTGGCGGTGCCTCCTTGAGCCTCGCGTCCGTGGACGTAGCGCATTCACCTATCACATAGGAAGGTGCGCCCGACGCCCCTCTCAGGCTGGGCTCGTGGGCTCTTCTCTGGAGGGCCTCTGACCTGGCCAACGTCACGAGGGAGGTGCTCGAGCACCATGTGGAGGCATGCTTCAGTGCACGCTTCCAAGGAGAGAGCATAGGGCGTGAGGCACCATGCGCTCGGGAATTCATTAGCAGGGTAGTCAAGGAGATTCAGGATGCGAGGGCTGTGCGGGGCGATTGCCGCCCACCACCAGCCATGGCTCCTTGCCTGGGTAAGGATGAGGAGCTGCGCGTCTGCGTCGACATCCCAGGGCTTTCTTAGAAGCTCTTCTGGCCGTCCTGCATCGGCCGATGCGAGGGTCCTGCGTCGGCTTGTCCAGCGCGGCTGTTACATCTCAGCGCCACATGCGGGACATCCTAGCAGCTCGGGAGGCTAGGTGCCAGGCGATCCAAGCAGAGATGGCGATGGATCCTCACGAGCCCCCCGGGCCACTAGAGCCTCCCGAGGTTCAGGGCCAAGGTGGCTCATGAGGAGCGACTTCAGCAGCGCACACCACCTACTACCCCCACATTTCTTCAGCAACGGTGCTAGGTGACATCTTTTAGTTTGTTCAGTTGGGGGCGCCCCTCGGTCTGCACTATCCCCAAGCCATGTGGGTCCAGCCCTGCAGCATGTATCCTTCTTGCATTTATCAGAGATGCCTAACCATCTCCCATGAGTTGCTTTATGGTGATCACCCACTTGCTTTGAGTCCTATACGCTTTCCAGTCTCTCACCATTGCTGACTCATCCTTTGCTCATCCCGCAACGGGGGATACACATGCTGGCATGGCGCTTGTGCTCGGGTCTGCCCCAGCAATGTTGACAAATCCAAGGGCCCGAGCTCTAGCTCATGACCCGCCTCACGTACGCCACCTCGCCAGGTCCTCGGTGCCTTCGTCTTCCCGCGGAAAGGTCCAGGGCAGGAAGCAAGCACCACTGGGGGTCGTATTCTCCTCCGTAGGTTAATACACAGGTACACCTGAAGCCTAGCTACGGGCGGGCCCAGCGGCCACCACCTTCTCACGCGAGTCACTTGCATGTTAAAGGGGGGCTCCTAAGCATCGCGCCTCAGAAGCTCCTACTGGCTCTCCAATCCTCACCCCCTGGCCTTAACCACGGCATCGCGACCTGGCATACCAGTGGCGGCTGAGTCTTGCTCGAGGGCCAGGACCCGAGGACGTAGATCACCTAGACGAGCGAGAAGAGGGGATGGCTGCCGTGGGCCCTACCTAGCAACACTACCACTAGGCACGACTGGGCACCACCCAAGGGAATCGCTGCAAGTTCACTAAAAGATAGTCGCTCGCAAGTCGGCATACATCTGGCGACCCAATCGCATGACTTTTGCAGTCTTGCTCGGGCAGTGTCGCTTCCCTTTCCGTTTCTTGGGCAGCTGCTTGCACGCCAAGGGGGGCCTTGTGAGCATCATGCCTCAGGAGCTCTCACCGGACCTCGGGCCGCTCACCTCCTGGCCTTGACCACGGCATCGCGACCTGGCATACTAGCGACGATTGAAGCATGCCTGGGCACTAGGTCCCATCGGCATAGAGCGCTACGCTACCTAGGGGATAGAAAGGGGGAACCGTGCCCGAGTGGGACATGTGGTTTCAACACAGTAATAACAAGAGTAATGTCAGAATTAAAGCATCACAATTTTTACATGCCCCCACGGGGCAGGTCATAATTTCGCGCAGGGAAACAAAAGAAGAAAGACTTCGAAGGACTAGGACGGTGTGCATCGCTGGCGACGCCGAGCGGCTGTCGCTGCCGCGCTTTGAGCACGGTGGGAGCTTGGCAGCACGTAGTTATTGTTGCTGGACTCCGGAGAATTGCTGGGCTCGGGAGAGTCGCTGGATTCCCAGGAGTCGTCGCTGCTGCTAGAGGAGACGCCAGTGGGGTCGGGGGCGGGCCCAGCATCCCGCGGGCTGCTTCCTCTGGGGCAGCACTCCAGCCATCGGCCCTTCTCGTCGAAGACCCTTAAGAACAGAGCAGAGACGCCCACATCCCATCAATCGCCATGCATTGTCCAAGGCCGCAGGAGGTTAAGGCCCGCGGCGCTCCGCACTTGCCCTTTGGCTTCACCCAGAAGCCAAGTCCGAGCTTGCCTTGTGGTCGGGGGCTACTGTCGGTGTTCTGGATATGGGGTTACCCAGACTTGCCTACCTGCGGCCCACGGCGTGGACCCATCACCACAAAAAAAGACACATTCGTGACATTTTGGGCCGAATGAATTTTTTTCTGTCATACTTATGACACTTCTATGACGATAATTGTGACAAAACCCGGTATCATCATAGATGTGGTGGGCTCCTACTTCCATGACAAAAAATCATGGAAGAAAATGGGCTTTTCGTCCTGGGCGGCCCAGAGACGCAGCTGCATGACATTCTTTGGGCCATCCATGACGGAAAAACTGTGGTAGAAGTGAGGGCGAGGAACATATCAGGGAGTTCCCGGTTATGGTGGGTGGTCGGGGGCCGAGCGATGCGCATTTCTCTTGTACCGTACGCGTGTGGGTGCGAGGTGTTGGGCTCTAACTGAACCCAAGCGAGGCGTCACCTAACTGAACCCGAGCGATTGCACTGCAGGCTACGCGTTACTAAACCCGAGCAATCGAGCCATTCCTTCGCTACTGCTGCTAACTGAAGCTGATCGATGCTGCTTTTGGATGAACTGTGAGCGTTGTTGGGGGCTTGGATGAATAGTTCCTGGTAGGGGTTGGATGAACAGGACCCTGTGGTGTTGCCGCTGGATGAACAAGACCCGATCGGTCGAGCCGGTTGGGCGTGGATGAACATGACCCTGTGGAGGGCTGGATGAATAGGACCCCATGGAGGGAAGGTTAAATAGTAGTTGGTGGAGGGCTGGTTGAACAGTAGCCAGTGGAGGGCTGGATGAATAGGAGCCCGTGGAGAGGGCTGACTGAACAGTAGCCAGTGGAGTAGCGCGCAGTGGAGGATGGATGAACAGGAGCCCGTGGATGAACAGTTGCAGGTGAAGGCTGGAGGAGGTCGACGGTGGATGAACAGTAGCCCGTGGAGGCTGGAGGAGGTCGACGGTGGAGATGAACAGTATCCCGTGGACTCCCATTTTGCCGTACGCCGCACCCCTCCCGATGACCAGGACCCCCGTTTTGACCATAGAGCTCCAACACAAGTCCGTTTCCTCTGTTTTGCGGTAGGCCACACCCCTCCCGATCAACAGGACCCCGTTTCGACCGTAGGAGGTCGAACAGAAGTCTATTTCCTCAGTTTTGCGGTACGCCAGACCCCTCTCGATGAAAACGATCCCGTTTCGACTGTAGCCGGTCGAACACAAGGCTGTTTCCTCCATTCTGCGGTACACCAGACCTCGTTTCCATCGGCTATTCCATCCAAGCCCTCCCGATGAACACGATGACACATTCCGTTCCGACCCAGCCGGTTGGCTCCCCATGAACACAAAGACGATGCAGTTTCTCCGTTCCGACCCAGCCATGTACACGAGCCCTGGCTGTATGTATGCGCAAGTAGACGTTCGAGACCCCGCCTGTATGTACATATGTGGTCGTATTTACTTTCTTGCAGCCCCTGTATGTACGTGTATATGCTACGTGCGCGCCTCTACTATGACACGTGCATGCCTCTACTACGACACGTGTGTGCCTCTACATCGACCAGTATGTACGTACACATTCGCGACCAGAATGACAACGCTACGTATGCTTCGACTAGGTGGGTCCCGAGTGTCAGGCACTTCCTTGCGTGTGAAGATGTAGCTGGTGTGTCCCAGCAGTCAGGGGGGCGAATCGTTTTTTTTGCCCGGATGCACTTCCTTGCATGCGAAGATGTAGCTGGTGGATCCCAGCAGTCAGGGGGGAAACATTTTTTTCGTGAAATATGGTGGCCCGTCCGGTGGGTCCCTGTTGTCAGGTGGAGGAATCATTATTTTCGCGTAACAAGGAGGCACTTCCTTGCTGCGGCCATGGACCCAGCTGTCAGCCTCTCCACGTACAGTACTCTTCCATGGAAGTTGTTCCTTGACCACGTTGACCATGCCGTGTTCCGTTGCATGCATGCGTCCATGGGCATGGTGCGTCCCCACTGTCAGCCTCTCACGTATAGTCATCTTCTAATGACTCTCGGTTGTTGACCACGTTGACCACACCATGCCGAGCGCACCAAGGACGGTGGACGACGGCGAGGCCCCAGACTGGAACGACCCGGAGATGGGGAAGACGCGGCAGTGGAGTCGCAAATGGAGAGGAGTGGGAAACTTGACTGGTTCGGGTGTGCGGCAGCACAGCCGCGGTGCCGCCCACGGGAGACAGGAGCAAGAACAGAGGTTGAAGAAGGAGCACGGCTGTTGGATTAACATCCAACGGTCCAGCTGCTAGAATTATTTGTTGATTAAGTTGACAAAGCCCTGCGTACACGTCTGCTTAGTATGCCCACAAGTCAGCCACCAAATCTGACGGGTCCCAGCTGTCAACGGGAGGAATAATTTTTTCTCATAAGAAGGAGGCACTTCCTTCCGTGCGAAGATACAGCCGGTGGGTCCCAGCTGTCAGGGGGAGGAAACATTTTTCTTCAGCTTAATAAGGAGGAACTTTCCTTGCGTGCGACAATGGACCTCGTGGGTCCCAGCCGTCAGGCTCTCCACATACAGTCCTCTTTCGATGACTCTCGTTTGTTGACCACGCCGCACCGAGCGCAGCGAGGCGATGGACGAGGGCGAGGCCCGGGACAGGAACGACTCGAAGATGGGAAGATGCGGCAGTGGAGTCACAGATTGAGAGGAGGAGAAGGGTTATAACTGGTTCTGGTGCGGCATGGGGCTCCAGTCGGTGGAGAATAACAGGAGGTGTGGAGGGGTGGATGGATAGCCTAGCCGGCGGCGGGGTAGCACTTCACAGCGATGCGTGCTAAGCAGAGCCGCTAGCCGCCGGAGGCCGGACCAGGCGGTCCCGGCGACGCTGGAGGAAGAAGACGAGAGATTGAAGGTGCATGCCGGCTGTGGATGTCATAATCATTTGTTGACCAAGTTGACAACACCCTGCGTAGGCTTTGACCTGTTGGCCCACATGTCAGCCTGCAAAAATGTGGCATATATTTAACCCATGTTTTCTAGAATGTACAGTCCATTTGCTGGGCTGGGTGAACAAATAATTTCGGGTCAATGCAGCCCATTTATATTTTCTAAGAAATCCCAGCCCATTTGCACTTCCTTGAAATACACGAATTAGTTGGGCTCATTCTATATATAATGTTATGTTAGAAGGAGCAATTAATGTCAAAAAATAAACCGGAGAGGCACATTTTTTATATATAAAATTAACAAATTAGCGAGTTATTACTCAACATAAAAATGAGCATGTTATTATTACATTGGTCCTTAAAATCTTCGCAAGCTTTTGTACGCAATCGCTAGGATTTTCCTTGCCTGTGAGTCAAAAACAACCAGGATTTTTCTTGCCAACATCTGTTAAACATTTACTTTTATAAGTTAATAACACGTGCGATGTTTTTATAATGTATATATAAGTCTCTATAAAATATACAATAATAGTAATAATATAAATATATAATGTGGTTAGAAGGGAAAACATAAATTGGACACATCATTATTATTCTTATATATAGATAAATAGAACAGAGACCTGTGTTTTATTAAAAAAAATACATTGGGCTGCCGATCTTTAAGAAAAAGCCCATAGGCCGATATGGACCTCAAAAAATAAGTTGAAACAACTGTCTCTGTATGTCATGGGCTACGCATGTTAAAATACAAAACCTAGGCCTAGCTGATACTTGTTCACCCTCTAGAAAAAAATAATACCAGCTAGATCCCCGAGCAAACTGGATTAAAGAGGGGGCCGGCGGCATGATTGAAAAAGATCATCAAGAGCAATTTTTTTTCTTCAGTGGATGGCTCTCGATGGCTTTTTTTACTTGCCTCTGCACCATACAACTTGTATTTTTAGCCTCCCAGTCCATGGTTGACCAGCAGCCCATTTGCTGGGCAGGCCGACCTACAAAAACCAGCACTCGATTTTTCAACAAGCCCCCAAAACAACGCAGTACTATGTTTGTTTTGAGGCCGAAAACATTATGGAAGGGGTTGAGCGGGGGAGGGGGAAGACAGAGCAAAAAGATTAAAAAGAGCTGATGCGCCGTTGCTACCCTAACAAAGCAGGTGCAATTCTGCTCGGGAAGAAGGTGTGCCATTGACACCCACACGTCACATATCCCATAGTAGGCATACTAAAAAGTGCACACACAAGTACAACAGAAAAGTTAAACATTCGTATCAAACTCAGGTTCACAAGACACGTTTAGCCAACATTCACAATCAACAACTCAAAAGATTCATATATACACAAGTTCAGCATGTCTATGCATCCAAATGATTGATAGATCACACGACAATATTCATAGATATTTCACAAAAAGATTCAGATATACACATGTTCACTATGTTTATGCATCCAAATTGTTGAGTTCACAGCCAATATGATCCATGGATGAACTTTAATTACCTAGGGTATAGACTGGTAAATTACCAAGGCATTGAGTGTCATTCTGGATGCAATGAAACTCATACGCTCCCCACTTGTTAACTCTTGTTCAGAATATGATCCTGATGACTCTTATTCAAAATTGCCACATATAAAGAGACAGCATGGAATTGCATTTCTTTGGGCGTTGTGATTCATCATGAGCGGGCAACCAACATTGTATGCAATGAAGCGGAACCTCAAGAATACGCTTCCTCTTTTGTTCTTTAACATGTTCCTCTTTTGTTATTCTGTATTTGGTACGTACAGTATGTTCCTTGTCAGGAAGGGGAGCAGGGACATCTGCAGTCAACAGCTGATAGAGCTGGCCTGTACGTGATTGATAGGCTTTCAATTACTAGCAGCAATACAACACTGTATTTTCAAGCCAGTTCCACTTTCCTAATTTATATATCATGGTTATGGTGTACCCCTTTTATGTACACTATGATCTGCCTAGTTGTTGTGTGCTCTTGTTATCATGGTTTGGCAATAAACTCTCTATACAATATATTATAAACCTATCATCTGTCAACTATCCTTACTTCTGGAGCCTATTTGTTTGTGTACTTGTGCCAGACTATATTAATGCACGCACCATATTACAGCACACATGAGCTCTCTCATCAGAATGCAGTGATAGCACACAAGTGTTTACAGGGGCACCCCTATATTAGAATATCCTCTACATTAGGAAGATAAACTCACTACTATTTATGTTTTCATGGTTCTTAGATATTATACGTAATTACAGTGAGTATCAGAATCCTCGCATCAAAAGTATATTGTGGAACCCTGCAATGACTTACAAAATTGGCACCAAGGCATTGAGTGCCATTCTGGATGCAATGAAACTCATACGCTTCCCACCTGTAGATTCTTGTTCAGAATATGATCCTAATGACTATTCTAACCACAAGGAGTCAAAGGCAGATGGCCTGTCCTGTTCACCCATCAAGGTGCCTGTTCTAATTTGGCAAGGTTTTATTGATTGCGCGTATCTTGCATATGTTGTCTTGCATTTCTTCTACTTTGTTGCACCGCCATCTGCTTAGTTTACTCATCATATATGTCGAGATGACATGCCCATCCATTATCAATACATATTCCATCTGTCATGATACCATGTTTTTTCACTTAAATGTTGTTCTTGTGCATCATACATCAAAAAGGAAGAGGGTGATTGCCGAACCTAAAGGAGCACCAGCAAAGTCCTTGAAAAACGTGGTTGTGCCGGAGAAATCAGACAGCACCCCACTTATATTGGTTGTACAACTAGTGACACAAAACGTGGGACCGAGTCCAGCAGACTGTACCCATACTTCACTGGCCACACCACTAGCCCCACCACACAGGACCTGCACTCCAGCAAAAGGTATGCCGATTTCAGTTGCCATAGCACAAGTCGTACCACAGAAAAATCCCCACCAACAAAAAGTACAGCAAGTCCACCGGCCAATATCCCAACTGTAGAGACGGCCAATTCCTACAGATTGGATCCTCATTCCAGTTTTTCCCAGTTTAAAACACAATGCTTTCAATGTTGTTGGGGACTACCTGCATATATTCCCATCATGGGAAGATTATAGTGAAGACAAACACCATTTTCACATCTTCCTGTCCCACTTATGTGTAAGTGCTATTATTCATGGTGATTATTTTCCTATTTTCTGCTGATTGAACACATCAATGATTTACATTACATTGTTGTAAGTAGGCGAGGGTCAATCTGGATAGTCATGATGAGCAAAGCTTGCTTGCGCTTTTCAAGGAAGCATTGCAGCAGTATCGGTGTTACCTGAGGAAATCACACTTTGATGGCAAGTCTATAAACAAATTTCTGGTGAAGTCTCCTGTGCTAAATTTAGAAGACATTGAATGCAAAAACCTTGTTATGCACTGGTCTCGTTCCCAGTATGAGATACTGTCTATGATATCGCATGACAACTTGAACTTCTACTTTTCCGCATGTGCCTTACGGATCTTTTTTGCAGGAAATCTGCTCAAAGAAGAATTCTGGTTTGAAAAGAATGACAGGATATCGCAAATATGCTACCCACTGCTTTGCTCTTGTTAGTACATGTTGTCCTGTATTACTGTACTTGCATACATACCTAGTTCATTATGTGTCAGCAGTATGCATGGTAGCTTGCTTATCAATTGTTCGCTCCAGATTATCTGATCTGTATGAATGGTTACATTAGTGTAGAATATATACAATGCCAATGTAATTTTTTTAGCTCTGCACTGTTCTTGTAAGTACCCGCTGTCCTTTATCAGTATACTTATACTGACAGGTAGTTGTTCATGTACCATCACACTGCAGCTTATTTTCCATTGCCCTCCATTTTCTACACATCAGATCTATATTTACTCTTACCATAAGGTTGGATAACACCGATGGTACTAAAGAAGTTTAGCTCTGCATTGCTCTTGGTTGTACCTTTTACCTGTATCGCTGTACTTACATCTATAGCTACTTGGTTATGTAGCATCACTCTTCATCTTATCTTAAATATTCTCCATTTTTTCTTATATTATCACATCTATATTTACTCTTAACAAAATGTAGAATAAAGGCAATGCTTATGAAGAAGATTCTGTGGTAAACTTCTTGAATTGCCCCTCCCCCCATCAGCATGGACAAGGGCTTTATAGAGCCTGTCTTCACCAATAATGTAATTTTGTCCTTCTCAAGCCTTCAAATTTGTTGTGTATATTTGGTTAGGCATGACTGCAACAGCTGCTTATTTTTGGTGTTTACATCAAATTGCATGTTTAAAGTTTAGTATGTAGTTGTAAACAAAAGTTTGTCCTTCTCAATTTAAGTTTTCAGTTGTACAACCAAGTTCCTTCTTCATACCATGTAAATTAAACTATACAGAGCAAGTGATCTTCTTTTGCACTGCATGTATGCTTCTGTTCTTGATCCGTAATCCAGTGGTGTGGTGAACCTACCCACTACAGCACAATGTCATATTCTGCAATGTCTTAACTATGAACAATGTCATATCATTCTACTATTATTTAAACCGTCTCTTTATTTGCCAATCTGAAATGGGATAAATTGACAGCACACTAACCATTGATACTTATGAGTTCTTGATCTGTAATCCAGTGGTGTCGTGAAGCTGCCAACTCCTTCACAATGTCATTTCCTGTCATGTCTTGACCTGAACAATACCATATTGTGTTAATGCAACTTTAAACTGTGTCACTTTATTCATCAGTAAGAAATGTGCTGAATTGTCAGCACTGATACTTACTATGTGCAAAACATGTCATCTGTCTGCTTGTTTATCTTTCAGAGTGAGGATGATATAAGTGTCAAACAAGCGCAGTCTCATCAGCTTGCTCAGCTGCTTGCGTTGCAGCTCCTGAGCAGGGCTAACCTTTCTTGGGCTCTATTGAAGTGCTGTCGGTTTTGTATATTATTTTGCCGGCATGTTTATTTGCACTGGTGGCGATCCTTGATGCCTAGTGTATGTAATCTACGGTCTGCTTGTGCTTTATTATCATAGTGGCGAACTTTGATGCCCAGTGGATGTAATATGCCATAATTTCTTTATTGTATAGTCTAGGTTTTTTCTTATTCATGATGCTGCAGTTATTTTACTGTATATATATCCTGTCTTTGTAGTAAACCGGCCAAACCATAAAATTATGGTACATAATCGGGCCGTCATGCAAATCACTATATATGATCCGCATCATGGGCCCCGTCATCTTGGTCCGTTAACAGGCCTAAATGTAAACTGGCCCACTAGTAGATTGGGGCCTTTAATAGACCGAGTAAACCGCCGGCCTTATTTCGCAAGAAAATTCAATGGGCTTTTAGAAGGCTGAAAAGTAGGTTGGGCCTTAAACATGCCGAACAGCTCATGGGCCGGCAGCAGGCAGAAATAGACCCCGGCACATGATTGTGCCAATCAAATCACGGGCTTTTAACAGGCCAAAATTGTCTCGGTCCTTGTTTGGCCCAATCAGATTATCGGCTGTGAGCAGGCCGGATGCAAACCGAGCCGTAGTTAGGCCCAACTATATGACGGGCTTCTAACAGGCCGAAATAAATATAGTGCAGAAATGTTAAATGGGCCTTTAACAGGACAAAACTAATATCAGGCCGAATTACTAAATGGGCCTTTAGAAAGTGGTCCCAAATTCATAGCATCCAGTTGATGGGCCGAATCTGATATGGGCCATAATTTAGCCCAAAGCCTCTTAAAGGGCCGGACCTGATCCAGGCCATGATTTGGCCCAAAACGTGGTAGGCTTTTAATGGGCCGGATCTCATATGGGCCTTTATTAGGCTCGGAACATGGCAGGTTGTTAATGGACCGGATCAAATATGGACCGGCATTTGGCGCAAAACATGGCGGCCTGTTAATGGGCCGGCCTACTAGTGTCCTCAAAATCTTGTGGGCCTTCAGCTGGGCCGGCCCATTATGGTCGGTGAAATCTCGTGGGCCTTTAGCTGGGCCGGCCCATTATGGTCCACAAAATCTTGTGGGCCTTTAGTTGGGCTGGCCCATTATGGTCCGCAAAATCTCATGGGCCTTTAGCTGGGCTGGCCCACTATGGCCCGCAAAATCTTGTGGGCCTTTAGCTGGGCCGGCCCATTATGGTCCGCAAAATCTCGTGGGCCTTTAGCTGGGCTGGCCCATTATGGACCACAAAATCTTGTGGGCCTTTAGTTGGGCCAGCCCATTTAAATTTTATGGGCCACTTTTGGGCCGGTCCATGTGTCAACATGTAATAGGCGCATCTCGCCCATTGGATGAGTGACACCTATGCCAACGCGGAGCTGACACGTGTTTCCTCCAGCCAATGATGATTTTACACGTGGAAAATCTCCATTGGTCCAGTTTGTTAACGGGTTATCGGATCCAAAACCGGACCCGATAGCTTAACGGCGTTCCGTTATGGTGGATGCCACGTGTCGGTCACCCTTGACGAAAGCACTTCTGTGACGCATGATTTATCCTCATCGAAGTGGACACTTCCATGATGATAATTTTGGTAATTTCAATGAACACTTCTACGATAGCACAGGTATGACTATCTTGATTCTGTCATAAAATCGTCATGGATGTACATGCATGAAATAAAATGTGACCTACTGTGATAAACGTGTATCATCACGGAAGTGTATTTTTTTTGTGGTGCATCGATGGCCTGGTACGGCCGAGCTTCAACATCAACGACATCAAGACCTCCAAAGGGATTGGCCTCCTCAGGCTGGCTCCTGAAGAGCAGAGATTTCTATGCAAGGTTCACCTCGCGAGGTTCAGGTGACGTGAGCCATGACGATCAAGGCCAGGCGGGTGCTAGCGGGCGTAGTGTACCTGTTTCCTCTTTGGTGCAAGGGAGGCAAGCTGCAGGCGCGGAGTCCTGAGGAATCAACCAAAGGTTTCCATTCTTGTGCAACAAGACCAAGACCGCCAGGACGATAGGATGGAGATCATCACGTAGCCCACCGCAGCGTCACAACCAGAAGCTTTTGCAAGCGAAGACCACTTTAGTCAGGATAAGATGTACTAGCTTTCCCCCTTCAAATTTGGCTGTTGTGGGATCCCTTCTCGCCTCCATTCGGGAAGAGGACCAAGGCCACTATAAATAGGACCTAGCCACCATCAGAGGGGCAGATCGGATCCATTACACCCTCACCATCTCACAAGCTCACTCGAGCCCAAGAACACGCCTCCTGAGGCTGTTATCCTATACTAGTTTTTCCTCAGCCCCTCGAGGCAAATCCACCACAAAGCAGGGGTAGGGTTTTACACCGCAAGGTGGCCCGAACCTGGGTAAACTGTTGTGTCTTTCTTTCCCTTTGAGCTCGACGCGCTAGGCTGTGAGGTTGGAGAGTTGGTTGTCTAGGAAGGTTGAGATCTCCGCACGCACCCTAGAGTTTGAACCTCTCAAGGGTTTGCGGAACCCGAAATCCGATAGCGGGAATTAAGGGGAAGCCGGACGTCCTGGAATATTGATCGACATGCCCTGATGGCAGTTCTAATTTGCAGCGCGTAACTCCATCGTGCAACATGTAACTGCATCGCATGGCAACGCGCGTGGCGCAACCGCATGCATATGGGGCCTCTGACGTGATCATGCGCAGGCCCAACCGCTGGCAGAGCACGCGCAGAGGGACGCGAGCAGAGAGCTCCATGGTCGCCTCAACGGAGAGCAACCATATATATGCATATAGTAGTTGAACATGCAAGGAAAAGTTGTCCACAACCCGAGCGTGCCGACGGACGCGAGCAGAGCGTGCCGTGGCACCTAACATCGAGCACAACATGCTGCGGCACCTAACGGCGAGCAGACCTTGCCGAGGGATGCGAGCAGAGGCTGGCACAACGATACGTGGCAAATAAGACGAACTGTGCAAGCGATGTCGGATAGAGTTGCGTGTGTGATACGTGGCATACAGTTGATCCATACTAGTTGTTTGTGATGGAATAAGCCGTGTGTGTTGTGGGCAAATGCTTGCTGGCATATAACCTCAAATTTAACCAACAAAATGTTAATGCATGTTACAAAAATTATATATATCGAAACTATGTTCAAATACGAATTCAACGATATAATCTTTGGCGACATGCATTCGTATTTTATTAATTAAATCCTACTTATAAACCAGGACATGGGTATAGTAGGTAACTAAATCACAAACGTTTTTTTATTAAACGTACGTGTACGTGTCCTTCCGTCCTCCTCTCCCACGCCTTGTCACCCCGCTGCCGCAGACAGTTTGAGCGCAAGCTTGAGCATCACGCGGGGGCATTCTTTTGGCCAAACGGTGGTGAGCCCATTCCCGCGCAACCGCGCAGGTTCCTGCACAAGCTTCCCGCTCGACTCAGTGAAATCCCCCAAAATCCCAATGCTTACCAGCCTACTATATAAACCCTCATGGCCCGCGAGTCTTGCGTCGCATTTTCCCCTTCCTCCATGTAGCTTATCTCGTCTGCTTCTCCCACAATCGACAATGGCACTAGTCCGTCATCATCACTTAGCCACTCCGCCGTCATCAGAGCACAACTCCAACTAGGAGGCTATATCGCGGCGGCGGCGCAGTCCCCTGTGTAGTGTAGTGCGCATCGCGTCCCTGTTGGGTGTACGCGGAACACCCACCACACGCTCGGTCGTCGGTGCCCGTCGGCAGCTGTTGCTGGCGTCCGTTGCCACAATAGCTCCATCGAAATCCGGGTCCATCGTCCGCTCCGCCGCCACGGCCAAAAGGCAGGAGGTGGCTGTCGTGGCCGCCACCCCACTGCTCGCCACTGTGGCCATCACCCGCTCTGCCACCGCAACCCAAAGGCGGGAGGTGGTGGTCGTGGCCGCCACCCCATCGTCGTCCGCCGTGGCCGCCAGCCCACCATCGACCATCGGGATCATCACCCGCTTCGCCACCATTGCCCGAAGGAGGGAGGCGGAGGTGGAGGCCCGCATGTGCGGTAGCGACCTTGCACGCTACATCGAGTTCTTGAGGGAGGAGGAGGAGCGCCTCATCGAGCATGCAAAGAGCCTTATCACTACCGTGGCCGCGGCACACGCTGACGTAGAGGCGAGGAATCAGGAGATCTATGAGCAGTCCAGCCGCTTCAAGAGGGGTCGTCTGGAGCGGCAGAGGGTGTTCGAGGTGAGTGTTGCTGAAGGTGCACAAGCGGCAGGCACCGTATTGCAGTTGTCCAGCTCCTCAGTACGCTCCTCCTCCTCTTCCTCTTACTGAGCATGCTCGACAGAGGAGAGGCTGCCGGAAGTAGTACAAAGCCCCTCCGTAGTAGTAGTAGTAGTATTTAGGGGCTATTTTGTTCAGTTCATCTGACTATAGATGTGGTGGAATTGTACAATGTACTTAAAATTAGCTAGTATATATAGTTGAACTAGCTATTTCAGTACGTGGTTGGCGGCAATTGGGGAAAAGTTTGGTCGGTTCAGCTGTCAAGTTGAATTGTTTGTATAAATTAAGCACGACTGCTTAATATATGAACGAAATCTATGCTTAATTACTGAATTTTAGTGGCAAAAATTAGATAGTGCTAGTGATTTTTAGCTGCATATTTTGACAAATCGCAGTGTTACAGGGATTGATAAATGGCAATGTTACTAGATCAACAAATGTCAATCTTTCCAGTCTGACAAATGGCAATATACCTAATATGACAGATGCAAATCTTACCAAATTGTTTGTACGTGGTTGCACACGGGTCATCCGAATAAATCGTTTGCGTTGAAGGGAGGTACAAATCCTGCTTGCCAAATTTTCTCTTGGATTAGCGCTGAAGTCTCGCTTTGCATACCTTATTCAATCTGAACAGTTTGCGTTGAAGAGATGCACAAATCCTGCGCAACAAATTTTTCATTGGCTTACTGCGGAAGACCATCACTCTCACTTTGCATATAGATGTTCTATCTAAAACGTTTGTGATGAAGAGCCGCACAAATCCTGCTCGGCAGATTTTCCCTTGGCTTACTGGCAAGCTGTCAGTGTACATACGGGTCTTCTATCTAAAATGTTTGCGATGTTAGAGTGGCATCTATTTGTTTCAAAATGCCTTTGTTGACTGTTATTCGAGTGCGCCTTCTCTCAAAATGGACACGAAAATTACCATAGCATGTCGGGTGCCATTCCATGATAGCATGCCAAGTTTCATGAATTTCAGACGAGTTTTGGATTTACTAGAATTTAAAAACAAAGTATCTCAACATTTTTCTGGCAATCAATAGTGCCCTAGTGTTTGAAATTCATTCACATTTCTTGCATGGGACCTAATCATGCACCAAAGGACAAAGATTTGATTTTTCAACCAATTTATATGCATTAGAGTATGTGCATGTAGTTCAAATTTTAAATATGCACATAAAATACCTAGAAACCCCAGTTAATGTATAAAAATGTCCAAACGAACCCCGGAAAATTCCAAAATTTAACACAACACTCCTGTTGTTCTATGTTGACAGTAGAAATTTTTTAAAAGCAATAACAGGCAACGAGTATCGTTTCGTCCCCAAAGGTGGCACGTCCCCTACCAAAACCATCAGGCTTATTGTGAGAAGCTCTAGTTTGTGAGAAACTTATACCCAAACCTGGCCCAAATGGGACAAAAAAATTACCACGGCATGTCGGGTGCCATTCTATGATAGCATGCCAGGTTTCATGAATTTCAGACGAGTTTTGGATTTACTAGAATATAAAAACCAGGTATCTCAATGCTTGTGGCCGAGTGACGGTGGCAGGGTGTTTGACATTCATTCCCATTTCTTGCATGTGACCTAAGCATGCAACCAAGGACACATATTTGATTTTTCAACCAATTTATATGCATTAGAGCATGTGCATGTAGTTCAAATTTGAATCATATACATAAATGCATTGAAAACTCAATTAATGCATAAGAATGTCCTAATGAACCCCGAAAATTTTCAAATTTTAACACAACACTCCTGTTGTTCTATATTGACACTAGAGAAAAAATTGAAATCAAGAAGAGGCAATGGCTATCGTTTTGTCCAGAAAGGTGAAACATTCCCTACCGAAACCATCAGGCTTGTTGTGAGAAGCTCTGGTTTGTGAGAAGCTTATACCCAAACCTTTCCCAAATGGGATAAAAAATTTACAATGGCATGTTGATGCCGCTCCATGATAGCATGCCAAGTTTCATGAATTTCAGACGAGTTTGGGATTTACTCGAATTTAAAAACCAGGTATCTCAATGTTTGCGGCCGAGTGACGGTGGCAGGGTGTTTGACATTCGTTCCCATTTCTTGCATGGGATCTAAGCATGCAACCAAGGACACAGATTTGATTTTTCAACCAATTTATATGCACTGGATCATCTCCATGTAGTTCAAATTTGAATTATGCACATAAAATGCCTAGAAAACTCAGTTAATGTATAAAAATGTCCAAACGAACCCCGAAAAATTCCAAAATTTAACACATCACTCCTGTTGTTCTATATGGACACTAGAAATTTTTTGTAGGCAATAAGAGGCAACAGATATCGTTTTGTCCCCAAAGGTGGCACATTCCCTACCTAAACCATGAGGCTTGTTGTGAGAAGCTTATACCCAAACCTGCCCCAAATGGGACAAAAAATTTACCACGACATGTTGATGCCGCTCCATGATAGCATCCCAAGTTTCATGAATTTCAGACGAGTTTTGGATTTACTAGAACTTAAAAACCAGGTATCTCAATGTTTGCATCCGAGTGACTGTGGCAGGGTGTTTGACATTCATTCCAATTTCTTGCATGGGACCGAAGCATGCAACCAAGGACACATATTTGATTTTTCAACCATTTTATATGCACTGGAGCATGTGCATGTAGTTCAAATTTGAATTATGCACGTAAAATGCCTAGAAAACCCAGTTAATGTATAAAAATGTCCAAACGAACCACCCAAAATTCCAAAATTTAACACAACACTCCTGTTGTTTTATGTTGACACTAGAATTTTTTTGAAAGCAATAAGAGGCAAGGGATATTGTTTCGTCCCCAAAGGTGGCACGTTCCTTACCGAAACCATCAGGCTTGTTGTGAGAAGCTCTGGTTCGTGAGAAGCTTATGCCCAAACCTACCCCGAATGGGACAAAAAATTTAGCACAACATGTTTATGCCGCTCCATGATAGCATGCCAAGTTTCATGAGTTTCAGACGAGTTTTGGATTTAATAGAATTTAAAAACCAGGTATCTCAACGTTTGCCAGAGAGCCACGGTGCCGTGGTGTTTGAAATTCATCCCCATTTCTTGCATGGGACATTAGCATAGACCCATGGGCGCATATATGATTTTACAACCCATGTTGGTGCATCGGACCATGTGCATGTAGTTTAAATTTGAATTGTGCACCTGAAATGCCTACAAAACCAAGTTAACGTATAAAAACGTCTAAATGAACCCTGAATAATACCAAATTTTTTACGACACACCTATAGTTGCATGTTCACTGCAGATAAAAGTTCTAGCAATTCAAACACCGTCCATTGCAGCTGTGACCCCATTATGTAATTCAAATCAAGACGAAAAATCAAGTAGATCGCACACAATTAATTATCACCAACTGTGTGAGATGCAGCACAAAATATCTTGGAGCAGCGTAGGAGTCTAGTACACATACGGCTTATGCGAGAAGGTGCGATGGCTACAGTCCACAGCTGGTGTGTCAAGCATACTAGCTCGCTCCACAAATATCATTTCACTGTTCAATCGTTGCCGCCAGTGAAAGATGGGGACGTGGACCCGCGTAGTGAGGGCAACTTCGGCGGCCCACTCCAAAGAGAGCGCGGCCGCAGCCGCTAGGCGCGTGCTAACAAGCTTCGTGAGGGCGACTGCAATCCGCAATAGGGCAGCCCAGCCAGCCCAAATGACCGTTGTTGCTTCTCAGGCGGCGGCAGCAACATCTGCCTCGGGGATAGCAACTGGCGAGAGTGGCACAGCAGCTGTCCATTCCGTAGCGGTGGCCTTAGCATTGATGGAGGCCACGCACTCCCATGTTGAGGCCACCCACACCCAGCTTGTGGCGATCACCGCACAAATCGAACGAAGCTTCTCCGACAACGATCGGCAACCCACGGCCGAAGAGTTGACAGTCGCCAAGAGCGTTCGAGCAGCCGTCCGTTCCTCCGCCGCATACCTTGCCATGATGGAGCCTGTCCAAGACCAGATCACGGCCGCCCACACCCATCTCGTGGCGGCCTTTTCCAAAGAGATGGCAGACGCGGATGGCGAGATGTTTGCCGAGTATCGTGGGATGGATGCCATGGAGCCCCTACCCCAGGAGATCATCGGGCGCGACTTGGACATGGAGGCGGCGGCGGAGATCGACGAGCACCAGTCGTAGTAGTACTATTTGTTTTGTTTAATTAGGAGCGCTGGTCTTTAATTTCTTAGAGTAATGTTTAGGTCAGCTAGCTCTGTTTAATTGCTGAACTTGCTCGATTAAGAAGTGTGGGTGTGCTGTAGTCTCCTTTGTGTACCCAAATTATGCAATGACGTGGATGACCACTGTAACCAGGGAAATTCGAACCAAAATTTTTGACGTTCAAACTCATCACACACGGGTTAAGCTATTTGAATCGTTTGTGTTGTTCACATATTGTACAAAGTTCTGAATAAGCGACCGTGTCTGATGACACTTTGCGTGCCAGTTTTTTCTCTGAACCGATTCAAAATTTTCAGCTTCTGCAGAAATATCTACCTCCCCTCCTCCTCCCCCTTACCAAAAGCCACATTTCCCCTGTTTCTGACTTCCTTTCCAAGTTGAAACCTTCACTTCTTGCTTGCAGCGTCGCCCCCTCACCGGCGACCCTCCTCATGTTGCTCGGCCTCGTCTATCCAGGCAGGTAATCGACACCAGACCCCCATACTCCTCCTTCCACATCCCACATGCCCCGACTGCCGGCGTGACACCTTCCACCCAAATCACTGACCCCTCCACCAATTAAGCGCCACCCTAAGCCATGGTGCACACAATATAGCCAGGAGCTCAAGGAGCATTTGGCAGTGGAGAAACAAATCGCGACCGCACGTGCGAATGAAATCACGATGGCTGCCATTCGTGCCGACCCCCAGATCTTGGAGGAGCACCTCATCATCGAGGCCACCGTCGATGCCTCGCGCATCGACGCCGCAATGCCGTTGGCTGCTTTAAAGGACAGTTTGTGGCGTTTTCTCAAGGCTACCCTCGGTGCCTTCAACAAAGACTACGATGTGTTTTCTTAGCGTGCACGTGCTTACCTCAACTCGAGAGCCAGAAGGTTGGTGCCCGGAGCGGCTCAGGCAACTCACCACTATGACGAGGGCACCTACGATGTCGCCTCACCCTCTTCCATGTCCAAGGAGCCAATTGTCATTGATATCTCCGAGAATGAGGAGTAGCTTGTCTTATTAGCTCACTATAAGGACCCATGTTCAATTTGCTAGCTACTACCTTTCCTTAACAAATTCTAGTGAATTGTGACATCTACTTTTACCATGCAATCTGTTGCTCTAGTATATATGTTCTATATGTCAGACAATGTGGTGCTCACTTATTAACTGTTTGGTTAATTAGTTGTCGTGTTCAGTTAATTGTTTGGTTCAATTCTGCAAATGTGATGTTCAATTCTTCAGGGTGCAATTTTGTATTGTCTTCCATGTGAGAAATAAATCGAATTTTTCTTTACAAAGTACATGAGAAACAAATACAATTGCTATATTTCCAAGTTGTCAAGCATGCTTGGTTTGGTTAACTGTTTGATCTTCTAGTATGTTATACATTGTGTAATGTGGTGCTCAGTTAATGTTTTGTTCTTTTGTTGTCGTGTTTCGTTAACTGTTTGGTTCCATTCTGCAATGCGATGTTCAATTGCTTTGGGTGCATTCTGTTATTGTACACCATGTGAGAAATAAATCGAATTTGGTTGTACTAAGTACATGAGAAACAAATACAGTTGCTATATTTCCAAGTTGTTAAGCATGCTTGGTTTGGTTAACTGTCTGATCTTCTATTAGGAGTATGTTATATTGTACAATGTGGTGCTCAGTTATTGTTTGGTTCATTTGTTGTGGTGTTTAGTTAACTGCTTGGTTCAACTCTGCAATGCAATGTCCAATTGTCGTGTGTAGAATTTTGTATTGTTGTGCATGTGAGGAATAATCGAATTTGGATGCACTTATTACATGGGAAACATATACAATTGCTATATTTCCTAGTTCTTAATCATGCTTGGTTTGGATAAATGGGTTTTCCATGTGGCTTCAATTAATGTGATGAATCCTCAATGTGCTTACTTTTCATCAACATATTTTACTAATAGCATGCGAATCCTCACTTAACCTGATCACTAACTACCTTATATGTGTTGCAGGGAAACAATGGGAAGCACCGAGGTTTACAGTCGAGGTTTGCACATGCATGGTCCTTTGTCTAATAGCACAATATTGTGCAATTGCAGGAACCATTCTAATACTTAGGTTTTAAACAATTTGGTCTTGCACATGTAGGTCCTGCTGTCAAGGGGTTTTGATCCACTGTTCGACCCTTTTTGCATATGGGGAAATGAGTTGTCCATGAATATCAGTCAAGTTAAGAAATTCAGAAAGATTGTTAGGATAAAGAAATTACTGACAAAAAACAACAAGATCTTTGTATGCACAATGAAGAAGACATCAGTTCACTACAGGATGGTACTAACTATTATACCTTGTATTTTTTATTCCTTTGCCCCATTTCCAATATAGAGAAGATATTTATGCCCTTCCTTGTTTTTAGGCCTTTCCAAAGCAGTTCACTGATGATTACCTCTCAAACCACCTGTATGGTTAGGAGGCGAGGAAGGTATTCATACAAGACCCACGGTTCAATATTGAAGTGTTCCTGAAGAGAACGAAGGATGGACGGTCAATCATCCACAGGCACTGGCCTAAAGTTGCAAAGACCTTCAACATCAATGAAGGCTCAATATTCGCCTTCTACTTCAGCAGTTTTCCAGGTGAGATACATCTATCTATGTACCGTCTATGATGCTAATTTCGAAAGGTTATAGATGTTACATGTGAAACTTGGTGCTGGTGCAGTTGTGTAATGGGGTAGCTGAGTGCTGAAGCTATATGATGTTGTACTCGGATGTATTTCAATTATGAAAATGAAATGTATTGTGTGCTTAATATGAAATTTCAATTAGATCAATAAATGAATTATTAATAGGATAACTACCCTGCTATTTTGGTTTTTCTATTCCAAACGGTTATTGAGAAAACACCGTGGGCGATGACCTCCGGGAACGCACGTAGTTTCTAGGAATAAACCGTGTTGGATTAATGAACAATCACACACGACATCCTCTTGAAAACTGTTTGCATTAGGCCACCTGGCGCAAATGTTTACCACATAAAAACTGTATGTGGTGGACAGCCTTTGCCACACAGTTTCTTCTACGCATCGTGTGTGATGCATTCAATAACACAAACGATAAAATTGTTAATATTGTGTGCAATGGAAACGCTATCACAAACATTTTAACGGGGAAAATTGTGTGTGTTGTACCTGCGAACAGAAATGTTTTCCTTGGAGTGACTGTGTGGGATGTATAATGAATGGAAACATTTACCGGGACTGACTGTGTGGGATGAACTTATGACCGGAAACGATTTCGCCTATATAATTGTATTTTTTAGCACTAATGTACGTATAACCATATTTGATCACTCGCTGGTCACACACGACCTCATTTTGCCGAGCGTGTGTGCTAGGAGGGCATATCCCCAACAATTTCTGGGTCATTTGGGAAGGACCCCCTATCGTAGTCACTCACTAGGCGACGGTTCAAAATGTCATTGCGGAAAGGGGTTAAAACCATTTGTATAGCACCGACGCGTACCAGTGTGATAGCGATGCAGGTCTTGTTGGTAAATCGTCGATCGAGCCACCGCGAGATTGCGTTCTTCTTCCAAGGCATCCAGCGCATTTTTACACGTCATCTCGTTGTCTGCTTCAACGTAAGCCGCCACCCTGGGGGAGTCATGATGAATATCACTTGGGAGAACCGCCTCTGTGCCATAAACCATGAAGAACGGCGTGTAGCTAGTTGATCTGTTGGTGGTAGTCCTTATACTTCAAAGAATGGAAGGAAACTCTTCGACCCAACAACCCGGTGTGCGTTCTAAAGGAACCACGAGCCAGGGCTTGATCCCTCGTAATATCTCCTGGTTAGCATGCTCTGCCTAACCATTGGACTGTGAATGGGCCACAGATGAGACATCAAGCCGGATGTGTTCCCTTTGACAGAACTCTTTCATAGCACCCTTAGACAGATTTGTCCCATTATCAATGATGATACTATGAGGATAACCAAAGCGGAAGATCATCTTTTTCACAAACTGAACTGTTGTCGCTGCCTCACAATTGCTGACCGGCTATGCTTCAACCCACTTTGTAAACTTGTCAACTACCACCAAAATGTGAGTCTTCTCCTCCTTGGACCTCTTGAAGGGCCCTACCATATCAAGCCCCCAGACCGCAAACAGCCAGGTTATTGGGATCATCCGCAATTACTAAGCCGGCATGAAAATTTTGACACTTACGGACAATGTCCTCTGCATCAGTGTGAGCCGTCAACCAGAAAAAACCATGTCAAAAATCCTTAGACACGAGAGATCTTGACCCAGCATGATGACCACAGTCTCCTGCATGAATTTCTTGCAAAATTTCTCGGCCTTCATCAGGGGAAACACAGCGTTGAACCATGCTAGTGACACTACATCTGTGTAACTCGCCATTGAAATTGTCATGGACTTAGACTGCCTTATGATCTACTGCACAAAAATTTCATCTTCTGGCAACTCGCCCCTGGTCAAGTAAGCCAGATAAGGCACAGTGAAGGAAATATGCCCTAGAGGCAATAATCAAGTTATTATTTATTTCCTTATTTCATGATAAATGTTTATTATTCATGCTAGAATTGTATTAACCGGAAACATAATACATGTGTGAATACATAGACAAACATAGTGTCACTAGTATGCCTCTACTTGACTAGCTCGTTTATCAGAGATGGTTATGTTTCCTAGCCATGGACAAAAGAGTTGTCATTTGATTAACGAGATCACATCATTAGGAGAATGATGTGATTGACTTGACCCATTCCGTTAGCTTAGCACTTGATCGTTTAGTATGTTGCTATTGCTTTCTTCATGACTTATACATGTTCCTGTAACTATGAGATTATGCAACTCCCGTTTACCGGAGGAACACTTTGGGTACTACCAAACGTCACAACGTAACTGGGTGATTATAAAGGAGTACTACAGGTGTCTCCGAAGGTACATGTTGAGTTGGCGTATTTCGAAATTAGGTTTTGTCACGCCGATTGTCGGAGAGGTATCTCTGGGCCCTCTCGGTAATGCACATCATTATAAGCCTTGCAAGCAATGTGACCAATGAGTTGGTTACGGGATGATGCATTACAGAATGATTAAAGAGACTTGCCGGTGACAAGATTGAACTAGGTATTGGATACCGACGATCGAATCTCGGGCAAGTAACATACCGATGACAAAGGGAACAACGTATGTTGTTATGCGGTTTGACCGATAAAGATCTTCGTAGAATATGTAGGAGCCAATATGGGCATCCAGGTCCCGCTATTGGTTATTGACCAAGAATAGTTCTAGGTCATGTCTACATAGTTCTCGAACCCGTAGGGTCCGCACGCTTAAGGTTTCGATGACAGTTATATTATGAGTTTATCAGTTTTTTTGTACCGAAGGAGTTCGGAGTCCCGGATGAGATCGGGGACATGACGAGGAGTCTCGAAATGGTCGAGACGTAAAGATCGATATATTGGACGACCATATTCGGAGTTCGGAAAGGTTCCGAGTGATTCGGGTATTTTTCGGAGTACCGGAGGGTTACGGGAATTCGCCGGGGAGAAGTATTGGGCCTTATTGGGCCCTACGGGAAAGAGAGAGGGGCTGCCTAGGGCAGGCCGCGCGCCCCCCCATGGCCTAGTCCGAATTGGACTAGGGGGAGGGGCCGCACCCCCTTCTTCCTTCCCTTCTCTCTTCCCCTTCCTTGTCTCCTACTCCTAATACATGGAAGGACTCCTAGTTGGACTAGGAAAGGGGGAATCCTACTCCCGGTGGGAGTAGGACTCCCCTAGGGCGTGCCATAGAAGAGGGCCGGCCCTCCCCTCCTCCACTCCTCTATATACGGGGGTAGGTGGCACCCCATGAACACACAAGTTGATCTACGGATCGTTCCTTAGCCGTGTGCGGTGCCCCCTTCCACCATATTCCACCTCGGTCATATCGTCGCGGAGTTTAGGCGAAGCTCTGTGCCGGTAGAACATCATCATCGTCACCACGCCATCGTGCTGACGGAACTCATCTCCGGAGCTCGGCTGGATCGGAGGCCGGAGATCGTCATCGAGCTGAACGTGTGCTGAACTCGGAGGCTCCGTACGTTCGGTGCTTGGATTAGTCGGATCGTGAAGACGTACGACTACATCAACCGCGTTGTGCTAACGCTTCCGCTTACGGTCTACGAGGGTACGTGGACGAACACTCTCCTCTCTCGTTGCTATGCCATCACCATGATCTTGCATGTGCGTAGGAAATTTTTTGAAATTACTACGTTCGCCAACAGTGGCATCCGAGCCTAGGTTTTATGGTTTGATGTTATATGCACGAGTAGAACACAAGTGAGTTGTGGACGATATAAGTCATACTGCCTACCAGCATGTCATACTTTGGTTCGGCGGTATTGTTGGACGAAGCGGCCCGGACCGACATTACGCGTACGCTTACACGAGACTGGTTCTACCGCCGTGCTTTGCACACAGGTGGCTGGCGGGTGTCAGTTTCTCCAACTTTAGTTGAACTAAGTATGGCTATGCCCGGTCCTTGCGAAGGTTAAAACGGAGTCTATTTGAGAAAATATCGTTGTGGTTTTGATGCGTAGGTGAGATTGATTCTTGCTTAAGCCCGTAGCAGCCACGTAAAACTTGCAACAACAAAGTAGAGGACGTCTAACTTGTTTTTGCAGGGCATGTTGTGATGTGATATGGTCAAGACGTGATGAGATATAAGTTGTTGTATGAGATGATCATGTTTTGTTGAAGTTATCGGCAACTGGCAGAAGCCCTATGGTTGTTTCTTTGTTGCATAAGATGCAAGTGCCAAATAATTGCTTTACTTTATCGCTATGCGATAGCAATAGTTGCAAAAGCAATAGTTGGCGAGACGACCATGTAACGACACATTGATATAGATCAAGATGATGGAGATCATGGTGTCGTGCCGGTGATGATAGAGATCATGACAGTACTTTGGAGATGGAGATCAAAGGCGCAAGATGATCATGGCCATATCATGTCACATATTTTGATTGCATGTGATGTTTATCTTTTATACATCTTATTTTGCTTAGTTCGACGGTAGCTTTATAAGATGATCTCCCACTAAATTATCAAGAAGTGTTCTCCCTGAGTATGCACCGTTGCCAAAGTTCATCGTGCCCAGACACCACGTGATGATCGGGTGTGATAAGCTCTACGTCCATCTACAACGGGTGCAAGCCAGTTTTGCACACGCAGAATACTCAGGTTAAACTTGACGAGCCTAGCATATGCAGATATGGCCTCAGAACACGGAGACCAAAAGGTCGAGCGTGAATCATATAGTAGGTATGATCAACATAGTGATGTTCACCATTGAAAACTACTCCATCTCACGTGATGATCGGTTATGGTTTAGTTGATTTGGATCACGTGATCACTTAGATGACCAGAGAGATGTCTGTCTAAGTGGGAGTTCTTAAGTAATATGATTAATTGAACTTAAATTTATCATGAACTTAGTCCTGGTAGTATTTTGCAAATTATGTTGTAGAACAATAGCTCGCGTTGTTGCTTTCATATGTTTATTTCGATATGTTCCTAGAGAAAACTGTGTTGAAAGATGTTAGTAGCAATGATGCGGATTGTATCCGTTATCTGAGGTTTATCCTCATTGCTGCACAGAAGAATTATGTCCATAATGCACTGCTAGGTGACAGACCTATTGCAGGAGCAGATGCAGAAGTTATGAACGCCTGGCTAGCTCAAAATGATGACTACTTGATAGTTTAGTGCACCATGTTAACGGCTTGGAATCGGGACTTCAAAGACGTTTTGAACGTCATGGACCATATGAGATGTTCCAGGAGTTGAAGTTAATATTTCTAGCAAATACCCGAGTTGAGAGATATGAAGTCTCCAACAAGTTCTATAGCTAAAAGATAGAGGAGAATCGCTCAACTAGTGAGCATGTGCTCAGATTGTATGGGTACTTCAATCGCTTGAATCAAGTGGGAGTTAATCTTCCAGATAAGATAGTGATTGACAGAATTCTCTAGTCACCATCACTAAGTTACTAGAACTTCGTGATGAACTATAATATGCAAGGGATGACGAAAGTTATTCCTGAGCTCTTCGTGATGTTGAGATCGGCGAAGGTAGAAATCAAGAAAAGAGCATCAAGTGTTGATGGTTAACAAGATCACTAGTTTCAAGAAAAAGGCAAAGGGAAAAGAAGGGGAACTTCAAGAAGAACGGCAAGCAAGTTGCTGCTCAAGTGAAGAAACCCAAGTCTAGTCCTAAGCCTGAGACTAAGTGCTTCTACTGCAAAAAACTGGTCACTGGAAGAGGTACTACCCCAAGTGATTGGCGGATAAGAAGGATGGCAAAGTGAACATAAGTATATTTGATATACATGTTATTGATGTGTACTTTACTAGTGTTTATAGCAACCCCTCAGTATTTGATACTAGTTCAGTTGCTAAGATTAGTAACTCGATACGGGAGTTGCAGAATAAATAGAGACTAGTTAAAGGGTGAAGTGACGATGTGTGTTGGAAATAGTTCCAAGATTAATATGTTCATCATCGCACACTCCCTATACTTCCAGGATTAGTGTTAAACCTAAATAAGTGTTATTTGGTGTTTGCGTTGAGCATGAATATGATTTGATCATGTTTATTGCAATACGGTTATTCATTTAAAGTCAGAGAATAATTGTTGTTCTGTTTACATGAATAAAACCTTCAATGGTCATACACCCAATGAAAATAGTTTGTTGGATCTCGATCGTAGTGATACACATATTCATAATATTGATGCCAAAAGATGCAAAGTTAATAATGATAGTGCAACTTATTTGTGGCACTGCCGTTTGGGTCATATCGGTGTAAAGCGCATGAAGAAAATCCATAAAGATGGATTTTTGGAATCACTTGGTTATGAATCATTTGATACTTGCGAACCGTGCCTTTTGGGCAAGATGACTAAAACTCCGTTCTCCAAAACAATGGAACGAGCTACTGACTTATTGGAAATAATACATACTGATGTATGCGATCCAATGAGTGTTGATGCTCGTGGCAAGTATCGTTATTTTCTGACCTTCACAAGATGATCTGAGCAGATATGGGTATATCTACTTGATGAAACATAAGTCTGAAATAGTTGAAAGGTTCAAAGAATTTCAGAGTGAAGTGGAAAAATCATCGTAACAAGAAAATAAAGTTTCTGCGATATGATCGCGGAGACGAATATTTGAGTTACGAGTTTGGTCTTCAATTAAAACAAAATGGAATAATTTCACAGCTCACGCCACCTGGAACACCACAACATAATGGTGTGTCGGAACGTCATAACCGCACTTTATTGGATATGGTGCGATCTATGATGTCTCTTATTGATTTACCATTATCGTTTTGGGGTTATGCATTAGAGACAGCTGCATTCACGTTAAAAGGGCACCATCTAAATCCATTGAGACGACACTATATGAACTGTGGTTTAGCAAGAAACCCAAGTTGTCGTTTCTTAAAGTTTGGGGCTACGATGCTTATGTGAAAAAGTTTCATCCTGATAAGCTCAAACCCAAATCGGAGAAGTGCGTCTTCATAGAATACCCAAAGAAAACGGTTGGGTACACCTTCTATCACAAATCCGAAGGAAAGATATTCGTTGCTAAATTCGGATCCTTTCTAGAGAAGGAGTTTCTCTCGAAAGAAGTGAGTGGGAGGAAAATAGAACTTGATGAGGTAACAGTACCTGCTCCCTTATTGGAAAGTAGTCCATCACAAGAACCGGTTCCTGTGACAACTATACCAATTAGTGAGGAAGCTAATGATATTGATCATGAAACTTCAGATCAAGTTTCTACTGAACCTCGTAGGTCAACCAGAGTAAGATCCGCACCAGAGTTACTAGACCATGATAAACCTACGAACTATGAGGAAGTGATGATGAGCCCAGATTCCGCGAAATGGCTTGAGGCCATAAAATCTGAGATATGATCCATGTATGAGAACAAAGTGTGGACTTTGGTGGACTTGCCCGATGATTGGCAAACCATAAGAAATAAATGGATCTTTAAGAGGAAGACGGACGTTGATAGTAATGTTACTATCTACAAAGCTCGACTTGTCGCAAAAGGTTTTTTGACAAGTTCAAGGTGTTGACTACAATGAGATTTTCTCAACTGTAGTGATGCTTAAGTCTATCCGAATCATGTTAGCAATTGCCACATTTTATGAAATCTGGCAAATGGATGTCAAAACTGCATTTCTTAATGGATTTATTAAAGAAGAGTTGTATATGATGCAACCAGAAAGTTTTTGTCAATCCTAAAGATGCTAACAAAGTGTGCAAGCTCCAGCAATCCATCAATGGACTGGTGCAAGCATCTCGGAGTTGGAATATACGCTTTGATGAGTTGATCAAAGCATATGGTTTAATACAGACTTTTGGAAAGGCCTGTATTTACAAGAAAGTGAGTGGGAGCACTACAGCATTTCTGATAAGTATATGTGAATGACATATTGTTGATCGGAAATAATGTAGAATTATTCTGCAAAGCATAAAGGAGTGTTTTAAAGGAGTTCTTTAAAAGAAATACCTCAGTAAAAACTACTTACATATTGAGCATCAAGATCTATTGAGATAGATCAAGACGCTTGATAAGTTTTTCAAAAGTACATACCTTGTCAAGATTTTGAAGTAGTTCAAAATGGAACAGTCAAAGAAAGAGTTCTTGCCTGTGTTGCAAAGGTGTGAAATTGAGTAAGACTCAAATCCCGACCACGGCAGAAAATAGAAAAGAGAATGAAAGTCATTCCCTATGCCTCAGTTATAGGTTCTATAAAGTATGCTATGCTATGTACCAGACCTATTGTATACCTTGCTCTGAATTTGGCAAGGGAGTACAATAGTGATCTAGGAGTAGATCACTGGACATTCATCAAGAATATCCTTAGTGAGGACTAAGGAAATATTTCTCGATTATGGAGGTGATAAAAGAGCCCATCGTAAAGAGTTACATAGGTGCAAGCTTTTACACCGATCCAGATGACTCTAAGTCTCAATCTGGATACATATTGAAAGTGGGAGCGATTAGCTAGAGTAGCTCCGTGCGGAGCATTGTAGACATAGAATATTTGCAAAATACATACGGCTCTGAATGTGACAGACCCGTTGAATAAGCTTCTCTCACGAGCAAAACATGATCACACCTTAGTACTCTTTGGGAGTTAATCACATAGCGATGTGAACTAGATTATTGACTCTAGTAAACCCTTTGGGTGTTGGTCACATGATGATGTGAACTATGGGTGTTAATCATATACAGATATGAATATTGGTGTTAAATCACATGACGATGTGAACTAGATTATTGACTCTAGTGCAAGTGGGAGACTGAAGGAAATATGCCCTAGAGGCAATAATAAAGTTATTTCTTATTTCCTTATTTCATGATAAATGTTTATTATTCATGCTAGAATTGTATTAACCGGAAACATAATACATGTGTGAATACATAGACAAACATAGTGTCACTAGTATGCCTCTACTTGACTAGCTCGTTTATCAGAGATGGTTATGTTTCCTAGCCATGGACAAAAGAGTTGTCATTTAATTAATGAGATCACATCATTAGGAGAATGATGTGATTGACTTGACCCATTCCGTTAGCTTAGCACTTGATCGTTTAGTATGTTGTTATTGCTTTCTTCATGACTTATACATGTTCCTGTAACTATGAGATTATGCAACACCCGTTTACCGGAGGAACACTTTGGGTACTACCAAACATCACAACGTAACTGGGTGATTATAAAGGAGTACTACAGGTGTCTCCGAAGGTACATGTTGAGTTGGCGTATTTCGAAATTAGGTTTTGTCACTCCGATTATCGGAGAGGTATCTCTAGGCCCTCTCGGTAATGCACATCATTATAAGCCTTGCAAGCAATGTGACCAATGAGTTGGTTACAGGATGATGCATTACAGAACAAGTAAAGAGACTTGCCGGTGACGAGATTGAACTAGGTATTGGATACCGACGATCGAATCTCGGGCAAGTAACATACCGATGACAAAGGGAACAACGTATGTTGTTATGCGGTTTGACCGATAAAGATCTTCATAGAATATGTAGGAGCCAATATGGGCATCCAGGTCCCGCTATTGGTTATTGACCGAGAATAGTTCTAGGTCATGTCTACATAGTTCTCGAACCCGTAGGGTCCGCACGCTTAAGGTTTCGATGACAGTTATATTATGAGTTTATGAGTTTTGATGTACCGAAGGAGTTTGGTGTCCCGGATGAGATCGGGGACATGACGAGGAGTCTCGAAATGGTCGAGACGTAAAGATCGATATATTGGACGACTATATTCGGAGTTCGTAAAGGTTCCGAGTGATTCGGGTATTTTTCGGAGTACCGGAGGGTTACGGGAATTCGCCGGGGAGAAGTATTGGGCCTTATTGGGCCCTGCGGGAAAGAGAGAGGGGCTGCCTAGGGCAGGCCGCGCGCCCCCCCATGGCCTAGTCCGAATTGGACTAGGGGGAGGGGCCGTACCCCCTTCTTCCTTCCCTTCTCTCTTCCCCTTCCTTGTCTCCTACTCCTAATACATGGAAGGACTCCTAGTTGGACTAGGAAAGGGGGAATCCTACTCCCGGTGGGAGTAGGACTCCCATAGGGCGCGCCATAAAAGAGGGCCGGCCCTCCCCTCCTCCACTCCTTTATATACGGGGCTAGGGGTCACCCCATGAACACACAAGTTGATCTACGGATCGTTCCTTAGCCGTGTGCGGTGCCCCCTTCCACCATATTCCACCTCGGTCATATCGTCTCGGAGTTTAAGCGAAGCTCTGCGCCGGTAGAACATCATCATCGTCACCACGCCGTCGTGCTGACGGAACTCATCTCCGGAGCTCGGCTGGATCGGAGGCCGGAGATCGTCATCGAGCTGAACGTGTGCTGAACTCGGAGGCTCCGTACGTTCGGTGCTTGGATCAGTCGGATCGTGAAGACGTACGACTACATCAACCGCGTTGTGCTAACGCTTCCGCTTACGGTCTACGAGGGTACGTGGATGAACACTCTCCTCTCTCGTTGCTATGCCATCACCATGATCTTGCATGTGCGTAGGAAATTTTTTGAAATTACTACGTTCCCCAACACACAGTCCAATCTGGGATAGCATGTAGAGCCTCCACCAACTGTACCTCCGGGTCAGAGATGGCGAAGTCTTCCTCTGAAGGTAACTTGACAAAAGGATTATGCAGCACATCAAGGAACACATTAGTGGGAACCGTCTTATGCTGAGACCCAAGCCGGGACAATGCATCAGCCACCTCATTAAGCCGCCGATCTATGTGATCCACTTGATAACCTTTGAAGTGACTGATAGTCTCCAACGTATCTATAATTTTTTATTGTTCCATGCTATTATATTACCCGTTTTGGATGTTTATGGGCTTTACTTTACACTTTTATATCATTTTTGGGACTAACCTACTAACCGGAGGCCTAGCCCGAATTGCTGTTTTTTTTGCCTATTTTAGTGTTTCGAAGGAAAGGAATATCAAACGGAGTCCAAACGGAATGAAAACTTTGGGAGCTATCTTTTTGGAACAAACGTGATCCAGGGGACTTGGAGTGGACGTCAAGCAACAGAGGAGGCGGCCACGAGGGTGCCCGGCGCGCCCCCTAGGGGTGGGCGCGTCCCCCACCCTCGTGGTCCCCTATATATACCCGCGTACCCTAAAACCATCAGAACAGACCATGAAAACCTAATTCCACCGCCGCAACCTTCTGTATCTGCAAGATCCCATCTTGGAGCCTTCGTTGGTGCTCCGCCGGAGGGGGAATCGACCACGGAGGGCCTCTACATCATCTCCAAGGCCCTTCTGATGAGTTGTGAGTAGTTTACCATAGACCTTCGGGTCCATAGTTATTAGCTAGATTGCTTCTTCTCTCTCTTTGAATCTCAATACAAAGTTCTCCTCGATCTTCTTGGAGATCTATCGATGTAACTCTTTTTGCGGTGTGTTTGTCGAGATCCGATCTATTGTGTGTTTATGATCAAGTTTATCTATGATAAATATTTGAATATCCTCTGAATTCTTTTATGTGTGATTAAGTTATCTTTGCAAGTCTCTTAGAATTATCAGTTTGGTTTGGCCTACTAGATTGATCTTTCTTGCAATGGGAGAAGTGCTTAGCTTTGGGTTCAATCCTGCGGTGTCCTTTCCCAGTGACAGCAGGGGCAGCAAGGCACGTATTGTATTGTTGCCATCAAGGATAAAAAGATGGGGTTTATATCATATTGCATGAGTTTATCCCTCTACATCATGTCATCTTTCTTAATGTGTTACTCTGTTCTTTATGAACTAAATACTCTAGATGCAGGTAGGAGTCAGTCGATGTGTGGAGTTATAGTAGTAGATGCAGGCAGGAGTCCGTCTACTTGTCACGGACGTGATGCCTATATACATGATCATGCCTAGATAATCTCATAACTATGCACTTTTCTACCAATTGCTCGACAGTAATTTGTTCACGCATCATGATACTTATACTATCTTGAGAGAAGCCACTAGTGAAACCTATGACCCCCGGGTCTATCTGTTATCATATAAGCTTTCAATCTACTTTTATTTGCATCTTTTACTTTTCCAATCTATATCATAAAAATACCAAAAATATTTATCTTATCATATTATCTCTATCAGATCTCACTTTCGCAAGTGGCTATGAAGGGATTGACAACCCCTTTATTGCGTTGGTTGCGAGGTTCTTGTTTGTTTGTGTAGGTGCGTGGGACTTTTGAGGAGCCTCCTACTGGATTGATACCTTGGTTCTCAAAAACTGAGGGAAATACTTACGCTACTTTGCTGCATCACCCTTTCCTCTTCAAGGAAAACAAACGCAAGCACAAGACATAGCAAGAAGGATTTCTGAACTTTGGACTATATTGCTTTTAATGAAAACCTTAGAAAACCTTAGAAATCCTTGGAAAACCAACGCAAGCTCAAGACGTAGCAAGAAGGATTTATAATAAAATAAGCCAAAGAAATTTTTGTGTTTCCAATCTTTGGACTATATTGCTATTATTGAAAACCTTAGAAAAAAGGTTCCTACCACTTATAATTGATAAAATTTCTGAACTCAATAATGATTTTGCTATTCGAAATAAGGAGCTAGGATATTCTCTTGAGTGTTCTGTCAAAAGAATGTTTATAATGATGAATTGGTTGTGCAATATGAAGGGCCCAAGGAGGAACCCATACCTCCTGAGATTGATCTAGGGGACTTTTGTCCCATTAAATTTATCCCTTTTGATGACTTTTGTTTGCCTCAAAGGAAACTTGTTGCTGAACGTAGAGAGTATGAGATGAGTTTTCGTGATCTATCTTATTATTATGGCACAACTTAGATCTATCCTCGCTTTTATGCCTAGCTAGGGGCGTTAAACGATAGCGCTAATTGGGAGGCAACCCAATTTTATTTTTGTTTTTTGTTCTTGCTTCTGTTTAGTAATAAATATTTCATCTAGCTTCTGTTTAGATGTGTTTTCATGTTTTAATTAGTGTTTGTGCCAAGTAGAACCTATAGGATAACCTATGGTGATAGTTAATTTGATTCTGCTGAAAAACAGAAACTTTGTGTGCACAAAAATAATTTTAGTAATTCAAAGAAACGTGATTTTGCGTTGATTCTTTTTGTTGTAGATCAACAGAAAATTTTCCGAGGACTTCCTATTTTGGTAAGATTTTTAGAGTCCCAGAAGTATTCGGGAGTTACAGATTTCTGCAGACTGTTCTGTTTTTGATAGATTCTGTTTTTCGTGTGTTGTTTGCTTATTTTGATGCATCTATGGCTAGTATCGGTGGGTATGAACCATAGAGAAGTTGGAATACAGTAGGTTTAACACCAATATAAATAAAGAATTAGTTCATTACAGTACCTTATGTGGTGGTTTTTCTTTCTTGCACTAACGGAGCTTATGAGATTTCCTGTTAAGTTTTTTGTTGTGAAGTTTTCAAGTTTTGGGTAAAGATTTGATGGACTATGGAATAAGGAGTGGCAAGAGCCTAAGCTTGGGGATGCCCATGGCACCCCAAGATATTCAAGGATAACCAAAAGCCTAAGCTTGGGGATGCCCCGTAAGGCATCCCCTCTTTCGTCTTCGTTCATCGGTAACTTTACTTGGAGCTATATTTTTATTCGGCACATGATATGTGTTTTGCTTGGAGCATCTTGTATGACATTAGTCTTTGCTTTTTAGTTTACCACAATCATCCTTGATGTAGACCCCTTTTGGGAGAAACCCACTTGATTGGAATTTATTAGAATACTCTATGTGCTTCACTTATACCTTTTGAGCTAGATAGTTTTGCTCTAGCGCTTCACTTAAATCTTTTAGAGCACGGCGGTGGCTTGATTTTGTAGAAATTGTTAATCTCTCGTGCTTCACTTATATTATTTTGAGAGTCTCTTAGAACAGCATGGTATTTGCTATGGTTATGAAATTGGTCCTAGAATGATGGGCATCCAAGTTGGGTATAATAAAAACTATCATAGGAAGTTAATTGGATGCTATGATCAATTTGATACTTGATAATTGTTTTGAGATATAGAGGTGGTAATATTAGAGTCATGCTAGTTGGGTGATTATGAATTTAAGGAATACTTTGTTGAAGTTTGTAATTCCCGTAGCATGCATGTATGGTGAACCGCTTTGTGATGAAGTTGGAGCACAATTTTATTTATTGATTGTCTTCCTTATGAGTGGCGGTCGGGGACGAGCGACGGTCTTTTCCTACCAATCTATCCCCCTAGGAGCATGCACGTAGTACTTTGTTTTCAATGGCTTGTAGATTCTTTGCAATAAGTATATGAGTTCTTTATGACTAATGTTGAGTCCATGGATTATACGCACCCTCACCTTCCACCATTGCTAGCCTCTCTTGTACCGCGCAAATTTCGGCGGTACCATACACCCACCATATACCTTCCTCAAAACAGCCACCATACCTACCTATTATGGCATTTCCATAGCCATTCCGAGATATATTGCCATGCAACTTTCCACCGTTCCGTTTATATGACACACATCATCATTGTCATATTGCTTTTGCATGATCATGTAGTTGACATCGTATTTGTGGCAAAGCCACCTTCATAATTTTCATGCATGTCACTCTTGATTCATTGCATATCCCGGTACACCGCCATAGGCATTAATATAGAGTCATATCTTGTTCTGAGTATTGAGTTGTAAGCCTGAGTTGTAAGTAAATAAAAGTGTGATGACCTTCATTATTAGAGCATTGTCCCAGTGAGGAAAGGATGATGGAGACTATGATTCCCCCACAAGTCGAGATGAGACTTCGGACTTTATATATATATATATACATATATATATATATATATATATATATATATATATATATATATATATATAAAGAAAGGCCAAATATATATATATAAAGAGAAAGGCCAGATAAAAAATGAGAGAAAAAGAGAGAAGGGACAATGCTACTATCCTTTTTACCACACTTGTGCTTCAAAGTAGCACCATGATCTTCATGATAGAGAGTCTCCTATGTTGTCACTTTCATATACTAGTGGGAATTTTTCATTATAAGAACTTGGCTTGTATATTCCAATGATGGCTTCCTCAAATTGCCCTAGGTTTTCGTGAGCAAGCAAGTTGGATGCACACCCACTTAGTTTCTTTTGTTGAGCTTTCAGACATTTATAGCTCTAGTGCATCCATTGCATGGCAATCCCTACTCACTCACATTGATATCTATTAATGGGCATCTCCATAGCCCCTTGATACGCCTAGTTGATGTGAGACTATCTTCTCCTTTTGGTCTTCTCCACAACCACCATTCTATTCCACATATAGTGCTATGTCCATGGCTCACGCTCATGTATTGCGTGAAAGTTGAAAAAGATTGAGATTACTAAAGTATTAAACAATTGCTTGGCTTGTCATCGGGGTTGTGCATGATTAAATACTTTGTGTGATGAAGATAGAGCAAAAACCAGACTATATGATTTTGTAGGGATAACTTTCTTTAGCCATGTTATTTTGAGAAGACATGATTGCTTTGATTAGTATGCTTGAATTATTACTATTTCTTATGTCAATAAGAACTTTTATTTTGAATCATTTGGATCTGAATATTCCTGCCACAATAAAGAAAATTACATTAAGAATTATGCTAGGTAGCATTCCACAGCAAAAATTCTGTTTTTATCATTTACCTACTCGAGGACGAGCAGCAATTAAGCTTGGGGATGCTTGATACTTCTCCAACGTATCTATAATTTTTGATTGTTCCATGCTATTATATTACCCGTTTTGGATGTTTATGGGCTTTACTTTACACTTTTATATCATTTTTGGGACTAACCTACTAAAGGGAGGCCCAACCCGAATTGCTGTTTTTTTGCCTATTTTAGTGTTTCGAAGGAAAGGAATATCAAATGGAGTCCAAACGGAATGAAACCTTCGGGAGCGATCTTTTTGGAACAAACGTGATCCAGGGGACTTGGAGTGGACGTCAAGCAATAGAGGAGGCGGCCACGAGGGTGCCCGGCGCGCCCCCACCCTCATGGGCCCCTCGAGCGTCCACTGACCTACTTCTTCCTCCTATATATACCCACGTTCCCTAAAACCATCAGAACAAGCCACGGAAACCTAATTCCACCGCCGCAACATTATGTATCCGCGATATCCCATCTTGGAGCCTTCGCTGGTGCTCCACCGGAGGGGGAATCGACCATGGAGGGCCGCTACATCATCTCCAAGGCCGTTCCGATGAGTTGTGAGTAGTTTACCATAGACCTTCGGGTCCATAGTTATTAGCTAGATGGCTTCTTCTCTCTCTTTGAATCTCAATACATAGTTCTCCTTGATCTTCTTGGAGATCTATTCGATGTAACTCTTTCTGCGGTGTGTTTGTCGAGATCCAATGAATTGTGGGTTTATTATCAAGTTTATCTATGAGAAATATTTGAATCTCCTCTGAATTCTTTTATGTGTAATTAAGTTATCTTTGCAAGCCTCTTCGAATTATCAGTTTGGTTTGGCCTACTAGATTGATCTTTCTTGCAATGGGAGAAGTGCTTAGCTTTGGGTTCAATCTTGTGGTGTCCTTTCCCAGTGACAGAAGGGGAAGCAAGACACGTATTGTATTGTTGCCATCAAGGATAAAAAGATGGGGTTTATATCATATTGCATGAGTTTATCCCTCTACATCATGTCATCTTTCTTAATGTGTTACTTTGTTCTTTATGAACTAAATACTCTAGATGCAGGTAGGAGTCAGTCGATGTGTGGAGTTATAGTAGTAGATGCAGGCAGGAGTCCGTCTACTTGTCACGGACGTGATGCCTATATACATGATCATCCCTAGATAATCTCATAACTATGCACTTTTCTACCAATTGCTCGACAGTAATGTGTTCACGCATCGTGATACTTATACTATCTTGAGAGAAGCCACTAGTGAAACCTATGACCCCCGGGTCTATCTTTTATCATATAAGCTTTCAATCTACTTTTATTTGCATCTTTTACTTTTCCAATCTATATCATAAAAATACCAAAAATATTTATCTTATCATATTATCTCTATCAGATCTCACTTTCGCAAGTGGCCGTGAAGGGAATGACAACCCCTTTATTGCGTTGGTTGCGAGGTTCTTGTTTGTTTGTGTAGGTGCGTGGGACTTTTGAGGAGCCTCCTACTGGATTGATACCTTGGTTCTCAAAAACTAAGGGAAATACTTATGCTACATTGCTGCATCACCCTTTCCTCTTCAAGGAAAACCAACGCAAGCTCAAGACGTAGCAGTGACTAGTGATGTTAGTCACTGCTTGACGGTAAGCTGCCATGAGTGGGTCTTTAGAATCCCACTTTCCTAAAACTTGTTGTGCCACCAGGTTTGAGTCGCCAAGACATCTAAACCGGCTCAAGTTCATATCCTTAGCCATACGAAGCCCATGAAGGAAAGCTTCATACTCAGTTGCATTGTTAGTATAGGGAAACATGAGCCTTAAGACATAACAAAATTTGTCACCTCGTGGAGATTCTAAAATAACTCCAGCCCCGGAGCTTCGAATTGCCTGGACCCATCAAAGTGTATCACCCAGTATGTACTATCTGGCTTTTCCTCTGGCGCTTGCAGCTCTGTCCAGTCATTATGAAATCCACCAACGCTTGAGATTTGATGGCGGTTTTGGGCACATATTTCAGATGATGTGGCTCAAGCTCAATTGCCCACTTAGCAACTCTGCCTGTGGCCTCCTTGTTTTGAATAATATCTCCCAGTGGAGCTGAACTGGCCACAATTATTGGATGCCCAAGGAAATAATGCTTCAATTTGCGGCTAGTCATGAACACCACAAATACCAATTTCTTCCAATGTGGGTATCTTTGTTTGGACTTTGTCAAAACTTCACTGACATAATAAGCCGGCCGCTAGACTAGATACTCTTTGCTGGCCTCCTTGCGCTCCATGACCACTGCCACGCTCATGGCCTTATTGTTAGCCGCCACGTACAGGAGAAAAGGCTCTTTGTCAATCGGAGCAGCCAAGATGGGCGGCTCAGCCAACTGCTTCTTTAGTGCCTCAAACGCTTCATTAGCAGCATCGCTCTGGACGAAATGATCATTATTTTTCATCATCTGGTAAAGGGGAATCGCCTTCTCACTAGGCGTCTTATAAACCGGCTCAGGGCCGCAATACGACCCGCCAGGCCCTGAATATCATTGATACAAGATGGCTTAGATAGAGAAGTGATTGCCTCTATTTTCTCCGGGTTAGCTTCGATGCCCCTTTCTGAACCAGAAAACCTAGCAATTTTCCTGCTGGTACACCAAAGACACACGTGGTTAGGTTAAGCATCATCTTATACACTCGGAGATTGTCAAAGATTTCCTTTAAATCATCAAGCAAGGATTCCTTCTTCCTTGATTTGACCACAATGTCGTCCACATAAGCATGAATGTTGCATCCAATCGCCCATGAAAGCAATTCTAAACACAACGCTGATAAGTCGCCTGAGCACTCTTAAGCCCAAAAGGCATAGAAACATAACAGAAAGCTCCAAAGGGGGTGACGAAGGCTGTCTTCTCCTAATCCTCAACTGCCATCTTGATCGGATCATAACCAGAATAAGCATCCAAGAAACATAAACTCTCACAACCCGCCGGGGCATCAATGATCTGGTCAATGCGGAGGAGAGCTAACGGATCAGCTGGACAAGCCTTGTTAAGATCGGTGTAATCAACACACATGTGCCAAGTGCCAATCTTTTTAAGCACAAGCACAGGGTTAGCCAACCACTGAGGATGAAAGACTTTAGTTATGAACCTGGAAGCTAGGAGCTGGGCCACCTCTTCTCCAATGGCCTTACGCCTCTCCTCGTTAAAACGACGGAGGAACTGTCGAACAGGTTTCATCTTAGGATCCACATTAAGGTGGTGCTCAGCTAATTCTCTCGGTACACCTGACATGTCATAAGGTTTCCATGCAAAGATGTCCCAATTCTCACAGATGAACTCGATGAGCGTGCTTTCCTATTTGGGATCCATACTCATCCCAATGGTGAACTGTTGTGAAGAATCACCAGGGACAAAGTCAACTTGCTAGTTGTCCTTTGCCGACTTAAATTTGAGCAGAGGGTCCTTCTCGGTGGTGGATTTTCCAGAGGGGTCATATCAGTCGGGTCAACATTATCTTTATAAAACTTGAGCTCATCAGTAGCACAAGCCGCCTCTACATAACCAGCATCACCTTCTTCACATTCCAAGGCTATCTTACATTACCATGAACTATAACTGTTCCTCGTGGACCTGGCATCTTAAGCTATAGATAAATATAACATGGACAAGCCATGAACTTGGCATAAACCATGTTGGGAAACGTAGCATGCAATTTCAAACAAATTCCTACGCTCACGCAAGATCTATCTAGGAGATGCATAGCAACGAGAGGGGGAGAGTGTGTCTATGATGACCCACAAGTATATGGGGTCAATTGTAGCCTTTTCGATAAGTAAGACTGTCCAACCCAACGAGGAGCAAGAGGAAATGACAAGTGGTTTTCAGCAAGGTAATGTCTGCAAGTGCTAAAATTGTGAGTAGCAGAGTAGTTTGATAGCAAGATAATTTGTAACGAGCAAGTAACGATAGTAGTAACAAAAGTGCAGCAAGGTAGACCAATCCTTTTGAGTCAAAGGACAGGCCAAAACGGTCTCTTATGATAAGCAAAGTGTTCTTGAGGGTACACGGGAATTTCATCTAGTCGCTTTCATCATGTTGGCTTAATTCGTGTTCACTACTTTGATAATTTGATATGTGGGTGGATCGGTGCTTAGGTGCTATTCTTACTTGAAAAAACCTCCTACTTATGATTAACCCTCTTGCAATCATCCGCAACTATGAGAAAAGTATTAAGAATAAATTCTAAATATAGCATTAAACTTTTGGATCCAACCGGTCCCTTACGGAATAGCGCATAAACTGGGGTTTAAGCTTCTGTCACTCTCGCAACCCACCATCTAATAACTACTCCACAATGCATTCCCTAGGCCCAAATATGGTGAAGTGTCATGTAGTCGACATTCACATGACACCACTAAGAGAATGGCAACAAACATATCATCAAAATATCGAACACATATCAAGTTCACATTATTACTTGCAACATGATTTCTAACGTGACCTCAAGAATGAAAGTAACTACTCACAAATGATAATCATGCTCAAGATCAGAGGGGTATTAAATGGCATAATGGATCTGAACATATAGTCTTCCACCAAATAAACCATATAATAATCAACTACAAGATGTAAACAACACTACTAGTCACCCACAAGAACCAATCTATAGTTTTCGTACAAACATTGAACACAAGAGGTGAACTAGGGTTTGAGAGGAGTTGGTTTTGTTGAATATGTTGATGAATATAGCCCTCCCCAATATGGGAGAGTTGTTGGTGATGATGATGACGCTGATTTCCCCCTCCGAGAGGGAAGTTCCCCCGACGGAATCGCTCTGCCGGAGGGCAAAAGTGCTCCTACCCAAGTTCCGCCTCGAGGGAGCCGCGCTTCTTCCCAAAAGTCCTCTCTTTAATTTTTCTAGGTCAAAATGACTTATATACCAGAAGATGGGCACCAGAGATGGGCCGAGGAGGGCAGCACCCACTAGGGCGCGCCTGGGCCTCCTGGCGCACCCAGGTGGGTTGTTCCCACCTGGTGCCCCCCTCTCGTACTTATTTGCTCTAATAATTCTTAAATAATCCATAAAAATCCTCGAGAAGTTTCATCTCATTTAGAGTTGTGCAGAATAGGTAGCTTGACTAGCTTTTTCAGGTCTAGATTTCAAGCTGCCAGAATTCCCCCCCTTTGTACATACCTTGCATATTATGAGAGAATAGGCATTAGAATTACTCCAAAAAGCATTATTATACAATAAAAAACATAAATAATAGTAGGAAAACATGATGCAAAATGGACGTATCAGTCTACGTACCGAAAGCGGAAACGTTTGACAACGTGGTTGATGTAGTCAAACTTATTCTCGTTCCAACCGATCACGCACCGAACCTGCGGCACCTCCGAGTTCCGCACACGTTCAGCTTGATGACTATCAGTGTCAAAACCGGCGTATCTCGGGTAGGGGGTCCCGAACTGTGCGTCTAAGGCTAATGGTAATAGGAGGCGGGGGACACAATGTTTACCCAGGTTCGGGCCCTCTCTGTGGAGGTAATACCCTACTTCCTGCTTGATTGATCTTGATGATATGAGTATTACAAGATTTGATCTACCACGAGATCGTAGAGCTAAACCCTAGAAGCTAGCCTATGATTATGATTGTTCCTGTCCTACAGACTAAACCCTCCGATTTATATAGACACCAGAGGGGGCTAGGGTTACACAGAGTCAGTTAGAGATAAGGAAATCTTCATATCCGAATTGCCAAGCTTGCCTTCCAAGCCAAGGAGAGTCCCATCCAAACACGGGACGAAGTCTTCAATCTTGTATCTTCATAGTCCAACAGTCCGGCACAAGTACATAGTCCGGCTGTCCGAGGACCCCTTAATCCAGTACTCCCTCAGTAGCCCCTGAACCAGGCTTAAATGACGATGAGTCCGGTGCATAGATTGTCTTCGGCATTGCAAGGCAGATTCCTTGTCCGAACACTCCACAGAAGATCTTGAACATAAGGATCGTCTCCGGCTCTGCCAAACAAATTCCACATACCATCGTAGAGAGCACAATATTCCACAAATCTAATCTGCTGACAACTTTTCACAGCGTGACATCACGCAACGGCCCGGTCATTATTTGAACCGTTTTTCTCAACCTACTACCGCACATCTTGCGAGGTGTTTTTACTAGCACGTCTTGTCGAAGCAGAGATCGTGTCCCCTTATCATGGGATTCTCATCAATATGGGTGTGGGTAACCCAACCGCGCCATCAACGCGGTTCTTGGGGAATAAGCGAGTTTACCGGGCAAGTGGGGAGGTGCAGGATCCCTGCTGCCTTTATAAGGAGATAAGAACTCCCCTTCTTCACCCACGCCTTCTCTTTCCTCTTCTCATCCATTCTCTCTCACTCGAGCTCCAGCGCCCAAGCGTTCGTCTTCTCCGCCCAAAAAGGCCCTCCGAAAATTTTCGGATCCAGAGCAAGAGGCAAGTGGATGGCCTCTACCGTCCGGGAGAAGGGTATCAAAAAGCTTCGGGAGGCCAGGTATCTGGCCAAGAAAATCAGCCATTGTCTCCGGACAACGGGAAAGATCGTCCCAACCCCGGAACCCCACGAGAGGGTTGTATTCCTTCCTCACTTCGTCCGCGTGCTAGGGTTTCAACTTCACCCATTCATTCGCGGCATCATGTACTACTATGGGATCGATTTTCATGATCTATCCCCAAATTCCTTCCTCAACATCTCGACATTCATCGTCGTGTGCGAGGCCTTTCTCCGCATCTCGCCACACTTCGGCTTATGGCTGAAGATTTTTAATGTGAAGCCCAAGGTGGTGAGCGGTGAGCACGCTGAGTGCGGAGGTGCCATGGTGAGAAAGATGCCCGACGTCATATGGCCATCAGGTACTTTCAATGATTCCGTCAAAGGGTGGCAGCAGTGGTTCTACATCACTGAGTCGCGTGGCGCGAAATGGCCCGCAGCTCCCGAATTCCAATCTGGAGCTCCCCTGTGGCTTACGTCCTGGCCCAAGAAGGGCCTGAACTGGTCTTCGCCTGACAAATTGTCGGTGCTCCAGACGCGCGTCAAGGATATGGAAGACAAGAATATCAAACTTGTGAATGTAGTCCAGGTGATGTTAGTTCGCCGGATTCTCCCTTTTCAACACAGGTCCTGCAATTTATAGGAATTCGACCCGGCCAAGCACCAGATCCTGCTAGAGTTCTTCAGCTCATCGCACAAAGACATCTGGAAGGTGCTTTTCAAGTCTTGGAAGTCATGTCCGGACTCAGCCGAGGATCGCGGGTATCAACTGTCCCGCCCTGCAAGTTCGGTAAGCCATTGTATGTTAGCAAGTCATTCGTTATATTTGCATGATCCAGGAGAAATGCTTAACGTGTTTTCCACAACTCTCTTAGGGCTGGACGAAGAAGGCGGGGCGGATCTACTGTCCGGACCCACTGCCAGAAGAACCGACCGGCCCACTTCTGATGAAGATGCTGGTCCAGGTGCCTTACAAGGCGCCGAAGAAGAAGACCGGGAAGGAGGCCAAAGAGACCAGGGGCAGCCTTCGTCACCACCGCACTTCAGACACAATTTCCAAAGACTCTGATGCCCGCTCTTCCTCCGGAGAGGACAAGCAAGAGGAGGGAAACCAATCCCTAGCAAGGAGAAGAAAGAAAAGGATGGCCTCCACATCCTTGGAGGCCCAGTCGCCTAAGAAGGGAAAAACTCCTCTTCCGGAGGAGTCCACTGCCGCTTCCGATAGTAGCCCGGAGTGGGATCCCAGGGCCCAGCCCCTGGTGAAATCGTGAGTATATAAAAGCCGACCACGCTTGCGCATCCAAGCTCACTATAGCATGATGTTTTAATTATTGAGCCATACTTTTTGCAGTCCGGCGAGGTCCCGCACCGAGCAATCCTCATCGGAGGATTTACTAGGCTCGGATGCTATGGACAGTGGGACACCCCCGAAGACCCCTTCCCCAAAACACGTGAACAATACTGAGGTATCATCCCAGAGAGACCTAGGCCAAGGAGGGGAGAAAAGGATCGTGAAGGCAGCGCCAGGAGGTGAAAGTCCAGGGGCCGGACACACGGGAGAAAAGGCCCCCATGGACATCAACGGCGGGGGTTATCTCAAATTCGGCCCCCAGCCGGATACAGTTCCGGAGACCTACATGGCTTCGAAATCAGGCAGGCATCCTCCCTCGACTGGAGGGGGTGCACTTGTTCCACCGGCAACCTCTGCCCGACTAGAGGTGCCGAATACTTTGTCTGCGGCGGTGAAGAGCGCCTCCATCGTTCAAGAACACCGTGCCCTTATGGGTGCGGTGATTGAGAAGATTCAGTCCGCTGAGAGTAGGCTGAATCACGCCTGCGTCAGCCTTATAACGGGTTTTGAGGTATGTTTTGTGAGGTTTCGAAGAGTGTCATAGTATAGGTAGTAGCCCCTGATACACTGTTCGGTGAAAGAAAGAACCGGACAGGGGATCAAATATATGTTTGCAGGAGACTTACTTTCTGGCACCTCTCCTTCTCTTTTTATAAGCAGGCATCTATAGCGACTGTCGCCTCTCATACTGCGGAAGTCTCCGGACTGAAGCAGAGTCTGGAGTGGGCCGAAGAAGAACTCGGCCGAGCGAAGAAGCAGTTGGAGGATAACCAAGGTATGCAAAAACCTTGTTCGCATTCAGCGCGAATGAAGAAATTGGTATGATAAAAATATTTTTATGGTGTGCTCTAGGGGCGATGACCGAAGTCGAGGCTCTTAAGAAGGTTGTGGCCGAGGCTGAGAAAAAGGTAGCCGCAGAGCGGGCTCCTCGTGAGAAGCACGAGGCCAGGGTTATTGAAGCTGAGAAAGAGCTCCAAGAGGTTGTGAAGAAATGCGAGACCCTTGAGCAGAGTTTAACAAAGAAAGAATCCGAACTCACCCAGGCTCATCAAGCCGCACGCGATGCCCGGGGGGAAGCCCAAGGTGCCCTGCAGGAAATCCAGGAGGCGAGGAAGATCGCGGCGGGTAAGGCTTTTTCTATGCAAAGCGGGTATTTGAAGGGAGAAAATCACGTTTTACTAATTTGAGTTTGGTTCCCTCCAGGTGTATTTGCGGAGCTGCCATGCAACATGTCTGATGCCGCACAATTCTATCGAGCGGAAGAAAGGAGTACTGCAGAGAAGCTCTTCTGGTCGCAGTATCTGGCGCTGGTGTATCCAGTGCCTTTTGCCGATCAGCTAAAACAGCTGATCGAACTGCATAAGGCAGACGAACTAGCCATGAAGGATTTGATTATCTGGCTATGGCCTGCCGAGCCGATTCCAAGAAGCTACTTCGGGCTTGTGAAGCAGCTTGTGAGTGCCTGCCCTTGACTTGAAGTCATCAAGCGGTAGGTATGTATGGAGGGTGCACGAATGGCCTTCGCCCATGCGAAGGTGCACTGGGCGAAGATGGATGCTGAGAAGCTGATGACCGAAGGACCGCCGGAGGGGAAGGAGCACCGCAAGCCCGAGTTATACTATGATAGTGTCTTGAGAGGATCCTGCCTTGTGGCGGAGCAATGCACTAAGGACATTATATTCTCATGAATACAATCATGTTATCCTATGTAATGCTGAACAAGGTCATTTCTATTATTTATTGCCTGTTATTTGAAAGTTTTTCCTCCTGTGCGGCTGTTTTATATATTAATCTTGAGAGTTGGCCAGTCGTCGGCTTCTGCCCCCACGTAGGAAGTACGTGGGTGTTCGGGATAAACCTTAGCACTCTTTACCCCAGTTTTGGGTCCTTGAAGGAGGTGTTCAGCGGAATGAACCAGGCAATCAGGCTATAAGGCTTTATCACTCTCACTTAGCCATAGGAGTTTGATAAAAAGAAGGTAGGCGCAGCCCCTGGTGTTCGGAAGACCGTACGAGGGGCTCTATAGGCATCTGATCGGAAGAAAAGCCGATCCATCGCATCCTGCATTAGTTATCGCATAATGCAGAAGAAATCCTTAAAGATTTTGCAACCTCTCGAACAGCTGACCAGCTCTCGCCATATCATGACAGTCAGTTTTCAGCTTTCTCTACTGAGGTGCTCATCCAGATGAACCAGGGCACAATTGCAGTAGTTCTCCCGGTGCCACCTTAGCCGATAGAGCGGAACGTAAGGTGGCAAAACACGGGAGCCGGGCAAACCCAACTATTGATCCAAGACATGATTCGGAGCCGATGCATATAATGCTATAAGTTCGGGGTGCCGAACGACCATGAGGGTGTTCGGACTTTATTGCCGTATTATGGGTACAACGAGGCCCCTGGCATGTTATGGCATATCGTAGTGTACGGATGCTATTTGACAAATGATATCAATAAAAAGGAGCAGCAAGTAAGCGTCATATAAAGCCACATATTGCAATTTGAATAATACGTCGATGCGTATGAGTACAAATGGTGTGATAAAAGGAAATTATGACTCCAGAGCCTGCTGTGGCTGGGGAAGGAAAGCCGTGTGTCGATCTGGGTAATAATCAGATGATCATTAAGGGGAATATATAAGGATTCCCTTACGCGTTCGAGTTGTTTCCCTTCTTGGTGTATTCGTCCCTTCGTGGGTCTGGTCGCCATGCGCCAGTGATGGCCTACAAAAAGTGGACCTGCAAAGGAAGTGCAAAAAGATGTTTGTGTGCCATGGAGCGGTTAAGCCGCATTGTGTCGCCTATCCTGGCTTTGCCTCTGTCTATTACCGGAGGGTTTAATTGAGCTCCTGACGAGCCGGGCTATCCTGCCGTGTAGTAGTTCGGACTCCCATGACGGTGTCCGGTAGCTTGGCCATTGACTCGAGGTTCAATTGAAAGATGCCAGTCGTTGCTTCTACTGTTAGGGCGGCGGTGCATTCTTCGGCGCGGAGGGAGCGTTCGGCCTTGCCATTAACTGTTATGACGCCGCCGGACCGGGCATCTTGAGCTTAAGGTAGGCATAATGTGGCACTGCATTGAATCGAGCAAATGCAGTTCGTCCGAGCAGTGCATGATAGTTACTGCAAAAAGGGACGTTGTCAAAGATTAACTCTTCGGTACAGTAGTTGTCCGATGATCCGAAGACTACCTCCAGAGTGATGGAACCTGTACAACGGGCCTCCACACCTGGTATAACACCTTGAATGGTGGTTTTAGTGGGCTTGATCATTGAAGGATCGATACCCATCTTGCGCATCGTGTCCTGATACAGCAGGTTTAGATTGCTGCCTCCTTCCATAAGGACTCGTGTGAGGTGGAATCCGTAAATTATTAGGTCAAGGACTAGTGCGCTGAATTGCCCTGATTGGTAATGGCCGGACGATTTGTACGGTCAAAGGTGATCGGCCATAGGTTATATTTTGGGGCGGCTGGCTCCATTGTGTTGACATCCCTAAGAGTTAACATCCATTCCAGCTTGGGAATGTGGGTGGTGTTTATCATGTTCACAGTTTTGATTTGTGGGGGAAATTTCTTTTGCCCTCCTTTGTTCAGTGACCGGGGCTCCTCGTCGTCGTCATCGCTTTGAGACCCCTTCTCCTTGTTTTTGGCACCTGACCTGCCGGCCTGTTTAAAGACCCAGCATTCTCTATTGGTATGATTGGCTGTTGTTCCTGGGGTGCCATGAATTTGGCATGGACGGTCGAGTATACGGTCCAGATTGGACGGGCCCGGATTGTTCCTTTTGAATGGCTTTTTCCGCTGACCGGACTTAGAGCCACTGAATCCGGCATTGACGGCCGTGTCTTTAGCGTTATCACCATGATTGCGACGCTTGTGTTTATTCCATCGGGGCTTGTTGTTGCTATCTCTGGCGTCTGAGGTGCCAGGATTGCTTACTTTGCTGTTGCTACGAGCCAACCAGCTATCCTCGCCCGCACAAAAGCGTGTCATGAGTGTCGTGAGGGCTGCCATGGTCTTCAGCTTCTCTTGGCCAAGGTGTCGGGCAAACCACTCGTCACGGATGTTATGCTTAAAGGCCGCTAGGGCTTCGGCGTCCGGACAATCGACTATTTGGTTCTTTTTAGTTAGGAAACGAGTCCAGAATTTCCTGGCTGACTCTCCAGGCTGTTGGGTTATGTGACTTAAATCATCAGCATCCGGTGGTTGCACATAAGTGCCCTGGAAGTTATCCAGGAATGCGTCTTCCAGGTTCTCCCGGCTTCCAATGGAGTTTGCCAGCAAACTATTCAGCCAATGTCAAGCCGGTCCCTTGAGTTTTAGTCGGAGGTACTTGATGGCATGTAGATCATCCCCGCGGGCCATGTGAATGTGGAGAAGGAAATGTTCTATCCATACCGGGGGGTCTGTAGTCCCATCGTAGGGCTCGATATTCATGGGCTTAAACCCTTCTGGGAATTCATGCTCCATTACTTCACCAGTGAAGCATGGGGGTGTGTGGCGCCTCTATGTCGGGCTACATCACGACGCAGTTCAAATGAGTCTGGTCTATTGTATTCGGCCCGGCTGGATTTGTATTTAGTATATCCGGTGTGGCGGTCGTCGTCACGCGTTGGGGCGCGCCCCCGTAATCCGTAGATCAATCTTGACTGTCCTGCTTTGTTTTCCAACTCGTCTCGCAGGTCCTGCGTGTAGCCCCGGGCCTTCCTGTTTTTTTTTGTTTGGCGACAGGGTGCGGGCTGGTGTTCAGTCTGATACGCCACTTTGTCTCGGCCATGAGGTGGCCGGTCAGCCGCATCCTGCGCTGGTAGTGTAGGCTATAGTGCCTCCTCCTCGAGTTGAGGTAACGACCTGCCGTTTGGGTAACTTTTGGTTGGGCGCTCGAGTCCGTATTCCTCGGCTGCCAGGACCTCAGTCCATCTATCTGTTAGCACATCTTGATCAGCTTGAAGCTATTGCTGCTTTTTCTTCAGGCTTTTTGTAGTGGCTATAAGCTGGCACTTGAAGTGCTCCTGCTCGACGGGATCCTCAGGCGCGATGAATTCGTCGTCACCGAGGCTCACCTCGTCTTCAGAGAGGGGCATGTAATTGTAATCCTCTGAGTCTCCATCCATTGCCTGTTTATCAGGGCTAACTTGCCCATCCTCCCGTCCGGCTTGCTCGAAGCTTGGCTGGGTGGGATTGCTTTCGTCTTCGGCACCATCCGGAGTGCTATTGTCTCTTGTGCCGGTATCGCCAATTTTGCTATGGTGGGGCTTAGAGCAGCACGGCCGGCGCTTAGATTGCTTCTCGAGGGGATTATCCTCCGTTGCCTTGTCGCCATTGCTTTCTTTGGGTGTGTCCACCATGTATATATCATAGGATGAGGTGGCTGTCATGCACCCTGTGAGCGGTGGTTCCTATTCTTCTCCGACATCAACGTCCATACCGTCGATGTCTTCGGAGTCGAAATCAAGCATGTCGGTTAAGTCGTCGGCAGTGGCTATCAAGTGGGTGGTGGGTGGGAGAAAAATTTCTTCGTCGTCCGCTTCCCACTCAAGCCGGACATAGTTCGGCCAAGAGTCTCCTGACAAGGGTCCAGAGATACCTCTTCGATACTCAGAGTGACAAATCCTAATCTCGATCTATGCCAACCGAACAAACACCTTCGGAGATACCTGTAGAGCATCTTTCTAATCACCCAGTTACGTTGTGATGTTTGATAGCACACAAAGCATTCCTCTGGTATCCGGGAGTTGCATAATCTCATAGTCGAAGGAGTATGTATTTGACATGAAGAAAGCAATAGCAATAAAACTGAATGATCAATATGCTAAGCTAACGGATGGGTCTTGTCCATCACATCATTCTCCTAATGATGTGATCCCTTTCATCAAATGACAACACATGTATATGGTTAGTAAACCTAACCATCTTTGATTAACGAGCTAGTCTAGTAGAGGCTTACTAGGGACACGGTGTTTTGTCTATGTATCCACACATCTATCAAGTTTCCGGTTAATACATTTCTAGCATGAATAATAAACATTTATCATGATATAAGTAAATATAAAATAACAACTTTATTATTGCCTATAGGGCATATTTCCTCCAGTCCCCCACTTACATTAGAGTCAATAATCTTCACATCGCCATGTGATTTAACACTGATAGTTCACATCGTCATGTGATTAACACCCATAGTTCACATCGCCATGTGACCAACACCCAAAGGTTTTACTAGAGTCAATAATCTAGTTCACATTGCCATGTGATTAACACACAAAGAGTACTAAGGTGTGATCATGTTTTGCTTGTGAGAGAAGCTTAGTCAACGGGTCTGTCACATTCAGATCTATATGTATTTTGCAAAATTCTATGTCTACAATGCTCTGCATGGAGCTACTCTAGCTAATTGCTCCCACTGTTAATACGTATCAAGATTGAGACTCGGAGTCATCTAGATTAGTGTTAATGCTTGCATCATCGTAACCCTTTGCAACATAACCGAGAAACATTTCCTTAGTCCTCTAAGGATAATTTTGACCGTTGTCCAGTGATCTATTCTTGGATCACTATAGTACCCCCTTTCCAAACTCATAGCAAGGCACCCAACAGGTCGGGTACATAGCATGACATACTTTATAGAACCGATGGCCGAGGCATAGGGAATGACTTTCATTCTCTTTCTATCTTCTGCCGTGGTCAGGCTTTGATTCTTACTCAACTTCACACTTTACAATATAGGCTAGAACTCCTTCTTTGACTGATCCATTTTGAACTCCTTCAAAATCTTGTCAAGGTGTGTGCTTCGTGAATGTCTTATTAAGCGTCTCGATCTATCTCTATAGATCTTGATGCCCAATACATAAGTAGCTTTACCGAGGTCTTTTATTAAAAAATTCTTATTCAAGTATCCTTTTATGCTACCTAGAAATTGTATATCATTTCCAATCAACAATATGCCATCCACATATAATATCAGAAATGCTACAAAGCTCCCACTCACTTTCTTGTAAATACAGGCTTCACCATAAGTTTGTATAAAACCATATTCTTTGATGACCTCATCAAAGCGTATATTCCAACTCCGAGATGCTTGCACCAGTCCATAGATGGATCGCTGGAGCTTGCACACTTTGTTAGCACCTTTAGGATCGACAAAACCTTCCGGTTGCATCATATACAAATCTTCTTTAAGAAATAAATTAAGGAATGTAGTTTTGACGTCCATTTGCCAGATTCCATAAAAATGCGACAATTGCTAACATGATTTGGACAGACTTAAGCATCGCTACGGGTGAGAAAGTCTCATCGTAGTCAACCCAACTTGTCGAAAACCTTTTGCGACAAGTCAAGCTTTGTAGATAGTAACATTACCATCAGCGTCAGTCTTCTTCTTGAAGATCCATTTATTTTCTATGGCTTTACGATCATCGGGCAAATCCACCAAAGTCCACACTTTGTTCTCATACATGCATCCCATCTCAGATTTCATGGCCTCAACCATCTGTCGAAATCTGGGCTCGTCATAGCTTCTTCATAGTTCGTAGGTTAGCCTTGTTCTAATAACATGACTTCCAGGACAGGATCATCATACCACTCTGGTGTGGATCATGTTTTAGTTGACCTACGAGGTTCTATAGTAACTTGATATGAAGTTTCATGATCATCATCATTAGCTTCCTCTCTAGTTGGTCTAGGCATCGCAGGAACAATTTTATCTGATGTACTACTTTCCAATTCGAGAGAAGGTACAATTACCTCATCAAGTTCTACTTTCCTCCCACTCACTTCTTTCAAGAGAAACTCTTTCTCTAGAAAGGTTCCATTCTTGGCAACAAAGATCTTGCCTTCGGATATGTGGTAGAAGGTGTACCCAATTGTTTCCTTAGGGTATCCTATGAAGATGCACTTCTCTGATTTGGGTTCGAGATTATCAGGCTGAAGCCTTTTGACATAAGTGTCGCAATCCCAAACTTTAAGAAACGACAGCTTAGGTTTCTTGCCAAACCACAGTTTATACGGTGTCATCTCAACGGATTTAGACGGTACCCTATTTAACATGAATGCAGCTATCTCTAATGCATTACCCCAAAATGATAGTAGTAAATCCGTAAGAGACATCATAGATCGCACCATATCTAATATATTACGACGTTCAGACACACCATTACACTATGGTGTTCCAGGTGGCATGAGTTTTGAAACTATTCCACGTTGTTCTAAATGAAGGCCAAACTCATAACTCAAATATTCGCCACCGCGATCAGATCGTAGAAACTTTATTTTCTTGTTACGATGATTCTCCACTTCAATCTGAAATTCTTTGAACTTTTCAAATGTTTCGGACTTGTGTTTCATCAAGTAGATATACCCATATCTGCTCAAATCATCTGTGAAGGTCAGAAAATAATGATACCCGCCGCGAGCCTCAACACTCATCGGACAGCATACATCGGTATGTATTATTTCCACTAAGTCATTAGCTCGCTCCATTGTTCCAGAGAACGGAGTTTTAGTCATCTTGCCCATGAGGCATGGTTCACAAGTATCAAATGATTCATAATCAAGTGATTCCAAAAGTCAATCTGCATGGAGTTTCTTCATGTGCTTTACACCAATATGACCTAAACGGCAGTGCCACAAGTATGTTGCATTATCATTATCAACTTTGCATCTTTTGGCATCAATATTATGAATATGTGTATTACTACGATCGAGATTCAGTAAACCTTTTACATTGAGTGTATGACCATAGAAGGTTTTATTCATGTAAACAGAACAACAATTATTCTCTGACTTAAATGAATAACTGTATTGCAATAAACATGATCCAATCATATTCATGCTCAATGCAAACACCAAATAAAATTAATTATATTTATTTAGGTTCAACACTAATCCCGAAGGTAGAGGGAGTATGCGATGGTGAGCTTATTAATCTTGGAATCACTTCCAACACACATCGTTACCTTGCCCCTAACTAGTCTCTGTTTGTTTTGCAACTCCTGTTTTGAGTTACTAATCTTAGCAACTGAACCGGTATCAAATACCCTGGGGTTACTATGAACACTAGTAAAGTACACATCAATAACATGTATATCAAATATACCTTTGTTCACTTTGCCATCCTTCTTATCCGCCAAGTATTTGGGATAGTTCTGCTTCCAGTGACCATTCCCTTTGCAGTAGAAGCACTCGGTTTTAGGCTTAGGTCTAGCTTTGGGCTTCTTCACAGGAGTGGCAACTTGCTTGCCATTCTTCGTGAAGTTCCCTTTCTTTCCCTTGCCCTTTTTCTTGAAACTAATGGTCTTGTTAACCATCAACACCTGATGCTCTTTCTTGATTTCTACGTTCGCTGATTTCAGCATCGCGAAGAGCTCGGGGACCATTTTTGTCATCCCTTGCATAATATAGTTCATCACGAAGTTCTAGTAGCTTGGTGATAATGACTAGAGAACTTTGTCAATCACTATATTATTTGAAAGATTAACTCCCACTTGATTCAAGCGATTGTAGTACCCAGACATTCTGAGTACATGCTCACTGGCTGAGCTATTCTCCTCCATCTTGTAGGCAAAGTACTTGTCAGAGGTCTCATACCTCTCGACACGGGCTTGAGTCTGAAATACCAATTTCAGCTCTTGGAACATCTCATATCCTCTGTGGCGTTTAAAACGTCTTTGCAGCTCTGATACTAAGTTGTAAATCTTGGCGCACTAAACTATCAAGTAGTCATTACCGAGCTTGCCAAACATTCATAACTTCTGCATCTGCCCCTGCAATAGGTCTGTCACCTAGCGGTGCGTCAAGGACATAATTCTTCTGTGCAACAATGAGGATAATCCTTAGATCATGGACCCAGTCCGCATCATTGCTACTATCATCTTTCAACTTAGTTTTCTCTAGGAACATATCAAAACTATATAGGAGCTATATCGCGTGCCATTGATCTACAACATAGATAAGCAAATACTATCAGGACTAAGTTCATGATAAATTAAGTTCAATTAATCAAATTATTTAAGAACTCCCACTTAGATAGACATCCATCAAGTCAGCTAAATGATACGTGATCCAAATCAACTAAACCATGTCCGGTCATCACGTGAGATGGAGTAGTCATCAATGGTGAACATCTTTATGTTGATCATATCTACTATATGATTCACGTTCGACCTTTCAGTCTTTAGTGTTCCAAGGCCATATCTGTACATGCCAGGCTCGTCAAGTTTAACCCGAGTATTCCGCATGTGCAAAATTGTCTTGCACCCATTGTATGTGAACGTAGAGCCTATCACACCCGATCATCATGTGGTGTTTCAGCACGTAGAACTGTCGCAACGGTGCATACTCAGGGAGAACACTTATACCTTGAAATTTAGTTAAGGGATCACCTTATAATGCTACTGCCATACTAAGAAAAATAAGATGCATAAAAGATAAACATCACATGCAATCAAAATATGTGACATGCTATGGCCATCATCATCTTGTGCCTTTGATCTCCATTTTCAAAGCACCATCATGATCTCCATCGTCACAGGCTTGACACCTTGATCTCCATCGTAGTGTCATGGTCGTCTCGCCAACTATTGCTTCTACAACTATCACTAATGCATAGTGATAAAGTAAAGCAATTATATGGCATTTGCATTTAATACAACTAGTTGACCTGTTGCGCCAAATGGCGCAGAGACCCGTTATAGCCATGTTGTCGATGAAAATAGTTTCATTTTGCAAGGACATATTCGATACTCGTAGTAGAAAGCCAATGTGTTAAGTCATGTTATATTGAAAATATGTTTATCACGCTGAGAAATCTGAGGTTGAAAAAAATCATATTTGTATAACAAGCATAGACCAGTTAAGGAAGCATTTTTAGTTGAAAATGTGGTTACGATGCTGAGAAATCTGAGTTTGAAAAAAAATCATATTTGTATAACATGTATTGACGAGTTAAGGATGTATTTGTTAGTGGTGTTTCTACCAAACTTTTATTTTCCATGTGCACGAAAAAAACTTTCTGTGTTGTTCATATTGATGCATAGGTATTTGAAAGGCCCATATGTCGCCTGGTCCAGGAACAATTCTTTATGTGGCCCATCCAGAGTAGAATCCCATCCATGGTGCATGCTTATCCCCTTTTCTTCCTCGGTTGCTCCTTTGGGCGAGATAAGCGTTTCCATAGAAACATACTCAACTGGTGAGATTTCTCCTTTCCTATTATTTCGGATTCCTCTGCATACATGGATTTGGTTCTCATTTATCTAGATCTTGCATTTCCCCAGATCTTGTGTTGTAATTCTCTCTACTTAAGGATGGATACGTATGCAAATAAATCCTTGTAGTTATTCCAATGGTTATTCGTGTATAGGTTGATTAGTTTGCGATCTTTGTTTTTCAGCCGCATTTCCATGGATATATATTGTGTCAGATTTATATGATGCCACTGTAATGTGTCTTTATTAGATTGTTCTGATTGAAAATCCATGTTCACGTCGGTTTCTACCATGGCTGAGCATGAGGGGATCTTGCATGGATGATCCTGTGGATATTTGTTCTGATGGGAGTACTGACAGGAGCTTCGATGAACATCCGGAGAGCAGCTCAGATGAAAGTGCTTTCTAATGAAGGGGGGTACACGAGCTCTGATGAAGGCGCGTAAAAAGGGGCACACAGCTACGAGCTCTGCTGAAGGTAGATTTATACATGGACTGTGATATTTGGCACACGAGTGCCATATAAGCAAAACTGTCACACCTCTATTTTTTTCATTTTAAAGTACCACACGATTCCTCGTCCTTTGACCTCGCCTCCTCCCAAACGATCCTGTAGGCTCGCCCGAGAAGCCTGCTTCTCCCGCACATCTTGGCCGCCCACCCCTGAGAAAACTGTCACTTCTTCACGTCTACCACATGATTTCTCCTCAGGACAAAGTTACCATGGTATTTGTATGCAAGTTATCAAGCCTATGTTGCATAACTTACCGTGCTATTTACATAGAATGTACCAGGTATCTATGCTTCAACAACTACATCCCTTCAAAGTTACCACTGTGTTTTGTACACAAGTTATAAGGTCTTCGATGTGTAAATTACCATGGTACTTACACATAAGTTATCAGGGTATATGTACATCAACCTCCCCCAGTCAAAGTTATCATGAGGGATTTACATGAGTTACCGGGTCTACAGTTCGTATATTATCATGGTACTTGCACCTAAAAATCTGGGTGTGTTTCGGTAGCTTTTTCCATAGGTCAAAAACTACCACAACGTTTTTGCGTAACTTATCACACCTATAGCACGTGTGCTCCTCATGACACTAAACATTATGTGACTTTCTTGTGGCACGCCATGCGTTCTGTTCATCGAAGAGGCCCACGCGCGAGGCGAGCGTATGTTCTTAACAACTTAGTTTCCTTTGATAAGAAAATTAACATCATGTTTATATTTCAAGTTATCGATTATGCGGTGCTTATATTATCATGTTATTTACACAAAAATTATTGAGGATGTTTTGAACAACTTTTTCCCGGGACAAAAAGTTATCATGGTGATTCTAGGTAACCTATCAAGCCCGTAGTGCTATTTACACAAAATTTATCAGGGGTATGTTTTAGCAAATCCCCCTTCCCCCACGGGTCAAAAACTTATCATGGTGTTTAGTTATCGCAGTGCATATGTTTTCATGCTATTTACACATAAAATGCCAGGGGAGGGAGGTATACTACCATGCTATTTACACAGAAGATGCCGGAGTATCTTTTTAAAAAAAATCCCTACGGTCAAAGTTACCATGGTGTTTCTACCTCGGTTATCAGATGTGCGCTGCGTATATTACCATCTATTTACACATAAATTATCGGGTATCTTTTCACATTTGTCTTCCTCAATGGTTAAAGTTACCACTATGTTTGTATTTAAATTATCAGGTCTATGGCGTGCATGTTATCGTGCTATTTACAGAAATTACCGGAGGGCGGGTTCAACAAATTTATTCCCAATGATCAAAGTTACCACGAACATGTCAAAAATAGCATTTCCCTTAGCTTGTTCAACAAATAATGTCATAGGTGAGGTGGTTAGCTCCCTTTGTTGATTACCTGCAGAACAGAGATCAAATACTAGTCCAAGCATTATTTTTGCTGAAAATCAGGAAGGACGATTACAAAACTTAGGAAGGCACGAGCGGGTGTGCCCGATAAAATCGGGGAGGGCGTGTGGGAAAGGAAAGAAATGGAGGGAGGTCGTGCGGGAAAGGAAAGAAATTGGGGGAGGTCGTGCGGGAAAGGAAGGAGATCGGGAGGCGTGCGGGAAAGGAAAGAAACGTGCGGGGAATGAAGGAGATCGGGAGGGAACTGACGGCGCTGGATGCGTGTGGCAATTTCGCAATCTGCCACACGGTTGCCAAATACATTTTTTGTTTATACATATGGCCCTGAGCTAGATACCATATGCTCCTGCTTTCTACCCTGTGAGCCTGATCATATGTATGTCTGAGTCAGACTCACATGTCTTGATTATATTGAAAGTCCAGTATTTGTCTATGATGAAGGCACCCATGGTACCATATGTTACAAAAAATAGGAGAACATGACCGTCAACAATAGAAGTAGAATGTGTGTTGGCACATTAACTCAGGACTATTCGTGTTCATTCAAAACGATGCCTTGCTCATCAAGCATCTTTTCAAGTTCTTCAATAAGATGGACGTACCATGGGTATCTCTTATCTGGGACACTTATTACGCCTCTGCGCCCCCCCAAGTCACGCAAAGCTGCGGTTCTTTCTGGTGGAGAGATGTACTCAAGCTATATGATAAGTTTTGTAACTTGGCAGTTCCACAAGTTCGATCAGGGGACACGGTGATTTTCTGGCTTGACCGTTGGCAATTTGGCAACAACACGGTTAACATGCGGCTTCAGTTTCCGAGACTCCACTCCTTTGTGATTGATGACACTCTAACAGTCAAGGATATTTTGGAGTTACCAGAACCATCTGACAACCTTCATCTGCCATTGTCTGCTGAAGCCTTTGAGGAGTTTAATCAACTTCAGGTGCTCCTCAATATGGTCCATCTTCAAGATGGGGATAAGGATGTCTGGAAATGGCCTTCCAAGACTGGTGACTATCAGTCCAGGATATACTACTTGTCATGTTTTTCAGACACTGTGGTTGATCCCATCTTTAAGTGGATTTGGAAATGTTCTTGTACTCTGAAGTTTAAGGTCTTTGGGTGGCTCCTTTTGATGGATCGCCTAAACACTAGAGACATGATGCAGCGACGGCACTGGATTATACAGGATGACACTTGTGTTCTATGCCACTTGGCATCACATGAGGACAGAACACATCTCTTCTTCGCTTGCAATTTTAGCCAGCGTATCTGGAATTACCTGGGTATTTCATGGAATCCACAACCATACCAGACCACTTATGACATGGCTTCCGATGCTAGGAGGGATTTTGGGCATCCTTTTTTCTCTGAGGTAGTATTCACTGCCACTTGGAATATTTGGATGCAAAGAAATGGGAAGATCTTCAGGAATGAAACACCTTCTTTCACGGCATGGAGGAGGAACTTTTTGCAGGACATCTCTCTTTTAGCTCATAGAATCAAATGTAAATATAGGAATAGTTTAATCTCTCGGATAGCTTCCTTACCCTAATCACATCTTTTGTAAGTATTACTCTTTCCTCCTCCCTCTTAACTTTGTAACTTTGTACTCCTTTGCTCTGAGTTTTAATAAAAGACTGTGAGGCTATTGCCTTGCAGTATATAGTCAAAAAAAATAATGCTAGCTCTCCTAAGTTTGTCAGCCCCATTCTCACTTGACTTGAATATGAACCTGAAGCCTGGGATCATATGTAGCCAAAAAAACATGTGAACATGATCGTCAACAAAAGAAGTTGATCTTGTAACAGCATAGAAGTTGATCTTGTAACAGCATAAATAAACTGATATTATTCGTTCAATATGGCTATTGTTTTTATCCAGTAATGCCGAAACGATTCAGCCATGGGTGATTTTTGTTCTTATAGTTTCCAAAAAAAATCTCCAAAAAAATATTATATATATTCTCACTTGTGTTTCGAAAACAAAGAACAAAACATATATATTCTCACATCGGCGTCGGCACCATGGAATCACAAACAAGCCTGACACTTTGCTTAAATGCACACATGAATATATATTATATATTTCCCCAACCGGGCAATGCCCCTTTTCATTAATTGCTTAACATAAATACAAAACATCCATCTCTTCGGTTAGACATGAATATGATCCTCACCAAGTTAACAGGAAACATCTGCATTCTGTTATATAAAGTGCATCCGCATAAACTAGTTTCCTCTTCAGTTGCTTTTTTTGTAGACAGAGATCATTTCGTTCCAGATAACAGGACTTGTTGACAACTGATTGATAGGTTCGCATAAGTATATCATAGGTCCGAACAAGGCACAATGCAAAACAACCGTTAGTATTAACCCACCACCCTTTTATTGAATATGAACCCTTCTGCCTTACGTCATACAAGCAGCAGCCTAGACAACTCTTTCATACCCAACAACTGGGGAAGAGTGTTGCATCTGTAGCAAAGCATTCCTTGTATAGAATGCAGGCACAACACATGACTTAAGTCCTTCCTCCCTCCTGACCCCTAGGGCCGCTGCGAGCGCCCGTGCTTGCGCCGCTATTTTGTTGCGCCAACATCTGCAAAACCAAAGCAGCGCTTGTAAATAATCTTTGTACGTGGATTCAGAGGATCTATTCATATACCTACAATTTTGTCTTGTTTCAATTTACAGACTAAATTGCTTTGTAAATAGCCTTTGTATTGATTTAACCCTCTAACCAGGTTCTGTTTCAACACTTAATTTCCTGTTTGCAGGTAACTGACTGGAGATCTATACTGATGTATCCATTTTGTCTGTAATTTCAGGCAGCCTGCATTACAAACCGGCTTACTATTGCTTCGAAGTAAGCTAGACAATTTTCAGAAAAATGAAAAAGGAACCCACTTGTCACTGGTCTACTAAAACAAAATTCCTCATAAGGATTTCATTGTCTTTGGCACGAGGTCAGATTTATCTATGCATACGTTTTCTGTTGCTTGGATCATATCCACAAGTACAGTTCTACTCGATCAAGGGATGTAGCACAGTAGCGCACAAACCTTTATGCCCTGTTTGGAATGGATATAACTTTTATGTGGGCACCAATTTGAACTAAATACATGTCAGGATCTTGGTAGGTTGGTAGGGGAATTTGGGAATTGTCCTGGCCGAAGAAGGGGAATGGGGATCGAAAGATTGAGAAAAATTGTGAGATATAACTCTATCAGCTATTGTAATCTCCTGCACAATTTTGCTGGGAGCAATTCATCTTGATATTTTATAGTCTGATTGGTCGAAAAACTATTATAATAGGTGGAGCTAACTCTTAATTTCCTATATGTTTACATGAGCTAACTGAATGTCTACATGAGCCTGTACTGCTGTGCATGAGGTTGAGCATGTGTACGTTTTACATGAGGTTGAGCTTATGTATGTCTACATGAGGTTGGGCCTCATTTGCAACTAAAGACGTTTCTTTGGTCATTTTCTAACATGAATTGCATTATACTTGATGTATATAGAATTTCCAAGGCAGATGCGGACGTCCGCATGTGCCCGCGGGCATAGTGGGCAATCAGAAGTTGCGGCCATGGGATGCTGCTAATTCTGTTATTACAGTTGTGGACGTTGCGGATGGATGCGAACACGCAGTAGGCACGTCAGCCAACATAATGATTTGAATGAGCTAGAGAGCAGGTTCAGGGTAACATTATATCACGCCTTCATATACTAAGACTGGGAGTATAATAATACACCTGGAACTACATGACATCAAATCCATGACAACGTACACGATACCTATAAAGTAGCTGAGGCAAAAATAGTTATTTGTTTTTCTAATACGAAGACTGGGACTATAATAATACACCTGGAACTACATGACATCAAATCCATGACAACGTACACGATACCTATAATAGTTCTTTGTTTTTCTGAACCAAAATACAATTGTTGAGACCTAGAGACAGATAATTTGGGCCAGTGAAAGAGGTTGGGGACAAATTGAGATGCCAGAATACCTACGCATATCATAAAGAGATGAGAAATGGTAAACCTGTTAACATTGTTCAGTGCTTAAACAATCCGAAAATGGTATTGAGAAATCTATCCTGGTCGTCCAGTTTATAGAAAGAAAAGAGAAGTGAGCTTAGAAAGACTTTACACAATGCTAATTCATCAAATAAGCTTCCGCCAGAAATAAGCATGTATTACAGATTCAGTAATTAGCTATGTTGCATGGAGAACTATTGGGCACTCATGGCTATATATAATTTTCACAAGCTGCGATTATTGTCAGACCTCCAGTGACAAAGCTATAAACTACCTAATGGACCAAAATGAAGCTTTCGACACTCTGCATACCATTTTGCCCTACTACAATGGGATGAAGCTCTGAAACTGTGCGTACCAAGATTTTCATTGGACCATTCAGGACTTTGACAAAAGATAAAAAACAACATTCAGCTCTTCCGTTGAAGGCTTCCTCAATAATAAACCAATACTTGAGGATAGAATAATCTGAAAACCATATACGAGAACAACTGAAATCAATATTGCAACACCTCTAAAACCGTAAAAGCTATGATCTGCCTCGAGCAAAAGAAAATTACATGGACACTTGTTACTGAAAAAACTTAGCAGCTCATATCCACATGGAGTAGAAACTATTTGCAAGAAGAAATGAGACAAGTGATGAATTAGCATACTCATCAGTTCAAAAAACCAAATTTACACTCAAACATAATAACTGAAGCCAAGAAATGCAGCCATAGTCACCATGGACAAAAGTAAAACAAGACACATATTGTTGAGATATACTTATATAAGGAACCACATGAATAGAACATACAGATGTGTCGCGTGCTTATCGAAGGCACCTAAAGATCAATTACCTCAATAGCTCAGCTTTGCTTATAGAAGGCACAGTCGTGTCGCGCTTTCCCTTGAATCTCACTAACATCCATAGGTTGATCATCTGACAATGATCAAACATTTATCATGAAATCAACCGAACACAAATGTATTTTAAGATGAGGAAGTTATTCGTTAAACAAAGTTAGTTCGGCCTAGTCCCAGAGTTCTTAAACCACAGAAAGGAACCTATCACCATTTTTTTGTCTCTTTGTGGGCTCTTCAAAATAGAGAAGAATACAAAGTTTGTTAAAAGCACACATGTTCAGAACCAATTGTAGATGAAATAAAGCTCAACATTCAGTATGCTATGCTAATTCACCAATTTAAAACCAAGATGCAATTAAAACAGCTTGTATATACCCATAGAAATTGGTTCTGAACCTCCAATGCATAGTCTGTTCTGTACCAGGTGCACAATTCATGTTTACATTAGCATGAATCATAACATCAAAGTGCAGGAATAAACTTACTATGTTCACATGAGAAAGAGAGAGAGGCACCTTGTTCTTCGCCAAATTCTTCCATTGGATTCTTCTGTCGCTTTTCTCTTTCATATCTGGCATATTGTGGTATTTATATAAACTGTATATCAGGAAATCAAAACCAGAGATATGGGGAAAAAACAGGTATAGAGAGAACACCTCTCGCTGCCTCCGTGGAATTGCTTTGGAGGGTGTCTTGTTATAAAAGAAATCATGCGATGCATTAAAAATGCAAAATAAAATAATTGGTGCATGCTAAGAACTGGTAACACATTCTACATGATAAATATTTGCCTAACCCTTGTCACACATGGTCAACATAATGACATAGTGTATAGACCTCGTAAATTACGTATGGCATGTAGAGTATCTTGTTCATAGGCGTTCATGAAACAACACCAGGCAGAGCTCCAAAAGAACTCCCTTCATAGCACTAGACCAGAACAGTCCCCCGAAAGATCGAGCAATAACCCAGTAAGGGGTAAGGACAGACCCGTCCTCTACGACCTCACATAGATACAAAAGCGACCACAGACACAACGAGCCACCACATCAGGCTGGGAAACAATAAGAAGTCCAGTGGACCCCTTGTTCCAGTGGAACAGATCAGTTGAACAGCGAAAGAAACTACTACCGGCAAAAACTTGATTTTGTGCATCCTTGTCACAAGAAAAGATCTGAACACTATGAAAGTCAAAAGCAAGTAAGTCATGCATTTGCCTCTGCGGCAAATCTAGCAACATGAAATCGTGGAGCACTTGCTAGCTGCATTGCCTCTATGCCTGGTAATCTTACCTTGTACAGAATCCCTTTATTAAAATTATTGAGACAAAGAACTGCATCTCATTAGTCACCATCCATCCGACAAGGACTCATCCGCAGAAAATTGAACTACCGGCCTGTCAAAATTTAATGAACATGTAATGCACCAGTAAGCTTTATGCATCTCATTAATAATTACATACTATGGCTAGATGAAATTAGCAGTCTTAGGTGTACAGAATACATAGCACCCTAGAGACAAGAGCAAGATGCCATGGAGTGAGGAGGGCAGGTGGGGGAAAGGGCCATGTCTGACAGATAGATGCAACCTCAAAGGCAAGAGAGCAATGGTTGAGGACTCATCTACGCATTTGGTCGCTGTGAAGATGCAAGCTACTCAAGCACGGAAGCGTTGGGATGTGACCTCGTGCACCAGCTGCGGTCGCCGTCGCCCACCCGATGAGGCTGTCGTCTGCTGCACCGCCACATGAGCCACCTATGGCCCTCGGGTTTGCCACGGTCGAGTCGCAAGGACGGCGTCAAGAGCGGGCGCCGCTGTGCCAGCTCGGCAAGCCGATGAGGCTGGCATTGAGGACCAGGTGAGACCGGATGCGAGGGCCCAGGAAGAGCGCGGTGACACCTTGGCAGGGGCGACAGGACAAGCGCGCGGTCCTATGGCAGAGAGTGTGGTGGTGATGAGGGAGGAGGAGGTGGAGGGAGGGTGTGGCGTCGGTGGACTGGTGCGGCGCGTGGTGACTTCGGCAGCGCCCCGGTCGATGTGACTGTCGGTGTCAAAACCGGCGGATCTCGGGTAGGGGGTCCCGATCTGTGCGTCAAGGCTGATGGTAACAGAAAAGGGACATAGATGTTTACTCAGGTTCGGGCCCTCTCGATGGAGGTAAAACCCTACTTCCTGCTTGATTAATATTGATGATATGGATAGTACAAGAGTAGATCTACCACGAGATCGTAGAGGCTAAACCCTAAGAGCTAGCCTATGATGCTATGGTTGCAATTGTGATCGGCCTTCTAAGGACCAACCTCTCCGGTTTATATAGACACCGGAGAGGGCTAGGGTTTACATGGAGTCGGTTACAAGGAAGGAAATATAATATCCGGATCGTCAAGCTTACCCTCCACGCAAAGGAGAGTCCTATCCGGACACGGGCCGAAGTCTTGAGTCTTGTATCTTCACGCTTCAATAGTCCGAACGTTGTACACAGTCCGGCTGTCCGGATACCCCCTAATCCAGGACTCCCTCAATAGCCCCTGAACCAGGCTTCAATGACGATGAGTCCGGCGCGCAGTATTGTTTTCGGCATTGCAGGGCGTGTTCCTCCTCCGAATACTCCAAAGTGGTTATCGAACACGTAGACCGTGTCCGGATCTGCAAGATGATCTTCATATGCCACCATAGAGAGAATGATATTTCACAGATGCAATCTGCTGACAACTTTTTCTGATGACATGACATGTTATTATGGTCGGATCATTATTCGATCCGTTTTCCCACAACCAGCTACAGCGCATATTACGAGGTGGTTTCTTTGACACGTCTTGTCAATCCAGAGAACGTGTCCCCTTATCACGGGATTCTCATCAATACGGGTATGGGTAATCTCACCACGCCATTAATCGTGGCGCTTGGGAAACAAGCGATTCTCAACGGGCAAGTGGCGAGGCGCACCGCTCTCGGCTCCTCTATAAAGGGATAAGATTTCCCCATTTTCACCCACGCCTTCTTCCTCCTTTGCCCACTCTTGCCCCCTCGAGCTCCAGCGCCCAAGCCCAAATCTTCTCCGCACAGCTAAACATGTCCGGAGCATGAGGCAAGTGGGTGGCTTCCACCGTCAAGGAGAAGCACATCGCAAATCTTCGGGCGGCCGGATACTTGGCCGCGGACATAGCGCACCGTCTACCAGACGTCGGGCAGGTCATTCCGACCCCAGGACCCCACGAAAGGGTCGTATTCATCGCCCACTTCGTCCGTGGACTGGGATTTCCATTCCATCCCTTCGTCTGCGGGCTCATGTTCTACTACGGGCTAGATTTCCATGATCTAGCCCTGTCGGTGTACTAAAGTAGGGGTACCTTAGTACCCCGAACTGGTGCACGGGCAGTCGCAGCACCCCGCGGCAAGGCTTGCCGGGCGTCCGCCAAGATCCTCCGCTATTCCTATTCAGTGCCATTCAAGAACAAAGTGTTAGCTGAGAAGACAGAACCCCGGCAAGAGGAGCTTGCCGGGATGGACAAGACCCCGGCAAGAGGAGCTTGCCGGGGAGGCCAACCAAGGCACTTCAAGAGACTTGCCGCGACGCCCCGCGCGTCCCGGCAAGACCCGGCGAGCGGCAAGCTTGCGGGTGCGACAAATGCAACGGCCGCGGCAAGGCGCTTGCCGCGACAAGGCTGCCACTCTGCACCCAAGCTCCAGCGCATCCGACGACGTGTCGCCCCAGGACCATCCCAGGAGCACGTGGCGGGGCGCTGTGCAGCCATGCGGTGCGAGGTGGCAAGAGGAGATGACGAGAAGGCCATCGTGGCAGGCGGTGGCGCTCCTAACGGTCGCTTCCTTGCACTGTTTGAGCGACCAGACGGGCATTAAATGCCCTTGTCCCCTGCCGTCAGAGTTAGGTAGGGGGCACTGTTGGTAGCAGTTGTACCAACCCGCGTTTTTACTCTTTTACCCCTCTTTCTACGCTGCCACCTGTCGGTGACCCCTTTAACCTATAAAAAGGAGGCCCGTGCGCACGTAGAAGGGGTTCGGCTCAGGTTCGGTACGTTTTCGACTCATTCGACACTAGAACACACTCACGCTTTCAAGCAAGAACAGAATAGAAACACAAAGCAGGAGTAGGAGTTTTATCTCTCCGGAGAGCTCCGAAGCTGGGTAAAATCCCCCACGTGCTCTCGCCTCGATCTTCTCTGCATGCGCCCTGCGCTCCCTTGCCGGACCGAAAAGGGGCCCTGCCCCATAGGTGCTCGTTCCCCATGACAAGCCCCGAACTTCGTCCTCAACTTCTTGGCGTTCATCGTCGTATGTGAGGCCTTCCTCCGCATCCGGCCTCACTTCGGCCTATGGCTGCAAACCTTCTGCGTGAAGCCGAAGGTTGTAAGCGGCCAACAAGCAGAGTGCGGAGGGGCCATGGTGGGCAGAATGCCTAACGTCACATGGCTCGACGGCTCCTTTGCGGAGACCGTAAAAGGATGGCAATCGGGGTGGTTCTATATCACCGAGCTGCGCGGCGCCAACTGGGTAGCGGCCCCCGAGTTCCGATCCGGAGCCCCCATGTGGCTCACCTCCTGAGAGAAGAAGGGCCTGTCCTGGGGCGATTCCATGGAGCTGGCCGGACTCCAGACATGCATCAAAAGCATGAAGGACAAGAAGATCAAGCTTGTCAACATGATCCAGGTCATGCTCATTCGCCGGATCTCGCCCTGCCAGAGGCGGGCGGTCTATCTGTGGGAGTTTGTCCCAACCGAACACCGGACGCTCCAGAAGCTCCATGACATGACGCACAAAGGCGCATGGAAGGTGCTGTTCAAGGCCTCTGAAGTACCTCCTCCAACATCCGAGGACCGCGGGCTTCACGCCGCGCGGGCTCCTAGGCCGGTGAGTTCTCAGACTGACACCGGACCCAGTTCTTCCCGATATATTCATGGGAGTGCCTTAAGTAGTTGCGCATATTTGCTTTAGGACTATGTGGAGACAGCGGAGCAGGTCTACTGTCTGGCTCCGCTGCCAGAAGGCCCAGCGGATGCTCTCCTGATGGAGATGCTGGTCCCGGCACCGTACAAGGTGCCGGAGAAGAAGGCCGAGAAGAAGGCCCCGGGGATCGAAAAGGGTCTCTGGCGTAAGGTTGTGCCAGAAGCCTCGTCCGAAGACGATGAGGCGGACTCCTTCCATGAAGGGGAGGAGGAAGAAGAAGAAGACGCCCCATCCGGAGAGGATGAGGGGCCCGAGGAAGCGGACCGGGGGGCCGGAAAAGGCCCTCGACGCAGGGCCGTCATTCCCCTGCCGTCTGATGACGACGAGACGGATTCCTCTCACGGAGGCGGGGGGAATCAGGAAGAGATCTTGCCTCCCCCCACTGGGGGGAGAAGAAGAGGAAGGCCGCCCAGGGAGGGGAGGCTGGGGCGTCCAAGAAGGGGAAGAGATCCCTTCCGGACTATTTTGCCACGGCCGCTCACAGCGAGGAGGGGTGGCTGCCCAGGGGGAGGCCCCTAGCGCGATCGTAAGTGTCCGCATTCTATCATGATTTCACTTCATAGTTTTTGTGTGTATAATGCCGAACATATGTGCAGTCCGGCCAGGGATCACCCCGAGGTATCTTCCTCCGGGTCCCTGAGCAATTCGGAGATGAATTCGCTTGCGATGGCCACTACTCCTCAACCCGCGGACGACACGGAGGTGTTGTCCCAAAGGCTCCCAGAGCGGGGGGAGGTGACTCTGGAGACGCCCCGAGGCAGGGTCCCAGACGTCGGACACACGGGGTTCAAGATCCCCGCGGATCGTGTCGACGAGAGCCATGGCCAGCCGGGCTCTCAGCTGAACACAATTCCGAAACCTTCGATGGTTCCGGACTCAGGCGGGCGACCCCTCGTTAGGGAGGGCAAGCCGTCTGTATCGAGGACTTCCGTTGCGCATGAGGCATCAGACTGTCTGCTGGAAGCTCTTCGTGGCGCTTCCATAGATGAAGAGCACCGTACTCTCATGAGTACGGTGATTCGAAAGGTTTTGTCCGCCAAAAGCGGGCTAACCGAAGCTTGCACCAGCCTCCTGACAGGCTCTTGAGGTAAGTAATGAATATGTGCAAAATTACCACCCAATAGGTAGTAGCCCCTGATACTCTGTTTGGTGTTCGGAAAGAAAAGCCAAACGGAGGGTCAAGTATAATCCGCAGGAGTCTAATAATAAATATTGTTGTGAATAAGCAGGCTGTGCTGCTTGCTGCTGTTGCCCGTACTGCCGAGGTTGCCGAACTGAAACAGGACCTGGAGTAGGCGCAGGGAGAGCTCGACCTCATGAAGAGGTAGCTCGAAGAGAACAAGGGTAAGTGATTCCCTCTCTTATGCATTTGAGGATACTCAGAATTGGTGAGTCTAATGCCTAAGTGTCGTGACTGTGTAACAGAGGCCACCGCCGAAGTGGTGTCCCTGAAGAAGGCGCTATCCGAGGCCGAGGAAAAGGCGGTCTCGGAGTGTAGGGAGCATGAAAAGAAAAGTGCTAGGGTAGGTTAGGTATAGCAAGAGCTCCAGGACCTCGGCAAGAAACGCGAGTCCGTGGAGCATGATCTGAAGGCGAAACAGGCCGAGCTTGCGAAGGCCCTTGTGAATTTGAAGGACGCCAAGGCCGAAGCCGAGAAAGCACAGCAGGAGATCCAGGAGGCCAAGAAGATAGCAGTGGGTAAGAAGTTCTTTATGCAAAGCAAACATGTGGAAGAGGCGTTTCTTTTACTTACTCGAATTCGGAGCTTTCCAGGGGCGTTCGCAGATCTGCCACGCAGCGTATCAGATGCTGCAGAGTTCTACCGTGCCCAGGAGGGGAACTCAACGGAGAAGCTGTTCTGGTCCCAGTATGCTGGGGCCGAACACCCGATGCCTCTGAGTGACCAACTGAAGCAGTTGGTCGAACTCCATAGGGCGGCCGAACTGGCTATGAAAGGTTTCATAGTCCGAATGTGGCCTGGTGAGCTCATGCCCAGTAGCTACTTCGGCCTGATCAAGCGGATGGTGGATGCATGCCCGTGGCTTGAGGTTATCAAGCAATCCGTATGCATCGAGGGTTCCTGCCGGGCCTTTGCCCACGTCAAGGTGCATTGGGGCAAGCTGGATGCGGAGAAGCATGTCAAGGACGGGCCGCCGGAGGGCAAGGCGCATCGCCATCCCGAGATGTATTATGATGGCGTTATGAAGGGTGCTCGTCTCGTCGCTTATGAATGTACCAAGGACACCGTTTTTGAATGAATTCACTTCTGTCATGTTTGTAATTTAAGGACGAAGTTACTTGCGCTATGTAGCGCTTTTGTTATTTAAAATATTACCTTCTGTGCGGCTGTTTATAAATGTCTAAAAGTAGGCCAGTCGGCGGCTTCCTCCCCCACGTAACTAGTACTGCGGTGTTCGTGGAAAACCCGGACACTTTTTATCCAAATGTTTGGTCCCTTAAGGAGGTGTCCGACACAGCGAACAAGGCAATCGGACTATGTGGCTTTATAACTTTCACTTAGCCATAGAAGTCTACAATTTTAAATTTTGGCGAAGCCCCAAGAATCCGGAAGACCGAATCGGGGCACTATACATGCCTAGATCGGACAAAGCCGATATATCGCCTAAAGCGTAAAATCTTTAAGGATTTTAAGACCTCTCGAACAGCGACCAGCTCACGCCACATCATGCCGGTCAGTTTTCGGCTTTCTCTACTGAGGTGCTCGTCCGGAAGAACCGGGACACAATCGCAGTAGTTCTCCCTGCGCTACCTTAGCCGATATAACGGAACGTAAGGCACCAAAACAAGGGAGCCGGGCTATCCCAACTGTAGACCCAAGACATGATTCGGAGCTGATGCATATAGTGCTATAAGTTCAGGGTGCCGCACTGTTGAAGGTGTTCGGACTTTACTTGCCAAATAACGGGGCGCCATGAGAAGCCCCTGGCGAACCGACCGTACCAAGGTGTACGGATGCGATATCGAATAAACATTTATAAGAGAAAAAATGCTCAAATAAGAATAATAAGCTGACGCTATATATATAATCTCCCATTGACGAAAAATACGTTTAGGTGTATGTTTACAATGGATGCATTAAGCAGAGATAAAAATAGGACTATTTGACATGTCCTATCCAGGGGCGGGCTGTGTACAGATACATAAAACAGGTATAATGATCGTAAATAGATTTCACCTGGGTATTTCCTTCTGTGCACACCATCTGTCGCCTCCTTGGATGTCTCTCCCATATGAGTCCGGCAATTCGGCTCTTCTGAGGATGCTGCACTAATGCGGTGTCCTGAAATGTGAGAGGAAAAGAGTATGAAGGTATTTGGCGGTTACCCGCACTATTGAATGAGTCGTTGATGCGCCTCCGCTTATGGCCATGGTATCTTGAGTGTGTAATTGTGCACGTGTGGCGTGAATGCTGCTTTGAAGGGGCTTGGGCGGAGGCCGGACTGCTAATCACGCTCCTGGCATTCATGATGATCCTATTGCGGGGTACTCCGGACTCGCTTGACTGTACTCGAAGTTGTCACCGGATTGGTTTGTCGGAGTAGGCCGCATTGTACTTCTGCCGCGAGGGCTGCCGTATGTTCTTCTGTTCGAAGGGAGCAGTCCATATTTCCATTGACAGTGATGACCCCGCGCGGTCCTGGCATCTTGAGCTTGAGGTATGCATAATGTGGTACCGCATTGAATCTAGCAAATGCGGTTCGTCCGAGCAGTGCATGGTAGCCACTGCGGAAAGGAACGATGTTGAAGATTAGCTCTTTGCTCCTGAAGTTGTCCGGGGATCCGAAGACCACTTCCAGTGTTATAGAGCCCGTACAGCGGGCCTCTACTCCAGGAATAACACCTTTAAAGGTGGTTTTAATGGGCTTGATTTGAAGGGTCAATGCCCATTTTGCGCACTGTGTCCTGATAAAGCAGGTTCAAGCTGCTGCCACCGTCCATAAGGACCCGCGTGAGGTGGAATCCGTCGATAATTGGGTCTAAGACCAATGCAGCTGAGCCGCCATGATGGATGCTGGTAGGATGATCCCTACGATCAAAGGTGATCGGACAAGCTGACCATGGGTTGAATTTGGGGGCGACTGGCACCATCGCATAGACGTCCTGTAGTGCTCGCTTCCGTTCCCGCTTGGGGATGTGAGTGGCGTTGATCATATTGACCGTTTTCACCTGGGGGGGGGGGGGCTCTTTTGTCCCCCTATATTCGGACGCCGGGGCTCTTCGTCGTCGTCGCTGTGCAGCCCCTTGTCCTTGTTTTCGACGTTTATCTTACCGGCCTGTTTGAACACCCAGCAGTCTCTATTGGTGTGATTGGCAGGCTTGTCCAGCATGCCGTGAATTTGGCACGGGCGCTCCAGTATGCGGTCCAGACTGGACGGTCCCTGATTATTTCTTTTGAACGGCTTTTTTCGCTGTCCGGACTTAGATCCGCTGAATCCGGCATTGACTGCCGTGTCTTCAGTGTTGTCGCCATTGTTTCGTCTCTTAGGTCTGTTGCGCCGTGGCTTGCCGTTAGCATCACGGCCGTCCGAAGTGCCAGAATGTGGCGTGGTGCCGGTGCAAGCCAACCAGCTATCCTCACCCCGCGCAAAAACGGGTCATTAGGGTTGTGAGAGCCGCCATAGACTTGGGTTTTTCCTGGCAGAGGTGTCGAGCGAGCCACTCGTCACGGATATTATGCTTAAAAGCCGCCAGAGCTTTGGCGTCCGGACAATAGATTATTTGGTTCATTTTAGTGAGGAACCGAGTCCAGAATTTCCGGGCTGACTCTCCGGGCTGTTGGGTAATGTGGCTCAGGTCATCGGCGTCTGGCGGTCGCACATATGTGCCCTGGAAGTTATCAAGGAATGCGTCTTACAGGTTTTCCCAACTGCCAATGGAATTTGCTGGTAGGCTGTTTAACCAGTGCCGGGCTGATCCTTTGAGCTTAAGAGGAAGATACCTGATGGCGTGTAGATCATCTCCGTGGGCCGTGTGAATGTGGAGAAGAAAATCTTCGATCCATACTGCGGGGTCTGTTGTGCCATCGTATGATTCGATGTTTACGGGTTTGAACCCTTTTGGGAAATCATGATCCATTACTTCGTCAGTGAAGCAGAGGGGGTGTGCGGCGCCTCTGTGCCGGGCTATGTGGCTACGCAGCTCGAATTGGTTTGGGTTGCTGTGTTCGGCACGGCCGGACTTGTTGATGATGTATCCGGCGCGACGATCATCGTCGCGCGTTGGGGCGCGCCCCCGCGATCCGTAGATCGATCTTGGTTGTCCTGCTTTGTTTTCCGGAATATCTTGCAGGTCTTGCATGTTGCCTTGAGTCGTAGTGTATCGGCGTGGGGGTGCGGGCTGGTATCCGGGCTGATATCCCGTTTTATCCCGGCCACGGGGTGGCCGGTCAGCCATTTGGCGTTCGAGTCCATACTCCTCGGCTGCCAGGACTTCAGTCCATCTATCTGTGAGCAGATCTTGATCAGCTTGGAGTTGCTGTTGCTTCTTCTTCAGGCTCCTCGTAGTGGCTATAAGCCTGCGCTTGAAGCGCTTCTGCTCTACGGGATCCTTAGGCACGCCGAATTCGTCGTCGCCGAGGCTAATCTCGTCTTCGGAGGGGGGCATGTAGTTGTCCTCCTTCGGCTATGCTTCCGTCGCCTGTTCTTCTGGGCTGATCTGCTCATCTTCCTGTTCGGCCTGCTCGAAGGCGGGCTGGTCAGGGTCATATTCTTCTTCGGCGCCATCCGGATTATTTTCGTCTCCGGGGCCGGTATTGCTGTGGCGGGGCTTGGAGCGGCGCCGACGATGCCCATGCTTTGTTTTTCTTCCCAAGGGGTTATCCTCCGTTGCCTCATCGCCATTTGTTTCCTTCGGAGTGTCCACCATATATATATATATCGTATGAGGAGGTGGCCGTCCACCACCCGGTGAGCGGTGGCTCCTGTAATTCTCCTACATCGTCGTCCATACCGTCGATGTCTTCGGAGTCAAAGTCAAGCACGTCGGTTAGATCATCGATCGTGGCAATGAAGTGGGTGGTGGGTGGGCAACGAGTTCCATCGTCATCTGCTTCCCACTCAAGCCGGACATAGTTCGGCCCAGAGTCTCCTGACAAAGAGAGAGACTTCAATAAGTTCAGCATGTCGCCAAAGGGCGAGTGCTGAAAAACGTCCGCCGCGGTGAACTCCATCACCGGAGCCCAATCAGGATCGGCTGGCTCGGGGATGCGCGGACTGGAACCTACATCCTATATGAATCCGGGGGTCCGGAGTCACAGGCTCCCTCAGAGGTGAGACCTATGTTCGGCTCCATCGCCAATGAGGGTATGGCCTGCGGGGCGGAGTCCAGCCCTCCGTCCTTAGGCAATGCAACCTGCCCCGGATTTAGATCCGAGGCTTCTGCCGGGGTGATATCCCGCGCAACGTCTGACAGCAGGTCTAAGCCATGCCCATTGCGACTGTTCGGCGCTTCTGGCGCTGGCCCGAATCCGTCGAAGATCAAGTCCCAGCGAATGTCCGCTGTGTAGTTCAAGTTTCCGAACCTGACCTGGAGGCCGGGGGCACAGCTATCGATCTGCTCCAAGTGGCCAAGCGAATTGGCCCGCAGTGCGAAGCTACCGAACATGAAGATCTGTCCGGGGAGGAAAGTCTCGCCCTGGACAGCGTCGTTGATGATGGTCGAAGGATACATCGAGCCTGATAGCGACGACATAGAGGAACTCTCAATGAAACTACCAATGTCGATGTCAAAACCAGCGGATCTCGGGTAGGGGGTCCCGATCTGTGCGTCAAGGCTGATGGTAACAGGAAGCAACGGACACAGATGTTTACCCAGGTTCGGGCCCTCTCGATGGAGGTAAAACCCTACCTCCTGCTTGATTAATATTGATGATATGGGTAGTACAAGAGTAGATCTACCACAAGATCGTAGAGGCTAAACCCTAAGAGCTAGCCTATGATGGTATGATTGTAATTGTGGTTGGCCTTCTAAGGACCAACCTCTCCGGTTTATATAGACATTGGAGAGGGCTAGGGTTTAAATGGAGTCGGTTACAAGGAAGAAAATATAATATCCGGATCGCCAAACTTGCCCTCCATGCAAAGGAGAGTCCTATCTGGACACGGGCCGAAGTCTTGAGTCTTGTATCTTCACGCTTCAATAGTCCGGACATTGTACACAGTCCGGCTGTCCGGATACCCCCTAATCCAGGACTCCCTCTGTGGCGCATGCCCCCGGCCGTCGAACCTGGTGGCTTCCGGCGGCGGAGGAGAGTGGGAGGATGGGGAGGGGAGTCGCCAGGTTGGGAGAGGAGGAGGAGTGCAGCAACGGACGAGGAAAGGAGGAGGAGGGAGTGTGTGGGGGCTGTGGATTGGGGTGCTAGGGTTCACTCCCATGCCTAGCCAACGAACGTCTCACGCACGGCACACAATGAGTGGACGGGAAAATCCTTTTGCACATTGGCACCACTGACCCAGCCAAGGAACGCGTAATACGAGCCCACCCGTCATTGGCCGACGAAAATGACCGTGAGGTAAAATCAGGTTTGACCCATGTGAAGATCCCACAGCTCAGATGCGCCAGAAGGCAAATCGGGCGGTCAACGAAGCCCCAATTGAGGGAGCTTCGTGGAGGCAAGTTGGGTACCATCCTTATAGGTTTAAATAATGAGACAACATAAGGCTCGTGTCGGTTGCCAGTAACTTTTACACAACATGATCATCTCATACAATAACGTATATCACATCATATATTGACCATATCACATCACAACATGCCCTGGAAAAACAAGTTAGACGTCCTCTACTTTGTAGTTGCAAGTTTTAGTGGCTGCTACGGGCTTCTAGCAAGAACCGTTCTTACCTACGCATCAAAACCACAACGGTGATTTATCAAGTTTGCTGTTTTAACCTTCAACAAGGACCGGCCGCAGTCAAATTCGATTCAACTAAAGTAGGAGAAGCAGACACCCGCCATCCACCTTTATGAAAAACTAATTGCATGTCTATCGGTGGAACCGGTCTCATGAACATGGTCATGCAAGGTTTGTCCGGGCCGCTTCATCCAACAATACCTCCGGATCAAAATAAGACGTTGGTGGTAAGTAGTATGACTACAACTCTTTGTGTTCTACTCGTGCATATCATCTACACATAGACCTAGCTCTGATGCCATTGTGGGGAAACGTAGCATGCAATTTCAAAAAAATTCCTATGCTCACGCAAGATCTATCTAGGAGATGCATAGCAATGAGAGGGGGACAGTGTGTCTACGTACCCTCGTAGACTGAAAGCGGAAGCGTTTGACAACGTGGTTGATGTAGTCGAACTTATTCTTGTTCCAACCGATCGAGCACCGAACGTACGGCACCTCCGAGTTCCACACACGTTTAGCTCGATGACGTCCCTCGAACTCTTGATCCAGCAAAGTGTCGAGTAAGTAGATGTGTTCTGTCAGCATGGCGGCATGGTGATGGTGATGGTGAAGTGATCCGCGCAGGGCTTCACCTAAGCACCACGAAAATTTGACCAAGGGTGTAATCTATGGGGGGGGGGGGCGTCGCACACGGCTAACAGATGTTGTTGTGTGTTCTAGGCACCTACCCCCTCATATATATAGGTGGGGGAGAGGGAGCAGCCAAGGGGGGCGCCCCAAGTAGGCCGAATCCTACTTGGGGTTCCTCCCCAGTTCAGCCCCCCTTTCGTTTTTCACCGGAGGGAGAAGGAAAGAGGAGGGAGGATGGAAGGAAGGGGGAGGCCGAATCCCTCCCCTTCCTTCTCTCTTCCCCTCTTTCCATTCTCCTCTAGTTAGGCCCATATGGGGGGCGCAGCAGCCCCTGCTGGCTGCTGCGTTTCCCCTCTTGGCCCATTAGGCCCATATCTTTGCTGAGGGGTGCCCGGAACCCCTTCTGATGCCCCAATATGTACCCGGTACCATCCGGAACACTTTCAGTGTCTGAATACTATCTTCCTATATATCATTCTTTACCTCTCAACCATTTCAAGACTCCTTGTCATGTTCGCGATCTCATCCAGGACTCCAAACAACATTCAATCACCAAACCACATAACTCGTATAATACAAAATCGTCATCGAATGTTAAGCGTGCGGACCCTACGGGTTCGAGAACTATGTAGACATGACTGAGACACCTCTTCGGTCAATAATCAATAGCGGAACCTAGATGCTCATATTGGTTCCTACATATTCTACGAAGATCTTTATCGGTCGAACCGTTATGACAACATACGTTATTCCCTTTGTCATCGGTATGTTACTTGCCCGAGATTCGATCATCGGTATCTACATACCTAGTTCAATCTCGTTACCTGCAAGTCTCTTTACTCGTTCCATAATATATCGTACCGCAACTAACTCATTAGTCACTTTGCTTGCAAGGCTTCTTATGATGTGCATTACTAAGAGGGCCCAGAGATAACTCTCCGATACTCAGAGTGACAAATCCTAATCTCGATCTATGCCAACCCAACAAACACCTTCGAAGATACCTATAGAGATTCTTTATAATCACCCAATTACATTGTGGCATTTGATAGCACATAAGGCATTCCTACCGTATCCGGGAGTTGCATAATCTCATAGTCGAAGGAATATGTATTTGACATGAAGAAAAAAGCAATAGCAATAAAACTGAACAATCAATATGCTAAGCTAACGGATGGGTCTTGTCCATCACATCATTCTCCTAATGATGTGATCCCGTTCATCACAATGACAACACATGTCTATGGTTAGGAAACTTAACCATCTTTGATTAACGAGCTAGTCTAGTAGAGGCTTACTAGGGACATGGTGTTTTGTCTATGTATCCACACATCTATCAAGTTTCCGGTTAATACATTTCTAGCATGAATAATAAACATTTACCATGATATAAGGAAATATAAAATAACAATTTTATTATTGTCTCTAGGGCATATTTCCTTCAAGCCAGCCATCCAAACAACGCATGATATGTACTCTTAATTTTAACCACCTCAAACCAAAGTGTCTCGGCCATGTAATTACACTCGTCACCAAAGGCCACTTCCAGTGCAATCTTCCCCGCAGGTTAAGCTAACTTGCCAAGGACAACTCCGTGAAAGACGGTAGAAGACGGCTTAAGATCCTTCTCTATCAGATTCATCCACCAAAAAGTATCATAGTACAATATGTTGATACTGCTTCCACCATCCATAAGTACCTTCTAGAACTTATAACCGCCCACTTGAGAAGCTACCACCAGGGCTAGATGACCCAGATCATCAACCCGGGGCGGGTGATCCACCCGGCTCCACATTATCGTCTGCTCTGACCATCTCAAATACTGAGGCACCACCAGCTCAACCACATTGACAGCCCACTTATGGACCTTCCGGTCACGCTTGCACGTGCTCGTAGTGAAAACATGATATTGGCCATTGTTAAGCTGCTTGGGATTACTCTGCGATACGTCTCCAACGTATCTATAATTTTTTACTGTTCCATGCTATCTTGTGTATTTTATATGCTATTTTATATGATTTTTGGGACTAACCTATTAACCTAGAGCCTAGTGCCAGTTTCTGTTTTTTCCTTGTTTTTGAATTTTGCAGAAAAGGAATATCAAACGGAGTCCAATTGAGTTGAAAATTTATGATGAAATTTATGGACCAGAAGAAGCCCCCGAAGCAAAAGAGTGGGGCCAGAAGAGCCACGAGGCCTCCACAAGGGTGGAGGGCGCGCCCTACCCTCCAGGGTGCGCCCTCTATCCTTGTCGTTGCCTCGTGGACCCCCCTGACTTGTTCTCGGTGCCAAAAAATCCTATAAATATAGGAACCCCCAGAAATAAACATAGATCGGGAGTTCCGCTGCCGCAAGCCTCTGTAGACACCAGAAACAAATCGGGACCCTGTTCCGGCACCCTGTCGGTGGGGGAAATCATCACCGGTGGCCATCTTCATCATCTCGGTGCTCTCCATGATGAGGAGGGAATATTTCACCCTCGGGGCTGAGGGTATGTACCAGTAACTATATATTTGATCTCTCTCTCTCTCTCTCTCTCAATCTATCTATCTATCTATCTACCTATCTCGTGTTCTTGATTTGGCACGATCTTGATGTACCACGTGATTTGCTATTATAGTTGGATCTTATGATGTTTCTCCCCCTCTACTTTCTTGTAATGGATTGAGTTTTCCCTTTGAAGTTATCTTATCGGATTGAGTCTTTAAGGATTTGAGAACACTTGATATATGTCTTGCATGTGCTTATCTATGGTGATAATGGGATATTCACGTGATCTACCTGATGTATGTTTTGGTGATCAACTTGCGGGTTCTATGACCTTATGAACTTATGCATAGGGGTTGGCACAATTTCATCTTGACTCTCCGGTAGAAACTTTGGGGCACTCTTTGAAGTTCTTTCTGTTGGTTTGAATAGATGAATCTGAGATTGTGTGATGCATATCATATAATCATACCCGCGGATACTTGTGGTGACATTGGAGTATCTAGGTGACATTAGGGTTTTGGTTGATGTGTATCTTAAGGTGTTATTTTAGTACGAACTCTAGGGTTGTTTGTGACACTTATAGGAATAGCCCAATAGATCTATCAGAAAGAATAACTTTGAGGTGGTTTTGTACCCTACAATAATATCTTCGCTTATTCTCCACTATTAGTGACTTTGGAGTGACTCTTTGTTGCATGTTGAGGGATTGTATATGATTTAATTATGTTATAATTGTTGAGAGAACTTGCACTAGTGAAAGTATGAACCCTAGGCCTTGTTTCTAAGCATTGCAATACCATTTTCGCTTACTTTTGTTATTAGTTGCCTTGTTGTTTTTAAATTTTCAGATTACAAGAACCTATATTTATTATCCATATTGCACTTGTATCACCATCTCTTCGCCGAACTAGTGCACCTATACAATTTACCATTATATTGGATGTGTTGGGGACACAAGAGACTCTTTGTTATTTGGTTGCAGGGTTTTTTGAGAGAGACCATCGTCATCCTACGCCTCCCATGGATTGATAAACCTTAGGTCATCCACTTGAGGGAAATTTGCTACTGTCCTACAAAACTCTACACTTGGAGGCCCAACACGAGTCTACAAGAAGATGGTTGAATAGTAGACATCAAGCTCTTTTCTCGCGCCGTTGCCGGGGAGCCTAGGTAAGTGGCACTCACCCCGTCAACTAAGCTCTTTTCTGGGGCCATTGCCGGGGAGGTTAGTGCCTGAAGGTATAACTTTAGATCTTGCAATCGAATCTTTTTGTTTCTTGTTTTATCACTAGTTTCGTCTATAAAAGAAAACTACAAAAAACGGAATTGAGGTTGCCTCATATGCTTCATCTTTTTAATGTCTTCTCGTGAAAATGATGGAAAGGAAAATTGTGCTCAAGTGTTAGAAGAAGAAGTTTATACAATGTTTGGCACTAAATATTTGAATGATGAGCATGATTGCAATTACGATGCTGATTCTTGGGCTCTCCCCCCCCCATTTTTAAGGCTGCTTGCCATTACGACACTGATTTTTGAACCCTACATTTGTGTTAGCCACAAAATCTAACCCACCATCGGGGTATCTGTGCTTTCCACCATTGCCCTGATTATTGTGATTACCATTCTGTGTTGAGGCATCCTATTGTTGACCCTTGCCACCACTGTTTTTCTTGCCTTTACCCGACTTCTTCTCATCAGAGCCGGGATCCTTCGTACCATCAGAATCAGCATATCTGGTAAGTACATTCATGAGATTGCCCATATCTATACACTTACGCTTAAGCCGCCCTAACTTCTGCTTAAGGGGATCAAAGCAATAGTTCTTCTCTAGAATCGGGATGGCTTCAGCCCCCCCTCCCCCGATGTTGTCAGGGGAGTGAATGATGGTGGTGACCCGGCGAGCCCAATGATGTGTCGACTCATCTTCACGCTACACACTGATACGTCTCCAACGTATCTATAATTTTTTATTGTTCCATGCTATTATATTACCCGTTTTGGATGTTTAATGGGCTTTACTATACACTTTCATATTATTTGTGGGACTAACCTTTTTAACCGGAGGCCTAGCCCAAATTGCTGTTTTTTTTGCCTATTTCAGTGTTTCACAGAAAAGGAATATCAAACGGAGTCCAAACGGAATGAACCCTTCGGGAGAGTTATTTTTGGAACAAACGCAATCCAGGAGACTTGGAATGGACGTCAAGAAAGAAACGAGGAAGCCACGAGGCAGAGAGGCACGCCCAGGGGGGTAGGCGCGCCCCCCACCCTCGTGGACCCCTCGTGGCTCCCTTGACTGACTTCCTTTGCCTATATATACTCATATACCCTGAAAACATCCAGGAGCACCACGAAACCCTATTTCCACCGCCGCAACCTTCTGTACCCGTGAGATCCCATCTTGGGGCCTTTTCCGGTGCTCCTCCGGAGGGGGAATCGATCACGGAGGGCTTCTACATCAACACCATAGCCTCTCCGATGAAGTGTGAGTAGTTTACCTCAGACCTTCGGGTCCATAGTTATTAGTTAGATGGCTTCGTCTCTCTCTTTGGATCTCAATACAAAGTTCTCCTCGATCTTCATGGAGATCTATTCGATGTAATTCTTTTTTGCGGTGCGTTTGTCGAGATCCAATGAATTGTGGGCTTATGATCAAGATTATCTATGAACAATATTTGAATCTCCTCTGAATTCTTTTATGTATGATTGGTTATCTTTGCAAGTCTCTTCGAATTATCAGTTTGGTTTGGCCTACTAGATTGATCTTTCTTGCAATGGGAGAAGTGATTAGCTTTGGGTTCAATCTTGTGGTGTCATTTCCCAGTGACAGTAGGGGCAGCAAGGCACGTATTGTATTGTTGCCATCGAGGATAAAAAGATGGGGTTTATATCATATTGCTTGAGTTTATCCCTCTGCATCATGTCATCTTGCCTAATGCGTTACTCTGTTCTTATGAACTTAATACTCTAGATGCATGCTGGATAGCGGTCGATGTGTGGAGTAATAGTAGTAGATGCAGAATCGTTTCGATCTACTTGTCGCAGACGTGATGCCTATATACATGATCATGCCTGAATATTCTCATAATTATGCACTTTTCTATCAATTGCTCGACAGTAATTTGTTCACCCACCGTAATACTTATGCTATCTTGAGAGAAGCCGCTAGTGAAACCTATGGCCCCGGGTCTATTTTCCATCATATAAGTTTCCGATCTACTTTATTTTGCAATATTTACTTTCCAATCTATATCATAAAAATACCAAAAATATTTATCTTATTATTATCTCTATCATATCTCACTTCTGCAAGTGGCCGTGAAGGGATTGACAACCCCTTTATCGTGTTGGCTGCAAGGTTCTTATTTGTTTGTGTAGGTATGAGGGATTTGCGTGTAGCCTCCTACTGGATTGATACCTTGGTTCTCAAAAACTGAGGGAAATACTTACGCTACTTTGCTGCATCTCCTTTTCCTCTTCAAGGGAAAACTAATGCAGTGCTCAAGAGGTAGCAAGAAGGATTTCTGGCGCCGTTGCCGGGGAGGTCTACGCACAAGTCAAGACATACCAAGTACCCATCACAAACTCTTATCCCTCGCGTTACATTATTTCCCATTTGCCTCTCGTTTTCCTCTCCCCCACTTCACCCTTGCCGTGTTATTCGCCATTCTTCTGTTCGTCTTTTCGTTTGCTTTGATGTCTTACTTGGCTCATTCGCTCGTTTGGTTGGAATAGTTGTTTATTTATTGCTAAACAGAGAACCTAAGATCTATGGATCCTCATCCACTTGCCAATCTTTTTAAGAGATCCAATTATGATGAACCAAATCCTAGTGATTTGAGTGCACTATATTATCTTTATGAGGTTTTGCTTGAGATTCATGAATCTGAAAATTGTGATGAAGAAATTTATGAAGCGATTCACGATAGCTCCTTGAATAAAAAGCATGATTGCAATGATTTTATTTTCAAGTCTCTTGATGTCAATTGTGCTAATAATATTCAAAACCCTAAGCTTGGGGATGCTAGTTTTGCTATGTCTACTACTCGTTGCAATGATCATGATTGGGGTGACTCTTCTTATGATCTTGAAAATTTATTTAAGCCCCATGATGAATATGAGATTGATAATAGTGTTTGCAATAATATTGAAAGTTGGTTTGGAAGAGTGTCAACTTTAGATCCCACATATTTGGAGAATGTTCAATCTTATGGTATTTTTTATAAAAGTGGGTTTGGAGAGGTCATGACTTTTGTTAATGATAATACCACTATTTTGGAAGAGTGTCAACTTCACATGCATGTGGATCGTGTTGAGAATATGTTATGTGATAGCTATTTTGTTGAATTTGCCTATGATCCTACATGTAATTATTATGAGAGAGGAAAATATGGTCGTAGAAATTTTTATCTTACTAAATTACCTCTCGTCATGTTGAGATTGCTATCGTCTCTTTCTTCTTCCTTGCATATGCTAGTTTTTGCCTACCTTGCAAATTTGTTTGCTTATAATATGCCTATGCATAGGAAGTATGTTGGACTTAGATGTGTTTGTCACGTGTTTCATGATGCTCTCTTTGCGCTTCAATTCTTGTCTTTCATGTGAGCATCATTAAAATTATCAATGCCTAGCTAAAAGGCTTTAAAGAAAAGCGCTTGTTGGGAGATAACCCAATATTTTGCTTTGTTGTTATTCAATAAATAATTCATCTAGCCTCTGGTTAGATGTGTTTTTATGTTTTAATTAGTGTTTGTGCCAAGTAGAACCTATAGGATCATCTTGGGTGATAGTTAATTTGATCTTGCTGGAAAACGGAAACTTTTGCACGCACGAGAATAATTTTAATAAATCACAGGAATGTGATTTTTAGTTGATTCTTTTTGAATAAGATTAATATACAAATTTCCTAAGACTTCCTATTTTGGTAGGAGTTTTAGGGTTCCAGAAGTATTCGTAAGTTACAGATTACTACAGACTGTTCTGTTTTTGATAGATTCTGTTTTTTCATGTGTTGTTTGCTTATTTTGTTGAATCTATGGCTAGTATCGGGGGGTATGAACCATAGAGAAGTTGGAATACAGTAGGTTTAACACAAATATAAATGAAGAATGAGTTCATTACAGTACCTTAAAGTGGTGGTTAGCTTTCTTGCACTAACGGAGCTCATGAGATTTTCTATTGAGTTTTGTGTTGTGAAGTTTTCAAGTTTTGGGTAAAGATTTGATGAATTATGGAATAAAGAGTGGCAAGAGACTAAGGTTGGGGATGCCCAAGGCACCCCAAGGTAAAATTCAAGGACAACCGGAAGCCTAAGCTTGGGGATGCCCCAGAAGGCATCCCCTCTTTCGTCTTCGTCTATCGGTAACTTTACTTGAGGCTATATTTTTATTCACCACATGATATGTGTTTTGCTTGGAGCATCTTGTATGATATGAGTCATTGATTTTTAGTTTACCACAATCAACCTTGCTGTACACACCATTTTGGGAGAGACACACATGAATCGGAATTTATTAGAATACTCTATGTGCTTCACTTATATCTTTTGAGCTAGACAATTTTGCTCTAGTGCTTCACTTGTATCTTTTTAGAGCTCGGCGATGGTTTTATTTCATAGAAATTATTTATCTCTCATTATTCACTTATATTATTTTGAGAGTCTTTTAGAACAGCATGGTATTTGCTTTGGTTATAAAATTGGTCCTAATATGATGGGCATCCAAGTTGGGTATAATAAAAACTATCATATAGAGTGCATTGAATACTATGATAAAATTGATACTTGATAATTGTTTTGAGATATAAAGGTGGTAATGTTAGAGTCATGCTAGTTGGGTAATTATGAAATTGAGAAATACTTGTGTTAAAGTTGGCAAGTCCCATAGCATGCACGTATGGTGAATGTTGTGTGACAAATTTGTTGCATAGGGTGCTCCTTTGATTGCCTTCCTTATGTGTGGAGGTCGGGATCGCGCGATGGTTAACTCCTACCAACCCTTCCCCTAGGAGCATGCGTAGTAGTACTTTTCTTTGAAGGCTAATAAACTTTTGCAATAAGTATTGAGTTCTTTATGACTAATGTGAGTCCATGGATTATACGCACTCTTACCCTTCCGCAATTTGCTAGCCTCTACGGTACCGTGCATTGCCCTTTCTCACCTTGGGAGTTGGTGCAAACTTCGCCGGTGCATCCAAACCCCGTGATATGATACGCTCTATCACACATAAACCTCCTTATATCTTCCTCAAAACAGCCACCATACCTACCTATAATGGCTTTTCCATAGTCATTCCGAGATATATTGCCATGCAACTTTCCACCGTTCCGTTTATTATGAAACGTTCCATCATTGTCATATTCACTACTGGAATCAGCTACTTTGCCATCTGCCTGATCTTTGCCGTCGGCTAGCGGACGGCAAAGAAGCTCTTTGCCATCAGCTACCGATAAGCCGACGGCAAAGAAACGGCGGACGGCAAAGAAGCTCTTTGCCATGAGCCATTTCTTTGCCGTCCGCCAGCTGACGGCAAAGATTCTTTGCCGTCAGCCAGCTGACGGCAAAGAGGGAGGTGGCCCCCACCCACCCGCCCATTTAAAAAAACTTAACACCCCCACCTCTTTGCCGTCAGCTAGCAGATGGCAAAGAGAGACAACGTCGGATGGCAAAGAGTGGCGGATGGCAAAGAGCTTCTTTAACTAACGGACGCCACCCCCCCCCCCCCCCCGCCCGTTACTCTCCTCTTCCTCTCTACTCCCCGACGGCCCGCCCTAGATCCACCGCCGCCGCCGCCCCTGCCGCCCGGCGCCCCCCCCCCCTCCCGCCCCCGCCCCCGCCGCCCGGCGCCACCCCGCACCACCCTTCCGCCCCCCACCCCACCCGCCGACGCCCCGTCGCCCCGCCACCTGCCGCCCGCCGACGCCCCGTCGCCCCGCCCCCGCCCCCTGCTGCCCGGCGCCGCCCCCGCCCCCCGCCACCCGGCTCCACCCCCACCACCCCCCGCCCCCACCACCCCTCCGCCCCACCCCCCCCACACCCCACCACCCCTCCGCCCCCACCACCCCACCCGCCGCCCGGCGACGCACCCGCCGCCCGGCGCCGCCCTGCCGACCGTCCCATTACTCCGGTGAGGGAACTACTTTTTTTCTTTCTGTTTTTTCATTTTTTTTGCTGTTTAATTGATAGTGCTAGATTGTGTTAGTGTTAGTGTTAGAAAAGAATTAGAAGAAGTAGAAGAAGTAGAAGTAGTAGAAAGATGAAAAAAGAAGAAGAAGAAAAGAAGTAGAACAAGTAGAAGAAGAAGAAAAGAAGAAACGGAAAGAAGTAAAAAAGTAGAAAAAATATGGAAGAAGAAGAAGAAGAAAGGAAAGAAGAAGAAGAAGAAGAGAAATAAAGAAGAAGGATAGAAGGAAATACCCCGACCCCCTGACCCCCGACACCCCGACCCCGACACCCCGACCCCCTGACCCCTGACCCCGACACCACACCCCGACCCTGACACGACACCAAGACACCCCGACAACCGGCCCCCCAAGGCCGACAGGGTCTTATATTTGTGAATTATTAGTTAGGTCATATATTTTCTGATTTTGTTATGAAAAACATCATATATAATTGTGTTGATCGGGTTGATTTAAATGTGCAGTTGTTTCACCGCTGCGAGGTTTGGTGTTCGACGACCTCGCCATGCGTTTGACGAGCTCTGCCCCTTCATTCGTGGGTGAGCACAAATGACATGTCCTCCTCCCCCATTAATTATTTGCTCTGTTCCATTGTTCGTGCCGATGAAACTTGATAGCTAGCTATATATGTGTCTTGAATCATTAGTATGTGTAACCAATATGTGTCTCCCGTTCGAAAGCGTCATAGTTATAAATATGCATGCATTTGCATATTTATATCCTTGATTCTTTTGAATTGTCCAACGCTATCCATGGACAGCCCGAGTATGTGTAGATTGGGTTCGTTTTCCCATATGCTTTGCTCTGGATCCGACACATAAATTTTGTCAGTGCCTCCCCTGTTATTCTCCGGGTACACATCCTCTCTGTTTATTGCAGAGACGTGTATCAGGAGAACAGTGGGGAGGTGCTGCCGAAATTTTGCGTCGGATCCGGAGCATAGCATATGGGAAAATGAACCCAATCTACACATACTCGGGTGGGATTAGGACCTATCATTACCTATTAGAGTGTAGGTTGCATGGACGTAATAAAATTGACAAAGTAGATCAACTGATGAATATATACATGGTGAATTATATATATAATTGTTGTGTGTCCAGTAGCTCTGAAAGTCAAGATGAGTGATCGTGCGTGGATGTATACCGGTCACACTGGTCAGAACAAATGGAGCGCTGAATGGTTCACAAAAACCAAGGGGTTTGTGCAAGCCGCATTTGCAAATGGCCAGAGGAAAACTTGGTGCCCCTGTTTCCGATGCGGCAATTGGGAAAAGAGGACAGAGGCTGAAATGGGTAAACACCTGCAGAAGAATGGTTTTACGCCCGATTATACGGTGTGGACATTTCATGGTGAGTCTGCCCAACGTGACCGAGCTAAGGTGGATCATCGTCGCACCGACGAGCATGGTACCGGGATGGAAAACATGGTGCAAGACTATGATGATGCTCGGGATTCGGACGAGGAGATGGAGGAATCTGCAAAGGCCTTCAATGAAATGTTGGAGTCTTCAAAACGTCCGCTCCAGGAGCACACAGAGCTTTGTCAGTTGGATGCCATCTCACAAGTAATGGCTTTGAAGGCTCAGTTCAACTCAGAGAATGCTATGACGCAATTATGACAGTATTTGGACGCTTTCTACCCAAAGGCCATGTAATGCCTGCAAACTTGTACCAGTTGGACAAAATCCTTCGTGCACTAAAGATGCCCTATGAGAAGATAAATGCCTGTGAGAAAGGATGTGCCTTATTTAGGCTTGACTATGCGGACTTGAACTATTGTCCCATTTGCAAGTGTTCCAGGTATATTGTGGTAGACAACGGTATGGGTGAGAAGACACAGACCAAAATCCCTGTTAGTGTTCTTCGGTATATGCCAATCGTACCAAGACTTCAACATCTTTTCATGGTCGAAGAGACGGCCAGACAGATGACATGGCACAAAACAGGCAAAAGAACCGAACTAGATGCAGATGGGAAACTGATGATGGTACACACATCGGATGGTGTTGCGTGGAAAAGGTTTGTTGAATTACATGCTGACAAAGCGGCAGATCCGAGGCATCCTCGAGTCGGCATCAGCACCGATGGGTTCAGTGTGTTTGGTATGACGGCAGCCCAATATAGTTGTTGGCCCATATTTGTCTTTCCACTCAATCTCCCCCCCGGACAGATTATGCAAAGAAAGAACATTTTCCTGACGTTGATAATTCCAGGGCCCAACTATCCGGGGAAAAATATGAATGCGTACATGCAGCCACTTAAGGACGAATTGCAAGAAGCCTGGGATAATGGGTTCAAGAAATACGACGCCTATAGCAAACGAAACTTCATAATGCGTGTCTGGTACATGTACTCGACGCATGAGTTGCCGACGTATGTGCTATTCGTTGGCTGGTGTGTGCATGGAAGGTTCCCATGCCCCACATGCAAGGGAGCTCTTGAGTTTCATTGGCTTCAGGCCGGTCGCAAGTTTTCTTGCTTCGACATGCATAGACAGTTCCTGGATCCTCGCCATAAGTTCAGGAAAGACAAGAAGAACTTCATCAGAGGTAGAGTTGTAAAAAACTCTGCACCACCTGCGTTGACAGGCCAACAGACCCTGGATCAGTTAAACGCTCTCGATCCAGATCCAGAGCGTCCAGGGTACTTCAAGGGGTATAATTCTGAGCACGCCTGGACTCACAAAACATGCTTATGGGATCTGCCTTACTTCAAATACCTCCTTTGTCCACACAACATCGACGTGATGCACACTGAGAATAATATCGCCGAGGCACTTTTTGGTACATTGTTCGGCATAGATGGGAAGTCAAAGGATAATACTAAGGCTAGATTCGATCTGGAGGCGCTATGTGATAGGCCGTTACAAAACATGAAAGAACCGAAAGGAAAGCAGAACTGGATGAAGCCAAAGGCATGGTTCAATCTTGGAAGGCCAGCTATGAGGGAAATTATCTTGTGGGTGAAAATGTAGTTGATGTTCCCCGATGGGTATGCAGCGAATCTAAAGAGGGGAGCGAGTCTTGATAAATTGAAGATATTTGGTCTCAAGAGTCATGATTGGCACATATGGATTGAGCGGGTAATGCCGGTGATGTTGCGTGGCTTCATCCCTGAGGATGAATGGCTAGTACTGGCAGAACTCAGCTATTTCTTCCGTGTTCTTTGTGCGAAAAAACTATCACTTGGCGTGCTAGAAGAAATGGAAGAGTTGGCGCCAGAGTTGATCTGCAAGTTAGAGAAGATCTTTCCACCGGGCTTCTTTAATCCAATGCAGCATTTGATTTTGCATCTCCCGACCGAGGCAAGATTGGGGGGACCCGTGCAAAATCGTTGGTGCTACCCAACTGAGAGGATGCAGAAGACGCTTCGAGAAAAATGCAAAAATAAACGTAGAATTGAAGCGTCTATGGCTGAGGCATTCATCACTGAGGAGGCGGCAAACTTCGTGACAGCACAGTACGAAACCAAAAATCGTCATTTGCATAATCCGAAGCCTCGGTACAATGCTGACGAGCCTAAAAAGGGTGGATCCAACCTCAGCCTATTGAAAGGCAATCTCGCACCAGCCAGTGTTTCAAATCCAGTATCTTTGGATAACGAAGAATGGCGGACCATTTCGTTGTATATCTTCAACAACCTGGTAGAAGTGCGGCCGTACATCGAGTAAGTTCTCGGTACATTGTTTCGCAACTTCTATTTCCTTTGAACTGCTCTTATTCCTGGATATTTCATACAGTCGATACGTCGCCCTATTCTCGTATGGAGCGGTGATCCAAAAGGATTCTGTCGAAGAGTATGAGCTTCTCGCAAAGCAAGGAGGCGGCTATCCCGGTTTCATCTCTTGGTTCAAACAAACGGTAAATTCTATTAGACAATTTCATTTCATTTGCTAATTTGTGCGTAATGCAACAATCCTTTCATATTAAACTTGTAGGCTAATTCAGAGTCTATGGATGAGACAAGTCGCTAATGGTTTTTACTATAAGGTCCGTTCATTTGACAAATACGACATCAATGGGTATCGTTTTCGTACCTATGGCAAAGAGCTATCTATGGCCGACCGAAAGTCTACAAATTGTTGTGTATCTGCTATCGGCGAAGGAGGTACCGAGTATTATGGGCGAGTTGAAGCAATTTATGAACTTCTATTCTATGGTGAAAACCCACCGAATGTCGTAGCCTTCAAATGTTATTGGTTTCAGCCGAAGGAGACTAGAAGGACTCATGAACATATAGGGCTAGTTGAAATCAACCAAAGCACCCATTTAGATGTTCCTGATGTCTATATTATGGCTCAACAGGCGACCCAAGTATTCTATCTACCCTGGGCCTGCCAAACTAATCCAAGTCTGAAAGGTTGGGATGTCGTTTATGAAGTGCCGCCACGTGCTAGGCTATCTCCCCCAAAGGAAGAGGATTATGAACCTCACATTAACCCAGACACATATGAAGAAGAATTCTTCCAAGAGACACGTCTTTCCAAAAAGCATTTCAAGAACCGGTATACTTCACCCCAAAAAATTGAAGTAGACAGCGACAGTGAATCCCACATCACCCCAGAGGAGGAACAAGAAGAGCCGGAACAAGAAGAGGTTACTGCTGCGGACGACCTCTCAATGCTTGACCGATTACGTAAAGGTGGCCTTCCACATGTTGATGCCACTGAACCCTATGAGCCCGTCATTGATTATAGTGATGATGATGATTATGCATTTATTGATGATACTGATTGAGATTATTAGTAGTGTCAGGTATTCAATTTTTTTATGTTGTACTTGATGATGATACACTTAAGTGATATACATATTATTATTCATGTCGGTATTTTTTTATGATGTACTAATTTTGTTTACTCTTTGTCATGGCAGGTGTTGAAAGATGGAAGGGGAGCCGACTAAGGCCAATGACAAACGTGCCCAAATTGAGGCATGCTACAATAAGACGGATAAGGTGCCAGAGGGGTACGATCTGTATGCCATGGCCCACACAGCCTCTTACAAGCAAGTCAAGGGGAAGGCGAGGAAAGGGGAGGAGTTTAACCCGAGCCAGATCCCCTACAATCCAGAGCAGGTGATGATATCTAGTGGCGGGAGGTCCCGTGGCTCCATAGCCATTGATCTAGAGATTGCTCCTGAGACCACGATGAGTTTAATTTGAATGGACGTTACTTTCTAGTCTTAACATTTGAGTGTCATCATGCTAACGAAACATTGGAAATGATCTTTGGTGCAGCGTAACTCCACACAAGCATCACACGATCCTTCTCCAGCTACTGGCATGAGCCAGCCCGCTCCCACACCTCCATGATCAAGGTAAGTTTCTCTAGTTTTTTGCTTAACAAATGCATAAAGACCTAGACTTAGCTTTATTTCATCCAATATGCTTACCTTAATGACCTAGAGTTAGCTTCTTTTCCTGCAAAATGACTTAATAAGCTTACTGACCTCCAAAACCAGCCATTTTACCTACGTTAGCTCTAAAGTGATCTATACTTAGCTTTGTTTCCTCCAAAATGACCTAAGTTAGTTATAATATGCTTAGTTAACTAGGTTTTCTCAATAATGACATGTACTTACCTTACTTATGTAAAAAACAACATAATTAGCTTAGTTAGCTCATAAACGATCCATTTTATCTACATTAGCTCTAAAATGATGCATTTTACCTAAGTTAGCTCATAAACGATCCATTTCACCTAAGTTACCTCACAAACGATGGCGTGCTTCTTCTTCTAGTCTTCTTCTTCTAGTCACCTTTTCCTAACTTTCTTATTTGCCATTTTGCAAATTTCATTCACTTCTTGGAAGCTAGCTTGCTATGGAGTGCTTGTTTTTTATTTCATTCTCTTCTAGTATTCTTCTAGCTTGCTACGATGGAACTTGCTATCTTGATGAAACTTTGCATTGTAATATGTATGTGCAACTTCCTAATGGTTGCAACTTATGTGTATGTGCAACTTGCTATGTATGAGTGGATGGAACTATATATGTATGTACGATGAAACTTATGTGCTGTTAAATAGCCCTGTGAAATATATCTATATATGTCATATATATTTGCTGTGAAAATTGTTGGATTTAAAAAAACAGGGAAAAAAGCCATTATGCAGGCTCTTTGCCATCAGCAGCGGATGACAAAGAGGCCACGTGGCAGGCAACTGTGCTTCCTGGGAGGCTGACCTATTTGGTCAGTTTGCCAACAGTGGCTGACGGCAAAGAGGAAAAAAACTTTGCCTACAGTGGCGGACGGCAAAGGCCTTCCGATGTTTGCCATCAGCGGCCGATGGCAAAGGCTTGCCATTAACCACCTAACGGAGTAACAACGCAATTATTGCCGTCAGCATTCTTTGCCGTCGGCAGCAGATGGCAAAGGACCCTTTGCCGTCAGCCGCCCGAAGCGGACGGCAATGTAGCTCTTTGTCGTCCCTTACATTGCCGTCCACTTTTGTCGTCTGCGGCCGACGGCAAAGACCTTTGCCGTCCGCCATCCATGCCTTTGCCGTCCGCCGTGGCTGATGGCAAAGTAGCTGATTCCTGTAGTGATTGCTTTTTCATGATCATGTAGTTGACATTGTATTTGTGGCAAAGCCACCTTTATAATTCTTTCATACATGTCGCTCTTGATTCATTCCATATCCCGGTACACCGCCGGAGGCATTCACATAGAGTCATATTTTGTTCTAAGTATTGAGTTGTAATTCTTGACTTGTAAATCAATAAAAGTGTGATGATCTTCATTATTAGAGCATTGTCCCAAGTGACGAAAGGATGATGGAGACTATGATTCTCCCACAAGTCGGGATGAGACTCTGGACTTTATGAAAAATAAAAGAGGCCAAAGAAGCCCAAATAAAAAAAGAGGCCAAAGAAGCCCACCAAAATAAAAAATAAGAAAAAATAAGAACAAAAAGAGAGAAAAAGAGAGAAGGGACAATGTTACTATCCTTTTACCACACTTGTGCTTCAAAGTTGCACCATGATCTTCATGATAGAGAGTCTCTTATGTTGTCACTTTCATATACTATTGAGAATTTTTCATTATAGAACTTGGCTTGTATATTCCAATGATGGGCTTCCTCAAAATGGCCTAGGTATTCGTGAGCAAGCAAGTTGGATGCACACCCACTTAGTTTCTTTTGATGAGCTTTCATACATTTATAGCTCTAGTGCATCCGTAGCATGGCAATCCCTACTCCTCGTATTGACATCAATTGATGGGCATCTCCATAGCCCGTTGATTAGCCGCGTCAATATGAGACTTTCTCCTTTTTTGTCTTCTCCACAAAATCCCTATCATCATACTATACTCCACCCATAGTGCTATATCCATGGCTTACACTCATGTATTGTGTGAGGGTTGAAAAAGCTAAAGCGCGTTAAAAAGTATGAACCAATTGCTTGGCTGAAATCGGGGTTGTGCATGATGGGAGCATTTTGTGTGACGAAAATGAAGCATGGCCTAACTATATGATTTTGTAGGGATAAGCTTTCTTTGGCTATGTTATTTTGATAAGACATGATTACTTGTTAGTATGCCTGAAGTATTACTATTTTTATGTCAATATTAAAGTTTTATCTTGAATCTTTTGGATCTGAACATTCATGCCACAATAAAGAAAAATACATTGAGAATTATGCTAGGTAGCATTCCACATCAAAAATTCAGTTATTATCATTTACCTACTCGATGACGAGCAGGAATTAATCTTCGGGATGCTTCATACATCTCTAACGTATCTATAATTTTTGATTGTTCCATGCTATTATATTACCCATTTTGGATGTTTAATGGGCTTTACTATACACTTTTATATTATTTTTGGGACTAACCTATTAACCGGAGGCCCAGCCCAAATTGCTGTTTTTTTGCCTATTTCAGTGTTTCGCAGAAAAAGAATATCAAACGGAGTCCAAACGGAATGAAACCTTCGGGAGAGTTATTTTTGGAAAAAACGCAATCCAGTAGACTTGGAGTGGACATCAAGAAAGAAACAAGGAAGCCACAAGGCAGGGAGGCGCGCCCAGGGGGTAGGCACGCCTCCCACCCTCGTGCGCCTCTCGTGGCTCCCCTGACTGACTTCCTTCGCCTATATATACTCATATACCCTGAAAACATACAGGAGCACCACAAAACCCTATTTCCACCGCCGCAACCTTCTGTACCCGTGAGATCCCAACTTGGGGCCTTTTCCGGCACTCCGCCGGAGGGGGAATCGATCACGGGGGGCTTCTACATCAACACCATAACCTGTCCGATGAAGTGTGAGTAGTTTACCACAGACCTTCGGGTCCATAGTTATTAGCTAAATGGCTTCTTCTCTCTCTTTGGATCTCAATACAAAGTTCTCCTCGATCTTCTTGGAGATCTATTCGATGTAATTCTTTTTTTGCGGTGTGTTTGTCGAGATCCGATGAATTGTGGGTTTATGATCAAGATTATCTATGAACAATATTTGAATCTCCTCTGAATTCTTTTATGTATGATTGGTTATCTTTGCAAGTCTCTTCGAATTATCAGTTTGGTTTGGCCTACTAGATTGATCTTTCTTGCAATGGGAGAAGTGCTTAGCTTTGGGTTCAATCTTGTGGTGTCCTTTCCCAATGACAGTAGGGGCAGCAAGTCACATATTGTATTGTTGCCATCGAGGATAAAAAGATGGGGTTTATATCATATTGCTTGAGTTTATCCCTCTACATCATGTCATCTTGCCTAATGTGTTACTCTGTTCTTATGAACTTAATACTCTAGATGCATGCTGGATAGTGGTCGATGTGTGGAGTAATAGTAGTAGATGCTGAATCGTTTCGATGTACTTGTCACAGATGTGATGCCTATATACATGATCATGCCTAGATATTCTCATAATTATGCACTTTTCTATCAATTGCTCGACAGTAATTTGTTTACCCACCGTAATACTTATGCTATCTTGAGAGAAGCCACTAGTGAAACCTATGGCCCTCGGGTCTATTTTCCATCATATAAGTTTCCGATCTATTTTATTTTGCAATATTTACTTTCCAATCTATATCATAAAAATACCAAAAACATTTATCTTATTATTATCTCTACCATATCTCACTTTTGCAAGTGGCCGTGAAGGGATTGACAACCCCTTTATCACGTTGGTTGCAAGGTTCTTATTGGTTTGTGTAGGTACGAGGGATTTGCGTGTAGCCTCCTACTGGATTGATACCTTGGTTCTCAAAAACTGAGGGAAATACTTACGCTACATTGTTGCATCGCCCTTTCCTCTTCAAGGGAAAACCAACGCAGTGCTCAAGAGGTTGCACACACAGTGCTCCAAATCCACAATAGTAATTGGTTACTTGCAGGTTCCTTGAAAATTTCTAATAAGACGCTCTTTCAACTCCACCCAGGTGTTGATGGAATTGGGGGAGGGGGCAGGTTTTCAACCAAGTGCGAGCCGACCCCTCCAACATCATAGTGAAGTACTTGGTGCATACCGCATCACTGACGTCCAACAAATGCATGGCCAACTCTCAATCAAAGCCTCTGGAGGGAGGGCCGCAGTGTAGTTAGGTACCTTGCGAGGACCCTTAAAATCCTTGGGCATGCGCTTGTTATGTAAAGCCGGCACTAGGCACGACACTCCGATGGTTCTAAAATTTGACCCGGCGCCTAGCGAGGCAGAAGGAACCGCCGGTGGTGTTTGATAAGCCCCCTGGTTTGCTGCTTCCGCTCCATGCAGGGCTTTTGCATCGTCCACGATCGCTTGAGTGTCAGTCCTTGTGTAGACAGGAGTAGACGAGAGTCTTTCCTCCATATGTAGAATTCTCTCCTCCATATGTAGAATTCTCCACAAGACCCACGCCCTGCGTGAAGCCAACGAAGATGTGCTTCTGGCCGGCTTGGATCTAGGTGGGTTGCGTGCGCCGAACTAGCTAGATGAGGCCGGTGCAGATGTCCGGCTTAGGCTCAGATCCGCCAATCTTGCCGATGAAGACGTGGATTCTGCCGAAGGGGATCCGGTAACCATACTCAATTGAGTTGACCTTGGGGCCCCAGCCGGCAGCGTTGATGTAGAACTTGCCGCAGTGACTCTTGCTCATCCTGCCGACGGTGTATCCCTCGATCCCTGCAAAAGAGTCATTCAAGAACTTGAAACCATCATTCGCTGGCGCCAAGGTGGGTGCCAATTGTCATGGCTTTGTCACGGCAAATGTCCTAGTGTGAGGACTTATACGTGAGGTCATCGCAAACGGAGATTAGCTTGTTGGGGTTGAGCTGGTCGAGAGACACGAGTTACCCAGGTTCAGCCCCTCACGATGGAGGTAAAAGCCTACTCCTACTTTTCTAATTATTGCTTGAGTACCGATTACAAGGGAGTGGATTTGCTTGACCTAGCTATCAATTGATTGTAACCTGAGCTATATGTCCCGGAGACTTGCCTTTATATATAGGTCCAGGTCCCTGGGTTTTCAAGAGTCCGGGTCATGTTATGACCCATGACCGAGTCCAACTCTAAGTTGCCTTGCTCCTCTAGCAAGTCATCATGCGGCAGCTTAGGCTTCTAGGCCGTCACTACCGCCTTCTGGTTCCGGGCCCTAAGCCGGCCCATTTTGTGAGTCGCCCTTCCAGTCTTGCATCTTGGTCACTCTAACTCATCTGAAGTTTAGCTCCAAGAGTCGCTAGTAATATGACCCCGCCTTTATACGGTGGGTTATATCGCGGGGTCATATCCCCAGCACAAACTCCATCTCTCTTTCTCTCTATCTCCCTCTCTAACTCTCTCTCTAAGTGTCACTGGCACCCCCTTCTTGACATTAAAGGAGCGGGGTGACACCTTGATCTTGATATTAATCTATCTAGTGGCTTCTCTCTCAAACACACACACGCACACACTCGCTAGTTGTGGCTATATGCCTAGAACACACACACACACTCTCGATACGTCTTTCTCCCCCAGCAAAGACAAGAGCAGGGGGACACTTTGATCTTGATCTTAATCTATCTATTGGCTTGTCTCTCAAAAACACACACACGCGCGCGCGCGCGCACGCACACACACACACACACACACACACAAACACACAAACATGCACACTCGCTAGTTGTGTCTCCTTGCCTCACTCACACACTCTCGATACGACTTTCTCTCTGTAGCCCTCCTCAATATGTAGATTTCTTGGTGGTCCTTGATGGTGGGGGTGGTGGTGATGTACCGAGTGATCTACTCGCCAACCATCGACAACTTACCCGAAATAGTAATGATATTGCTAGTTTTTTGCATCAAAGGTGTAAAAGATCAACATCATACATAAGGATCTAGTACTCAGTAAAAATCCCATTTAAACTCGTGGTTGTTTTCATAGTTTCGTAATGAATAAAGCCGGAACTTGAAAACAAATCTTAGAATCCATTCACCTGCTCAAGCAAATAGCTTATCTATCGCCAAAGAAAGCCATGGGAACCGTTCTTCATTATCTGTAATTGATAAATACAGGGCAAAAACAAACGCAATATGAACATAATCTCTTTCAGACAATTCAAAACAAAATATCCTTCAAATAGTTCACCTGACTTATCAATTCATTTTCTATTTGTCCTTTGCGGATCGTTCATAAAACATGTTGTTCATAGGCTACTTAGCCTCTTGTCTGCAATTGGTCTTTGCGCCAAGGGTGCAACGGGTCATCTAGTATATACAATAATTAGATATGCTAAGCTAGGCATCCTCCTGTGCATTCATAGTGTTGGGCATTGGCTCATCCGGGAGTGACACATGTCCCCAGTTTTTGCCTTTGGCTTCCTCCTGTCTTTGGCTTTTGCTTCCTCTGGTTTTCTGCCTTCTTTTCTCCTGCTGTGCTAGATCATTCATACTGCAGTCCCCACTTATGATGATCCTTCATGAAGCCTCGACCATTTTCTTTCTCATCTAGCATCTCTCTCCCTATCCGCAGCGGACCGGTGCCGCAATAAGAGGTGCCCTCTCCTCTGTGTCCTCTCCCTCAATTTCTTCTGGTTCTGTGTACCTCTCCTCTCTCCAATTTACATGTACCACTCCTTGCTTCTTCCGTAGGTGAAGATGATGCAAGATAAGTCCCCTAAAGGTGGGACCATCAACCACCATGGGAGGACCAGCGACTGGCATGACACATTGCTTTCGGAGAAGATCGGTAAAGGTGGAGGCCATTGGGATTTTGGGAGGAACTTCCACCAAAGTTGGGCATCGATAGTACAGCACCAGGAGTGGCGACACACTCGACCTATCTCCCCATCAAGACCACACGTTCTCCACCATGGATTCTCCCTGCTGGTTGAGTGCTACTTCTTGAGCTTGTGTTGGTTTTTCCCTTGAAGAGGAAAGGGTGATGCAGCAAAGTAGAGATAAGTATTTCCCTCAGTTAGAGAACCAAGGTATCAATCCAGTAGGAGGTACAAGCAAGTCCCCAATCTATGCACCTGCACAAACAATCAAACACTTGCACCAAACACGATAAAGGGGTTGGCAATCCCTTCATGGTCAATTGCAAAGGTGAGATCTGATAGAGATAGGTATAAAAGATTGCTAGAATGTAAAAGTAAATAAAATTGCAACAATGTATTTTTGGTAATTTTGGTTTATAAATCTGAAAGTATATGGTGGAAAATATACCCTGGGCCATAGGTTTCACTAGCGGCTTCTCTCTTGAAGGCAAATAATACGGTGGGTGAACAAATTATTGTTGAGCAATTGATAGAAAAGCACAAAGTTGTGACGATATCCATGGCAATGATTATGCATATTGGCATCACCTCCGTGTCAAGTAGACCGACTCCTGCCTGCATCTACTACTATTACACCACACATCGACCGCTATCCTGCATGCATCTAGAGTATTAAGTTCATAAAGAATGGAGTAATGCATTAAGTAAGATGACATGATGTAGAGGGATAAACTCAAGCAATATGATCAAAACCCCATCTTTTTATCCTTGATGGCAACAATACAATACGTACCTCGCTACCCCTACTTTGTCACTAGGTGAGGACACCGCAAGATTGAACCCAAAACTAAGCACCTCTCCCATTGCAAGAAATACCAATCTACTCACTACAAAAAAAATACACTTTCATGATGATATGTGTTTGTTACAGTAGGTCGCACTTTCTGTCATGCATGTACATCCATGACGATTTTATGACAGAATCAAGATAGTCATACCTGTGTTTTCATAGAAGTGTTCCATGACATTACCAAAATTATCATCACAGAAGTGTCCACTTCCATGACGATAAATCACGCGTCATAGAAGTGCTTTCGTCAAGGGTGACCGACACGTGGCATCCACCACAACGGAACGCTGTTAAGCTATCAGGTCTGGTTTTAGATCCGATAACCCGTTAACAGCCCTGACCAATCGAGATTTTCCACGTGTAAAATCATCATTGGCTAGAGGAAACACGTGTCGGCTCACCGTTGGGACAGATGTCATCCACTCATTGGACCCAAGGCGCCTATGATACGTCGACACGTGGCAAGGCCCAACAGAGGCCCATTCCTATGAAAAGGCTGGCCCGTTTGACTTGGTCAAAAGGTGGCAGGCCGGCCCATGGAAAGCCTGTTAACGGCCTGTCCGCATATAGCCCATTTACAACCCGCTAACCTAGGGCCTGTCACGCCCTATCCGAATTAGGCCCAGTAGCGTCATCTGGGCCATTAAATATGACTCCATCCCATTTTAACTTCCGGCCCATGTGTGGCACATGACTTCTTTCGGCCCATATGGGGCCCTTTATAACTCTTGGCCCATTAACAACCTGTGGTGAAACTGGCCCATAATGAACAGTGTATCACTTTATACCCATTAACGGCCCATTATTCCACTGGGCCATTTCCAGCCCAAGTTATCTTTCGGCCTTCTCAGGGCCCATTTATTCTTAGGCTCATTTGTAGCATTCGGTTACTTACGGCCCATTACTATCATTTTTTGCTTGTGGGCCAAATTCAGCCCGTCGTTACAGTCAGCCCGTTTGTGGACCGTTAATACGTTGGGTCGTTTTCATGTAAAAAAACTCGTTGGGTTGTTTTCATACAGTTATCAAATACGGCCTATTAATGGCCCGTTATGGTCCATGAATAGTATGGCCCATGATTGGCAAAATGATAATACGCCCCATAGAAGGCCCATGGATCCTATGGCCCGTAGAAGGGCCATGGACCCTACGGCCCGTAGAAGGCCCATGGATCCTATGGCCCGTATAGAAGGCCAATGGATCCTACGCCCGTAGAAGGCCCATGGATCATACAGCCCATAGGAGGCCCATGGTTACAACAGTTCGTGTGCTGCCATGATTATTTTGGCCTAGTTACCAAAAATAGGCTATTGTGGCCACTAGAAAAACATAGAAAAAGAACTGCAGTGACTACAAACAAACAACTAAACAAGACAATGAGGAAATAAATAAGCAAGCAATTAATGCTAGCCTATTACCGCTATTACACATATTACATCCACTGGGAATCAAAGTTCTCCACAGGTGCAAATATAGGGAACAAAGCAGCATATTACATAAACTGGCCATCAAAATTGTCCACCAGTGCAAATAAACGCGGCAGCAAAACAAGAGCATAACTGAAACAACTTCAGAAGAGCTCAAGAAACGTTATCCTGGGTATCTACCATGCTGGCAATAAGCTTAGCAAGCTTATTAGCATTGTCCTGTTTGGCGCTAAAATCCTCCAAGGCTTGCTGTTGCACTAGAAAGTATGCATCTGAATGCTCCAGGGACTTCCGCAGTCCTTCCGCTTCTTGTCGCAGCACAGCTGATCGATGTCTTTCAGCTTGTAGTTGAGACTCAAGAAACCGAATTGATTCAGACAGTGAGTTTGAATAGCTTGTGCAAGTGGTAGTGGCCAGTAACTCGAACACTAAACCATGACAGGACTTTGAGGTTGTCTCACTGTCTTCAAGATAGTCTTCCTTAGCTGTTTTATCAGCTTTGTTGGAGACCAACAAGAATGTGTCACTATCCTGAACCTTATCTGCATTACTTCCTTTACAATTGCTTAATAAGGCACTCTTCCCCAATATTCTGTCAGCATTCTAAAAGAAGAAACAAGAAGGCACATAACAGGTTTAGCATGTACTAGTATATGAAACTCATTTCTGTCAACCAGTTCATTAGTAAGGGGGACAGGATTAAACTACCAATTCTTCTATTGCCAAGTACTAGTACATAATAAAAGCATCAAACAAACATATAGCTATGTCCTATGGTCACTGCATTGTCTTGCCAAATCAAAATAGAGACACGGTTCAAATCAGATCAGTTCAAGACAAAGCAGCAGTGAAAGAATACAAAGCGTGGGAAACTACACGGCACAACAAGATTTCAGATGGGTACCATGGGTCTACATGTACAACAACACTATTGGCTCTATTGTGATGCTAGTAATATGCATGATATGAGAAGTCAACTGTATACACAATTGAAATTGAAATCAACAGAGCTATTGGTAAGAGCAAACCTGTTAAAGAAACATGCGTGAACATACCCGCTGTGCCATTGGAGTTTCGATTGGATCCTTCAATTTAAAAATAAGTTTGTATGAGTAAATACAGTGATACAAGAGCAAAGCAGTATGCACGATAGCAATCATAGTTAAAAAAGGTGTGCCTAGGCTCTAGGCGTTGGCAAAACGCATTGCGCATAACTACGCTTAATCTGTGCATAACTGCACATAAGCATGCGCTTTGGTCAGTAAACCGCAAGGCGATGGCAAAACGCACAATTAACGCCTAGCGCTTTTTTGAACTATGATAGCAATGGTTTAGGCACTTGTTCTACATGAACAGAGTATAGTAAGACGCAAGAATATAGTACTTAAAAATAGAAAGTGAGCTCATAGACCTTACCACATTCTTGGTTCGGGACCAGTACAGAACAAGGCGTTCCCAGTCATCGTCCAGTAAATGTGTCTCAGGAGAACGTAAGGGAATTTGATGAGTTTGTTTGCTGGTGAAGTACGTTTTCTTCATGTAATTCTGATACTGCCACCAAGCATTCTTGAAGATAGCAAAGGTATTAGCACAGGTTACCTCATCCTGAGTTTCCAAATCGGTCCTTCTCTATGGAGAAAAATGGGAAAATTTGTTGTATTATAACCATCATGGAGGTAGGATGTATGGGACAAAGCAAAGTAATTGCCATGAATAACATTACTTACACATAACTCCTGGACAAACACCTGCAACTGGCATTTTCCTTCATCTTCAGTATAATATTTCCAAGATGGGAAGATACGCACATACGATTTAACAACATCAAATGCGATAGCTGCTAAACTACGACTAGCTGGTTGTGCTTCCTCCACAGGAATAGGCGTACTAACTGGTTGAGTTGGGGTTCGCCGTGGTAGTATTGGCCCTTTGGGCACTGGAGCTGCCTTACTAACTGCTCTTGTTTGGGAGATCTGTGGTGGAGATGGTGTTGTGTCAATAGGAACTGGGTTACTATCTGCTGGGGTTGAGGTTAGATTGGGTGAAGCTGGTTCTCTGTCCATCGCAGTAGGGGTACAATCTGCAAGATTTTGGGTTATGTGTGGTAGGGCTGGTTCTTGTGCATGTACAACCGGGGTGCTATCTCCACCAAGAGGTAGCACTGTTTTATTTGAAGACCGTGTTTTTAGTCCGCTGGATACTGGTATCACCCGCTCCAATTCAAATGGTTGATAAACAGGAAACATAGTTGAATGTACAGACATTGTATGAGAGAAAGATGCAATAGATAGTGTGGAAAAAAAGGCATGAAATAGTTGACATGTATATTGTTTAACTAAAATGGATAGCATGACATATTTCACATATATGATGTCTATCTAAACTAGATAGCATAGCATAGCATAATTCAAAGATATGATGAATCTTTACCTAATAATAAAGGAAATTGGGTTTCTGTCGTCCATCGTCGCAAGTGATTTTGCAAAATAGTCCCTATTGTTTCTGGTATTCAACCCGCAGTCCCTTTTTAAGTGGATATATGATATACGTCGTTCTTACAAAAAGGACCCTGCGTTTTGTTATTCGGTTGCTGGCGACCGAGATGAGCTGGAGGTTGAGGCTAGCCGCGATGCAGACGATGCCTGGCGCGGGGGCTGCAATCTCCGGCGAGATCCAGTCAAGGAGGCGAGGCCGGGGCGATCTAGGAGGTGCGGGAGGAGGTCCAGTGGCGGAGCTTCAACTCCAAGTACATGGCGGCGGCGTTCCTCGCCGGTTCCAAGCGAGATGGGGCTGCGATGCAGACGATGTCGGGCGCGGCGGCGGCAATCTCCGGCAAGATCTGGTCGAGGAGGCGAGGTAGGGGCTGGATTATGTTCCGGGGACGACATGGAGACGATCTACAAGGCGTGGGAGGAGGTCCAGCGGCAGGGCTTCAACTCCAGCGGGCCCCCTTTCAACGGACGGGGCCGCCCACGTCGCCGGTGACTCCCCGGAGGCCGACAGGGCCTCCTCCTCCGCGTCCTCGACCGACTCAGCCTCCCGGCGCTCCTGATCGTGGAAGGGGATTCACTTGCGGCGGCGCCGGCGACTGTTGTTCGCTCGGAGAGGAGAGGGCGGCGAAGGCGACGGTAAGGGCACCGATGACGACATGCAGGACCTTGCACTGTCGCCGGGGATGTCCTTCGCGGCGGTTCTCGCCCAGGTGAGTGTCCACTCCTCCCGGTGTTCTTCATGTGTTCTCCCTCTCCCTCTGCGTCCCCTGTCGCTATTCTCACATTGCTTTTATCGCAGCCAGAGGCTCAACATTAGGGGCCGCATCTACCCAGCGATGCTCCTCGTCGACGGCAACAAAGTCCCCGGAAAGGTGCGTGCAATCCCACGCACACACATCCCGTATACTTGGTGTTAATTTCTTAGTTTGTCCACTGCAAGTTAAGATGTGAACAAGAGTATTGGCAGTATGGAACAGTTGAAGTGCAGAACGAGTGACAATCTGTTCATGTGTCTAGGTTTGGAAGGGGATCACTGATGGGGAGTTCGATGTGCTGGACACATTTGAAGATGAACAATATGTGAGGGAAGTTGTTGGCATCTCACTGACTGTAAGTCCATTCGCTAGCCTAGGTCTCTGCTTCAGCTCAGGGTAGCCGGATTCATGACGACCTGCAAGATTCAGTGAAATGTTTAGTTCAAATCAGTTATCCTGACACCCCTTTTCATGATTGAGCCTTCTGTTTTGGGGCACGCAGATAGAACTGCTATCAATTGGTTTTGTTCTATCATGAAAGACCACTTTTCGTTTGGCACTTAAGAGAGAAATTCTTCACTAGACTGTTCCACGGAAAGAGGATTGAGTACTTCGGATTTGCAGGATTCGGCGGATACAATGATGGCCTATGCATACATATGGGGGAATGTAGATGATACTGACCTCTAAGTGAATGGGATTTTGACGCGAGTATTTCCCTTCATGCTAATCGTAAGCATTTTCCGTATATTGATTGAAAGGCAGACAAACACCGCCACTATCTAACTAAGCGCATGCACCAATCTGGTGATGCTATGAGAAGCAATGCTGTTGCAACATATGTTTATTAAATTACATGTATAATGCTACTATTTGTTAAACAACCTCCATTTTCTCAGCTAGCCCAATACTTTTGCTAATCAGATTTTTGGTACGAAGAATAACATCACTAATTTACTAGCTCTAAGAAAAGCACATGCTTGATTTCCTGAATACGTCCCTATGTGCTGTCAACCTGTATATGGTGTTTGGCAATGTCTTATTTTCTTTGGATTCCCGGGGCATATTTCAGTAGTATCCATTCAAACATTGACCTGTACTACTATGCTGCTTATCCATCACTTCTGGTTCGTGAAGGTCGACGGCCCTGCCGACGCAAGGGATCTCGGGTCGCCGTCGCCCTTTGGGAGCTCCCTCTCCTTCCTGCCTTCTTACCGTGGTGCAAGGGACCAACGGCCGGACGCCACCATGACGGAGCTATTGTGCTGCTGCCTTAGGTCGTCCAGGCTCGTCCTCGGTCCCAACCACCCATCATCAAGATCCGACGTCCTCTGTCCTTTTTGCGATTGATGTGAGTAAGCCTCCACTACCCGCTTCCAACTCTGTAAAATTTGCTGCTGTAGTTGGCATGAGAGGCCGCCTTGATGCAAAGCTACAGGTTTACGTGGGTGCTGCTGGCTGTTGCCCCCTTGCCCCCTGGCCAGCAGGGTCGTCCATGACCAGGGCCCCCAAGCTAAGGAGTAACATGCTGCAGCTTCTGCTCACCACCATGTATGAGACATGGAAATCTAGGAAGCTGTAGGTTTGTGCGACACTCATGCTCACCATGTGTTTTATGAAATGCTCCCATGTAGATATATATATAAATTGATGTTTATATATTATAAGCATTTGTAAAATGTTCATGTACAATGCAGTATGCAACAATAAATCACATCTCCCAGCAATGGCTACTTACCATTACACTCTTATCACCTTAGACTAAGTTGTATGAATTAGATGACTCAGCACTTATGTTTTCGTAGTAGGTTCTATGTCCTTCGCGCACTTACAATTCAGAGATACATTTGGTACATGGCCGATTGACTTTGTTCGTGTGGATTACCAGTTTAGCAGAAATGATTGACTTTGTTTATGTGGAGTACCACTGTAGCAGCAAGTCTGTTGTAACTTTGGCAACACAACCAACATCAAGTGTCACACTAGTAGTCTAGGGTCAGTTCAAAATTCGAATTAGTGTTTAGTTTAATCTACGTGTAGTTCATCGTCCATTTCTGAATCACCAATGGTTGATTTTATTGACACAAGATTCTCTACTTGTTGTTTTCTATTAGGTAAAAACAGTTATTGGCTCCTCAAGTAATCTACAATAAGTATCCCTTTTGACACTCATTTAAGTAGAATTCTTTATTATTATTGTGGAAGCAGAAACACACTTGAGAAGGATTTCATTTAGTTTGTACTTTGAGTTTTCAAAGTCTATTATTGACATGGATTTTCCTTCTGCTAGAGAGGCTGATGCCGAATCTACATCAGAACAACGGCAAGTTAACAAACGAGGAGGCTAGAGTTGTACTGTGACTACTGTTAGATCTGGTTTTGCACTTCCGAATTTTATTTGAGAATGAATCTCGAAGGTATAACTTCTGCAAAGTGCTAGCGCCCTCCTACAGATGACAAGATTTTCTTCTTCTAATTGTAATGAGGCATGAGCCACAAACTCTTCATAGAACTTTGAAGCAAAATATTGATCCCCTGCATGCATATATGATTGCAAACCAATTTTTCTAAAATCCGCTCCTTTTTACAATAATATTTTCCTGCGGGATGTAACATAAGTATATTATTGGTACAATTAAGTGATATCATTAGTACTTGATTTATCTGGGCATAAACATGTCTGAGATAATAGCTCTAGAACTCATGCCCACAATTTGAAAATGGTAGGACTATCCTTGACCCATATAGAAGTGAACCCCCCCCCACACACACACATAGTGTTTTTTTCCCGTTGCAATGCACGGGCATTTTTGCTAGTAACTAAACAGGATCGCATGACATAATCCACCTACATGGTATCTAAGTAATCAGGATCGCATCATTTAAATCACATATGTGATTTATATGCTAAACAAAGGGCATTCGATATGATGTCTGAACTAAGAACATGGTGTTGAATATTGTGTATATGATGTCTAAACTATGAAATGCAAGACACCATATGCATGATATGAGCAGTATAACCGTGCCAAGTTTGAGCATACACCTCGGTGGGGGAATAGGACTGGTCATCTGTCTCTGAATCCATCTCTAAGGATCTATCGGGACCCAACAAGAGATCTGCTTCGACAGGTAGCACTGTCTGCTCTGAAGGCCTTGTTTTCACTCCAGATTTTTCCATCTCCCACCCAAATGGCTGATTCACAGGAAGAGTAGTTTAGTGTACAAACATTGTCGACAAATGGAAATGTACTGAAGAAAAGGATGGGCAAGATATCATTCAAATATATGATGCCTAGTTAAATAGGATGGCGTTGCACATTTCACATATATTATGGCTGGCTAAAAGACATGAGATTGTATAATTCCCATATATGATATAGAAACTAAACAGGTGGCATTACAGAACATGTCTAAACTAAGCAAATGACATATATGATGTCAAAAGTAGGCACTGCAAGGCAACATATGCATGATATGACTAACATCATCATGCCAAGGTAGAGCAAACACCTTGGGGGGTAAATAGGAGTGGTCAGCGGCGTCTGAATCCGCCTCAAAACAGATATCTTCCTTGGGATTACAATCTGGAGAGGGGTGGGGAGGGTTTGCCATTGAACCCACCATGGAGCGATGTCTGCATGACATTGTATTGCCGCACAAAACTCTTCTCTTTTTCCCTACATGTTCAGCATGACTATGTACAATATCTGACATGCATACAAAAAAATGGTGAGATTATGTAAGGAGAGCATGAAGAAATTTAGAGTGATGGTAACAACCAGTGGATGGATCCAAAAATAATGATAGCAGGCTGATGATTGCTTTAAATTAATAAAAAGACACATGATGATTGCTTTACTATTTGTTTCCCACCCAAGATGAACAACATAGGCATACCCTAGGTGCACCAGATATTAAACAGACATACTATTCATTGCTGCCTCGATATGTGCCCCACAACTAATTTAGAACTCAAGTTTGAACATTAATTTGGACCTGACTTGGAGTCCAAGAGGTGAATGGGATGATAAAGTAGCAGGTAATTTTAAGCAATGCATAACATAAGCAGAAACAAAAGAGTGCGACCTCTCTTGTGGACCCCTGTACTCCTCAGGTTCATCGACTGAGTCGATGATGTTGATGCCGTTGCGGTGGGTGCCGGCGGCAGGGAAGGAGATCTGAGGCGGCGAAAGACGGTCGGGAGTCGTGATGTCTGGTTTGGCGGATGCTTCCGTCGATGGAGCAGCTCAGGTGAGGTGGACGACGTCGCAGCAGGAGCAGGACAAACCACACAAAGTTCCCTTCGACACCTACCTGTAACTGAAGTAATTCTGTAAGGGCTCATTTGGCTTGCATGATTCTTAAAACGCATGGATAGGAAAAACACTGGAATAGGATAGGAATGCACATGGTAAACAGAGCATTTGTAAACACCGGATTTCTGTCAACTTGGGTGTTTGGTTTACAGGAATTGGAAGAGCAGAGGAATGCAAAGAAACATGACCAAAATAAAGTGAAACCATATGAAAGCGTGTACAGTTGGAATGTTATTCTGCCACTAATGCACTTGGTCTTGTTTTCATGCATAGGATTTTGAAAAGTAGCTCCAGGTGGATGTTTTGATTCATTCCTTTCAACAAAATGCATGAATAATTGAATAGTAAAGTGCCATTGGAAAATTCCCTATTGCTATGTTTTTCCGTTGAACTAAAATAGCCCTAACGGATCGACGTGAATGTATAGTAATAAGTGATGCAACAAGTGTACAACCTCTTTGCCGTAGCCGTGTCGACCTCAGCATAATTGGGTTGGTCGCTAAAGCATTTGAGGCAGAGGTGGCTGTCGGAGGTGTGGAGGAAGATCTGAGGAATCTGTAGATGGCATCTAGGGCACTGCTCTGTTGGATGGATCGTTCTATCATTGGAGCAGCTCCGGTGAGCCGTAAGATGTCAAGGCTGAAGCAGCACAAGACAAACATCGTCAATCTCAAGTGGGATTCTAAAAGCATCTCCAATAGATGATGTAAAATAGATGTAAAATTTACATCACCAAAAACCACCTGACTACAACAGATGAGGTAAAAACCATTGACTCTAAACTTAACTGTCAAAACTGAAATTTACTGTGGAATCTGAATGCTGATATCCAAACTGAACGCAATGGTAGCAGACAGGCACTTTACATGTAGTTTAGGGAGGGCTTGCAGTTCATCGTCAACCTGCACCCCCCTGAGCCGCCAGCCACCAACGGTCGAACCGCCGGCCCCAGTGCTACCTCACCGCCCCGAAACAACTCCCCACCGCTGCCCCGACCAGCCCTCTAGCCCCCCCCACCCTGAACCCTAAGATAGATAGTGGGGTACCTCTCTGGCGAGCCCCCGTCCCCGCTGCGGGTGGTTCTTCCTTCACTCCGGCGAGCCCCCCCCCCCAACCCCAGAAAATTGACTGACCCAAAATTCGATTCAGTCAACTGAAGTGTAGCTAAATCGGAGCAGAGCAGCAGCACGAGCGAGGGGAAGAGCAGCAGCAGCAGCTCGGCGAGCGAGCGATCGAGCGAGAGTCGGAGCAGCAGCAGCAGCGCGAGCGAGCGAGCGAGAGCCGGAGCAGCAGCAGATCCAGCTAGTATGGACGCCGCCGCTGAACGGGCCTCGCACTAGGGGAGAGCCGCCATGGAGATGTCGCCTGCGGTGTCGGCTTCAAGGTAGCCGCTCCATGGGGGTGCGGGATGGAGCACCGTCGGCGCCGGGAGGTTGAGTTAAGGAGAAGGTGCGATGCAATGAGTGTACAACCTCTTTGGTGGCGCCGAGTAGGCCTCGGCTTCGTCCCAGGAGTCGGTGAGGATGTTGCGGTTCTGGTGGAGCAGGTTAAGGCGGCGCTGTGGGGATGGAGCAGCTGCGATAGACGAGGCAATCGTCGGAGCAGCTCTTGGAGGTGGAGGAAGGGGCGGCTGAACCGGCGGGACGATGAGATGGACGACGGATCCTCATCCGGGGAGGTGGATGAGGGACGTCGAGCTGTTGCGATGGACAACGTCATCTGGGAAGAGGCTTCAGCTGGGCAGCGGTGAGGTGGCAGACGGAGGAGGGTGGGGTTTCGCGGCTAGAGCGGAGAGGTTATGGCGGCCTGGGATTTTGAATGGCAAAAAGGGGGCGATGGGAGGGGGTGAACCATGACTTAGGGACGCGCTTGTCCAAAATGTAGGGTGTGTTACAAAAGTAACCCCCCCCCCACCGATTTGGAGCGGAGAGGTTATGGCGGCCTTGGGATTTGGTAGCTGGAGAGAGTTTTTGCGCGCGTTGTAATTTTGGGATAGCAAGGCGCGGGTTGTGAAGGCGCCAGTTTCGGGAGCACGATATCTGAATTTTTGGGATATAACAAGATGCGAGTTGAATTTTAGGGACAAGCCTAACGTGTAGTAATATTGTACTTGTACGTACCAAATCAATTCGCACTTCCCTCAACAAAAAAGAAAACAAAAAAATAAAACTATTCACACCACACAAAGAGAGAGTCTTGCCCCATTTTACTATACAAATGCTATTCAAAGCTACTCCCTCCTTCCATATATATATAGGGCCAAATGCATTTTTTGATGCTAACTTTGACCAAATATTAGAGCAATAATATGACATACAACTTACACAAAGCACACCATTTAATTCGTCTATGAAAGGTTCTTTCAATGATATAATTTTCACATTGTGCATGTCATGTACTATTAATCTTGTCAGTAGTCAAAGGCGGTCTTAGAAAACTCATTACGCCCTATATAGATGGAAGGAGGGAGTATGAATCCATGTTATGTCCAATTAAATTTTTTCGCTTGCTGTATAACGCATGTAACCTACTCATACCAACATTTTAGTGCATTCCAAATGTCTATACTACCGCTGCAATTCAAACTAAATTTGAATTCGTTTCTCTATTTCAATAAGAATCTACAATCATGATTGTTGCCAACTTCAACCATCATTCGTGTATTACCTTAATAACACGCCACATGATTACTATAGAGATAGATATGAACTATGTGTACTACATGAACTAGAATTCTATTTTTTGAATATACTTGATGTTGATTCCAAATAATAGTATATTTGATGTACTAACTATATATTCATAATCTAAACCATGTTCCATCATACACCGTGTTTATCACATAAAGTATAGTGCCCCGCCCCCTACATTATGACAATTATTTAGACCTGAGCTGCAAAAGCCACATGTTAGTCCAAATTATAATCAACATTCTATGTATTATACATAGTACTAGCAAGATGTCCATGCGTTCCACAGAACATCAACATGATCAAGGGGCCTAATTTGCAAATATGGAGAGGGGTGTGGGTATCTTTTTTCAAAATTGCCATAGTTTCCTTCCTATCCGCTAGATATAAATCGAACGGCCTATATTGCAGGATTGCAGGCACACCATCATCAACAACTCTGTTTTTTTATAAGAGTAGAGATAAAATATATTATATGTAGTATAACATGTTCATAACCACAGCATGTGTATCACCGTTATATATATTCACACATGCGTCGGTTTAAAACACTATGATAAATTCTTCAAATATCCGAATTCGCTTTTTATAATGAAGTATGATCTCTATTCTCTTTTACACCCACACAATCCTCTTATCTTTGTAGCTAGCGCTAACTTTCTCTCGTGCATGCACACGCCCGCATCCCTCTCACCCTCCCTCAGCATTCTCTAGCTCCATCGCGCAAATTCGTCTTTTCACTTTAGGTCGTTCACCCACGGTGTGTGTAGGTCCCTAAGCTCCTTCTTTACGGCACACATTGATCGATATGCCTCTCTAGCTAGGTGTGCCTAACACAAACACAAGCCTCCCCTCTTCTCTTATCACTGTCCATGCCTCACTCCCACCACTCTTTTCATCGATCTCGTACTCGCACACTCCTTCCCCCTCGATATAGTATGCCTCTCGTACCACCTCCTAGATGCATCCCTCTCTCTCTATCCTTCTCCCCGTGCCTCATTTGCTTCTAACACACACATGCATGTATACCGATCGATCTCCCAACATATACCTAGATTGACTTTAACTATCCCCCCCTCATCGATCGACGTACCTCACAAGTTATGTCTCTCCTTTCTCTAACAAAGGGCGATTGATCTTCCTATGTAGTTACGTCTACTTACCATAGCCATATCGTCCCCCCTCATCATTCGTGCATGCCTCCTGACCCGTCTCTCACACGCACGTGCACAGACAACAAGCAACCATCTCCTCTCTTATTGATATTGCGGGCATGCCCTCCGTTTGTCTAGCAAGCCTATCCTACCATTTTGTAGAAGCAACTCCACTACCACCCCCTCCAACACTCTAGCTCTGTCTCTCTCCCAACCTTATTCCTCTCCTGCACATATGCATGGATGTCGATCGATCTCCCTTAATACATGAGGTAGATCGACCTCCTTAATACATGAGGTAGGCCTCTCTCCTCCTCCACACATATACCAGCCATTGTACCTCTATAGTTAATTGGGCCTCCCTCTTCCCCCACCACACACTGATAGTTGAGCGCTGCAGGTAGGTATCCATGCCACAGAGACAAACTGCACATGTCCCCTCTCACATTCCAGTAGACCAGCCATTCTATATCTTTGATGTGGGCACATACAAATTCGATGGCGCTCTTTATCGATCGCGTGCGCGCACACACACACACACATCATACCTCTCTTCGATTCTATGGACACCTCAAGCCGATGATACCTCCACTCTCTTCTCATGGAAGGCCCCCTATATATATATATATATATATATATATATATATATATATATATATATATATATATATATATCTAGGACTCTATTTCACACACATTACATATATTACATTTTTTGATTGACCCCCCCAAAAAAAACTCTCACGAACCCGCACACTATATCTCTCTAGGTTTGTATCTCTCTCACACAACCCCACGTAGGTGGTGTACGTATACAAGAAGAGAATAGGTGCACCGTGCACGTACTCATGCTTCGTGCCCAGCCACACCCGCGTGGGTACACGGTGGAGCTCATTTGTTTATGAAATGGCAGCCCACGTGCTAATTTGAACGCCTGTAGCGGTTGTTTACCTAGGGAGGTCGTGTCTCACGCGTGCTCGAAACAAAGTTCGACTTGACGCGTTGCCGCGTTATTTTTAAATAAAGTTATAGCGCTCAATGGCACGTACACAAAATATAAAACGATTTTTATGGAGAAAAAGGTAGTCCGCTCCACTATATACAATAGAGCCTGCCTGCCTGGTTTGTCTCTCTTCAGAGTATCTCACACAAGGCTGCGGTGGCCTCTCTCTCTCTCACCGTTGGTCACTGATCTGGCCGCATCCCGTTCGCCAGGGGAAAGGTAGGAAGTGCATCATTTCTCCGTTCGACGGCGCCGAGGCAGCACGTCCCGATCTGCGGTACACGTCGTTCTCTCTGACCAAGCTCTGGCGCGGTAGGGCCTACGCCACCTGCTCGCTGCCACAGTATGGGCAGATTCCGCCCGCCGCCGCTCACCTAGTTACATCCCGACGACCTCCAGGTATCCCCTCCGGCCTTGCTCCACTGCCCGTCTTCCCACGTCGCTGCATGTGGATCTTCCATAGTTCTTTGCCCAAAACGTAGCTCGTCTGGCATACTTTCCATATTGCAATCTCGTCCTCACACCATTTTAGACAAACACAACCGTGTTGTTATCTTCCCTTAGGACAAGGAATATGCTTCTTTTTTGTCATCGTATGTGTCATCAACTGTTATTGGCCAGTAATTGTTTCCGTTCTACCTCTTTTTTGCAAACAGGGCTGTCCATTTCACCTCGTTGCTATTGCGACCTTTTGGTGAACTGCACAAATCACTTTTTTATTAAGAGTGTTTTGTGCAGTTGTACTAAAATGTCACAAGGGCAACGTCTCTACATTTCAGTGCGACTGCACAAAGCGAGATTGGTTTGCTCTATCCTCCTCATCCAACTCCGAGCCTAATCTTCTCCAACTAGTTAATGTTAAGAGAGACTGCAAAGGTGATCAGCTTCTATTTGTGTGTTTATTGTTTCATCATCAGTCCTCTATTAACGTAATCACACTTAATATCTTTGGAACAGGGACGCTCAGCTCTATTTTAGTGGAACTGCACAAAATGATCGGAATGTTGCATGCTCCAGACAGCTACTTTTTTCCCAACATGCCTTGTTGATTTAGACAGAGCTGGGGGGACGTTGCTGCAAATCAAAGCATGGATCAATTTTAATTTAACACCTTCTCACAAGTTTGTCTTCAGTTGTGATGTAAATATTAGCTCTGATCTGCTAATAATTGAGATGCATTATCAAGGAAGTTAGTTTTTTATTGTTTCCGATAGAGCATCAATGGCAAGACACACGAAACAAAAGCTGAAAGCTCACACCATTGTACAATTTCATGTCGCTGGAAAATTATTTGTATAGTATGTCAATTATGTAAACAAATGCTGGAAGCTTGATAGCATTGCCAGAAGCCTCTTCAGCATCCGAGTCCATGTGCCATGCACAAAATTATACTCCTTTGTTCCTAAATATTTGTCTTTTTACAAATTTCAAATGGGCATATTTTAGAGTGTAGATTCACTCATTTTTTCTTCGTATGTGTACTCCCTCCATTCCTAAATACTCTATTTGTCTGTCTAGAGATTCCAACAAGTGACTACATATGAAGCAAAATGAGTGAATCTACACTCTAAAATATGTCTATATACATCCGTATGTAGTAGTCCATTTGAATCTCTAAAAAGACAAATATTTGAGTAGTCACTCGTTGAAATCTCTAGAAAGACAAATACTCCAAAGTATATTTAAGAACTGAGGGGGGTACTGCACAACCGCATGGGAGACTCAGCCTGGTCGTTGCGCTGCATTAATAGTGAGTAATGAGCAGTCAAATCATAAGTCCCACCTTTTCCATTGTAAGTTGCTCGGAAGAAGCAACCATCAATACGCTCTTCTTTGAATCTACTCATACTACTCCATCCGTCACTATTTATAGAGTGTGCTTCAGAAAAAAGAAAAAAATCTGTGGGACCAAGGTGACTAGCGATCGGCCTGAAAAATAGCATTGGTAGTTATAGCACGGGGTCTATTACTAGAGGAAATAATGCGTACACACATGCATGCAGTGCTTCCGCCCCAGGTACACACATGCATGCACTTACTCCACTCCATAGTAGTACTCCCTCCTTTCCGGTTTATAGTGCTCAATTCAAAAATCTCACCAATCAAGGTAGATGGTGAGTGGTGGAACACTTTTTGAAGTTTTGCAAAAGCACCTAATTAATGCTCTTGTTTTCCTCAAAAAATTATGTTTATCAATGCATTAATTGCAATGCATGCATGCATAAAGTACATGCATTGGTCAATTTTCTCTTAATACTTGCATGCAATGATTTAATGCACCTTGGAATCTGAACATGTGATGGAAAACAACCAAATTGAGCCTTATAAAATGGAAAAACTAAAATTTTGAGATAAGCCCTATAAACCGGAAAGGAGAGAGTACATCGAGAGAAAATTGTGGAATTGATTGCGGTTACCATGCCCTAATTAATTGAGCATTAAACAAAACGCGTCTAAAGTCTCTCTGGTGGTGGAAATGCATTGAGAGAAATGCATCATAATGAAGCGTGCCCTGTAAACTGTGACGGAGGAAGGAGTAGTATGAAGGTGCAAAACCAAGTACGCATATGGCCAGTCGGTCAACGCACCTCCTCTTGGCATATCACTGACATGTAGGACAGGAGTGTGAGCAAACCGATCTCAATTGATGGCAAAATGGCCAACCCGCCGTTCCTTGAGAGAGACGAGGAGCGAGAACACACAGACGGGCTCGCACAGAGGCCAAGATATATTCGAGCATGGTTGGTTGATCGATATCATCATTACATGTTGGGCTGCCATTTTCCGCCCTTCTCCGGAATAAACGTGTACTTTATCAAAGATTAAAAAAAATAAGAGTGCAGACGCTCCACCATGTGGTTCTAGTAGTAGTACTACTCGTACTACTAAACCTTGCACTTGGCTCTTTGCCTCTTCGTGAGAACAATGATGGTACTCCGCATGTTGGGTACTATAGTGTATGCCTCTGACAATCTGACACAGAATGGACTGATGCATGTCCACCGAGGGTAGGTTGCATTAGTCAAAAGGCGTAAGCGAGCTTCACCTTGTCCTGCAAGCTTCTCCTTGTTCTGTGAGTTCATGGGACACACCAAAAAGTAGTGCTAGTCCATACTCCCTCCTTTCCGCTTAATATGGCTTAATCTTTTTTGCGGGTAAATGAGATAGCTTTATTCATATATAAGCATTCTTAGGATGATCAGCCAAGAAACTGGTCACTAGGAAGCGAGGTACCCGCAAAAAAAGAAGTAGGAAGTGAGGTGTTTCATCAGCCAGCTCTCGACCACATTCAAAGTGCAGCAAGCACGGTTCGCACGAAGATGCGCCGCAAGGTTTGCTGACCTGTTTACATGTTGAATAACAAAAGAGAGGAAATATTACCGAGCGTTCCTATTTGTAACAGGATATGAGCCAGAATTAAGCGAGAATTGTGGCGAGTGTTCCATGCAATCAACTTCCATTATCACATGCAAGAACCCTCGAAGAGAACCAAATGTTTTGAAGATTGCTTTATCACATTTTAAAATTATAATAAGAGTGCAGACACTCCTCCATCCGGTTCCTAGTACTAGTATAGTACATACCTTTATAGACTATAGTAGTAGTACTAGTACAACTAGTAAACTTTGCGCTTGGCTGTTCGCCTATTCGGGAAGTCGAACAGTGATAGTACTAGTATAGTGTATGCTTCCGGAAATCTGACACCGAATTAACTGTTGCACGTCCACCGCCTGAGCGGGGGAGAGCTTGCATTAGTCAAAAGTTTCTCCTTGTCCTGTGAGCCACCGCGCACAAGCTTCTCAAGTCCTGCAACCTTCTCCTCGTTCGGCAAGTTGACAGGACACGACAAAGTAATGCTAGTCCATACTGCCTCCTCTTCGATTAATATGGCTTAATTTCAAACAAGATAAATACACTGTATGTCACTGTATATTTGTAAAAATATGGTTAGTTGACTTCATAATATGCTCATTGCGCTCAATATATATATTTTCCGGTGTTTATACGGTCACTAGCTCACCCTGACTGAGTATGTGTGTGCATGCACGTGTAGGTTGAGCACTTGAGCGTGACCACGTGTGTTTCGTCTGCTCAGACATGCATGCACTAGGGCGTCGCACGTGTTTTTGCGTCCATGTGTACGTGTGACTATTGCATACACGTAGGGGGAGTACGTGTAGGGGCCACTAAGGAGCAGTCAAATCATACAGTAAGTTAGTCGGAAGAAGCAACCATCATTTCACTCTTCAATGACACGTACGCAATATAAAATGGTTGATATGGAGAGAAAAAGAAAAACACTATATATACACTAGCAGGAGCCTAAGCTACAAGCCTGCTTGCTTAGGTTGCTCTCTTCACAAGCATAGAACCATGGTGGCCACACCGCTGGTCACATATCCGGCCTGATCCCGGAGCTGGGGGAAGGGAACAATGTTCTGCGTAGACGCGGTCTACATCGGCGAGGGAGAAAACCCACAGTCGGTGCGTCCCAATCAGGGGTTACCGCGGTATGGGCTGATGCCGCGTCCCAACCGCCCTTCTAGCTACAGCCCGACGTCCCAGGTAGTCCATCTTCCTTTTGGAGCCAGCTTGCTCCACTGCCGTAGCTCCATCTCCATGTCGATCTTTCTCTACTTCTACCGACTTCTACTTGTGCTGAGTTTATGTCTCATGAACTAGTGCCAGTACTATTATTCTAATCACACTTCTTCAATATCTTTTCCATCAGGGATGCTCAGGTCGATTTTAGTGGAACTGCATAAAAGCATCGTATGATCCGAGGGTGCCAACCGTCTTTCCTTCGACAGGTTCTACCTGGCCAGGAAATTAAATCCTGTTTAGGGTTTAGGGTTTAAGTCGTAGTGACCCCATCAGTAGTTTCTCTTTCGTACACGCTCCCACAACATTTTTCTTTAGTTGTGAAGTAAATACTGGCTATGATTTGTGAATCATTGAGATGCATCAGCATGCGTGTTAGTTTTCCTCTGTATTTGATGGAATGTTGTAACGGGGCAACCTTGGAATAGGAATGAAAATGGAGTGGAAAGTTTCCGTTTTTCCGGAGATAAAATGGGAACGGAGAGAAACCAATGTTTCATTTCCTTGGATCGTGCCATCGAGCAAAACCAAAGTTTAAATCACGTCTGTCATGTTCGTGTCTCACCCTCCTCCACGGCTCGACCCCACACGGTCGCTCGGCATGCCACTCACCGCAAACCGAGTATACGATAACTTCTCCACCTGCTTGTCGATGGCTCGCGCTATGGAGTACTAGCACTACTGGAAGAGATTGACGAGTTGGGGGAGGACAGCTAGCTGTAGCACGGACTCCCAAGAACTTTTTACATGCATGTTGTGGCCGTCTATTGCGACCTTTGAACGCGGAGCAGTCGCGTGCACCAGGAAGCGGCGCGGGCGATGCTCTTTCGGCCGACGCACCGCTTCAATGTCGGCGCCAGTGAGAGGTCGCGGCCGCTCTAGCCTGGCATGAATGTGGCACTGACCGTTTCGGGCGGGAAGCACGCGCGGGTGATGAAGAGGGTTCGGGTTGGTAAGGACCGGCCGTGGCAGCGGTCCGGACGCCCGCAAACAAGAGATGTTGTATGTTAATATTGCTGCGTATATAATTAACAACGTAAATAATGTACCAGTTGGACAAATATGATTGGAGATGGAGATGGAAATGGAATTTTATGTAAACACGGATATGCATGTCTATGTCTATGTGTGTGTGCGCGATGACTCTCGCGTCCTGGAAGCGGGGGCGTGTTTTTGATCGAGTTTTCTTTCTTGGTACGTTAAAAATTGTCCGCCAGTTTTTGTTTCTTTTTTCCGGGAACGCGCGTATTCTATTTAAAACCACTACTATGGAGATCTTTTTTTACTCCATTATATCCTCTTGTTTGACAGAGTTTCTCGTGTCTCGCTCTCTCACCCTCTCCATATCAAAACAAGATGACAGTGTCCACTCTATCTCTCTCCTCACCGGTGGTCACAGATCCGGCTGAATCCCGTCCGTTGCGGGAGGTGAGGAGGTGCAGCATTGACGTTGTCGCCATCGACGATGGAGGCGCAGTCCTCTCAGAGCCGGCGCTGGCACGGACGAAGGTCCTCCGCGCCCTTGTTCGTTGCCGTCGTGTGGCCAGATCCCGCCCGCCCGCCCAAACGACATCTCGCCCACCTAAGGTATAACTTCTTGTACTGGTCCAGCTCCCCAGGTCGCTGCGTGCGGGTTTTATTCTATGCGACTACTCCCCAGCTCCCCATGTATAGTAGCTAGGGTTCGTCGGTTGGTCCAACATCACCTACTATTATAGAGGAAATGCCACTTGAAAAGTTGTCCTGATTTATGCCTTGGTGGAGGTATACATGTTTCGACAAAAACTACATGGTGGTTGTGCGGTCATTGTCCATATGCTCCTATTGCTGCTGCTAATCTAATACTATCACTGGTTAAATGAAGAAATGCTTGTTTTCTCGGGTATCCTGGTTTAGTTCTCATCAAGATAATCATGATGCTTCTGTTTGTTGGTGTACTTTTCACTAATTCTTATTGACAATTGAGATGTCGTTGCTAATCTTGTAAAACAAAGTAACAACACTATATCCCTTTTTTATATTTTTGGAAACAGCGATGCGTATCTCCATACCCGGGCATGTCTTCCTCAATTTTAGTGGAACTGCACAAAATTGGATGGCCACTGCTGTTCTGCCTCACTGTCCTCTGCCATGTGGTTCTTCCTTCCTCGGGCTTGATTACTGAGAAGAAACAGACCACAGTGAGGATTTGTCGAACTTCATAGGTGCCTCACCAAAACTTGATGCCAAATGGATGATGCATCACCACGATGACCTATCGATGCTCATGGTTGCGCCTCATGGTTGCATCGGCTGGTGAAGCTGATCGATTTTTAATGAAAAACAAGCTGTCTTCCATCAGTGCTCTTTGCTTGTTACGCACAAAGATGATATCCTTCATCAATTCAGCTTGGTTGCGTTGGAGACGCAGTCGTCTTTCACGTTGGTGCAATTTTATCACATAATTGGCTATGAACCAAATGTTTCAACTCCCCTGTAATTTTATTTGTCCAGCTATTAACTTTGATTTAAAAAATTGTGTGGACTAAAAACCCGGATGGACGTAGTAGCCCTCCATTTTTATTTACTCCACGTATTAGATTTGACTGAAGTCAAACTTTGTAATACTCTCAAACCTTTCCGATAATTGAAATTAAAATTCTTTATTTGTACACACTCTCACACGTTTCCGATAATTTGGCGCATGTGTGGTCGTTCACTTAAGGGAGGGTAGTGTACCGCACGTGAAGGACAGGAAGTGCGACCAGGACGCGTGGATCGTTAGTTCATCGGAAGTAGTAGTAGTTTTCTTCACTATACGTTAAATAAAGAGTTTCGTTTTGTACTTACACAATTTAAAACGATTGTTATGGAGAGAATAAGAAAAACACTCCACTATATATTAGTCATATACATGAGTACTATATGGATGCAGCTTCATTAACTTAGTGCACCTGCCTTTGGGTTTATGACAGGTGGGTCCAAAATGTGGCTTGCTCCCCTGTCATACAGCCAAAAGCAGGTGCAGTTAAGGCATCTGAGCTCAGTCCATACTACAGTAGTATATATGTAAGCTGGAGCCTCAGTGCTTGTTCGCTAGGGTTTGCACTCTCCACACTCTTGACGCACTACATATATATACACTCTGGAGGCTCAGTGTTCATTTGCTAGGGTTTGCTATATTCACAGTCTCTCACCCTCTCTTCACCAGATCTAAACAAGATTGCGTTGGCCTCTTGTCTCTCGCTCTCCCCCCTCACAGCCGGTGAAGGAGGCGTCCGGATCACGTCGCACTAGGAAGGGGAGGAGGTGCAGCGTTCACTCTATCGCCTTTGGCGAGGGAGGCAATCCACTGCCGGCTGCGCTGTTCTCTTTCACCCAGCGCATGTAAGGGAGGGCCACCGCCCCCTTCTTCCTCGCTGTCGTACATAGTGTGGGCAGATTCGGCCTCCCGCCGCATGCCTTGCCACATCCCGACGACCCTAAGGTATAAGTTTCTTTGAAATCGTTGTTGCTCTAGCTGCATGTAGATCTTTTTCGATCTGTAGTCGAATCTAGGTCTTGGTTCAAAGAGGAAAGAAGGGTGCGGTGGGCTAGAGAAAGAATCTAGGATGTGGTTCAATGAGGAAAGGAGGGACGGAAAGTAGTATAGACTGGCTATCCAGCCGCTTTGTTGGTCGAAAAGGGAAAAAGGGGGTAACCCAGTACACACATCTGTAAGGAACCGATCTCTTTGTTGAAAAGGGAAAGAAACTGGGGGGTCGGGTAGTTCGTGCAGGACTAGATTTGCTGCCCTCACATAGGAAAAAGGTTCAAAGAGAACAAATATGGGACCAATGCATATATTCTACTTGGCTCCATACTCTGCATCACCCATTTATACGTGCGGACGCACATGGTGCTGGCATGTCCCATACAGCTATTTTGCTGTTGTTAATCTAAGAATGCCGCAAAAAATTGAAGCAATGCCACTGTTAAAAGTAAATTACATTTTTTAACGAATGTGGTTTTAAGAGAATGTCTCTCAATATGAATCAATGCAACCGTTTTAGAAATGCTACTATCCTACTTTGTTTTCCATCCAAGATAAGTTAGATGCTTCTTTCTGTCACTGTTTGTTTCATCCTCCTTTATCGGCAAGTAATTGTTTCCTTTTTTGCCTCTGTTAAAACAGGGTGTCTATTCAACTTGTTGCTATTGTGACATTTTGCTTCGTTATTCGAAACACTTTGCTTGATTTCAGTGCAACTACACAAAACGAGATTGGGTTTCCTATTCGTGTTGGCAGATTCGTACGTGGTCTTGTGTGCATCATGACAGGTTGGTACTTGCCTTCATCCACATGATCGTGCAGTGTGTTTTGTGATGCTATGCTACTTGTATTGGTACTTTTTAAATAAATGTTGAATTGAAGCTATTGTATTGCTCTCTTTTCCCATTAAGTAGTGAACAAAAATGGTACCAACCCAGACATGATGCTTGTTGCTTTGTTACAACAGACTCTGCATCACCCCCTTTATAAGTAGACGGAAGCACATGGTGTTGTTGCACCCACTCTCCCCTGGAACTGTTTATGCATTTTGTTAATCTAATGTCGCTGGTAAAATTAAGCAATGCCACTCTCAGAATTAACTATTGAATCTTATTTCAAAACTGCAACACTTGTTAGGTATTGGCGGGATTACCATTTTTGTGGCCGCATGTTTCATCCTCCTTTATTAGCCAGTAATTGATTCCTTTTTTGCCTCTGTTTAAACAGGGATATCTACTCAACTTGTTGCTATTGTGACATTTTTCTTCGCTATGCGAAACACTTTGCTTGATTTCAGTGCAACTGCACAAAACGAGATTGGATTTCCTATTCGTGTTGGTAGATTCGTATTTTATCCTCGTCTTCTCATGAAAGGTCAGTACATGCCTTCATCCACATGATTGTGCAGTGTGCTTTGAGATGTTGTGCTACTTGTATTGGTACTATTTTAAATAAATGTTGGATTGAAGCTATTGTATTGCTGTCTTTTCCCATTAAGTAGTGAACAAAAATGGGACCAACCCAGACATGATGCTTGTTGCTTTGTTACAACAAACTCTGCATCACCCCCTTTATAAGTAGATGGAAGCACATATTGTTGTTGCGCCCACTCTCCCCTGGAACTGTTTATGCTTTTTGTTAATCTAATGCCGCTGGTAAAATTAAGCAATGCCACTCTCAGAATTAAATACTGAATCTTATTTCAAAACTACAACACTTGTTAGGGATTGGCGGGATTACCATTTTTGTGGCCGCATCTTTCATCCTCCTTTATTAGCCAGTAATTGATTTCTTTTTTGCCTCTGTTTAAACAGGGATATCTCTTCAACTTGTTGCTATTGCGACATTTTGTTTCGCTATGCGAAACACTTATGATTTAAGAGTGTTTTCTGCGGTTCAACTTGAATGTCACACCGGCGACTTTGCTTAATTTTGGTGGAGCTGCACAAAAGGAGATCGAGATTTCATATATGTGTTGGGATATGTGTCCAGTCTTCCTCTCGAGCTATTTCAAATCTTGGTCAAGAAAGGTCAGTACCGACTTTCATCCACATGATGATGCAGTGTGCTTTGAGATGTTGTGCTACTTGTATTGGTACTGTTTTCGATAAATGTTGAACTGAAGCTATTGAACTGTTGTGTTTTCCCATTAAGTGAGCAAAAATTGTTCCAACCCAGACATGATGCTTGTTTCTTTGTTACAACAAAACTCTGCATCACCCCCTTTATAAGTAGATGGGAGCACATGTTGTTGTTGCGCCCACTCTCCCCTGGAACTGTTTATGTTTTTTGTTAATCTAATGCCGCTGGTAAAATTAAGCAATGCCACTCTCAGAATTAATTAACTATTGAATCTTAGTTCAAAACTGCAACACTTTTTAGGAATGGTACTATCCTGCTTTGTAGTTCTTTCTACATGTTAAACCAAGGTATTGTTAAGATAATGTCTCTGTTAAATGAATCAGTTGCATTGTTTTAGGAATGGTACTTTTCTTCTTTGTCGTTCTTTATACATGTTGAAAAAAGGCATTGTTAAGATAATGTCTAAGTCAATATGAATGAATCACACTGATGGAGAATTGCTACTCTCCTGCTTTGTTTCCCATTAAGATAAGGTAGATCAGTAGATGCTTTTCTTCTGGGAGTACAAGTCATCAACCGTCTCAGTAATTGTTTCCATTATACCTATTGTTGCTTACAGGGATATCAAAATTAAAGCTCGGTTTATTCCGACTTCGATTTTAGTTGAACTGCACAAAAGGAGGCAATGTGTCCAAGGCAAACTACTGCATTACTGGGTCCAGTTGGTCATTCCACTTTACAGAAAGAAGCAGTCGCTGTTTGCGCCACATTACAGAAGGAATGACCGAGAAGCTTTATAGAGTATTATTAGACACTAGTGACATGACTAGTCTGCAGAGAGCATTGGCAACTCTACAACACGTGGAGTGCACTGGGCAAAAAGTGCCCAAACAAGTACAAGTAGCCACGACAGGACTCCACGATCATAGGCATTACATATTTTGAATGGGAAAAGCTTGTCAAAGTTTAATCATTGATGTTAGCAAGAAGACGTTATTTTAATATATTGGAATTGGAAAACCTTGTCAAAATTTGCTCATTGATGTTAGCCAGAAGACATGCATTTGATATTTTTGAGTGGGACGCCCTTGCTGTGAGCAGTGTCGATTGTTTTTTCCTATTCCTGTGTTCAGTTTAGAAGTAAATAGTTACTCTGCTGAGATATTCCTGTGTTAAGAGTTTGTTCTGAATATTGTCTATGCAATGCCAGGCCTTGTGTTTGATTGCAAAGTTGAGCTTGGAATGCTGTGGCATGCGGCATCACGAGCTCTTCACCGTGCCTCCTGAGAATAATGCTTCGTATTCTTTTGCATGTCGATCTAATGCTAGTGATTTGCTTGTTAAGAAGATCATCCTCTTCTGTTGTTTCTGTGCTTAAGAAGTTCATCGTCATATGCTTCATTCATAGCCTATACGACAAGTCGGGTAGGTTAGACGTGAAACCATATGATCTTCCGACTAACTCATCATATTAGGCCGTGATTGGATCATCGTTTTCCAACCAAAACTACTTCTGAAACTAACGCTTGTAAATAAAAGCAGATGGTCTTGGGCGAAGCGCTTGGTTGGTCGATTTCGACTAGTAAAATATACACTGGTCTCTCAAATTACACGCGTAACCCGCCGGTTTGCCTTACAGACCTTGGGCCCTCGGTTTCATTACGCCTGTATTTTACGCGTTGTTTCTGATGACGAGTAAATTACACTTGTATGTTAATACAGGTGTGAAATAAACCAGAGCTCCCAAGCGCGGCCTTACCGTTTCATGTCGTCTCAGTTTCTCGAAGGTGCTCATAGGTGTCCGATGATCCTGGCTTCCTGAATGAGCAGCGGGCGCTGTATCAGACCATCCATAGGGCCCGCGAGGCCCTCTCCGTCGTCCTTCGAGTTGTTGCGCTCGCCGTGGCGCCGAGAATTGTTAACATCGTCAACGAACATGAGGATTCAGGAGATGACTTTATTTTGACTGGATGACACTAGGGACCCACTAGGGCCATAGCCATACGTACGCAAGTGCCTCCTTATTATGTACAACTATATTTTTTTTGCTTCCTCCTGGTTTACTGACATCATGGCCCCACACCATTGTCAACCTATGTAGTCAATATAAACGAGAGAATTGCACAAGGTGCGGCCGACAGCTGTGACCAAGCAGCTTGAGCAGTATTTGTGTTTTTGAGGCGTGAGCACTGCAGAGTTTTTCTTGGCGATGGTTTCGTTGTTGTTCAGAGGAGAGCGGGGTATTAACTGGGCGGGTTGTGGCCCGTCTAGCCCAGGCCAGATATCCAACCCAGATATTAATTTTTTTTCAAGATGAAAATGGCTAGCCCAGCTATACGTTTTTTTGAGGAATACCCAGGCAAGGTCAACTTGTTATTCTCCGCCCCGCTGGGCTGCAAATCTTTCCTAGGAGGGATGCATTAGGCTTCACAGGAAAATGGGCTTTAAAAAAATAAATGGGATGTAATTATAAAAACTGGGCAGTAACTATAAAAAAATGCACCAAACACGAAATTAGTTTATAAAATATTATTTATGGATTTTGAAAATCTTAAATTTTCATTGTTGCGCGTGCAATGTTTCGTTGGATTTTTATGTAATACAAATTTATATTTAATCAGACTAGAAATTTCGGGGAAAAAATATTTCAGATCCCATCAAAATGTGGGAAATTTTATTGAATTCTGTCTTCAACGGTTGGTTGAAATTATTAATCGTTGTCCTAGCTAGAAAATGGGTTGTACTTTTAACAAACTGTAAATGACTATAGTAAATTTCATTAGAATTCAAAAATGGGTTGTAGATTCTTACAAATCGCAAATGGGCTATAAGTTCTCTGTCACACACTTGTGGGCCTACTAAGTTGACGCGTCCCCTAAAAAAATAAGTTGACGCGTATGCAAGGCTTTGTCAACTTATTATAGTCAACACACGGTTCTAGCAGCAGTGGCCGTTGGATGTCTATCCAACGGATGTCGTGCTTCTTCTTCAATCTCGGATATTCTTAGCTTCGGCCGCCCAAAAAATGATTCCTCCCCCTGACATCTGGGGCCCACCGTTTCGGAGGCTGACCTGTGGGCCTACTAAGTTGGCGCGTACCAAGGGCTTTGTCAACTTAGTCAATATAAACGATTCTAGCTTCAGTGACCGTACGATGTCCATCCAACGGTCGTAGTGCTTCTTCAACCTCTGGTCTTCTTGCTCCAGCCGCCCAAAGCAGCGCCGGTCGTGCCGCCTACTCCTGCCTCCCGTGGCCGGCTGTGCTGCCGCGGAGGCCTCACCGCCCCCATACTACTCCCATCGCTGGCCAGTCCATCCCTCCACTCACCCACAGCCCATGTTATTCTGCGGCGACGGCAGCCTCACACTGCAGCCGAACCAGTGAACCCTCGTACTCCTCTCCGCGTGGGCATCCACTGCCGCGTCTTCCCCGGCTCCGCGTCGTCCCCTTCCTAGGCCTCGCCGTCGTCCACCGCCGTGGTGCTCTCGGCACGGCGTGGTCAATGTGGTCAACGACCGACTTCCATCAGAAGAGTACTATATGTGGAGAGGCTGACAGCTGGGTCCACGGCAGCCGCAAGGAAGTGCCTCCTTATTACGAGCAAAATCATTATTTCTCCACCTGACAGCAGGGACCCACCGGACAGGCCACCGTATTTAGCGAAAAAACGTTTCCCCCTTGACTGCTGGGACCCACTGGACGGGCCACCGTATTTCACGAAAAAAACATTCCCCCCTAACTGTTGGGACCAACCGGACAGGCCACCGTATTTCACGAAAAAAACGTCCCCCTCGTTGTCAGCTCGGGCCCACCGGAAGTGCCTCCCTATTACGCACAAAAAAATGAATACTCCCCCTGCTAGCTGGGACCCACCATGTTGGGAGGCTGACTTGTGGGCCTACTAAGTTGACTGGGACGGAGGCCTTTGTCGACTTTAGTCAATATGAACGATTCTAGCTCCAGTGACCGTACGATGTCCACAACGGCCGTAGTGCTTCTTCAACCTCTGGTCTTCTTGCTCCAGCCGCCCAAAGCAGCGCCGGTCCTGCCGCATGCTCCTGCCTCCCGTGGCCGGCTGTGATGCCGCGGACGCCTCACCGCCTGCTACTACTCCTACCGCTGGCCAGGCCATCCCTCTACTCACCCACACCCCCTGTTATTCTGCAGTGACGGCAGCCTCACACCGCAGCCGAACCAGTGAACCCGCGTACTCCTCTCCGCGTGGGCATCCACTGCCGCGTCTTCCAAGGCTCCGCGTCGTCCCCTTCCTAGGCCTCGCCGTCGTCCACCGGCGTGGTGCTCTCGACGCGGCGTGGTCAATGTGGTCAACGACCAACTTCCATCGGAAGAGTACTGTACATGGAGAGGCTGACAGCTGGGTCCACGGCAGCCGCAATGAAGTGCCTCCTTATTATGCAGAAAATAATGATTCCTCCACCTGACAGCAGGGACCCACCGGACGGGCCACCGAATTTCGTGAAAAAAATGTTTCCCCCTGACTGCTGGGACCCACCAACTACATATTCGCACGCAAGGAAGTGCGTCCGGGCAACAACAACAAAACGATTTGCCCCCCTGACTGCTGGGACCCACCAGCTACATCTTCGCACGCAAGGAAGTGCCTGACAGTCGGGACCCACCTAGTCGAAGCGTGCGTAGCGTTGTCATTCTGGTCGCGAACGTGTACGTACATACTGGTGGATGTAGAGGCGTGCACGTAGCATGTACACGTACATACTACGGCCAGTGTGCAAGAAAGAAAATACGGCCACGTACGTACATACGGGCGGGGTCTCGAACGCCTACTCGCGCATACGTACGGCCAGGGCTCGTGTACATGGCTGGGTCGGAACGGAGAAACAACGTCGTCGCCATGTTCATGGGGAGCCAAGCAGCTGGGTCGGAACAGAATGCGTCGTCGTGTTCATCGGGAGGGCTTGGACGGAATAGGCGATGGAAACGAGGCCTGGCGTACCGCAGAACGAAGGAAACGGCCTTTTGTTTGACCGGTCACGTTCGAAACGGGATCCTGTTCATCCGGAGGGGTCTGGCATACCGCAAAACGGAGGAAACGGACTTGTGTTGGACCTCCTACGGTTGAAACGGGGTCCTGCTGATCGGGAGGGGTGTGGCATACTGCAAAACAGAGGAAACGGACTTGTGTTGGAGCGCTATGGTCGAAACGAGGGTCATGTTCATCGGGAGGGGTGTGGCGTACTGCAAAACAGGACTCCACGTGATATTGTGCATCTCCACTGTCGACCTCCTCCGGCCTCCATGGGCTACTGTTCATCCACCGTCGACCTCCTCCAGCCTCGACCTTCGACTGTTCATCCATGGACTCCTGTTCATCCAGCCTACACCGCGCGCTACTCCACTGGCTACTGTTCAACCACCCCTCTCCATGGGCTCCTGTTCAACCACCCCTCCACGGGCTACTGTTCATCCACCCCTCCATCGTCTACTGTTCATCCAGCCTCCACGGGGTCATCCTGTTCATCCAGCCCTCCACGGGGTCATCCTGTTCATCCAGCCCTCCACGGGGTCCTGTTCAGCTGGCCCCAACCGGCTCAATCAATCGGGGTCCTGTTCATCCAGAGGCAATGCCACGGGGTCCTGTTCATCCACCCCCACCGCTCACTGTTCATCCAACCCCCCCCCCCCCCCCCCCCCGCGCGAGCAATGCTCACTGTTCATCCAGAGGCAGCATCGATCGGCTTCAGTTAGCAGCAGTAGCGAAGGAATTGCTCGATCGGGTTCAGTTAACAGCCATCGATCGATCGCTCGTGTTCAGTAACGTGTAGCCTGCAGTGCAATCGCTCGGATTCAGTTAGAGCCCAACGCCTCGCTCGGGTTCAATTAGAGCCCAACGCCTCGCACACACGCGCGTACGTGTACGAGAGAAACGCGCATCGCTCGGCCCCCGACCACCCACCATAACTGGGAACTCCCCAAAATTTTCCTTGCCCTCGGTTCTACCACGGTTTTTTTCGTCATGGACGGCCCAAAGAATCTCATGCAGCTGCGTCTCCGGCCCGCCCAGGATGAAAAGCCCATTTTCTGTCATGATTTTTTTTCATAGAAGTAGGAGCCCACCACATATATGATGATACCGTGTTTTGTCACAATTATCGTCATAGAAGTGTCATAAGTATGACAAAAAAATTCGTTCGGCCCAAAATGTCACCGATGTGTCTTGTTTTTGTAGTGATTTGGCCATACCAAACCGATAATTCGAAGAGAAACACAAAGATATCAAATCATGCATATAAGAATTCAGAGGAGATTCAAATAATATTCATAGATAATCTGATTATAAATCCACAATTCATTGGATCTCGACAAACACACCTCAAAAGAATATTACATCAGATAGATCTCCAAGAACATCAAATAGAACATGGTATTGAGAATCAAAGAGAGAGAAGAATCCATCTAGCTACTGGCTATGGACCCGTAGGTCTAAGGTAAACTACTCACGCTTCACCGGAAAGGCAATAGGGTTGATGTAGACGCCCTTCTTGACAGAATCCCCCTCCGGCAGATCGCCGGAAAAGGCCCCAAGATGGGATCTCACGGGAACAGAAGCTTGCGGCGGCGAAAAAGTATTTTCATGGCTTGTTCTGAGGGCATGGAAATATATCTAAATTTATAGGCCAAGGAAGGAGGCCGGTGGACTCCTGAGGGGGGCTGTCGGTGTCAAAACCGGCGGATCTCGGGTAGGGGGTCCCGAACTGTGCGTCTAGGCGGATGGTAACAGGAGACGAGGGACGCGATGTTTTACCCAGGTTCGGGCCCTCTCGATGGAGGTAAAACCCTACGTCCTGCTTGATTAATATTGATGATATGGGTAGTACAAGAGTGGATCTACCACGAGATCAAGGAGGGTAAACCCTAGAAGCTAGCCTATGGTATGATTGTTGTAATGTATGTTGTGTCCTACGGACTAAAGCCCTCCGGTTTATGGGTTACACAGAGTCGGTTACAATGGTAGGAGATCTACATATCCGTATCGCCAAGCTTGCCTTCCACGCCAAGGAAAGTCCCATCCGGACACGGGACGGAGTCTTCAATCTTGTATCTTCGTAGTCTTGGAGTCCGGCGGACGATGATAGTCCAGCTGTCCGGATACCCCCTAGTCTAGGACTCCCTCAGTAGCCCCTGAACCAGGCTTCAATGACGATAAGTCCGGCGCGCATAATGTTCAGCATTGCAAGGCGGGTTCCTCCCTTGAATAATCCAGAGAAGATCATGAACACCAGGATAGTGTCCGGCTCTGCAAACTAAATTCCACATTCCACCGTAGAGAGAATAAAATGTACACTAGTTCAATCTGCTGACGTACTATGCGGCGTGACATCACACCGCTACCAAGCCTTTGTTTGAATCGTTTTTTACTATACCACCTCGGCACGTTTAGCGAAGCGGTTTCCTTGGCACGTCTTGTCGAAGCAGAGATCGTGTTCCCCTTATCCCGGGATTCTCATCAATACATGTGTGGGTAACCCAACCGTTCCCGTCGCCACACCTCCTCTATGGAAGGTGAATCCCAAACGGTCACGGAGATGGCTCTTGGTATTTTTCCCCTTTATAAGAGGACCAAGGCTCATTCTTGTTCTTCAATCTCGCATCGAATCTCCTCCTCGCTCCCAGTTCCAACACCCAGAGCCTCAGATTCGAGTGCTTCGGATCCTCAACCATGTCTGGCTCCGACCTCCAGGGCCGGTGGATGCCCTCCTCCGTCATGGAGGAGGACATATTGAAGTTACGTGAGGCCAAGTACCTGGCCTACGAGGTTTCGCACAGGTTGCCTGCCCAAGGGCAGGCCGTGCCCGCCCCCGAGCCCGGCGAATACGTCGTCTTCGTATCCCACCTCCGTCGGGGTTTAGGCTTCCCGACGGACCCCTTCGTGAGAGGGCTCATGTTCTACTACGGGCTGGATTTTCATGACTTGGCTCCGGAGTCCATCCTCCATATCTCCGCATTCATTATCGTCTGCGAAGCCTTCCTCCGCGTCACTCCCCACTTCGGCCTGTGGCTGAAGACCTTCAATGTGAAGCCGAAGATGATCCGGGGGCGTCAAGCGGAGTGCGGCGGGGCGGCCATAAGCAAAAAGGCCCATGCCCCGTGGCCCGAGGGTTCCTTCCAACAGGAACTCAGGCTGTGGCAGCAGGAGTGGTTCTATATCACCGCTCCGAGGGGCAGCAAACAAAAGCCGCCGCCTTCATTCCGCCCGGGACCTCCACGCCAACTGATGTCGTGGGTCAACCAAGGGCTCAATTGGGGGCCGTCCGAAGACGTGCCCTCACTGCAGGGCCGGATTCGAGACCTCCAAGCGAGGGAGATCAATCTGGTCGTGGTGATGCAGGTTATGCTAATCAGGCATCTTCTGCCCTGCAAAGGCCGTCCTCTCCGTCTATGGGAGTTCAACCCGGAGGGACCTCGGATTCTCCAACACTTCATGGGTGCAACACCCGTGGAGATGTACAAGTTGTTCTTCGGACCGCAGGTGGCGTGTCCGGAATTAGCCGAGGACGCAGGCCTAAGCCGCAATCGCCCGGATACTCAGGTAAATAGCTCAGAGTCCGGACATTCTGTTTATCTGCCTTTCTAGAGTTCGCCTCCTAACCCATTACTCTTCATAGGAGTGGGTGGCGCGATCAAGGCTGATAAGGTGTCCGGCCCCCCTCCCAGAGACCGCACTCGAGCCCGTGCTGGTCAGAATGTTGGAGGTCACGCCCACAGAAGGGAGCGAAGGGGAAAATAGAGGAGCTAATATTTCGCCCAAAGGGGCGTCTGAAGAGGGGGGAATCAAGAACCCCTCCTTCCAGGGGGAGAAGAGTACCGCCTCCGAAGATCCGGAGGCCAAAGCCCCTAAACGGGGGAAGAGATCTTCCCCGGGGGGTCCGGCGTCCGGGGAGAATCCGGACGCACAATCATCGCCAAAGAATCAGCCCTCCGGCGAGTTGTGAGTATGAAAAGGGAATTTCATCGGTAAGAAAATACCTCCATTTATGCTTCTGTGGGTGACCAAAATTTTCATTTTGCAGTTTGGATTTGCAGCCTTCGCAGATGAGTTCGTCTTCGGGGGACCTTCTTCCGGAGATGATGGAGAGCGAAACGCCCCCGTCTGCTGCGCCATCAGATAAGGCAGACGAGCCTGAAGTATCATCACGGAGGGTATCCCCGAGTCTGGAGGGGCCGGAGAGTTCGGCGCCCGCTAGTATCCGGCCGGGAGAACTGAATAATCTGCTTGAGAGGGCGTCCATCTCAGAAGATCATCGTGCGTTGATGCACATGGTGATTGGAAGGATTTCGTCCGCCGAGAGCGGATTGCATAACGCCACTATGAGTTTGCTGGCGGGATTTGAGGTACGCGAAAATGACGCACCTTCTATTTTGGACAGTTTTGCACATAAAAGTGTGCTCTGTATAGATAGTAGCCCCTGAGACTCGGTAGGTTGTCTAAGACGACAGCGTGCCGAGGATCAAAATCTCAAGAAATGAATTTCGCCGTTCCTATGTAGGTGGCGGATAGTCCAAGGGCTAGCCGGACTAGTGGGGTTGCCGAGTTAATGCGGCAACTTGACGCGGTGGATGCGGACATCGCACTTGTCAACCGGCGACTTGACGAGTCGCAAGGTAAATGAGTGCTCCACGGTCGCTTTATTAATGGGGTCAAAGCCCTCCTCTTGATAAATTATATGCTGTTGTACAGACGGTGCTGCTGCCGTGGAGAGCATTCAGGCCGAACTTGCTCAAGCTAAGGAGCAAGCCCGAAGGAGTGACGCGGCTGCCTCGAGGGCGGCCGAGGAGTTGAAAGCCGAAAAGGCTGCTCACTGCCTAAGCAGGGAAGAAGTGGCCGAATTGGCCGTAAAAGTGAAGGATGCTGCCGACCGCAATGAGGCTCTTGAAAAGGAGCGCTTATCAGAGCGGGAAGACCTCAAGAAGGCCACCGCTGAGGCCAAGGATGCCCGCTCTGCAATGCAGGCCATGAGGGAGGAGCTGCGCCAGGCCGGAGATATCGTGGCTGGCAAGCCTTATCTGCTGCGTCGCCGGTTTATGGATCAAAAGTATGCTCAATTTGATCGGTTGTGGAGTCCGGAGGATCCGTATATGGACTTAGCGGCAAGTGCGGCTGATGCCGTTGAGCACTTCCGGAGCCAGAAGGATCACAAGACGGAAGAGCTATTTTGGTCTCAATTCCATAGTCTGGATCGCTCACTTCTGTTGCCCGACCGGTTGGCCGAATGGGCCGAGCTAAATAGGTTGTCCGGACCTTCCATGACTGACATCGCGGCTCATGTCTGGCCAGAGAGGCCCAAGGCGACGAGCTACTTCGGCTTACTGCAGCAATTCCTTGGAGCGGTGCCGCATATCAAGGAGATGAAGCGGTCGGCCTGCATCGAGGGCGTGCGGATGGCACTTGCCCGCGTCAAGGCGCATTGGACAGAGATGGATGCCACCGCTGTTGCCGCCCAGGGCTCGGATGAAGACCGGCTCCCCGCCGAGCACTATTTCGGGGAAGTTATGCGTGGTGCTCGTGTAATAGAGTCGCAGTGCTCAAAAAATGTCACGTTCAAATGAACGTTTTAGCTTGTAAAACAATGATTATGCTATAACTGCTTTTTATACTTGTGCGTCCCAAGTAGTAAAACTTCTCTTATGCGGCCGTTTACGTATACACTTGTATAACCTGAAAGATTGCAGTCTTCGGCTTCAGCCCCCACGCACAAGGTGCGGGGGTGTTCACAAAAATAGCGTGTTTTCACACTTAATCCGACGTCTCGGTCCTGTTAAGGAGGTGGTAGCGTAGCGAACGAGGCAATCCGGACTATAATGCTTTATCACTTTCACTTAGCCAGTGGAGCTCGAGGGTGGGGCTACGATATAGCCCCTTGGGGCACCGCACTTCTCCGAGTTCGGGGCGCGTGTGTGCCTGACCGGGAAACGGTCCTTCGTCAAAGCGGGGAATTCTAAACATTCCGGTGGTCGATCGAGTGGTTGACCAGTCTCTCGCTATATCATGACAGTTAGTTTTCGGCTTTCTCTACGGAGGTGCTCGCCCAGCCGAGCTGGGGCACAATCGCAGTAGTTCTCCTGGTGCCGCGTTAGCCGATGATACGGAACGTAAGGCAGCAAAACACAGGAGCCGGGCAAACCCAACATTTGACCAAAGACATGATTCGGAGCTGATGCATATAATGCCTAACTCGAGACGCCGAACACTCCCTGAGGTGTTCGGTCTTTATGATAATGGGAAGAACAATGCCCTAAGCCCCTGGTGTCCAGGTACAGGCATGGTCTTCTGACGCGGCCGATGCCAAAACGCCAGGCTCCGCTTTGGCTATAGGAGGAAACCAAGGGATAATAACAACAAGAGACATTTAAAAAAGGTCTACGCAGGGTCTTAATCTGAAAAGAATCCTCGCAACGGGTCCCTACTGCACGTCTGCGCCTGTGTCTCCGTTGCGCCGTTATCCTGGACGGGAATGCACGTTGTTCATCTGTAAAAAGAGAGGAACGCTCAGTTTGAAAATGATGTGTGCGAAAAATATATGTGTAAAAGAAGAAATATAAATAAGTAAAGCGGGGTTTGTATGAACCCGCGGTTGTTTGTGCACGCAGCCCCCTGTGAAGAGGTGTGCGGCTAGGGAGCCCCTAGTCTGCTGAAGCCGGACTCGTCTATCCGAGTCCGGGGTCTTTGAGTGACCCTCGCACTGAAATGATGCCACGCGGACCGGGCATCTTGAGTGTAAGAGACGCGTAATGCGGTATGGCGTTGAAACGAACAAAAGCCTTTCGTCCCAATAGTGCTTGATATCCACTTTTAAATGGGACGATGTGAAAAATTAGTTTTCCGCGCCGAAAATTGTTCAGTGATCCGAACACGACTTCTAGTAATATGGAGCCTGTGCACTTGGCGTAAGGTCCTGGCGTCACTCCTTTGAAGGAAGTGCGGCTGTGTCAAATTTTTGTAGGGTCTATCCCCATCTGACGGATTGTGTTTGAATACAGCAGGTTTAAGTCGCTGCCTCCGTCCATTAGGACTTTAGTGAATTGTAATCCGTCGATTATGGGATTCAATATCAGAGCAGTCCGTCCCGCGCTTCGAACGCTTCTGGAATAGTCCAGGTGGTCGAAAGTGATTGGTTTTGATATCCAATCTCTATGGTCTGCTGGGTTGGACCATGCGAGGCTCTTTTTAGGAAGTGCCGCACTATTTTTCCGCATTATCACATGAAGTGAGTTTACTGCTTTGACCTCTTGTGGGAAGGTCTTTTGTTTTCCGGAGCTCTGCTGGTGGGGTTTATCTTCTTCACTTGACACGTCAAGCCCCTTGTGTTCGGCGTTTAGTCGGCCAGACTGTTTAAAAACCCAACAATCCCTGTGGGTGTGATTTGCAGGCCTTCCGGGGGTACTGTGGATTTGACATATCCAACCCAAGATCTTGTTTAAGCTGGACAATTCATCGTTGTCATCCTTAAGAGGCTGTGTTTTGTTGTTTGGCCATGAGCTTTTGAATCCGGCGTTGACTCCCGTGCTCTTTGGGCCGTTCTCTTTATTCCGGCGCTACTCTTTTCTGCGCCGTGATTTTCCGTTTCCATCTCTTATCTCGGATGTACTTGCGTCGCTGGTGCTGCATCTTGCTAGCCAGCTATCCTCTCCCGCACAGAAGCGGGTCATGAGGCTTGTTAGTGCGGACATTGTCCTCGGTTTCTCTTGGCCGAGGTGCCTGGCAAGCCATTCATCTCAGACATTGTGTTTGAAAGCTGCTAAGGCTTCGGCGTCCGGACAGTCGACTATTTGGTTCTTTTTGGTGAGAAACCTGTTCCAGAATTTCCGCGCTGATTCTCCGGGCTGTTGAGTTATATGACTTAGATCATCTGCATCCAGAGGGCGGACATAAGTCCCTTGAAAATTTGCTCTAAACGCGTCCTCGAGCTCTTCCCAACTTCTAACAGTGTTTTCTGGGAGGCTTTTAAGCCAATGACGGGCTAGCCCTTTGAGCTTGAGGGGTAGGTATTTTATGGCATGGAGATCGTCTCCTCTGGCCATGTGTATATGCAGTATATAATCTTCTATCCAGACTCCAGGGTCTGTTGTTCCATCGTAGGCCTCTATGTTTATGGGTTTAAATCCTGCTGGGAACTCATGGTCCAGCACCTCATCGGTGAAACATAGTGGGTGTGCGGCGCCCCTGTATTTGTGTGTGCCGCTATCTTCGAACACTTGACGTGTTGCCTTGATTCTTGGGGCCTTCTTCTTTGGCCCGTAGATGGACCTGGCTGGGCCATCTGTCCTTCCAAGTTCGTTGGTTAGTTTATGTGTGGCGCCGCTTTCAGAATTTGGCCTATCATCTGGCCGTCTATCCAACCAGGCAGCCTCTTTATTTTTTGATGGTGGAGGCTCTATGGCCTCCTCCTCGAATTCTGGTAGCAGCTTACGCTTCGGGTAGCTCTTTGATTGGTGGCCATTGCCGTATTTATCTGCAGTTTTGAGCACTTTGCTCCATCTTATTCTGAGTGTGTCTTCTGCTTTTCCTTCTTCAGGCTTCTTGCAGTGTTGACGAGTCTTTTCCGAAGGTTTTTGCTCTCCGGCGGCGTGTCCGGTATGAGGTCGTATGGACTGTCGTTTTCGCCGGGCCTGGACTGATTATCTGACTTGTCATGTTCGGACGGTTGCTTGTCTGCATGTTCGTCGTCCAATTGTGAGCCCTGCTGTATTACGGGCTTGTTGGGAGCGTTGTTGTCATCGAGGCGGGACTTAGGGCGGCGTCTGCGTCGCCGTTTTGGTTGTTTATCGGCGGGGTTATCTTCTGCCGCGGCCCGTTGGTCCTCGTCATCGCTCTCCTGTGGGGTATCCACCATGTATATGTCATATGACGAGGTGGTCCTCCCGTGCCTTATAGGCTCTGTTTCTTGTTCGTCTCCGGCATCGTCGTCCATAGTGTCGATGTCGTCGGAGTCGTAGTCTAGCATGTCGGTTAGATCGTCGACAGTGGCTACAAAGTGGGTGGTGGGTGGGCTCTGAATTTCTTCGTCGTCGCATCCCAACCATCCTGGCCATAGTCCGGCCAGGGCTCTCCTGATAATGAGAGATGCTTTAGTGAATTCAGGATGTCGCCAAAAGGCGAGTATTGGAAGATGTCCGCGGTGGTGAATTCCATAACCGGCGCCCAATCCGGATCGATTGGTAGGGGTGCGGGAGGTTCGGAGTCTGGCAAGGAATCCGGCACCTCGGAATCACAAGTTTTGCGGGGGACAAGATTGATGTTCGGCTCCATCACCGAGGAAGTTAAAGCCCCCGAGGCGGTGTCTATCCACCGATCCTCTATCCGGGCGATCGGCTCCGGACTAATGGCCGGAGCGGATTCGTGTGCGGCCACCAAGGCACTGTTCGGTGGCAGAGCTAGATCATGCCCTTCGCAACAGTGCGGCGCGCTTGGCTGTGGCTCGGGTCCGTCGAAGATCAAGTCTCCGTGGACATCGGCCGTGAAGTTTAGGCTTCCGAATCTGACCTGACGGCCAGGGGCATAGCTTTCGATCTGCTCCAGATGGCCAAGCGAATTAGCCCGCAGTGCGAAGCCACCGAATACGAAGATCTGTCCGGGGAGAAAAGTCTCACCCTGGACAGCGTTGTTGGTTGAAGATGCCATCGAGCCTATCGGTGACGACACAGAGGAACTCTCAATGAAAGCACCAATGTCGGTGTCAAAACCGGCGGATCTCGGGTAGGGGGTCCCGAACTGTGCGTCTAGGCGGATGGTAACAGGAGACGAGGGACACGATGTTTTACCCAGGTTCGGGCCCTCTCGATGGAGGTAAAACCCTGCGTCCTGCTTGATTAATATTGATGATATGGGTAGTACAAGAGTGGATCTACCACGAGATCAAGGAGGCTAAACCCTAGAAGCTAGCCTATGGTATGATTGTTGTAATGTATGTTGTGTCCTACGGACTAAAGCCCTCCGGTTTATAGACACCGGAGGAGGCTAGGGTTACACAGAGTCAGTTACAATGGTAGGAGATCTACATATCCGTATCGCCAAGCTTGCCTTCCACGCCAAGGAAAGTCCCATCCGGACACAGGACGGAGTCTTCAATCTTGTATCTTCGTAGTCTTGGAGTCCGACGGACGATGATAGTCCGGCTGTCTGGACACCCCCTAGTCCAGGACTCCCTCAGGGGCCATAAGCCAGGGCCCCCCCTAGGGCGCGCCCCTATGGCTTGTCGTCGGCTCGTGGGTCTTCTGACTTAAACTCCAAGTCTCGTAGGTGTCTTCGGATCCAAGAAAAATCATCGCAAAAGTTTTATTCTGTTTGGACTCCGTTTGATATTCCTTTCCTGCAAAACTCAAAAACAAAGAAATAATAGAAACTGGCACTGGGCTCTGGGTTAATAAGTTAGTCCCAAAAACAATATAAAATAGCATATTAATGCATATAAAACATCCAAAACAGATAATATAATAGAATGGAACAATCAAAAATTATAGATACGTTGGCGACGTATCAAGCATCTCCAAGCTTAATTCCTGCTCACCTCGAGTAGGTAAATGATAAAAACATAATTTTTGATTGGAATGCTATCTAACATATTTATCCATGTAAATTCTTTATTGTGGCATGAATATTCAGATTCATAAGATTCAAAACAAAAGTTTAATTATTGACATAAAAACAATAATACTTCAAGCATACTAATAAATCAATCGTGTCTTCTCAAAATAACATGGCCAAAGAAAGTTATCCCTACAAATCCATATAGTCTGGCTATGCTCCATCTTCATCACACAAAGTATTAAATCATGCACAACCTCGATGACAAGCCAAGCAATTGTTTTATACTTTTGATGTTCTCAAACTTTTTCAACTTTCACGCAATACATGAGCGTGAGCCATGGTTATAGCACTATAGGTGGAATAGAATATGGTGGTTGTGGAGAAGAAAAAAAGAAGGAGATAGTCTCACATCAACTAGGCGTATCAACGAGCTATGGAGATGCCCATCAATAGATATCAATGTGAGTGAGTAGGGATTTCCATGCAACGGATGCACTAGAGCTATAAGTGTATGAAATCTCAAAAAGAAACTAAGTGGATGTGCATACAACTCGCTTGCTCACGAAGACCTGGGCAATTTGAGGAAGCCCATCATTGGAATATACAAGCCAAGTTCTATAAGGAAAATTTCCCAGTAGTATATGAAAGTGACAAAATAGGAGACTCTCTATCACGAAGATCATGGTGCTACTTTGAAGCACAAGTGTGGAAAAAGGATATTAGCATTGCCCCTTCTCTTTTTTCTATCATTTTTTTATTTTGGGCCCTTTGGCCTCTTTTTTTTTCTTTTTTTCTTTTCTTTTTTTTTATTTTTTGTCCGGAGTCTCATCCCGACTTGTGGGGGAATCATAGTCTCCATCATCCTTTCCTCACATAGGCCAATACTCTAATAATGATGATCACCACACTTTTTTTTACTTACAACTCAAGAATTACAACTCGATACTAGAAAAAAATATGACTCTATATGAATGCCTCTGGCGGTGTACCAGGATGTGCAATGATCAAAAGTGACATGTATAACACAAATACTATGTCAACTACATGATCATGCGAAGCGCTATAACAGTGATGGTGCGTGTCATAATAAATGGAATGATGGAAGTTGCATGGCAATATATCTCGGAATGGCTATGAAAATGCCATAGTAGGTAGGTACGGTGGCTGTTTGTAGGAAGGGTATATGGTGGGTGTAATGCACCAGCGAAAGTTGCGTGGTATTAGAGAGGCTAGCAACGGTGGAAGGGTGAGAGTGTGTATAATCCATGGACTCAACATTAGTCATAAAGAACTCACATACTTATTGCAAAAGTCTATTAGTCACAGAAACAAAGTACTACATGCATGCTCCTAGGGGGATAGATTGGTAGGAAAAGACCATCGCTCGTCCGCGACCGCCACTCAGAAGGAAGACAATCAATAAATAAATCATGCTTCGACTTCATCACATAACGGTTCACCATACGTGAATGCTACGGGAATCACAAAATTTAACACAAGTATTTCTACCAATCCACAATTACTCACTAGCATGACTCTAATATCACCATCTTTATATCTCAAAACAATCATAAGGAATCCAACTTCAGATGGTATTCAATGCACTTAATATGAAAGTTTTTATTATATCCCTCTTGGATGCTCATCATATTAGGACTAAATTCATAACCAAAGCAAATTACCTGTTGTTTAGAGACTCAAAATAATATAAGTGAAGCAAGAGAGTTCAACAATTTCTATAAAATAAAGCCACCGTCGTGCTCTAAAAAGATATAAGTGAAGCACTAGAGCAAATTGCCTAGCTCAAAAGATATAACTGAAACACTAGGGCGTGACCCTACGGCTTGTCGTCGCCTCGTGGGTCTTCTGGCTTCAACTCCAAGTCTTGTAGGTGTCTTCTGGTCCAAGAAAAATCATCGCGAAAGTTTTATTTCGTTTGGACTCCGTTTGATATTCCTTTTCTGCGAAACTCAAAAACAAGAAGAAAAAACAGAAATTGGCACTAGGCTCTAGGTTAATAAGTTAGTCCCAAAAATAATATGAAATAGCATATTAATGCATATAAAACATGTAGGACAGACAATATAATAGCATGTAACAATCAAAAATTATAGATACGTTAGAGACATATCACTGAGCTGCTAGCCTCGCCATCCTTCCTCGGTCGCTTTCCTTCGCCTTAGCTGGCTCCTCGACCCCATGGTATGCCAGATTTCATTAAAAGTATTTTCTTTTTAATGAATAGTATTTCCTTTTTCCTTGGTTATTTAACGATCACAGTGATGTGAACTAACATGTGCCAATCATTATAGATGCCAAAATCATAGCAGACATTTGGTTAGGTTCAGAGATTATGATGGTAATGTGAACTAAGATATTATCATATATGAACATGAAACTGTTATTTGGTAATTTGAACTAAGGGATGCCAAACATCGTAGTCCTAAGCAAAAGCAAAAAACAAATCATTTCAAAAATACCAACTTGTGTTCTATGAATGTTAGAATTTGTTGTATACAATGAAAAAATCCTCATGATTGTTTCAAGAATTTGCAAGTAATATGTCATATCAATATTGAGTTGCATATGTGTAAAATTAAATAGGTAACATATAATAGTGTATATTCTATCTACTACCAGGAAGTTACATATAGTTACTTGTGCACATTCACAATATGTTAGAATCTTCGAAAGTTCACAAAAATGGGAGAACATGTGACTTCTTTTTCTCAGTGCAAACATTCACAATTGTAGGTTTTACAGAATAATAGTGGGTGTTTTTAGATTGTGAAACTTTTGACAATTAGTCAATAATGATTGGTATCATAAAATTGATTATCATAAATCTACATACAGTAATTTGATAGCAAGACATAAAGTTGTTGATATTTGTTAAATTGGTGTATCTTTCATTTTGCTAGTTTGACCATAGGAGTGCAAATCTCAAGCAAGTGAATCAAAATTTTGAAATTGTGTGTGTGCTGCTACCGACTTCATTCACTTCATTACAAAGTAGATACCCTTACGTCCGACTAGATATAAAAATTGGAGCTAAAATCTTTGGCAAGGCTCAGTGATGATTTAAAGATTAAACACCTAAGATACATACTCATTTTACACATTTATTAAGAGAACATCTGAAGCTATAATTGGTACACAGGCTCAAGTATGGTGTAAGTGCTTAGATATTATATCTCTTTACTACATGATAGTATTTTGGATTTTGATACATCTTTGTGCAACTTGTCTTGATTCTTTATCTTGGAGCTCATGTTTAATTCATGCGACACTGAATTATAAGATATGAATCTGTACAAAAGATTGTATGTTTATCTCCTCCATTGAAAATATAAGTTGATTGTTTATGTGCTCTCCTATAATTAGATTGCAGGGCTAAGTTACCTACAAGGATAAAGTAATTTATTATGCTAAATGGAACATGGGTATTTTCTTTGTTCAATTCTGCAAGTAATTTTCTTGAATTTTTTTCCATAAATTTTGAAGTCGTACTTTTACATTATTTTTCAATTCTTATACATATTTAGTGAAACAATTTCTTTGTATAGAGAATGGACGTGGCTCCAGCCTATAGATCGTAAGACTTTATACTTCTTCAAAATGACTACATGGTTCCAATATGTGGATTTAAGGAATGAATATTCTCTTGGTCATATTTTGCAAGGTGACTGGGGTGGTGGAATAATTGCTTGCATGCTAAAGGTGTTAGCACACAAATTGTTAAAGATCGTGAGAAGATTATTCATTCGGTAGTTTAGTAGTTTATCAGTGGCTTTCACGGGAATTTGAGGTAACGCTTCTTGGAACCCTTTAGGTAGACTAGGCGAACCCTAGGCTTCTTGGTAGACTATGACATCAACATTAGAAAACAACAATGTAGCTCAGTCAAAATTGTACGAGTAAAAAAACTACAAAGTACCTGATCTTGAACGTAAACATTTCATTTGATTTTGAGATATTATGAATGGAAATTTTGTTTCGGTAGTATCAATATAGGATAAGATGGTCACCAGGCTATATTCATTTGCATTGAACAAGCTCAACCAGGATGTTGGCATTAGATCATCAAACCATCTACAAAATGCGTGGTAAAAAGATGTGCAATGCTTATTGTTGTTCTCGTTAGGAACTACAACTATAGATAGATGAACCATGGTCCGGAACAGATCAACGAATAGGTTGAAATTGCTTCTATATTATTTGTAGTGACAATACATAACAGAATGAGAAAAGGCAAGGATATACAACAAAGCAGGAGCACATTTACATGTTTGTATTTCTGCTTTTTCCTATCAAGGATATAATTCAATGGGAGATAATTTATTATAAGTTTCTGCCCTTTTCATTTGTGCTTCATCGACATCTTACTTTTGCTTGGTCGAAGTTGAAAGTGCATGACAACTTAACTTGCTGCACGGGAGGAAGGTTGGCCAGAAGTAGGTGAGGTAAAAAATAAGTAGGCTCCATCTCTACATCTGTTCAGGCTACTAAATTTAGTTCACTTAGTCATTTCAGTTTCACTTGTGTATGTGAAATAAATATTTTATAAAGCTTTATTTTTAGGGTTCAACTATCATGTGAAAGTCGAGTAGAGAATTAGAAGCGTTATAGTTGGCACTTAAAAGCTACATCTCATTACCAATTAGAACATAGATTTTGTTTCATTATATTTGCAATTGCACTATCAATTGGTTTTACATTTCAGATAAAGAGTGATCTTGAATATTCACATATGCTTCTATTTTTTTTATTCGTCATGATAACCCTGCCATTGCTATGGTTTGATTCTTGAAAAAAGTTCCATGTCTTCAAAACTATCCATACCCTTTGTACCGGTTTATTGTAAGTGTGCGGCTCATGGTAGAATATCCATTTAGTTCCCAGAATATTTTAAGATGATGAGCATATCAATTGCATTCTTTTTAATTGAGTTTGCACACATTTGAAAGCTACTGTTAACAGCGGCTACAGAAGCAGTCTCTAACTATTACCCTTTCCATTAATAACAAGGCATCATTGATGGAAGAACTATTGCTGAAGGACTGGCGATAAACAACGATTTAAGAGCTATTGCTGAAGGACTTGACAATAAACAACAACGTAAAAGGGCCTCTTCGCAACTAGCTCGGCCTCAAACCTACTGACATCCCTTCTTTCATTTTAAAATAGAAAACAACACATACGTACGCACGGGCTCAACCACAGGCGCGGCGTGCTGCCGTACCTTCCGCCTGCTAATTGTTCTTCAAGACGGAGAAGAAGCACTTCATTTTCATGCATTGTTGGTTGAAATTGAATGTGCACCCCAAGTGGCTCAATGTCATTGCCAATTCTGTCAAGACCGCCTCCATAGCCAATGTAGATGAAGATGGTGATCCAACAAAAGGAGACCTTGCTCCGGCCCAAGGATGACTAGGAACCAAGGGGGAAGTGGGAGGAGGAGAAGGATAAGCAAGAAGGGGCGACCGCCAAGATGATGGAGAGGTACGAGGACATCATGGCAAAGGAGGAGGCATGCGTCAAGCGCAATGGCGTGGAGGAGAAGAAGGCCGAGAGGTTTGACAAGTCAAGCTCCAACAGAAGAAGGTTGAGCTTGACCGGTTCGGAGGACACCAAGATGTTGACCATAAAAATGCTGGAGTTGGATCCCGATGCAGCGAAGATCGTGCAAGCTTACCACGCTAGGACGTTGAAGTGCTTGGCAGCCAATTCTGAGGAGTCAGATGCACAGTGAAGAATTTGACATGGACAGCCGGACTGGGAGGCAAAAAATAAAGTTTTTGCACAAACCGGCAACTTTTAGGATCGACTGCATATAAAAAACTTATGAACATTCGACGCTTTTTGGTTGTGATTGCATATGTTTGCATTTATATTTACTAAATTCTATTGATCTACATATGCTTCTCAAATGGAGGAGGCCGGAACCTGGGCGGACATTTGATGCACCGAGTTGGATGGATTTGATGCACCGGGTCGGATGGCCGGCTGATATGTCCACATACGTTTGGCGTTGGAGTTGCCCTAATGGGGCTAGAACTAAGGAGAGAAACATAGGACTACGGTCTTTCGTACTCCCTCAGTTCAAGACACTTATTTTGAGACGGAGGGAGTATATTATTATTTATTTGGTGACACTTGCCTCGTCGTTCATTTGTTCAAACAATCATTTCATGACTATGGCATGTCATGGTGCTGTTAGCAGTTCTCAAAGCAAAGATCATGAAGCTGTACGCACGGAGATGCTATGGAAATCATGAAATATAGTTCCCCAGACCAGAGAGAATTGTGTGGGTTGCACTGCATGAGATAAAAAAAACTTGATGTTTTGGCCTCTCAAAAACAAATGATGTTTGGGCAGGCACCAAATAGGGAATTGCCAGGAAACAATAATTTTCTATTATATTGACAAAGCAAGAAAACAATCTTAGCCATTCAAGCTGAAGAACTATAGATACCGCACTTCCATTACCAGAAATATTCATTTATATAGTTACCAAAAAAATATGCAAGCTATGTCTGTATCAGACACACATACAGTATAACACTTCAATGACTGAGGGGTAATCATGGAACACTGACATATAGTTATTCATTAACACATTGTGGCTACACTCTTGAAAAGTTGACGAACCAAACATAAAAAAACGGAACAGACAAAATCAGAAAGACCAGAGCAGGATCTATAAAATCTTCAAGGCAAACAATCATTGCCTACAACATATGACACAGCACAGTGTTATATTGTTTTCGGTTTAATACAATAGCCATCCCACAAAATGGCACCTGGATAGGTAATATTGTGGTCTGATTACTCAAGCTTCCCTCAGATGGTAATGCAACTTACTTGGCCATCATGACTTTAACAAATTCGTCATAGTTGATCTGGCCATCACCATCAACATCAGCCTCACGGACCATCTCGTCAACCTCCTCATCAGTCAACTTCTCACCAAGGTTGGTCATGACATGGCGCAGTTCAGCAGCAGAGATAAAACCATTTTGATCCTTGTCAAACACACGGAATGCCTCCTTGAGCTCTTCCTCAGAATCAGTGTCCTTCATCTTGCGGGCCATAAGGTTGAGGAATTCAGGGAAATCAATTGTTCCATTGCCGTCAGCATCCACCTCATTGATCATGTCTTGAAGCTCTGCCTCAGTGGGATTCTGCCCCAGGGAACGCATGACAGTTCCCAGCTCCTTGGTGGTAATGCAACCTGGAAAGGAGACGAACTATGTTATTCAAGTCCGGGTGTTCAGCTCTCAGGTATCCTATGTAATGTTTAAGATCATCAATTCTTGTGCAGGTGCATAATAAACAAATAAAACAAAAGGATATAATACTAAAAATGAACCTTGCTTACACTCACTAGACATAAACTAGTATTCGCTAAGCCAAAGATACAAGTCGTGATGGCTATCAAATTAGTAAGTGCAGGCTCCATCTATTTCTTCCACAGAAAAGATTATGGAGCTAACGTTCAGGGTCTAATAACCCTCGGGCACAACGGCCACAAAACCACTTGATCCGGCCATCCATTAGTGGATGATTATGATGAGTGAGCATGTGCTGGCGTCACATTGAGCAGGGCTACGCCGCAGCAGTCGCGCAGTAGTGGCGTCCTTTCTTTTATAAAGCTCTTGCCTGTGTCAAGGCTCAGACAGTATGTTGTTACATGAATCTTTCCAACAATGCATAGTTTTGCCACACAAAAGTGATACCATTGGATTACTAGTTAAAACTATTTTCATGTTGGTCATAATTCTGTACTTATGAGCATGATGATTAAGTCCAATTTTGGAGAAAATTAGTCTTATTTCCATCTAGCTAACAATGTGCGAACCCACAACAACTCAAGATATTCCAACGATTGTCAGGTAAATCACCGTTTGTCTTCTGTTGACCTAAAATCAAGAGCAACTAGCATACCATGCCCCTTGGATTGATTCAGGCAGCTATCCTTGGAGTATAAGTTAGTTATCTGATGCGTGGTGCCAAACTATCATGTCCATGCTTTTATTTTCAGTCTCAACTTGAATTGTCAGCAAACACATACTTGTGGAACTATTAACTCAATAATGAACAGAGTAACATACTGTGTTAGTGTGTTTGGTTTTTGGACCATGTTGGCATGGCACCAATGACTTACTATCTGCATAATATGTTTGCTAACAAAGAAACTGAACCTTTCAAATAAAATACTTTCAACAACTGTCAGGATAAACCCCACTAACAAATAGTAAAAGAAAAAACAACCTTCAAAAACTTGATAAAGCACATACATTAGGTATAAAGTTATTTAGTGCTAATAATGAACTTCAAATCCTACCTAGGTTGAATTCATTAGTTTTCCACTTATTGAATTTGCTATCAGAGAGTATTTGCAGAACGAAAACGAAAACACTTCCCGCAGATCATGATAGGTAAGCAACAAAAGTGAGTCCTTCATTCAATTCATCAATTGATATTAGTCCTCCTGATGGTAATGTTCAGTGATGACGAAGTGTTGCAGCAGCAGCCAGTTTTGCAGCGAATAGATTCAGAACATCCTCAACTGCTTTACAGTTTACCTTCTCAGTGACAGAATCTGTACAACTTTCGCTTGTAATTTCCTGATTTACCCTATCTAGTTGATAGCTCTCCAGCAACAACTTATGGACCACTCCCAGTTATACATCTAAGGCTCTAACTCTGAAACAACCAGATTATAATTAATGAGTGCATGTTGTGTGACCTCAAAGCAAAGAGAAGCACTCTTTGGATAACACTATCATCCAATGTAAACTACGACGTACAATTTTGCGAGAGTTAAATCATATTGCAAACTAACGCGAATGAATCTAGACTCCACAGAGTGCATTTTCTATTATTTAGCCATTTAAGCTCTAGAGAGATTATTCCCTTGCGCTGCAACAAACTGGAGCCCTTAATATACAATTGAAGAAACATGATAGTGAGATGAACGCAATGATTCCACCAACAAATCCAACGAAATCACGGCCTATGGGTGACGAATCAAAACTCGGCAGACCTCTATCCGTTGGCACAAACTGATGATGGATCAAGCGATCAGTTATCGTTTACCCCCAATCAAGCTACGCCACTCTCTAAGATCCAAAAGTGACAAGCAGTCAAGCATTGAGGGCAGGCCCGTAGACTCCAAACGGATCTCAAGAAATCACAATAGATGGGGATTCAAAAGGAAGGCGTGCAGACCAGGAATCGAGATCCGAGATCCCTCAAAACAGAGAACGATCCAACAGATAGTTCCTGGTCGATCGTTGACCAATACCGACAAAGCAGACAGATCAAGAAGACGCATAATCTCTTCGCCTAACAACGAGAGAGAGAGAGAGAGAGAGAGAGAGAGAGAGAGAGAGAGAGAGAGTACCGTCCCCATCCTTGTCGAAGAGGCTGAAAGCCTCCTTGAACTCGGCGATCTGGTCGTCGGTGAGCTGGTCCGCCATTGGCCGCAAGTCGGGTCGAGGATGGCGAGGGGGGGAGGGAGGAAGGTGGCGATGCGAATGAGTGTTCTTGTGGGTAGGAGAAGACTTCCCCTGGTTCGGTCGTCAACTTGGGCACGTTCAATTGCCCAAGTGGCTTGTTTTTTCTTTTACTCTTTTTTTTTCCTAAGCAGGTTAATTACCCCTGGGGTTGCAGTGATGGCACAATATTCTCTCGTAACAACTAGCACAGATGCCCGTGCGTTGCAACGGGGGGAACTTTTGGTGTGGATTCAAATTTAGTGAGAATTGTTCGATCTTGTTCATTTCACCAACTTGCTCCACGCGCACCTTCTTCTAGTCAACTTTGACAAAGCGCCCCTTTTTCTGCTCAACCGTGACAAATTCTATATCTATATCGATAGAGGACGGTAAAAAAATTTGAGAAAAAATCTAGTGCACTCCATATCTTACAAAGTCACAAATATGGTTACTCACTCCGCCAAAAAAAGGTTACTTTCCCCTCTAGCGATTGTTCTTGTGATAGAGTAAACATAATGTAATTGTATTTCACTAAAACAGGAAAAAAACAAAAAAAAATAGCTAAAATCAGGAACCGAGGAAGAAAATTATGGAACTTAGAAACTTTTGTTCAAAATTGTACAATTAAAAGGCTTTATTTTATCTAAAAATCATATTAATAACAGAAAGTTCAAATATAAAATAAAATTATTTAATGTTAGATTTCCTACTAATTAATTTCGTGATATGCATATATATGCCCGCTTTTTAAATAGGAAGGCAATCAGCGACAATAATTATCCCCGTGTGCATCTTGCTTTTTTTAGATCTACATCTCCGCTTTTAAGTAGGAAAGCAATCAAGCTGCACTAATGAAATCATTGCCTTCCCGTGGAGTCAACTTCTTCATTTGCCTTTTTTTTCATGGCGTTATTCCTTCCTTTCTTGTCTTTCTAATTGTAGATAATCATTTATTTCTTAGATTCTCGGGCAGCTCTGCTTATTTCTCAGAGAATTCATAAACTAACACGTACACGACTTTAGCCCAGTTGGTTGTGCACCGTGAGATGAAACGGCAGGTCATCAGTTCGTTTTCCACGAAAGTCAACTAATTTTTGCTGCGCTCCTCTAAAATCTCGGCCCATATGCAAGGGCAAAGTCGCTGCTCACAATCTCGGCCCATGTGGGGTAAAGCCCATGGCGGATAGAAAAACGTAATTTGTCGAATCTATATCGATGGCAACATTAGTACCACCTCGCTTATATGGTTTAAATTCAAACTGAAAGCGTAAATTCACGGAAAGAAGCGCATTGTGACGGTGAACCCGGAGACCCAATCCGTGCTTTATTATTAGGGAGAGATGTGTCGCTGCGGTGCCACGACTAGGGCTGGGCCTTCCTTTTATATGGTTAATATGGTTTGGTTTATGCAAATCAACCTGTGGTTGGATGGTTAGAGAGAACATTCAGTGGGAGGAGACGACCTTAGCATCAATCAATGGTTTATTCGGTCAAGCAAACTAGTAAACATGTGTCTGTGTGCGTTCATAGGAATGAGTGTATGTGCGTGTATATGAGAGCTTGTGTCTGTACTGATGTTAAAAAAAATATGGTTTGGTTTATTTGTTTTTTATATATAATTTTGGTTTTGAAGAAATGGAAACCGAAATAATCACATAAAATTTAGAAACCGAACCATATTAACCATAATATATTGGTTCGGTTTATTCAGTTAAACCAAAAAAGCAAAATACATGCACTCGCTACTATAAGTGTAATGCATAAAATAACCGCCAGAACTAACAACCTTAGCATCAATCAATGGTTTATTCGGTCAAGCAAACTAGAAAACATAATTAAGTGGAAAAATCACATGGAACATGAAATGTATTATGTACCGATAAATACATGTGATGCCTCTAAACTAAGCAGCTCTAGTCATGTTAGCATGGTCTTACGTAAGAGTACTAGTTAGATTGAGAGACTAGCAACAAAGAGCAGTTGTCAAAGTACCTGTGATCTAAGCGGCTAGCCGGACGTCCGCTATAATCAACAAGGACAGACCGATTATTGCTAGCTCGCCGGAGCCAGGCCGGATGTTGAGTTGTTCGCCAATGGCTGGAGAGGCCGCCACTTAATTTACTTTTTGGAGAGAACTCCGCATAATGGAGTGACGGTTGACGACTAGGTTTACCAACGTGGGAAGTGGGAGGGTGGGGCGATTACTTGTTACTGCTAGGTTGGGCCGATAGGCAAATGGCCCTGGTGCACATTTGGAAACAAGGTATTACACGGGGTATTCTACATATCGGGTTTTTTCGGTCTATTCGGTTTCTGGGGACTGTAAACCGAACACAACCCAAACACCAAACAATCTTGAAATATCCCACCGAACCAAAAATCCAACAAGTGAGTTAACCGACAAATCGGTTAATACGGTTCGGTTCGGTTTTCGGTTTAATAGTGCCCACCCCTAGCCACGACGCTACGAGCCAACATTGTTAGTGCCGGATCACCACTTGCTATCTTTTTTCTTATATAGTAGGTCGTGAACCCGTTTTTACCATGGGAGGCGAACCACGAGGCGACTAGGCTTTTTGACGCGCGGTGGCCAACGTCTTCGCTGTCCCAGGTCGGCGCTTTGGTGTGTTGTCACTGGTCTCCTTTTTTCTATTGCGAGCTGGATAGCTAATGAGGATTTCTTGGTGCGGCATCAGCGATTCTTCCCTGACTGTCTAGATCAGATCAGCAGATTGTTCATGGAAGTTATAAGGTTTTAAGGTTGTGCTCTTCATCCTCCTCAGTGGGAGCTTCGTCTCCGGATTCGCCGTCCCCTAGCAAATTTAATTTAGGGTTTGTTGTCCTCCGGCGCCGCCGCCAACCAGGAGTTTTTTGTTGTTGTTTTACTACCATGAAGATACTAGCATGGAACTGTCATGGGCTCGGGAACGCCCCGACAGTCCGAGTTTTGTTGGATGTCCAACGAAGTTGCAACCTCGATGTGATGTTTTTGTCAGAGACTCGCCTCGAATCTTATCTGGCTAATGTTTGCGAAAGAGATTGAGGATGGGCCAATAGCTAGTCTGCTTAGGTGATGGGAGGAAAGGTGGCATAATTCTGTTTTGGAACAATAATATTAAAGTTCATAGATTAGCCCTTGGTGCTATGTTCATTAATATAAAAATTGAAGAAAGAGACAATACGTTTTGGTGTTTGACTAGAGGGATGCATGTGGAGTTTAAGTGGGAAAATAAACATTTGACTTGGAGTCGCATGAGGCAACTGCACCAAAACCAGAACCTCCCATGGTTACATATAGGAGATCTCAATATATGCAAGGCCCATCCAATATATGCAAGCCTTTCGAAATGCAATGGACGATTGCGAGCTTTAGGATCTTCATTTTGTGGGGGGTGTTTCACATGGTACAAAGCCAGAATTAAGGAAAGATTGGACAGATGTCTGGTGAACGAAGCATGGAATAATCCTTTTCCTCAATCAGCCTTAGAGACCAAGAGTTTAATCGCTCGGATCATCGACCCCTATTAGTGGATACTAATTTTTATGGTCGGTCGACTAGTGGATCTAGTAACATGGATGAAGCTAATTTTAACACAACGGTTGAGGAAGCATGGACAGAAACTGGTGTTGATCCCAGGGTAACAAACATTTATGAGAGACTAAATAAAATGGATGATCACTTCCACGATTGGGATTAGCGGGTTCTAAAGAAACCTAAGAAGCGGATACGCAAGGCGCAAAGGGATTTGGAGAAAGTCATGGCAGGGCCAATGAACGATGATAATGTGGAGAAGAGAAAGGAACTTTCTGAACTAATTGAATACTTGTTGGAATTAGAAGAGATCTAAGTTATGCAGATATCACGGGTAAACTGGTTGAAATATGGGGACTGTAACACTGGGTTCTTTCAAGCTTTTGCGTCGGCGAGAAGGAAGAAATACTTCGTGAAAAAACTGAAGGACGAGGGAAGTAATTGGCTACAAGGTACGCAACACCTAAATCCGCATATTTTGCACTACTTCTCTCACCTGTTCACCTCGGAGGTGCAGGACACAAAACCGAGTATTTTGCAGAAAGTACAACCCTAAGTGACCAGTGAAATGAACGATTGCCCCCTGGACCTGTGATGATGTGAAGAAGGCAGTACATAGCGTTGGTGATCTTCAAGCACCCGGCTCAGATGGACTACAGGCTATCTTCTTTATAAAATATTGCCATATTATTGGAGATGAAAATACACAAGAAGTGTTGTTTGCTATCAATTCTAGGAAGATATCGGCTGAGCGGAACGATACCACCATTGTGATGATCCCAAAAGCTGACACCGCAGAGCTGGTAACTCAATTTTGTCCTATAAGTCTTTGTAATGTTCTCCATAAAATCATCTCCAAGATGATAACATCATGTTTGAAGAATATCCTGCCAGAGATTATTTCAATCACACAAAGTGCCTTTGTACCTGGTTGGATGATTACAGACAACATCCTAATAGCTTATGAGTGTATTCATAAGATTAAAAATAAGAGCTGGTAAAAATGGGCTTTGTGTTGTTAAATCGGACATGCACAAAGCATACGACAGGGTGGAATGGTCCTTTCTGCGTGACATGATGACCATCCTGGGATTCCATGAACATTGGATTGACATGATGACCACTCTAGGGCATACTATAGCTTAGAATCGGGGCTCCAAAAGCGTTTTGAGCAACACGGAGCATATAAGATGTTCCAAGAGCTGAAAATGGTTTTCCAAGCTCATGCCCGGGTCGAGAGATATGAAGTCTCCGACAAGTTCTATAGTTGTAAGATGGAGGAAAACAGTTCTGTCAGCGAGCATATACTCAAAATGTCTGGGTTGCACAACCGCTTGTCTCTGCTAGGAGTTAATCTTCCAGATGACTCGGTCATTGACAGAATCCTCCAGTCGCTTCCACCTAGCTACAAGAGCTTTGTGATGAACTACAATATGCAAGGGATGGAGAAGTCCATTCCTGAGTTGTATTCGATGCTGAAATCATCGGAGGTGGAGATCAAAAAGGAACATCAAGTGTTGATGGTGAATAAGACCACTAGTTTCAAGAAAGGCCAGGGAAAGAAGAACTTCAAGAAGGACGGCAAGGGAGTTGCCGTGCCCGGTAAGTCAGTTACCGGGAAGAAGCCAAAGAATGGACCCAAGCATGAGACTGGGTGCTTTTATTACAAGGGAAATGGTCACTGGAAGCGGAACTGCCCCAAGTACTTAGCGGATAAGAAGGCCGGCAACACCAAAGGTACATATGATATACATGTTATTTATGTGTACCTTACCAGTGCTCGTAGTAGCTCCTGGGTATTTGATACCGGTGTGGTTGCTCACATTTGTAACTCAAAACAGGAGCGGCGGAATAAGCGAAGACTGGCGAAGGACGAGGTGACGATGCGCGTCGGGAATGGTTCCAAGGTCGATGTGATCGCCGTCGGCACGCTACCTCTACATCTACCTTCGGGATTAGTTTTAAACCTCAATAATTGTTATTTAGTACCGGTTTTGAGCATGAACATTGTATCTGGATCTCGTTTAATGCGAGATGGCTACTCATTTAAATCCGAGAATAATGGTTGTTCTATTTATATGAGAGATATGTTCTATGTTCATGCCCCGCTGGTCAATGGTTTATTTTTATTGAATCTCTAATGTGATGTTACACATATTCATAGTGTGAATGCCAAAAGATCTTAGGTTGATAATGATAGTCCCACATACTTGTGGCACTGCCGCCTTGGTCACGTTGGTGTCAAACGCATGCAGATGGATTTTTGGAGTCTCTTGATTATGAATCATTTGACACGTGTGAACCATGCCTCATGGGCAGGATGACCAAGACTCCGTTCTCCGGAACAATGGAGCGAGCAACCAACTTGTTGGAAATAATACATACTGATGTATGTGGTCCAATGAGCATTGAGGCTCGCAGTGGCTATTGTTATGTTCTCACCCTCACTGATGACTTAAGTAGATATGGGTGTGTCTACTTAATGAAACACAAGTCTGAGACCTTTGAAAAGTTCAAGGAATTTCAAAGCGAGGTAGAAAATCAACGTGACAGGAAAATAAAGTTCTTACGATCAGATCGTGGAGGAGAATATTTGAGTCACGAATTTGGCACACACTTAAGGAAATGTGGAATTGTTTCATAACTCACGCCACCTGGAACACCTCAGCGAAATGGTGTTTCCGAACATGTAATCGCACTCTATTGGATATGGTGCGATCTATGATGTCTCTTACCGATCTACCGCTATCATTTTGGGGTTATGCTTTAGAGACTACTGCATTCACTTTAAATAGGGCACCGTCTAAATCCGTTGAGACGACACCGTATGAATTATGGTTTGGGAAGAAACCAAAGCTATCGTTTCTGAAAGTTTGGGGATGTGATGCTTATGTCAAGAAACTTCAACCTCAAAGCTCGAACCCAAATCGGAAAAATGCGTCTTCATAGGATACCCTAAGGAAACTATCGGGTATACCTTCTACCACAGATCCGAGGGTAAGATCTTTGTTGCCAAGAATGGATCCTTTTTGGAGAAAGAGTTTCTCTTGAAAGAAGTAAGTGGGAGGAAAGTAGAACTTGATGAGGTAACTCCTCTTGAAACGCTAAGTAGTGCAGCTCAAGAAGATGTTTCTGTGGTGCCTGCACCAACTAGAGAGAAAGTTAATGATGATGATCATGAAACTTCAGATCAAGTTACTACTGAACTTTGTAGATCCACAAGGACACGTTCCACACCAGAATGGTATGGCAACCCTGTCCTGGAAATCATGTTGTTAGACAACGATAAACCTTCGAACTATGAAGAAGCGATGGCAGGCCCGGACTCCAACAAATGGCTAGGAGCCATGAAATCCGAGATAGGATCCATGTATGAGAACAAAGTATGGACTTTGGTGGACTTGCCCGATGATCGGCAAGCCATAGAGAATAAGTGGATCTTTAAGAAGAAGACTAACACAGATGGTATGTTACCGCCTATAAGGCTCGGCTTGTTGCTAAGGGTTATTGACAAGTTCAAGGAGTTGACTACGATGAGACCCTCTCACCTGTAGCGATGCTGAAGTCCGTCCGAATCATGTTAGCAATTGCCGCATTCTATGATTACGAGATCTGGCAAATGGACGTCAAAACGGCATTCCTTAACGGTTTCCTTAAGGAAGAATTGTATATGATGCAGCCGGAAGGTTTTGTCGATCCTAAGAATGCTGACAAGGTATGCAAGCTCCAACACTCCATCTATGGGCTGGTGCAAGCATCTCGGAGTTGGAACATTTGCTTTAATGAAGTAATCAAAGCGCTTGGGTTTATACAGACTTATGGAGAAGCATGTATTTACAAGAAAGTGAGTGGGAGCTCTGTAGCTTTTCCCATATTATATGTGGATGACATACTATTTATGGGAAATGATATATAACTTTTGGAAAGCATAAAGGCCTACTTGAGTAAGTGTTTTTCTATGGAGGACCTTGGAGAAGCTGCTTACATATTAGGCATCAAGATCTATAGAGATAGATCGAGACGCCTAATTGGTCTTTCACAAAGCACATAACTTGACAAGATATTGAAGAAGTTCAATATGAATCAGTCCAAGAAGGGGTTCTTGCCTGTATTGCAAGGTGTGAGATTGAGCACAGCTCAATGCCCGACCTCGGCAGAAGATAGAGAAAATATGAGTGTCATCCCCTATGCCTCAGCCATAGGCTCTATTATGTATGCCATGCTGTGTACCAGACCTGATGTGAACCTTGCCATAAGTTTGGTAGGGAGGTACCAAAGTGATCCCGGAATGGAACACTGGACATCAGTCAAGAATATCCTGAAGTACCTGAAAAGGACTAAGGATATGTTTCTCGTTTATGGAGGTGCCGAAGAGCTCGTCGTAAAGGGTTACATCGATGCTCACTTTGACACAGATCCGGATGACTCCAAGTCACAAATAGGATACGTGTATATTTTGAATGGTGGGGCAGTCAGCTGGTGCAGTTGCAAGCAAAGCGTCGTGGCGGGATCTACATGTGAAGCGGAGTACATAGCTTCTTCGGAAGCAACATAGGAGGAAGTCTGGATGAAGGACTTTATCACCGACCTAGGAGTGGTTCCCAATGCATTGGGCCCGATGACTCTCTTCTGTGACAACACTGGAGCTATTGCCCTTGCCAAAGAGCCTAGGTTTCACAAGAAGACCAGGAACATCAAGCTTCGCTTCAACTCCATTCGTTAATATATTCAAGATGGAGACATGGATATTTTTAAAGTGCATACGGATCTGAATGTCGCAGATCCATTGACTAAACCTCTTCCATAAGCAAAACATGATCAACATCAAAACTCTATGGGTGTTCGATTCATCACAATTTAACTAGATTATTGACTGTAGTGCAAGTGGGAGATTGTTGGAAATATGCCCTAGAGGCAATAATACAATGGTTATTATTATATTTCCTTGTTCATGATAATTGTCTATTGTTCATGCTATAATTGAATTAACCGGAAACCATAATACATGTGTGAATACATAGACCACAACATGTCCCTAGTGAGCCTCTAGTTGACTAGCTCGTTGACCAATAGATGGTTATGGTTTCCTGACCATGTACATTAGATGTCATTGATAATGAGATCACATCATTAGGAGAATGATGTGGTGGACAAGACCCAATCCTAAGCATAGCACAAGATCATGTAGTTTGTTTGATATAGCTTTTCTAATGTCAATTATCTTTCCTTAGACCATGAGATTGTGAAACTCCCGGATGCCGTAGGAATGCTTTGGGTGTATCAAACGTCACAATGTAACTGGGTGACCATAAAGGTGCACTACATGTATCTCCGAAAGTGTCTGTTGGGATGGCACAAATTGAGACTGGGATTTGTCACTCCATATGACGGAGAGGTATCTCTGGGCCCACTCGGTAATGCATCATCATAATGAGCTCAATGTGACTAAGGAGTTAGTCACAGGATCATGTGTTACAGAATGAGTAAAGAGACTTGTCGATAACAAGATTGAAAAAGGTATGGGGATACTGACGATCGAATCTCAGGCAAGTAACATACGGATGGACAAAGGGAATTGTATACAAGATTGATTGAATCCCCGACATCGTGGTTTATCCGATGAGATCATCGTGGAACATGTGGGACCCAATATGCACTACAAAAAAATACACTTCTGTGATGATACGTGTTTGTCACAGTAGGTCACGTTTTCTATCATGCATGTACATCCATGACGATTTTATGACGGAATCAAGATAGTCATACCTGTGATGTCGTAGTAGTGTTCCATGACATTACCAAAAATATCATCACGGAAGTGTCCACTTCCATGACGATAAATCATGCGTCATAGAAGAGCTTTCGTCAAGGGTGACCGACACATGGCATCCACTGTAACGGCTCGCTGTTAAGCTATCGGGTCCGGTTTTGGATCCGATAACCCATTAACAGCCCCGACCAATGGGGATTTTCCACGTGTAAAATCATCATTGGCTGGAGGAAACACGTGTTAGCTCATCGTTGGGACAGATGTCATCCACTCATTGGACCGAAGGCGCCTATGATAAATCGACACGTAGCATGGCCCAACAGAGGCCCATTCCTGTGAAAAGGCCAACCCGTTTGACTTGGTCAAAAGGTGGTGGGTCGGTGCACAGAAAGCCTGTTAACGACCTGTTCGCATATAGCCCATTTACAACCCGCTAACCCAGGGCCCATTACGACCTATCTGAATTGGGCCAGTAGCATCATCTGGGCCATCCAATATGATTCCAGCCCTTTTTATCTTCTGGCCCATGTATGGCTCGTGACGTCTTTTGGCCCATATGAGGCCCTTTGTGACTCTTGGCCCATTAACGACCCGTGGTGAAACTGGCCTGTAATGAACAGTGTATCACTTTATACACATTAATGACCCATTATCCATTGGGCCGTTTCCATCCCATGTTATTTTTCGGCCTTCTCAGGGCCCATTTATTCTTGGGCTCATTTCCATCATTCGGTTACTTACAGCCCGTTACTATAATTTTCTGCTTGTGGGCCAAATTCAGCCCGTGGTTACAGTCAGCCCATTTGTGGCCCGTTAATACGTTGGGACGTTTTCATAGCGTCGTCAAATATGACCGATTAACGACGGCCCGTTATGGTCGGCCCATGAACGAACGATTCCAACACTAGCCCGTTTACGGCCATAATGCGGTCTGTTACTGGCCCATGTTTGGCCAATCGATCATACGAACCGTAGAAGGCCCATTGATGATACGACCCGTAGAAGGCCCATTGTGTCTACGGCCCGTAGAGGGCCCATTGTTTCTATGCCCCATAGAAGGCCCATTGTTTCTACGGCCCGTAGAAGGCCCATTGTTTCTATGGCCCGTAGGAGGCCCAGTGTCACTACAGTAAATATGTGGCCCATGGTTATTGTGGCCTAGTGTGACGCCCCCGATTCAATCGTACACTAATCATACACGCAAATGTGTACGATCAAGATCAGGGACTCACAGGAAGATATCACAACACAACTCTAGACACAAATAAAATAATACAAGCTTTATATTACAAGCCAGGGGCCTCGAGGGCTTGAATACAAGCTCGATACACAAGAGAGTCAGCGGAAGCAACAATATCTTAGTACAGACATAAGTTAAGCAAAGATGCCTTAAGAAGGCTAGCACAAAAGCAACATGATCAAAGAGGCAAGGCCTCCTGCCTAGGACCTCCTAACTACTCCCAGTCGTCGGCAGTCTCCATGTAGCAGTATCCGTCAGCGATGGCATCTGGCTCCAGGGATCCACCATCTGGTTGCATCAACCGGAAAGTAAGAAGTGGGAAAAGGGGTAGTAAAGCAACCATGAGTAGTCATCCAAAGTACTCGCAAACATCAGATCTATACTAAGTATGCATTGGTATCAAATGGAATGGTTGTATCTGTGGACTGAACTGCAGAATGCTAGAATAGAGGGGGAAGGGCTAGCCTATCGAAGACTAGCATCTTCAAGCAACTCCAAGCATCTTACAGCATGTAGAAGAGTAAAGAATAGAAGTTTAATATTTAACAAGCATGTTGTAGCACCAACGCCCAGAGATCCTTCCTCGACTCCCTGCGAGAAAGCAATCCCGGAGCCACATATCCATCACATATCTCAAGTATCCATTTCTAGTTATATAAGATCAGGATATAAGTTTGAACGTCCATTATCGTGGACACGGTATTCGAATATATATATCTTCCCTGCAGGGGTGCACCACGTTAACCAACACGCTCGATCTCTCTGGCCGGACACACCTTTCTGGGGTCAATGCCCGGCCTCGGAAGATCAACACGCCGCAGCCGTACCTAGGCTCAGCAGAGAGGTCCCCGCCGGTCTACATCCTAAGCACCCCGGGGTCTGGGCCCATCGCCCGTTGCACTTCGGATCGTTGTGCGCAAGGGGATACCAGCACCACCCGTGAAGTGGATGGCACGATCCTGCCCGACCACAATGCTGAACTGGACGTCTGACAAAGCTTCGGGTGATACTACGACATCGAGGCCCATATCTATTCTCGCATGGTGGTTAGTGCATAAAGGCTAGAGGCCAACTCAGAACAAATACCCAAACCTGTTAGTGCATTGGGGGCTCGTGGAAACGAGCAGAGACTCACGATAAGGTGACCCCGTCGCCCCGTCTCATGGACTTATGGCAAGGGCCCAGACTGCCCGGCCGTGCCACATGGAAAACTTGCGGGTGCTCAACGGGCCCGCCCGACTTTCACATCAACTCGCGGCTACCCCTTAGGGCCAACCCAACTTCAACAATGGTCTCAAGTAAAGTCAAGGTAACCGTGTGTCCAAACATCAAGGGGAAAACCCGAGGAATCACCCCCGGTGGATTCCACTCAATGTAATCATCAAGGTGAACATAAGAGGGACCACCCTCGAGGTTCACACTTGAGGTGTTGAACGATAGAGCCGTATTGGTAATGGTGAAAGAGGAAATCACCCTCGATGACCACGACCGAATAGCTACACTATAGAATTATCATCAGGAGTGCGATATGAGGGATCACCCTCGGTACTCGATAGTAGCTCTACAGAGTCTAGCAACTAAAGGGGTGTGATGTGATGTGAGGTGTCGGGCTCTGGTCGTCGATCATGCCGATCGAGTCGTCGATGATGAAGCAGGGGAAACAAGGACAAGGTGGGGGGGGGGTCACTGATGGATCACTAACCAACCTATACTCTAATAACAGCAATCAATAACAGCAGCAAAATCTAATGCAAGCATGAGAGTATAGAATGGGCGATATCGGGATGATCAAAGGGGGGCTTGCCTGGTTGCTCAGACAAGAAGGAGGGTCGTCGTCGACTAGTCGATCACAGTGGCATCAGCAGCAGTCTCGAGGTCTACCGGAGAGAAGAGGGGAGAGAAATAGTAAATATAAAGCAAACACATGCATAATAGGTGTTCTAACGCAGTGCTAGGCGATACTGGCGAAGGGGGAAAACATCCGAGAAAGTTTTCCCGGTTCCGGACATCTGTCAAGCAGATGAACCGGAGGGGAAAGTTCAACATTTGCTATGCTAGGGATGTGTGCCGGACGAACGGACCACGTATTCGGATTCGTCTCGTCGTTCTGAGCAACTTTCATGTAGAAAAGTTTTTCATCCGAGCTACGATTTATTTTATACGAATTTTCAAAGTTTTAAACAATATTCTGCAATTTAATTTAATTTGAAAAATAAAAGCTAAAAATCTAGGCGCACCTAGCACAGTGTACACAAAAGTGTACCTAGTGGCTGACGGGTGGGCTAGGGGGTCCCAGTTGACCAGTCAACGTTTGACTGGTCAACAGGGGATGGGGCCCCCCTGTCATAGGCTAGGTCTAGTTAATTAATTCTCAGTTTTAACTAATCCAGTGATTAGGCTAATTAATCCCTAGTTAATTAAGTTAATTAGCTTTTTAATTAATTATTTAACTAATTAATTAATTGTTTTTTAACTTCCTTTTTTTAAGAAAAAGGGGGCCGGTGGGGCCCTGCTAGCAGTGGCCCATCTGGCCACTAGAGCGGGCGGTTAACGGAGCGGGCGCGAGCGCTGGGGCACTAGCCCGCTTGGGCACACGCCCAGGGGAGAGTGCCAGGCCGCGGGGCGCCGGTAGGGTAGCCGTGGCTGCAGGGCGCCGGCCGGACCGGCGAGGGGGCCGGCAGGGCGTGGCGCGGTGGAGGCCACGCGGGGCGCAGTGGGCTGTGATGCCTGGCTGAAGCGGGGTGTGGCCCGGGCGTGACGACGGCGGGAACCGGGCATGGCTACGGCGAGCAACGGTGTAGAGGTGCACGGATCGAGACCGGGAAAAGCAGGAATCGGACGAGAGGTTCCCCATGAGCTCTATGGTGAGGTCAAGGGGGGCAGGGACGGCTTGGAGGCGATGAATTGGAGCGGCAAAGACGACCTACGACCATGGCGGCTAGCGGGGCTACAGGGACGAAGGGAGTAGGGGAGAGGGGGAGGACGTGCGATGCTCACCAGGGAGGAGCACGATGGCCTAGTGGGGGGCTTAGTAGCCGCAGTGGGTGCCAGCATTGAATAAGGCGACGGCGAGCCGAGGAAGAAGACGATCCGGGGCGGAGGCGAATCGACAGCGGCGACCGTTGGTGCAGAAGTTCAAGGACGATCCCGATGGCGGCGATTCGGTGCGGCTCCGCTCGATTTGATGCTCGGGATGGACAAAGTTGGCGGTGGTTGTCCTCCTGGTCGCGGTCTCAGGGCTTGGGGAGGCCGGTGGCCGCATCTGTGGAGGCGGCATGGTGATGGTGTCGCTCGGGCGGGGCGAGCAGAGGAGGTCGTAGCACGCGGGAGAGGAAGGAGAGGCGGCTAGGGTTTGGCAAGGGAGGGAAGAGGGCGAGGGCGTCCTCTTAACCACATGGAGGGGGCAGGGATGGCTGCCACGGGACCAGGGGCACCATGGGATGGCCGCCACGACCCCCCCCCCCGCCTCCTTTAGCGAGGTTGGGGATGAGGTGGAGGTGGGCTGGGCCAATGTTGTTAGATGGGCCAAAGTGCATAAGGGCACTAGAGCCCATTAACCCATAGTAGTTAGGTCTTTTCTTTTTATTTATTTTTACTTTGTTGCAGAATCAGTTTGCAATATTTTGAGCTGTCAGTTGGTCTTTGTAAAAATGTGGAACTTGGCCACATAAATACATTACAATATTTGGCACTACCACAAAAAGTTTGGGAGGAGTTTGAATTGATTTGGACTTCTCACAAATGGAAAGTATAAGAAAAAGCTGATTTGGAACTGTTTTAATCTCCAAGGGAAATTAAATATCTCAAATGATGTTGAATCATTCATGATAATTAATTAGCGAATATTCAACCCATCGAACATTTTTACTTGACAGTTTGAAGAAATAAGAATTTCACTTGTTTTTGGAATTTGAATTTGACCTGTGTTTGAAACAAGTGAGGCTTAGCAAGAGTAACAGTGGTGACAAGGCATCATTAGCAGAGGATCACTGTTTAATTATCCGGGCGTCACAATTCTCCTCCACTACAAGAAATCTCGTCCCGAGATTTAAGGGGTGGCGTAAGGGGAAAGACTTGGGAAGGACGGAGCTCAACACAAGATAGGTATCTGGGGGCTATCTGAGTGAGCGTGGCATAGAGGCATCTCTCGAGTTGAAATTCAAGAAAGTCATCAAGAGCAAGATAAGGTGGAGCAATAAGAAGCTTCAACCGGGTAGGCAGTCATTCGTTACCTGAAATAGAGGGTGAAAGGGGTTCAGAGCAATGGGAATAAGTATTGCATCTGATACCATAATAGATCACTAGGAAGGGGGCTCGTGATTTACATACAAAGCCAAGTGCAAAGAATATTTCGGAGTCAAGGTTATACAGGAGAGTCAGGTTTCGATCCTGTGGAACTGTGGGCTATGGGCCCACCATGTGGGTTAAAAGCAGGAAGGGTGCTAACATTTTGTGCGGTCATGATAGCAAGGTAGGTCAAAGGATAGCCTGTCAGTTATGTCGGCAACAACGCTGGTACCAAGGGCGAGGGACGAAGAGAACCATTTCCCTGCTCGTTAAGATGAGGCGGACCAATAGGCAAAGTTCTCGTCCATCTGTGGCTACTGGAATGTCATCAACAATAGTAATAAGGTCTTACAGATAGAGCTTGTACACCGAGGTGTTCACATAAGCAGGGAATTACCACTACTCAGACATGTTAGGTTATAATAAAGGTTTAAACAAGGCAATGGAAAGGCAAGTGTAGATTCGAATCAGTTATCGGCGTCCGCGAGTGTCTAACAACTCAGAACCCGTGGAAACGTGGAATCGATGAGAAATAATAGTTGGTGAAGAACTCATAAGAAGTTATATAGTTCCGTGATATTCTCGAGATACCAAAGGTTAATACTCGAAGGTAGAACATGATAGAGGGTGGATAGGTGAAAAGATCTGCAGAGGACAAGTACTTCATTTTGTCCGAGAAATGGGATCAAAGAAGAACTATAGGGTCGGAACCATGGTTGCAAAGGACCAAATATAGATACAAGATGAACTTATCACAAGGGAATTGTCATTATAATAAGAAGCTTCCATGATAAGTACCACATCGGGTCCATGGGCATGAACACAAAGGTTCAAGGTCGACTCCCACTTCATCAATGCATACCCTTCCATTTACTTCTCGTCTTTGACGAAGTTGTAGGGTCAAACTTCACGAGTAAAAAAAACTCAAGCTCGGAGTAGAGCATGCTTGAGGAAGCAGAAGATATAATTTACCAAAGGCATTATGTATCCGAGGAAAAGCTCACAAAGTTATTGTATATAAAGGACGCTGTCGGATAGAACCCCACAAAGGATCTAGTGGTTCTCAAGGGATCTGACCCGAGCATCAGTACTCAACCAGAAGTAGAAAGAATGCAAGGATATCAGATTATAGAAGCAACCGACTAATTCAGAGTTCAAATGCAAAAAGAATTACGATTTCCAAAATCAAGGGATAAGAAGCAAATGCTCTAACCAAGGATGGTTAAGTTGAAAAGACTTAGGGCACAATTGATGGCAATCTGACTGGCCGAGAACGAGCTCATGTTCGGGAAGACGTCTGAGCCGGAAACATAATCTATAAGGATCAACTGATGATTGCGACACAGACATATCAAATCGAAAGACTCAAGATGATAATGACAAAGGACGTCAATGGATACTGCTAGGCATATGGAATTAACCAGAGTGTAGGCAGGTAAGACTTTCTAGAGCAATAGGTGACAGAGGTCATCGAAAGCTCAGATTGTATTACCAAGTATCTTATGAAGCATAAGAATAACTGGGGTGAATGGATACTCGATAAGAGCGAGTAATTATCCGAACTGGTATTCATGCGGCAAGGACTGCAGGGCAGTAAGCATAAAGGATCCTTGGAACATCGAAGAGTATTTCAGGACATCTTAAAAACAAGAGCAACTGGGGATGAAGGTATGAACGATAATGTAGGTAGTTACGCATAAGGATTTATAGGTGGTAGGGATTGCAATGGTGAAGGGCACAAGGGTCTCGAGAAAGCATCGGAGAGTATCTTCAGAATCTTCTGGTGAAGTGGGCCATCATCTGGAATGAAGGGGCTCTCCGGGATAAGTATTTACGAGAACCTAGAGTTATAGTTTGCAAAACCATTTAACCCAAATGGGAGAGAGATCAGATTCCCAGAGTATAGACGAGGAATAAAAGATCCTAATACCACCCAATTGGCGACGTGGGCCCGTAAGCCACACATCCATGTTAGTAAAACAAGTTTTAAAAGACTAGACTCAACTTCAGCCAAGGAGTTGGAAAGGGGGATCCTACAGGCAGTCGGCTCTGATACCAACTTGTGAAGCCCCCAATTCAATCGTACACTAATCATACACGCAAATGTGTACGATCAAGATCAGGGACTCATGGGAAGATATCACAACACAACTCTACACACAAATAAAATAATGCAAGCTTTATATTACAAGCCAGGGGCCTCGAGGGCTCGAATACAAGCTCGATACACAAGAGAGTCAGCGGAAGCAACAATATCTGAGTACAAACATAAGTTAAGCAAAGAAGCCTTAAGAAGGCTAGCACAAAAGCAACACGACCGAAGAGGCAAGGCCTCCTGCCTAGGACCTCCTAACTACTCCTGGTCGTCGGTGGTCTCCATGTAGTAGTATCCGTCGGTGGCGGCATCTAGCTCCAGGGATCCACCATCTGGTTGCATCAACCGGAAAGAAGGAAGAAGGGGGAAAAGGGGTAGCAAAGCAACCGTGAGTACTCATCCAAAGTACTCGCAAGCATCAGATCTATACTAAGTATGCACTGGTATCAAATGGAAGGGTTGTATATGTGGACTGAACTGCAGAATGCTAGAATAGAGGGGGAAGGCCTAGCCTATCAAAGACTAGCATCTTCAAGCAGCTCCAAGCATCTTGCACCATGTAGAAGAGTAAAGAATAGCAGTTTAATATTTAACAAGCATGTTGTAGCACCAACGCCCAGAGATCCTTCCTCGACTCCCTGCGAGAAAGCAATCCCGGAGCCACATATCCATCACATATCTCAAGTATCCACTTCTAGTTATATAAGATCAGGATATAAGTCTGAACGTCCATTACCGTGGACACGGTATTCGAATATATATCTTCCCTGTAGGGGTGCACCATGTTACCCAACACGCTCGATCCCTCTGGCTGGACACACCTTTCTGGGGTCAATGCCCGGCCTCGGAAGATCAACACGTCGCAACCCTACCTAGGCTCAGCAGAGAGGTCCCTGCCGGTCTACATCCTAAGCACCCCGGGGTCTGGGACCATGGACCGTTGCACTACGGATCGTTGTGTGCAAGGGGATACCAGCACCACCCGTGAAGTGGATGGCACGATCCTACCCGGCCACAATGCTGAACTGGACGTCTGACAAAGCTTCGGCTGATACTGTGACGTCGAGGCCCATATCTATTCTCGCGTGGTGGTTAGTGCGTAAAGGCCCGAGGCCAACTCAGAAAAAATACCCAAACCTGTTAGTGCATTGGGGGCTCGTGGAAACAAGCAGAGACTCACGATAAGGTGACCCCGTCGCCCCGTCTCATGGACTTACGGTAAGGGCCCAGACTGCCCGACCGTGCCATGTGGAAAACTCGCGGGTGCTCAACGGGCCCGCCCGACTTTCACATCAACTCGCGGGTACCCCTCAGGGCTGACACGACTTCAACAATGGTCTCAAGTAAATTCAAGGTAACCGTGTGTCCAAACAGCAAGGGGAAAACCAGAGGAATCACCCCCGGTGGATTCCACTCAATGTAATCATCAAGGTGAATGTAAGAGGGACCACTCTCAAGGTTCACACTTGAGGTGTTGAACGACAGAGCCGTATCGGGAATGGTGAAAGAGGAAATCACCCTCAATGATCATCAGGAGTGTGATATGAGGGATCACCCTCGACACTCGATAGTAGCTCTGCAAAGTTGAGCAACTAAAGGGGATTGATGTGATGTGAGGTGTTGGGCTCTAATCGTCGATCACGCTGATTGAGTCATCGATGATGAAGTAGGGGCAACAAAGACAAGGTGGGGGGTCACTAATGGATCACTAACTAACCTATACTAAGCAGTTTAGGATAAGCAGGTAAGGTACAACAACATGTTACAAAAGTAGGCTATGCGTCAGAATAGGAGCAATCAATCAAAATCTAATGCAAGCATGAGAGTATGGAATGGGCGATATCTGGATGATCAAAGGGGGGGGGGGGTCTTGCCTGGTTGCTCAGACAAGAAGGAGGGTCATCGTCGACGTAGTCGATCACAGTGGCATCAGCAGCTGTCTCGAGGTCTACCGGAGAGAAGAAGGGAGAGAAACAGTAAATATAAAGCAAACACATGCATAAAAAGACAATAAGCGGGGCTAGAGGTGTTCTAACGCAGTGCTAGGCGATACTGGCAAAGGAGGAAACATCCGGGAAAATTTTCCCGGTTCCGGACGTCTATCAGGAAGATGAACCGGAGGGAAAAGTTCAAAGTTTGCTACGCTAGGGATGTGTGGCGGATGAACAGACCACGTATTCGGATTTGTCTCGTCGTTCTGAGCAACTTTCATGTAGAAAAGTTTTTCATCCGAGCTATGGTTTATTTTATAAGAATTTTCAAAGTTTTAAACAATATTCTGCAATTTAATTTAATTCGAAAAATAAAACATAAAAAGCTAGGCACACCCAGCAAGTGTACACAAAAGTGTACCCAGTGGCTGACGGGTGGGCCAGGGGGTCCCAGTTGACCACTCAACGTTTGACTGGTCAACAAGGGATGGCCCCCCTGTCATAGGCTAGGTCTAGTTAATTAATTCTCAGTTTTAACTAATACAATGATTAGGCTAATTAATCCCTAGTTAATTAAGTTAATTAGCTTTTTAATTAATTATTTAACTAATTAATTAATTGTTTTTTAACTTCCTTTTTTAAGAAAAAGGGGGCCGGTGGGGCCCTGCTAGCAGTGGCCCATCTGGCCACTGGAGCGGGCGGTTAACGGAGCGGGCGCGGGCGCTGGGGCACCAGCCCGCTTGGGCACGCGCCCAGGGGAGAGCGCCAGGTCGCGGGCGCCGGCACGGTAGCCATGGCTGCAGGGCGCCGGCCGGACCGGCGAGGGGGCCGGCAGGGCGTGGCGCGACGGAGGCCACGCGGGGCGCAGCGGGCTGCGACGCCGGGCTGAAGCGGGGTGTGGCCCGGGCGTGACGACGGCGGGAACCAAGCACGGCTACGGTGAGCAACGGTGCAGAGGTGCATGGATCGAGACCGGGAAAAGCAGGAATCGGACGAGAGGTTCCCCACGAGCTCGATGGTGAGGTCAAGGGGGGCGGGGATGGCTTGGAGGCGACGAATCGGAGCGGCGAAGACGACCTACGACCATGGCGGCTAGCGGGGCTACGGGGACGAAGGGAGTAGGGGAGAGGGGTAGGACGTCCGGTGCTCACCAGGGAGGCGCATGATGGCCTAGTGGGGGGCTTAGTAGGCACAATGGGTGCCGGCGTTGAAGAAGGTGACGGCGAGCCGAGGAAGAAGATGATCCGGGGCGGAGGCGAATCGACAGCGGCGGCTGTTGGTGCAGAAGTTCAAGGACGATCTCGATGGCGGCGATTCGGTGCGGCTCCGCTCGATTTGATGCTCGGGATGGACGAAGTTGATGGTGGTTGTCCTCCTGGTCGCAGTCTCAGGGCTTGGGGAGGCCGGTGGCCGCGTCTGTGGAGGCGGCATGGCGACGATGTCGCTCGGGCGGGGCGAGCAGAGGAGGTCGCAGCACGGGGGAGAGGAAGGAGAGGCGGGAGGGAAGAGGGCGAGGGCGTCCTCTTAACCACAGGGAGGGAGCAGGGATGGTTGCCACGGGACCAGGGGCGCCATGGGATGGCCGCCACGATCCCCCCGCCTCCTGTAGCAAGGTTGGGGATGAGGTGGAGGTGGGCTGGGCCAATGTTGTTAGACGGGCCAAAGTGCTTAAGGGCACTAGAGCCCATTAACCCATAGTAGTTAGGCCTTCTCTTTTTATTTATTTTTACTCTGTTGCAGAATCAGTTTGCAATATTTTGAGCTGCCAATTGGTCTTTGTAAAAATGTGGAACTTGGCCACATAAATACATTACAATATTTGGCACTACCACAAAAAGTTTGGGAGGAGTTTGAATTGATTTGGATTTTTCACAAATGGAAACTATAGGAAAAAGGTGATTTGGAACTGTTTTAATCTCCAAGGGAAATTAAATATCACAAATGATGTCGAATCATTCATGATAATTAATTAGCGAATATTCAACCCATCAAACATTTTTACTTGACAGTTTGAAGAAATAAGAATTTCACTTGTTTTCGGAATTTGAATTTGACCTGTGTTTGAAACAAGTGAGGCTTAGCAAGAGTAATAGTGGTGACAAGGCATCAGTAATAGAGGATCACTGTAGTTTAATTATCCGGGCGTAATACCTAGTTTCAAAAAATAGGTTATTGCGGCCACTAGCAAATCGTGGAAAAAGAATTGCACTGACTACAAGCAAACAAATAAACAAGACAACAAGGAAATAAATAAGCAAGCAACTTACTCTAGGCTATCACGGCTATTACACATATTACATCCTCTGGGCATCAAAGTTCGCCACCAGTGCAAATATAGGGAACAAAGCAACATATCATATACACTGGTTGTCAAAGTTGGCGACCAGTGCAAATAAATGCTGCAACAAAACAAGTACAGAACTGAAACCACTTCAGAAGATCTCAAGAAACAATATCCTGGGTACCCATAATGCTGGCAAGATGCTTAGCAAGCTTATTAACTTTCTCTTGTTTGGTGCTTAAATCCTCCAGCACTTGCTGTTGCACCAGAAAGTATGCATCTGAATTCTGCAGGGACTTCCTCAGTCCTTCAGCTTCCTGTCGCAGCACATCTGATCGATGTCTTTCAACTTGTAGTTGAGACTCAAGAAGACGAAATGATTCAGGCAGCGAGTTCGAAGAGCTTGTGCCAGCAGTAGTGGCGAGTAACTCGAACACTACATCAAGACAGGACTTTGGGGTTCTCTCACTGTCATCAAGATAGTTTTTATCAGCTTTCTTGGATACCAACAGCGATGGCTCACTATCTTGAACCTTATCTGCATTACTTCCTTTACCACTGCATAACGGGGTACTATTCTCCAATATTTTGTCTGCATTCTAAAAGAGAAACAAGCAGACACATCACAGGTTTACCATGTTGTATATGAAACTCATTTTGGTAAATCAGTTCAGTAGTAAAATGGACAGGATAACAACATGAAACAAACATATATCTATGTACCGTGGTCACTTTATGGTATTTCTCATTCTAGTTTTTGTTGCCAAATCAAGATAGAGATACAGCTCAAATAATATTTGTTCAAGACAAAGCAGAATAGACAGAATATAAGTGTGGTAAACTATAGAGCAATAACAACACTTGTAATCAACATGACATGAGAACATAACTGTTTATTCAATTGAAACTGAAATCAACATAGAGCAAGTTACAACAGCAAACCAGTTAAAGAAACAGGTTTAAAACATACCTGTTGCACCATTGGAGTTTCAATTCTGTCCTTCAAATTTGAAAATAGTTGGTATGAGTAAATATAGTGATGCAAGAGCAAAGGAGTATGAACCATAGCTACAGAACCTGACCTGAGAAAAATTCTTCTTCTCCTTTAAGCGTTGAGTTGGGATTCGGAGTGGTGGTCCTCGTGGTTTGGGCTCTACAGTTCCCTTACTAACTGCTCGTGTTTAGGTGCACTATGGTGGAGACGGTGTTGTGTCAACTGGAACTGGGTTACTATCTGCTGGGGTTGGGGTTAGAAAGGGTGTAGCTGGTTCTCTGTTCAATTGGGTAGGGGTACAATCTGTGAGAGTCTGGGTTATGTGTGGTGGGGCTGGTTCTTGGTCAATTACAACCATGGTTCTATCTGCATCAACTGGTAGCACTATCTTTTCTGAAGACCGTGTTGTTACTCCCTTAGATACTGCCATCACCCTCTCCAATTCAAATGGCTGATAAACAAGAAAAGTAATTGAATGTACAGAGGGCATGAAATAATTCACATTTATGTTGTCTAACCAAACAGGATAGCATGACACAATTTCACATATATGATGGCTAACTAAACAGGATAGCATGACACAATTTGACATTATGATGGCTAACTAAAAAAGGTGGAAAGACATAGTTCAAAATATGATGACTATGTAAACAGGATGACATGATATAACTATATAATGTGTTTATTAAATAGGTTGGCATGCCATAATTCACATACATGCCGCCTATGGAAACATGATAGCATGATATAATTCACGGATAGAATGACATAATTCAAAATATGATGACTGTAAACACTAAACATGATGAGATGATATATCTATATGATGCCCTTATTAAATGGGTTGCCATGCCATAATTCAGATAGATGCTGTGTATGTAAACATGATGGCATGATATAATTCAAATATATGATTTATATAGTAAGCAAGTAAGCAGATGGCAATCCTTATATAATGTAAAAACTAAGCAATGCAAGACAACATGCATGACATGGGTAATATAATCCTGCCTTGTTTGAGCATAGACCTCAGGGGGGAAATAGGACTGGTCATCAGTCTCTGAATCCTCCTCTGAGGAGCTCTCTGTAACCAGCAAGATGTCTGCTTCAGCAGGTAGCATTGTCTGCTCTGAATACCTTGTTTTCACTCCAGATACTTCAATCACCGCTTCAAATGGCTGATGCATAGGAAGAGTAGTTGAATATACAAACATTGTCGACAAATGGAACACATAATACAAAAAATGATAGCATGATATAATTCACATACATGATGATTGGCTAAATAGCATGGCATTGCATAATTCACATATATAATGCCTTTGCAACAAGATAGCATTGCATAGTTCACATATATAATGTTTTGCAACAAGATGGCAATGCATAATTCACATATATGGTAATTAGACACTAAACAGGCGGTATTCACACAAAGCATGTCTAAACTAATCAAATGACATAGCAATGCAAGACACCATACGCACGCTATGAGCAACATAACCCTGCCAAGTTAGAGCATACACCTCGTGGGGGGGGATATAGGACTAGTCATCTGTCTCTGAATCCTCCTCTGAGGAGCTATCCGTAACCAGGGAGATATGCGCTTCGTCAGATAGCATAGTCTGCTCTGAAGACCTTGTTTTCACTCCAGAATTTTCCTTCACCGTGTCAAATGGCTGATGCACACGAAGAGTAGTTGAATGTACAAATGTAATACGTAACGGAAAAAAGGATGGTCTGATATAATTCACATATAAGATCACTGGCTAAGCAGGATGACATTGCAAAATTCACATATATGATGCCTGGCTAAACAAGATGGCATTGCATAATTCACATAAACGATGAATAAGCTAATCAGATGGCATTCACACAAAGCATGTCTAAACTAAGTAGATGACATATTTGATGTATAAAGTAAGCAATGCAAGGCACCATATGCATATAACCAACATCAGCATGCCAAGTTAGAGCAAAGACCTCAAGGGGTAAATAGGAGTGGTCTTCTCCTTCTGAATCCCCCTCGGAATAGATATCTTCCTCTCGATTACAATCCGAAATGGGTGGAGGGGGGCTGCCTTTGTGCCTACCATGGAGCGATGTCTGCATGAAATTTTATTGCTACACAAGGCTTGTCTCTTTTGCTCTACATGTTCAGTTCCATTGTGTACAATAACTGACATGCATAGGAATAAAACATAGTGAGATTATGTAAGGAGTGCATTCAAAAATCCAGAGTGATGGTAGCAACCTGTGGATAGACCCAAAACTAATGATAGTAGGCAGATAATGGCTTCAGTTAAAAAATATAGATAATGGCTTCTTTAAGGTTTGTTTCCCACCCAACATGAAACTCATAGTAGACACCAGAGATTAACCAGATAATAGATAGATACTATTCATTGCAGCCCCGATATGTACCCCACAGCCATTTAAAACTAAAGTTTGACCATTAGTTTGGAGCTGACTCAGAGTCTAATCGGTGAACAGGACGATAAAGTAGCATGTAATATTAAGCGATGCATAACGTAAGCAGACACGAAAGAGTGCAACCTCTCTAGCGGACGCGTGTAGTCCTTGAGGTCATCTACTCGGTTGATGATGGTAATGCAGTTGTCATGGCTGCCAGCGGCGGGGAAGAAGATTTGAGGCGACAGAAGACAGTTTGGAGGCCGGATCCCTGCTGTGCTGGGCCCTTCTGTCATTGGAGCAGCTAAGCTTGGGTGGACGACGGCGTGACAGGAGTGGGACAAACTGTCGTGGGAAACGAACACCTATGGGGCAGGGCCCCTTTCGGTCCGGCAAGGGAGCGGAGGGCGCACGAAGAGCAGATCGAGGCGAAGCACGCGAGGGATTTTACCCAGCTTCGGACCTCTCCGGAGAGATAAAACTCCTACAGCTACTTTGTGGTGGTATTATGTTCTTGCTCAAGAGCGTGAGCGTTCTGTGTTTTCGAGGGAGTCGAACCCCCTCTACGTTGCGCATGGGCCTCCTTTTATAGGCTAAAGGGGTCACCGACAGGTGGCAACGCAGACAGGGGTATAAAAGTAAAAAGAGGCGTTGGTACAACCGCTATCTACAGTGCCCCCTACCTAACTCTGACGGCAGGGGACAAGGGCATTTAATGCCCGTCCGGTCGCCCAAACAGTGCAGAGAAGCGACCGTTAGGGACGCCACCGCCTGCCACGATGGCCTTCTCGTCATCTCTACTTGCCACCTCGCACCGCTTGGCTGCACAGCTCCCCACCACGTGTGCCTGGAACGATCCTGTGGCGACACGTCGTCGGATGCGCTGGAGCGTGGGCGCAGAGTGGTGGCTTCGCCGCGGCAAGTGCCTTGCCGCAGTCGCTGTCTTGCCGCACCCGAGAGCTTGCCGCTTGTCGGGCCCTGCCGGGATGCGCGGCGCGTCGCGGCAAGTTCTTCGCAGTGCCTTGGTTGGCCTTCCCGGCAAGCTCCTCTTGCCGGAGCCTTGTCCTTCCTGGCGAGCTACTCTTGCCGGAGTCTTGTCTTTTCAGTCAAAACACTTTGTTCTTGAATGGCATCAATATGAGCTACGGAGGATCTTGGCGGACGCCCGGCAAGCCCTGCCACTGGGTGCTGCGACTGCCCGTGCACAAGTTCGGGATACTAAGGTACCCCTACTTTAGTACACCGACAGGAGCCCCCGGGCCTGGGCCACACACGGTGCCGAGCGCTGTTTGGCCAGGCCCAAAACAGGGCACGGGCACTCGCGGCCTGGGTCCATACCGAATCTAACTCCGTATCCACCGCGCCCTCCTGTAACGGCACGCGTCAAACGCGGAGTCGTGGGAGAGATCGTGGGCAATTCTTTAATCAAGAAAGGCGTAACGTTCGCCTCTCCTCTTTATAAGCAGGGGAAACAGGGGCCGTTCCCCCACCTTCGCCACTTGCGGTTCCTTCCTCAGAAAGCTCCGCCGCTCCCCTCCGCTTCCCAAGCCGAAAGAGAGCAGCACTCCGCCCTTGCCGCCGCCATCGCCGCCGTCGCCGCCAACCTCCTCCACCACTTCCGCCATGGCTCCGAAGACCGGGAAGAGCGTGAAGTCGGCCGAGGCGCTGCGGCTTGAGGCGCTGCGCAAGGAACGAGCACTTCCCCCCCCCCCCGAGCTCACCCCGAAGGCGCTGCGGGAGGAGTTCTATCTCTTCTGGCCGACGAAGACGCGGGCGCATCCGCGCACGCAGGTACTCTCCGCCGAAGCTTCTACTTCGAAAAAGTGTCCCAGAGGATACTATTTCTTCCCCCTGTTCTTCTATTGCGGGCTTTGCCCACCTTTCTCCGATTTCTTCTGTGATATCATGGATACCTACGGGTTTCATCTTCTTGACTTCACCCCCAACGCCGTTCTGACAATGGCGGTTTTCGCACACCTCTGCGAGAACTTCGTTGGAATCCACCCAAATGTTGCCCTCTTTCGCCACTACTTCATACCCCGGGCCGAGAAGGGAGAGCCCTTAGCTGGCGGGATCGCCTGGATCTCGAGGGTCGGCATGAAGGAGGTTTATCTGGAGGGCGAGCTCCGCAGCAAGTGGGATGAGTGGAGGGCGGAGTGGTGCTGGATTGTCGACGCGGATCCACAGCCATTCACCAGCCTGCGTCAAGCCCGAGTGGTGTGCGGCGGCGACTAGAGCGCCCTTGCGGCGGACGACGCCAGATTGAAGATCGCCACCACGTGGATTCTGCGTCTCAGGCTTGCCGGGCTTACTGTAGGGGCCGTTGGCGCGGACTTCCTTCGCCGCCGCATCGCCCCTCTGCAGGAGAGGAAGAGGCCTGCCTGGCTGTTCGAGGGCCCGGCAAATATCACGAGGCTGCGTCCAGGCCTCAATTTTAATTTCACAGTCTTGGAGTTGGATGGGATGCTCAAGGAGTTGTTCAAGCACGACTCCAACCATCCAGAGTGGTTCAGGCTGCCGCGGGGTGTCGTGCCGTTGTGCAATAACTCCCAGCTCGATCGCATCCACGCAATGATGCCGGAGTGCGACTCGCATGGGATTATCCCAACGTGGAAGGAGCCTGCCGACGACGTCGTGCAGAACTTCTTCGACAACTTGGTGGAGGTGGCGAACCATGCCGACGAGCAGAGGCTCCTCACCCGCGACACTACTGATGACGAGATGCGGTACATCACCACCAGGGCGGAAGAGGCGGCGGCGGCTGCCGCCGCGGGTGAGTTTGGTTTTACGCTGGAGGAGGCAGAGGCGGCCGAGGTGGCAAGCCTTGCCGACCGGGAGGACCTTGGCGGGGAGGTCGTTGGCGAGGGGGAGCCCGAAGCCGAAACGAGCGAGCCTGCCGGGGGCGCAAGTGGCCAGCCATCTTCAAGCAACTTGCCGCAGACGGGGGCCTCGGTGCAGCCCCCTGCTCAACCGAGGAGGCGCCTCCACAAGACTGGAGACACAGCAGGACGGCGGGCGGGCCAACAGCTGCAGCGCCGCGGGACACGCTCTACCGCGTCAAGCACCGTTGCCACGGGAGCATCTCATGCTGCGCCGGCAACTGGGGCGGGATCTTCTCGAGCCACTACTCCTGATCCTGCCGCATCTCTCGCCAAGCGTCCAAGGGAGCCTACTCCTCCACCTCATCGCGCGGAAAGGGTGCCGGACTTCGACCTCTCCGCACTGAGCTCTGACGAGGAGGAAGAAGAAGAGGAGGAGTATGACTTTCTTCTCGTTGTACTTATGTTTCTTTGATTCTTGCTATCTCTTGTCTTGTATCTGATCTGCTTCCCTCTAAACCTCGTTCCATTTCAGGACTCTGGCCGAGAGAGCGGCAAAGAGGGCGAAGGTCCCTGTGGTTGTCATCGAGGACGATCCCGCAGTGATGGCAGAGGACACGTCCGAGACTACCTTGACGGACCCGGCACCCTCTCCTCGAAGCAGTCCCTAGCGCAGCCCCCAGCGTAAGTACTTGTTCACTTGCTGTTGTGGGGCGCGCATGGTGCCTTTCCTTGTTGATATCTTGATTGTTGACTTGCTTGTGTAGGAGCAGAACAGGCCCATCAGGGGCAACCAGAAGCCGCTCCGGAGGTGCAATCCGCTTCAACTACGCCGCCAAGGGGCGATTCTCCGACAAGGGAGCGCTCTCCGGCAAGGGAGAGGTCCCCAACAAGGGGCGGAACCAGCGAGCCTTCGGTGGTGGAGCCCATGGCCACAGAGCCCAGCACAGGTAGCCCTCCTTGTCGGAAATTTTTCCTTTGTTTCTTCTTCTTTTGATATTCTTTTTTTGGATATTTGCTCATCTTCTCCTTCCCCCTTTTCCTGCCTTCAGATCCTCCCTCCGCGGAGCCAATGGAGACCGGGGCCACCGGCGAGGAGAACTTGCGCGGCGATACTGGGGATACCGCTGCTACTGAAGAGGAGGCCGGCGCTGATGACCCCGCCGACGAAGAGGCCGCCAAGGCTGCTGGCGCTGGAGCTGGCGAGGGATCCGGCGATTGTACTGACGACCCGGGGGCCGCAGGAGCGCAGGGCGCTACACCGAACGCCGATCCCTCCGCCGCTGACGCAGCGCCAGGCCCCGAAGAGCCCCATCCCGGCGCCTACTTGAAGGCCGGCGAAGGTATCTCCATCAGGCTCCCCTGGGCGTCATGCTCCAGGGCGCCGGTCGAGGGAGAGACTTTCGACGGAGAAGTACTCGCCTCCGCTGGGTTGGCGGTGGTTGACGCGCCAAGCAGCAGCAGTGGCGAATCTGAAGAGGAGCAGCTGCTCCGGAAGTTGGTGTCGCTCTACCGTGCCCGACAAGCGAAGCTGGAGTCCCGGGAAGCGCTCGTCGCTCAGGCGGGAGTTGACATAGAGAAGCATGCGGAGGAGCTCCAGAGCCGCAACCAAGAGGCCCTCCGGTCGATCGCGGAGGAGAGGCCGCAGCTTGTCGAGGCGAAGAAGGCGTTCATCCTTGAGCAGGCTGAAGCCGAGGAGCAGCAGAGGCTTGCCGCTGAAGAGCTGTCCACCCGGGAAGGTGAACTGACACAGCGGAAAGTCAATCTGGACAGCTACGAGGAGGAGCTCGTCGCACGCGAGCAATCACTTGGCGGGGCACTCAAAGAAGCGAAGGACGCTGCCGTAGCTGCCGAGGCCGCCAAGAAGGAATTAGAGGTGAAGATGAGGCAGCTGGAGGCTGATCTGAAAGGAAAGGATGAGGAGCTCGCCGCGCTCCAGCGCGAACGCTAGAAGGACGCCCTCGCTCATGGTGATCTGCAAGTCCAACTCGCCGACAAGGGCAAGGAACTGAATGCCGCCAAGGACTCAAATGCCGATTTGGAACTGAAGCTGGCTACACTGACGGAGACGCTGGGCGGCGCCAAGAAGCGAGAGGAGGATTTGAAGAAAGAGATCAAGGCCAACGAGGAGCTGCTAATGAGGGCCGCCGAGACTCAAAACACCTTCAAGGCTACGGTGGAGCTCTGGACGGAGGGCCTCATCAACATTGCTGCAGTCATCGACGAAGAGCTGGCGGAACTGGACTTGGCGGGCTTCGGGTACTCCTCCGACGAGAACCTCTAGCCCAGCGCCAAGCTTACTCTTTTCTTCAAGGGTGTGGCGACGGCTCTCCAGCAGCTCCGGGAAAGGATCCCAAAGAAGCTGGCTGACGAGTCTCGCGCAATCTGCGCCAAGGTTTTGGAGAAGGTGTTGGTGAAGATACTCTTTCGCAATCCGGGCCTCGACCTCACCCGCGTCCTCAAGAAGCTGCCGGCGGGTGCTGATCTTGAAGAGCTCAAAGCCATTGTCGCACCCATTGTGGACAAGGTGAATGAAGTTAGGAGGATTGACGGTGAGCGCGTGGATTAGGCCACCCTTCTTCTCCCTTCCTTGTCACTGTTATTTAAGTTATGAGAACAATTCAGTCAGTGCCGCAACAAGTTACTTTTGTAATATAACTTTATTCTGGGCAATGCTTGCTATGTTATCTCCTTTACTTGATTCCTTTCTTTGTATGTTTTTACCCTACGCTTTTAGGGAACTTGCCGGCGCAGGTACGCTTGCCATGAGCGCTGAGTGCGGAACATCAGCAGCCCGCTGGCGGTGCCGGCTCCGGCAAGAAACCTTGCCGCAACTAGTTGCAGCACACTTAAGTTGTTGAGCGGACTCAAAACAAAGTAAGGGCGCAACTAGCTACGAGGAGGTTCCTCCGCGCACAGGTTTTCCATACAAAGCACGGTCGTTCAAGGGAGATAACTTAAAATTTTAAAAACTGATCATGCTCAGACTTTGGCGACTTAGCTTTTTCTTTTTGTCGTCTGTGTCCCGGCAAGGCCAAAACTTCTTTGAACGACGCCTAGTCCACACCATTATCTTCTTATCTTCTCCTCCCCCCCGGTGAACTTGTGGGTGAAGGAACCTTCTCTTTGAGAAAAAGACAGAAGAGAAAATAACGATATGGAGCCTTAAGGCTCGTTATTGCTTACCGGGCAAGTGCTGCACAAAGTGTCAGATACAGCATGCAAAAAAGAAAGAATGCATGAAATTTGACAAGATGTGCGAGGTACATGAACTTTATTTATGCACGGGATCTGCACCCGGCTTTGTACAAAGGGTTACATGCAACAGCGGCAAGGCTTGTACAAAAGGTGGTTGTCGGAACAGCAGGTTCCGGCAACCGCGCCTTACGGGTAAAACTTACGAAGATGCTCTATGTTCCAGGAGTTGCTCACCGGAAAGCCATCTTCGGTCTCAAGGCGGACAGCGCCAGGCCTAGTGACTCGTTTCACCCGATAAGGGCCTTCCCACTTCGGCGTCAACTTGTTGGAATTCTTGGCGGATTGAATGCGCCGAAGAACAAGGTCGCCTTCCTCGAAACTTCTGGCATTAACTTTGCGGCTATGGTAGCGACGCAAAGCTTGCTGGTATCGAGCATCTCGTACAGCAGCCTGAAGACGATCTTCCTCAAGGAGCAGTGCGTCATCTTGCCGCAACTGCTCTTGCTCAAGCTCATCATAAGCGAACACTCGAGGCGATCCGTATATGAGTTCCATGGGGAGAACTGCCTCTGCTCTGTAGACTAGGGCAAAAGGTGTCTGGCCAGTGGCTCGATTTGGTGTCATCCTGATCAACCAAAGAACCACTGGCAGCTCCTCGATCCAATTTCTTACGCACTTGTGCAGCCTGTCAAAAGTTCTGGTCTTGAGCCCGCGCAGCACTTCAGCGTTCGCCCTCTCCGCTTGACCGTTGCTTCTCGGGTGAGCAACAGAAGCGAAGCAGATCTTGGCGCCAAGATCTTGGACGTACTGCATGAAGGTGTGGCTCGTGAATTGTGTGCCGTTGTCGGTGATGATCCTGTTAGGGACTCCGAAGCGGCAAACAATTGACCTGAAGAACTTGACTGCTGACTGTGCTGTCACCTTCCTCACTGCTTCCACCTCTGGCCACTTCGTGAACTTGTCGATCGCCACGTACAAGTACTCGAAGCCCCCGACAGCTTGGGGAAAGGGGCCGAGGATGTCGAGCCCCCAGACCGAAAATGGCCAGGACAAAGGGATTGTTTGGAGAGCTTGAGCTGGTTGATGTATCTGTTTGGAGTGGAACTGGCACGCTTCACACTTGGTTACTTGTGCAGTTGCATCCTGGAGGGCTGTTGGCCAGAAGAAACCTTGCCGGAAAGCCTTGCCGGCAAGTGCTCTTGCGCCAATGTGGTGACCACATATGCCTCCATGCATCTCCGCCAACAGCTCTTGTCCTTCTTCCCGGGAAATGCGCTTCAATTTCACTCCGTTGAATCTTCTTCTGTACAGTATGTCATCGACAAACTGGTACATACTTGATTGCCAGGCTACTCTCTCGGCTTCTTCTTGCTCTTCGGGAAGTTCTCCTATTTGAAGGAAACGGACGATCGGCTATGCCCATGCCGGAGCTTGTGGCTCGACGACAAGGACTAAAGGCGCAAATGCTGCTGCGGGAACATCTGCTTCCATGGAAAGAATCTGCGATTCAGCCGGAGCTTGATGTTCCCTGGCAAGCCTGCCGGAGCAAAACTTGTCGGGAGCGTTTGCTTCAACGAAACAAACCCTAGGGCTTGTCGGAGCAGACTTCTCCTCAGCATTCTTTGTGTTGATCTTGGGGACCTTCCTGACGGCGGCCTCGGGGAGCTCAGCCGGAAAGTAGTCACCAGAAACCAACTTCCTCTTCTTGCTCTGTCCAGTTGATGGTGTTACAGATGGTTGAGTCAGCTTGAGCACAAAGATCCCTGGTTCCACAGGCAACTTGAGTGCGGCACATTTCGACAGGCTGTCGGCAACATCGTTCTGGGCTCTTGGAACTTGTTCCATCTGCAGGCCTTCAAAATGATCTTCCAACTTCCTCACTTCATCAATGTAGGCTTCCATCAACGGACTCTGATAATCTTTGTTAACTTGGCGGACGACAAGCTGCGAGTCACCCCTGACAATAAGCTTCTTGATCCCAAGGTCTGCCGCGATCCTGAGTCCGGCAAGCAAGCCTTCATACTCCGCAGTATTGTTTATCGCTTGTTCCTTGGGAAAGTGCATCTGGACCACGTACTTGAGGTGCTCTCCGGTGGGTGCGACAAGTAGTACGCCCGCACCGGCGCCTTGCAGCGAGAAGGCACCATCAAAGTACATGACCCATTCCTTGTTTGCTTCCTTGACGGGGATGCTCGTCTCCGGAGTTTCTTCATCAGGTGTTGGCGTCCATTCTGCTATGAATTCTGCCAATGCTCGGCTCTGGATAGTTGAAGTACTCTCAAACTTGAGGCCAAAGCTTGACAATTCCAGTGCCCACTCGACAATCCTGCCTGTTGCTTCTGGATTCGGCAGTATCCTCTTCAACGGGAAGCGAGTGACAACTGTGATCTCATGTGCTTGAAAGTAATGGCGCAGCTTCCTCGAGGCCATGAGAAGGCCGAAAAGCAACTTCTGCACACCAGAGTATCTTGATCTAGCCCCTTGCAGAAGGGAACTGACAAAGTAAACTGGGCGCTGCACCATCTTATTTTGCCTCTCTTCCTGCTGCTGCACAGATCCATCCTTGTCGGGAGCAGAGCTTGTCGGGGAAGCCCCCTGCTTGTCGCCGGACTCGCTTGCCGTGGTTGCTTGCTCATCATCTACCTCTCTTTCCGCTACTAACGCAGCACTAACCACTTGATTGGTTTCCGCTAGATATAGCAGCAACTTCTCTTGTGGCTTAGGTGCGACAAGTATTGGAGTGGAGGACAGGTATCTCTTCAAGTCCTGCAGCGCAGCCTCCGCTTCCGGAGTCCATTTCATTGGACCTGCCTTTTTCAAAATTTTGAAAAAGGCAGGGCGCGCTTAGCAGACTTGGAGATGAACCTGCTGAGAGCAGCAACGCAGCCGGCAAGCCTTCGCACATCCTTGACGCGCTTCGGTGCTTCGATCTGCTCGATGGCCTTGATCTTGTCGGGATTGGCTTCGAACCCGCTGAGATACAAAGAACCCGAGAAGCTTGCCGGAGGGAACTCCAAACACGCACTTCTCGGGGTTGAGCTTGAGGTTGATCTTGCGCAGGTTTGCAAAGGTCTCGTCCAAATCTTGGATCAGAGTTGCTCTGTCTTTGCTCTTGACCACTATGTCATCCATGTAAGCTTCTACATTTCTGTGCAACTTTGGCTCAAAAGCATGACTGACTACCCTTGCAAATGTTGAACCAGCATTCTTTAGTCCGAAAGGCATTCGTACAAAGCAGTACGTGCCACATGGAGTAATGAATGCGGTTTTCTCTTCATCCTCTTCCGCCATGAAGATCTGATGATATCTTGAGTATGCATCAAGAAATGAAAGCAAATCACATCCTGCCGTGGAGTCGACAATCTGGTCAATGCGCGGCAAGGGAAATGGATCTTTGGGACAAGCTCTATTAACATCAGCGAAGTCAATACAAAGCCTCCACTTCCCATTCGCCTTGCGCACGACTACAGGATTGGCCAACCACGTAGGATGGAGCACTCCTCTAACAAGGCCTGCTGCTTCCAACTTCTTGATCTCTTCTGCGATGAATTCTTGATGCTCCACTGCTTTCTTCCTAACTCTCTGCTTGACGGGCTGCGCGTGAGGGCAGACGGCAAGGTGGTGCTCAATCACTTTCCTGGGAACACCGGGGATGTCAGATGGTTGCCATGCAAACACATCGACATTCGCCCGCAGGAAAGCAACGAGCGCGCTTTCCTATTTAGGGTCAAGCGTGGCACTGATGGTGAAGGTACCACCAGTGCCGTCCTCCTTGGCGGAAACTTTCTTGGTCTCTAGTGAAGCTATCTTTGCCTTCTTGCACTTGCCGGTGGAGCTCGATGGTGCGTCCTCGACGGTAGCGCAGCACTCCGAAGAGGTGCGCTTGCCGGAATGGGCATCAGAGCTGTTCTTGCCGGACTTAGTCTTCTTCTTCCCCCTGGGAGCTTCAGCGGCAAGTGATTTACGTTCTGCTGCGGCTGCTGCTTCCCGGTAGATCTTGTGGGTACAAATAAGGGCATCTTTCTTGTCGCCAGAGACAGAAATAACATTTATCAGACCGGGCATCTTGAGCACGTTGTAGGCGTAGTGAGACGCTGCCATGAACTTGGCGAGCGCTGGACGGCCAAGTATCCCATTGTAGGGCAATGGGAAATCAGCAACATCAAAGGTGACCTTCTCTGTCCTGAAGTTCAGCTTGCTGCCAAATGTCACTGGCAGTGTGATCTTCCCCTTCGGCTTGCTCCTTCCTGGATTGATTCCTTGAAAGGTACCAGTTTCTTCGAGCTCGCTGTCGGGGATCTGGAGCTTCTTGAGCACCGCGGAGGAGATCAGATTCAAGCCGGCCCCGCCGTCAACCAGCATCTTTGTGACCTTGAGGTTGCGGATAGTTGGCGAAACCAACATCGGCAAGCACCCGACCGCAGTTATGCGATCAGGGTGATCCTCAACATCAAAGACGATGGGCGTGCTGGACCACTTCAGAGGCTTGCGCGACTCAACTGATGGTTCCGCTGCATTAACTTCATGCACCCACTGTTTGAGCTGGCGGTGCGAAGTATGCAGAGAAGCACCGCCGTCGACGCACAAAACCTCTGTTGCCTTCTAAAACTCCTGCTCGTCGGTCTCATCTTCATCCATCTCTTCATCTTCGTCTTCGTCCTCGTCCTTGTCGCAGCCGCGGGGAGGTCTGTCTCCTTGCCGCTGTTTAGCCTTGCCGCGGCGCCCTCCCCGGGCGGGACGCTTCTTGCCGGATCCTCCACCACCTTCTTGGGCCTTCTCCTTGTCGCGGCGCTCGTATTCAGCCTTCTGTAGCTCAACAAGCTTCTCAACCTTCTTGCAAGTCTGGAGATCATGGCCCTTGGTGCGGTGGATCTTGCAGTACTGCTTGCCGGAGCCGTCCTGCTTGTCGGCGGCCACCACAGCCTCGCCGGAGTCACCAGCTTTGGCCTTCTCGGCGCCGCCTCCGTTGCCGGACTGCTCGACAACTAGCACATCCTTAGCTTTCCTCTTTCTGTTATTTCGCCTTCGGTTCTTCTTCACCGGGGCGGCATCCTCACTGTCAGATCCTTCTGCTCCTGCGTTCTCTCCGGGGAGTTTCCTCCCCTCCTCAGCACGTGCACATTTGTCGGCCAGAGCATATAGCTCGCTGACATCTCTGATTTTGCACATCGCCATCTCCTCCCTCATCCTGCGGTTACGCACGTTCTGATGGAACGCGCTGATAACCGCGGCAGGGTGGACGTCTGGGATGTTGCGCTGCACTTGGCTGAATCTTTGAATGTACTTGTGCAGGGGTTCTCCTTCTTTCTGGGCGAGCAGATGAAGATCACTCTCCTGGCCATGGGGCTTGAGGCCGCCTGTGAAGGCGCCGACAAACTGATGGCACAGATCTGCCCATGAAGAGATGGAGTTGTCCGGCAAGTGCATGAGCCAAGATCTGACGTTGGGATTGAGCACCAGCGGGAAGTAGTTGGCTAGGATCTTCTCGTCGCGCCCCCCGGCAGCCTGCACCGCGATGGTGTAGACGCTGAGGAACTCTGACGGATGTATCCTGCCATCGTACTTCTCGGGTACATCTGGCTTGAAGTTCTTGGTACTGGGCCACTGGACCTGCCGCAGCTCACGAGTGAACGCAGGGCAACCTACCGCGTACGGCAAGTCGCCTGGTTCCCCTGGCGCATGCATATCAACAGCGGGCCCAGCGCGCTGGTCTGACTGACGTCGCGCTTCTCTTCGATGCTCGATTCGAGTACGAGCGTCTTCTTGTCGTCGTTCTTGGAGAACTTGGCGCTGATCGCGACGAGCTCGCGGGTCCGACGACGCGGTGGAGTCGGTGTCGAGGTTAGCTCGGTGAGTCGGCGATCTTGGCCTTCGGGGCGGGGAGTGCACGGTGGTGGCACCCCCACCGGTCTTGTCGGCGTTGGCTTGCGCCTGGGCGTCTTGCCGGGGCTTTGACGTGCTCGGTTGTCGGGGCTTGTCACCGTTGGCGAAGCCGACGAGGCTCTGAATGGTGGCCCTCCAATCGTCGATCTTGTCTGGAGCTGGAGGGTAATCTAGAAGTAGTTGGGCTCGGGCCAGCGCTTCCTTTGGAGTCTTGGGCGGCGGTGGCGAACGGCGCGAGGAGCGGGATATGTTCAAACTTCTAATAGTGTTAGAAGGAGCAACATCTCGTCCAGGCGACAGTACTGCGCTCGTGCCAACATGTTGACGCGCATGTTGGCCTTGAGCGTCCCGCGATCCACCAGCTTGGCCTTGTTCCAACGCGAGTACGGTGCTAGGAGCACCATGGCGTTGTCGATCCCGCACCTCCTGGGAGGGGTGCGGTGTATGTATAGACGCCGAAGCTTGCGGGGCCTTGTCCTTGGACCTGGTGACGATGTGAGTCCCCCCGTCGGCGCCCGTTCCTCCGCCGGCGTCTACTCCACCGCCCGCTTGCTCTGGTGGCGGTGGGATCGACACGGACGGACCGACCACCTCCGAAGTCTTCTTCTTCGGTGGAATGTCGATGAAGGTGTTGATGTAGCGCGCGTGAACGCTGGATCAGGTTCACACAACCTCGACGCCCGCCTACCTGGAGCGCCAAAGATGTCGTGGGAAACGAACACCTATGGGGCAGGGCCCCTTTCAGTCCGGCAAGGGAGCGGAGGGCGCACGAAGAGCAGATCGAGGCGAAGCACGCGAGGGATTTTACCCAGCTTCGAAGCTCTCTGGAGAGATAAAACTCCTACTGCTGCTTTGTGGTGGTATTATGTTCTTGCTCAAGAGCGTGAGCGTTCTGTGTTTTCGAGGGAGTCGAACCCCCTCTACATTGCGCATGGGCCTCCTTTTATAGGCTAAAGGGGTCACCGACAGGTGGCAACGCAGACAGGGGTATAAAAGTAAAAAGAGGGGTTGGTACAACCGCTATCTACAGTGCCCCCTACCTAACTCTGACGGCAGGGGACAAGGGCATTTAATGCCCGTCTGGTCGCCCAAACAGTGCAGAGAAGCGACCGTTAGGGACGCCACCGCCTGCCACGATGGCCTTCTCGTCATCTCTACTTGCCACCTCACACCGCTTGGCTGCACAGCTCCCCACCACGTGTGCCTGGAACGATCCTGTGGCAACACGTCGTCGGATGCGCTGGAGCGTGGGCGCAGAGTGGTGGCTTCGCCGTGGCAAGTGCCTTGCCACGGTCGCTGTCTTGCCGCACCCAAGAGCTTGCCGCTCGTTGGGCCCTGCCGGGATGCGCGGCGCGTCGCGGCAAGTTCTTCGCAGTGCCTTGGTTGGCCTTCCCGGCAAGCTTCTCTTGTCGGGGCCTTGTCCTTCCCGGCGAGCTACTCTTGCCGGAGTCTTGTCTTTTCAGTCAAAACACTTTGTTCTTGAATGGCATCAATATGAGCTACGGAGGATCTTGGCGGATGCCCGGCAAGCCCTACCACTGGGTGCTGCGACTGCCCGTGCACAAGTTCGGGATACTAAGGTACCCCTACTTTAGTACACCGACACAAACCATTCAAGGTTTTCGTTGACAACTATCTGTAAGAGAAGTAATTCTGTAAGGGCTCATTTGAATTGGAGGATTCTAACAACGCAGGGATAGGAAATACACAGTAATAGGATAGGAATGCACGTGCAAAACAGAGAATTTAAAAACACAGGATTTCTGCCAATCTGGGTGTTTGGTTCACAAGAATTGGAAGATCACAGGATGCAAACAAGCATGGTGAGATTAAGTTAAACCACAAGAAAATGTACAGTTATAATGCTATTATGCTACTATCTCTTAGTCTTGTGCTTCATGAATAGGAATTTGAAAAGGAGGACAAGTGAATATTGAAATTCCTATGGTTTTTCTTTCAAGGAGACACTAAAGGAACAAATCCTACAGTTTTCCTTTGCTCCATTCCTTTGAACCAAATGCATGAATAGTAGTACCATAGGAAACTTTCCAATTCCTATGTTTTTCCTTCACTTTTCCTTTCAAGCACTGGCGATTCTAGTAGGCAGGCTTGAGCAAGGAAAAGCCTACACTCAAAAAATGTTTTTGTGCTACTTCTACTACTTTGGACCCAAACAACTGCCCTACTAGCTCAACTCCCATGCCCATCGACAAATGCACAACTCAAACGCGCAGAGATAAATAATGATAGCGTTCAAGGGAGTCCATCATGGATAGCTAAGTTGCCTGGTACCTCACTGCTTGTCATATAGTAGGAGAAACTAATCGTATTTCACGTTACCGCGTGTGCTTAGTGGACAATATATATAACCTGTAGAGTAAAAAAGAGATGCAACAAGTGTACAACCTCTTTGGCGAAGCCATGTCGATCTCAGCATGATTGGGTTGGTCGGTGAGGATGATCCGGCTGACTTGGCTGTCCGAGGAGGGGAAGAAGATCTTAGGCATCTTGAGATGGAGCCCGGGGTACTGCTTCGCTATGATGGAGGGTTTCATCGTTGGAGCAGCTTCGGTGAGTTGTACGACGCCGAGGCTGAAGCAGGATAGGAGAGACAGTGTTAACCTGAGTGGAATTCTAATAGCATCTCCAATAGATGATGCAAAATACATAACCACAAAGTGCTAGATGTAAAATACACCAGCCGCTCATCTCTGAACTTAATTGTTGAAACTAAATTTAACTGTTGAAATTGAATTTTGCTGTTGAAACTGAATTTTACTGTTGAAACCAAACACACTAGTAGTAGAAAAGTAGTAGCAGCAGCAGCGCGTGCGAGAGCCGGGGCAGCTGGTCATGTAGCAGCACCAGGTGAGGCTACGCATCAGTTGACTGACTTTTTCATCTCTGGTCAGTTGATTTTCTAGCCGTTGGATACGAAATCAAGGGCCTGCAGTTCATCTTCAACCTCCACCCCCCTGGGCCGCCAGCCACCATCGGCCAAACAGCCGTCCCCCGCCGCCCGCGGCCGGCGGTGCGCCGCCCCGTCCGCTCCGAAATCACTCCCCACCGCCGGTCAGCCGCCGCCCAGGCCATCCCTCTAGGCCCCCATGCCGAGCTTTTTCTCCGGCGATCCCCACACCACCGCCCCACCACCACCGGCGACCACCGCCCCCACCCTGAACCCTAAGATAGATAGTGGGGTGCCTCTCCGGCGAGCCCCCTCCCCGCTGCGGCTGGTTCTTCCTTAACTGCGGCGAGCCCCCCCTGAAAATCGACTAACCCAAAAGTCGATTCAGTGGATTGAAGTGTAGCTAAATCGGAGCAGCATCGCAAGCAAGAGCAAGAGCAATAGCAAGAGCAGACCAGGCAGGGGACCGAGAGCAAGAGCAGAGCAGTAGCATGAGTGAGAGCTAAAGCAGTAGCAACTCCTACTCATGTGGACGTTGCCGTCGAGGGAGCGACGCCGTGGAGGAAGTGGCCGGCGACACCACCGTGGATAGAATCGCTTCGTGTCGGCTCAGGACCGAGCGCCTGCACCACCGTGAGATTGAATCAAGAATAAAATGCGCTGATTAGTGTAAAACCTCTTTGGTGGCGTCGATTAGGCCGTAGCTTCATCTGAGGAAACGGTGATAATGCTGCTCTTTCGGTGGTTCAGGTGAAGACGGCGGTGTGGGAATGGAGGTGGCGCAAAAGATGAGGGTAACATCGGGGCAGCTCCCTGGAGGTGGAGGACGGGGTGGCTGAACCGGTGGGACGACGAGATCGACGACGGATCCTCCTCCGGTACGCTTGATGAGGGACGTCGAGGTGTTGTTGTGGACGACGTCGTTGGGGAAGAGGCTCCAGCTGGGTGGCGGATGGAGGAGGGTGTGGGGCTTCACGGGTTTTCGCGGCCTTAGTGTACGAATGGGTGGGCAGATGGGATGGGAGTGGGGAACCATGGCTTAGGGACGCGCTTGTCCGAAATGTGGGGTAAGTTACAAAAGTACCCCCAGTGATTTGGGCTACGCGGTTCTTTTGGTTCAGGGGTATCACGGGCATTTCCCGTGTCGGGATTTCACAGGAGGTGGGAGTTTTCGCGTGCATTGTAATTTTGGAATAGCAAGGCGCGGGTTGAGATGGAGGGAGTTTTCGGAGCACAACGAGAAAAAGATATATCTTAAATATTTTAGGGTAACAAGGCGCGGGTTGAAATTTCCGGACAAGCCTAACGTGTACTGTACCAAATCAATTTGCACTTCCCTCGACGAAAAAACAAAAAGAAATCAATTCGCAACACACAAGAGAGTCTAGTCCCGTGTACTGTACCAAATCAATTCGCACTACAAATGTCATTCAAAACATTGAATTCATGTTATGTTCAATTAAAATATTTCGCTATGTGTATAATGCATGCAACCCGCTACTCAAATGAATGTTTTAGTGCATTCCAAACGTATATACTACCAATTCAGTATGAACTAAATTTGAATTCATTTCTCTATTTAAATAAGATCTACAATAATGATTATTGTGAAGTCAAACCATTTGAATTCTTTTCTCTATTTTGATAAGATCTACAATCATCATTATTGTCAAGTTAAACCATCGTTTGTGTATTATCTTCACAGCACACCACATGAGTACTCTCGAGTTAGATATGAACTATGTGTACTATATGAACTCGAACTCGATTTTTTGAATCCACTTTATGTTGATTTCAAATCACAGCACATTTCAAGCTCTAGCTAGATCTTCATAATCTAAACCATGTCTCATATGTATAATGTGTTTATCACATAATGTATGGTGCCCCGCCCCCTACGCCTACAAGTATTTAGATGTGAGCTGCAAACACCACACATTACCACAAATTCAAATTAAATGTGAGATTGTTTGATATATAGTATAGTTTAGATTGTTTGATATTTTATTGTAAGCTGCAAATGCCACACATTATCACAAATTCAAATAAAATGTGAGATTGTTTGATGTATAGTATGGTTTAGATTGTTCGACATTTAGCTATGAGTTGCAAACGCCATGCATTATCACATTATGGTATAACATGTGCAAATCCACAACACGTGTATCACCGCTATATTCATGCATGCGTATGTTTATAACACTATGATATCCTATTCAAATATATGAATCCACTTTCATATCAAATTATGATCTTTGTTAGTCTCTTACACCCACATAATCCTCTAACCTTTGTAGCTAGCACTAACTCTATCTCGTGCATGCACACGCCCTCCTCCCCCTCCCCCTCCCTCACCATTCTATCCATCGCGCACATTCATTTTTTTCTTTAGGTCGTTCTCCCACATTCTCCACAACTCCTTTCCGACACACACCGATAAATAAACCTCTCCAGTGATGTCTGCCTACAAAATACACACGCACCTTCCATCTCCTCCTTTCTGTGTCCATGCCTCGTGTCTCTCATATAGTCCCACACACGTGTAAACTCTCGCCCCTCTTTTCATCGATCTCACAACCGCACACTCCTCCCCGTATCTAGCTACTCGGCCTCTCGCACCACCTCCTAGCTCCATTCTCTCTATCTATCTGTCTCGCTGGGCCTTATTTTCCTCTAACAAATGGATGTACACCGGCCGATCTCCCGTTATACATATAGCTAGCTAGGTCCTTATAACTCATTTTACCCCATGCGTCGATCGATCTACCTCATTAGTTATGTCTCTCCATTCCTCCGAAAAACAACAATTGATCTACCGATCTAGTTAGGTTTGCTTACCAAACACATGGTTCCCCTTCATCATCCATCCATGCGTCCCGACAGATCTATCACGCACGGGCACACGCAGAAACACATCCCCACTCTTATTGATAATATTGCAGTTCTACCCTCAGTTTGTCTAGTAGGCCTCTCCCACCATCTTCGAGAAGCAACTCCATCACCCATCCAGCACTCTACCCCTCTCCCTCCCTCCCTCCCTCCCTCTCTCCTCTCTCTCTCTCTCTCTGTCCCATCCTATTTCCCGTCCTTCAGTTATGTATGAATGTCGACCGATCTCCCTCAAGACATAGTTGGATCTCTCCTTCTCAACACATATATGAGTCGTTCTACCTCTCTAGTTAGGCCTCTGCCTCCCCCTCCCCCACCCCCACACACCGATACATCGAGCACTCTAGTCATGTCTCCCTTCCACACACAAACTTGCCCTGTGCCCTCTAACGTTTCAGTAGGTCATTCGCACTATATCTTTGACTTGCACACACACAAATTCGATGGCTCTCTTCATCGATCTCGCACCCACCCACTTGATCCTCTCTTTGACTCTATCGATATCTATGACCCCTCCCTCTCTTCTCGTGGATCGCCCCCTCAGTGGCGGCTCCAGGAATTGCAACCGGGTATTCGTGTGTATTCATTATGCCAAAATCATTGCTGTTTTTCGAAAATTGTCACTCTTTTTGCCAAAATCAACACTGTTCTGTAAAAATCATGGGTATTCAAATGAAGACCCAAGAATACCCCTAGCGCCGCCCCTGCCCCTCTATATATGATATGGATAGGCCTCTATTTCACACAGATTCATGCAAAATTTTGTTTGAGATGTCATTGACGCACATTCCCATAAATACATTCACGAAATCACACCCCCCCAAACCAAAAACACTCACAAAGGCACACGCCATCTATCTAGGTTTGTATCTCTCTGACACACACACGTAGGTGGGGGCATGCATGAAGAGAAGAGGTGCACGCACGGCGCACGTACTCCCATCTCTTTCCCAACCACACCCGCGTGGCTACATAGTGGAGCTCATTTCTGTACGAAAAGGCAGCACACGTGGTAATTTGACACGTGTACTGGTTGTCCACTTGATGGATGATCGTCTACCATGGGTGAACAAACAAATTGTGACTTGATGCGTTATGTTAAAAAAGAGGCAAACCATGTGGGGCCTACCTTAGAGGCAAGGATCTATACACTTGAGTACTTTTGATGTGTCCCGTCAACTCGCAGAACGAGGAGAAGCTTGCTTAGTGCGCTGTCTCCCCCGCCCACGGGCGTGGTGGCTCGCTGGAGGAGGTGAAGCTTGCTTACTAGTATGCCTTACGCCCGCTCCCTCGCCCACACGCGCGGTGGCTCGCAGGACGAGGTGAAAATTTTACTACTCCCTCCGTTTACTCCTCGTCCCTACCTTGGTTAGAGAGATTATCATATTGTTTGGAATATAAGTCATTTAGTAGATTTCAATATGAACTACTAGTACATAATCCAAACACTAATGTCTATTGACATATTTTAGAGTGTAGATTCACTCATTTTGCTCCGTATGTAGTCCATATTGAAACGGACGTAATAGTACGCACTCTCCCTCGCCCATCGACCCTCGCCCACATGGTGGACATGCAACAATTAATTCGGTCTCATATAGCCAGAATGATATATACCGCAGTACCATTATTGCTCGACTTCCCGAAGAGGCGAAGAGCCAATTGCAAGGTTAATATTTTGAAGATGCCAAGCGCAGGGTTTATAGGAGAACGAGTAGTAGGTGCCGCGTCATTTGTAAATAGTTTTTTTCTTCAGTGGCACGTATGCAATATAAACAGGTTCATATGGAGAGAAAAGGAAACCGTTCCACTATATACATAGGCAGGACGAGCCTACACGGTTGCTTGCTGGGGTTGCTCTCTTCACACTCTGTCGCACAAAGTGACTGTGGCCACATCTCTAACAACCCGGCGGATCACGTCCGCCGGGGGAAGGGGTGGATGCTTAGTATAGATGCGGTCGCCGTCACCGATGGCGAAAACCCACTGTCGGCACATCCCGCATCAGGGGTCCCCACTGTTCTCTCTCACAAAGCCAGCGAGGTTGCCTTCGTTCCTTGCTCACGCCGCTATGTGTGCAGTTTCCGCCTCCCGCTGCCCTCCTCTACGTTAAGCTATGTCCCGACATCCCTCAGGTAAAACTCCCTTTACAACCAGCTTGCACCACTGCTCCAGCTGCCCACATCACTCCATGTGGATATTTCTCTACTTCTTTGCCCTACACATACCTCTACTGGCTTCTACATTATGTATTTGTGATGAGTTTATGTCTCGTCAACTAGGCCCAGTAATCTTATTCTAATCACGCTTCTTCAGTTTCTTTGCCACAGGGATGCTCATCTCAATTTTGGTGAAATTACAAAAAATGATCCGATGGTCAAAGGGTTGCAAACTTCATTTCTTCGGAAGCTCCAACGTTGCCAAATAAAGCCTGGTTAGGGTTTACGGTTCAAGGCTAGGGACTGCATGGATCATTTTTTTCTTAGCTGTCTCTATTCCAAAATAAGTGTCAACTTTAGTAGTAGTACAAATTTGTACTAAATTTGCAGAAAGTTGAGACACTTATTTTGGAACGGAGGGAGTACATATTGGCTATGATCTATCAATCATTGAGATGCAATAGCATGCATGTTAGTCTCCTTTGTATTTGATGAAATGTTGCAACGGGCAACCTTGGACGCAAGATACATGAAACAGAAGTTGGAAGCTTCATAGCATTGTACAAATTTATCTCGCTGATAAATTAGAGTACGTACTATACTAGTACTATGTAAAGAGTTAGGTGTCGCACGGTGTCCAGAAAATATGGTGATAGTGTGAGGTGGGCCATGTAATCACTGAGCCTGGGTGTTTTCACTACTCTCGCACTCCTCCGTTGTAAGAATGGACAAAATTGTTAGTAGTACCTCCTTTCGCTGAAAGCGTGGGACATCCAGCAGTCCTACCACCTCAGTAATAATGACCAATGAGCTGTCAAATCACATAGACCCAGTAGTAAGTTGGACGAACGAAGCAACCATCACTCTTGAATCCGCTTCTCCCTTCAACGCAGGTGCCAATGAGAGGTCGCGTCCGCTCTGCCCGGGCATGAATGCGGCACCGATTCTTCGGAGTGGCGCTGATCGTTTCAGGCGGGAAGCACGCATTGGCGATGGGGGGGCTTTGGGTGGGCCAGCCTGGTCAGGAGTGGGCGTGGCAGCTGTCCGCCAGTCCCGACCAGACGCCTGGAAATGAGAGGATGCACCGACTCTCGCGGCTAAATCGTACATGAAAGCACAAGTGCTCCCTAGGTGGTTTTGGTAATTAATGTCAACATATCTCTTGTTGGACTAACACTTTTATCTAGTATGTTTCAGATAAGTTCAACAATGGAGTGGCATGGACTAAAGGATGTGGGAACTCCCTCAAGATGCTAAGGACAAAGGATTGGCTCAAGCTTCAAGCTCAAGACTCTTCTTTTTACATTTTAGTGATCCAAGATCACATTGAGTCTATAGGAAAAGCCAATACTATCCAGGAGGGATGAGGTGTTGCTTAATGAGTTTCTTGCTCCACAGTGCTTAGTGATATGCTCCAAAACCCTCAGCTACTTTCCCACTTCCACACAAATGACCTAAACCTAAAGCCAAAATCGGTCACACCGATTCTTTCTATCCGGCGCCACCGAGTTTGGATGTCATAGCCACTGCCACAAACCCTAGGCAAATCAGTCTTACCGATAGGGATCTCGGTCTCAGCGAGATGGGATTGTAATCTCTCTGTGTATGTCCATTACCAAAATCGGTCTCACCAAGTTTGAGTAATCGGTACTACCGAGATTACAATGCAAGCTTCCTGGTTGACTCATTACCAAAGTCGGTCCCACTGAGTTTGTGTAATCAGTCCAAACGAGTTTGCCTGACCAACTCTTTGGAAAGCTTATTACCAAAATCGGTCTCACCGAGTTTGTGTGATCGGTCTCACCGAGATTACGTTATGCCCTAACCCTAACCGAATCGGCCTCACCGAGTTGCATTTCGGTCCCACTGAAAATCCTAACGGTCACTAGGTTTACTAAATCAGTCTGACCGAGTCTGTTGAATCAGTCCCACCGAGTTTGGTAAATTGTGTGTAATGGTTAGATTTTGTGTGGAGGCTATATATACCCCTCCACCTCCTCTTCATTCGTGGAGAGAGCCATCAGACTAAACCTACACTTCCAGCATACATTTTCTGAGAGAGAACTACCTACTCATGTGTTGAGGCCAAGATATTCCATTCCTACCATATGAATCTTGATCTCTAGCCTTCCCCAAGTTGCTTTCCACTCAAATCTTCTTTCCACCAGATCCAAATCCTATGAGAGAGAGTTGAGTGTTTGGGAGACTATCATTTGAAGCACAAGGGCAAGGAGTTCATCATCAACGCACCATTTGTTACTTCTTGGAGAGTGGTGTCTCCTAGATTGGCAAGGTGTCACTTTGGAGCCTCCGACAAGATTGTGGAGTTGAACCAAGGAGTTTGTAAGGGCAAGGAGATCGCCTACTTTGTGAAGATCTACCGCTAGTGAGGCAAGTCCTTCGTGGGCAATGGCCATGGTGGGATAGACAAGGTTGCTTCTTCGTGGACCCTTCGTGGGTGGAGCCCTTTGTGGACTCGCGCAACCGTTACCCTTCGTGGGTTGAAGTCTCCATCAACGTGGATGTACGATAGCACCACCTATCGGAACCACGCCAAAAACATCCGTGTCTCCAATTGCGTTTGAATCCTCCAAAACCCTTCCCTTTACTTTCTTGCAAGTTGCATGCTTTACTTTCCGCTGCTCATATACTCTTGCATGCTTGCTTGCTATGTATTGTGAATGTTAAACTTGTGCCTAAACTCCACTTAAACTTAAAGATCTTAAAAACTGCAACTTTGGTACTTAGTGTCTAATCACCCCCCTCTAGACACCTCTTCTCAAGGTCCTACAAGTGGTATCAGAGCATTGGTCTCCATTGCCTTGGTTTAATCACCATTGGAGGAAGATGGATGAGTCTACTTTGGGGAGTCTTAGACATAGAGTGCCTATTCTTGATGGAGAGTATTTTCATGAGTGAAAAAATGAGATGCTTGTAATTTTCAATCAATATCATTTGAACAAGTATGTCGCTAGACCTTGTGCACGTCATGTTGACCCTATGCATCCTACCCATGATGAGTCAATTGACATGATTAGGAATCTTAGAACTGCCGAACTTATCATTAGAGGATTGCCTAGAAACTTGATTGGATGTTTGCCTACTCTTAAGTGTGCCTACACTATATGGAAATTTCTTGAGGAACGCTTTCCAAATTATTCCTTGAAAAATCTTGATGAAATTCTCCATAAGTCTATTGCTTTGAGTAAGATGAATACTAGTGATCCTATGTTTGGTGATCGTCTATTTGAGCTTACAAACCTTGTGCGTGCCAAAGGACATGTTGGAATTATTAGTGATATTATTTCCGAAGCTATAAAAATTCATAAGCAAGATCATTGTCAAACTCACTCTAACAAATCACCCTCTCTAGGATTTGATCCACCACATCACGATGTTGAACATGGATACTATGATGAGGATGATGATAGTGACTTCGATCTTGATGATGCAATGAGACATTTTGGTCTTATTGCAAATCTTCGGGGATATACATCAGGAGGAAAGGAATGGGTTCTTGATAGTGGATGTACCGATCACATGACCGGAGATAAAGACATGTTTCGTGAGCTTGCTGAAAATGATAGTCCTCGAAAGTATGTCAGTTTTGGTGACAACTCAAAGGGTAAGGTGGTTGGCCTTGGTAAGGTGGCCATATCACATGATAGCTCCATATAAAATGTCATGCTCGTTGAATCACTTGGATACAACTTACTTTCAATATCTAGACTTGCTGATTTCGGTTTCAGTGTCCTATTTACTGAAGTAGACTGCCAAGTGTTTCGTCGAGATAATCATAAAATGGTCTTTACCGGTGTGCGTAGAGGTGATCTATACATTATTGATTTCACTAAAAAGGCTCAACCTAAAACTTGCTTCATTGCTAAATCCTCAAAAGGTTGGTTATGGCATAGATGACTAGGTCATGTTGGTATGCGAAACCTTGACAAGCTTATTAAAGGAAATCATATCCTTGGAGTTAACGATGTCATATTTGATAAGGATAGACTTTGCAGTGCTTGTCAAGCAGGTAAACAGGTTGGAGGAAGGCATCCCGTGAAGAACATCATGACCACAAGGAGGCCACTCGAGCTACTTCACATGGATCTCTTTGGTCCCAAATCCTACAAGAGTCTCGGTGGAAATTCTTTTGGTCTAGTTATAGTTGATGATTTTTCAAGATTTACGTGGGTGTTCTTTCTCGATGATAAGTCGCAGGTCCAAAAGATCTTCAAAAACTTCGCTAGGAAGGCCCAAAATCAATTTGAAATGAAGATCAAGAAGGTTCGCAGCGACAACGGAACGGAGTTCAAGAACGCAAATGTGAACACCTTTCTTGACGAAGAAGGGATTTCACACGAGTTCTCGGCTACATACACACCTCAACAGAACGGAGTTGTTGAGAGGAAGAACCTGACGCTCATCGAAATGGCGAGAACGATGCTTGATGAGTACAAGACACCGAAGCACTTTTGGGCAGAAGCGGTTGAGACAGCTTGTCATGCAACAAATCGCTTGTATCTTCACAAGCTACTCGGCAAGACGGCATACGAGCTCCTCACCGGTAACAAACCCCAAGTTGGATACTTTCGAGTATTCGGCTCAAAGTGCTACATTCTTGATAAGCATCATCGTTCTAAATTTGCTCATAAGTCTCATGAAGGTTTCCTACTAGGTTATGGCTCAAACTCTCACACTTACCGTGTCTACAACAATTTCACCCGAAAGGTTAAAGATACGGTGGATGTGAAGTTTTATGAATCTAACGGCTTGCAATTAGAGCAATTGCCAATTGATGTAGGAGACAAAGATCCTTCGGAAGCAATCCAAGACTTGTCTATTGGCAAGGTCCATCCAACGGAGGTGAAGGAGAGTACCTCGTCCGTCCAAGTGGAAGCTTCTAATTCACGACAAGTTGAACCAAGAGTTGATACGGAAGCATCCACAAGTGGGACACACCAAGATGAAGAAAACGAGGAAGTGCATCAAGATGAACGCCAACAACCTCCTTCTCCACCACGACAAGAGAACGACAACACCAATAATGAAGAAGGCCAAGAAGAAGAACAAGATGAAGAAGAAGTTCAACCAAGAAACAAGCAAAAGCTTTCACGGGTTCAAGCAAGAATTGCTAAAGATCATCCCGTCGAGCAAATCTACAATGATATTCAAACTAGGAGAATCACTCGCTCTAAAACTCGTTTAGCTAACTTTTGTGAAAACTATTCTTTCATCTCTAGAATTGAACCTATGAAGGTTGAAGAAGCATTGGAAGATCCGGATTGGATAAATGCTATGCATGAAGAGCTACACAACTTTGAGAGGAACCAAGTTTGGACATTGGTTGAGAAGCCCGACAACAACCACAACATCATCGGTACCAAATGGGTGTTTCGCAACAAGCAAGATGAAGATGGACAAGTAGTTTGCAACAAAGCACGTCTCATCACCCAAGGTTACACACAAGTCGAAGGTATGGACTATGGTGAGACTTACGCTCCCGTTGCTAGACTTGAGTCCATTCGCATCTTACTTGCCTATGCTAATCATCATGATATCACCTTGTACCAAATGTACATTAAAAGTGCTTTTCTAAATGGTGAAATAGAGGAGGAAGTTTATGTTAAGCAACCTCCCGGCTTTGTCAATCCTAAGAAACCCAATCATGTTTACAAACTTCACAAAGCTCTTTATGGTCTTAAACAAGCTCCTAGAGCGTGGTATAAATGCTTGACCAAGTTCCTTATTGAAAAAGGCTTTGAAATTGGGAAAATTGATTCTACTCTTTTTACTAAAAGGGTTAATGGAGAACTATTTGTGTGCCAAATCTATGTTGATGATATTATATTTGGTTCAACTAACCCTCATTTTAGTGAAAAGTTTGGGAAGCTAATGTCGGAGAAGTTTGAGATGTCTATGATGAGTGAACTCAAATACTTTCTTGGGTTGCAAATCAAGCAAACTAAGGAAGGTACCTTTGTTTCTCAAACGAAGTACAACACGGACTTATTCAAGAAGTTCAATATGCAAGAATGCAAAGGTATGACTACACCCATGCCTACTAGTGGACATCTTGACTTGACCATAGATAGTGAACCGGTTGATCAAAAGGTTTATCGCTCTATGATTGGTTCATTGTTATATCTATGTGCTTCACGTCCCAATATCATGCTAAGTGTGTGCATGTGTGCACGATATCAAGCTGCTCCTAAAGAATGTCATCTCAAGGCCGTGAAAAGGATAGTGAGATACTTAATCCATACACCAAATTTTGGCATTTGGTATCCTAAGAGGGCCTCTTTCGATCTTGTTGGCTACTCCGACTCGGACTATGCCTGAGACAAGGTTGATAGAAAGTCCACTTCGGGTACTTGTCAATTTTTTGGTAGATCTCTTGTGTCTTGGTCTTCCAAGAAACAAAACTCGGTATCCTTATCCACCGCCGAAGCGGAATACATTGCCGCTGGTTCATGTTGTGCTCAATTACTTTGGATGACCCAAACTCTTAAAGATTATGGGATATATGTGAGACATGTTCCATTTCTTTGTGACAATGAAAGTTCTATCAAAATTGGTCATAATCCTGTACAACATTCTCGAACCAAGCATATTGAAGTTCGTCATCATTTCATTCGAGATCATGTTGCTAAGGGTGACATTGATCTTAAGCATGTTCGCACCGAAAAGCAATTAGCGGATATATTCACTAAACCTCTTGATGAGAAAGTGTTTTGCAGGTTAAGAGGAGAATTGAACATCATTGATGCTTCAAACTTGGAGTAGAAACTCCATTGGATACATGCAAGACATGAGCTTATGACTAATCCTTGATTTTTCTCTTATGATGAAAATCTTATGTCTTGGATATATTTGCATCTTGCATGTTATCTGACCCATGTAGGTACTTGGATGAACGTAATTCCATGAGATTGTAATCTACTCATATCGTGAGCAATCTCTACATCACCAAGTCTCTACACTATGGTGGTTGAAGACAAGGAAGCACGGAACCACTCAAACATATCCTTTGACAAATTCTATGTTGAGCTTCATGATTGTCAATTTTGGAAACACAAGTGCTCTTCCTTGCAAGAACTAACCCATGTAGGAAGATGGACTCAAATTCCAAGTGGTTCTCCCAACTCTTGATGAACTACATCAACCTTGAGCAACCCACACAAGTTCAACTACATGGACACCACCACCAACCAAGGTATGTTATTCCATCTTAGAGAAGCTTTACTCCAAGTTATGAGCTAAAGCAACTCGACAAGATGTGAATACATCAAGATGCTTAAACGAAAAATGGCAACCCCATTTTGAGCTTAAACGATGAGTATGACCTATGATCAAGTGATCTCACTTGACTCCTAAGTCAATATACTCTAACATAGGTGACTTTGTCGCCGACCATCTCTAGATGAAGTTCTCTTGTGTTCTTTTCTGTGTTTTTGCATTTGTCTCATGCATATTTGTTTCCCGTTTCAAAAAAAACTTCATCTAGCTTTCTTTCTGTTTGCTCTGCATTTTCTGCATTCCATTTCATTGCATATCTTTTAGTAAATTCCTTGCAAATGTTTGTGAGATCTTACTAGTCTAGTGAGCTGCTGTGACAAGTGTTTTCTCTGTGATGAACTCGGTTTCACCGATTTGTTATTTTCGGTCCAACCGAATCCTTTCGGTACAACCGAAGCATACCACTCGGTGCCTCCGATTTCACAACAGGAAAAACAGTTTGCCACTTATTCTGTGTTTCTTCTATTCCAGCTCCACTCAATGAATCTTGTCCTCTACAAGCATCACATTTTTTATCATTGCTTTGTGCTGTGACTCAAGGACCAAACCCATTAGACAGATTCCAGAAAACCCTTCTTGGAAACTGATGTCAAAGGGGGAGTAAGAGATCACATCAAAGCTTATCATTTAGAGAGAGATCATATCAAAGAAAGAGTATATCACCTCGTCAGGGGGAGAGAGATCCTCAAGGATGCCACATGTCTTCTTGAGGGGAAAGACATGTTCATATGATCTTTTGTGCTTATTTGCATTAGCTTGCATTAGCTCTGTTGATCATCTATTTCTTTCAGCTCTGATTTTCTGTTCCCTATCTTCTCCCAGTATCCCATGCTAGATTCAGGGGGAGCAAGACATCTAAGGGAAAGAAATCATTCAAATTCATTGCATATCTTTACTCTTGGGGACATGCCTAATCCAATGTGGTACTTAGTACTCACTCTCTACATGTCATCCCAGTCTTGGTATTCTTGTAGCTTTCTTTCTGCTTGCTCTGGCTAGTAGATGTATCTGTGTTATCTAACCTTGTTTACGCAGGTTCATTCCATCCTAAGCCAACTCAAGACTACAAGGTAAGTATATGCATCACAATCATGTGCATGAGGAATTCTTGCTGATGTACATACTGTTTGCAAGAAGGACTCATGGGCATGAAGGTATTTTCTTAAATATTCTTTGCACTAATGCATATGGCCAAGATACATGTAACACATTGCCTACTCTATCATGGTTGTGCTCTCACATGCCTCTATATTCCATATTCACATGATTGCACACATGTAGGGGGAGCCTATGCTTGTTACATGTCTTTCCAAAGCTTTACTTGCTATTCTCTATATCTTTATCTAAAAGCTTTGATGTATGTTGTCATCAATTACCAAAAAGGGGGAGATTGAAAGCACAAGTGCTCCCTAGGTGGTTTTGGTAATTAATGTCAACATATCTCTTGTTGGACTAACACTTTTATCTAGTATGTTTCAGATAAGTTCAACAATGGAGTGGCATGGACTAAAGGATGTGGGAACTCCCTCAAGATGCTAAGGACAAAGGATTGGCTCAAGCTTCAAGCTCAAGACTCTTCTTTTTACATTTTAGTGATCCAAGATCACATTGAGTCTATAGGAAAAGCCAATACTATCAAGGAGGGATGAGGTGTTGCTTAATGAGTTTCTTGCTCCACAGTGCTTAGTGATATGCTCCAAAACCCTCATCTACTTTCCCACTTCCACACAAATGACCTAAACCTAAAGCCAAAATCGGTCACACCGATTCTTTCTATCCGGCGCCATCGAGTTTGGATGTCATAGCCACTGCCACAAACCCTAGGCAAATTAGTCTTACCAATAGGGATCTCGGTCTCAGCGAGATGGGATTGTAATCTCTCTGTGTATGTCCATTACCAAAATCGGTCTCACCGAGTTTGAGTAATCGGTACTACCGAGATTACAATGCAAACTTCCTGGTTGACTCATTACCAAAATCGGTCCCACTGAGTTTGTGTAATCAGTCCAAACGAGTTTGCCTGACCAACTCTCTGGAAAACTTATTACCAAAATCGGTCTCACCGAGTTTGTGTGATCGGTCTCACTGAGATTACGTTATGCCCTAACCCTAACCGAATCGGTCTCACCGAGTTGCATTTCGGTCCCACCGAAAATCCTCACGGTCACTAGGTTTACTAAATCGGTCTGACCGAGTCTGTTGAATCGGTCCCACCGAGTTTGGTAAATTGTGTGTAACGGTTAGATTTTGTGTGGAGGCTATATATACCCCTCCACCTCCTCTTCATTCGTGGAGAGAGCCATCAGGCTGAACCTACACTTCCAGCATACATTTTCTGAGAGAGAACTACCTTCTCATGTGTTGAGGCCAAGATATTCCATTCCTACCATATGAATCTTGATCTCTAGCCTTCCCCAAGTTGCTTTCCACTCAAATCTTCTTTCCACCAGATCCAAATCCTATGAGAGAGAGTTGAGTGTTGGGGAGACTATCATTTGAAGCACAAGAGCAAGGAGTTCATCATCAATGCACCATTTGTTACTTCTTGGAGGGTGGTGTCTCCTAGATTGGCTAGGTGTCACTTGGGAGCCTCCGAAAAGATTGTGGAGTTGAAGCAAGGAGTTTGTAAGGGCAAGGAGATTGCCTACTTCGTGAAGATCTACCGCTAGTGAGGCAAGTCCTTCATGGGCGATGGCCATGGTGGGATAGACAAGGTTGCTTCTTCGTGGACCCTTCGTGGGTGGAGCCCTCCATGGACTCGCGCAACCGTTACCCTTCATGGGTTGAAGTCTCCATCAACGTGGATGTACGATAGCACCACCTATCGGAACCACACCAAAAACATCCGTGTCTCCAATTGCGTTTGAATCCTCCAAAACCCTTCCCTTTACTTTCTTGCAAGTTGCATGCTTTACTTTCCGCTGCTCATATACTCTTGCATGCTTGCTTGCTATGTATTGTGAATGTTAAACTTGTGCCTAAACTCCACTTAAACTTAAAGATCTTAAAAACTGCAAGTTTGGTACTTAGTGTCTGATCACCCCCCCTAGACACCTCTTCTCAAGGTCCTACAGTACACTACACACCATCTCTCTGTAGTCGTAGGTCGATGTGTCGCTCTCTCTAACACACACATGTTGTTAAACACACACACACACGCACGCACACACAGGTTCATAGAATAGGAATATCGTGCGAGTGCGAGGCCACAGGAAGTGAGATATAAATGGAGTACGTACAAGAAGAGAAGAGCTGACGAATATTCCATCAAACCTGGACTGAGGAGTAGTACTCCCTCCATCTAGGTGTTAAGTCATCTTACGAAAATCAGATATTCCCAAAATGTTTAGGCGTCGTCCATTAACTTCACATCTCAATCCCCTCCTGGCCTCGTTGCTAGTGAGCATTTGGATCCTTAGCAAGAACAACTTATAGCCTAGCCGGGCAAGGTTAGGCGTTTGGAACTGTTAAAATATGTTAGCTTTTGTGGGCCAACTAGCTTGGGTGGGCTAGAAAAACTTTGCTAGCTCAGGAGAGCCAGATCAGCTCGCTTCCGACGGCAAACTTCGCATACTACCTCCATCCTGGTTTATTGGTCCCCATTGTATTTCGTGTCTAATTTGACCATAGATTAAACTGACAAAGTGTTCATGCATGTCACAAAAAATTATATCATTGAAAACTATGTTCAAATATGAATCTAACGATATAATTTTTGTTGACATGCATTAACATTTTGTTAGTTAAATCTTTGGTCAAAATTTGGCACAAACTACAAAGGGGACCTATAATCCAGGACGAAGGTAGTAGTAACATAGACTAGTAGCATATGCATGTTACTAGTCCAAGTTACTCACCACTATGACCAACCTAAGCAATGTAACCAAACGCTCCTTACTCTTCCTTGTTATCTCCCTCGGAAACCCAATGTATGGAGCGCAACTACGCGTTGATCAGTCAAGAAATCAAAGTCGGCTTGCATGCGGGTTAATACGTGGCCCTGCATGGTAGCTAAAACGACATCTCTTAGTTATTGGGATTAATTTTTGCGTTTAGAGACAGAAATCGGGGCTTTGATTGGAGGAAGGACCGGTCAAGATTCTCCTTCTCCTCCAATCTGCTTGCACCTTGGTCCCGCTGCACCTTCTAACATTACTTATTACACCTAGACGGAGGGAGTAGTACGAGATACGGTGGCACACTGACTTAGGTCGAATACAAGTGCCCAAAATTGTGTGCATGTTATAATAAGGATTCACTTAAAATAGTACGTTAGCAAACAGAGGGATCAATTGGACAGTGTTCACGAGCAGTAGCGAGATGTGTGAGGTAAGATACACTGCTGGCACTTTTAATTTTTCTTATTAATTTGTTTGTTTCACCCTCTGACTGGTGGGACCCAACGTACTACATGGAGAGAGATAAGGTGACTAAGGCTGCATTATTTCTGTACTACCAACATTGCTTTAAATCCCAAAAGACCTTAGACTAGTCACAATGGATAGTAACTTAGACTAGTAACATTCATATGTTACTACTCTATGTTACTACCTCTATAGTGGGGAGTAACATTGTGTGGTATCATGCAACATTTCATTTACTAGATTGTAGACTCATTTCACTACAAAAAAATACACTTCCGTGATGATACGTGTTTGTCACAGTAGGTCGCATTTTTTGTCATGCATGTACATCCATGACGATTTTATGACAGAATCAAGGTAGTCATACCTGTGCTGTCGTAGAAGTGTTCCATGACATTACCAAAATTATCATCATGGAAGTGTCCACTTCCATGACGATAAATCGCGCGTCACAGAAGTGCTTTCGTCAAGGGTGACCACACGTGGCATCCACTATAACGGAACGCCGTTAAGCTATCGGGTCTGGTTTTGGATCTGATAACCCGTTAACAGCCCCGACCAATGGGGATTTTCCACATGTAAAATCATCATTGGCTGGAGGAAACACGTGTCGGCTCACCGTTGGGACAGATGTCATCCACTCATTGGACCGAAGGCGCCTATGATACGTCGACATGTGGCATGGCCCAACAGAGGCCCATTCCTGTGAAAAGGCCGGCCCGTTTGACTTCGTCAAAAGGTGGCGGGCCGGCCCAAGGAAAGCCTATTAACGGCCTGTTCGCATATAGCCCATTTACAGCCCGCTAACCCAGGGCCCGTTACGACCTATCCGAATTAGGCCCATTATCGTCATCTGGGCCGTCCAATATGATTCCAGCCCATTTTAAGTTCTGGCCCATGTATGGCCCATGACGTCTTTTGGCCCATATTAGGCCCTTTGTAACTGTTGGCCCATTAACGGCCCGTGGCGAAACTGGCCTGTAATGAACAGTGTATCGCTTTATACCCATTAACGGCCCATTAATCCATTGGGCCGTTTGCAACCCATGTTATCTTTCGGCCTTCTCAAGGCCCATTTATTCTTGGACCATTTGCATTTCTGTCCCTAACTCGAACCACCTAATCAGATATACCCCTAATTTGAAAGCTTGCTCAAATTTGCCCCTCCGCCGTTAGGTGCCCTTACAGAAATGCCCTTCTGCGCCGTTACCGTCCGGTCAAACAACTTTGACCGCCCTGAAAAAAATAGCAAAAAAAATTTAAAAAATCTAAAATTTTGTGAGTTTGAAGATACTCATGGCGAGGAAAAACAGTTAATATGCACACTTGTGAATAGTAAATTTGAAATAAAATAGCAAGAAAATTCAAAAAAATATGAAAAAAATTGGCACCAAAGAGGCTTGGGTGCACAAGGTGCTTGCAAGTTTTTGTGATCAAATGACATGCGAGGAACTCTAGCAAGAAAAAACAAAATAGTCATTTTTCCCAAGTTTTTTCCCAAGCCAAATTTTGTTTTTTTCTCCACAAGCCCCTCCAATGTCCAAACACAACAAAAATTTGCACGCAGCTTGTAGACCATAGCCTCTTTGATGCCAAAAAAATTCATATTTTTTTGAATTTTCTTGCTATTTTCTTGAATTTACTGTTCACGGGCTTACATATTTATTGTTTTTCCTTTGACACGAGCTCCTGGAATGCCCAAACAGCACGAAAATTTTCACGCACCTTGCGAACCTGAGTATCTTCGATCTCACAAATTTTCAGATTTTTTAGAACTTTTTTGCTATTTTTTTCAGGACGGTCAATGCCCTTTGACCAGCTTTGACCTGCTTTGACCGGACGGTAATGGCACAGAAGGGCATTTCTGTACGTGCACCTAACGGCGGAGGGGCAAATTTGAGCAGGCTTTGAAATGAGGGGTAAATCTGAGAGTGGGCGCAAATTAGGGGCATAGATGTAAATGTCCCTTTATTCTTGGGCTCATTTCCAGCATTCGGTTACTTACGGCCCATTGCTGTCATTTTCTGTTTGTGGGCCAAATTCAACCAGTGGTTACAGTCGGCCCGTTTGTGGTCCGTTAGTACGTTGGGCCGTTTTCATAGCGTCATCAAATACGGCCTATTAACGATGGCCCGTTATGGTCGGCCCACGAACGGACGATTCCAACTCTAGCCCGTTTACGTCCATAATGCGGTCTATTATTGGCCCATGTTTAGCCAATCGATCATACGACCCGTATAAGGCCCATTGATGATACGGCCCGTAGAAGGCCCATTGTTTCTACGGCCCGTAGAAGGCCCATTGTTTCTACGGCCCGTAGAAGGCCCATTGTTTCTATGGCCCGTAGAAGGCCCATTGTTTCTACGACCCGTAGAAGGCCCACTATTTCTACGTCCCGTAGGAGGCCCAGTGTCACTACAGTAAATATTAGCCCATGGTTATTGTGGCCTAGTTTTAAAAATAGGTTATTGCAGCCACTAGAAAACTGCGGAAAAAGAACTGCAATGACTACAAGCAAACAAATAAACAAGACAACAAGGAAATAAATAAGCAAGCAACTTACGCTAGGCTATCACGGCTATCACACATATTACATCCACTGGGCATCAAAGTTTGCCACCAGTGCAAAAAACGCGCTGACAAAAGAATATACAAAACTGAGAGCACTTCAGAAGGCACTAGGCCTGGCCAGGTCGCCCCTCCCCCCCCAAACAGCCGAAGAAGCAGAGTAGACCTCAGTTGTGTCAATGATAGATGCATCAACCGTAGATGTATGGCATGATGGTGCGCATGGCAGTCCTATGACATCTTCATTGCATCTTTGACTTCAAGTCGGAGCTGAGGTGAAGCAAGCCTTTTCACTTTCAATTGAGACTAAAGAAGTCGAACTGATTGAGGCAGCGACTGCACATAGGTTGTCTCACACCTGCTGGTGAGTAGCTTCAACTCACTATCTTCATCAAGACAGGACCTTGGGGTCATCTCGCTGTCCTCAAGATGGTTTGGCTCACTATCTTCCCTAAAGTTCTGCCTGGCATAAGAGATACGACTCTGAAAGAGAAACAAGGAGACACGTAATAGGTTTCACAATTATATAAGCAAATAAATGGATCTGTTCTACATAAGGAACATGCTTTTACAACTACAATTTGAAACTGGTAGTTGTTGCAAACATCCAATCAGATGTAAACAGCAAAGCAAACAACAGTGGAGGAAATGATGCCTATCCAAATCTATAATAGAACAAAGTTTGAAGGCTTGAGAAGGATGAACTTACATTACATGTTAACATGGGCTGGACAAAGCCCTTCTCCATGTTGATGGAAGGATAATTCAATAAATTCCCCAAAGAAAATTCTTTATAAGCGTTGCCATTATTCTACATTTTGCAAAGAGTAAATATAGATCAAATAATATTGGAAGAAACAGAGGATAATGAAGCTCAGGTGCAGACTGATGATACATAATCAAATAGCAACTAATTAAGTACAGCGTTACAAGGCAAAAGGGAGAGAGGTACTGACAGGAGCAGTGCAGAGCCCAGTATTGTTGTGAGATCGTATGATCCTTTGAGCAAGGAGATTCATCTGAAATTAGTTTTCATACAAGAGAGAAGGTAAGGCACATGTAGAAATTTAGGAGTTCACATTTTGAATTGATATCATAGACAGTACCTGACGCTGGGCTCTCAGCAGTTTTAATTGGGGTTTGGCCACTAGAGTAGGGGTAAAGTGTGGTACAGTTGGGCCTGTGTTTTCTGTGGCTGCTGATCTATCTGATTTAATAGGTATCACTACCTTTTCCAAATACCTAGTTTGTACTCCTTGAGGATCTGCACTCACCCTCTTACTTTTGGACATCTATTACGAAAGAACAACATTTGACTGGAAAAACATAGTGTGACGACACATGGAATAGGTACAGAAAATGGGTAGGTATGTCATATACTCATATATGATGCTTAAACTAAGAAGATGATGTAACAAAGTAGAAGTAATGCAAGAGGTCAGATGCAAAATATGTGCGACCAATACAACTTTGCAAAGTTAGAGCAAGCACCTTGATGGGTGAATAAGATAGGCCATCCTCCACCATGCCAAGTTTGTTAGCCAGTGGATTGTTCCGCAATATTCCTCTCGTGCGCCCATTCTCATACTCATTTTGATAATGTTAAATATCTGACATGCATGAAAACATAAAAACAAATGAGATTTTCTTTGTAATGCAGAAGTGATTCTAATCCAATACTGCCTCCCTGTAAACCCCTTTGTGCTATCTCTGCAATTCTTTTAAGAGATGCCATGCATGCTGTAATTTGGTGTGTGCATTAATATAAGGTGGCCTACTACTCAAAATATGAGAGCTCCAGAAGTGATGACACTTCGCAGATGATAGCTTCAACATATAGTAAAGAAGAACAAGTCGACCTGACCTGACAGATTCAAAATATACTAAGGGAGAACAACTCGACTTGACCAGTCGACCACAAGAGAAGAGGATCATCTTAAAGAAGAGCAAACGAGCAAGCAGATTGAAGATATTACAAGTCTTTCAATACAATGTCGGTTGGCCACCCATGATGAACCAGAGCACACAAAGAAATACTATTCTTTCCGGTCTCTCCATATGTGGCTCACATGCATTTCGAAACTAAAGTAGGAACATTTAGCTAACCAATGAAACATCTCTCAGTTTTATTAATATCAGCATAATATCAGATTTGAATTTGTACAACTAAGCTTGTTTAGCTCGATGGGTGGAGCAGTGCTATTACGACACAAACCACGTAGGCTGATTGTGGTCATCATAAAATGGTGAAACCATAAGCATGATGAGTACAGTGTTGGCCGTGGCAGTGGGATGGCAGATCTGAAGCTGGAAACCGCGCAAAGGGTAGTTAGCAACTGATGTTCGCTGTGAAATAACAAGTAAGATTTGGTATGGACAAGAAAGTACAGTCAACAAGTGACAAAGAAATGCAATTATGCTATCTCTCTATATGTCGCGACATGCATTTGGAAACTCAAGTGGGACCTTTAGCTAACCAATTAAATGTGTCGGTTAACTAATATCAGTATCATATCACAGTCATATTTGAACAACTAAGCTTTCAAATTCTGAGTGTTGTGTTGTTTAGCTTGAAGGGTGTAGTAATGCTAGTACGACAGAAAGCACCTACGTAGATCATAGTAGAGTAGATAAAAGGGGAAAACCCTAAGCATGAAGAGAAAAATCAGGAAAGTGGAACTAGCTGGACCAGTGGGTGGTGCACATGCTTTTCGAAACGAATATAGGAACATTAGGTGACCAATTAAATGTTCTCTGTTTTAGTGATATGAGCATCATATCAGATTCGTATTTCAACATGTAAGCTTTGGGTTGAGGTCTTGAGGAGCAGTGCTAGCACGACACGAAGCACCTACGATGATGGTAGGGAATATAAGGGGGGAAACCATAAGCTTTACGAGTATAGTGCCCATGCCATGGCGGATCTGAAGGTGCAAACCGGACAAAGCTACTTCGCAACCAATGTTTGCTTTCAACTAACCACTACGATTTGGTACAAACAAGAAAAGTACAGTAAACAAATTACGATCTATTTTTCGGGTGAGATCAATAACTTAAGCACATATGGAAGAGTACCACCTCTCTTGCGACGTCGTGTAGGCCTATGCTGATACGTTGAGGGTGATGCGGGTGCGATGGCTGTCGGCGGCAGGGAAGAAGACTTTAGACGACAGACGGCTGGGTCGGGGGATAAATCCTGTTGCCATGGACGAGGCGGTCGTAGGAGCGGCAACTGCAAGGTGGACGACGGCACTGATGAAGCGAGAGGAGGCGATGAAAGGATCCTGGTCCAATGCCGTGGATGAGAGATGTCCATCTCTTGAAGTGGACGATGGGGTAGGGGTAGCGGCTCCAGCAAGGTGGAGGATGGGGTGGTGGATGGAGGAGGCTGGCCGCTGTGCGGAGGTTATCGTGTCGCCGACGGTGTATGAATGGGGAAATGGAGGGGGGGATCTCAAACTTTGGGACGCGCTTCTCTGAAATGTGGGAAAGTTACAAACTTATCCCCCATTTAAAATTTCGGACATCGCGTCGGTTGGGGATAGGACGGTAATCTCGCATCTCCCAAATATTTGCTGGTAACTATTTTTGGCGAGGAGAAGGTGTTTTGCCGCCCACGGTTGGCGCCCACAGTATATGAACGGGGCTGACAGGTAGGGAGGTTGTGTCACGTCTGATGGAAGTTACACATCTGCCCCTATTTGAAATATTAGCCTACATCGATTTCAGACGAGGAGAGTTTGTTTTGCCGCTCACCGTGTATGAATGGGGAAATGGAGGAAGAGACACATGTCTTTCGGACGAGCTTGAATCAAATGTGTTTTGCCGCCCACGTTTGGTGCCCACCGTGTCTGAATGGGCTCAGAGGCCGTTGTGTCACGTCTGATTGAAGTTACTAGTCTACCCCTATCGACAGTAGTGTAAATCTGGTCGATAAAGATGTCAAGTGTCATGGGTAGACAATAATTTCCATCTCGCAAGCACTTGCTTCGGGCATCCCACAAATTATAGTGGGTGTTTAGCCGCTTTGTTCAAAACTTGGGAGAATTAGCATTCACGTTTGCCCTGGGCCCTGACAAACTAAATTCAAATCCAATTTGTATTCGGTTACGAATATCCACAGATAATTCTACATTTTGTTATTTATTTCTTCAAAACCAGAACAAAGATTTATTCCACCTTTATATTTGATTATGATTTAGAAATGTCGTGATCTTTGAATTCAGTAGGTTGGATACACTCTGAGTCAAACCGTTGTTTCATCCAATACAATATGCTCACACGAAAAACAGTTCACCTTATGTCAATCATACAAGTACTGAGGGTTACCTCGCCTAAAAAATTCGGATCATTACAACACATGGACAACATAGGGGGTCTTGCAACATAATCCATTCAGAGACATGACACAACATGCAAGTACAATAATCTAATGACAATTTCAACTGGTATCTAAAGAAGAACCGGGATTACCCTGGGCTTCAGATAACATAAATAGCAGGACCTCCTCCGTCTTCAAATGCAACATTCTTACTTCCTCCAATTCTTGGGTTGCTTGCATAATGTGTGCCGCAAATTCCGTAATTTCCAGCCTCAAGATAAAGATTACCTCATTCATGGCAGCCACACCATCTCTTTCTGCCTCTAGTAGAGCCTCAAGCATTATAATATCTGTGCTCAGACTACTCTCCGGCGGTGTTGCCTCTGAACTGCTACCATCTGGTAACATGGATGGCGCACTGCTACCACAAATAGATTCTGGGGTTGTACATTGTGTCCTAGTGTGAACGGCATCCTGAAAGGTTTCCGCTGGACATAAGTAAGAGATAGTTATTGTATGATCCAGGCAGTAAGCTTACATGGTAAACGACAGACGAATTATTGTTGAGCATGGCAAGCTATATTTAAATGGTTCGAAGCAGCATCAGCCGAAAACAAATTAAAATGGTAAGATGAAACTAGGGATGTAAGTGGCAAATAAACGACATCCGCTAGTCCCATCTAGTTAGTTTTGGCTAGCTCCCTAGTTCATTTTCCTCAAAAAACAAAAACTCTTTTGAACTATCATACCACTAGTGGACTTCAATCGGGATTAAACAGGATCCAGTTGACAACCCTAGTTGAAAGGGAGTGTACCACCGCTATATTTAAGTTGCCAAGGCATCTAAGCAGTTGAAATAATCTGAGAAAGCACTTAACAGTGTGGCCTCATATAAACTATGAATACAGTCTTGTGATGAAGTTGAGAGGAAAAGTTAAGGACTCATATGAAATAGGCATGCATTTCTTTACGATAGTACAACAGGCACTGCTGCCATATTGGCCAACTTAGGTATAGCGTAGCAACAAACAAGCATTCGAATCAAGCAATACAGCAAAGCAGACAACTGAACTATTTGTAGTTCGGTAGGATTACAGGTTGAGGGCACTAGCCAAGAAAGCAGCCCACTCGCATTACATTTCACATGTACTAAAACACACTGGCTTACCATATGTTGCTGTGAAGCCTTGCTACTGTTGCAATGTTCTTTTGAAGATATCGTCAGCATCCCGTGGTTGCAAATCTAGTTGTTGTAGATTCTGCACCCTCTATTTAGGTAAAATTAATTTTAATCGCATGCACTATTCCGAATTGATCATCAGTGGTTCATCTAAACAAATGAAAGAAGGGTGTGTGCATACACGACAATATATCTGCTTCCCTCTATTTTTATGCTTGTTCGAGGTGCCAGCCCAAAAAGAACAAATATTTTGCTTGATGGGGTTGGCAGCTCCATAATTAATAGAAGCATCAAATTAGTCATGCAACTTGGGAAGATCAAGAACACACAAACAAGTAATGAACAGAGGCTCGGAGCAGTGATCCAATAGCTAGCATCAGAAAATGTAGGGTAAAACGAGCAAAAAGCAGTAGAACCACATGCTAGTTTGCTGATGTGTAATTAAGCATAGAGAACATTAATCAGTCTGATGGAACCAACACGTGGCATCAGAACAACACCATTATCATAAATATAGCATTCAAGAAGTAAAATAGTAGCAGTGGTATCTAGGAAGTACAATAATACTCGCTCTGTTCCAAAATAGACGACTCAACTTTGTACTAACTTCAGTACAAAGTTAGTACAAAGTTGGGTCATCTATTTTGGAACAGAGGGAGTACTTAGGACAAAACTAAAGCATATTAACTATATGTGCATTGGTATGTAATTTAGCACATGTAACATGTTCACTGCCAGAAGTATGGCCTTACAGGTGCAAGCAGAATAATGCGTCTCATGAAAAACTGAACGATTCCCTGAAGAAATTCAAAGGTGCGGTGCTTATGATAGGAAAGTGAACGTAGGCGCTGGCCGTTGGATAATAGACCTGATTCTCGGTGGCGTATGGGAATCATTGTCATACTTGATAGCTAAGGATCATAGATGGTGCTCGTGTTGCGGTTAAGTTTGGGCCGGCTGTCGCCATCGCTTAAGCGGCTCCGGTGCTACGGTTGCGGCGCCTGTCGACATACAAGAAAGCTCATATGTGGTAAGTGAACAGTTGCACGATAAAGAGAAAAACCGAAGGAGTACAAATCGAGATAACCCGATGAGGCTGCGGTGTCGATAAAGCAGGGCTGGTGGAGTTGAATATGGCGTCCGTGGAGCAGGTCCAGTGCAGTGGATGAAGGCTTCGGTGGGCACGTTGTACAGTGCTTTCGGTGAGGCGGATCTGTTGCGGCGGACGAGGGCTTGTATGAAGGGCCAGCAAAGGGGCAGACGAGGGAGTCAGTGAAGGGCCTACACTATGGTGCACGAGGGCGCCGGTTAAGTAGATCCGGTGCGGTGGACCATGATGGCGATCAAGGAGATCTGGAACGGTGGACAAGCCAGTCCCTGAAGCGGCTCCGATGAAGTGGTGAGTTGGCATTTAGGGGTGCGGAAGGTAGATCCGGTGGGGTGTGAGGTCCACCGCTGCGGCAGAGGACTAGATTCGGTGGCTTGCCGTGGTTGGGGGGGGGTCGGGGAGTGGAAGGGGAGGGGCTCTGGGGAAGAATGTTGGGGGCAAAGAGGGGAAAACAATGGAGTTAGCAAAGCAGCCCTTTTCCGTTCATGTGGTAGGGGTAAAACAGGAATATCATAGGACTAAACTTTCGGGGGCGAGATATTTTGATGTGAGCGGGAAGTTTGAAAGCTTTTAGCGCCTGAAATTATATTCTTCTCTTGTACAGCCAACTATGATATCATGGCCGACAATTTGTTTGTTTTGCACACAAAAAAGTGCAAGTTTTGAAAATCAATGTCTCCAACTCGAAACTTAGATTGTCCATTCAATTCAAATATGGATCATTGAGCTACTACAAGCAAATACCATCATAGGTCCAATTCAAATAAAATTCCAAATATGTTTATCCTAAATATGATGACAAAAGCAAAAATGTGTATGTGTATGAATAAAGTGGATGATTATAAAGTTTGAACATGCCCGTATGTGTATATCTCTAGGTTTGATATATGAATTTGAAATCACGAAATCCCGTCTTAAAAAATTTACCTCCATTTAAATGAATTACAAAAGCTAATGATGGAGTCGAATTCCAAAATTCCAATCTTAGGTTTGTAATTCTGGTACATCAAGGTATATCACACATGTTCAAAAGTATTGTTATCTCATAGTCCAAACTGTGAAACAAATTGATCAACCATGAGTGCACAATATCTCAATTACACTAAAGTCCCTCAAATATAGACACCTCACTCTTTATCTGAAGCCAACCCCCCCTCACCCCCCATACACATAGAGAAGTCATTCTCTCCCCCAAAGACCAACACACGAGCACATTAACACCCCTCTCTCTTCTAAAGTCCGGAACCCAATATTGGTCTCTATCACTTTGTCTCTCGGGCATGCACACGTCTCTTCCCCCACTCTCTAGGTCTCCCGCTATCTCTCTTTCCCAAGCACACACACTATGTAGAGTGTATATCTCCCATATACACAAAACGTCACCCCCAAATGTCTATCTCCATAGTTATGTGGTTCTCGCGCACTCACCTCACACACCACCCCCACTGCAAACAAGCACACTTTGTCTCCTTGTGCACCACTCTCCTCTTTCTATCTCTCCCACATGCGGACCCGCCCCAGCTCCTTCCCTGTATACATATATGTCGTGACTCTTTCCATAGCTCCCTAATGTATCGTCGTTCTCGATTTCGCACATTGTTCTCTACACCATCTATTCTAGATCTCTCATGAAGTCCCTATCACACACACGATGACTCACTTCCCATGTGTCTCTGTACATAGGCCAATTTCGAACAACATCAACATTGTCTCCCTATCTATAGACCATTTATGGACACAAACGACCCCTCTCGCCCCCTCCCTTCCTCTCTCTCTCCATCGCTAGCTCTCTCTCTCTCTCTCTCTCTCTCTCTCTCACCCCTCTCCCACACACACACACTCGATGTCTCTTCCAAATAGTCTGCTCCCCCCGCCCGTACCCATGCTATCCCGCTACTACACATGTCACACCATTCCCCCTTCCTTTATACTAGGTTTACATCATTAGTGGTCTCTCTACTCCACATACACACTCCCTCTCACACACAAACGCGTGCACAAACACACAGACACGCACAAACACCCATTTATCTGGATCCTCATCTCTACCCATGTCCGCATGTGTATCTCACACACTCACTCTCTGATTATGTATATGTGTCTCCACGTTACACAACACAAAGCCCCATGTACATGTCTCTCTCTATCCTCCACACACATAGACACAAAGAATCTGTTATCATTGCCTCAGTCTCTAACATATCACACACGCACACTCTCTCTCTCTCTCTCTCTCTCTCGCAAACATGCTCAATAAGGGTTTCCCCGTGAATAACTTACCGTCTATTCATCAACAGTCGTGGTAGTACGGCGAACACGAGACGTGAAAAAGAATAAATCTACACGTGCTTAGACCACCTAGTATGACTACTAGGACTAGAGCAGGCCAAAAAGCGCGCCGCCGTCACCCCCTCCTTATCGGCGACGGGAAAAATCTTTGTTTTACACAGTCGAGAAGTCATTGTGCTAAGGCCCCACATGTCGAGGCGCTGAATAGAATGTAGATGCTAGTTTACGGAAGCAAGTATCGATAATACGTTTGTATCTCCATACTTATATTTCTTCTCTTATAAAAACTGAGTTGGTGATGATGGTACGTCTGCCATCTTGCAAGATAGACCATCCGATCTATATCTAATGGATGGAAATTAAACTAAAAGATACCCGCACCCCTCTCCACATTTGCAGACAAGGCCTTCCCTCGTTCATCCTTATCTCCAACAACCTCAATGTTGAGCAATTGAGAAAGGAAGCCTCTGGAACAAACTGGCGTGGTGGCCGCTGCCGACGTCGTTAATCCCCATGCCTCCGCTTAGTCCGACCACGAATCACCACCACACCCCACTCCTCTTCACCTTATCTCATATTTCTCGAGATATCATTAGTTTTTACACATGGGATTACTCCCGCAAGGGTCCATCCCAACAAGTGTTTTATAAAAAATGCATCCTGATGTTCCGTGCGATGCACGGATCTTGCTAGTACTCCTACAGAAGACTAAGTTGGTGATGATGGTGTGTCTGTCATCCGTCGTTTCTGACCATTAGATCTACATCTAACGACTGTGAGGTAAGTTGTTTCCTTTTCTCACCAACATCCCTCTACCAATTTGTAGAAAAACCCATAATTAGTATCTTAAAACCAACCACATCCCTCCCTGACCTCACCAAAACACCCCAAGGAATATATTCTAATTGAAACATAATATATCTCTAGTGATATATGTATATCAAAATTAGAGTGTTTTGTATCAAGTTTGTGAGTAAGTATTATTCTAATTATGATTCGTTGCAACGCACATGAACATTGCTAGTATTTCCAACCATGCATGTTTTCCTAGTATTCCATAGTTTCGAGTTTTCCATCAAGACATTAGTCACTCATGGTTGATATTTACTTTCAATCATGTACACATATGCACTATGAAACTAGCCTTGCTTATTGGCTTCCAAAGCTTAACTTTCACTCCTACTTACAATATGTAGAGTATTTAACAAAACCTACCACTTTTAACCAGCCCTAGGGAGAATCTATTGTACAAAAAATAGCAAAAACATACCCAAAATTTCTTAATCCACGCCAAAAATTACTACCTAGTGCTCCTACCGATTAGGTTCGTTTAAACCTATTTATGACAGGGTTAGCCTACACGTCCGTGCTGACGAGGCAGCTTAAACCAACACATCTTGTTTGACCGTTGACACGAGGGACCCACATCTGACCTTCTATCCTGTTATTCCCCCTCAAATCATTATTTTTCCTGAACATTACTTCAAACAGTACTGATGCGTGTTCGTCGATGGCGCCGGTGATGAGCGAGTTGGCCGCCGCTCCGCCAGACGGGCCGGACGCCGCGCTGGCGTCCGCGCGGGTTGGTAGGCTGGCCCGAGTGTGACTCACGAGCGAGCAAGCCGCGGCGTTGGCCTTCGCTCGAGCCAGATGGCGGGCCTTAGCGCAGCGCGCATGAGCAAGCTGCCGCGCTGCCGTGCTAATCTAGCTAGCAAACCTTGCAGACAAGCTGTTGGATGGAGCTATCTTGGCTACCTAGCGGCCGCGAGCATCAGACGGAGCTGGCATCCGGGCTGCCGCAACATGGGCTTGACCTTGCCTTTTGTCGGCGGCGGTAGCTGCGTCCCATGGCCGAGGATGACTAGGTTGATGGGCCGGAGGTAGGAGGTCACTCGGGGATTTTTGTGCAGACTGACATGTAGGTCCCACAAGTCATAACGCCTGGTCGAATAGAAGGCGTTGACTTAATGGGCGACATGGGCCCTGTCAGAGGTTAGAGTTAGATTCTAACCCTGAACTAACTCTAACCAAAGTGTTTTTGGATGGCAGGGTTAGATTGACAACAAATGTATCCAAACAGGGCCATGGGTTGAAACATGCCTATAACGACACTTTGTAGAGTAGTCATTTCTTGGTAGGGCTGGTTGGTAAGAGCATGTACAATGGTTGATAAGGTAGTCTTATCTTAAGTCTGCCACGTATGCAAGTGGTAGTAGTTTCTTGGCATTTTAGTAGTTTCTTGCATTATTAGGGGTTTCTTGTAAGGAACAATGTACGTACTACTAGCGAGAAAAGGCGATTCTAGGTTGCGTTGTACTCCAACGAGTACCACTAGTGGTCGCGGGAGTGTATACCTCGTTTTGTGGGTTCGATCCCGGCCGAACCCACGATGGCCTTTTTTTAAATAGTAACTTTGCCGCGAGCCAATATTTTACATGGGTAGTTTGAGTTTTGAAGTCAAACGGACGTGTGGCACCACAATCTAGCTGCACTGGATAGCCTAGCCACGTGAACGGGTTTTCCTTCCCAGCATCCCGTGGCTCGCGTTCTTGCCCTAGCCGCACCTCGCTTGCAGCTTCCTCATCAGCTAGTAGCATATTTAAACTAGCGACTCCCAATTATGCCCGAGGAGCCGGAAAAGCCTGGCGGGGCATTGGGAACTGTGCAATATGGCTCTATACATAAAGTGCTCTACTACTACTCTGTAGCTTGTGGCGTTGCACGCATGGACTTCACTCCATTATCGGCTCTACTATAAAAGAAATTCCTCTTGACGTGTTTTTTTTGAAACGGAGGCAAAAGCTTTGCTTCATCTCATTCATAAAGAAGGAACTACTAACAAAGTTCGACGAGATCCATTACACCTCCACAAATGGAAGCGAAAAGCCTAGTCTCGCTGTATCAAATAACTCAAATGTTCTGCCCTCGCAGTAACCGTTGCTGATAAACAGGCTGCTAGTGTGTGCGTGAGAGGAGCGGCTAAGTAGGCCAGCTACGTGAGAGGAACGGCTAAATAGAGCACCAAGAGTACCCACTAGGCCACTACGTAGGTGTACTTTCCCTGCATTGGTAGTACAGCGATGGTTCTAGAACAGTAGTATCCTCCACTTCCAACTGTAGCTCCTTGGCCCTGAGATTCAAGAATTCAAAACTGGTGCACTATATTCACTACAAAAAAAAGACACATCCGTGACATTTTGGGCCGAACAAATTTTTTTTCTGTCATACATATGACACTTCTATGATGATAATTGTGACAAAACCTGGTATCATCATAGATGTGGTGGGCTCCTACTTCTATGACAAAAATTCATGACAGAAAATGGGCTTTTCGTCCTGGGCGGGCCGGAGACGCAACTGTATGACATTCTTTGGGCCGTCCATGACGGAAAAAACCGTGGTAGAAGCGAGGGGGAGGAAAATTTCGGGGAGTTGCCGATTACGGTGGGAGGTCGGGGGCCGAGCGATGCGCGTTTCTCTCGTACACGTACGCGCGTGTGTGCGAGGCATTGGCTCTAACTGAACCCGAGCGAGGCGTTGGGCTCTAACTGAACCCGAGCGATTGCACTGCAGGCTACGCGTTACTGAACCCGAGCGATCGATCGATGGCTGTTAACTGAACCCGATCGAGCGATTCCTTCGCTACTACTGCTAACTGAAGCCGATCGATTAGATGAACAGTGAGCGTTCGGGGGAGGGGGGGGGGGTTGGATGAACAGTGAGCGGTGGCATTGCCTCTGGATGAACAGGACCCCGTGGTGTGGAGGGCTGGATGAACAGTAGACGGTGGAGGGGTGGCCGTGGAGGGGTGGTTGAACAGGACCCCGTGGTGTGGAGGGCTGGATGAACAGTAGACACTGGAGGGGTGGCCGTGGAGGGGTGGTTGAACAGGACCCCATGGTTTGGAGGGCTGGATGAACAGTAGACGGTGGAGGGGTGCCCGTGGAGGGGTGGTTGAACAGTAGCCGGTGGAGTAGCACGCGGTGGAGGATGGATGTACAGGAGCCCGTGGAGGCTAGAGGAGGTCAACGGTAGCCCGTGGAAGCTGGAGGAGGTCGACGGTGGAGATGAACAGTATCTCGTGGAGTCCCGTTTTGCAGTACGCCACACCCCTCCCGATGAACATGACCCCCGTTTCAACCGTAGTGCTCCAATATGAGTCCGTTTCGTCCGTTTTGCGGTACGCCACACCCCTCCCGATCAACAGGACCCCCATTTCGACCGTAGGAGGTCCGTTTTGTCTGTTTTGCGGTACGCCACACCCCTCCCGATCAACAGGACCCCCGTTTCAACCGTAGGAGGTCCGTTTCCTCCATTTTGCGGTACGCCACACCCCTCCCGATCAACAGGACCCCGTTCCGAACGTAGGAGGTCCGTTTCCTCCGTTTTGCGGTACGCCAGGCCTCATTTCCATCGCCTGTTCCGTCCAAGCCCTCCCGATGAACACGACCATGCATTCCGTTTTGACCCAGCCGGTTGGCTCCCCATGATCATGACGATGATGCTGTTTCTCCGTTCCGACCCAGCCATGTACGCATGCGCGAGTAGGCGTTCGAGACCCCACCCGTATGTACACATTCGTGCCCGTATTTTCTTTCTTGCACCCTGGCCGCTTTACATACGTGTACATGCTACGTGCGCGCCTCTACTACGACACGTACGTGCCTCTACTACAACACGTGTGCGCCTCTACATCGACCAGTATATATGTACGTACATGTTCGCGACCAGAATGACAATGCTACATATGCTTCGACCAGGTGGGTCTTGACTGTTAGGCACTTCCTTGCGTGCGAAGATGTAGCTGGTGGATCCCAGCAGTCAGGGGGGCGAATCGTTTTTTTGCCCAGACGCACTTCCTTGCGTGCGAAGATGTAGCTGGTGGGTCCCAGTAGTCAGGGGGCGAATCATTTTTTTTGCCCGGACGCACTTCCTTGCGTGCGAAGATGTAGCTGGTGGGTCCTAGCAGTCAGGGGGGGGGGGGGGCGAATCGTTTTGTTTTTTTGCCCGGACGCACTTCCTTGCGTGCGAAGGTTTAGCTGGTGGGTCCCAACAGTCAGGGGGGAAACGTTTTTTTCGCGAAATATGGTGGCCCGTCCGGTGGGTCCCCACTGTTAGGTGGAGGAATAATTATTTTGCGCGTAATAAGGAGGCACTTCCTTGCTGCGGCCGTGGACCCAGCTGTCAGCCTCTCCACGTACAGTCCATGTCCGATGGAAGCCGTTCCTTGATCACGTTGACCACGCCATGCCGAGAGCACCAGGGCGGTGGACGACGGCGAGGCCTAGGAAGGGGACAACGCGGAGCCGGGGAAGACGCGGCAATGGATGCCCACACGTAGAGGAGTACGAGGGTCACTGGTTCGCTGCGGTGTGAGGCTGCCATTGCCGCAGAATAATAGGGGGTGTGGGTGAGTAGAGGGATGGCCTGGCCAGCAGTGGGAGTAGTAGGAGGCGGTGAGGCCTCCGCCGCATTGCAGCCGGCCACGGGAGGCAGGAGCACGAGGCACGACCGGCGCTAGTTTTGGCGACCGGAGCAAGAAGACCAGAGGTTGAAGAAGCACTACGGCCGTTGGATGGACATCGTACGGTCACTGGAGCTAGAATCATGCATATTGACTAAGTTGACAAAGCCCTCCATCCCCGTCAACTTAGTAGGCCCACAAGTCAGCCTGCCACTATACTTGGTCCCAGCTAACAGGGGGAGTATTCACTTTTTTGTGCGTAATAAGGAGGCACTTCCTTGCATGCGAAGATATAGCTGGTGGGTCCGAGCTGTTAGAGCCGCCTGTAGAGAGGAGGGACCAGGCAGTCCCGCCGGCGCTTGTTTGAGCGGCTGGAGCAGGAAGAGCAGAGATTGAAGAAGCACGACGACTGTTGGATGACCATCCAACAGTCACTGCTTGTGCGTCAACCTTTTTTTAGGGAAGCCTCAAATCTGTGGAAAACAGCATACAACCCATCTGCCATTATTTGTAATAATTAACATCCCATTTGCTAATTCTTAAGGTTTTTTTGGAGCCCATATTCTTTTTGTTAGAATTACATCCCATATTGTGGCCACGATTAAACAATTATACAAATTTTTGCATATTTCGGTGCGGTCCGAACTGTTTTTAATCCAGAAATTTTGACTCACATTCAAACTAATTTTAAAAATAAATGTATATGAATATAAAATCCAACAAATTCTCCACGCATAAAAATTAATGCAATTTAAAATCTCGAAATGAAAAAAAAGATATTTGAAACTAATTGCCGGTTTGATGTGTTTTAAAAATGTACAACCCATTTCTCATTACTGATGGGCCATTTTCTCGGCCAGCCGAATGAAAGCTCTCCTCATCTTGAAATGTTTGCAGCCCAACAGGCCTGACAAAGCGACTTACTTGGCAAATCACATAAAAACTGGGCTGTGGCCGTGGACCCAGCTGTCAGCCTCTCCACGTACAGTACTCTTCCGATGAATGTCATTGACCACATTGACCAGACCGCGCCGAGAGCACCAAGGCGATGGACGACGGCGAGGCCTAGGAAGGGGACGACACGGAGCCGGGGAAGACGCAGCAGTGGATGCCCACGCGGAGAGGAGTACGAGGGTTCGCTGGTTCGGCTGTGGTGTGAGGCTGCCGTCGCCGCAAGGCCTGGCTAGCGGTGGGAGCAGTAGGGGGCGATGAGGCCTCAACGGCAGCACAGCCGTCCACTGGAGGCAGGAGCAGGCGGTCTCCCCGGCACTGGTTTGGGCGGCTGGTGCAAGAAGAGCAGTGATTGAAGAAGCAGCAGGACCGTTCGATTCAAATCCAACGGTTACTGCTGCTAGATTCGTTTGTTGAGTAAGTTGACAAGCCCTGCGTAGGCGTCAACGTAGTAGGCCCACAGGTCAGCCTCCCAACCGGTGCGCCCCAGATGTCAGTGGGAGGAATCATTTTTTTTCGCGTAATAAGGAAGCAATTGATTGCGTGCGGCCAGGCCAGCGGAGGGAGTAGGGTGGGCCGGGGAAGCCTGCGCGGCATCACAGCGGGCCACAAGAGGAGGGAGCAGGTAGTCCGGCCGGCGCTAGTTTAGGCGGCTAGAGCAGGAAGATAGGAGATTGAAGAAGCACGTCGGGCGTTGGATGGACATCCAACAGTCACTGCTGCTAGAATCGTGTGTTCACTAGCAAAGCCTTGCGTAAACAAGTCAGCCTCGAAATCTGTGGCGTGTACAACCCATTTTCTATTATTTTTATAATTTTTACTCATTTTCTAATTCATATGGAAATTATTGCAGCCCGTTTTCCATTTTAAGAATTGCCGGCCATTTTCTGGTCAGTACCAGGGTCAAAAAATTAACTAAATATGTGGGAAAATTTGAAAATTCGCAAATTTTTGCTTGGGAACGAAATATTCTTAATCCAAAAATTAATAGCCATACTAAAAGAAATTTAAAAATAAATTAGTACTATGTCATGTTAAATCCAATGAAATACGTATAAGATATCAGTGAAGAACAAAAACCAAAAAAAACTAATATCCCATTTGCTATAATTTTTTTGGAATTTTCAACCCCTTTTGATATTACTTTTAACAGACATTCACCATACTCTTTGGCCAAGATGGAATGCATCCCTCCTCATCTTGAAAGATTTGCAGCCCAGTAATTCGGAGAAAACAAATAGGCCTAGCTTGGGTATTCTTCAAAAAGAAATATTGGGCTACCTATTTTCCCAAAGAACTGGTGCATGAGCATTTAGCTTTATTTGTTTATTTACTTATTTATGTTTAGGGGACCATGAGCATGTACCTGGGACGGATTCATGTGAGAGCCTCCCTTGCAGTTAATTGTGGGCTTCTCTATTGGGCCTTCATCAGTGGGCTGCATGTTATCAACAAGTGGAAAATGTGTTCCGTATGAAAAATAGTATGAGCTACATACAGTACGGGGCACTAAAGGATCGAACCGTGCAACGACTTCCAAAACATTGTGTTTGTCGTTCTAACAACACATTTATTCAACCACAGACGAAATATACTACTGATTATTCATTGAAAACAGCAGCAGCGGCAACTAGGGCTGGGGGTGCTACAGAATCAGTAAGCAGGCCAGAAGAGTGAAGACGCAGCTCTCTCTTCCAAACCAAACATCAGCCATCATTACTAAAGGGCTACCAAAAAAGAACAAGTGTATGCATCAAACTAAATAAAGATCCTACTACACCAAGCGTACGCATCTAACTAACTGGCTCAGTTAGTCGTTACTATTTATTAAGTTGTGGAGATTGGCTGACGGCTTGAACCAGCCAGTAGGTCGAAGTATGATACTTGCGGCCCTCTCTCCTACTTTGGGCTGCAGAGCGTGGCGGCACATATCAGGGTATGGTGCATGCAGAGACGCATGGTACGCTATGTACACATAGTTTTGCCTGATGAACGAAACCGCGCTGCCATCATGATCCTTGCCGTCGGTTATCTCCTGGTTAATCGGATAATTCAGTCCGACAAACAGAGAGCGTGTACCAAGGCTACTTACTAGCCTCCAGTTAAAAATTCCTGAAGGCCCAGAGAAGCTGGGATCCTGCTCAAAGACCTTGCAGTGATTGTGATTGTATTCCGCGAAACAACACGTCCGGTACGTGCGAACGATGATCAATCTTTCGCCGTCATCTGATCGAGCCAGGAACCACCTGCAACTGCCATGCCGCTTTTCTTTGAAAGGTTCTGGGATTAGGAAGGGTAGGGACACCAGGCGGCCTACAACATCATATCAAGTTGGAGTCAAATAAAAAAGGGCTCTTGATTTAGTCAATCTTAAGAACAACATGTTATGAGCATGAATATTTTTTCAGTAAATATTGACAGTAATATAAGCAACCCATCATGATATCATAGGAAAGTAACATACTGCTGTAACAACCGTTTGTAGTGATGACTGGAGTAGGCTAGCAATACGTCCAACCATAGAAGGAGTCGACAGCGTAAATGAAGCCCTTGTGTTCAATGGCATCAGAGAACCAGGGAGGATGTATGACCCTGCGATGGACGTGTAGATTTATCCACTTACCACAGTGACCTGTCAGATAGGCGAGATCGCGGTTGAAGAACGCAATTAGCCTGAAATCTTTATAATTCGCAGATCTTGTGGGCACTTGGCAGATTACAACCTTGAGCAAATCAAACTTGGTATCATGTTGGCTACTCTAAGATTCCGAGTATTCTGGGCCGCGGTGCCAAAGCAGTGCAGTGTTAATCGAAGGAAGGGGGATCAATCGCTGGGTGTAGACCTCCACGAGCATCCAGCTGCCGCGACCGTCGACGAGCACCATCCAAGACGTGTTCATGCCGACCCAGTACATACCGTTAATGTAGCTGAGGCTGACGGGGATCGGATCGCAGTGAAAGGGGTTGATGCTCGCCACCCTACGATCGTTATGCTGCGTGACATGCCGTTTCTGAAGATCAGGCGGCATCAGCAAGTAAGGAGCTGGCTTAAAAAGCTCCGGCCTGAGGGCTTTGAGTAAACGGTACAACCCCGACGAGCACGCGGCGAGCGGCATGGTACTGAGATTGTCCACACACGAAACAATGATCTTGATTACCTCTATGGGGAGCGAATTCCAGCCACTCTTTCGGCGGACACTGCTTGGTTCTGCCAATGTTAGTGCTTGGGTTTCGGACGAGGGGGGAGGCGCCTTAGCGGGGATGGAAGCTTGGACAAGATTATGTGCGGACAAAGATGGAGAAGTGAATATGTGCTGCGGGAAGTGGACAGGTGATGATGACTACACCACGCCGCTTGACTTACGAGACACATACTAGCAGCGTAGGGTCATAGTGATGCCAGACAACTTGCTTGAGTGATCATAGTACTGGTACTCCCTACAGTACCTACTATAGTACTATGCCCTAGCTTGCTAGAGTAGAGTAGTAGAGTAGGACTCTGCTCTACTACTAGCACCGGAGGAGTAGTATATCCTAATCTAAAATAGTTACAAACTTCAATGCCCGAGCGTGGAACGGCTATGAACCGTGCTCACAGACCATGTCTACGTGGTGTTTGGACTTATATGCAAAAAAATAGCAAGATGCCCGTGCATTGCACGGCACACCATCATCACCAACTCGGTTTTTTCTCTACTCCTACTCCTATAAAAGACTCAGTTGGTGATGATGGAGGCGAGGAGGCGTGTTCAGCCGGGCGTGCAGTGGACGCGCATCACTATTTGATTTGTTATAAAAACAAAGAAGAGTAGTAGAGATAGAGACATAAGGAGGAGCACGAGGTTGTGGGAGATAAGGATGAACGAGGCAAGGCCTTATCTGTAAATGTGGAGAGAGGTGCGGGTATCTTTTGTAAAATTGTCATAGTTGGCTTTCTATCCGTCAGATATAGATCGGACGGTCTATATTACAAGATGGCAGGTATACCATCATCACCAACTCGGTTTTATATAAGAGTAGATATATATAGATATAGATAGATAGAGACTAGGGAATACTAGTAAGGACACCATCTACTGCTTCGTGTGCTACTCCTATGCTCCATTCGGCGGCCGCAACGTCCCCTACAACCACTCCCTCCTGCACTCCATTCGGCGGGCGTTGTTGAAATCTGGGGAGCGCACTCTCGCGACTGGTGGCAGCCACGACTTCACCGACGACAACTTCTTCCCCGACCTCGGCAACCTCTTCCTCAACGACATGGGCGACAACCTCAACGCCAACGGTGCTACTCCCGTTGCACCCTATGTGTTTCTGTCCTTCCTGTTCAAAATCGTGGTATAATTAATGTTTCTACTCTGTATCCTACTACTATGCTAGTCCACATGATTAGTTTCATCTCTGTTATAGCCGTCATGATTTATTTTGTGCTTATTCGGATTAAATCTCGTAGTAACTTGCTCATATATTCAACTGTCGCAACGTCCCCTATAGCCACTCCTGTTTCATGGACGGCCTGGTCAATGCCTCCAAGGAGCCCTTCGTCCACTGCTATGAGTGCCCGATGCCATTTTGTGGCTCGCCGGCGGACATGATGCATCACCTCACAGATGCGTGCAGCGGTCACTGCCGGCCCTTGGCGGAGAACATCAAGTGCGACACGTGCTACCGGTTCACCATGCCAGAGTTGCTGGAGGATCACCACCGCCTGCTAGTCTTGGAGGAGGACGGCAACGTCTTCCTCTTGATCGTGGGCACCGGCGAGGCCCGCGCAGGCTGCTGCCCTGTCTCTGTAATGTGCGTCAGGGGCATCGCCGCTGACGCTGACACTGACACGAGGCAGATGTACGGGTGCATGGTCAATGTTACTACCCCTCCGGGTCGCGTGGGCGGCGACACCGGTCTCATCGGACGGACTTGGACTCTGGGGAGCTGGGACTATCCCGGCAATGTGGACTTATAAAACCCATGGCATCCTTTACCCGCCGATGCAGTGCACGGGGACTCCTAGGAGGTTCACCTGGACATACGCATTATCAAGTGCACTTAGAAAACATGTAGTGTGTGTGTGGGCGCTTATGGCCCGTGTCTTTGCTGCTTTTGATTCTGTAAGCTTGTCGTTAAACTTGAGTGGCTTTCGCCACAGTCCTTCCTTTGAACTGCTCCTCTCAGTGAGCTGATGTAAGACACTTTGGGTTTCATTTGATAATGGAACCGGGGAGGAGCCTCCCTGTTCTTCTAATTTTTTTTACGCATTATCAAGTTAAATGTTGGTCATTAGTGTTCGCTCAATGTAATATGCTGTCTAAGCATGTGGAGACTTCCATGCAGGATCTTGCTCTATTGGAGTATCGCGCATGAATAAAAGTGTATCCGTTTATGGTTTAGTCTAGAATCTTCCATGTATGAATTTTTACTACAGTACTGGTGAAAGACTTACGATGAACCATTTCTTACATCTCCTCTGCCCCCTTGCAAGTCATCCTGATTTAATCCCTCCGTCTAGGTGTATAAGGGCATGGTTAATATTACTTAATAGTATAGCCAACTGTTGACTATAAGAAAGTGTCATGTCATCTGTAGCCAACATGTATAACAATCGATACTCAAAAACTAATTCTTAAAGATCATTTCTTGCAAAGCACAATAAGTGTTATTTCTTCACAAGTTTTGGATGAAGGTTGAACAGTTGAACGCTTTTGTTTGCAAAAGATACCTTTTTATCTATTTCACCCGGATGTTTGTGAGCTCTAGAGATGAGATAATATCCGAAGAAACCTATCGATACCCGTTACACATGAGATGACCCCCACATCCTTTGTCAAAATAAACAACTCCCCGATCAATGGATTTCACTCTTCGGTGCAACGCACAGGCACCTTACTACTATAGATTGTACGACCAAAAATTGAACTAACATTATATATAGTACGATAAATACTGATGCATGTCACCTAAAATTATATCATTCAAAACTATGTTCAAATACGAATCCAACGATATAGTTTTTGTTGACATGCAGTAACATTTTGTCAGTTAAATCTTCAGTTAAATTCAATGGGGGACTAATAAACCACGACCGATGTAGTACAAGTGTAGAGGGCGGCGCTGCACGGGAGTCTCACCTCTCACCCGGCTCGTGGCGCGGCAGTAAAGCCGTCATATCACCAAACCCAACCACTCCTAGTAATAAGTGGCCTGGTAAAATAATCGGACAAGCAACCATCACATCCCTCTGTCATTTTTGCATTTCATCTCTCTGCATTTACTTTCTCTGGTTCATCTCCCACACTCGATCCCTAGCTACTACTCCTAGGGCCAGTTCTTTTGGCGGCTTCCCCAGCTTTTCCCACAAGACTAGTCACAGTGGAGAGTAAGAATAAGGTGCCTCACTCATTTATTTGGGCTTCTAAACTGCTACTCCGTCCTGGTTTATTCCTCACCATTATAATTTATGCTAAATTTTGACCAAAGATTTAACTGATAAAATGTTACTCAAAACACTTAGGCGCGGTGCATCTAGGTGTGTAAATCATCTTACGAAAACCAAATAATCCCAAAACAATTAGGCGCGGTGCATTAACTTCTACCTCGTTTCTTGTTTCTTGACATATCAACCAATAAGAGATAAAGAGTGTGCATGCTTTTAATGACTTGAGATATCAAACACGACATGCAGTGGTTAGTTCATTGCACGCAATACTATTAATTAGCAAATAAACATTAACATTTCTCGTTTTCTCCTCCTCCTTGGTCACGGTGCACAACCTAAGGTGACTTACTCACCTAGACGGATGGAGTAGTGCATGTGACATGCACTAACATTTCATTAGTTTAATTTATGATCAAAATTTGACACAGATTACAATGGGGACCAATAAACCAGGACGGAGGTAGTAGTTATGGGATTACTAATCTAGAAGCCTAAAAGAACTGACCCTAGTACTCCTACTAGTAGTAGTACTCAAGTTGGAATTCCAATTGCATGGCACAACTTGTTAGGCAAAAAATTTGATACAGGGTGTAGGAAGCGGTTTGGGAATTTGCATGCCTTTCCAACTAGTGAGATACTCCATAAAAAGTACGACATAGAAATAACCCCAGAGAAGGAAGCTAAAAGTAAACAATCAAACGAGCATTTTTGCATTTGTTTTGCATTGAATTGTTTCACAAGCTTGACTAGTGCTGTTTTTCTACTTTTACAAAAACCGCATCGTAATGTTAAAACGTGCATTTGCACGTACATTAGTAATAGTAGTACTCCCTCCATCTAGGTGTACAAGTCTTCCCTCCTTCTTGGTCACCGTGCACAACCAAAGATGACTTATTGACGTGGACGGAGGGAGTAGCACAGTATGCAAGCATATATCGAGAGAGACGTGTAGTCCGATAGTATATATTAAAGTTTGTGCTATATGCACGTACTTGCAAAATGCGTAATAATACACAACGTTTCCAAACTTTCCCTTTTACATACTTAATTAAGGACGCTAAAAATTCCTGAACGTTCAGGATTTATCATTTGCGTCCCAAAACTAATGAGATCGCCTTATGAAACAAAAATTATACTCCTCCTAAAAGCCACGACGCTTGCAGGAGCGCTTGCGGCACGCCACGAGTGCCCTGGTGCGCGGTCGTTTCCCAGCGCGCCGACACAACGCCTCTTCCTCAGCCTCGCAACTCGTGAGGTGCTGATTGGCGGCTTGCCGGCGGGCGAGCGCGATCTCACCGGTGTGGTGATCCGACGCTAACAGGTACTCCTCCTGGCTGGAAGCGTGCACCCGGTCCATGTACCGCCAAGCGTAGATGAGGCGCTTGGGCCCAACTGTACTTAGGGCGTCGGCACGGGCGTCCTCCGCCACCCTCACGGCCCTCGCACGAGCCTTCTGCCAAAGAGCCAATTGCCTGACTCTCTCGGATGCGACATAGACCTCCCAGGCAGCTTGTTGCGCGGTGCGCTTCTCTTCCTCGGCCTTCCTCTCTGCCTCTATTTTGGCGCACTCTGCTGGAGGCAATGCCTCCCCCAAGGCGACATCCATTTCTTTCCAAAGCTCCTCAAGGCTGGGGGGCTCGGCGGGCGGCGCGACGTTCTCCTCGTAGCGGGGAGCCGACGCGTCCTCCAACGCGCATGCTGGCGAGATTGGGAACGCCGACGCGTCCACCTCGACGCGTCGCGGCGAGGAGCGGAACGCCAACTCATCCTCCTCGACTAGTGGCGGCGAGGAACAGAACGGCGACGCGTCGCGTCGCGGTGAGGAGCGGAACACCGACGCGTCCTCCTCGACTAGTGGCGGCAAGGAACGGAACGGCGACGCTTCGCGTAGCGGCGAGGAGCGGAACACCGCCGCGTCGTCCTCGACTAGTGGCGGCGAGGAACGGAACGGCGACGCGTGACCGTCCGCGCGGTGCAGTGAGGGGCTCCTAGGGCTTGGGAGGGGCGATGCCATGGTGGTTGACGTGGGAGGGAGGGGGAGGAGATAGCAATGAACATGAACGTGAGGGGGAGGAGATAGCAATGTCGTGGGAGGCGCAGTATTTATAGCGAGCAATGGCACACCTACGTAAGATATGGATTGAGCTGCACTGACTTAACTGCAGGTCCAGTTGCGTCACTGACATGTGGGCCAGTATCCTGCTGGGCCCATATGTCAGTGACCCAATGCACCTGAAGTTAAGTAAAAGCTATGTGGGCATATTTCTTGGAGTAAATTACAGGGGAGCGAAGGGGTGGAAATATTGCTGGTCACAACGGATTGGACGAGCGTGGGGGCAGGAGAGTCATGCATGCAGATTTTTTCACACGGGTTGGAGTGGTGGGACCGCTGGAGGGAGAAGGAGAGTTTGGCAGGCATATTGTTTCCACACATGGAGAGGAAAATATTTGGAGATGAATGGGCTTCCTACAGGTATGGGGAACGGTGCATAATAAGTCATCTTGCATGCCGGACTAGGTATAGTCTCAAGTCATTAAAAACATACACGCTCCACACATGTTCATATTTCAAGGTGCACTAAATTATTGCATGCGATGATTAAGGCTGGCCATAATGGTGGTAACTTAGCTGGTATCATGCACAGGGGAATAGCAAACATGCTGATGTGGCAAAGAAATAAAGAAGAGAGGGGGGTTAGAGTAACTAGTGTTCATGCATGCATTGGTAAATACATTTTTTGTGAAGAGCGACAACATTAGTTGAGTACTTTTGCAGACTTGAAAAACTATTCCACCGCCTCTACTATCTTGCTAAGAGTAGGTGAAATTTTTGAGTCGAGCCCTTTAAACTAGAAGGGAGGTAGTGGTACTCTAACAGCTAGGTGTGTAAGTCATCTTACGAAAACCAAATAATCCCAAAACACGTAGGCGCAATGCATTAGCTTCTACCTTGTTTCTTGTTTCTTCACATATCAACCAATAAGAGATGAGGGTGTGCATGCTTTTAATGACCTGAGACTGTCAAACATGACATGCAGTGGTTAGTTCATTGCATGCAATACAATTTAATTAGCAAATAAACATTAATGTCTCTCGTTTTCCCCTCCTCCTTGGTCACGGTGCACAGCCTAAGATGACTTACTCACCTAGACGGAGGGAGTATCAACATTCACAATGTCAAATCAATATTTTTATACTCATTATAAAACGTAGTTCTTATACTCATTACAATTAGTATTGTAGATATTGATATTTTTAGTGTAAATTTGGTCGTGGGATTTCATTGATGCCTGTCAAAGCGTGGAGGAAGAGGAGCTTAGGGCTTGCATTGCCGGTCTCTACGTAGGTATTTCTCTTCATAATCCTGTAATTTTAGAGACTGATTGCACTTTTGTGGTAGCGTCTCTTGCATCGGGGGACTATGACAGGTCTGCTATGCGTGACCTAAAGATGAAAGCGTTGAGCATCTCGAAGTTGATCAACAATCTTCAATTGTCAAAGATTAGCCATTCGGCCAATAAGGTGGCACACTTAATCGCTAAGTATAGCTTTGACAATAGATTAGATGGTATTCTTGTAAATAACATACCGCCCTGTGTGGTGAATATTGTATCGAAGGAGTGTACTGGTGTGGCTGGTTAATTAATATAAGGTGGTGTTCAAAAAAAGTATTCATTTGGTCAAACACTTTGCAGACGGTTGACGGGAGTAAAAAGGACCAGAGGGAGTATCATGCATGCGGAGTAGGCAAAAAAATTGCTCATTTATAGCCGGTCGAAGCCTCAAAGGGCGCAACCGCGCTAGGGAGGCGAAGGTCATGGGAGGCGCAACGGTTGACGGAATTAAGTGAAGTTACATCCACGCGCCGGCATGGCGTGTGAACAGGCAGAAGCTATACCGTCAAGCCTACGATATGGGTCTAGTAGACATGACATCTAGTGGGTCCTGCATAGTTCTCGAGAACTCTTTGGGGGCTTGTAGCCGTTTATCAACCGGGCAAGCCAGCCACCCCACGCCACTCGCACGCCCTACTCGTCCCCGTCTTCTACCTCACAATAGTTCGCTCCCAGTTGTCCCATCCTTTCACATAGTTCGCTCCCTGTTTTTGCGGGGTACAACAGTTCAACTTATCCTAACCCTCCTCCAAAATCCATGGCCTCCCAAATCTCCATGGTCGCCGCTGATTACCAGGTTAGAGCCATCACCGGCGATTAGTTCATCGTCATCTACACACGTGGATCCGTGACGGTGAAAGCATGGCTTGCTCGCTTCCTACGCATGTTCAATAGTTCAACGGATGAGTGGGTCGGTGGGCTAGATGTTGAGTACACCACAGTCCTGGGACGAGAGAAGGATCTAAAGGACGAAGAGAGGAAGAAGCCCGCCATGATCCAATTTTGCGTACATAACGTTTGCTTGGTCTACCACATATGCCATGCCAACGTTGAGTGCCAGGATTTTAAGAACTTCCTCAAGGACAAAAGAGTGAAATTCGTTACTGTAGGCTTTAAGAACAACAGGGATGTCCTGCGTCGGATAGGTCTCGATGTAGGCTAGCCCTTCGATCTCCAGAAGGCAAGCCTAGTGTCCTCCTCTCGACCTTCAATGCTGACTCTGGCTGCAGCCATTATTGATTCTTCGTACGCTAAACTGAAGAAACCTCATCACGAGTTTCATCATGCATGGGAGTCGAAGACATTAGATGATGATCACATCCTGTATGCAGCAATGGATGCCTACCTTTGTTTAAATATCTACAAGGGTTGGATGAAGAAGCAGAGCCCAGTGTCCGGTTCAAGCAAAGAAGCGTCGGCAAAGAGGAAGAGGAAGAGGGACGAGGACGAAGTCGAGGACGTGGACTCAAACTCCGAGTAGGTGGCAGTGCTGTCTCTCATGCTGGTTCTACTGCAGTGTCAAGCGGACTAGTTGCTTAGTTTATTTTCAAGGGTGTGTTGTGCTGAGGCCCCAGCAGAACTATGTTTATGTTCTTTCTTGTTACACCCCAGCGGACTAGTTGCTTCTTTGCACCCCAACATGCACAACACCTCAATCTTCAAAGAGGGCATCGAGCAGATCGAAGACGGCAACCACACCGCGCTAGAGAATGCGGGGTCATCTGGAAGCAGGGTGACGTGACGACGGCTGACTGACTCCACCCCCACCCTCTCTCTCTCTTGCACAAAATTACCAATCCCTCTCTCCCCCGCACAAAATTGTCAATACCTCAACCCATGAGATCCTTCCCCTCTCGTCCATGTTTTTCCAGCTCTCTCATCAAACATGTTGTCTCTTCTCCTTCCACGTATACAGAATCCGGATGCACACGCATCTCACGTATATTACATGTCTCCATCTTTCTCACAGACCTAACTTCTTCCTCTCTCTTTCTCTCTCTCTCTCTCTTGTTAGGTTTGTCTCCTACTCTATCGTCCACATACATACAATCTTTCCCGCCCTATCTGCTCCATCTTCAAAAGCTCTCTCTGCACGTTTCATTCACACATTGGGATATGTCAAAATGTTGCTTCTATAATGGCTGATGTAGAGTTTTGGTTGTTTTTGTTGCATCCTACAAAGTAATAACTATGAAATGCATTTAGATTCTCATTTGACTGGGATTATGTGAGTTTGAGCATGTTGTGAGGTACTATAGACCTTGTGTACATCATGGGATTTGACAATGATTGTAACTATTGAATTCTATCGACCATTACATTCGAAGTCAATAGCCTAATATATTTATTTCACAATTTCAACAAATGATTAGTTCACTACAAACTAAGAAAACAAATGTGTACTCCCTTCGTTTTTATTTAAGTCCGCGTATTAGCATTGGTCAAAGTCAAGTTTTGTAGACTCTCAGAAAGCTTATAACAAAAAATATTAACATATCCAATAACAAATAAATACCATTAGATTCATTATTGAATGTACTTTCACATCATACATATTTGTTATGGTAGGTGTTTATATTTTTATATAAACTTGGTCAAACTTTAGGAAGTTTGACTTCGGTCAAACCTAATATGCAGAGTTTACTACTACTACTCGCTAGTTGCTTAGCCGAATCACTCAACATGCCACACGGGGAGTCCAGTGTCACAAAATTTTGAGGTCGGCGGGATAATCTCACGCGACCCTGATTCGAGTAGTGGGAAGTTACCATCATAGCCTTCGGAACAGGCCTACAGATGACGCTTGGTAGGGGGCTGTTTTTGTAACTTCAGGTTCACCCTACCCAGCCAATCCCACCCCGGCACCCAGAGTAGTACACATGAATACTCCCCATTTTCTATCCCCACCACAAAATAGACATGTCCACGACACCGCAGCCTTTGTGCTCCCCCCCTTTACATCGGCGCACTCGTCCACCGCAGCGCATCTGCCTCATCGACGACCTCGTACGCCACACTGGAGCCGGTCCACCATCGTCATCGTACACGGAGCCTCTTCCCCGACATCGTCTTCCACGGTCTCGGATCTGCTTCCCGGAAGCTGACACCAAGCGTAGAAGTACCACTGTCATGGACAATGAACTGACTCCCGTTGCCGACCCTGACTCATAGAGGCCGCCGCGACCATCGTTCTCCTCCTCGATTGGTAATGTGTGTATTGAATCACTTAGCAGTACATGTGTAGTTCCAATTTTGTTCATACCTACCCTTCAATTTTCCTGGGTGCTATTGTTCCCGTAAAAGTAATTGGTTATAGCCTCCATTGTCCAACAGAATATCAGCTTGTAATTGTGCGTCGCTCCTGTATCGCGCTGTGCTTGGGTAGGTTTTTCATCTGCAACCAGTAGTGTGGCAAATGATGGAAAGGTTTTTAGAACTAGCAAGATGCCCATGCGTTGCACGCATCAAGATGAATTTTTATGAGTAGTTTATTTTGTGGGAGAAAAGGATGAACGAGGAAAGGCCTTATTTGCAAATTTGGGGAGGGGTATGGGTATCTTTTTGCAAAATTTCCATTTGTTTCCTTCCTATCTGTCAGATATAAATCGAACGACCTATATTGCAAGAAAAAAAGTATAGAGAAAAAAAAGTAGACAGTAAAGGAAGTAGAGATAAATATTAAATATTAAATATAAAATAAATATAACCGTAGAGAAGAGAGCAGAGATAGCAGAGACGTCGGGAAAGGATCACGCGCGCGCGGGAAAAAGTGGCCGGGCATGCACTAGTTTTGGCACGCGGCGTCTGGCGCGCTTTATAAAATCCAACGTCCTCCCACCGCTCTTTGCCTTGCCACCGCTCTGTGCCTCGCTGCTGCTCTCTCCCCGCTCTTTTTTGCCTTGCCACCGCCGCGCAACATGCCTCCACATCGCCGGGAAACTTGGGGATACCGCAGCGTCGGCGCGCGCCCCTCCGGTGGCTTCTCCATCGAGATCCGGTTCCATGGGATGCGCCTCGTCCTCGGCAATTTTGACACCGCCAACGAGGCCACCCGCGCGTACGACGCGGCGGCGTGGCGCCTCCGGTGGCCTCATAGAACATTGAACTTCCCCAACGTGCCTATGCGGGAGCAGACGCAGGAGCTCGCGCCTCTGCCGTGTCTTAGCACCGACGAGGATCGGCGCGACAATCGGAGGCGGGAGCACCGTCTTGGCATCGCCGAGATGGACGAGGAAGCCATGGCGCTCTGGCGCCAACACTTCCCACAGGACATCATCAACGAGTGCGAGTTCTACGCGCAAAGGAGGGCAGAGAGGGATAAGAGGAGGGCGGAGCGAGCCGCCTATCGCGAGGACAAGCGTAGGAGAAAAGCGGATGCTCAATTCAACATGAGTCTAGGAGCAGCGTCGCCCTGGGAATCCGACGATGATCAGTATCTTCACGCCTACAGTCAGACGTCGGAGGAGGACATCACCGAGGAGGATTCGGATGACGGGGAGTAGTTGAATTATCTTTTTTTATCTATCTATGCTGAGTACTATCCTCTACTCTCTAGTATCTACTTCTCGATCTCAGCACTGTAAACGCTTTTTTAAAGCGCCGCGCGTTGCGATTCTGTTGGAAATGCTCTAACATGGCAGACGAGTGCTTTAATGTTGCCCACAAGATGTGGGAGTATTACTAGTAGTATTTTTCTTGCCATGTTGATATTTTAAAACCATGAGTGTGAACATGCAGGGGAGCAATGAAGACCAAACACGGGATATTCGGGACATCTTCAAGGAGCGTGGCAAGTTAAAGTGGAGCTGCACTGAACCTGTAAAACCAGATTTGGTAAGTAACACCCTTTCAATTACTTTCATTTAGCCTCGTGTTCTTCGATGTGTATATGCCGTAGTTTCTGTTTCTCTTAAGCGTGGTGTTCTTCGATGTGTAATAAGAAGAGTCTTAATCGTCCTAATGCTTTCATTTTTAGCTTGATGTAGGAAGTGGGTGTTCTCACCTTGTAGTCTGTTTTTATATTTCTTTTCCTTTTGAATTCACTTCTCCGAGTTCTGTTTATCTGGCTTCTACTAAATGGATCTAGGTGAGTATTGATCTAAAAAAGAAGTAACTTCATGTCAGGATGCATTTCCTGTGAGGAGGGAAGTATGGTCAACCTCGAGATCATGTTTCCAAAATGAGGCTGGATTACACACAAGGTGCCAGTTCCCTAATGATGCTGGATTAGACACAAGGTGCAAATTCCCAGATGATGCTGGATTACACACAAGCCAGGTGGAGTCGTCAGCTATTCGTGTCCTCGTGGCATTAGTAAAGGCTGAAAGAAAGCGTGCAGCAGCCCTTAAGAATTTAGCTGAGTTCCTGAAGAAGCGAAAAGAGCAATCAGATGCTCTCTTCACCCAAGCCAAAGGAGAGATGGAAGAAGCCAGAAATAAGCTAGCAGAGGCAGAGCAGGCTAGGCGTCTCCTGCTATCTAAAACTGTTGTCAATACAAAATTTCCTTCATAATAGCTAGGTTCAAATGTTTATCCAGTCAGCATGCCTGTTCTGATGTCTGTGCATCTACTGATGTGGCACAAAATGTTTTTTGGTCATGTAATAACAGCAATTACTTTCCAAACAATAACAGACGAAGCATTGGACATGGTATAGTTCATGCGCAAGCCCGACATTCCAAGTTCAACTTCCACATCAAACTCATGTTCACAGATATCTACACATACATACATAATGTCCACAACCATGATTCACTTCAAAGCCAAAAAAATGTGAGGAGAGTTATAAATAAAGAAAAACCTCTACTAGTTCCTCCTACCAGTGCGAGCACAACAAGTCAAGACCATGCGTAAATTAATTATATTTTAGTCATTTTTTCTATTCTAAAATGCCAGCCGGCTCACGGAAGGACATGTTGCTGGCACATGCATGGATTCAATGAAGGCAGGCGGGGCAGTCTTAAGCTGGTTGCACGCGGCGAGGAGGCGTGCTCAGCCGGGCCTGCAGCGAGTGCAGCCCTCTTGGCCGGCGCGCTGGTTCAATGCCTGCGCTATGAGAGGTCGCGTCCGTGCCAGAGCAATCACTCTCTCCAGTCCTTTTTTGTTTGGGTATAACAAAATCTCGTTTTCCATTCACCTTTTAGAAGTAAAATTCATGGACAAACTTTGACCCAAAGTACGATGGGGACTAGTAAACCAGAATGGAGGTAGTAGTTTTTTTAATCAAAGAAGGGTTTCCCCTTCTAATTACTGAAAACCAGCATCTAAATCTAAACCATAGCATTTGCCCTAGAACTACCAGGTTCAACATCTCGCAACATAAACCCATACAACCATACGCCAAGGAGGTACGTAGTACTATGAATTCCATTTTCGCTCCATACCAATCGTTCTAAAAACTAATTACTACTTATAACATGCCATTGAAAATCGGAACTCTTACCCCGCTAATAAAACGATATTTTAATGTGGCTACTCGATCTATGGCAACTGGCGAGCCACCGCGAGCTGACTATTCCTACAAAGGTGCTCCACCACGTACCCGGTACCCGTGAATGCAGCAATCGTGCACCTAGGGTTTTAGGGTTTATTTGTTAACATCGCCTTTACGTAACACTCATGTGTGTGAGACAACGAGAGGCCGACTATGTGCATGCACCTCTTCTCTTCGTATATGTACTCCACCGTTTGTCTGGTGTCCAAAAAATTATAATAACTACTAGCAATGTGCCAATGCGTTGCCACACGATCAAAGTAGATTAATACATATTCATGGATTTGATAGAAAAAAAAGTCTATTTTTGAAATACGTATATCACTAAAAATATGTTATGTTTCACTCAAAATATATTCCTTTGGCGGTTTTGATGGGATAAGGGAGGAATATTGTTGGTTTCAAGATTCGAGAAGTGGTATATGTCTAATTTCTACTCTTACTAGCAAGATGCCCATGCGTTGCATGGAACATCAAGATCTTGTGGGAGAAAAGGATGAACGAGGCAAGGCCTTATCTACAAATGTGGTGAAGAGTGCGAGTAAATTGCCATATTTTCCTTCCTATCCGTCAGATATAAATCGGACGACCTACATTGTAGGATGGCAGGCCCACCATCATCACCAACTCTAGTTTTTATCCCTACTCTTATAAAAAGCATTGTAGGTGATGATCGTGTGCCTGCCATCCTGCAATATAGGCCGTCCGATCTATATCTGATGGATAGGAAGGAAACTATGGCAATTTTGCAAAAATATACCCACACCCCTCTCCACATTTGCAAATAAGGCCTTCCCTCATTCATCCTTTTCCCCCACAAGAAAAACTACTCATACAAATGCATCTTGATGTTCCGTGCAACGCATGGGCATCTTGCTAGTTGTTGCAAAAAGCCCATGTGTGTGTGAGAGAGAGGGAGAGTGGAGGAGGACAGAGTGCATGTGTGACAAAGACACAAGTAGTGTGTGTGCGATAGGTATTAGCTAAAAATGAGGCGATAGTGTCTGTGTGCACGATCGAGAGGGGTGTCTCAAGAAGGGAAGAAAAAGCTACATAGATACAAGGAGCGAGAGAGAGACATGTATGCGATGGTGGAAGCACGAGTGTGCGGGTGTATAAACCTATCTAGAGGCTAGCTAGTAGATAAATGTTTGTGAGAGAAATACGAGTCGGGGTGCGAAAGCGAGAGTTTTGTGTGTGTGTGTGAGAGAGACGGTAGTCGGGAATGGGAGTGGAAGCAGGAGTTGTGTGTGTGTGTCTGTGAGAGAGAGAGAGAGAGGAGACAGTAGTCGGGGTTGTCTGATCGGTAAACAAATGAATAATGTCAGTCTGGGATGGAGACGAAAAGGATACCGCAACAAATGTTGTGTCTACAGGAGTGAGAGAGAGTAATTTTAGCGGTATGAGTCATATGTAGAGACATATAGGGTGTGTGAGAGAATCCCATAGAGAGAAAGACAAAGTGAAATACGAGTGGAGATTGTGTGTGTGGCGGTGAAAAAGAAAGCTTAGGTACCGAGTGATACCAGAGAACAGTAGAGACATGAGAGATAATGAAAACCGTGTAATGTATAATGATAGGGAGAGTGTGACACTTCTCAAGGGAGACGTCGAGAGACCATGTTTGCGAGGATAGGAGAAACATGAAGTGAGCGTGTAGGTGAGCTGGAGAAAAGAGAGTGATAGCTACCTGAAGGAGCATGCATGCGAGAGAGATGGGCGTGAAAGGAGTGAACAAAAAAGGGATTCAAATATTTGAATTCGAGATGATGATACATGTAATCCATACTCGAACCAAAATTGATCTATCAAACATGCATACTCATATGAATTCACGCACATCTATGTTATTTAATATGTAGATATTACTGATCCATACATTTTAGTAGGACATAATTTGGTTAATTTTTTTCGAATTCAACCTTAAGATTTCGAGATCGTTGTATTTGTAAATCATATTATACATACAAAGGAGCAGAATTCTTTGTTGTGCTTTTGAAAGTATATATAAAAAAATGATGTTTATAGAATGTAATTCCAATTGAAAATGGATTCCGCCCAAAAAAAAATAGTAGAGTACAAACGGGATTCGAATTGAGTTGGCATGGTAAACGTGCATTCTGCAAAATTTGAACGAAGCGGGGAAAGTCGCAGTAACCGCCCAAAACCAAAATCTGTGAGATGGAAATCACTACTGCCTATCCCTGCCACGCAAAGCCTATCTGCTGGATTTCTATATGTTTTGATAGGGGTAGGTTTGTAATTTCACACAAACATGACGTAACCGCCTCTCACCCGGATTCATACGCGGTGGGCGCCAAAACACAGTGTGCCCTCGGCCGAAATCGACTCCCTCCCCGATTCATATTCATACACGATGGGCACCAAAAACAAACCCTCGTCGGCAAATATTCGGTGTATGCGAGATTACCGTCCTATCCCCAACCGACTATTGTTGCTGTGCTGTAGTAGAAATTTGAAACGGGGGCTAAGTTTGTAAATTTCCTCGCATTTGAGACAAGCGCGCCCTGAATACATGGTTCCCCCTTTCCTCTCTACCTCCCTTTTCCCCATTCGTACTCCGTGGGCGCCAAAACACCCTCTCCACCCCACCCTCCTCCGTCCGCCGCCGTCCGCCACCCCATCCACCGCCGTCCTCCTCCACCATGCCAGAGCTGATACCCCGATGCTACCGTCCATTACAAGAGATCAACCTCTCTCATCCACGCCTTCGGACTGGGATCCTTGCATCCCGTCCTCTCGCTTCATCCCCGCCATCGTCCACCTTGCCGGCGCCGCTCCTACGACCGTCTCGTCCACCGCGCCCCGCCGCCACCGTCTACCCTCCTAGATCTGCTTCCACGCTGCCGACAGCCATCACTACCGCAGCACCGTCAAATTCTCAGCAGATGCGTACACGGCGCCGCACCAGAGGTGGTACTCTTTCGTATCTGCTCAACTTATTTATCGCAGCAAGAAAATGGATCGCCACTGCTTTACTCTAATTTCTTGTCTTGGTTGCGAAGTTGCCTTTGTCCACTTTGCACCTTCAGATCCGCCATGGCACACTCAACACTATACTCCCAATGCTTATGGTTTTCCCCTTTTATATTCCACACTAGTTAAATCACAGTAGACTAAATTTCAAAATTGGGTCAGTTAATTTTTCAGAGCTCGCCGGAGTTCGCCGGTGCGATCGAAGGGGCTCGGGTGGTTGTGGGGCCTCACCGAATGAAGAAAACTCGATGCGGGTGGGGGGTGGGGGTGGCGGAGGAACAGAAGCGGTGGGGGCCGGTGGTCTGGCCGGCGGCCCGTGCGGTGTTCTGTATGGGAAGAATCAGAGATGAGGATGAAGAAGGGTTAGGAGACGTAGGATCTTCATCCAACCACCTGAAATGGTCGAGAGAGAGAGTTGGGAGGTGCATTCTTAATGCGCTCTGGTTCATCATGTGTGGGCACTGCGCAACCAACATTTTATTATCCAAAATCTGCTTGCTCTTCTTTACCATGTTCTTCTTCCGTTCTTCTTTAATATGTACTCTCTCCATTCGTAAATACAAGTCTTTGTATAGATTCCACCATGGACTACATATGGAGCAAAATGAGTGAATATACACTCTAAAATGTATCTGGATACATCTGTATGTGATCCATAGTGGAAATCTCTACCAAGACTTATATTTTGGAACAGAGGGAGTATGCTAGTAGTACAATATGTTCCTTGTACTGAAGATGAGCAGGGACATTTGCAGTGTAGAGGTCTATACGGTCGGTTGTGATGGACACTTTGAGCCTCTTTTATTCGTAGGATCTTGTAAACATAGGAATAGGATTTGTAGTGGCCTGCCCACTTGAATCCTATAAGAATAGCAAGGAAATGCGTGGAGCCGTGTCGCCTTTAAGAGTTACACTTGATATTAACAGTACCGCACCTTCACTTGAAGAGAGCTGGTATCCGAAGCCTTTCTAGCCGTACCGGCAATACTAGCACATATATTCCAGCAAGTTCCACTTTGCTGATTTTACTCTGATTCTTATGGTTTTCCCGTTATATCTACACTATGATCTGTGTAGCTGCTTTGTGTCGCACTAGCAGCAGTCCACTCTTGAAGCTAAACACTGCAATGGCTTACAAAATTGGCACCAAGGCATTGAGTGCCATTCTTGATGCAATGAAACTCATACGCTCCCCACCTGTTGACTCTTGTTCAGAATATGATCCTAATGACTATTCTAACCTCGAGGAGTCAAAGGCAGATGGCCTATCCTGTTCACCCATCAAGGTGCCTGTTCTAATTTGGCAATGTTTTATTGATTGCGGGTATCTTGCACATGTTGTCTTGCATTTCTTCTAATTTGTTGCACCACCATCTGCTTAGTTTACTCATCATATATGTCGAGGTGCCATGCCCATCCATTATCAATACATATTCCATCTATCATCATACCATGCTTTTCCACTCAAATGATGTTCGTGTGCATCAGACATCAAAAAGGAAGAGGGTGATTGCAGAACCTGAAGGAGCACCAGCAAAGTCCTTGAAAAACGTGGTGGTGCCGGAGAAATCAGACAGCACCCCACTTATATTGGCTGTACAACCATTAACACAAAACGTAGGACCGACTCCAGCAGACTGTACCCATACTTCACTGGCCACACCACTAGCCCCACCACACAGGACCTACACTCCAGCAAAAGGTATATCGATTTCATTTGCCATAGCACCAGCTGTACCACAAAAAAATCCCACTCTAGCAAAAAGTACAACAAGTCCACCGGCCGAAGACCTATCCCAACTGCAGAGAGGCCAATTCCTGCAGATTGGAACCCCATTCCATTTATTCCCAATTTAAAAGACAATGCTTTCAATGTTGTTAGGGACTACGTGCATATATTCCCATCATGGGAAGATTATTGTGAAGACAAACACCATTTCACATCTTCCTGTCCAACTTACGTGTAAGTGCTATTATTCATGGTTATTATTTTCCTGTTTTTTGCTGATTGAACACATCAATGATTTACATTACATTGTTTTAACTAGGAGAGGGTCAATCTGGATAGTCATGACGAGCAAAGCTTGCTTGTGCTTTTCAAGGAAGCATTGCAGCAGTATCGGTGTTACCTGAGGAAATCACACTTTGATGGCAAGTCTATAAACGAATTTCCGGTGAAGTCTCCTGTGCTAAATTTAGAAGACACTGAATGGAAAAACCTTGTTATGCACTGGTCTCGTTCCCAGGATGAGGTACTATCTATGAAATCACATGACAATTTGAACTTCTACTTTTCCGCATGTGCCTTACGAATCTTTTTTGCAGGAAATCTGCTCGAAGAAGAATTCTGGTTTGAAAAGAACGACAGGATATCGCAAATACGCTGCCCGCTGCTTTGCTCTTGTTAGTACCTGTTGTCCTGTATCACTGTACTTGCATACATACCTTGTTCATTATGTGATAGCAGTATGCATGATAGCTTGCTTATCAATTGTTCGCTCCAAATTATCTAATCTGTATGAATGGTTACATTAGTGTAGAATATATCCAATGCCAATGTTTTTTAGCTCTACATTGTTCTTGTAAGTACATGTTGTCCTTTATCAGTGTACTTATAATGACAGGTAGTTGTTCATGTACCATCACTCTGCAGCTTATTTTCCTTTGCCCTCCATTTTCTACACATCAGATCTATATTTACTCTTACCATAAGGTTGGTACTGAAGAAGTTTAGATGTGCATTGCTCTTGGCTGTACCTTTTGCCTATATCGCTGCACTTACATTTATAGCTACATGGTTATGTAGCATCACTCTTCATCTTATCTTAAATATTCTCCATTTTTTCGTATATTATCACATCTATATTTACTCTTAACAAAATGTAGAATAAAGGCAATGCTTATGAAGAAGATTCTGTGGTAAACTTCTTGAATTGCCCCTCATCAGCATGGACAAGGCCTTTATAGAGCCTGTCTTCACCAATAATGTAAGTTTGTCCATCTCAAGCCTTCAAACTTTGTTGTATATATTTGGTTAGGCATGACTGCAACAACTGTTTATTTTTGGTGTTTGCATCAAATTGCATGTTTAAAGTTTATTATGTAGTTCATAAACAAAAGTTTGTCCTTTCTCAATTGAAGTTTTCAGTTGTACAACCAAGTTCCTTGTTCATACCATGTAAATTAAACTATACAGAGCAAGTGATCTTGTTTTGCACTACATGTATGATTCTGTTCTTCATCCGTAATCCAGTGGTGTGGTGAACCTACCCACTACAGCACAATGTGATATTCTGGAATGTCTTAACTATGAACAATGTCATATCATTCTACTAATCCCTCCGTCCGAAAATACTTGTCATTGAAATGGATGTATCTAGATGTATTTTAGTTCTAGACACATCCATTTTGATGACAAGCAATTCCGGATGGAGGGAGTATTATTTAAACCATCTCTTTATTTTCCAATCTGAAATGGGATAAATTGACAGCACACTAACCATTGATACTTATGAGTTCTTGATCTGTAATCCAATGGTGTTGTGAAGCTGCCAACTCCATCACAATGTCATTGCCTGCCATGTCTTGACCTCAACAATACCATATTGTGTTAATGCAATTTTAAACTGTGTCACATTATTCGTCAGTAAGAAATATGATGAATTGTCAGCACATATACTTTTATGTGCAAAACCTGTCATCTGTCTGTTTGTTTATCTTTCAGAGTGAGGAAGATTTAAGTGTTGAACAAGCGCAGTCTCATCATCTTGCTCAGCTGCTTGCGCTGCAGCTCCCCACCAGGGCTAACATTTCTTGAACTCTATTGAAGTGTCGTCGGTTTTGTATATTATTTTGTCGGTGTGTTTATTTGCACTGGTGGAGATCTTTGATGCCCAGTGTATGTAATCTGCTGTCTGCTTGTGCTTTATTATCATAGTGGAAAACTTTGATGCCCAGTGGATGTAATATGCTATAATTTCTTTATTGTATAGTCTAGGTTTTTTCTTATTCACGATGCTGCAGTTATTTTACTGTGTATATATCCTGTCTTCGCAGTAAACCGGCCAAACCGTAAAATTACGATACATAATCGGGCCGTCATGCAATCACGATGTAGGTTGGGCCTGAAACGTGCTGAACAGCTAACGAGCCGGCAATAGCCCGAAATGAACCCCGGCCCATGATTGTGCGAATCAAATCACGGGCTTTTAACAGGCCAAAATTGTCTCGGTCCTTGTTCGGCCCAATCAGATATCGGCTGCAAGCAGGCCGGATGCAAACCGGGCCGTAGTTAGGCCCAACTATATGACGGGGATTTAACAGGCCGAAATTAATATAGGGTCGAAATGTTAAACGGGCCCTTAAGAGGCCAAAACTAATATCAGGCCGAATTGCTAAGTGGGCCTTTAGCAAGTGGGCCCAAAAGCATAGTGTCCAGTTGACGGGCCGAATTTGATATGGGCCATAATTGAGCCAAAAACCTCTTAAAGGGCCGGACCTCATCTCGGCCGTAATTTGGCCTAGAAGGTGGTAGGCTTTTAACGGGCCAGATCTCATATGGGCCACTATTAGGCCCGGAACATGACAGACCATTAATGGACCGGATCAAATATGGGCCGGCATTTGGCCCAAAACATGGCAGCCAGTTAATGGCCGACCTACTAGGGTCCTCAAAATCTTGTGGGCCTATAGCTGGGCCAGCCCATTAATGTCGGCGAAATCTCGTGGGCCTTTAGCCGGGCCGACCCATTATGATCCGCAAGAATCTTGTGGGCCTTTACCTGGGCCGGCCCATTATGGCACACAAAAATCTTGTGGGCCTTTACCTGGGCCGGCCCATTATGGCCCACAAAATCTTGTGGGCCTTTAGCTGGGCCAGCCCATTATGGTCCGCAAAATCTCGTGGGCTTTTAGCTGGGCTGGCCCATTATGGTCCGCAAAATCTTTTGGGCCTTTAGTTGCGCCTGCCCATTTAAACTTGATGGGCCGGTCCACGTGTCAACATATCATAGGCGCGTCTCGCCCATTGGATGAGTGACATCTGTGCCAGCGCGGACCTGACACGTGTTTCCTCCAGCCAATGATGATTGTACATGTGGAAAATCCCCATTGGTCGGGGCTGTTAAGGGGTTATCGGATCCAAAACCCGTCCAGATAGCGTAACGGCGTTCCGTTACGGTGGATGCCACGTGTCGGTCACCCTTGACGAAAGCACTTCTGTGACGCGCGATTTATCGTCATGGAAGTGGACACTTCCGTGATGATAATTTTGGTAATGTCATGGAACACTTCTACGACAGCACATGTATGACTATCTTGATTCTGTCATAAAATCGTCAGGGATGTACATGCATGACAAAAAACGTGACCTACTGTGACAAACATGTATCATCACGGAAGTGTATTTTTTTGTAGTGACTAGACTAGACTAGAAGTACAGTACATCGCACTACTAGTTGAGAAAAAGTAGTACTAGTACTGCTGCAGTACGAGTACATACTCCTCCGTCACATAATGTAAGACGTTTTTTGACACTAGTTGGCTTGTACAGAAAATAGCAAAAACATACCCAAAATTTCCTAATCCACGCCAAAAACTACTACCTAGTACCAAAAACTTCTTACTAGTGCTATTATTTACAGTATAATGCAATCCTATAACGTTCCATAATGCTAGTACTAGTAGTAAATAATAGCCTCACCCATTCGCTAAGGAATGATCTACAGTTGGAAGGGACGAGGCCCTACGGTTACTATGCTCTTACCTCCTCCTCGCCAGTTCCCCTCCCCCCCGAAGAGAAGACAGTTAATCGCTGCTCCCATGGATTCGCCAGGCGGTTCTCCTCCTCGTCGGGGCTGGGAGACCTTGGACGACGATCCTCTGGGAGAAATCGCATGCCGCTCCGACGTCCTCACCGCTTCAAGACTCGGTGCTTACTGCACCAACTTTTTCAGGACGGTGCTTAAAGAGGCTTGGGAAAAGGCCATGCTTGTTGGTCTTCCATGCGTCCTTGAGGAGAAGGTTCTTCTATGGGACTATCCTTCGAACAGTCCACCGCTCCCTGGCCATGGTTGCACGTTGACTCCGCTAGAGTTGTCGACGTTGAGAGGTAGTCGGATTTTGTCCGATGAGCAGGTCAGTAATGAAGTTTGATCATGTAGTACTTAGTTATTCCATTTCCATCCCGTAATTTCTCTGCTGCCCACCGTCTTATATATAGGTCTGGGTCGGTGTCGGTGTCAAAACCGGCGGATCTCGGGTAGGGGGTCCCGAACTGTGCGTCTAAGGCTAATGGTAACAGGAGGCGGGGGACATGATGTTTACCCAGGTTCGGGCCCTCTCGATGGAGGTAACACCCTACTTCCTGCTTGATTGATCTTGATGATATGAGTATTACAAGAGTTGATCTACCACGAGATCATAGAGGCTAAACCCTAGAAGCTAGCCTATGATTATGATTGTTGTTGTCCTATGGACTAAACCCTCCAGTTTATATAGACACCGGAGGGGGCTAGGGTTACACAGAGTCGTTTACAGAGAAGGAGATCTACATATCCAAATTGCCAAGCTTGCCTTCCACGCAAAGGAGAGTCCCATCCGGACACGGGACGAAGCCCAACAGTCCGGCCGAAGTATATAGTCCGGCTGTTCGAGGACCCCTTGATCCGGGACTCCCTCAGTAGCCCCCAAACCAGGCTTCAATGACGATGAGTCCGGCGCGCAGATTATCTTCAGCATTGCAAGGCGGGTGTCGGTGTCAAAACCGGCGGATCTTGGGTAGGGAGTCCCGATCTATGCGTCAAGGCTGATGGTAATAGGAAGCAAGGGACAAAGATGTTTACCCAGGTTCGGGCCCTCTCGATGGAGGTAAAACCCTACTTCCTGCTTGATTAATATTGATGATATGGGTATTATGTCGGTGTACTAAAGTAGGGGTACCTTAGTATCCCGAACTTGTGCACGGGTAGTCGCAGTGCCCAGCGGCAAGGCTTGCCGGGCATCCGCCAAGATCCTCCGTAGCTCATATTTGTGCCATTCAAGAACAAAGTGTTTTAACTAAGAAGACAAGGCTCCGGCAAGAGGAGCTTGCCGGGAAGGACAAGGGCCCGGCAAGAGGAGCTTGCCGGGAGGGCCAGCCAAGAAACTTGCCGCGACGCGCCGCGCGTCCCGGCAAGACCCGGCGAGCGACAAGCTTTCGGGTGCGACAAGACAACGACCGTGGCAGGGCACTTGCCGCGGCGAAGCCACCACTCTGCGCCCACGCTCCAGTGCATCTGACGACGTGTCGCCACAGGATCGTTCCAGGCACACATGGCGGGGAGCTGTGCAGCCAAACGGTGCGAGGTGGCGAGTGGAGATGACGAGAAGGCCATCGTGGCAGGCGGTGGCGCCCCTAACGGTCACTTCTCTGCACTGTTGGGCGAGGCAGACGGGCATTAAATGCGCTTGTCCCCTGCCGTCAGAGTTAGGTAAGGTGCACTGTAGATAGCAGTTGTACCAACCACCCTTTTTACATTTGTACCCCTCTCTGCGTTGCCACCTGTCGGTGACCCCTTTAGCCTATAAAAGGAGGCCCATGCGCAACGTAGAAGGGGTTCAACTCATTCGAAAACACAGAACGCTCACGCTCTTGAGCAAGAACATAATACCACCACAAAGCAGCAGTAGGAGTTTTATCTCTTCGGAGAGCTCCGAAGCTGGTTAAAATTCCTCGCGTGCTTCGCCTCGATCTGCTCTTCGTGCGCCCTCCGCTCCCTTGCCGGACAGAAAGGGGCCCTGCCCCATAGGTGTTCGTTTCCCACGACATCTTTGGCGCGCCATGTAGGGGAGCATCGAGTTTGTGCGAACCTGATCCGGTGTTCGTGCGCGCTACATCAACATCTTCATCGACATGCTACCGAAGAAGAAGGCTTCGGAGGTGGCTGCTCCGTCCACGTCGATCCCACCGCCACCAGAGCAAACAGGCGGTGGGGTAGACGCTGGCTAAAGAACAAGCGCCGATGTGGGAGCTCACGTTGTCACCAGATCCAAAGACAAGGCCCCGCAAGCTTCGGCGTCTGTACATACACCGCACCCCTCCCAGGAGGTGCGGGATCGACAACGCCATGGTGCTCCTAGCACCGTACTCGCGTTGGAACAAGGCCAAGCTGGTGGATCGCGGGACGCTCAAGGCGAACATGCGCGTCAACATGTTGGCACGAGCGCGGTACGGTCGCCCGGACGAGATGTTGCTCCTTCTAACACTGTTAGAAGTTTGAGCATATCCCGCTCCTCGCGTCGTTCGCCACCGCCGCCCAAGACTCCAGAGGAAGCGCTGGCCCGAGCCCAACTGCTTCAAGATTACCCTCCAGCGCCAGACAAGATCGACGATTGGAGGGCCACCATTCAGAGCCTCATCGGCTTCGCCAACGGTGACAAGCCCCGGCAACCGAGCACGTCGAAGCCCCGGCAAGACGCCCAGGCGCAAGCCGGCGGCGACCAGACCGCTGGGGGTGCCACCACCGTGCACTCCCTGCCCAGAAGGCCAAGATCGCCGACTCGCCGGGCTAACCTCGACACCGATTCCATCGCGTCGTCGGACCCGCGAGCTCGTCGCGATCAGCGCCAAGTTCTCCAAGAACGACGACAAGAAGATGCTCGTACTCGCATCGAGCGTCAAAGAGAAGCGCGGCATCAGTCAGACCAGCGCGCTGGGCCCGCTGTTGATATGCATGCGCCAGGGGAACCAGGCGACTTGCCATACGCGGTAGGTTGCCCTGCATTCACTCGTGAGCTGCGGCAGGTCCAGTGGCCCAGTACCAAGAACTTCAAGCCAGATGTACCCGAGAAGTACGATGGCAGGATACATCCGTCAGAGTTCCTTAGCGTCTACACCATCGCGGTGCAGGCTGCCGGGGGGCGCAACGAGAAGATCCTCGCCAACTACTTCCTGCTGGTGCTCAAGCCCAACGTCAGATCTTTGCTCATGCACTTGCCGGACAACTCCATCTCTTCATGGGCAGATCTGTGCCATCAGTTTGTCGGCGCCTTCACAGGCGGCCACAAGCCCCATGGCCAGGAGAGCGATCTTCATCTGCTTGCCCAGAAAGAAGGAGAACCCCTGCGCAAGTACATTCAAAGATTCAGCCAAGTGCAGCGCAACATCCCAGATGTCCACCCTGCCGCGGTTATCAGCGCGTTCCATCAGAACGTGCGTAACCGCAGGATGAGGGAGGAGATGGCAATGTGCAAAATCAGAGATGTCAGCGAGCTATATGCTCTGGCCGACAAATGTGCACGTGCTGAGGAGGGGAGGAAACTCCCCGGAGAGAACATAGGAGCAGAAGGATCTGATAGTGAGGATGCCGCCCCGGCAAAGAAGAACCGGAGGCGAAATAACAGAAAGAGGAAAGCTAAGGATGTACTAGTTGTCGAGCAGTCCGGCAACGGAGGTGGCGCCGAGAAGGCCAAAGCTGGTGACTCTGGCGAGGCTGTCGTGGCCGCCGACAAGCAGGACGGCTCCGGCAAGCAGTACTGCAAGATCCACTGCACCAAGGGCCATGATCTCCAGACTTGCAAGAAGGTTGAGCAGCTTGTTGAGCTACAGAAAGCTGAATACGAGCGGCGAGACAAGGAGAAGGCCCAAGAAAATGGTGGAGGATCCGGCAAGAAGCGTCCCGGCCGGGGAGGGCGCCGCGGCAAGGCCAAGCAGTGGCAAGGAGACAGGCCTCCCCGCGGCCGCGACAAGGATGAAGACGAAGACGAAGATGAAGAGATGGATGAGGATGAGGCCGACGAGTAGGAGTTTCAGAAGGCAACAAAGGATTTGTGCGTCGACGGCGCTGCTTCTCTGCATACTTCGCACCGTCAGCTCAAACAGTGGGTGCGTGAAGTTAATGCAGCAGAACCATCAGTTGAGTCGTGCAAGCCTCTGAAGTGGTCCAGCACGCCCATCATCTTTGATGTTGAAGATCACCCTGATCGCATAACTGCGGTCGGGTGCTTGCCAATGTTGGTTTCACCAACTATCCGCAACCTCAAGGTCACAAAGATGCTAGTTGATGGCGGGGCCGGCTTGAACCTGATCTCCTCAGCGGTGCTCAAGAAGCTCCAGATCCCCGACAGCAAGCTCGAAGAGACTGGTACTTTCCAAGGAATCAATCCGGGAAGGAGCAAGCCGAAGGGGAAGATCACACTGCCAGTGACATTTGGCAGCAAGCTGAACTTCAAGACAGAGAAGGTCACCTTTGACATTGCGGATTTCCCATTGCCCTACAATGGGATACTCGGCCGTCCAGCGCTCGCCAAGTTCATGGCAGCCTCTCACTACGCCTACAATGTACTCAAGATGCCCGGTCCGATAAGTGTCATTTCTGTCCCCGGCGACAAGAAAGATGCCCTTATCTGCACCGACAAGATCTACCGGGAAGCAGCAGCCGCAGCAGAACGCAAACCACTTGCCGCTGAAGCTCCCGGGGGGAAGAAGAAGACTAAGTCCGGCAAGAACAGCTCTGATGCCCACTACGGCAAGCGGACCTCTTCGGAGTGCTGCGCTACCGTCGAGGACGCACCATCGAGCTCCACCGGCAAGTGTAAGAAGGCAAAGATAGCTTCACCAGAGACCAAGAAAGTGGCTTCCAAGGAGGATGGCACTGGTGGTACCTTCACCATCAGTGCCACGCTTGACCCTAAATAGGAAAGTGCGCTCGTTGCTTTCCTGCGGGCGAATGTCGATGTGTTTGCATGGCAACCATCTGACATCCCCGGTGTTCCCAGGAAAGTAATTGAGCACCACCTTGCCGTCTGCCCTCACGCGCGTCCCGTCAAGCAGAGAGTTAGAAAACAAGCAGTGGAGCATCAAGAATTCATCGCAGAAGAGATCAAGAAGTTGGAAGCAGCAGGCCTTGTCAGAGGAGTGCTCCATCCTACGTGGTTGGCCAATCCTGTAGTCGTGCGCAAGGCGAATGGGAAGTGGAGGCTTTGTATTAACTTCACTGATGTTAATAGAGCTTGTCCCAAAGATCCATTTCCCTTGCCGCGCATTGACCAGATTGTCGACTCCACGGCAGGATGTGATTTGCTTTCATTTCTTGATTCATACTCAGGATATCATCAGATCTTCATGGCAGAAGAGGATGAAGAGAAAACCACATTCATTACTCCATGTGGCACGTACTGCTTTGTACGAATGCCGGTTCAACATTTGCAAGAGTAGTCAGTCATGCTTTTGAGCCACAGTTGCACAGAAATGTAGAAGCTTACATGGATGATATAGTGGTCAAGAGCAAGGACAAAGCAAGTTTGATCCAGGATTTGGACGAAACCTTTACAAATCTGTGCAAGATGAATCTCAAGTTGAACCCCGAGAAGTGTGTGTTTGGAGTCCCTTCCGGCAAGCTTCTCGGGTTCTTTGTATCTCAACGAGGGATTGAAGCCAATCCCGACAAGATCAAGGCCATCGAGCAGATTGAAGCCCCAAAGCGCGTCAAGGATGTGCGAAGGCTTGCCGGCTGCGTTGCTGCTCTCAACAGGTTCATCTCCAAGTCTGCTGAACGCGCCCTGCCATTTTTCAAAATTTTGAAAAAGGCAGGTCCAATGAAATGGACTCCGGAAGCGGAGGCTGCGCTGCAGGACTTGAAGAGATACCTGTCCTCCACTCCAATACTTGTCGCACCTAAGCCACAAGAGAAGTTGCTGCTATATCTAGCGGCAACCAATCAAGTGGTTAGTGCTGCGTTAGTAGTGGAAAGAGAGGTAGATGATGAGCCAACAACCATGGCAAGCGAGTCCGGCGACAAGCAAGGGGCTTCCCCGACAAGCTCTGGTCCCGACAAGGATGAATCTATGCAGCCACAAGGAGAGAAGCAGAAGAAAATGGTGCAACGCCCAGTTTACTTCGTCAGTTCCCTTCTGCAGGGGGCTAGATCAAGGTACTCTGGTGTGCAGAAGTTGCTTTTCGGCCTTCTCATGGCCTCGAGAAAGCTGCGCCATTACTTTCAAGAACATGAGATCACAGTTGTCACTCGCTTTCCGTTGAAGAGGATATCGCAGAATCCAGAAGCAACAGGCAGGATTGTCGAGTGGGCACTTGAACTGTCAAGCTTTGGCCTCAAGTTTGAAATTACTTCAACTATCCAGAGCCGAGCATTGGCAGAATTCATAGCAGAATGGACGCCAACACCTGATGAAGAAACTCCAGAGACGAGCATCCCCGTCAAGGAAGCAAGCAAGGAATGGGTCATGTACTTTGATGGTGCCATCTCGCTGCAAGGCGCCGGTGCGGGTGTACTACTTGTCGCACCCACCGGAGAGCACCTCAAGTACGTGGTCCAGATGCACTTTCCCAAGGAGCAAGCGACAAACAATACTGCAGAGTATGAAGGCTTGCTTGCCGGACTCAGGATCGCGGCAGACCTTGGGATCAAGAAGCTTATTGTCAGGGGTGACTCGCAGCTTGTCGTCCGCCAAGTTAACAAAGATTATCAGAGTCCGTTGATGGAAGCCTACATTGATGAAGTGAGAAAGTTGGAAGAACATTTTGATGGCCTACAAATGGAACATGTTTCGAGAGCTCAGAATGACATTGCAGATGGCCTGTCAAAGTGCGCCGCACTCAAGTTACCTGTGGAACCAGGAATTTTTGTGATCAAGTTGACTCAACCATCTGTAACACCATCAACTGGACAGAGCAAGAAGAGGAAGTTGGTTTCTGGTGACTACTTTCCGGCAGAGCTCCCCGAAGCCGCCGCCCAGAAGGTCCCCAAGATGAACACAAACAATGCTGAGGGGCAGTCTGCTCCGACAAGCACGAGGGTTTGTTCCGTTGAAGCAAACACCCCCGACAAGCTTTGCTCCGGCAAGCTTGCCGGGGAACGTCAAGCTCCGGCTGAACCGCAGGTTCTTGCCGTAGAAGCTGATGTTCCCGCAGCAGCATTTGTGCCTTTAGTCCTTGTCATTGAGCCACAGGCTCCGGCATGGGCGCAACAGATTGTCCGTTTCCTCCAAACAGGAGAACTTCCCGAAGAGCAAGAAGAAGCCGAGAGAGTAGCCCGGCAATCAAGTATGTACCAGTTTGTCGATGACATACTGTACAAAAGAAGATTCAACGGAGTGAAATTGAAGTGCATTTCCCGGGAAGAAGGACAGGAGCTGCTGGCGGAGATACATGGAGGCATATGTGGTCACCACGTTGGCGCAAGAGCACTTGCCGGCAAAGCCTTCCGGCAAGGTTTCTTTTGGCCGACAGCCCTCCAGGATGCAACTGCACAAGTAACCAAGTGTGAAGCGTGCCAGTTCCACTCCAAGCAGATACATCAACTAGCTCAAGCTCTCCAAATGATCCCTTTATCCTGGCCATTCTCGGTCTGGGGGCTCGACATCCTCGGCCCCTTTCCCCGAGCTGTCGGGGGCTTTGAGTACTTGTACGTTGCAATCGACAAGTTCACGAAGTGGCCGGAAGTGGAAGCAGTGAGGAAGGTGACAGCACAGTCAGCAGTCAAGTTCTTCAGGTCAATTGTTTGCCGCTTCGGAGTCCCTAAAAGGATCATCACCGACAACGGCACACAATTCACGAGCCGCACCTTCATGCAGTACGTCCAAGATCTTGGCGCCAAGATCTGCTTCGCTTCTGTTGCTCACCCGAGAAGCAACGGTCAAGCGGAGAGGGCGAACGCTGAATTGCTGCGCGGGCTCAAGACCAGAACTTTCGACAGGCTGCACAAGTGCGGAAGAAATTGGATCGAAGAGCTGCCAGTGGTTCTTTGGTCGATCAGGACGACACCAAATCGAGCCACTGGCCAGACACCTTTTTCTCTAGTCTACGGAGCAGAGGCAGTTCTCCCCACGGAACTCGTATACGGATCGCCTCGAGTGCTCGCTTATGATGAGCTTGAGCAAGAGCAGCTGCGGCAAGATGACTCGCTGCTCCTTGAGGAAGATCGTCTTCAGGATGCTGTACGAGCTGCTCGATATCAGCAAGCTTTGCGCCTCTACCGTAGCCGCAAAGTCAATGCCAGAAGTCTCGAGGAAGGTGACCTTGTTCTTCGGCGTGTTCAATTCGCCAAGAATTCCAACAAGTTGACACCAAAGTGGGAAGGCCCTTATCGGGTGAAGCGAGTCACTAGGCCTGGTGCTGTCCGCCTAGAGACCGAAGATGGCTTTCCCGTGAGCAACTCCTGGAACATTGAGCATCTTCGTAAGTTTTACCCATAAGGCGCAGTTGCTGAAACCTGTTCCGGCAACCACCTTTTGTACAAGCCTTGCCGCTGTTGCATGTAACCCTTTGTACAAAGCTGGGCGCAGATCCCGTGCATAAATAAAGTTCATGTGCTTCGCACATCTTGTCAAATTTCATGCATTCTTTCTTTTTGCATGCTTTATCTGACACTTTGTGCAGCACTCGCCCCCGGTAAGCAGTAACGAGCCTTGAGGCTCCATATCTTTATTTTCTCTTCTTTCTTTTTCTCAAAAGGAAGGTTCCTCTGCCCACAAGTTCACCGGGGGGGAAGGAGAAGATAATGGTGTGGCCAGGCGTCGTTCAAAGAAGTGTAGCCTTGCCGGGACGCGAACGACAGAAAAAGCTAAGTCGCCAAAGTCTGAGCATGATCAGTTTTTAAATTTTTTAAGTTATCTTCCTTGAACGACCGTACTTTGTATGGAAAACCTGTGCGCGGAGGAACCGACACGTATCTAGTTGCGCCCTTACTTTGTTTCGAGTCCGCTCAACAACTTAAGTGTGCTGCAACTAGTTGCGGCAAGGTTTCTTGCCGGAGCGGCACCGCCAGCAGGCTGTTGATGTTCCGCACTCAATGCTCGTGGCAAGGGTGCCTGCGCCGGCAAGTTCCCTAAAAGCGTAGGCTAAAAACATACAAAGGAGGGGATCAAATACAAGAAATAGCATAGCCAATACTGACCAAGATAAAGTTATATTACAAAAGAAACTTGTCGTGGCACTGACTAAATTGTTCTTATAACATAAATGGTAGCAGCAAAGAAAGGAGAGAAAGAGCAGCTTAATCCACGCGCTCGCCGTCGACCCTCCTGACTTCATTCACCTTGTCCACAATGGGTGCGACAATGGCTTTGAGCTCTGCAAGATCAGCACCCGCCGGCAGTTTCTTGAGGACGTGGGTGAGGTTGAGGCCCGGATTGCGGAAGAGTACCTTCACCAACACCTTCTCCAAGACCTTGGCACAGATTTCGCGCGACTCGTCAGCCATCTGCTTCGGGATCCTTTCCCGGAGTTGCTGGAGAGCCGTCGCCACACCCTTGAAGAAAAGAGTAAGCTTGGCCCTGGGCTGGAGGTTCTCGTCGGAGGAATACCCGAAGCCCGCCAAGTCCAGTTGCACCAGCTCGTCATCGATGACTGCGGCAATGTTGACGAGGCCCTCCGTCCAGAGCTCCACTGTAGCCCTGAAGGTGTTTTGAGCCTCGGCTGCCCTCGTTAGCAGCTCCTCGTTGGCCTTGATCTCTTTCTTCAAATCCTCCTCTCGCTTCTTGGCGCCGCCCAGCGTCTCCGTCAGCGTAGCCAGCTTCAGCTCCAGATCAGCATTTGAGTCATTGGCGGCGTTCAGTTCCTTGCCATTGTCGGCAAGTTGGACTTCCAGATCACCATGAGCGAGAGCATCCTTCTCGCGTTCGCGCTGGAGCGCGGCAAGCTCCTCATCTTTCCCTTTCAGATCAGCCTCCAGCTGCGTCATCTTCACCTCTAACTCCTTCTTGGCGGCCTCGGCAGCTGCGGCAGCGTCCTTCGCTTCCTTGAGTGCCCCGCCAAATGATTGCTCGCGTACGGCGAGATCCTCCTCGTAGCTGTCCAGATTGACTTTCCTCTGTGTCAGCTCACCTTCCCGGGTGGACAGCTCTTCAGCGGCAAGCCTCTGCTGCTCCTCGGCTTCAGCCTTTTCAAGAATCAATGCCTTCTTCGCCTCGACAAGCTGCGCCCTGTCCTCAGCAATAGACCGGAGGGCCTCTTGGTTGCGGCTCTGGAGCTCCTCCGCATGCTTCTCTATGTTAACTCCCACCTGCGCGACAAGCGCTTCCCGGGACTCCAGCTTCGCTTGCCGGGCGCGGTAGAGTGACACCAACTTCCAGAGCAATTGCTCCTCTTCGGACTCGCCACTGCTGCTGCTTGGCGCGTCAACCACTGTCAGCCCTGCAGAGGCGAGCACCTCTCCGTCAAAAGCCTCTCCCTCGACCGGCGCCCTGGAGCTTGACACCCAGGGAAGCTTGATGAAGACACCCTCGCCGGCCTTCAAGTAGGCGCCAGGCTGGGCCTCTTCGGAGCCCGGTGCTGCGTCAGCGGCGGAGGGGTCGGCGGTCGGTGTAGCGCCTTGCGCTCCTGCGGCCCCCGGGTTGTCAGTACAGTCGCCGGACCCCTCGCCAGCTCCAGCGCCAGCAGCCTTGGCGGCCTCTTCCTCGGCGGGGTCATCAGCGCCGGCCTCCACTTCAGTAGCAGCGGCATCGCCGGTATCGCCGCGCACATTCCCCTCACCAGTGGCCTCGGTCTCCATTGGCTCCGCGGAGGGAGGATCTGAAGGCAGGGGAAGGGGAGAAAAACTCAAGCAAATATCCAAAAAACAAGATCAGAAGAAGAACCCAAGGGAAAATTTCCGACAAGGAGGGTTACCTGTGCTGGGCTCTGTGATCATGGGCTCCACCACCGAAGGCTCACTGGTCCTATCCCTTGCCGGGGACCTCTCCCTTGCCGGACAGCGCTCCCTTGTCGGAGAATCGCCCCTTGGCGGCGTAGTTGAAGCAGACATCACTTCTGGAGCGGCCTCTGGTTGCTCCTGATGGGCCTGCTCTGCTCCTACACAAGCAAGTCAACAGTCAAGATGTCAACAAAGAAAGAGCACCCACGCGCGCCCCACAACAGGAAATGAATAAGTACTTACGCTGGGGGCTGTGCTGGGGGCTGCTTCGGGGAGAGGTTGCCGGGTCCGTCAAGGTGGTCTCGGATGCGACCTCTGTTGTCACAGCAGGATCATCCTCGATGACTACCACAGGGACCTTGGCCCTCTTTGCCGCTCTCTCGGCCAGAGTCCTGAAAAGGAACAAGGTTCAGAGGGAAGCAGATCAGATACAAAACAAGAAACAGCAAGAATCGAAAAAACATAAGTACAACAAGATGAAAGTCTTACTCCTCCTCTTCTTCTTCCTCCTCGTCGGAGCTCAGCACGGAGAGGTCGAAGTCCGGCACTCTTTCAGTGCAACGAGGCGGAGGAGTAGGCTCCCTTGGACGCTTGGCGGGAGCTGCGGCAGGATCAGGAGTAGCGGCTCGAGAAGATCCCGCTCCAGTTGCCGGTGCGGCGTGAGACGCTCCCGTGTCAGCAGTGCTTGGCGTGGTGGAGCGTGTCCCACGGTGCGACGGCTATTGGCCCGTCTGCCGCCCTGCTGTGTCTCCGGTCCTGCGAAGGTGCCTCCTTGGTTGAGCTGGGGGCTGCACTGAAGGCCCCGTCCGCGGCAAGCTGCTCGAAGATGGCTGGCCACTCGTGCCCCCGGCAGGCTCGCTCGCCTTGGCCTCGGGCTCCCCCTCGCCAACAACCTCCCCGCCAAGGTCCTCCCGGTCGGCAAGGCTCGCCGCCTCGGCCGCCTCTGCCTCCTCCAGCGTAAAACCAAACTCGCCCGCGGCGGCAGCTGCCGCCGCCTCTTCCACCCTAGTGGCGATGTACCGCATCTTGTTGTCAGTGGTGTCGCGGGTGAGGAGCTTCTGATCGTCGGCATGGACCGCCACCTCCACCAAGTTGTCGAAGAAATTCTGCACGACGTCGTCGGCAGGCTCCTGCCACGTTGGGATAATCCCATGCGAGTCGCACTCCGGCATCATTGCGCGGATGCGATCGAGCTGGGAGTTATTGCACAACGGCACGATGCCCTGCGGCAGCCTGAACCACTCCGGATGGTTGGAGTCATGCTTGAACAACTCCTTGAGCATCCCATCCAACTCCAAGACTGTGAAGTTAAAATTGAGGCCTGGGCGCAGCCTCATGATATCTGCCGGGCCCCCGAACAGCCAGGCGGGCCTCCCCCTCTCCTGCAGAGGGGCGATGCGGCGGCGAAGGAAATCCGCGCCAACGGCCCCTACAGTAAGACCGGCAAGCCTGAGCCGCAGAATCCGCGTGGTGGCGATCTTCAATCTGGCGTCATCCGCCGCCAGGGCGCTCTAGTCGCCGCCGCGCACTACTCGGGCTTGACGCAGGCTGGTGAATGGCTGCGGATCCGCATCAACAATCCAGCACCACTCCGCCCTCCACTCATCCCACTTGCTGCGGAGCTCGCCCTCCAGATAAACCTCCTTCATGCCGACCCTCGAGATCCAGGCGATCCCGCCAGCTAAGGGCTCTTCCTTCTCGGCCCGGGGCATGAAGTAGTGGCGAAAGAGGGCGACATTCTCGCAGAGGTGTGCGAAAACCGCCATTGTCAGAATGGCGTTGGGGGTGAAGTCAAGAAGATGAAACCCGTAGGTGTTCATGATATCACAGAAGAAATCGGAAAAAGGTGGGCAAAGCCTGCAATAGAAGAACAAGGGGAAGAAATAGTATCCTCTTGGACACTTTTTTGAGGTAGAAGCTTCGGCGGAGAGTACCTGCGTGCGCGGATGCGCCCGCGTCTCCATCGACCCGAAGAGATAGAACTCCTCCCGCAGCGCCTTAGGGGTGAGCTCGGGGGGGCAAAGTCCTCGCTCTTTGCGCAGCGCCTCAAGCCGCAGCGCCTCGGCCGACTTCGTACTCTTTCCGGTCTTCGGAGCCATGGCGGAAGCGATGGAGGAGGTTGGCGGCGACGGCGGCGAGGGCGGCGGCGAGGGCGGAATGCTACTCTCTTTCGGCTTGGGAAGCGGAGGGGAGCGGCGAAGCTTTCTGAGGAAGGAACTGCAAGTGGCGAAGGTGGGGGAACGGCCCCTGTTTCCTCTGCTTATAAAGAGGAGAGGCGAACGTTACGCCTTTCTTGATTAAAGAATTGCCCACGATCTCTCCCACGACGCCATGTTTGACGCGTGCCGTTACGGGAGGACGCGGTGGATACGGAGTTAGATTTGGTATGGACCCAGGCCGCGCGTGCCCGTGCCCTGTTTTTGGGCGTGGCCCAACAGCGCTCGGCACCGTGTGTGGCCCAGGCCCGGGGGCTCCTGTCGGTGTACTAAAGTAGGGGTACCTTAGTATCCCGAACTTGTGCACGGGCAGTCGCAACGCCCAGCGGCAAGGCTTGCCGGGCATCCGCCAAGATCCTCCGTAGCTCATATTTGTGCCATTCAAGAAAAAAGTGTTTTAACTAAGAAGACAAGGCTCCTGCAAGAGGAGCTTGCCAGGAAGGACAAGGGCCCAGCAAGAGGAGCTTGCCAGGAGGGCCAGCCAAGAAACTTGCCGCGACGCGCCGCGCGTCCCGGCAAGACCCGGCGAGCGACAAGATTTCGGGTGCGATAAGACAACGACCGCGGCAGGGCACTTGCCGCGGCGAAGCCACCACTCCGCGCCCACGCTCCAGCGCATCTGACGACGTGTCGCCACAGGATCGTTCCAGGCACACGTGGCGGGGAGCTGTGCAGCCAAACGGTGCGAGGTGGCGAGTGGAGATGACGAGAAGGCCATCGTGGCAGGCGGTGGCGCCCCTAACGGTCGCTTCTCTGCACTGTTGTGCGAGGCGGACGGGTATTAAATGCGCTTTTCCCCTGCCGTCAGAGTTAGGTAAGGTGCACTGTAGATAGCAGTTGTACCAACCACCCTTTTTACATTTGTACCCCTCTCTGCGTTGCCACCTGTCGGTGACCCCTTTAGCCTATAAAAGGAGGCCCATGCGCAACGTAGAAGGGGTTCGACTCATTCGAAAACACAGAACGCTCACGCTCTTGAGCAAGAACATAATACCACCACAAAGCAGCAGTAGGAGTTTTATCTCTCCGGAGAGCTCCGAAGCTGGGTAAAATTCCTCGCGTGCTTCGCCTCGATCTGCTCGTCGTGCGCCCTCCGCTCCCTTGCCGGACCGAAAGGGGCCCTGCCCCATAGGTGTTCGTTTCCCATGACATATTACAAGGGTAGATCCACCACGAGATCGTAGAGGCTAAACCCTAAGAGCTAGCCTATGATGGTATGATTGTAATTGCGATCGGCCTTCTAAGGACCAACCTCTCCGGTTTATATAGACACCGGAGAGGGCTAGGGTTTACATGGAGTCGGTTACAGGGAAGGAAATATAATATCCGGACCGCCAAGCTTGCCTTCCACGCAGAGGAGAGTCCCATCCGGACACGGGCCAAAGTTTGAGTCTTGTATCTTCACGCTTCAATAGTCCGGACGTTGTACACAGTCCGTCTGTCCGGATACCCCCTAATCCAGGACTCCCTCAGTAGCCCCTGAACCAGGCTTCAATGACGATGCGTCCGGCGCGTAGTATTGTCTTCGGCATTGCAAGGCGGGTTCCTCCTCCGAATACTCCAAAGTACCTGTTACGATGAATAGTGTCCGACCTCCAATTAATGTTGTGATCCTCGGCTTCAGTGCCTCAGTAATGACCATCTCAACGTGTCGAGCGAATGCGAGGAGTCGAGGCATTTTTGCATTTGCCACCCTCGATCCTCCGGGCTGACCATCTATTTGAAGGGACGGGGATTCTCAGATCCAAACCTCACTCTCGCTCCCAGAGCTAGCATCCAACAGAGCGCTCCGCGAAAAACCATTCCAGCATGGCCGTCCGTCGCAGCTCTTCTGCTCGCCCTTCTCGTCCCAAGTCGGGGGATTGGGGAGGGTGTTGAGTTCCTCATAGCCGTTTGATAGAGTTACAAACCCAAGGGTTCCTCCCACCGGCGTTCATGGTCCCCGTCCGAGCTGGAATAGCCACTTATGACGGAGGGGAACAAGCTGAGGGATCTCCTAACCCATCTCTGGAGGAGCGTATATGCCTCATCCCGCATCTGCTGAGGGGCGTCGGGTTTCCTATCCACCCGTTTCTTCGCAGGCTTCTGGAGTTCTATGGCCTCCAGTTACACAACCTTACCCATGCCTCCATTCTGCACATAGCGGGGTATGTCGCCCTTTGCGAGCTGTTCTTAGGCTGCGAACCACACTTCGGATTATGGAGGAAGCTGTTCTGCCTCGTCCCCCGCACCCAAGGGGAGTCCCTATGTCAAGTGGGCGGGGCCAAAGTATGGCGCATTGCCGAGACCATATACCTGTCCAGCACTCCTGAGAAGGCACTATAAAACTGGCCCTCGGAGTGGTTCTATATAGAAGACGTTCCCCTCCTGGATCTAGTTCAGACAGGTCTCCCTTCAGCAACGCCCCGCCGAGGGCACGCCGAAGCTGGCGCCTCCGGGGCCCTCAAGAAGAGGATACAAGGGAAATATACTTCCTGATGAACAGGATAAAGCTACTGGCCAAATCCGGACTGATGATAGTTGAGGTCATGGCAATATGCATAAGGCGGGGAGTGCAACCGCTCCAATATCGGGGGAATCCCATGTGGCATTTCAACGGGGAAGACGACGCCACCCGCTGCGGCCGTAAGGGTCCGGACTCCGCTGCGGCTTTGGCAAGTATATTCTCCGATTTGTACAAAGGGGAAGAGGAGGATTTCCTTCGCATAAAAACGCGAGACGGATTCACCATGTACAACCCCCCAGAGTGGGTAAGTTGCCATTCTTTTCCCTGCTTCACTTACTCTAGCGTTCTTCTGCTAAGATTACTTGCATCAATGCTTCTGAGCAAGAACTGAGGAGGGCCGTAGAAGGAATCTTCAGCCCCTCCCCACAACCGGAGGACCCTGGAAGGGCCCTAGATCCTGGACTCAAAGAAGATCCGGATATCACTGTGGAGCTTGTCAACGGGGTATTTCATCAAGCGAGCTGGGATGGCGCCTTGGTGGCCATTACAGCCAACTATCCTGGACTGCTCCCTGTGTTGCGTGTAAGCCAAACTAAAAACCCCATCCTCCGAAGAGGATTCCCCTCAGGATTATGATTCACCCTTGAGGCGTCGTGATGTTTGCAGAGACGACGGTCGGAGCGCAGAGCCAAGCCCCTAACGACTCGTCAACCACGGGAGTCCGGATCGGGCAGGCTCAAGAGGAAGGCGGTGAGGGCTGACACACCGCTGCAGAGGTAAAGTAATAACCTGTCCTGCGGTTTATAGTATTTGAAATATGACAACACCCTTTGTGTCTGGCAGGAAGAGGAGCAGCATGACTATATCCGGGAATCCCACCAATCACGCCTCCACCAGTCAGGTTCCAGAACCGGCTTCGAGGGCGGAGGCGGAGACGGGGCCTGAACCGCACAGTTCTCCGACAGAGGAAGCGGATATGTGTTCGACCACGAACTCCGAGGTGGAGAGCGCCATGAATCACCGGCGCCGGAGGGCCGTGCTTCGAAACAACATCTTTTCTGAAGAGGCTTTTAATGCCTTCAATTCGGCAGACGCATATGTCTGAGCTGCTCGAGGCGGGCTTGCCCAAGCGACAAACCAGTACACCAAAGCTATACAGGTAAGAAAGTTTTGACAAGTATGTATAGCAGTATCCCCTGAGACTTGAAATAGTTGGGACAACTGTTTGGAGGATCAATATATGCACAGGTCCTTGTGGACAAGAACGAACAATTGGCTCGGGAGATGGAGGCATGCAAGGCCCAACTGATTGATGCGGTAGCCAAGTTGGAGGGATCCCGGAAGGCCCCCTCTAGTAATATTTGTTTCCATTATATGCAGATGTACCAGTTAGTAAATGGCTGGTGCGGTTAGTCTAACAGAAAATTCTGCAGTCAATCCCGAGGTGAATCCGGAGGGCGTAATGGATGACGACTCGCATCTCCAACGGCAGCTAAAGGCTGGCAAGCGCATCCTTACGTAGGTGACGCAAGAGAAGAAAAAGCTACAAGATGCCAATATTCATCTGGACGTGGAATTAAAGGACGTCCACGCTCAACTGGCGGACTCCGTGAAGGAGAACAAAAGGCTTCAACGCGACATTTATGGTAAGAGCTCAAACAAACTGTGTGATAGTTTGGCGAGGAAGTTTTTTGAAATTTTTTGGCTTGCAGGAATGTTAACGGGTCTCCCTGAAGAGGAGATGCCCTCATCTCCAGGTGATTTGCTGCATGAACTTTCGTAGTTGCACGAGCGTGCTCGGCAGGTGATCACGGCGTTGCTCAGGCCTTGGGGCCATCAAGCTTCCTGCCGAATGGCATGGGGGAGCTTGCGGACCTGCGTCAAGGAGCCTGGCGGCGCTTCCATCTGTGGAAGATATCAGCATGCTGGCAAGGAGCAAGAGAAGCCTGGGCAATGGTGAAGACGCGCTACACCAAGCTAGACCCAAACCACATGGCCGAAGTAGGACCGATGGGGCCCGATGGGCAAGAAATTCCCGTAAGTCTGGTATATGACCAGGTAGCGTTAGCCGCTAAGTATTCTCAACAGGATTGTAAGATAGATAGCCTGTTAGATGGTATAGAGGAGGAATATAGTCAGTCCAAGTGACTGTGTAATTTAATGGCCATAAGTAGCCCCTAGCCGGATTAAAATCATTTGTCATGGCGGACCTTTTCGCTTCAGCCCCCGGATCCTATAGTCCGTGGTGTGTCCGAATACCCGCTCAGTTATACAAAACCGGGGTATGCGTGGAGACTAGGCGTATGTGTCATAAGTGCTTGAATAGACAAGTACCCAACTAGTTATGTTATATTACATGGATAGTAAGAAACATCTTCCAGGGAGAATAGTTCCGCGAACGATGGCGCAGGATACAAAACTTCTGGTTTTTTTTTGTTGTAACCAGCAAATACATCCTTTGTTCACTGATCGAATATTCTCTTAAGGAAACTAGCTTTCGGCTTCACCCAGTCTGAGGTACACATCCAGCTTAACCAGCAGTAACAATTGCAGAGGTGCTCCCCTTATGCCCTAGCCGAATTCATGGGAACGTAGGGCATAAACACAAGAGCCAGGCAACCCAGCTTGGCCACATCTTAAGTCATATTGATGCATATAATGGTGAAGAAAAGGCGCATATGGATAAAGAACGCATATGCGATGGGCAAAAAGCCATTTAAAATAATTATGTCTAGCTTCCGAATAGGAAGCCCCCAGGTATAGCTTACACACATAGTATGGCCGGAGTGATCCGGGAGTCTGCACTATATTAAATACTTTGTGTGAAGAGAAAAAGGGTCGGGAAAGGAGAGCAAAGGTGTGGAGCATAATTAAAAAGGAGGGGTAAGGAGACGAACACTGAGTTCGGCGTTAGGCATAGAATCTCCGGAGTCTGGCCGCGTTCCATGGGTTCGGCTCGAGTCTGTTATCGGATGCATTACGTAAACGGTACGCTCCTCCGGTGAGAACTTTGTCAATGATGAAGGGACCTTCCCACTTGGGTTTGAGTTTGTCCTTCTTCTTCTCTGGAAGGCGTAGAACAAGCTCGCCAATATTGTAAGTTTTGGCCCGCACTTCTCTGCTTTGATATCGTCAAGCTTGACTCTGATAGAATGCGGAACGGGCTTTTGCGAACATCACGCTCCTCCAGGGCATCCAAGTTATCCTGCCGATCTAACTCGGCTTCCTTTTCTTCGTACATGCGTACGCGTGGCGTCATGTATTATGTCGCAGGGTAGTACTGCTTCCGCACCGTACACCATAAAAATGGTGTATATCCGGTGGTGCGATTCGGTGTGGTCCGCAGCCCCCAGAGTACAGAGTTGAGCTCCTCTACCCAGTGCGTATCCGGATTATGTAAAAGATCGCACTAGTCCGGGTTTGATGCCGCTCATAATGAGACCATTTGCCCGTTCGACCTGGCCGTTTGTTTGTTGGTGGTAGACGGAAGCGTAGTCGAGCTTAATGCCCATTTTGCCGCACAAAGTTTTCACTTCATCGGCTATGAAATTTGAGCCATTATCAGTGATGATGCTGTGGGGGACACCGTATCGGTGTACGACCTCGAATATGAAGTCTATAACAGGTCCGAATTTGGCCGTTTTAACTGGTTTGGCTTCTATCCATTTGGTGAACTTGTCCACCATGACCAATAAGTATTTTTTCTTATGACTTCCCCCTTTAAGGGGTCCGACCATATCCAGCCCCCAGACCGTGAAGGGCCAAGTTATGGGGATTGTTTGGAGAGCGGTAGGGGCATATGACTCTGGTTGGCGAAGAGCTGGCAACTGACGCAATGTTGGACAAGGTCCTGTGCGACTGCTCAGGCCGTTGGCCAATAGAAGCCTGTACAGAAGGCCTTGCTGACTAGCGCTCGAGCCGTGGCATGGTGTCCGCCCAATTCGGCATGGATTTCAGCCAAGAGTTGCCGCCCTTCCTCTTCGGAGATGCATCTTTGGAGCACTCCGGTCGTGCTTTTCTTATAGAGTTCCCCTTCGTGGACCTTGTAAGCTTTAGAGCGCCGGACTATGCTGCGTGCTTCGTTTTGGTCTTTGGGGAGCTCCTGCCTATTTAGGTAGGCCAAGAAAGGCTCGGTCCACGGGGCAATTATGGCCATGATTTCGTGGGCCGAAGATGTTATTTTGGTGGCAGAGCCTCCGATTGTGTCTGATGGTTCGGAATCTAGGGGTGCGTTCGGATCCATGCTTGTATTGTCGGACTCCCCTTCCCATACTACGGATGGCTTGAATAGCCTTTCCAAGAATATGTTAGGTGGGACAGGGTCGCGTTTGGCGCCGATGCGGGCAAGGACGTCCGATGCTTGACTGTTTTCTCGAGCCACATGGTGGAATTCGAGCCCCTCGAACCGAGCTGACATTTTGAGGACGGCATTATGGTAGGCCACCATTTTTGGATCCTTGGCATCGAACTCTCCATTTATTTGTGATATTGCGAGGTTCGAATCCCCGCGCACTTCCAGGCATTGGACGCCCATAGAGACCGCCATCCGAAGACCATGCAACAAAGCCTCATATTCGGCTGCATTGTTAGAGTCTGTGTAAAGTATTTGGAGGACATACTGGACCGTGTCTCCGGTGGGAGACGTCAGGACTACACCTGCTCCCAATCCGGCCAGCATTTTAGAGTCGTCGAAGTGCATGATCTAGTTGGAGTATGCGCTGTACTCTTTAGGGAGTTCGGCTTCCGTCCATTCGGCGACAAAGTCGGCCAGTAATTGCGACTTGATGGCCCACCGTGGTTTGTACATTATGTCGAACGGAAGGAGCTTGATGGCCCATTTAGCAATCCGGCCCGTAGCGTCGCGGTTGTTTATTATTTCATTGAGTGGTACTTCGGAGGCTACTGTGATCGAACACTCTTGAAAGTAGTGTTGCAGCTTCCGGAATGCCATGAAGACAGCGTATGCTATTTTTTGATAGTGTGGGTATCAGGATTTTCATGGGATGCGGACTGTGGATATGTAATAAACCGGCTTTTGGAGCGGGAATTTGTATCCGTCAACCTCTCGTTCGACGACGAGTACTGCGCTTACAACTTGATGTTTTGCCGCTATGTACAATAGCATAGGCTCGCCGTTGTTCGGCGCTGTTAGGACTGGATTACTGGCCAGTAAGGATTTTATTTCATTGAGTCCGGCCGCAGCTGCATCCGTCCATACAAAGTGTTCGATGCTCCGAAGGAGGCGGTAAAGAGGCAATGCCTTTTCTCCTAGCCTGGAGATAAAGCGGCTCAAAGCGGCCACGCATCCGGCTAGCTTCTGGATGTGCTTGAGGTCTGTTGGTATAGCCAACTGAGACAGAGCTCGGATTTTTGCCGGATTCACTTCAATTCCTCTATTAGAAACAATGAAGCCCAGCAGTTTCCCCGATGGGACGCCGAAGACGCATTTTTCCGGATTCAACTTAATGTCGTATGTCCGGAGGTTATCGAATGTGAGCCTCAAGTCATCTATCAGGGTTTCGATGTGTCTAGTTTTTATGACCACGTCGTCCACATATGCTTCCACTGTTTGCCGATTTGTTTTTCCAGGCATGTTTGAATCATGCGTTGATAGGTTGCGCTAGCATTCTTGAGCCCGAAGGGCATATCATTGAAGCAAAAAGGGCCATATGGCATTATAAAAGCTGTTGCAGGTTGGTCAGACTCTGCCATCTTTATTTGATGGTATCCAGAGTATGTGTCGAGAAAACACAGTGAGTCGTGTCCAGCTGTGGCATCGATGATTTGATCGATGCGAGGGAGGGGAAAGGGATCCTTGGGGCAAGCCTTCTTGAGGTCTTTGAAGTCGACGCATAGGCACCCGAATTTGTTCTTCTTTGGTACCATCACCAAATTTGCCAGCCAATCCGGATGTTTAATATCTCTGATGAATCCGGCCTCTAGTAGCTTGGCAAACTCTGCCCCCATTGCCTGTTGTTTGGGCTCTGAGAATCGCCTTAGGGTCTGCTTGACTGGTTTATATCCTTTTAGAATATTGAGGCTGTGTTCGGCCAATCTACGTGGGATGCCTGGCATGTCCGATGGGTGCCACGCGAAAATGTCCCAATTCTCGCGTAAGAAATCTCGTAGTGCGACATCCATTGCGGGGCTCAGCTGTGTCCCGATGGAAGCTGTCTTCGTGGGGTCCGTTGGATGGACCTGGAATTTAACTATCTCGTCTGCAGGCTTAAAAGAGGTGGACTTGGGTCGCTTGTCTAGTATCATGTCGTCCCTGTCCATGGTGGCCCGAAGTGTTGTTAACTCTTCGGCTGCTAGGGCTTCAGATAATGCTTCCAAGGCTAGTGCTGTGGTTTTATTTTCGGCGTGAAGTGCAACGTCTGGATCACTGGCTAGAGTGATGATTCCATTGGGTCCGGACATTTTAAGCTTCATGTACCCATAATGGGGTATAGCTTGACAGCTTGTAAACGCATCCCGCCCTAGAAGGGCGTGGTATCCGCTGCTAAAAGGAGCCACCTGGATTGTGATTTCTTCGGACCTATAATTCTCCGGGGTGCCGAATACCACATCGAGTGTGATTTTTCCCGCACACCGCGCTTCCCGAGTAGGGATAATTCCCCTGAAGGTCGTTGTCGGTGTCAAAACCGGCGGATCTCGGGTAGGGGGTCCCGAACTGTGCGTCTAGGCGGATGGTAACAGGAGACAAGGGACACGATGTTTTTACCCAGGTTCGGGCCCTCTCGATGGAGGTAAAACCCTACTCCTGCTTGATTAATATTGATGATATGGGTAGTACAAGCGTGGATCTACCACGAGATCAAGGAGGCTAAACCCTAGAAGCTAGCCTATGGTATGATTGTTGTAATGGTTGTTCGTCCTATGGACTAAAACCCTCCGGTTTATATAGACACCGGAGAGGGCTAGGGTTACACAGAGTCGGTTACAATGGTAGGAGATCTACATATCCGTATTGGCAAGCTTGCCTTCCACGCCAAGGAAAGTCCCATCCGGACACGGGACGAAGTCTTCAATCTTGTATCTTCATAATCTTGGAGTCCGGCCGATGATGATAGTCCGGCTATCCGGACACCCCCTAGTCCAGGACTCCCTCAGTAGCCCCTGAACCAGGCTTCAATGACGATGAGTCCGGCGCGCATATTGTTCGGCATTGCAAGGCGGGTTCCTCCTCCGAATTAATTCATAGAAGATTGTGAACACCAGGATAGTTCCGGCTCTGCAAAATAAATTCCACATACTACCGTAGAGAGAATAATATGTACACAAGCTCAATCTGCTGACGTATTTTGTGGCGTGACGTCACACCACTACCAAGCCTTTACTTGAATTGTTTTTATTATACCACCTCAGCGTGTTTAGTGAAGCGGTTTCCTTGGCACGTCTTGTCGAAGCAGAGATCGTGTTCCCCTTATTCTGGGATTCCCATCAATACGGACGTGGGTAACCCAACCGCGCCCGTTGCCACGCCTCCTCTATCGAAGGCGAGTCCCAAACGGTCACGGGGACGGCTCTTGGTATTCTCCCTCTTTATAATGGGACCAAGGCTCGTTTTTCTTCAGTCCTCAATCGAATCTGCCCTTCGCGCCGAGTTCCAACACCCAGAGCCCCAGATTCGAGCGCTTCGGACTTTTGGCAATGTCCGGCTCCGACCTACAGGGCCGGTGGATGCCCTCCTCTGTCACAGAAGAGGACGTGCTAAAGTTGAGAGAAGCCAAGTACCTGACTTAGGAGATTTCGCATAGGTTGCCTGCCAAAGGCAAGTCATTCCCACTCCCGAGCCCGGCGAAAGCATCATGTTTGTGTCCCACCTCCGTCGGGGTTTAGGCTTCCTGATGGATCCTTTTGTGAGAGGGCTCATGTTTTACTATGGGTCGGAATTCCATGACCTGGCTCCGGAGTCCATCCTCCACATCTAGTCATTCATTGTCGTCTGCGAGGCCTTCTTCCGCACTACCCCCCACTTGGGTTTGTGGCTCAAAAGCTTTAACGTGGAGCCGAAGATGATCAAGGGGCGCCAAGTAGAGTGCGGCGGGGCGGTTGTTAGTAGGAGGGCCGATGCTCCATGGCCCGAGGGCTCTTTCCAAGAGGAGCTCGGCTTGTGGCAACATGAGTGGTTTTATATTACCGCTCCCAGGGGCAGCAGGCAGAAGCCGCCGCCCATCTTCCGCTCGGGACCTCCACGACGGCTGATGTCATGGGTCAACCAAGGGCTCAACTGGGGGCCGTCAAAGGACGTGCCCCTATTGCAGGGCCGGATTCGAGACCTCCAAGAGAGGGAGATCGATCTGGTCGTGGTGATGCAGGTTATGCTGATTAGGCGTCTTCTGCCCTGCAAACGTCGTCCTCTCCGGCTGTGGGAGTTCAATCCGGAGGGACCACGAATTCTCCAACACTTCATGGGTACGACACTCATGGAGATGTACAAATTGTTCTTCGGATCACAAGAGGTCTGTCCGGAATTGACCAAGGACGCCGACCTAAGCTGCAATCGCCCGGATACACAAGTAAGTAGCTCATTTGTTTGCATTTCTTGGATTTGCCTTTTAACCAATTTTCCTCTGAACAGGAGTGGATAGCGCAAGCAAAACTGATACGGTGTCCGGCCCCCCTCCCGGAGACCATGCCGGATCCCGTGTTGGTCAAGATGCTGGAGGTTGCGCCTTCGAAGGAAGGCGAAGGGGAAAGCAGAGAAGCTACCACCTCTACCAAGGAGGCTTTTGAGAAAGGAGTGATCAAGAATCCCTCCTTCCAAGGGGAGAAGAGGACTGCTTCTGGAAACCCGGAGGCCAAGGCCTCGAAGCGGGGGAAGAGATCTTCACCAGAGGGTCCTGCGTCTGGGGAGGCCCCGGCCGCACTATCTCCCCTAAGGAATCAGCCCTCCATCGAGCCGTAAGTAGAAAAAGGGGAGTTTTGTAATAAGGGATATCCCTATTTGTGCTTCTGAGGATAACCTAAGTTTTTACCTTGTAGTTCGGATCTCCGTCCTTCTCAGATGAGCTCGTCTTCGGGGGACCTTCATCCGGAGATGATGGAGAGCGAGACGCGTCCATCTGCCGCACCGTCAGGTGGGGCGGACGACCCTGAGGTGTCATCACGGAGGGTATCCCCAAGTCCGGCCGGGCCGGAGAGTTCAGCGCCAACTGGTGTACGGCTGGGGGAGCTGAGGGATCTGCTCGAGAGGGCGTCTATCTCAGAAGATCACCGTACATTGATGAGTATGGTGATTGGAAGAATTTCATCCGCCGAAGGCGGGCTGCTTGATGCCGTCAGAAGTTTGCTGGCGGGGTTTGAGGTACGTAAAGGTGACATACCTTTTGACAGTTTTACACATAAAGTGTGCCCTGTATAGATAGTAGCCCCTGAGACTCGGTATGTTGTCGAAAGCGACAGCGTGCCGAGGATAATAATCTCAGGTGTTAATTCTCGCCATTCCTACACAGGTGGCGGATAGTCTGGTGGCCAGCCGGACTGATGGAATTGCTGAACTAAGGCGGCAACTCGACGTTGCGGATGCGGACATCGCGCTGGTCAATAAGCGACTTGACGAGTCGCAAGGTAGGTTGTTTCTCCATTGTCACCTAGTAAGGGAGCCGAAGCTCACTCCTTACAACATGTGTGTTCGATGCAGATGGTGCCGCTGCTGTGGAGGACCTTCGAGCAGAGCTTGCTCGAGCCAAGGAGCAGGCCAGGAGGAGTGATGCGGCTGCCTCGAAGGCGGCCGAAGAGATAGAAGCCGAAAGGGCTGCTCACTACCGAAGCAGGGAGGAGATGGCCGAAATGGCCGTGAAGCTGAAAGATGTTACCGACCGCTATGAGGTTCTTGAAAAAGAACACCGAGCGGACCAAGAAAGCCTGAAGAAGGCCACCGCCGAAGCTAAGGATGCCCGTTCTGCAATGAGGGCTATAAAGGAGGAGCTGCGCCAGGCCGGTGATATTGCGGCTGGCAAGCCCTTTCTGCTGCGTAGGAGATTCACAGATCCGAAGTATGCTCAGCTTGGCCAGCTGTGGCGTGCGGAGGATCCTAATATGGATTTAGCAGTGAGTGCGGCGGATGCTGTTGTGCACTTCTGAAGTCAAAAGGATCCCGAGACGGAAGAGCTTTTTTGGTCTCAATTCCACAGTTCGGAGCGTTCACTTCCGCTGACCGATCGGCTGGCCGAGTGGGCTGAGCTGAATAGATTGTCCGGACATGCCATGACGGATGTAGTGACTCATATCTGGCCGGATAGGCCCAAGCCGAAGAGTTATTTTGGCTTATTGCAGCAATTCCTTAGGGCGGTGCCGCATATCAAGGCGATGAAGCGGTCGGCCTACCTAGAGGGTGCACGGATGGCCCTCGCTGTGTGAAGACATACTGGACGGAGATGGATGCCACCGCTGTTGCAACCCGGGGTTCGGACGAGAGCCGGTTACCCGCCGAGCACTATTTTGGGGAAGTTCTGCGGGGTGCTCGTGCAATAGAGTCGTAGTGCTCAAAGAATGTCATGTTGAAATGACTTTTATGATTTGTAAAACGATATTTATAATATAAGTGCTTTTTATACTTGTGCGTTCAAGTATTGAGATATCTCCTGTGCGGTCGTTAATGTATACTTGTGTATAACCTGAAAGATGGCAGTCTTCGGCTTCAGCCCCCACGCACATGGTGCAGGGGTGTTTGCAAAAATAGTGCATTTTCACACTTAATCCAACGTCTTGGTCCTGTGAAGGAGGTGGTAGCATAGCAAACGAGGCAACCGGACTATAATGCTTTATCACTTTCACTTAGCCATAAGAGTTTGAGGGTGGGGCTACGATATAGCCCCTAGGGGCACCGCGCTCTCCGAATTCGGGGCGCGTATGTGCCTGTCCGGGAAACGGTCCTTCGTCAAAGCGGAGGAATTCTAAACATTCCGGTAGTCGATCGAGTGGTTGACCAGTCTCTTGTTGTATCATGACAGTCAGTTTTCGGCTTTCTCTACTGAGGTGCTCGCCCGGCCGAACCGGGGCACAATCGCAGTAGTTCTCCTGGTGCCGCGTTAGCCGATGATACGGAACATAAGGCAGCAAAACACAGGAGCCGGGCAAACCCAACATTTGACCAAAGACATGATTCAGAGCTGATGCATATAAGGCCTAACTCGAGACGCCGAACACTCCCTTAGGTGTTTGGTCTTTATGATAACGGGCAGAACAATGCCCTAAGCCCATAGTGTCTAGGTACAAGCAAGAATTTCTGGCGCGGCCGATGCCAAAACGCCAGCCTCCTCGTTGGTTATGGTAAAAAACCGTGGGATATGAATCAACAAGAGACAGTAAGAAAAGTTTACGCAGGGTCTTAATCTGAAAAGAATCCTTGCCACGGGTCCCTGCTGCACGTCTGCTCCTGTGTCTCCGTTGTGCCGTATCCTGGACGGGCGTACACGTTGTTCATCTCTAAAAAGAGAGGAACTTAGCTTGAAAAGAAATCGTGCAAAAAATTTATTGAAAGCAAAGTATGAATGAATCAATAAAGTTGAGCTTTTAGTGGCTCTTTATTGTTTGTACGCGCAGCCCCTTGTGAAGGGGTATGCGGCTAGGGAGCCCCTAGTTTATTTATGCCGGACTCGTCTAGCCGTGTCCGGTGTCTTGAACGACCTTTTAATGAGATGATGCCGCGTGGACCAGGCACTTTAAGTGTAAGAGACGCGTAATGCGGTACTGCGTTAAAGCGGGCGAAAGCTTCACGTCCCGATAGTGCTTGATGGCTACTTTTGAATGTGGCGACATGGAAGATTAGCTTTTCGAGACGGAAGTTGTCGGGTGATCCGAACACAACTTCTAGTAGTAAGGAGCCCGTGCACTTCGCGTAAGGGCCAGGCGTCACTCCTTTGAAGGAAGTGCGGCTATGGCGTATTTTAGTAGGGTCTATCCCCAACTTGCGGATTGTGTCCGGATATAGCAGGTTTAAATCGCTGCCGCCATCCATTAGGACTTGTGTAAATTGTAGTCCGTCGATTATAGCATCCAATATCATAGCAGTCCATCCTGCGTTTCGAATACTTCTGTAATAGTCCAGGTGGTCGAAAGTAATTGGTTTTGACATCCAATCTCGGGGTTCCGCTGGGGTGGACCGTGCGACACGTACTTTAGCGGGTGCCGCACTATTGTTCCGTATTATCACATGAAGTGAGTTTACTATTTTGACTTCTTGTGGGAAAGTCTTTTGTTTTCTAGCGCTCTGTTGGTGGGGTTCGTCGTCATCCTCGCTTGGCGCATCAACCCCTTGTGTTCGGCGTTGAGTTGGCCGGACTGTTTGAAGACCCAACAATCTCGGTGGGTGTGGTTTGTAGGCTTCCCGGGGGTACTGTGGATTTGACATATCCGATCCAAAATTTTGTTTAAGTTGGATAGCTCGTCACTGTTGTCCTTAAGAGGCAGTGTTTTGGTGTTCGGCCGCGAGCTTTTGAATCCAGCGTTGACCGCCGTGTTCTTTGGGCTCTTTTCTTTATTCCGGTGCTGGTCCTTTCTGCGCCGTGATTTTCCGTTTCCATCTCTGATCTCGGATGTACTCGGGTCGCTGGTGCTGCGTCTTGCTAGCCAGCTGTCTTCCCCCACGCAAAAGCGGGTCATGAGGCTTGTTAGCGCGGCCATTGTTCTTGGCTTTTCCTGGCCGAGGTGTCTGGCCAGCCATTCATCTCGGACGTTATGTTTAAAAGCTCCTAAGGCTTCGGCGTCCGGACAGTCGACTATTTGGTTCTTTTTGGTGAGGAACCTCTTCCAGAATTTGCGCGCTGATTCTCCGGGCTGTTGGGTTATGTGACTTAAATCATCTGCTTCCGGAGGGCGGACATAAGTCCCCTGAAATTTTTCTCTAAACGCGTCCTCGAGCTCTTCCCAACTACCAATAGTATTTTCTGGGAGGCTTTTGAGCCAATGCTGAGCTGGCCCTTTGAGCTTGAGGGGTAGATATTTTATGGCGTGGAGATCGTTTCCTCTAGCCATATGTATGTGCAGGATGTAATCCTCAATCCAGACTCTGGGGTCTGTTGTTCCGTCGTATGCCTCTATGTTTACGGGCTTGAACCCCGCTGGAAATTCATGATCCAGCACCTCGTCGGTGAAACATAGTGGGTATGCGGCGCCCCTGTATTTGGGTGTGCTGTTGTCTTCTAACACTCGGCTTGTTGTGTTGCTTCCTGGGGCCCTCTTTTTTAGCCCATAAATGGACCTGACCGGGCCATCCGTTTTGCGAGGATCATGTGCCGGCTTGTGTGCGGCGCCGCTTGTCGCTCTTGGCCTGTCATCTGGTCGTATATCCGGCCAGGCGGCCTCTTGCTTTTTGACTGTGGGGGCTCTACAGCCTCCTCATCGAATTCGGGCAGCAGCTTGCACTTCGGGTAGCTCTTTGTTTGGTGGTTGTTGCCATATTTGTCCGCGGTCTTGAGTAGTTTGCTCCAGCTCATTCTGAGTATGTCTTCCGCTGTTTTGAGCTTCCATTTCTGCTTCTTCAAGCTTCTTGCAGTGGCGACAAGCCTTTTGTGAAGGTTTTTATGCTCCGGTGGAGTGTCCGGCGTGAGATCGTCTGGACTATTGTTTTCGCCGGGGATGGGTTGTTTATCCGATTCATCCTGTTCGGATGGTTGCTTGGTTGCATGTTCGTCGCCCACTGGTTTACCCTGCTCTATGGCTGGGTCATTATGAGTGCTGTTGTTATCGAGGCGGTACTTGGGGCGGAGCTTACGTCGCCGTTTTGGTTGTTTTTCGGAGGAATTATCCTTCGCCGCGTCCCGTTGTTCCTCATTATCGCTCCCTTTTGGGGTGTCCACCATATATATATCATGAGTTGAGGTGGCTTTCCAGTGTTCGGTAAGCGCTGGTTCTTGGTCGTCTCCGGCATCGCCGTCCATACCATCGATGTCTTCGGAGTTGTAGTCTAGCATGTCGGTTAAATCGTCGACAGTGGCTATAAAGTGGATGGTGGGTGGGATTTGAATTTCTTCGTCGGCCGCATCCCAACCGTCCTGACCGCAGTCCGGCCAGGGCTCTCCTGATTACGAGAGATGCTTTAGCGAATTCAGGATGTCGCCAAAGGGTGAGTGCTGAAAGATGTCCGCGGCGGTGAACACCATAATCGGCGCCCAATCGGATTCGATTGGCAGGGGCGCAGGAGGTTCGGAGTCCGGCGAGGAGTCCGGGACCTCGGAGTCACGGGCTTTATAAGGGACAAGGTCAGTATTCGGCTCCATCGCCGTAGAGATCGCCGCTCCCAAGGCGGTGTCCAGCCACCTGTCCTCGATCTGTGCGGTCGGCTCCGAACTAGGGGTCGGAGCGGACTCATGTGCGGCTTCCAGGGCACTGTCCGGCGGCAGAGCTAAATCATGCCCATCATGACAGTGCGATGCGCTCGGTTGTGGCTCGAATCCATCGAAGATCAAGTCTCCGCGGATGTCGGCCGTGAAGTTTAGGCTTCCAAATCTGACCTGACGGCCAGGGGCGTAGCTTTCGATCTGCTCCAGATGGCCAAGCGAATTGGCCCGCAGTGCAAAGCCGCCGAACACGAAGATCTGTCCGGGGAGAAAATTCTCACCCTGGACTGCGTGGTTGTTGATGATTGAAGGAGCCATCAAGCCTATCGGTGACGACACAGAGGAACTCTCAATGAAAGCACCAATATCGGTGTCAAAACCGGCGGATCTCGGGTAGGGGGTCCCGAACTGTGCGTCTAGGCGGATGGTAACAGGAGACAAGGGACACGATGTTTTTACCCAGGTTCGGGCCCTCTCGATGGAGGTAAAACCCTACTCCTGCTTGATTAATATTGATGATATGGGTAGTACAAGAGTGGATCTACCACGAGATCAAGGAGGCTAAACCCTAGAAGCTAGCCTATGGTATGATTGTTGTAATGGTTGTTCGTCCTACGGACTAAAACCCTCCGGTTTATATAGACACCGGAGAGGGCTAGGGTTACGCAGAGTCGGTTACAATGGTAGGAGATCTACATATCCGTATTGCCAAGCTTTCCTTCCACGCCAAGGGAAGTCCCATCCGGACACGGGACGAAGTCTTCAATCTTGTATCTTCATAGTCTTGGAGTCCGGCCGATGATGATAGTCCGGCTATCTGGACACCCCCTAGTCCAGGACTCCCTCAGTCGTGCCGCTTTGTTCAATGCGGCTTTTATCAATCTCCATCTTGCTGAGTGTTTCTTCATAAATCAGATTTAATCCGCTTCCGCCGTGCATGAGTACTTTAGTGAGCCGAAAGCCATCTATGATCGGGCTAAGGACTAGAGCGGCTAGTGCCCGGACAGTCTAGAATCGAGGTTCATCACTGGCATTAAAAGTTATAGCAGTGTCGTTCCAGGGGTTTATATTTGCCACATGGTAAATTTCAGTGGAGCTTCAACGAGCTCGCTTGCGCCTATTGTTTGAGGCAAAAGTCTCGAAGACTGTTAGTACCGTATTGTGTTCGCTAGCAAGATGTAGTTCCGCTTTATGGCCCACAAGAAGATCCTCGCCACTTTTTGCCACCTGCTGGAGTATCCAACATGCCCTAAGGGTATGAGTCGGTGTTGTATCCGGAGTACTGTGGAGCTTACATGGCCCGTCGAGCCATTCTTCCAATACGGATCCCCGCCCTGGGGTGGGCTTTGGTTTTTTGGGGATTGGATCGGACGACTTACGAGAGTTTGTCCATTTAGTTCGGACAAAGGTCTTGGTGAGAGCAGTACTATCCCAAAATTCTGTTTGAGTCTTCCAAGCACTCTCCATCGCACAGTACTTCCGTACTATTGATTGCCAAGTCTGCGAAGCGTACTATGTCACGGCGGCTTATAGCATTGGGGAGTCCTTCGTCCGTGCAGTTTTCGTAGAAGAGCGAGATCATGTTTTCCTCGCGGCAATCCCTGACCTTGTTAAGCGCAAGGAGCAATCTGGCCCAGTAGCGATGTATGGTTTCCTGGGGCTCTTGCCTGATGCGGGAGAGACAGTTTAAGTCCAGGTAGGTGCTGTTAGCAGAATCCGGATTTTGATCCGATCTAACGCCCAAGGGCGCGGGCGGTTCTGAGCTTAAGAGCTCAGAATCCGGAGTGCTGCCCAATTTCTTCGGCCCAATGCCCAATTCTAAGTCCAGGACCTGGGTCAAATTTTCCTTTGAGCAGGTCTTCGGCTCAAGGAGTTCAGTGATCCGAACATAATTTGTCCTCAAAGTTGAGGTGCAATCCGCGTGTGGTTCCTCCACTATCGCTATCTCATGGGTGGCCGGCGGGGACCTGATGTCCCTTTGGTCGGGATTAAGCCCAATCCGGTCATAGTCTGTAGCGACTCCCAGAGCGGCGATGCGATCCAAGAGTTTGTAAAGGGAGGAGAGCTCCATTAGATCCATCTGTTCGGCAAGTTCCGAACTGACGCAAAGGTTATGATTGATGACCCGAGAGTACATCGTCAGCGCTACCACCGATGGGGCGGCCATGATAAAGCCGCCGAGTCGGAGCGTCTGGCCTATAGCCAGAGCTCCCTCCGAGATAATGTTGTCCTTGACGTTGAGACGAGCCATCGAGCCCTGCGGTGACGTCACAGAGGAACTCTCAATGAAAGCACCAATGTCGGTGTCAAAACCGGCGGATCTCCGGTAGGGGGTCCCGATCTGTGCGTCAAGGCTGATGGTAACAGGAAGCAAGGGACATAGATGTTTACCTAGGTTCGGGCCCTCTCGATGGAGGTAAAACCCTACTTCCTGCTTGATTAATATTGATGATATGGGTATTACAAGAGAAGATCCACCACGAGATCGTAGAGGCTAAACCCTAAGAGCTAGCCTATGATGGTATGATTGTAATTGTGATCGACCTTCTAAGGACCAACCTCTCCGGTTTATATAGACACCGGAGAGGCCTAGGGTTTACATGGAGTCGGTTACAAGGAAGGAAATATAATATCCGGATCGCCAAGCTTGCCTTCCACGCAAAGGAGAGTCCCATCCGGACATGGGCTGAAGTCTTGAGTCTTGTATCTTCACGCTTCAATAGTCCGGACGTTGTACACAGTCCGGTTGTCCGGATACCCCCTAATCCAGGACTCCCTCAGCGGGTTCTTCTCCAAATTCTTTAGAATACCTATTGTAACGAGCAGTGTCTGGCTTCCCATTAATGCTGCACTCCTCGGCTTCTGTGCTTTAATAATGGCTATCTCCACGTGTCGAGCGGATGAGAGAAGTCGGGGCATTTTTTCATTTGCCACCCTGACCATGCAAGTAAATCCTATATTTAAAGAGTTGAGGATCCTCAGATCCAAATCACTCCATCTCCTCCCAGCAAGTATCATCAGAGCGCGCCCGAAAAAATCCATCCCATCATGGCCGGTCCGCGGCTCCTCCTCTCGCTCCCGTAGCACCAAGCCAGGCAATTGGGAGAAGTGTTCCATTCCTCATAGCCGATTGGTAGAGTTGTAGACCCAGGGGTTTCTCCCGCCTGCCTACATGGTTCCCGTCCAAGCTGGACTAGCCATTTATAATGGCAGGGAGCAAGCGGAGAATTCTCCCAACCCATGCAAGGGGAGCGGGTATGCTTTGTCCCCTATTTGCTAAGGGGACTTGGATTTCCAATCCATCCATTCCTCCGCGGGCTTCTGGAGTTCTACGGTCTCCAGCTGCACAACTTCACTCCAGCCTCCATACTGCATACCACGGGTTATGTCGCCTTCTGCGAGCTATTTCTGGGCTGCGAAGCTCATTTCAAGCTATGGAAGAGGCTATTCTGCCCTGTACCCCATACTTAGGAGAGGTCGATATATAAAGTGGGGGGAGCCGAGATATGGCGCATCGCCGGGACCGGATACCTGTCCGACACTCCAAAGAAGACATCCGAGGACTGTCATTCGGAGTGGTTTTATATGGAGGATGTTCCTCTTCCGGACCCTATTCGGTTGGTCCTTCCTGAGTTTGCAAATGCCCCGTTGAAGAAACACCACAGCTGGTGCCCCGGAGCCCCCAGGAGGAAGATAACAAAGAGATCCTTTTCTTGATAGACAGGATAAAGACACTGGCCAAATCAGGACTGACAATAATTGAGGTTATGTCCATATGTGTAATGCGGGGAGTGCAGCCAGTTCAATATCTGGGGAAACCCATGTGGCACTACAATGGAGAAGAAGACGCCACCCGCTGCGGCCATAAAGGTTCGGACTCCACCGCCGCTCTGGCGAAAATATTGTCCGATTTGTTCAATGGAGAAGAAGAGGAGTTCATCCGTATTAAGCCACGGGATGGATTCTCCATGTACAACCCCCCAAGCTGGGTGAGATGCTATCTTTTATTCCAGTCTTTCCTGTGTTCTCTAGGACAAACACTTACCTTGTTAATTCATAACAGGAATTGGGCAAAGCTATGAGGGATGTTCACAGCCTGTCTCCACAGCCAGAGGACCCCGACCAGGCCATCAACCCCGGACTCAAAGAAGATCCGGACATATTTGTGGAGCTCGTTGACAGGGCATTTTATCAGTTAAGCTGCGATGGTGCCTTGGTGGCCATCATTGCTGATTATCCTGGCCTACTCCCAGTATCACATGTAAGTAAAACCAGAGTCCCAACTTCCAAGAAGGATTCCCTCTTTGCGCCTTACCCATCGCATATGTTTTGTGTTTTATAGGGAAGGCCATCGGGACACCGTGCTGAACCCGCGGTGACTCGCCAACAAGGGGCATTGAAGCCGGGTAGGCTTAAAAGGAAGGCGGTCAGGACCAAGACACCGTTGCAAAGGTATGATTAAAAACCCGCTACATAATTATCATCGTTAAAACATGACGATGTCCACTGTTTCCTGGCAGAGAAAGCGCTCGCCGAACTATGTCCGGTGAGCCTGCAGGCCACGCCTCCACCAGCCGGACTCCGAGGCCGGACTCAAGGGCGGAGGTCAACACGGGGACAACGCCGGACGATCCTCCTGCAGAGGATGCAGATAGATTCTCCGCCATGAACTCCGAAGTGGAGAGCGCCATGAATCATAGGCGTCGGTCGGCCACACTATGCGACCCTAATTTCACTGAAGAGGCATTCAACGCCTTCAACTCAGGGGATGCGTACATCCGAGTTGCTCAACATGGCCTCGCCAGAGCCACGGACCAATATGTAAAGGATATACAGGTAAGAAAATTTGATAAGTATGTATATCAGTAGCCCCTGAGACTTGAAACAGTTGGCACAACTGATTTAAGGATCAATTATATGCATAGGTTCTTACAGAGAAGAATACCTAGCTGTCTAAATAGATGGAGGAGTGCAAAGCCCAGCTATGGGCCGCAGTTGCCGGAATGGGGGAGTCCAAGAAGGCCTCATCTGGTAATACTTGTCTTGATCGAAAAGAATGTATTGACATATACCAGTTAGTATTCGGCATGCATGCAAATCTATCAATAGATTCGGCAGACAATCCCGGAAGTAATCCGGAGATCGTATCGGAGGATGAACAACACGCTCAACGATAGCTAAAGGCTGGCGAGCGCGTGCTTACAAAAGTTATATGGGAGAAGAATTATGCGTGCTTACGAAGACCCGGCTGAACGTTGAATTAAAGGATGTTCGGGCCCAGCTTGCTGACTCCGTGAAGGAGAATAGAAGGCTTCGACGCAGCATTTTTAGTAAGTGCTCGAACGAACCGTTATGAAGTTCGGCAAAGAAGCGGGATAAAAGAATTATGTCTATAGGTATGCTGACAGGTCATCCCGAAGAGGAGATGCCCGGACCTGCAGGCGATCTTCTGCAAGAGCTCTCACAGCTGCACGGACAAATTCGGCAGGTGATGCAGGGTATTGCCCAGGCCTTGTGGCCGTCAGAATCCCTGCCCGAAGGCATGGGAGAGCTTGTGGAGATGCTCAAGGGAGCACGGCGGCGCTTTCAATTATGGAAGATATCGGCCTACCGACAAGGTGCAAGGGAGGCCTGGGCCATGGTGAAGACACAATACGCCAAAATTGACCCGAATCACATGGCCGAGGTCGGACCTATAGGGCCAGATGGGAAAGAGATCCCCGTTAGTCTGGTATATGACCATTTAGCTTTAGCTGCGAAGTATTCCCAACAGGATTGTAAGCTAGACACCCTGTTGGATGGTATAGAAGTAGAGTTTAGTCAGTCTAAGTGACTTTGTACTTCAAAGGACATATTTTGTCCCTAGCCGGATTGTAAATCATTTGTCTTGGCGGACCTTTTCGCTTCAACCTCTGGACCCGATAGTCCGGAGTGTATCCGAATACCTGCTCAGTTATGTGAAAACCGGGGCACGCGTGAAAACCAGGCGTAGGGATCATAAGTGCTTGAACAGACAAATACCCAACTAGCTATGTTATATTACATGGGTAGTAAGAAACATCTTCCAGGGAGAATAGTTCCGTTAAGGGTTCCTTTCCCTGGGTGTGCATGCATTAATGTGCTTGTCCGAACTGTGAAAAATGACGCATGATATAAGCATCTGGGGGCATGTTTTGCAATAAGTAAAAGACATCTTTTGTTCACCGACCGAATATTCCCTTAAGAACGCTAGCTTTTGGCTTCACCCAGTCTGAGGTACACATCCGGCTGACCCGGCAGTAACAATCACAGAGGTGCTCCCCTTATGCCCTAGCCGAATTAATGGGAACGCAGGCATAAACACAAGAGTCAGGCAACCCACCTTGGCCAAAACTTAAGTCATATCGATGCATATAGTGGTGAAAAAAGGCACATATGGAGAAATGACGCATATGTGGTGGGCATAAAGCCCAGAAGATAATTATATTAAGCTTCTGTATAAGAAGCCCCCAGGTATATTGAGCGCGCATAGCGCAGCAGGAGTGTGTGGTCAAAGCATACTTAAAGCTTTTAAGGCTATATATATAAAAAGGAAAGAGAGAGAGGATATAATTTAAAAAGGAAGACGGAGGTAAGGAGACAAACACAGAGTTCGGCACTAGGCGTAGAATCTTCAGAGCCTGGCCGCGTTCCATGGGTTCGGCTCGAGTCGATTATCTGCTGCATCACGCAGACAGTACGCTCCCACTTGGGCTTGAGCTTGTCCTTTTTCTTCTCCGGTAAGCGTAGAATGAGTTCGCCAATGTTATAAGTTTTGGCCCGTACTTCTCTGCTTTGATACCTTCGAGCCTGCTGTTGATATAATGTGGAACGAGCCTTTTGTGACATCACACTCCTCCTCCAGGGCATCTAAGCTGTCCTGCCGATCCAGCTTGGCTTCTCTCTCTTCGTACATGCGCACTCGAGGTGAGTCATGGATGATATCGCAGGGTAGCACTGCCTCTACGCCGTATACCATCAAAAATGGTGTGTATTCGGTTGTGCGATTTGGCGTGGTCTGCAGCCCCCATAGTACGGAGTCGAGCTCCTCGACCCAGTGCATATCTGATTCCTTCAAGGATCGCACTAGTCTGGGTTTAATGCCGCTCATAATAAGACCATTCGCTCGTTTGACTTGACCGTTTGTTTGGGGGTGATAGACGGATGCATAAACGAGCTTTATGCCCATTTTCCCGTACCAAGTTTTCACCTCGTTGGCTGTGAAGTTTGAGCCATTATCAGTGATGATGCCGTGGGGGACACCATAACGGTGTATGACCCTGGATATGAAGTCTATCACTGGTCCGGACTCGGACATTTTAACTAGTTTGGCTTCTATCCATTTGGTGAATTTATTGACCATGACCAACAAGTATTTCTTCTTATGGCTTCCTCCTTTAAGGGGTCCAACCATATCGAGCCCCCAGACTGCAAAGGGCCAAGTTATGGGGATTGTCTGGAGAGCGGTAGGTGGCATATGGATTTGATTTGCAAAAAGCTGGTAACCGACGCAATGTTGGACAAGGTCCTGTGCGTCTGCCCGGGCTGTCGGCCAGTAGAAACATGTACGAAAGGCCTTGCTTACGAGCACCCGAGCTGCGCATGGTGGCCGCCGAGTCCGGCATGAATTTCGTCCAAGAGCTGCCGCCCTTGCTCTTCGGAGATGCACCTTTGGAGCACTCCAGTCGCACTTTTCTTATAAAGCTCTACCTCGTGGACTTTGTAGGCTTTAGAGCACCGCACAATGCAACGTGCCTCATTTTGGTCCTCAGGGAGTTCTTTCCTATTTAAGTAGGCTAAGAAGGGTTCTGTCCACGAGGCGATGACAGCCATAATCGCGTGGGCCGAAGGTGTTATTTTGGTGGCGGAGCCTCCGATTACGTCAGATTGTTCGGGTTCTGGGGTTGTGTTCGTCTCCGGATTGGTATTGCCGGTTTCCCCTTCCCACACCACGGATGGCTTGTATAGCCTTTCCAAAAAGATATTAGGTGGGACGGGGTCGCGCTTAGCGCTGATGCGGGCGAGGATATCTGCCGCTTGGTTGTTTTCTCAAACCATATGGTGGAATTCGAGCCCCTCGAACCTAGCTGACGTTTTGAGGACGGAATTGTGGTAGGCTTCCATTTTTGGGTCCTTGGCGTCAAAGTCTCCATTTATTTGAGATATTGCGAGGTTTGAATCCCCATACACTTCTAGGCGTTTAATGCCCATGAAGACTGCCATCCGAAGACCGTGGAACAGGGCCTCATATTCGGCTGCATTGTTGGAATCTGTGTATAGTATTTGGAGTACATATTGGACTGTATCTCCGGTGGGGGATGTCAGGACAACGCCTGCCCCTAGGCCAGCCAGCATCTTAGAGCCGTCAAAGTGCATGATCCAATTGGAGTACGCGCCGTACTCTTTAGGCAGTTCGGCTTCTGTCCATTCGGCGACGAAGTCAGACAGTACTTGCGACTTAGTGGCTCGCCGTGGTTTGTATGTTATGTCGAACGGGAGGAGCTCGATAGCCCATTTAGCAAGCCGGTCCATGGCATTGCGGTTATTTATTATGTCATTGAGTGGTACTTCGAAGGCCACCATAATTGAACACTCTTGAAAGTAGTGTCATAGTTTTCGGGATGCCATGAAGACCGCGTATGCTATCTTTTGATAATGTGCGTACCGTGACTTGAGTGAGGACAATGGATACATAGTATACCGGCTTTTGAAGCGGGAACTTATGTCCGTATGTGTCTCGTTCGACGACGAGCACTGAGCTTACAACCTGGTGTGTTGCGGCTATATATAACAACATAGGTTTGCTGATATTTGGCGTGGCCAGGATTGGATTGGTGGCCAAGAGGGCTTTTATTTCCTCCAGTACGGCCGTGGCCGCATCCGTCCACTGGAAGTGTTCGGTGCGTCGAAGAAGCCGATAAAGAGGTAGTGCCATTTCTCCTAATCGGGAGATAAAGCCGCTTAAGGCGGCCACACATCCAGTTAATTTCTGGATTTGCTTGAGGTCTGTTGGGGTAGCCAACTGTGACAGAGCTCGGATTTTAGCCGGATTTGCTTCGATTCCTCTGTTGGAAGCGATAAAGCCCAAGAGCTTTCCCGCAGGTATGCCGAAAACGCATTTTTCCGGATTGAGCTTGATGTCATATGTTTGGACATTGTCGAACGTAAGCCTTAAGTCGTCTATTAAAGATTCGACGTGTCTGGTTTTGATGACCACATCATCTATGTATGCCTCCACTGTTCTGCCTGATGACCCACAAGTGTAGGGGATCGCAATAGCTTTCGAGGGTAAAGTATTCAACCCAAATTTATTGATTCGGCACAAGGGGAGCCAAAGAATATTATTGAGTATTAGCAGTTGAGTTGTCAATTCAACCACACTTGGTTAACTAAGTATTTGCAGCAAAGTATTTAGTAGAAAAGTTATATGATAATAAAGGTAACGGCAGCTGTCGGTGTCAAAACCGGCGGATCTCGGGTAGGGGGTCCCGAACTGTGCGTCTAGGCGGATGGTAACAGGAGACGAGGGACACGATGTGTTTACCCAGGTTCGGGCCCTCTCGATGGAGGTAAAACCCTACGTCCTGCTTGATTAATATTGATGATATGGGTAGTACAAGAGTAGATCTACCACGAGATCAAGGAGGCTAAACCCTAGAAGCTAGCCTATGGTATGATTGTTGTAATGTATGTTGTCCTACGGACTAAAGCCCTCCGGTTTATATAGACATCGGAGAGGGCTAGGGTTACACAGAGTCGGTTACAATGGTAGGAGATCTACATATCCGTATTGCCAAGCTTGCCTTCCACGCCAAGGAAAGTCCCATCCGGACACGGGACGGAGTCTTCAATCTTGTATCTTCGTAGTCTTGTAGTCCGGCGGACATTGGTAGTCCGGCTGTCCGGACACCCCCTAGTCCAGGACTCCCTCAGTAGCCCCCGAACCAGGCTTCAATGACGATAAGTCCAGCGCGTTTATAGTCTTCGGCGTTGCAAGGCGGGTTCTCCCTTCAAATTCCATGTACCTGCCGAACAGTGTCCGGCTTCATCTTGAATACTGTGTTCCTCGGCTTCTATGCCAAATAATGGCCCTCTTCCACGCGTCGCACGAATGCGAAAAGCCAGGGTGTATTTTTCATTTCATCCCCCAATTGTGCGAGTCGCCCGCCTATAAAAGAGGCAAGAATCCAGATCCAAACCACACCGTCTTCCTCCCGCGAATACTCCATCGAAGCTCCTTTGACCTAGAAGTCCATTCCACCATGGATCGTCAACGTGGCTCTTCTTCACGCGCTCCCAGCCCACCGCCGGGGAATTGGAGGAGGTGCTCTATTTCGCACAACGAGCTTGAGAAGCTCCAAACGGGGGGATTCCTCCCTCCGGCCTTCAGGATCCCAGTCCGGGCCGGACTGGTTACTTATCAAGGTGGGAGACAGGCGGAGGACACTCCAAGCCCCAATAAGGGGGAGCGAGTATGTTTTGTCCCTTATCTGACAAGGGGACTCGGATTTCCAATACATCCGTTCCTCCGCGGGCTCCTGAAGTTCTACGGACTCCAGCTCCACCACCTCATGCCCGCCTCTATCCTGCATATCGCGGGCTACGTAGCTCTTTGCGAGCTATTCCTGGGCATTGAGCCCCATTTCGCATTGTGGAAGAGGCTGTTTTGCCTCGTACCCCGTTCTTACCAGGGGTTCATATATCAAGTGGGCGGCGCCGAAATATGGCGCATCGCCAGGACCGGATACCTATCCGGCACTCCCAAGAAGGCGTCCGAAGACTGGCCCTCGGAGTGGTTTTATATAGGAGACGCTCCGCTGCCAGACCCACGGATCGGCCTCCCGGAGTTTAGTGCTGCTCCCTTGAAGAAACGCCTCAGCTGGCGCCCACGGAGCCCCCGATTGGAGGAAGACAAGAGCGTCCACTACTTGATGGGCCGGATAAGATTAATGGCTCATTCCGGCTTGACCATGATCGGAGTCATGGCAACATGCATCAAGCGAGGGGTACAGCCACTGCAATACAGAGGCCACCCTATGTGGGATTTCAACGGGGAAGACGATGCTACCCGGCACGGCCGCAAAGGACCGGATTCGACCGAGGATCTGGTGAAGATCCTGTCCAGCCTGTACAAGGGGGAGAAGGAGGATTTCCTTCGAACGAACCCTTTGAATGGGTTTTCCATGATCAACCCCAGAGGATGGGTAAGTGAACACCTTGAAGGGCCCAACCCATGCTTTCGAAGTTTAAGCTTCTTACATTATGTCTTCGGCGCAAGGTCTACGCCGGATTGTGGAGGACATGGTAAGTCCTGCTCCGCAACCCGAGGATCCAAAAGGATCCCTGGATCTGGCCTCCGAAGAGGATCCGGATATCAAGATGGAGCTGATCGACGGGGTGTATCACCAGCTCAGCATAGACAATGCTTTGGTCGCCATTACGGCGGACTACCCCGGGCTAAGTCCGGCTTCCCAGGTGACCGCGACCGAAGTCCGGACACCGTTATCTCATCCCTGCCCATTTCTGACCTTCGCGAACGATGGTGTTTTGCAGGAAGCGCCTTTACGGCAGGAAGCCGAGCCCGCGGCGGCCGACCAACAGAGGTCAGTCCGAACCAGCAGGCGGAAAAGGAGCGCAATGCGGACGGAAACATCGCCGCAAAGGTATAGCTCGTATTTGAATTTTTAGAGCAACGTTCCGAGGAAACGTCTGAGTGCTCATGATCTTTGTAGGAGAAAAAGCGCTCGCCAGACTGCGAGCGCAGGAATTGCCAATCCGACCAACACCGGTCAGGCTCCAGCGCCCGGCCTGGAGGGGGAGGCAAGCGCAAGACGCGAGCCGGATCCTTCTCCAGCGGAGGATACCGACAGACTGTCCGCCACAAAGTCTGAGGTGGAGAGCGCCATGAACCATAGGCGCCGCCGGGCAGTATTTCGAGAAGCGTGCTTTTCCCCTGAGGCATTGGATCCTTTTAACGCAGGGGACGCGCATCTCCGTGCTGCTCAAAATGGTTTTACCAAAGCCACAGAGCAGTATGTGAAAGACATACGGGTAAGGAAATTTTAATGGTTGTATATACCAGTAGCCCCCGAGACTTAAAGTAGTTATGCTAACTGATTTAAGGATCATTGGAAATTTCAGGCACTTAACGAGAAGAACGCCCAGCTATCTCGGGAGCTGCAAGATTGCAAGGCCCAACTTGAGGCCGCACTTGCTGCCGCAGGAGGAGACGGAAAGACCCCTCTTGGTAACACATTTTTATTAATAAATATAAGCGCTGTGCGGCATGCGCGCGAGTCTAATAATGACATTTGCAGGTACCGCCGGACAAGATCCGGACAGGCAAGCATTGCTACGCCAGCTAAAGGCCGGCGAGAGTGTGCTGAATAGGGTTCAGCAGGAAAGGAACAAGCTCCAGGATGCCAACGCCAAGCTCGGAGAAGAGCTGAAAGGCGCTCAGGCCGAGCTGTCCGGCTCCGTTAAGGAGAATCAGCGGCTTCGTCGCGGCATTTATAGTGAGTGCTTGAGCGAACGCTTTTGAAAAGAAGAGTTCGGCGAGGAAGCATTTTGACACGATATGTCTTGTAGGTATACTCATGGGTCGTCCTGCAGAGGAGATGCCCATATCAATGGGTGATCAACTTCCCAAACTGTTGCAGCTACTCGAACCAGTTCGGCAGGCAATGAGCGGCGTCGTTCAGGCTTTATGCCAGCCCTCACCCTACCCGAGGGCCTCGGGGAGCTTGCGGAGAAGCTGCAGGGAGTGCGGCAGCGCTTCCGTTTGTGGAAGATTTCGGCTTGCCGTCAAGGTGCGAGGGAGGCTTGGGCCATGGTGAAGACGCGGTACAAGAAGGCGGATCCCAACCACATGGCCGAAGTTGGACCGGTGGGGCCCGATGGGAAGGAGATCCCTGTGAGTTTAGTGTATAGCCAAGTAGAGTTGGCTACTAAATTTTCCCAACAGGACTGTAAACTAGACAGCCTGTTAGACGGGATTGAGGAGGAATACAATCAATAAATTTGAGAATGTATGTTATCCTTTAAAGTGACATGTGAAATGCCTTCTAGCCGGATTGTAGATCGTTTGTCTTTGCCGACCTTTTCGCTTCGACCTCGGGACCCTAGAGTCCGGAGTGTGTCCGAATACCTTTTTGGTTAAGAAACAACCGTGGTATGCATGGAGACCAGGCGTAGGGGTCATTAGTGCTTTATCAGACAAGTGCCCAACTAGTTATGTTATATTACATGGTTAGTAAGAAACATCTTCCAGGGAGAATAGTTCCGTTAAGGGTTCCTTTCGCCGGGAGGCATGCCCTAAAGTGCATGTCCGGACTGCAAAGAAAGCAGTAAAACATCTGGGGGCAAATAGATAAATAGGTAAAAAGTCATCTTTTAAGTCACCGACCGAATATTCCCTTAAGAACGCTAGCTTTCGGCTTCACCCAGTCTGAGGTACACATCCGGCTGACCCGGCAGTAACAATCGCAGAGGTGCTCCCTTTACCTCCTAGCCGAACAATCGGGAACATAGGGGTAAGCACAGGAGCCAGGCAACCCAGCTTGGCCAAAACTTAATTCATATCGATGCATATAATGGCGAGTAAAAGGTACATGTGGAAGCTTGACACATGTGCTGGGCATAAAACCCGTATAATTGAGCTTCTGTAAAAGAAGCCCCCAGGAATAATGAGTGCGGATGGCACATCATGCGTATAATTGAGCTTCTGTAAAAGAAGCCCCCAGGATTAATGAGTGCGGATAGCACATCATGCATACGCAAAGAATGCAAAAATAGGCCCGGAAGGGATTTTAAGTGAAAAGGATAAAAAGAGAAACAAAAGACAGCCGAAGTGTAAAAGTTTGGACGGGGGAAGGGGACGAACTCTTAGTCCGGCGCTAGGCATAGAATCGTCGGAGGCGGGCTGCGTTCCATGGGTTCGGCTCGAGTCAGTGATCCAATGCATTTCGTAGATGGTATGCTCCACCGGTCAGTACTTGATCGATAATGAAGGGGCCCTCCCATTTGGGCTTGAGCTTGTCCTTTTTCTTGTCCGGCAGGCGTAGAACTAGTTCACCAACGTTGTAAGTCTTGGCCCGTACTTCTCTGCTTTGATATCTTCGGGCCTGCTGCTGATAGAATGCGGAACGAGCCTTCGCGACGTCACGTTCTTCCTCCAATGTGTCCAAGCTGTCCTGCCAATCAAGCTCGGCCTCTCTTTCCTCATACATGCGCACTCGAGGTGAGTCATGAATAAAGTCATAGGGCAAGACTGCCTCTGCGCCGTTTACCATAAAAAATGGTGTGAATCCGGTAGTACAGTTAGGCGTTGTCCGCAGCCCCCAGAGTACAGAGTCGAGCTCCTCGACCCATTGTGTGTCGGATTTGGTGAGTGACCTCACTAGTCTGGGTTTAATGCCGCTCATTATTAGACCATTTGCTCTTTCCACTTGACCGTTGGTTTGAGGGTGATAGACTGACGCATAGTCTAGCTTGATGCCCATATTTTTGCACCATGACTTAACCTCGTCGGCTGTGAAGTTCGTGTCGTTGTCGGTGATGTTGCTGTGGGGGACTCCGTAACGGTGTACCACCCCTGATATAAAGTCTATCACTGGTCCGGACTCTGCCGTTTTGACCGGTTTGGCCTCTATCCATTTGGTGAATTTATCCACCATGACCAATAGGTATTTTTTCTTGTGGGTTCCCCCTTTAAGGGGTCCAACCATGTCAAGCCCCCAGACCGCGAACGGCTAGGTAATGGGTATGGTTTTGAGGGCGGTGGGTGGCATATGGCTCTGATTAGCAAAGAGCTGACAACCAACGCATCGCTGGACCAAGTCCTGTGCGTCTGCCCGAGCCGTCGGCCAATAAAATCCTGTACCGAATGCCTTTCCAACAAGGGCCTGGGCTTCTGCGTGGTCTCCGCCTAGTCCGGCATGAATTTCAGCCAGGATGTTTCGCCCTTCTTCTTCGGAGATACACCTTTGAAGGACTCCGGTGGTACTTTTCTTATAAAGTTCTCCCTCATGGACCTTGTAGGCCTTCGATCGCCGGACTATGCAGCGGGCCTCATTTTGGTCTTCGGGAAGTTCCTGCCTAAGTAAGTAGGCTAGGAAAGGTTCTGTCCACGCGGCGATTACTGCCATTATGACGTGGGCGGAGGGTGTTATGTCGTCTGCCGAATCACCAGTTGGTGTGGTTTTCTCCGGTTTGTAGCTACCGGGCTCCTCTTCCCATAGTACGGATGGCTTGAAGAGCCGTTCCAGGAAGATATTTGGAGGGACAACATCACGTTTTGCACCGATGCGTGCCAGGACGTCGGCCGCTTGGTTATTATCTCGGGCTATGTGATGGAATTCGAGTCCTTCAAACCGAGCTGACATTTTTAGGACAGCGTTGCAATATGCTGCCATTTTCGGATCCTTGGCGTCGAAGTCTCCATTTATTTGGGATATTGCAAGGTTTGAGTCCCCGCGCACCTCTAGGCGTTGAATGCGCATGGAGACCGCCATCCGGAGACCATGTAATAGGGCCTCGTATTCGGCTGCATTGTTGGAGTCCGTGTACATTATTTGAAGTACATACTGGACTGTATCTCTGGTGGGGGACGTCAGTACAACGCCAGCCCCCAGTCCGGCCAACATTTTGGAGCCGTCGAAATGCATAGTCCAATTGGAGTATGCGCCGTACTCTTTAGGGAGTTCGGCTTCAGTCCATTCGGCGACGAACTCAGCCAAAACTTGTGACTTTATAGCTTGTCGAGGTTTGTAAGTGATGTCGAATGGTAAGAGCTCAATGGCCCATTTTGCTATCCTGCCCGTTGCGTCGTGATTATTTATAATGTCATTGAGTGGTACCTCAGAGGCCACTGTTATCGAGCACTCTTGAAAGTAGTGCCGGAGCTTTTGAGACGCCATGAACACTGCATATGCTATCTTCTGATAGTGCGGGTAATGGGATTTGCAGGGGGTTAACACAGTGGATACATAATACACTGGTTTTTGAAGAGGGAATTTATGCCCTTCTGTCGCTCGTTCGACGACGAGCACTGCGCTTACAACTTGATGTGTTGCTGCGATGTATAACAACATTGGTTCGCCCAGAGTGGGCGCAGCCAGGACCGGATTTGTTGCCAGTATGGCCTTTATTTCTTCGAGTCCGGTAGTGGCAGCATCCGTCCACTTAAAGTGTTCGGTGTGCCTGAGGAGGCGATAGAGGGGCAACGCCTTTTCTCCTAAACGGGAGATAAAGCGGCTTAAGGCTGCCACGCATCCTGTTAATTTTTGTATTTGTTTGAGGTCTTTTGGAATATCCAACTATGATAGAGCTCGGATTTTGGCCGGATTTGCTTCAATTCCTCTACCGGATACGATGAAGCCCAGCAGCTTTCCGGCTGGTACGGCGAAAACGCATTTTTCTGGATTCAGCTTGATGTCATATGCTCTGAGGTTGTTGAATGTGAGCCTCAAATCGTCTACTAAAGTTTCGACGTGTTTTGTTTTGACGACTACGTCGTCTACATATGCCTCGACTGTTTTGCCGATCTGGGTGGCCAGACATGTTTGAATCATGCGCTGATATGTTGTGCCGGCGTTTTTGAGTCCGAAGGGCATCGTGTTGAAGCAGAATGGTCCATATGGAGTGATAAATGTCGTTGCGGCTTGGTCTGCTTCCGCCATCTTGATTTGATGATAGCCAGAGTATGCGTCCAGGAAGCACAACGAATCGTGCCCTGCTATGGCATCGATAATTTGATCGATGCGGGGGAGAGGGAAGGGATCCTTTGGGCAAGCTTTATTGAGGTCTTTAAAATCGACATAGAGGCACCAGGATTTATCCTTCTTTGGTACCATCACCAAATTTGCTAGCCAGTCCGGATGTTTGATATCTCTAATGAATCCGGCTTCCAATAGTTTGGCTAGCTCTTCTCCCATTGCCTGTCTTTTGGGCTCGGAAAATCGTCGAAGAGCCAGTTTGACTGGCTTGAATCCTTTTAGGATGTTGAGGCTGTGTTCTGCCAACCTGCGAGGGATTCCGGGCATGTCTGAAGGATGCCAGGCGAAGATATCCCAATTTTCCCGAAGGAATTCGCGTAGTGCGGCGTCTACTTCGGGGTTCAACTGTGCCCCAATGGAGGCCGTCTTTGTTGGGTCCGTTGGATGGACCTGGAATTTTATTATCTCGTCTGCTGGTTTGAAGGAGGTGGACTTGGATCTTTTATCGAGTATCACATCGTCCCTGTTCACCGTAGAGCGCAGCGCGGTGAGTTCCTCTGCCGCTAAGGCTTCGGATAGTGCCTCGAGGGCTAGTGCGGCTGTCTTGTTTTCGGCGCGGAGTGCTATGTCCGGATCACTAATGAGAGTAATTATTCCGCTGGGCCCAGGCATTTTCAGCTTCATGTACCCGTAATGAGGTATTGCTTCAAAAATTGTGAATGCCTCTCGTCCTAATATGGCGTGATACCCACTGCTGAACGAGGCCACCTGGAACGTGACTTCTTCGGATCTGTAATTGTCCAGAGAGCCGAACACCACATCGAGTGTGATTTTTCCGGTGCAGCGCGCTTCCCGGCTAGGGATTATTCCTCTAAAGGTTGTGCTGCTTCGCTCAATACGGCTCCAATCAATTTCCATTTTTCGCAGAGTTTCCTCATAAATGAGGTTTAGTCCGCTGCCGCCGTCCATGAGGACTTTTGTCAGTCGAAAGCCGTCCACTATGGGACTAAGTACCAGTGCGGCTGGGGCTCTGGTTGTTCGCAATGTGGGCTCGTCGCTGCCATTGAAGGTAATAGCTGTGTCGCTCCATGGATTTGCTGTTGCTACTTGGTAGACTTCGGCGAGTTCGCGGATTGATCGTTTTCGCATATTATTTGATGCGAAAGTCTCGAAGACTGTTGATACCGTGCTGGTATTGTTGGAGTGGTTTCCCAGAGCTAGAAGCTCTTCGCCACTTTTGGCCACCTGCCGTAATATCCAACATGCTCGAAGGCTATGTGTTGGGACGGCTCCCTCTGTATCATGAAGCTTACAGGGTCCATTGAGCCATCCCTCCAGTACGGTTCCGTTTCCCTTATTGGGTTTTTGTTTTTTCGTTTTTGCATCTGGGGCCTGAGTGTAAGGCACCCTTTTACTGCGGACTGGGTTTGGGGCCGGATTATCACAAAATTGATTTTCGGTTTTCCGGAAACTCTCCACCGCACAGTATTTTCGTACAATGGATGCCAGATCGGTGAAGCGCGTAATTTTGCGACGATCAATGGCGTTTAGTATTCCCTTGTCCGTGCAGTTATTGCGGAAGATTGATATTGCGTTTTCCTCTCGGCAGTCCTTTATCCTGTCCATAACCAGGAGGAATCTGGCCCAGTAGTGATGTACTGTTTCTGTAGGCTCTTGCCGTATTAGAGATAGATCGCATATGTCTGGGCGGGTGGGTGGAATATAATCCGGATCCCTGCCCATCTTGAGGCTCACAGGCCAAGGGGTTTCCGAGTTCGGAAGTGTGGTTTGCTGGGGACAATCCAGCGAGTCCGGGGCGATGCATGATTTTAAGTTCGATGCTCGATCGAAGTCCGTCCCTCCGCGGGAATCCGGCATGGAGGGTTCGGGAATCCGGACATGAATTGTTTTCAACACTGGCAAAGAGTTGCCGTATTGCTCTTCCACCACTGCGACGTGGTGGGTGGCCTGGGGAGAGTTAATCTCTCCCAGGTCGGTTTTAAGCCCAATCTGGTTGTACTCCGTAGCGACTCCCAGGGCGGCGATGCGATCCAAGAGCTCGTTAACAGACGAGAGCTCTATTGGATCTAACTGTTCGGCAGCTTTAGGGCTGACGCGAAGATTGCTTTCGACGACTTGAGAAGTCATTGCCGAAGCGGCGGCCGGACAGGCGGTCATGAGGAAACCACCAAGCCGGATAGTTTGGCCGGCGGCCAAGGCCCCTCCGGCGAAAATACCGTCTTTGAAGACGGGTGGAGGCATCCGCTCTATCGGTGACGACACAGAGGAACTCTCAATGAAAGCACCAATGTCGGTGTCAAAACCGGCGGATCTCGGGTAGGGGGTCCCGAACTGTGCGTCTAGGCGGATGGTAACAGGAGACGAGGGACACGATGTTTTTACCCAGGTTCGGGCCCTCTCGATGGAGGTAAAACCCTACATCCTGCTTGATTAATATTGATGATATGGGTAGTACACGAGTAGATCTACCACGAGATCAAGGAGGCTAAACCCTAGAAGCTAGCCTATGGTATGATTGTTGTAATGTATGTTATCCTACGGACTAAAGCCCTCCGGTTTATATAGACACCGGAGAGGGCTAGGGTTACACAGAGTCGGTTACAATGGTAGGAGATCTACATATCCGTATTGTCAAGCTTGCCTTCCACGCCAAGGAAAGTCCCATCCGGACACGGGACGGAGTCTTCAATCTTGTATCTTCGTAGTCTTGGAGTCCGGCGGACATTGATAGTCCGGCTGTCCGGACACCCCCTAGTCCAGGACTCCCTCAGCAGCAAAGTAATATTTTTAGTTTTGTAATGAATGTAACAATAGCAACAGAAAAGTAAATAAGCATAACACAAGATGTGAAAAGCTCGTAGGTAATGGATCAGTGATGGAAAATTATGTCGGATGCGATTCCTCATATAATAGCTATAACATAGGGTGACATAGAACTAGCTCCAGTTCATCAATGTAATGTAGGCATGTATTCCGTATATAGTCATACGTGCTTATGGAAAAGAACTTGCATGACATCTTTTGTCCTACCCTCCCGTGGCAGCGGGGTCCTAGCGGAAACTAAGGGATATTAAGGCCTCCTTTTAATAGAGAACCAGAACAAAGCATTAGCACATAGTGAATACATGAACTCCTCAAACTATGGTCATCACCGAGAAGTATCCCGATTATTGTCACTTCGGGGTTGTCGGATCATAACACATAATAGGTGACTATAGACTTGCAAGATAAGATCAAGAACACACATATATTCAGGAAAACATAATAGGTTCAGATTTGAAATCATGGCACTCGGGTCCTAGTGACAAGCATTAAGCATGGCAAAGTCATAGCAACATCAATCTCAGAACATAGTGGATACTAGGGATCAAACCTAACAAAACTAACTTGATTACATGGTAAATATCATCCAACTCATCACCGTCCAGCAAACCTACGATGGAATTACTCACGCACGGCGGTGAGCATCATGAAATTGGTGATGGAGGATGGTTGATGATGACGACGGCGACGAATCCCCCTCTCCGGAGCCCCGAACGTACTCCAGATCAGCCCTCCCGAGAGAGATTAGGGCTTGGCGGCGGCTCTGTATCGTAAAACGCGATGAAACTTTCTCTCTGATTTTTTTCTCCGCGAGATGGAATATATGGAGTTGGAGTTGAGGTCGGTGGAGCCTTAGGGGGCCCACGAGACAGGGGGCGCGCCCAGGGGGTGGGCGTGCCCCCACCCTCGTGGGCAGGGTGTGGGCCCTTGGTCTTGATTCTTTCGCCATTATTTTTTATATTTTCCAAAAAGTGCCTCCGTGGATTTTCAGGACATTCTGAGAACTTTTGTTTTCTACACATAAAACAACATCATGGCAGTTCTGCTGAAAACAACGTCAGTCCGGGTTAGTTTCATTCAAATCATGCAAGTTAGAGTCCAAAACAAGGGTAAAAGTGTTTGGAAAAGTAGATACATTGGAGACGTATCAACTCCCCCAATCTTAAACCTTTGCTTGTCCTCAAGCAATTCAGTTGATAAACTAAAAGTGAAAAAGAAAAACTTTTACAAACTTTGTTTGCTCTTGTTGTCGTAAACATGCAAAGCCAGCATTCAGGTTTCAGCCAATATTATGAACTAACCATACTCACAATAACACCTAGGTCTCACAATTACTCATATCAATAGCATAATCAGCTAGCGAGCCATAATAATAAAACTTGGATGGCAACACTTTCTCAAAACAATCATAACATGATATAAAAAAATGGTATCTTTCTAGCCCTTTCTGAGACCGCAAAACATAAATGCAGAGCACCTTTAAAGATCAAGGACTGACTTAGAATTGTAATTCATGGTAAAAGAGATCCAGTCAAGTCATACCCAATATAAACCAATCATAATGAATGCAAATGACAGTGTGCTCTCCAGCGGGTGCTTTTGAATAAGAGGGATGATGACTCAACATAAAAGTAAATAGATAGGCCCTTCGTAGAGGGAAGCAGGGATTTGTAGAGGTGCCAGAGCTCGATTTTAAAATAGAGATTGAATAATATTTTGAGCGGCATACTTTTCTGTCAACGCAACAACTATGAGATGGCTGTATCTTCCATACTACATGCATTATAGGCAGTTCCCAAACAGAATGGTAAAGGTTTATACTCCCCCAACCACCAACAAGCAACAATCCATGGCTTGCTCGAAACAACGAGTGCCTCCAACTAACAACAACCCCGGGGGAGTTTTGTTTAATTATTTTGATTTGCTTTGATCTTTTTGGATCATGGGACCGGGCATCCCGGTTACCGGCCCTTTCTCGTGAATGAGGAGCGGAGTCCACTCTTCTTGAGAATAACCCACCTAGCATTGAAGATATAGGCAGCCCTAGTTGAAACATGAGCTACTCGAGCATACAAAACAGAATTTCATTTGAAGGTTTGGAGTTTGGCACATACAAATTTACTTGGAACGGCAGGTAAATACCGCATATAGGTAGGTATGGTGGACTCATATGGAACAACTTTGGGGTCTAAGGAGTTTGGATGCACAAGCAGTATTCCCGCTTAGTACAGGTGAAGGCTAGCAAAAGACTGGGAAGCGCCCAACTGAGAGAGCGACAACAGTCATAAACATGCATTAAAATTAATTTACACCGAGTACAAGCACGAGTAGGATATAATCTACCATGAACATAAATATCATGAAGGCTATGTTGATTTGTTTCAACTACATGCGTGAACTTGTGCCAAGTCAAGTCACTCAATTCATTCAAAGCAGGATACCATCCCATCATACCACATCATAATCATTCTAATAGCATGTTGGCATGCAAGGTAAACCATTATAACTCATAGCTAATCAAGCATGGCACAAGCAACTATAATCTCTAAATGTCATTGCAAATATGTTTACCTCATAATAAGCTGAATCAGGAATGATGAACTCGTCATATTTAAAAAAACAAAAGAGGTCGAGTTCATACCAGCTTTTCTCATCTCAACCAGTCCACCATATATCGTCATTATTGCCTTTCACTTGCACGACCGAACGATGTGTATAATAATAAGAGTGCACGTGCATTGGACTAAGCTGGAATCTGCAAGCATTCAACTCAAGAGAGAAGACGACGTAATATGGGCTCTAAGTTAAATAAACAATCATTCATATGAGAGCCACTAAATTTTTTCAATATGGTCTTCTACTCTCGACCCCAAAGGAAAGAAAATAAAATAAAACTATTTACACGGGAAAGCTCCCAACAAGTAAGAAGAAGAACGAGAAATCTTTTTGGGTTTTCATTTTAATTTCTACTACAAGCATGGAAATTAAACTAACTAAGTTTTTGGTTTTTCTTAAGGTTTATCAAACACACAAGAAGAAAACTAGAAAAATAAAATTAAACTAGCGTGGATAATACAATGAAAGAGTATGAGCACCGACGACTAGAATAGTGTTTGAACATGAATGTAAAGTCGGTGATAAATACGTACTCCCCCAAGCTTAGGCTTTTGGCCCAAACTGCCCGTCTAAGGCTAATGGTAACAGGAGGCGGGGGACACGATGTTTACCCATGTTCGGGCCCTCTCGATGCAGGTAATACCCTACTTCCTGCTTGATTGATCTTGATGATATGAGTATTACAAGAGTTGATCTACCACGAGATCGTAGAGGCTAAACCCTAGAAGCTAGCCTATTATTATGATTGTTGTTGTCCTATGGACTAAACCCTCCAATTTATATAGACACCGGAGGGGGCTAGGGTTACACAGAGTCGGTTACAGAGAAGGAGATCTACATATCTGAATTGCCAAGCTTCCCTCCCACGCAAAGGAGAGTCCCATCCGGACACGGGACGAAGTCTTTAATCTTGTATCTTCATATTCCAACAGTCCAGCCATAGTATATAGTCCGGCTGTCCGTGGACCCCTTAATCCCGGACTCCCTCAGTCGGTGCCAACGAAGATTGGCTTGCATACCTTCGGCCGGATACCACCATCATTTTGCACAACATCCACAGCAGTCCGGCTGTTCCGGTAGACCCCTTCTCCACCATTGGGATTGGAGATGAACTTGTGTGGCATACTGGCATTTGTCCATTAGAATTTATTACTAGTAAATGTGTTATGTGTACGTGCAACTTGTGTGGTTGTTGCACGGGCTCCAACACGCTCTTTGAGAAAAAAAAGGTGGCACAACTTTGGATATACGTGACGTGGTGGCATCAGACAGTAGCATCGTTCGCTTTAGTTGTAATAGTACACTCCTACTAGGACGACAACTCCTATAAAACCTTGCGCTTGGCTCTTCGCCTCTTCGGGAGGTTCAACAGTTCGTACTCGTGTGAACCTTGCACTTGGCTCTTCGCCTCTTTGAAAGGTCCAACAATGATGATACTACAATACAATATGCTTCTGGCAATCTGACACCGATTGAACTGCTGCACGTCCACCACGAGGGCGAGGGCGAGGGCGACGGAGAGGGACAGGGAGAGGGGGCTGTAGTCAAAACCCTCTCCTCGTCCTGAGAACCACCGCGCGCATGGGAAAGGGAGAGCCATAGTAAGCAAGCTTCTCCTCATTCGGCGAGTTGCAGGACACATCAAAGCAGTACTAGTACTACTACCTCCGTCCTGGTTTATTAGTCCTCTATGTAATTTGTGCTAAATTTTGAATAAAGATTTAACTGATAAAATGTTAGTGCATGCCAAGAAAAATTATATTGTTGGATTCATATTTGAACATAGTTTTCAATGATCTAGTTCTTTGTGACACGCATGAACATTTTGTTAGTTAAATTCGTGGTCAAAAATTGGCACAGATTACAATGAGGACCAATAAACCAGGACGGAGGTAGTAGTCCATAATGCGTCCTTTCCGATTAATATTGCTTAATTTGAAACGAGAAAATACACTGGCGGTCAACGTATGTAAGAATACGCTCTTTGCGGTCACTATATATAGTTTTGCGGTGATTATACGATCACTAGCTCATCGTAGAGCATCGTATTGCACCCTACTGACCAGCCACATAGTCGACGTGGCACTTTGTTGACTGGTTAAATTGTCACCTGGTTTCTGGGTCCCACCTGTCAGTTGGCAGAGCAAAGAAATTGTTAAACAAAACTTTATGCAGGCGCGACAGGAGTCCAACCCTTGCGCGCGAACTACCCTGGCTGTGTATGTGAGTGCATGCACGTGTACTCCCTCGGTCTTCCAACAAAGAGTGTACATCGGCTAAAAAACAAAGAGTGTAGTACATGATGTACATCTACACTTCCAATGCATTTAGCCTTTAATCTAAATCGATATCGATTGACTAATGCACCAACTTGTGCTCTAGGTATAGGCTACATGTCTATCCTTAATTACAGCATGCAACGACCTTCATTTAATCTTCTTCTCTCAATGGTCGCATGCACACATAAGTCTGCTACTTTTGGGCGTTAATTATGCCCTGGTCAATGTGTAAATCTCTAAATGTACAGTCTTTCACGGACATAGGGAGTAGGTTGAGCACTTGAGTGTGAGCGTGTGTGTTGCATCATGTGTTGTGTGCCGCATGGGTGCGTGAGTGTTGCGTGCGTCCATGTGTACGTGTGAGTGTTGCATGTTGCATGCATGGGGCTTACTCCCTCCCATTGACATGTTCATATTTCAAGCTTCCTCTTTTCCCTCCATATGGTGATACTCCCTCTATTCCCAAATATGGAGTAAAAGCCTCCCTCTGTTCCCAAATACGGAGTATTTGTCTTTCTACAGATTTCAACAAGTGACTAGGTACAGAGCAAAATGAGTGAAGTGAGCGTAGAGGCATAGGGATACTGTAGAAAGGAAGTCTTCGCGATCCATTATTCCCCTTCTCGGTCAGGGAGAACTGTTCAACTAGCCTTTGTAGTGAATGACAATACACGCTGCAGCAGATGGGACACGTAATTAATAAGCTGAGCCAGCGTGTTTGTGTTACTAAATCAGCCTTACCCAGTACTGCCATCATGTTTGCCAATAGAGCACGCTTGCGCAAATACGCCTACGCACCTCTGTCGTCCATTAACTGACATATGGGCCCTCTTGTGGTAGACCCACATGTCATCGGTGTAACTATTTACACTCCGAAGGATGGTATATCCTGGTAGTAGTACTAGTAGAATTGAGATTTAATGCACTTTCTTCCCCATCTTCCACTCTTCCTCCTCCTCTCTTCCCCATTGTCGGCCGCACACCATTTCCCCCCGCTCACTGCTCGCCCGCCCGCGCCATCTTCCTTGGTAGCTCGGGCGTACCATATCCCCCCGCTCACCACTCGGCCACACGAGGAGAAGCTTCTTCGCTCGCCTGCCCGAATCCACTTCCCCGCTGGCTCGCAGGCACCAAAAACCCCAATGGCAGAACCGACTGACACGCAGAGCCATGATTGGAATTCCCTCCCCGATGTTCTCTTGGAGCAGATCTATAATCATATGGACCTACTCAGCACTGTCCGTCTGGCCGCATGCTCAGTGTCTTTGTACCGCCTACTCGTCTACAACCGCCCGACTCTTTTCAAGACACCCTGCTTGCTGATGCCTTATCCTCGCAGGTGGCCCAGACACCGACTTGACGATCCTACGGAGGTTGCCGTGGTGTCCCTCCACATGCTACCACTACCCGTCCACCTGTCCTTCATGCACGTCCACTACTGGGCGGGCATGAAGGCCAACTGGATCGTCCTCATCCACCAATCCGGTAGTCCGTGGTGTCTCGTGGATATCTACACCCAGCGAGAGATCACCCTTCCATCATTGGATACCTCCGCCATCGAGCCTCGTGGCCCGCCGGACACTCCTTCCTACTACGCACGAGACACGCCAAGCTTTTGGCTCGACCTCTGTTTGCTGAAAGTTGTAATCTATGAAGTGCCCACACCATCAGAAGACTACATGGATTACAAGCTCATTGCCTTGTTCAACATGGGACTAGTCTATCTGGAATCCGGTCACCATACATGGTTATGGCTCATCGTCAATCCAGTTGAGGCAACATTTCTGTCTGATGCTATAGTGCATGATGGCATCGTTTATGCGGTCGACGCACCGATTGGCTGCCTATACTGGTGGAATCTATCTTCGTGTAATTGTTCTATCTCATCTCATCTCATCTTTACCTTATGAATATGACTGTCTGTTCATTGTTACAAATTTAGAATAGATAGTATGTCTATAACCACGTCATTGCTATATGTTCCTCTCATTTCCTAGAATTTTATGACCACACATGCTATTGTTAGAGTTGATATGAGAACAATTGGCATCTAATGATTGTTAGAATACATATTGTGAGCATAACATCATGATTGCTATACGTTACTCTCATTTCCAAGATTTTTATAACAACGCATGTTATTGCTTAGAGTTGATATGAGAACAGTAGTAGTAAGTGCTATGGTAGAATATGAGTAGGCTCTGTCATAGCTGTTTTCCTCTCATTGTTACATGATGTTTGAACCATGACATATTGCTAGAATATGAAAGCCATTGGCTTCATTTTTTAACTTGGGGTATGATTATGACCACGACATTGCAATTCTCTGTCTATGATATGTGTCACCGTTATAATAATCTTAACTCCACACATACTTTGAACATGATTGCTTTTTTTTTGTCCTTTTGGTCTCCAATTTGAATTGTTGCAGCAGACGCAAATGCGCTGGCCTTCATGATTCCAGGACCTGGAATCATACCAGCCGACGGGTGGTGGTTTATCGCTCGTTCAGCTGACGGCGGTCATTTGATGCTCATTCACACGTACCAACTGGAGGCGGGTTTACAGCCTCGGCAACCACTCCTTGTTCCTCGGGCTCAATTATCCGATCATCCAACCAATCATCGATCATATCACCGGCAATGATTACCGTGCTATGCAACTTCCATTCACCAGGGGGACTGTGTTTACACATCATACCATGGGTTTCATGAATCACCATATCCAGAGATTCGTTGACACAGCTTGTTGCCAGATAATCTTCAGTGTGTGAAAGGCATCAAGCTTCCATGCGATGGATGGCTTTTGAAAACCCGACATGCAGCGATGTGGTTCATGCCAACAACAAATATGCACAACTTGATTCGTGCTGATATCTAGACTGAGCCATGTATTCTGCTGTTGTAGCGCGACCCTCTTTTGTTGGATATTATGTACTGTTGTTAGTTTGAAGCACTCCTCTAGTTTGAAGGATAGATACCGTCCTGGGATCAAGTGCATCCTAACTCACCTGCGTAGGATGTACTGCTAATGATGATGGAGATGTTGTGCAGAAGCCATATATATATATATATATATATATATATATATATATATATATATATATATATATATATATATATATATATATATATATATATATATATATATATATATATATATATATATCAATTAGGCTTCAAGTGCATACTTGTTAGTTAAACCTATGGTTAAAATGTGACACTAAATACGACTAGTAAGTAGTACTGTAGCAGTACTAGTATACGTCAGTTAAATTATTCATCATGTCCACACATTGAATTGACGTGAATACACGTTGCGCGTGAGGTGACACAAGAATCTCGGTGACATGTTTGGCTTTTCTGGACTTCAGATTTGGAGTACCACTTATCTGTCAAAATCTTTCATCATTCACTTAATCAGTCGATTGATCATACATTGAGTACCATATAACTGGAATTACCGATGCAAGTCGAAGAAGGATTGGCCGGTGCTGCCGGCTAGCGTCAAGTTCGATCCCACAGATCAGGAGCTGATCGAGCACCTTGAGGCCAAAGTGAGTGCTGACAGTGCGAGATCTCACCCTCTCATTGATTTGTTCATACCAACCATCGACAACGAGCACGACATATGCTACACCCAACCTGAGAAACTTCCAGGTAAGACACCGATCGGCCGTCTACTTGCACAAACATATTCCTTTGTTTATAGCTCTATTTTTCTTTTTAGACGCAGACCTGGTGAAGCAATTACAATTTGACAGTTAATAAAAAGTGAAACAAGTGACTGCAACATGCCAAAGTTGTTATGAAAATGCCAACTACGTACACTAAAACCTGTATTCGACAATACTGCAGGTATCACACTGAGTGGCCTAAGGAAGCATTTCTTCCAGCGCAATTCCAGGGCGTTCAAAAGGGGCACGTGGACGCGTCACAAGATACAGTCGGAGTGCGCATGCACGCGATGTGGCACAAGACCGGCAATACCTTGCCGGTGATGGTCAACGGCCGGCGGACATGCAGCAAAAAGGTTCTGGTGCTGCACACCAACAAGAACTTCGACCAACAGAGGATGAACTGGGTGATGCACCAATACCACCTCGGGGACCTGGAGCAAGAGAAGGAGCGGGAGCTGGTCCTCTGCAAGATTTTCTACGAGACGAACACTAGGGCCAGGAGTAAAAAGATTATAAGTTAGTTTGGTATTGGTAGTTGTACTACCTTGTCGTCCGCAAGTTGGTATTGTTGTTAACGATCTTTTGGTATGAACTTGCAGTTGCTTCCAACCATCATGCCGAGTGTCGACGTGGATATAAAGCTGAATCATTTGTTTCGAAACGAATTTTCAGGCACCTAATTTTTATTTGATGGGCAGCATAAGCACTTGCCGTTCGAATTCCCAGTTCTCCAATTTTTTCGAAGCAAGTGCATGCACTTATTGTCACGATGAAAAACAATATCCCTGCCGCATCCCAGTTATCAGTCTGTACTTGCAGAATTCTCTCGTTTATTGAGCACGTATATTGTTTTTCCAGGTCGAGCAAGTTTCAACTGGGCTGTAGACTGCCCAGGCTTGGTTTTGTTTTTAACAGGCCCAGCCCATGACGACAACGGGGCACAAAGATCTAGCTGGTATCTATTGGCCTCCGGCCCTCCAGCGTCAGTTATATTTTTTCTTACAACATCCGCAGGCAGTTTTTTTACTGAATCAAACACATAGCCCAGTTCTATTTTCCTCTTCAAACGCATGTCCTACATCCATTTTCCAATCTCTACCTATAGTTTTACTAGTTCATATACACGTATCATTATATTGAAAACGCATAAAATTCCCTTTTCATATTTACATCCTTATTTTTGTTGTTTTTCCCTCCCAGCGCTGATTTTTTTAGCCACTGATTTTCCCTTAAACCAACTCAATTGTCCCACGTCTTATTAGCTTACAAAAACAAAACGATTTTTTCGGCAAGTCAATAAGTTCTTAAAAAAAGTTTATCATTTCGGGATTACAACAGTTCGGACTCCACCGAAATATGCAAAATAAGGTTGAACTTTTTGACCGTGGTCCTGAGCAGAAAATGGGCTGTAATAAATTACTTAAGAATTAGCAAATGGGCTGCAAATTATTAAAAAATAGCAAATGGGCTTTATGTTATGTGCCACAGATTTGGAGGCTGACTTGTGGGCCTACTAAGTTCATGAATACACAAGGTTTCTCAAAAAAGAAACTTGGTTAACAATCGAATCTACCAGCGTCAGACCGTTAGATGTCAATCTAACGACAATCGTGCTTCTTCAGTCTCTGATCTTCCCGCCCCAGCCGCCCAAACCAGCACCATCGAAACCGTCTGCTCCCACCTCCCGTGGCCGGCTGTGCTGCCGGCTAGGCCTCATGGCCCCATCATACTCGCATCCCTGGCCTGTCTATCCCTCTACTCACCCACACCTCCTGTTATTTTCCGGCGACGGCAGCCAAACCAGTCAACACTAGTACTCTCCACCGCATGGGCAGCCACTGCCGTGTCTTCCCCGGCTCCGTGTTGTTCCCTTCGTAGGCCTCGCCGTCGTCCATCGCCCTGGTGCTCTCGGAGCGGCGTGGTCAACTTGGTCAACGAATGACATCCATCGGAGTGGACTTTAAGTGGAGAGGCTGACAGCTGGGTCCACGATCGCACACAAGGAAATGCCTCCTTATTTCACGCAAAATAAAAATTCCTCCACCTGACATCTGGGACCCGCCGGAAGGGCCTCTGTATTTTGCGAAAAAAAGTTCCCTTTGCTGACAGGTCGGAGCCACCAAATATATCTTCGCACGCAAGGAAGTACCTTCCTATTACGCACAAAAAAATGAATACCCCCTGCCAGCTGGGACCCACCATAGTGGTAGGCTAACTTGTGGGCCTACTAAGTTGACGGGGACGGAGGGCTTTGTCAACTTAGTCAATATATGAACGATTCTAGCTCCAGTGACCATATGATGTCCATCCAACGACCGTAGTGCTTCCTCAACCTCTGGTCTTCTTGCTCCAGCCGCCCAAAGCAGCGCCAGTCGTGCCGCATGCTCCTGCCTCCTGTGGTCGGCTGTGCAGCCGCGAAGGCCTCACCACCCCCATACAACTCCCACTGCTAGCCAGGCCATCCCTCCACTCACCCACTCCCCCTGTTATTCTGCGGTGATGGCAGCCTCACACCGCAGCCGAACCAGTGAACCGTCGTACTCCGCTCTGCGCGGGCTTCCACTGCCGCGTCTTCCCCAGCTCCATGTCATCTCCTTCCTAGGCCTCGCCGCCGTCCACTGCCCCGGTGCTTGCGGCGCAGTGTGGTCAACATGGTAAAGGAATGACTTCCATCGGACGTGGACTGTACGTGGAGAGGCTGACAGCTGTGTCCACTGCCGCAGCAAGGAAGTGCATCCTTATTACACGGAAAATAATGATTCCTCCACCTGACAGCAGGGACCCACTGGATGGACCACCGTATTTCGTGAAAAAACGTTCCCCCCCTGACTGCTGGGACCCACCAGCTACATCTTCGCACGCAAGGAAGTGCCTAACAGTCGGGACCCACCTGGTCGAATTGTACGTAGCATTGTCATTCTGGTCGCGAACGTGTACGTACATACTGGTAGATGTAGAGGTGTGCACATGTCGTAGTAGAGGCGCGCATGTGTCATAGTAGAGGCGCACACGTAGTATGTACACGTATGTACAACAGCCAGGGTGCAAGAAAGTAAACATGACCATGTACGTACATACAGGCGGGGTCTCGAACGCCTACTCGCGCATACATACGGCCAGGGCTCGTGTACATGGCTGGGTCAGAACGGAGAAACTGCATCATCATCGTGTTCATGGGGAGGCAACGGAATGCGTCATGTTCATCGGGAGGCAACGGAATGCGTCGTGTTCATCGGGAGGCAACGGAACGCGTTGGAGCCAACTGGCTTGGACGGAATAGGCGATCGAAACGAGGTCTGGCATACCGCAAAACGGAGGAAACGGCCTTGTGCTCGACCGGCCACGTTCGAAAGAGGATCCTTTTCATCGGGAGGGGTCTGGCGTACCACAAAACGGAGGAAACGGACTTGTGTTGGACCTTCTACGGTCGAAACGGGGTCCTGTTGATTGGGAGGGGTGTGGCATACCGCAAACGGATGAAACGGACTTGTGTTGGAGCGCTACGGTCGAAACAGACTTGTGTTGGAGTGCTACGGTCGAAACAGGGGTCCTGTTCATCGGGAGGGGTGTGGTGTAACGCAAAACGGGACTCCACGGAATACTGTTCATCTCCACCGTCGACCTCCTCCATCATCCACGGGCTACTGTTCATCCACCGTCGATCTCCTCCAGCCTCCACCTGCTCCTGTTCATCCACGGGCTCCTGTTCATCCAGTCTCCACCGCGCCCTACTCCACCGGCTACTGTTCAACACCCCTCTCCACGGGCTCCTGTTCAACCACCCCTCCACGGGCTACTATTCATCCACCCCTCCACCGTCTACTGTTCATCTAGCCCTCCACGGGGTCGTCCTATTCATCCAGCCCTCCACGGGGTCCTGTTCATCCAGCCCCAACCTGCTTGATCGATCGGGGTCCTGTTCATCCAGAGGCAACACCACGGGGTCCTGTTCATCCACCCCACCGCTCACTGTTCATCTAACCCCACCCCCCCACCCCTCCCCGCAATGCTCACTGTTAATCTAGAGGCATCATCAATCGGCTTCAGTTAGCAGCAGTAGCGAAGGAATCGCTCGATCGGGTTTAGTTAGCAGCCATCAATCAATCGCTTGGGTTCAGTAATGCGTAGCCTGCAGTGCAATCGCTCGGGTTCAGTTAGAGCCCAACGCCTCACTCGGGTTCAGTTATAGCCCAACGCCTCGCACACACACGCGTACGTGTATGAGAGAAACACGCATCGCTCAGCCCCCGACCACCCACCGTAACCGGGAACTTCCTGAAATTTTCCTCGCCCTCGCTTCTACCACGGTTTTTTCCGTCATGGACGACCCAAAGAATGTCATGCAGCTTCGTCTCTGGCCCGTCCAGGACGAAAAGCCCATTTTCTGTCATGATTTTTTGTCATAGAAGTAGGAGCCCACCACATCTATGATGATACCATGTTTTGTCACAATTATCGTCATAAGTATGACAGAAAAAAATTCGTTTGGCCCAAAATGACACGGATGTGTCTTTTTTTTGTAGTGTTTTGTCTTGGTATGTGTGATGTTATAGTAACTAGATATGTTACCACATGCCTCTCTTTCCTCATTAATTACTCGCCAAATCATCTATTTTGTCTAAAGATGTGTGATGTTACCACCTATGTTACTCCCACTATGGATAGTCTTACCATCAATGCCACATGAAACGATTATGATTTAAATCACAATGACTCCCACGCAAAAAAAACATGGCATGCTTGTCACACTAATACAGGAATGTATAAAAGGTTATTTTTCACTCGTTGAACATAACGGGAGGGTGTTGTAGCTGGTTAGCCCGTTCGCTCATCAAACTTGAGGTCTCGGGTTTGATAACTACACTTGAGCATAATTTTGTTTTTTTTGACTTCTTTCTTCCACCTAATGACAGGTAGGACCCGCATGACATAGAGAGAAGGTGATGTGGGGCGGTGCCAGGAGGATTCTTTGACTGGTCAAAATGGATGGATACGGAGCTATACGATCTCGTAGTGACCGCATAATCACCTCATCACATATACGCTGCAGCCTCAGCGCTTGTTTTCTAGGGTTTGCACTCTTCACACACTCTCTCCAGTATATATATACATGCTGGAGCCACAACGCTTGTACTTGCTCTCTTCACACTCTCTCACCCTCTCCAGATCTAAACAAGACTTCGCTGGCCTCTCTCTCTCCCCTCACTGCTGGTCAAAGAGCCGGCAGGATCCATCCACCGGGAAGGGAAGGAGGCTTAACACTGTTGCCATCGGCGAGGGAGGGAATCTCCACTACCGGCACATCTGTTCTCTTTCACCCAGCGGTGGCACGGAAGGGCCTCCGACCCCTTCTTCGTTGCCTCCGTACATAGTGTGGACCGAACAGCCTTCGTTCGCCCACCGAACCACACCCAAGAACCTTAAGGTATAATTTACTTATTCCACATGCATTGCTCTAGTTGCATGTGGGGTTTTTCCGCTTCAGCACTCGAATATAGGTGTTGGATCAAACAGGAAAGTAGTGGGGAAAGTTGTATAGCATGAATCTAGGACATGATTCAAAGAGGAAAGGAATGGGGGAAAGTTGTGGGGAAAGTTGTATAGCATGAATCTAGGACGTGGTTCAAAAAGGAAAGGAAGGTGGGAGTAGTGGGGAAAGTTGTATAGCATTAATCTAAGACGTGGTTCAAAGAGGAACAGAATGGGGGGAAGTAGTGGGGAAAGTTGTATAGCATGACCTAGGACGTGGTTCAAAGAGGAAAGGAAGGGGGGAAAGTAATAGTAGAGACTGCCTATCCAGCACCTACGTTGGTCGAAAAGGGAAAACAATGACAAATACAATACACACATCTGTAACGAACTGGTCTTTTGTTTTGGGGGACAAGGCTGTAGAGTTTGAGCAGGACTAGATTTGCTGCGCTCACATAGGGAAAGGTGTCTAAAGATAACAAAACTGGGACCAACACAAATATGCTCCTTGGTTGTTTGTTCTTTGTTGCAACACACTGTGCATCACCCCTTCATACATCGGTAGATGCACATGGTGCTGGTGCGTCCACTGTCCCATGCAGCTCTTTAGCTGCTGTTAATCTAAGGCCCTGTTTGGTAAAAAAACGCCCTAGTCCCTACCTGCTTGGTTCCATGGACTAAACATGGACTAAAGGTTATTAAATGACATGCTAAAAGACCATGTTACCCCTAATAATGAACTAATAGAGACAAGGTGCAACTGTTGGAAAAAGTCCCAAAAACACTCTCCCTCGGGGTCTTCTTTCTTTAGTCCCAAATGCCCACTTTTAGTCCCTAAAAGTCCCTCCTATTTTGTTTAGATGGGACTGACACGGAGTTTTTTTAGTCCCTACACCAAAATGTCCCTATAAACAAACACCCTATAATAATGCCCCTGGAAAATTGATGCAATGCCACAGTTAAAAGCAAATTATATGTTTAACGAATTTTATTGTTAATATAATCTCTCTATTAATATTAATCAATGCCACCGTTTGAGAAGTGCTACTGTCTTGCTTTCTTTCCCATTTAGATAAGTTAGATGCTTCTTTTTTTGGCTTTTTTATCATCCACCGTTATTCACCACTAGTTGTTTCCTTTGCACCTCTGTGTAAACAGGATTATCTACTTCACCTTGTTGCTATTGTGAGCTTTTGTTGCACTGCACAAAACACTTTTGTTTTAAGAGTGTTTTGTGCAGTTCAACCAAAATGTCACACCGACAACATTGCTTGATTGCTTGATCTTAGTGGAACTGCACAAGAGGAGATCTTACTTCCTATCCGTGTTGGCAAATTTGGTTCAGATCTTCTTCTTGTGAGTTGTTTGAATTCCGCGTCATGAGAGGTCAGTACTAGCCTTCTTTCACATGATTGTGCAGTGTGCTTTCATATGTTGTGCTACTTGTACGGTAATGTTTCTTGATTTTAGTGAACTGCACAAATGGAGACAAGACTTCCAATCTTTATGTGCACTGTAATATCCCACTAAGGTAAGATAAGGATATTTCACAACTGCTGGCTTGTATTTTGCCACTTTCATCATAAAATTAGTGTCGTTGTTTAGTGCTATACTTGTGCTCCCTAATTGACATGCCAAATCTTACATTGAAGGCGAAGCTTGTCTGTTATTGAACCAAGTGATGAAGGGGAAGAACAAGCGGAAGAAAAATAAAAATCAACTTCCGATGCTATACTGAAGCACTAGAACTGTGATGACACAAATAATGATATATTTTTGCATCTTAATTTATTACTATGGATGGAACGGGCAATTGTTTTGCCACTGATTTGATGCCACTCTTAATGTAATATGTAATTATCTCTACTTGTGCAAACATGGATCTTCTTTGAAGATACCATATATTTTAGTGGAACTGCACAAGAAGATGTTGGGAACATTAAACTAATCAAGGAGTATATAGTAAGCATGGCAACCATAGTAGATAACAACAGATGGTTCCAGAGAAGTGCTTGATCTATATGCTCTGCACAATAAGCCTCCTGACAAAGGTTGGTACTCGCCCACGGATTCATCCATATGACTAAGATTTGCCGTCTCTATTGGTGTTGTGCTACTGTTTAGATACTGTCATGAGAAAGTGGTATTGTCCTTGAGAAGTGCTTCATCTGTGCCATTTTAAATATTTCCTTTCCTTTTTTTCAAGCAAACAGGGATGCTAGCATTTAGTTGTCCTCTTGTCTTTGCACAACAGTATCATCCTCCTCTGAAGAAGAATATGGAGTACGTGAAGTGACTAGTTCCGATTATGCCAGGATGAAGAAGCTATGTCTATCTTCTCATTAGAAGGAGCAGTTGAAGGATGGTTACATTACTCCCCACAAGACCAAACTAACTTCAGCTCAGAAGGACTGACAGATCTTCATTTTTTGCTATGATGCGCAAGTACAATGTTGTTGTAGGATTCTTTCCGGTGAGTTCCATTTTTTAAAAGTGTGCTCTACATGGACCATGTAGGTGCCTATTTAAACTGTCAATTCATAGTACTGTTTGCTTTATACTAATCATTTCTTTTGTATTTTTGGAAACAGGAGTGCTCAGTTTGATTTCAATGGGAACTGCACAAAATGTTCATCAATACATCGAATCATTCATTTCCACCACAAGAAAGGAGGTGCCGATAAGTTCAAGGCGTTGCAACATATAAGGGTGAAATCATACAAGCTACACTCGAATTTGGTTGATCTTGGTGGAAATGCACAAAAAGAACAGCTGGTTTACTTAGCACGAGGTGCCATGTGAACGTCCGAGCTGATGGCAAACCCTGCCCATTCCACAATCGTAGGCATTTGATATTTTGGAATGGGAAAACCTTGTCAAAGTTTGCTCATTGATGTACGCAAAACAACAAGCATTTGACATTTTGGAATGGGATAACATTGTCAAATTTTGCTCATTGATGTTAGCAAGAAGACATGCGTTTGATATTTTCCAATGGGACGCCCTTTGCTGTCAGTAGCGTCGATCGATTTTTCTTTATTCTTTAGTTGTGAAGTAAATATTGGCTCTAACATGTGAATCACTGAGATGCATAATCATCGATTGTTTTGAATGTTCTCTATGAATTGCCAGGCCTGTGTGTTTGGTTGCAATGTATAGGAACGCTAAAAAGCAGCGCAAACTCTTTGTACTCCCTCTGTTCCTTTTTACTTTGCACATTGTGAAAGTTCATACTTGTATGCAGATTAAAAAGGACCGCAGGGAGTACATGTGAAACTACTGCAAACGAGGTGATCACCCTGGGAATAATGCTAGTACATATTGTTTTGCATGTTCATCCAATGCCAGTGATACAAGAGTTCGAACTAATCAAACTAAATTCATTCATACATGATCGGATTTCATATAAGCATGCCGGATTTCATTACATTTCATACATTCTTCAACTAAAAAGGGTGCGCTGGAGGTATAATTAATTAACCGAAGCTACCCACCTCTGTCCGGCTGAGCCGAATAGAAGCTTCTTCTCGAGTGGACTGAGCTTCAGTGACTTAACTCCAAGTGCAGTTGCGTAACTCACATGTGGCCTAGATGCCTGTTGGGCTCACATGTCAGTCAGCCAACTGCACTAGCAGTTATGCTCTCCGACTCCATGTCACCACCAAGAAGCTAATCGGTCGTCAATGGTCAACCTGCCTAGCTTGGATTCAACCGGAGGGTAGCAACGATGGCCTTACTTGGACCCAAGCGGTGGTGACCTACCGTGTTCTACTCTTCCTCGTTTTCTGTGTGGCGCGGCCTTGTTGGCAGCGGGGCGGGGCCTCGACGGAGCCGGCGATGTCCTTTGTCTCATTGCCGGCGGGGCGGCGCCTCGGTGCAGTGGGGCAAATCCTCCCCCTCGTTGCCAGAAGGGTGGGGCCTCGGCTGAGCCGGTGATGTCCTCTGCCTCGTTGTTGGTGGGGCGGGGCCTCGGCGGAGTAGGGCTTCCGCCTTGGTGTCGGCGGGATGGGGCCTCGACGGAGCCGACAGTGTCCTCTGCCTCGTTGTTGGCACCGCGGGGCCTCGACGGAGCAGGGCCTTGTCGACGCCAGCGGAACGGGGACTCGTCGGAGCTGGCATTGCCCTCTGCCTCATCCTCGGTCTCGCCAAACAGCACCTCAACCACTTCATCGCCCTCTTTGTAGGCAGACACAGCCTCCGCCACCCGCATGCGGTACCACCAGCGCTCGAGGCGGCCCTCGCGGGCGGAGCGGTATGAGTCGAGCAGCGCCTCCTGCTCCGCCTGCTCCGCGGTGATTTTCTCCTCCGCCTGTAGGTGCTCCTAGAGGAGATGGTGGTTGTAGGCGGCATCGGACTGCGCCTCCCGGAACTGCTCCTGACATCTCTGCCTCACCGTGTCCATGTATTGGGCACGGGCCTCACCGATGGTCATGGTGCAATGCACCAGCGAGGATGGCGCAGAGGAGGGGGTTGGCGCCGGATCATCAACTACCATGTTCTCCATTGGGACATCGTCGTGCTCTGGCTGCCTACCGGCCAGCCAGTTGGCAGCAATGGCTGCCATCTCCTTGTGGTCCATCGTCCGCCCGTCCCAAAGGGCGCTGGAGCGCGACGAAGCCATGGTGGGAAGTAGTGGTGTGGACCGGAGAAAGGGAACAAAGGCGGATGACTGCGGCTATGGCCGGCGCAGTAGTTTATATAGCAATGGTGGGCGGCGCAGGGACAAACGTGTGGCACCGTAGTAGCCGCCTCGGCAACCGCATATCATTAATGTGGGCGGCAGATGGACGGACGGACGACACTTTTGTCATTTGAAGGTGGAGCAATCGCCCGCACCGGGAAGCGGGGCGGGCGTCGCTGACCGTTTCGGGCGGAAAGCGGAAAGCGAGCGAGGGAGGCGGTCTGGGTGGGCCAGGGCAGTCAGACTCGTGCTTGGCAGCGGGTCGGTCAAGCAGCCGGACATGCTAGCTCGCCAGCGAGCTCGCCGAGCTGAGCGATGACAATCAGACGATGGACGTAGCTTTCGACCAAGAGCCGGCGCCACTGTCCAAGCCGGTTCATCCGGTGTTCACCATAAAGCAGGTGCGGCCGCACTTTGACACCCTAATGGCAGAAGAGCTACTAGCGCAGGAGGACCTATGCTGCAACCTCCGTCTCCTCAATGATCACCGGTGAACAAGCGACCGACAATGCCATCGCGGACATGTGGCCCTATGATCCTGGCTTCCAAAATGAGCAGCGGGCGCTGTATCAGACCATCTGTAGGGCCCGCGAGGCCCTCTCCGTCGTCCTTCGAGTTGTTGCGCTCGCCATGGCGCCGCTGTCTCGCTTTGTCAACATGGTCAACAGACATGAGGAATGAGGAGATGACTTTACTTGTAGAGGATGATAGTGGGGACCCACCAAGGCCATAGCTGCACGTATGCAAGTGCCTCCTTATTATATACAACTCTAATTTTCTTTTGCTTCCTCCTGGTTTCCTGACATCACAGTCCCACACCATTGTCAATCTATATAGTCAATAAACAAGAGAATTGCACAAGGAGTGACCGAGAGCTGGGACCAAGTAGCTCGAGCAGTATTTGTGTTTTTGAGGTGTGAGCACTACAGAGTTTTTCTTGAGTGATGTTTTCCTTATTGTTCAGAGGAGAGCAGGGTATTAACTGGGCGGGTTGTGGCCCATCTAGCCCAAGCCAGATATCCAGCCCAGATATTAATTTTTTCAAGCTGAAAATGGCTAGCCCAGCTATACTTTTTTTTGAGGAATACCCAGGCAAGGTCAACTTTTTATTCTCCGCCTTGCTAGGCTGCAAATCTTTCCTATGAGGGATGCATTAGGCTTAACAAGAAAATGGGCTATAAGAAGTAATAAATGGGGTGTAATTATAAAAACTAGGTAGTAACTATAAAAAATGCACCAAAGACGTAATTACTTTATAAAATGTTATTTTTGGATTTTGAAAATTTTAATTTCATTAATTGTTGCGCGCACAATGTTTCGTTGGATTTTTACGTAATACAAATTTTTATTGAAGTTGTATTTAATCTGACTAGAAATTTTGGGATAAAAATATTTCGGATCCCATCAAAATGTGGGAAATTTTTATTGAATTCTGTTTTGAACGGTTGGTTGAAATTATTAATCGTTGTCCTAGCTAGAAAATGGGTTGTACTTTTAATGTAAATGGGCTGTAGTAAATTCCATTAGAATTCAAAAATGGGCTGTATGTTCTTACAGATCTCAAATGGGCTATAAGTCCTCTGCCACACACTTGTGGGCCTAGTAAGTTGACGCATCCTCTAAAAAATAAGTTGACGCGTATACAAGGCTTTGTCAACTTATAGCCAACACACGGTTCTAGCAGCAGTGGCCGTTGGATGTCCATCCAACGGATGTCGTGCTTCTTCTTCAATCTCGGATATTCTAGCTTCACCCGCACAAAAAATGATTCCTCCCCCATCTGGGGCGCACTGTTTTGGAAGCTGACCTATGGGCCTACTAAGTTGACGCGTACCAAGGGCTTGGTCAGCTTAGTCAATATAAACGATTCTAGCTGCACTAACCGTACGATGTCCATCCAACGGTCGTCGTGCTTCTTCAACCTTTGTTCTTCTTTCTCCACCCGCCCAAAGCAGCACCGGTCGTGCTTCCTGCTCCTGCCTCCCGTGGCCGGCTGTGCTGTCGCGGAGGTCTCACTGCCCCCTACTACTCCCACCGCTGGCCAGGCCATCCCTCCACTCACACCCCCTGTTATTCTACGGCGACGGCAGCCTCACACTGCAGCCGAACCAATGAACCCTCGTACTCCTCTCCGTGTGGGCATCCACTGTCGTGGCTTCCCTGGCTCTGTGTTGTCCCCTTCCTAGGCCTTGCCGTCGTCCACCGCCTTGGTGCTCTCGGCGCGACGTGATCAATGTGGTCAACGACCGACTTCCATCGGAAGAGTACTGTACATGGAGAGGCTGACAGCTGGGTCCATGTCCACAGCAAGGAAGTGCCTCCTTATTACGCAGAAAATAATGGTTCCTCCACCTGACAGCAGGGACCCACCAGATGAGCCACCGTATTTCGTGAAAAAACGCCCCCCCCGACTGTTGGGACCTACCAGCTACATCTTCGCACTCAAGGAAGTGCGTCCATATTACAGGCAAAAAAATGACTCGCCCCCTGACTGCTGGGACTCACCATCTACATCTTCGCATGCACCTGGTTGAAGCGTACGTAGCATTGTCATTCTGGTCGTGAACGTGTACGTACATAAGATTGGTCTGTCTGCAGGTTGCAGCGATGAACCGTGGCCGTGTAAGGAAGGGAACCTGTCCTAGTAGAGGCGAGCACGTGTCGTTGTAGAAGCACGCACGTAGCATGTACACATGCGTACAGAGGCCAAGGTGCAAGAAAGAAAACACAGCCATTTACGTTCATACAGGCGGGGTCTCGAGCGCGTACTCGCGCATATATATACAGACGGCCAGGGCTTGTGTACATGGAGAGGCAACAGATGGCAGCAACGGCATCCTATTCATCGGGCAGCGAACCGGCTGGGTCGGAACGGTGAAACAGCATCCTGTTCATCAGGAGTCAACCGACTGGGTCGGAATACGTCATGTTCATCGGGAGCCAACCGGCTTGGACGGAACAGTCGATGGAAACTAGGCCTTGCGTACCACAGAACGGAGGAAACGACCTTGTGTTCGACCGGCCACAGTCAAAACGGGATCTTGTTCATCGGGAGGGGTCTGGCATACCGCAAAACGGAGGAAACAAACTTCTCTTGGACCTCCTACTGTCGAAACAGGGTCCTGTTGATCGGGAGGGGTGCGGCGTACCGCAAAACGGAGGAAACAGACTTGTGTTGGAGCACTATGGTCGAAACGGGGGTCCTGTTCATTGGGAGGTGTGTGGCGTACCACAAAACGGGACTCCACGGGATACTATTCATCTCCACCGTCGACCTCCTCCAGCCTCCATGGGCTACTGTTCATCCACGGTCGACCTCCTCCAGCCTCCACCTGCGATTGTTCATCCACGGGCTCCTGTTCATCCAGCCTCCACCGTGCACTCCTCCATCGGCTACTATTCAACCAGCCCTCTCCATGGTGTCCTATTCAACCACCCCTCCACGGGCTCCTGTTCATCCAGCCCTCCACCGGCTACTGTTCAACCAGCCCTCCACGGGGTCCTGTTCATCCAGCCCTCCACGGGGTCCTGTTCATCCAGCCCTCCACGGGGTCCTATTCATCCACGCCCCAACCGGCTCGATCGATCGGGGTCCTGTTCATCCAGCGGCAACACCACGGGGTCCTGTTCATCCAACCCCCCACCGGGAACTGTTCATCAACCCCCCGCCCCAACAAGGCTCACTGTTCATCCAGAGGCAGCATCGATCGGGTTCAGTTAGCAGCAATAGCGAAGGAATCGCTCGGTCAGGTTCAGTTAATAGCCATCGATCGATCGCTCGGGTTTAGTTAGAGCCTAATGCCTCGCACCCACACGCGTATGTGTACGAGATAAACGCACATCGCTCGGCCCCCGACCACCCACCGTAACCGGGAACTCCCCAATATTTTCCTCGCCCTCGCTTCTACCATGGTTTTTTCCGTCATGCATGGCCCAAAGAATGTCATGTAGCTGCTTCTCCAGCCCGCCCAGGAAGAAACGCCCATTTTCTGTCATGATTTTTTGTCATAGAAGTAGGAGCCCACCACATCTATGATGATACCGGGTTTTGTCACAATATCATCATAGAAGTGTCATAATCATGATAGGAAAAAATTCGTTCGGCCCAAAATGTCACGGATGTGTCTTTTTTTGTAGTGATGGATATCCAAATCCCGCTATTGGTTATTGGCCGGAGAGGTATCTCAGTCATGTCTGCATGGTTCCTGAACCCGTAGGTCTAAACACTTAAGGTTTGGTGACGCTAGAGTTGTAATGGGAATAGTATGTGGTTACAAAGGTTGTTCGGAGTCCCGAATGAGATCCTGGACGTGACGAGGAACTCCGGAATAGTCCAGAGGTGAAGATCGATATATTGGAAAAAGGGTATTGGAATCTGGAAGTGTTCCGGGGGTACCGGGCTATGGCCAGCAATGACCGAAAGGTGTTTTGGGGGCCCCGACAAGTGTTGCAGGGCCTTATGGGCCAAGGGGAGGGGGCAAACCAGCCCACTAAGGGGCTATGCGCCCCCACACCCTTTTCCACGTAGCTTGGGGAGGTGGGGCGCCTCCACCTGGCTTGGGGGCAAGCCTCCACCTGCTTGGCTCGGGAGGGGGGGGGGCAAGTGTCCCTAGGGTTTCCCTTGGGAGATCCAATCTGCCTTAGCCACCGCCCCCTAGGGGAAACCCTAGGGAGCCTCCTCCTTCCCCTTCCGCCTATATATAGTGAGGGAGAGAGAGGGCAGCCGCACCCTAACACGCCCTGGTGCTGCCCTTCCTCTCCTTCCTACACCTCTTCCTCCTCCGTAGTGCTTAGCGAAGCTCTGCCAGAGAACCATGAGCTCCTTCGCAACCACGCCATCATGCTGCCGGAGTTCTCCCTCAACTTCTCCTCCCCCCTTGCTGGATCAAGAAGGAGAAGCCATCCCTGGGCTGTACGTGTGTTGAACGCGGAGGCGTCGCCCGTTCGACGCTTGGATCGGATCTTCCGCGATTTGAATTGCCGCGAGTATGACTCCATCAACCGTGTTCTTGTAACGCTTCCGCTTAGCGATCTTCAAGGGTATGAAGATGCACTCCCTCTCTCTCATTGCTAGCATCTCCAAGATTGATCGTGGTGACACGTAGGAATTTTTTTGAATTATTACTGCGTTCCCCAATAGATGTCATGTGTGATGTCGCTCAGATACAAAGTGAGGTTTAATTCCCAGGAGACATATTCGTTTATTCCTACTAGAGGTATAAGGCAGGGGGTCCCCTTTCCCCTTACCTTTTCCTGCTTTGAGCATAGGGTCTTTCTACCTTATTGCAGTATCAAGAAGAAGCTGGTGGCATAGATGGGATTAGAGTGTGAAGAAATGCACTATCAATATCACTTCTTTTATTCGCTGATGACTCTCTGTTTCTTATGAAAGGAGATGTTTTAAATCCAGCTTCCTTACAACATGTTCTGGATACCTATTGTCAAAGCTCATGGCAATTGGTGAGTCTATCAAAGTCAAGTAGTTTCTTCAGTCCTAATACCCCACTTGTTTCCAGGGCCGAAATTTGCCAGGAGTTACACATTGATACTGAAGCATTATCAGATAGATATTTGGGACTACCAACACTAGTTGGTGCAAACATAAGTGATTGGTTCAGACATTTTTATGAGAGAATCAAGGAAAGATGAAGGGGTTAGATGGAGAAGCAGTTATCTATTGGTGGTAAGGAGATACTTCTTAAGTCTATGGCTCAGGCCATCCCGGTATTCGCCATGTCAGTATTCTGCCTACTGAAAGGTGTATGTAAAGATATCACTAACTTGATTGCATAGTTTTCGTGGGGAGATGATGAGGCTCATAAGAGGATGCATTGGTATACTTGGTGGAAATTGTGTTACCCAAAGAGTGAAGGAGGAATGTGTTTCAGGGATCTTCATTCCTTTAACTTGACAATGCTCTCAAAACAGTGTTGGTGTCTTATTACCAACCCTGATTCCTTATGTGCCAGGGTGTTGAAGGCAAAATACTTCCCCAACACACACTTACTCCAAGCTACCCAATAAATGGTGCTTCTTTCACTTGGCAAACCATCATGAAAGGATTGGAAACTTTCAAGCTGGGGCATATTTGACGTGGAATAGGAAAAAGTGTTAATATCTGGACATATCCTTGGATGCCTGCAAGCCCGGATAGGAGGATTATTACAGCCCAAGGACTCACAATCCTGACGTGTGTAAGAAAATTGATAGATCCTAATACAGAGAGATGTGATGAAGAGTTGATTCGTCCAATCTTCAACACTGTTGACGTTAGGAGAATACTACAAATCCCGATCAGCATTCAAGCCTTTGATGATTTTATTGCTTGGCTCCCGATCGCAAGGATATATTCTCAGTGAGGACTGCATATAAAATCCAATGGTTTTGAACTTTTCGGGCGCATGCAAATCAACAGGCATGACCAGGGGGCTCAAAGTCATCAGAAATATGGTATAGGATTTGGAAACTTCACTTCCCACATAAAGTTTTGATTTTCTACTGGCCAGCTCTTCATGGAATAATCCCCTTAAAATCTATACTTACTAACATACATGTTGGCTCGAATAGTGCTTGCCCGATGTGCCACCAAGCAGTAGAGGATGTACAACATCTTCTGTTTAATTGTGTCCATGCGAAGGAGCTTTGGTCCAAGCTAGGGGTTTTGCAATGGGTTGAGGAGGCCAAACTTATTAACTGATCTAGTTCAATCGTTCTTGAACACCTACTTCTAGCTGATGATAGTCCAGTACCACTAAATCCCAACTTGGATGTTAAACAAATTATTGCAGTAGGGGTCTGGTACTTGTGGTGGCTCCGAAGACAATTCACTCATGATGGGATGCCACCGCCCCCTTGTAGATGGCCTATGTCTATTTTGGCTATACTTAACAACTTCCATGAAGCTAACGCCAAGAAAAAAGACAACAATCAACATAGATGGGGTAAGCCTGATCCTAAATTCATGAAATGAAATGTTGATGTTGCTTTCTTTGTTGACGAGGGAGCTAGAGCGACAACAGATGTACTAAGAGATAATAGTGGGAACTTCCTAGCAGCTCAAAGCAGATACATTCGTGACGTAGCTGATATAGTAATATCTAAAGCATTGGCAATGTGCGATGGTCCGGAATTTGCAAATTCTCTTGGGTTTTCTAGAGTGGAAACAAAATCAGATTCTCGGGTAGTGACCGATTACTGCACAGGACAAACGAGATGGTGGGACTCAGCGGCGACAATTTTTGCGAAATGTTTGGATGTCGCTTCACTTATAAGGAAGATCAACTTTAAACATTGTGTTCAATGTTGTAATAAAGCGGCGCATGTGCTACCTAGTTATAGTTATTCTAATAAGATTTCAAGTACTTGGATGGATGAGGCTCCAGCCTGTCTAGTCCTGGAACTTGTGAACAATGTAATTACTATTTAGTTTCTATAAAGCTAGCATGATGAACTTCCCTAAAAAAATACTATCTTTTCTAGTAAAGTCGAGGAAACACACTCATGGGCCACCGCAGACTGTTGGAAAATCAAAAAAATTGAAAATAGATAACATACATTTTCTTCAAATCGTCCACCTAAGATAAGAGTGTAGGACAAACTAAGCATATGTGTGCTCTAGAATAAGAATATGTGTGGGAGATACATGGAAAACAGTTAAATATGCCTACCTATGTAATATCCTACATAGCCTAATATTTGTCAAAAAAGGTAATAACATAGTAGGATGTAGAATGATTCGTTCTCCTGTGTTGAACTGTAAACAAAAATATTGCATCTTCTAGCATGAATTATATAGTATTGCTCACAACAAAACAATGCACATAGATCATATGGTTGACAAGAAAAGAAGTATCATCTTGGATGACATACGTGTAGCGACCAGACCTCAAACGGTCAAGTCTCTGTGCATCAGTGTCATCCTTGGATCAGTAATGCTGACATGCACAGTACTCGAGGAATTATAACAGAGTTTCAGTTACACACTTATTACATCGAGTCCTCATAAAGAGTATTATTACATAAATAAATCATGGCTGAAGGCCATCTAAATTAGATAACACGCGGAAGGCTTCGAAGGTAAATGGGTTCATCAACTCCAACGGCATAGCTGAGTGCAAAACAACGACCTATCGCACCTTATTCGTCGTCTGAGTAGTCTGCAACATAAGACGTTGCAGCCCGAAACGGGTCAGCACATAGAATATGCTGGCATAGTTACACTATAAAGCAATGATAATGCAAAGACTATATATACATGCAATATTTGGCTGGTGGAGGCTGTAAGTTTCATGGTTTTGCATAAAGCTAGTTTTTCCCTACAACAAAGGAATAAATTTATTTAACTACTCCCATGTTGCCCATTATTTGAGAAGGTAACCCCAACTCAAATCCCAATTAAAGGTATCATCATTAACCCAACATCATAATTCATTAGAGTAACATGATGAGATCACATCAATAGATTCAAGTACTAGATACACAAAACGTCCATAACCGGGGACACGGCTAACCATGATTAGTTTATACACTCTGCAGAGGTTTGCACACTTTTCCCCACAAGACTCGACCGCATCCATGATCGGATGATCGAGACATAGCCTTTTTGAAGTATTAACTCTCTACTCTGGGTAGACAGTACCACCTACATCCCTCTACATCTGCTAGTCTACCTCTTCAAGAGCTCACGCAACTTACTCAACTATGCCAGAGCCCATAATGGCTTGTGGCTGCACACGGAAGTTTCTAGCATGAATAATCTTATGATCCCTTTGAGCCTGGGTGGAATTCCATAGGATAATCACACGGTAACCCCGGGACTTCCAAAAACAGGCAACACTGGGTTCCCCAGGTGCCTCAACCAATCCACCCAGATGTGTATTTCAGTTGCCACCTTAATGTTACCCATAATTAAAATAACTCTCAGCTTCCATGTGTGAATCACAATCCAATCCCCATCTACAAGCATGGCTAAGCAATAATAAGCATAACGTATATTCCCGGGGTGATCAAAAGGTATTAGGTTCCTACCTCAAGCACTACAACCAAAACCACGTGTTACCAATCCTACCAATGCAATTATTTGTGGGGCTGAACTAATGCATAGTAAAAACTAGGTATAAAAGAGTATGATCAAAGTGTACCTTGCCTTTTTGACGATCTGCAAACTCTAGAAATTCGTAGTAACAAGCTTCACATTCCGGGTAATCTAGCGTAGACAAACAATAGCATTCATAAGCAATCACTCAAATGAAACACGAGAAAACTCGAGAAAAGATCCAAATCAAACACAAGACAAGCAACGGCTTAAATAACAAGAGTCAAAACCTAACAACAATATTAACATGTGAATTTGATCTTAACAGTAGGTACATGTGATTAGCTACAATTCGCAAAAAGATTCAACTCAAATGGAGCAATGCTACGTCTTGAGCTTGCGTTGGTTTTCCTTGAAGAGGAAAGGGTGATGCAGCAAAGTAGCGTAAGTATTTCCCTCAGTTTTTGAGAACCAAGGTATCAATCCAGTAGGAGGCTCCTCAAAAGTCCCACACACCTACACAAACAAACAAGAACCTCACAACCAGTGCAACAAAGGGGTTGTCAATCCCTTCACAGCCACTTGCGAAAGTGAGATCTGATAGATATAAATATTTTTGGTATTTTTATGATATAGATTGGAAAGTAAAAGATGCAAATAAAAGTAGATGGAAACTTATATGATAAAAGATAGACCCGGGGGCCATAGATTTCACTAGTGTCTTCCCTCAAGATAGCGTAAATATTATGGTGGGTGAATAAATTACTGTGGAGCAATTGATAGAAAAGCGCATAGTTATGAGATTATCTAGGCGTGATCATGTATATAGGCATCACGTCCGTGACAAGTAGATCGAAACGATTCTGCATCTACTACTATTACTCCACACATCGACCAACTCCTACCAGCATCTAGAGTATTTAGTTCATAAGAACAGAGTAACGCATTAAGAAAGATGAAATGATGTAGAGGGATAAAGTCATGCAATATGATATAAACCCCATCTTTTTATCCTCGATGGCAACAATCCAATATGTGCCTTGCTTCCCCTGCTATCACTGGGAAAGGACACCACAAGATTGAACCCAAAGCTAAGCACTTCTCCCATTGCAACAAAGATCAATCTAGTAGGCCAAACCAAACTGATAATTCGAAGAGACTTGCAAAGATAACTTAATCACACATAAAAGAATTCAGAGGAGATTCAAATATTTCTCATAGATAAACTTGATCATCAACCCACAATTCATCGGATCTCGACAAACACAACGCAAAAAGAGTTACATCGAATAGATATCCAAGAAGATCGAGGAGAACTTGGTATTGAGATTCAAAGAGAGAGAAGAAGCCATCTAGCTAATAACTATGGACCCAAAGGTCTGTGGTAAACTACTCACAACTCATAGGAGAGGCCTTGGAGATGATGTAGAGGCCCTCCATGGTCGATTCCCCCGCCGGCAGAGCGCCGGCGAAGGCTCCAAGATGGGATCTCGCGGATACAGAAGGTTGCGGCGGTGGAATTAGGTTTTCGTGGTATCTTCTGATGTTTTCAGGGTACGAGAGTATATATTGGAGGAAGAAGTAGGTTGGTTGATGCTCGAGGGGCCCACGAGGGTGGGGGGCGTGCCCACCCCCAGGGGGCGCGCCGGGCACCCTCGTGGCCGCCTCGGTTGTTCCTTGATGTCCACTCCAAATCTCCAGGTTTTCATTTGTTCTGAAAAGATCGCTCCCGAAGGTTTCATCCGTTTGGACTCCGTTTGATATTCCTTTTCGTCGAAACACTGAAATAGGCAAAAAACAGCAATTCGGGCTGGGCCTCCGGTTAGTAGGTTAGTCCCAAAAATGAAATAAAAGTGTAAAGTAAAGCCCATAAACATCCAAAACGGGTAATATAATAGCATGGAACAATCAAAAATTATAGATACGTTGGAGACGTATCAAGCATCCCCAAGCTTAATTCCTCCTCGTCCTCAAGTAGATAAATGATAAAAACAGAATTCTTGATGTGGAATGCTACCTAGCATAATTCTCAATGTAATTTTCTGTATTGTGGCATGAATGTTCAGATCCAAATGATTCAAATTAAAGTTCATATTGACACAAGAAATAGTAATACTTCAAGCATACTAATAAAGCAATCATGTCTTCTCAAAATAGCATGGCTAAATAAAGTTATCCATACAAAATCATATAGTCTGGCTATGCTCTATCTTCATCAAACAAAGTATTTAATCATGCACAACCCCGATGACAAGCCAAGAAATTGTTTCATACTTTAGTAATCTCAAACTTTTTCAACTTTCACGCAATATATGAGCGTGAGCCATGGACATAGCACTATATGTGGAATAGAATGGTGGTTTTGGAGAAGACAAAAAAGGAGGAAGATAGTCTCACATCAACTAGGCGCATCAACGTGCTATGGAGATGCCCATTAATAGATATCAATGTGAATGAGTAGGGATTGCCATGCAACGGATGCACTAGAGCTATAAATGTATGAAAGCTCAACAAAAGAAACTAAGTGGGTGTGCATCCAACTTGCTTGCTCACGAAGACCTAGGGCATTTTGAGGAAGCCCATCATTGGAATATACAAGCCAAGTTCTATAATGAAAAATTCCCACTAGTATATGAAAGTGACAACATAGGAGACTCTCTATTATGAAGATCATGGTTCTACTTTGAAGCACAAGTGTGGTAAAAAGGATAGTAGCATTGTCCCTTCTCTCTTTTTCTCTCATTTTTTATTTTTGTATTTTTGTATTTGGCCTTTCTCTTTTTTTGGCCTTTCTCTCCTTTTTTTGTAAAGTCCGAAGTCTCATCCCGACTTGTGGAGGAATTATAGTCTCCATCATCCTTTCCTCACTAGGGACAATGCTCTAATAATGAAGATCATCAAACTTTTATTTACTTACAACTCAAGATTACAACTCGATACTTAGAACAAAATATGACTCTATATGAATGCCTCCGGTGGTGTACCGGGATATGCAATGAATCATGAGTGACATGTATGAAAAAACATGAAGGTGGCTTTGCCACAAATACGATGTCAACTACATGATCATGCAAAGAGCAATATGACAATGATGATGCGTGTCATAATAAGCGGAACGCTGGAAAGTTGCATGGAAATATATCTCAGAATGGCTATGGAAATGCCATAATAGGTAGGTATGGTGGCTGTTTTGAGGAAGGTATACGGTGGGTGTATGGTACCGGCGAAAGTTGCGTGACACAAGAGAGGCTAGCAATGGTGTAAGGGTGAGAGTGCGTATAATCCATGGACTCAACATTAGTCATAAAGAACTCATATACTTACTGCAAAAATCTACAAGCCATTGAAAACAAAGTACTACGCGCATGCTCCTAGAGGGATAGATTGGTAGGAAAAGACCATCGCTCGTCCCCGAACGCCACTCATAAGGAAGACAATCAATAAATTAAATTGTGCTCCAACTTCATCACAAAGCGGGTCACCATACCTGTATGCTATGGGAATCACAAACTTCAACACAAGAATTCTTTAAATTCACAATTACCCAACTAGCATGACTCTAATATCACCATCCTCATATCTCAAAACAATTATCAAGTATCAAATTGCTCATAGCATCCAATTCACTTCCTATGATAGTTTTTATTATACCCAACTTGGATGACCATCATTCTAGGACCAATTTTATAACCATAGCAAATACCATGATGTTCTAAAAGACTCTCAAAATAATATAAGTGAAGCATGCGATATCAACAATTTCTTCAAAATTAAACCACCGCCGTGCTCTAAAAGATATAAGTGAAGCACATAGAGCAAAACTATCTAGCTCAAAAGATATAAGTGGAGCACATAGAGTATTCTAATAAATCTAAATCATGTGGGTTTCTCTCAAAAGGTGTGTACAGCAAGGATGATTGTGGAAATCTAAAAAGCAAATAATAATATCATACAAGATGCTCCAAGCAAAACACATATCATGTGGCGAATAAAAATATATCTCCAAGTAAAGTTACCGATAGACGAAGACGAAAGAGGAGATGCCTTCCGGGGCATCCCCAAGTTTAGGCTTTTGGTTATCCTTTAATATCTTGGGGTTCCATGGGCATCCCCAAGCTTAGGCTCTTTCCACTCCTTATTCCATAGTCCATCAAAGCTTTACCCCAAACTTGAAAACTTCACCACACAAAACTCAACAGGAAATCTCATAAGCTCCGTTTGTGCAAGAAGGAAAAACCACCACATAAGGTACTGTAATGAACTCATTCTTTATTTATATTGGTGTTAAACCCTACTGTATTAAAACTTCTCTATGGTTCATACCCCTTGAACTAGCCATAGATGCATCAAAATAAGCAAACAACACATGAGAAACATAATCTATCAAAAATAGAACAGTCTGTAGAAATCTATAACTTTTGAATACTTCTGGAACTTTACAAATCCTACAAAAATAGGAAGTTCTGGGAAATTTGTCTATTTATCTACATCAAAAAGAATCAACGAAAAATCACATTTCTGTGAATTACTAAAAGTATTTTCGTGCGCACAAAAGTTTCTATTTTTCAGCAGAATCAAATTAACTATCACCGTAGGTTATCCTATAGGTTCTATTTGGCACAAACACTAATTAAAACATGAAAACACATCTAAACATAAGCTAGATTATATATTTATTACTAAACATAAGCAAAAAGCAAGAAACAAAAATAAAATTGGGTTGCCTCCCAACAAGCACTATCGTTTAACGCCCCTAGCTAGGCATAAAAGCGAGGATAGATCTAAGTAGTGCCATCTTTGGCACTCAATTCATAAGTAGCTCGCATGATATATTCATAAGGTAATTTGACTTTATTTCTTGGAATGTGTTCCATGCCTTTCCTTAATGGAAATTGGAATCTAGTATTCCCTTCCTTCATATCAATAATTGCACCAATCGTTCTAAGGAAAGGTCTACCAAGAATAATAGGACATGAAAGATTGCAATCTATATCAAGAACGTTAAAATCTACGGGCACATAATTACTATTTGCAACAATAAGAACATCATTGATCCTTCCCATAGGTTTCTTAATGGTCGAATCGCAAGGTGCAAATTTAAAGAGCAATCATCAAAATCATGGAAACCTAGAATATCACATAAAGTTTTCGGAATCGTGGAAACACTAGCACCCAAATCACACAAAGCATAGCACTCATGATCTTTAATTTTAATCTTTATAGTAGGTTCCCATTCATCATAAAGTTTTCTAGGTATAGAAACTTCCAAATTAAGTTTTTCCTCATAAGATTGCATCAAGGCATCAACAATATGTTTGGTAAAAGCTTTATTCTGACTATAAGCATGAGGAGAATTCAACACAGATTGCAACAAGGAAATACAATCTATTAAAGAACAATAATTAAATTCCTTGAAATCCAAGATAGTGGGTTCAATGCTATTTAAAGTCTTGACCTCTCCAATCCCACTTTTACCAAATTTAGCATCAAGATCTAAAAACTCCGAATCATTGGACGCCTTTTAACTAAAGTTGACTCATCTCCAGTTCCATCATTATTAAGATTCAATAGGGGACACATCAATAACTTTTAGATCTTCATCATTATTTTCATGGAAACTAGAAGAACACACTTTTACAAAGCAATCTTCCTTAGCACGCAACCTAGCGGTTCTTTCTTTGCACTCATCAATGGAAATTCTCATGGCTTGGAGAGACTCATTGATATCATGCTTAGGTGGAGTAGATCTAAGTTTCAAAGAATCAACATCAAGCGAAAGCCTATCAACGTTCCTAACCAAATCATCAACTTTAAGCAATTTTTCTTCAAGCAAAGCATTAAAATTCTTTTGAGAGATCATAAATTCTTTAACGCTATTCTCAAAATCAGAGGGCATCTTATTAAAATTTACATCAAAGTTGTTGTAGGCATTTCCATAATTATTAGAGGAATTACTAGGGAATGGTCTAGGATTAAAGGTTTCCTCTATAAGCATTCTTACCAAAATTATTCCTACCAACAAAATTCACATCCATAGATTCATTATTATTTCAATCAAAGTAGACAAAGGCATATCATTGGGATCAATAGGAGCACTCTTGGTAGCAAACAATTTCATAAGTTCATCCATCTTTCCACTCAAAACATTAATTTCTTCTATAGCATGCACTTTTTTACTAGTAGATCTTTCGGTGTGCCATTGAGAATAATTAGCCATAATGTTATCAAGCAGTTTAGTAGCTTCTCCTAAGGTGATTTCCATAAAAGTGCCTCCCATGGCCGAATCTAAAAGATTACTAGAAGCAAAATTCAATCTGGCATAAATTTTTTGTATGATCATCCATAATTTCAAAGCATGAGTAGGGCAATTGCGAATCATTAATTTCATTCTTTCCAAAGATTGGGCAACATGCTCATGATCAAGTTGTTTAAAATTCATAATATCGTTCCTAAGAGAGATGATCTTAGTGGGAGGAAAATAGTTAGAGATAAAAGCATCTTTGCACTTATTCCATGAATCTATACTATTCTTAGGCAAAGACGAAAACCAAATTTTAGCACGATCTCTAAGTGAAAACGGAAATAACTTCAATTTAACAATATCATTTTCCATATCTTTCTTCTTTTGCATCTCACACAAATCAACAAAGTTGTTTAGATGGTTAGCGACATCTTCACTAGGAAGGCCGGAGAATTGATCTTTCATAACAAGATTCAGCAAAGCAACATTGATTTCACAAGACCCACATCATTATTCTTGGTATTGGAAAGGTCACACAATTTGGTATTATCTTGCGCCATCGTGACAAGCAATCCAACACACAAGCAAACGAAAAGGCAAGCAAAAGAGAGAGGAGACTGGGAAAGAGAGGGCGAATAAAACGGCAAGGGTGAAGTGGGGGAGAGGAAAACAAGAGGCAAATGGCAAATAATGTAGTGCGAGTGAGATGAGTTTGTGATGGGTACTTGGTATGTCTTGACTTGAGAGAAGACCTCCCGGGCAATGGCGCCAGAAATCCTTCTTGCTACGTCTTGAGCTTGCGTTGGTTTTCCCTGAAGAGGAAAGGGTGATGCAGCAAAGTAGCGTAAGTACTTCCCTCAGTTTTTGAGAACCAAAGTATCAATCCAGTATGAGGCTCCTCAAAAGTCCCACGCACCTACACAAGCAAACAAGAACCTCGCAACCAACGCAATAAAGGGGTTGTCAATCCCTTCATGACCACTTGCGAAAGTGAGATCTGATAGAGATAATATGATAAGATAAATATTTTTGGTATTTTTATGATATAGATTGGAAAGTAAAAGATGCAAATAAAAGTAGATGGAAAACTTATATGATAAAAGATAGACCCGGGGGCCATAGGTTTCACTAGTGGCTTCTCTCAAGATAGCATAAATATTACGGTGGGTGAACCAATTACTGTCGAGCAATTGATAAAAAAGCACATAGTTATGAGATTATCTAGGCATGATCATGTATATAGGCATCACGTCCGTGACAAGTAGATCGAAATGATTCTGCATCTACTACTATTACTCCACACATCGACCGACTCCTGCCTGCATCTAGAGTATTAAGTTCATGAAGAATAGAGTAACGCATTAAGAAAGATGACATGATGTAGAGTGATAAAGTCATGCAATATGATATAAATCCCATCTTTTTATCCTCGACGGCAACAATACAATACGTGCCTTGCTGCCCCTTTTGTCACTGAGAAAGGACACCGCAAGATTGAACCCAAAGCTAAGCACTTCTCCCATTGCAAGAAAGATCAATTTAGTAGGCCAAAACAAACTGATAATTCAAAGAGACTTGCAAAAATAACTTAATCACACATACAACAATTCAGAGGAGATTCAAATATTTCTCATAGATAAACTTGATCATAAACCCACAATCCATCGGATCTCGACAAACACACCGCAAAAAGAGTTACATCAAATAATTCTCCAAGAAGATCGAGGAGAACTTGGTATTGAGATTCAAAGAGAGAGAAGAAGCCATCTAGCTAATAACTAGGGACCGGAAGGTGTATGGTAAACTACTCACAACTCATAGGAGAGGCCTTGGAGATGATGTAGAGGCCCTCCGTGGTCGATTCCCCCTCCGGCAGAGCGCCGGCGAAGTCTCCAAGATGGGATCTCGCGGATACAGAAGGTTTCAGCTGTGGAATTAGGTTTTCGTGGTCTCTTCTAATGTTTTCATGGTACGGGAGTATATATAGGAGGAAGAAGTAGGTCGGTTGACGCTCGAGGGGCCCACGAGGGTGGGGGCGTGCCCACCCCCAGGGGGCGCTTGGCACCCTCGTGGCCGCCTCGGTTGTTGCTTGACGTCCACTCCAAGTCTCCAGGTTTGCATTTGTTCCGAAAAGATCGCTCCCGAAGGTTTCATCCCGTTTGGACTCCGTTTGATATTCCTTTTCTTCGAAACACTGAAATAGGCAAAAAAAAAAAACAGCAATTCGGGTTGGGCCTCCGGTTAGTAGGTTAGTACCAAAAATGATATAAAAGTGTAAAGTAAAGCCCATAAGCATCCAATACGGGTAATATAATAGCATGGAACAATCAAAAATTATAGATACGTTGGAGACGTATCAAGCAACGAAACCCAAAAATACGAATGAAACAAGATCATTTACTAATCTGGACTAAAGTCAAATTTTACAGTACCAAAATCACGTTCAAGTTGATTAACTGGAAAGAGGGCCTCGATAAGAAGTTTCTGGCGCTGTTTTCATCTAATTTGGATAAACGGGTAAAAAGTTATACTAGTTTGAAAATCAGGGGCTGAATCGCGACAAAAATCATCATGGATAAGTCCCTCGGCGAAAACAAAATAAAACGAAAAGACTAATGAGCGAACTTTCGCTGTCTGAACCTAACCGATGAACAGCGTTCATTAAAATGAACAAACGAACAAAGGTCCGCTAAATAAATAAAACCTAAAAAGCCGATCTGGAAAACCAAAAAAACCCGAAGTGAACCGGCGAACCGGGCGGTTTTATACCTTTCAATGGGGCGGGCGGTCAAATGGTGGCGGCGGCCGGCTCCGGCGGGATTCGGCGGTGGCGGGCGACAGCGTGGGCGGCGGTGAAGCTAGCGGCGGCGAAGGCTAAGGGCGGCGGCGGCGCGGGAGCCGTGCGGGAGGCGGGGATGGGGCGACTTGGGGAGGAGGCTGCGGCCTCGGGTGGCTTTAAAAAGGCCCCTCCCCCCCCCCCCCCCCCGAGCACTCTGACTTGGAGAGGGGGTCGGCGGTGGCGGCGTCGAGTCGGACTCCTTGAGGAGTCCGGCCGCTCCACGGCGGCGCGCGAGCAAGGCGGCGGTTGTTGCTGGGCTTTGGCCCACTCGGCTGGGCCGTTGGCCCAGTCGGGCGACGGAGATTTTTTTATTTTTTTAAAATAAATTTCGCCCAAAGAGAAAATCCTAATAAAATAAAGTATAAATTTTAAAAATGCCAAAAACAATTTTCATCGTCTAAATAAAATATTTAGAACAAAGTGAACATTTTTCTAGCCTAAAAATGCAATTTTTTTAAAAAATGCATATTTTTCTAATTCAAATAAAATAGCAAATAAAATACTAGAAAAATAATAATTTGATTTTAAAATTCTTTCTCCAATATTTCTCTGAATTTGGATAAGTCATATTATCTTCTCTCATTTATTTTAATATTGGAAGTAATTGGAAAGAAAAATAATAAAACCAAATTGATCCTTTTCTTCAAATTTGAGTAAAACTCAAATATGAATTTTGTGAAACCTCCAACTCTCTCCGCGGGTCCTTGAGTTGCTTAAGATTTCTAGGATCTCAACCAAAATGCAAGAATGAATATGATATGCATATGATGATCTATGTATAACATCCAAATTGAAAATTGGGATGTTACAAACCTACCCCCCTTAAGATGAATCTCGCCCTCGAGATTTGGGTTGGTCAGCAAGAAGGTTTGGGTGGTCTCTACGAAGGTCTTCCTCTCGCTCCCAGGTGGCTTCCTCCTCGGTATGGTGGCTCCACTAAACTTTGCAAAACTTGATAACATTGCTGCGAGTAACTCGGCTAGAAAACTCGAGAATCTTAACTGGCTTCTCCTCATAAGTCAAATCACTGTCTAACTGAATCCCTTCCAGTGGCACTGTATCTCTCAGAGGAATATCGGCCATCTCTATGTGGCACTTCTTCAACTGGGAAACGTGAAACACATCGTGAACTCGTGACAATCCTTCTGGCAATTCCAGCTTGTATGGAACTTCTCCCATACGTTCCAAAACTCGGTATGGTCCCACAAAACATGGTGCTAACTTTCCCTTAACTCCAAAACGCTTAACTCATCGAAGCGGGGACACACGAAGATAAACTCTTTCTCCGACTTCGTAAACTGTCTCCGTGCGTTTCGAATCCGCATAACTCTTTTGCCTGGACTGAGCTACCTTGAGTCTATCGCGAATCAAATTAACCTTCTCTTCAGAGTCTTTGATTAAATCTGGTCCGAACAACTGTTGATCTCCAACTTCATCCACAATAACAGTGTCCTGCACCACCTTCCGTACAAAGCTTCAAAATGGGCCATCTTTAAACTGGCTTGATAACTGTTGTTATAAGAGAATTCTGCATACGGCAAATTGTCGTCCTAACTAGATCCATAATCTAGCGCACAAGCTCTCAACATGTCCTCCAGAATCTACTTGACTCTCTCGGTCTGTCCATCTGTCTGTGGATGAAAGGTTGTACTAAACTCTAGCCTAGTACCCAAGGTCTCATGCAACTGATTCCACAACTTTGAGGTAATCTGGGTTCCTCTATCCGATATAATGGTCCTCGGAACTCCATGTAGACATACGATCCTGGTCATGTATATCTTCGCCAACTTAGCCGGCCTCCCCGCCCCTCCTCATGGTGAGTTGTTTTTTTTCTTCTGTTTTTTTAGATTTAGTTTATGTTTGTTTAGTTCAGGTTAGGTTAGTTTAGTTTAGTTTAGGTTACTTTAGTTTATTTTAGGTTACATTTAGTTTAGGTTTTTTCCGTTTTTTAAGAATCAACAAGAAAGATGATTGAAAAGAAGTAAAAGAAGAAGAAGAAGTCGAGGGTCGTCGGTCATGGATCGCCGATCGCCGAGGGGATAGATGGTGGAGCCAGTGGGTCCTGCCGGTCTCGACGCCGTCGCCCATATCAGAGGTCGTGCCTGGGGACGAGCGGGTTAGGGGGTTCCTCGGTGTCGCCCATATCAGAGGTCGTGCCTGGTCGTCGGTGGTGAACACTACATCCACATCCCACAAGTGACACCGGCGTCCGGTGTCCCACAGCAACAGTTCTCGGTGTCGATGGCGGTAGAACACCATTGCGAATTTGTCTTGCAGCCTCTACAATGATGATTAAAAGCCAAGTGTTGAAACTTGAAACACCCAAACCGACTCAAGTTGGTTTGGTTGTTTAAACTTTCAAAACTTGGCTTTAATCCTCATCGCAAAGGCTGCCAGACAAATTCGCCAAGGTGTTCGACCATCATCGGCCACCAGAACTATTGTTGTGTGACGCCGGGTGCCGGCGTCACTTGTGGGACATGGATCTAGTTTTCAACACCGAGCACCACATGTATCTCACATCGATGATACTTGCTATTTAGGGTTCCATTGACGCTGAGAAACCCCCTAACCCACTCATCCTGTTCTATATATTTAGTTAGGTTGACGGAAAAAACAATATTGCTATTTACTCATCTTTCGATTTAAATGTGCAGTTTTTTCGTTGCTCCGAGGGTCTGGTGTTCGTCGAGCTCCGCCCCAGCATTCGTGGGTGAGCACAAATGACATCTCCTCCTCCCCCTTCATTTGCTCTATTCCGGTCCTCATGGCGATGAAACTTGCTAGCTATAGGTGTCTTCAATCGTCAGTATGTGTAACCACTATGCGTCTCCTGTTCGAAAGGGTTACATCTATAAATATGCATGCATTTGCATATTTATAACCGTGATTCTTTCGAATTGTCCAACTTTATCCATGGACAACCCCAGTATGTGAAGATTGGGTTTGTTTTCCATATGGTTTGCTCCGGATCCGATGTAGAATTTCCTTAGTGCCTCCCTGTTGTTCTCCAGGTACACATCCTCTCTGCTTATTACCGAGACCTGTATCAGGAGAACAGTGGGGAGATGCTGCCAAAATTTTGCGTCGGATCCAGAGCAGAGCATGGGAAAACGAATCCAATCTACACATAATCGGGTGGGATTAGGACCTATCTTTACCTATTAGCGTCTAGGTTGCATGGACGTTAAAAGTGAAGAACTCCATTAACTGATGAATATATACATGCTGATTTATATATATATATATATATATATATATATATATATTTATATATATATATATATCTTATGTGTCCAATAGCTACGCAAGATGAGTGATCATTCATGGATGTACATCGGTCACACTAGTCAGAAAGACATGACCATTGAATGGATAACAAAAACCAAGGGGTTTCTGAGAGCCGCATTTGCAAATGGCCAGAGGACAACCTGGTGCTCCTATGCCGGGTGCAACAATTGGCAGAAGAGGACAGAGGATGAAGCGGGCAAACACCTGCAGAAGAGGGGTTTTACGCCAGATTATACGGTGTAGACATTTCATGGCGAGTCTGCCCAATGTGCCAAAGCTGAGGTCCTTCATCGTCACACCAACGAGCATGGTACCGGGATGCAAGACATGGTGCAAGAATTTGATGATGCTCGGGACTCGGACGACGAGATGGAGGAATCTACAAAGGCCTTCGATGAAATGTTGTAGTCTTCAAAACGTCCTGTCCACAAGCACAATAAGCTTTGTTCGCTGGATGCCATCTCACAAATAATGGCTTTGAAGGCTCAGTTCAACTTGGTTAGAGAATGCTACGACGTGACAGTATTGGGACGTTTTCTACCCAAAGGCCATGTGCTACCCGCAAACCTGTACTAGTCATACAAAATCCTCCGTGATTTTAAGATGCCCTGTGACAAGATACATGCATGTGAGAATGGATGTGCCTTATTTAGGCTTTAGTATGCGGCCTTGAACTATTGTCCCATTTGCAAGTCATCCAGGTATGTTGTGGCCGACCGAATGTCTACAAATTGTTGTGTCTCTGCTATCAGCGAAGGAGATACCGAGTATTATGGAAGAGTTGAAGCAATTTTATGAACTTCAATTCTATGGTGCAAACCCACCAAACGTCGTAGTCTTCAAATGTTATTGGTTCCAGCCAAAGGAGACTATAGGGACTCATGAACATATATGGCTAGTGGAAATCAAATGAAGCACCCATTTGGATGTTCTCGATGTCTATATTATGGCTCAACAGGGAACCCAAGTTTTCTATCTACCGTGGGTATGTCAAAGTGATCCTAATCTCAATGGTTGGGATGCCGTTTATGAAGTGCCGCCACGTGTTAGACCACCTGTCGGTGTCAAAAACGGCGGATCTCGGGTAGGGGGTCCCGAACTATGCGTCTAAGGCTAATGGTAACAGGAGGCGGGGGACACAATGTTTACCCAGGTTCGGGCCCTCTCTATGGAGGTAATACCCTACTTCCTGCTTCATTGATCTTGATGATATGAGTATTACAAGAGTTGATCTATGATGAGATCGTAGAGGCTAAACCCTAGAAGCTAGCCTATGATTATGATTGTTGTCATCCTACGGATTAAACCCTCCGGTTTATATAGACACCAGAGGGGGCTAGGGTTACACAGAGTCGGTTACAGAGAAGGAAATCTACATATCCGAATTGCCAAGCTTGCCTTCCAGGCAAAGGAGAGTCCCACCCAGACACGGGACGAAGTCTTCAATCTTGTATCTTCATAGTCCAACAGTCCGGCATAAACATATAGTCCGGCTGTCCGAGGACCCCCTAATCCAGGACTCCCTCAGTAGCCACTGAACCAGGCTTCAATGACGACGAGTCCAACGCTTAGATTATCTTCGGCATTGCAAAGAGGGTTCCTTCTCCAAATACTACAAAGAAGATCTTGAACACAAGGATCGTGTCCGGCTCTGCAAAACAAATTCCACATACCACCGTAGAGAGCACGATATTCCACAAGTCTAATCTGCTGACAACTTTTTCATAGCGTGACATCACGCCGCCGCCCGGTCATTATTCGAACCGTTTTTTCCAACCTGGCATTCCACATCCTGCGAGGCTGTTTTATTGGCACCTCTTGTCGAAGCAGAGATCGTGGTCCCCTTATCACAGGATTCTCATCAATACGGGCGTGGGTAACCCAACCGTGTCGTTAGTATGACTCCTCGGTTTAGGCAAGTTCCAAACGGCATCGCGGAGGACGCTTGATATTCTTCCTCTATATAAGGAGGCCAAGACCTGTCCTTTTCTTTCCACGCCTGATCCTTCCCTTCTCCCCCCTTGAGTTCCGACATCCAAGGTTTAGTCCAAGCGCTCCGGACCTTCAACCATGTCCAGATCGAACCTTCAAGGCTGGTGGATGGCCTCTTCTGTCATAGAGGAGGACATCAAGAAGCTTAGGGAGGCAAGGTATCTGACTGCCGAAGTCCTTCACAGGCTTCCTGCTCAAGGGCAGGTTATCCCTACTCCTGAACCCAATGAGAGCATCGTATTCATCTCCCACTTCCTCCGAGGGCTAGGCTTTGGTCTTAATCCCTTCGTTAGAGGGCTCATGTTCTATTACGGGCTAGATTTTCACGATATAGCTCAAAATTCCTTCCTTCACATCTCAACATTCATCGTTGTGTGTGAGGCCTTCCTCCTCGTTACCCCACACTTCGGCTTATGGCTCAAGACCTTCAATGTGAAGCCGAAGATGATCGATGGGCGAGACATGGAGTGCGGAGGCACTATCATAAGCAAAGGTGCCGACGCCTTATGGCCAAAAGGTTCCTTCCCGGAGGTGTCTGACCTATGGCAACAGGAGTGGTTTTATATCACAGCACCCCGACATACAAAGTGGGTAGCTGCCCCGGCCTTCCGCTATGCCCCTCCGCCACAACTTGCGTCATGTGTTAACAAGGGGCTGGACTGGGGACCGGTTAATGATGTGCTGACATTGCAAAGCCGCGTCCGAGATCTCCTCAAGAGGGATATCAGTGTCAAAGTAATTCAAGTAATGTTAGTTCGTTGCGTCCTGCCATGCCAACGTCGATCTCTCCGTATGTGGGAGTTCAACCTGGAAGGACCGCGGACCATTGAACACTTCTTCGGTATGACGCTCGAAGGGATGTATCGATTATTCTTCGGATCACGAATAAAGTGTACGAACACAACAGAGGATGCGGGTCTCAACTGCAACCGTCCAGATACCGAAGTAAGTAACTCCACGACCGAACATGCTGTCATTATGTTTGTCACAACATTATTCTGAAAAACCACCTTGGCTAGGACTCGATAAGAAAGGCGGAGAGGATCAGGTGTTCAGCCCCTCTTCCCGAAGGCTCGCCGGATCCTGTACTGGGAGAGGACGAGGATGCTGGCTCGTGCACCTTATCGAGTGCCATCAGGAGAGGACGAGGGGCCGAATAGGGAAGCCGAAAGCGGGCTTCATGTTGGAGGTACATTACGCATCCTAACCAAGGGAATTAGAGCCCCCGCGTTAGAGGATGATCGGGGAGGAGAATCTAGAATCCCCTCTCCCCACGGGAAGAAAAGGGCCGCCCTGAATATTTGGAAATGGAGATTTCCAAATGAGGGAAGAAACCTTCAATAGGGGGCCCTGCCCTGGAAGGCATCTGAGGGAGTCCTGGACTAGGGGGTGTCCGGATAGCCGGACTATCATCATCGGCCGGACTCCAAGACTATGAAGATACAAGATTGAAGACTTCGTCCCGTGTTCGGATGGGACTTTCCTTGGCGTGGAAGGCAAGCTTGGCAGTACGGATATGTAGATCTCCTACCATTGTAACCGACTCTGGTAACCGTAGCCTCTTCGGTGTCTATATAAACCGGAGGGTTTTAGGCCATAGGACGAACAACCATTACAACAATCATACCATAGGCTAGCTTCTAGGGTTTAGCCTCCTTGATCTTGTGGTAGATCTACTCTTGTACTACCCATATAATCAATATCAATCAAGCAGGAGTAGGGTTTTACCTCCATCGAGAGGGCCTGAACCTGGGTAAAAACATCGTGTCCCTTGTCTCCTGTTACCATCCGCCTAGACGCACAGTTTGGGACCCCCTACCTGAGATCCGCCGGTTTTGACACCGACATTGGTGCTTTCATTGAGAGTTCCTCTGTGTCGTCACCGATAGGCTTGATGGCTCCTTCAATCATCAACAACCACACTGTCCAGGGTGAGACTTTTCTCCCTGGACAGATCTTCGTGTTCGGCGGCTTTGCACTGCGGGCCAGTTTGCTTGGCCATCTGGAGCAGATCGAAAGCTACGCCCCTGGCCGTCAGGTCAGATTTGGAATCATTAACTTCACGGCTGACATCCGCGGAGACTTGATCTTCGATGGATTCGAGCCACAGCCGAGCGCGCCGCACTGTCACGATGGGCATGATTTAGCTCTGCCGCCGGACAGCGCCCTGGAGGCCGCACATGAGTCCGCTCCGACCCCTAGTTCGGAGCCGACCGCGCAGATCGAGGACAGGTGGCTGGACACCGCCTCGGGAGCTGCAATCTCTATGGCGACGGAGCCGAATACTGACCTTGTCCCTCGTAAAGCTCGTGACTTTGAGGTGCCGGACTCCTCGCCGGACTCCGAACCTCCTGTGCCCCTACCAATCGAATCCGATTGGGCGTCGATCATGGAGTTCACCGCTGCGGACATCTTTCAGCACTCACCCTTTGGCGACATCTAGAATTCGCTGAAGCATCTCTTGTTATCAGGAGAGCCCTGGCCGAATTGTGGTCAGGACGGTTGGGATGCGGATGACAAAGAAATTCAAAACCCACCCACCACCCACTTTGTAGCCACTGTCGACGACCTAACCGACATGCTAGACTACGACACCGAAGACATCGACGGTATGGACGACGATGCCGGAGACGACCAAGAACCAGCGCCTACGGGGCACTGGAAGACCACCTCGTCATACGACATATACATGGTGGACATCCCAAAGGATGGGAACGGCGAAGAAGGAGCGGAGGCAGATTCCCCTAAGAAACAGCCCAAGCGCCGGCGTCAGCGGCGCCGCTCTAAATCCCGCCACAGCAAGAATGGATATTCCGGCACCGGAGATAATAATACCCCAGAGAGTGCCGAAGATAACCCCCTCCAGCAAGATTCAGCCCAGGAGGATGGAGAAGCCAGCCCTCACGAGAGAGCGGCAGACGAAGAGGTAGAGGATGATAATTACATGCCTCCCTCCGGAGACGAGGCATGCCTCAACGACGATGAATTCGTCGTGCCCGAGGATCCCGTCGAACAAGAGCGTTTTAAACGCAGGCTTATGGCCATGGAAAATAGCCTAAAGAAAAAGCAGCAACAGCTTCAAGGTGATCAAGATCTGCTAGCCGACAGATGGACTGAAGTCCTTGCGGCCGAAGAGTACGAACTCGAACGCCCCTCCAAAAGCTACCCAAAACGCAAGTTGCTCCCCCGATTAGAGGAGGAGGCATATAAACCTTCATCACCAACGCACAATACGGCAGACCGACCACCTCGTGGCGGCGACAGAGAGGCCCCTAGGCCCTCCATCAGGACCATACCGGGCATCGCTCGAAAAGTACGAAGCCACGGGGGAATGCGCTGGACTTGCGAGACATATTGGAGGACAAGGCAAGACAATCAAGATCGATCTACGGATCACGTGGGCGCCCCACGATGCGAGATGACTACCGTCGCACCGGATACAGCAACTCTGGCCGGGCCGAACATAGTAGACAAAGATTGCTGGAGCTACGTCGTGATATTGCCCAATATAGAGGCGCCGCACACCCACTATGCTTCACAGACGAAGTAATGGATCATGAAATCCTTGAAGGGTTTAAACCCGTGAACATTGAATCCTACGATGGCACAACAGACCCCGCGGTTTGGATCAAAGACTATCTCCATATCCACATGGCCCGCGGCGACGATCTTCACGCCATCAAATATCTCCCACTCAAGCTTAAAGGACCAGCTCGGCATTGGCTTAACAGCTTGCCAGCAGAGTCAATTGGGTGTTGGGAGGACCTGGAAGACGCATTCCTTGACAACTTCCAGGGCACATATGTGCGACCACCAGACGCCGATGACTTAAGGCACATAATTCAGCAGCCAGACGAATCAGCCAGACAGTTCTGGACACGGTTCTTAACAAAGAAAAATCAAATCGTCGACTATCCGGATGCAGAGGCCCTCGCAGCCTTCAAACATAACATCCACGATGAGTGGCTGGCCCGGCACCTAGGACAGGAAAAGCCGAAATCCATGGCAGCCCTCACATCACTCATGACCCGCTTCTACGTGGGGGAGGACAGCTGGCTAGCCCACAGTAACAACCTCAGCAAAAATTCTGGCTGTCCGGATACCAAGGACCGCAATGGAAGGTCACGTTGAAACAAAAACAAACGCCGCATTAACGGCGATAACACTGAGGATACGGCAGTCAACGCCGGATTCAGAGGCTCTAAACCCGGTCAGCGGAAAAAGGCATTCAAAAAAACTACTCCGGGTCCGTCCAATTTGGACCTAATACTCGACCGCTCTTGCCAGATACATGGCACCCACGAAAAGCCAGCTAATCACACCAACAGGGATTGTTGGGTATTTAAGCAGGCAGGCAAGTTAATTGCCGAAAACAATGACAAGGGGCTGCATAGCGATGACGAGGAAGAGACCCGGCCACCAAACAGTAGAGGACAGAAGGGCTTCCCCCCACAAGTACGGACGGTAAACATGATATACGCAACCCACATACCCAAGAGGGAGCGGAAGCGTGCACTTATGGATGTATATGCGATGGAGCCAGTCGCCCCGAAGTTCAATCCATGGTCCTCTTGCCCGACCACTTTTGATCGAAGGGATCACCCCACTAGTCCGCCATGGCGGATTTGCCGCATTGGTCTTAGACCCAATCGTCGATGGATTTCAACTTACCAAAGTCCTGATGGACGGCGGCAGCAGCCTGAACCTGTTTCATCAGGATACAGTGCGCAAGATGGGCATAGACCCCTCAAGGATTAAACCTACAAAGACGACCTTCAAAGGCGTCATACCAGGTGTAGAGGCCAATTGTACAGGCTCGGTTACACTGGAAGAGGTCTTCGGATCCCCGGATAACTTATGAAGCGAGGAGTTAATCTTCGATATAGACCCGTTCCGCAGCGGCTATCATGCTCTGCTCGAACGGACCGCGTTTGCAAAGTTCAACGCGGTGCCGCATTATGCATACGTCAAGCTCAAAATGCTAGGCCCTCAAGGGGTCATCACGGTCAACGGAAACACGGAATGCTCCCTCCGAACGGAGGAACATACAGCGGCTCTCGCGGCAGAAGTACAGAGCAGCCTCTTAAGGCAATTTTCGAGTCCGGCCGTTAAGCGACCGGACACGACCAAATGCGCCCGGAGTAACATACAACAAGACCACCTGGTACGTTCCGAGCACGCGTAGCAATGCGACCCCAACCCCAGCCCTCACATAATTGCAAGACCAGTCCTTCGCGTACATCATTACGCTCTGGAGATACCATGGGCATAGGGGGAGGGGCACGACCACGACAGGCCCAGAGTACGGTTTAACCACACCAGGGGCTCCCAAGTACGTCGGTCTTTTTCTTTTTCTTTTTTCTTATCCACAGGACTCCGTTCACCAGAGGCCTTGTCCGGCAGTAGACCTGCCGAACTCACGATGCAACAGCTAGGAAAGGAGAAAGGCTATGACGAACACTAAGGTGGTCTCCATTACGAGCATTAAATCTGTTTAATACACCATTCCACAGCCTACCCCTGGAGGGGGACATGTTTAAATAGTCCAATCCCTTGCTTACCGCACTATTTGTATCGCTCTGCATTCATGGCAGTATTTCTGAATCAACAATGCATCGCTTTTTGCTTATAGCCGCATTTCTTTTTTTCTTATATATATATATATGTTCATTTATGACATCCTGCATCCGTACACTTTGGTACGGCCGAATACACTAGGGGCTTAAGTTCCCCGCATTATGGTGCGATAATCCGAACACTTTCCCAAGTGCGGCACCCCGAACTTATAGCATTATATGCATCGGCTCCGAATCATGTCTTGGGTCAATAGTTGGGTTTGCCCGGCTCCCATGTTTTGGTACCTTACGTTCCGTTTTATCGGCTAAGGTAGCACTGGGAGAACCACTGCGATTGTGCCCTGGTTGAGCTGGGCGCGCGCCTCAGTGGAGAAAGCTAAAACTGACCTTCATGATAAGGCGAGAGCTGGTCGCTGTTCGAGAGGTGTTTTCGAGTCCCTAAAGACTTATGCCACTTAGAGCGAGGAACCGGCTTTGTCCGGCCCAGGCGTGGATAGCGCCCCTAACTCGGTCTTCCGAATAATAGGGGCTTCACTGAAATTTGAAATTATAGAATTCTATGGCTAAGTGAGAGTGTTCAAGCATTATAAGTCAGGTTGCCTTGTTCGTCGTGTTGAGCGCCTCCCTAGATGGACCCAAAAATGGGAACAAGAGCGCTCAAGTTTATACCGAACACCCCAGCACTCGTGGCATGGGGGCTGAAGCCGACGACTTGCCATCTCTCAGATTTTATAAATGGCCGCACAGAAGGTAATATTTTAAATTAATAAGCGTTGCTTAGCACATATGAACAAAGTTTTCAGCGCACAGGATAACACATTGCGAGTCTACTCAAATATTACTTCTTTGGAGCACTCATCCGCAATCTTGCGGGCACCCTTCAGGACACTCTTATAGTACATTTCGGGCGTGCGATACTCCTTGCCTGCCGGCGGCCCGTCCGTTAGAAGCTTCTCAGCATCCAGCCTGCCCCAGTTCACTTTTGCACGGGCAAGGGACCGACGGGCACTGAGGGAGTCCTGGACTAGGGGGTGTCCGGACAACCGGACTATCATTATCCGCCGGACTCCAAGACTACGAAGATACAAGATTGAAGACTCTGGCTCGTGTCCGGATGGTACTTTCCTTGGCGTGGAAGGCAAGCTTGGCAATACGGATATGTAGATCTCCTACCATTGTAACCGACTCTGTGTAACCCTAGCCCTCTCCGGTGTCTATATAAACTGGAGGGCTTTAGTCCGTAGGACAACATACATTACAACAATCATACCATAGGCTAGCTTCTAGGGTTTAGCCTCCTTGATCTCGTGGTAGATCTACTCTTGTACTACCCATATCATCAATATTAATCAAGCAGGACGTAGGGTTTTACCTCCATTGAGAGGGCCCGAACCTGGGTAAAAACATCGTGTCCCTCGTCTCCTGTTACCATCCGCCTAGACGCATAGTTCGGGACACCCTACCCGAGATCCGCCGGTTTTGACACCGACATTGGTGCTTTCATTGAGAGTTCCTCTGTGTCGTCACCGATAGGCTTGATGGCATCTTCAACCAACAACACTTTCCAGGGTGAGGCTTTTCTCCCCGGACAGATCTTCGTATTCGGCGGCTTCGCACTGCGGGCCAATTCACTTGGCCATCTGGAGCAGATCGAAAGCTACGCCCCTGGCCGTCAGGTCAGATTTGGGAGCTTAAACTTCACGGCCGATGTCCGCGGAGACTTGATCCTCGACGGACTCGAGCCACAGCCGAGCGCGCCGCACTGTGACGATGGGCATGATCTAGCTCTGCCGCCGAACAGTGCCTTGGTGGCCGCACACGGATCCGCTTCGGCCATTAGCCCGGAGCCGATCGCCCAGATCGAGGGTCAGTGGATAGGCGCCACCCTGGGGGCTTCAACATCCACGGAGATGGAGCCGAACACTAATCTTGTCCCCCGCGAAACTCGTGACTCCGAGGCGCCGGACTCCTTGCCGGACTCCGAACCTCCCGCGCCCCTGCCAATCGATCCGGATTGGGCGCCGGTTATGGAATTCACTGCCGCGGACATCTTCCAATTCTCGCCTTTCGGCGATATATTGAATTCACTAAAGAATCTCTCATTATCAGGAGAGTCTTGGCCGGACTATGGCCAGGACGGTTGGGGAACGGACGACGAAGAAATTCAGAGCCCACCCACCACCCACTTTGTAGCCACTGTCGACGATCTAACCGACATGCTAGACCTTGACTCCGAAGACATTGACGGAATAGACGACAATGCTGGAGACGAACAAGAAACAGAGCCTATAAGGCACGGGAGGACTACCTCGTCACATGACATATATATGGTAGACACCCCAAAGGAGAGCGATAACGAGGATCAATGGGCCGCGGCAGAAGATGACCACGCCGATAAACGACCAAAACGGCGGCGCAGGTGCCGTCCTAAGTCCCGCCTTGACAACAACGCTCCCAAAGAGCCCGCAATACGGCAGGGCTCATAAACAGACGACGAACATGCAGATAAGCAACCGTCTGACCATGATGAGTCAGATAATCAGTCCAGGCCAGGTGAAAACAACAGTTCGGACGACCTCACGCTGGACACACCGCCGGAGAGCAAGAACCTTCGGAAAAGACTCGTCAGTACTGCAAAAAGTCTGAAGAAGGAAAAATGGAGGCTCAAAACAGCGGAAGACACACTCAGAATGAGATGGAGCAAAGTGCTCAAAACCGCAGATAAGTACGGCAATGGCCACCAATCAAAGAGCTACCCGAAGCGCAAGCTGCTACGAGAATTCGACGAGGAGGCCATAGAGCCCCCACTGTCCAAAAATAAAGGGGCTGCCTGGCTGGATTGACGGCCAGATGATAGGCCAAATTCTGACAGCGGCGCCACACATAAACCAACCAACAAACCTGGAAGGATAGATGGCCCAGCCAGATCCATCTACGGGCCAAAGGAGAAGGCCCCAGGAAGCAAGGCAACACGTCAAGTGTCCGATGATAGCGGCACACACAAATACAGGGGCGCCGCACACCCACTATGTTTCACTGACGAGGTGCTGGACCATGAATTCCCAGCAGGATTTAAACCCATAAACATAGAGGCCTACGATGGAACAACAGACCCTAGAGTCTGGATAGAAGATTATATACTACATATAAATTGGCCAGAGGAGATGATCTCCACGCCATAAAATACCTACCCCTCAAGCTCAAAGGGCCAGCCCGTCATTGGCTTAAAAGCCTCCCAGAAAATACTGTTGGAAGTTGGGAAGAGCTCGAGGACGCGTTTAGAGCAAATTTTCAAGGGACTTATGTCCGTCCTCCGGATGCAGATGATCTAAGTCATATAACTCAACAACCCAGAGAGTCAGCGCGGAAATTCTGGAACAGGTTCCTTACAAAAAAGAACCAAATAGTCGACTGTCCGGACGCCGAAGCCTTAGCAGCTTTCAAGCACAATGTCCGAGACGAATGGCTCGCCAGGCACCTCGGTCAAGAGAAACCGAGGACAATGTCCGCACTAACAAGTCTCATGACCCGCTTCTGTGCGGGCGAGGATAGCTGGTTAGCACGATGCAGCACCAGTGACCCAAGTACATCAGAGATAAGAGATGGAGACGGAAAATCACGGCGCAGAAAAGAGCAGCACCAGAATAAAGAGAAAAGCCCAAAGAGCGCGGCAGTCAACGCCGGATTCAAAAGCTCGCGGCCCAATAATAAAACACAGCCTCTTAAGGATGACAGTGACGAATTGTCCAACTTAAACAAAATTTTGTGTCGGATATGCCAAATCCACAGTACCCCCGGAAGGCCTGCAAATCACATCCACAGAGATTGTTGGGTTTTTAAACAGTCCGGCCGACTAAATGCCGAACACAAGGGGCTCGACGCGTCAAGCGAAGAAGATAAACCCCACCAGCAGAGCACCGGAAAACAAAAGACTTTCCCACAAGGGGTCAAAGCAGTAAACTCACTTCATGTGATAATACGGAAAAATAGTGCGGCACTTTCTAAAAAGAGCTTCGCACGGTCCAACCCAGCAGACCGTAGAGATTGGATATCAAAACCAATCACTTTTGACCACCTGGACTATTCCAGAAGCGTTCGAAATGCGGGACGGACTCCCCTGATATTGAATCCCATAATAGACGGATTGCAATTTACTAACGTCCTAATGGACGGAGGCAGTGACTTAAACCTGCTATATTCAAACACAATCCGTAGGATGGGGATAGACCCTACCAAAATTCGACACAGCCGCACTTCCTTCAAAGGAGTGACGCCAGGCCATTACGCCAAGTGCACAGGCTCCATATTACTAGAAGTTGTGTTCGGATCGCCGAACAATTCTCGACGCGAAAAATTAATTTTTCACATCGTCCCATTTGAAAGTGAATATCAAGCACTCTTGGGACGAAAGGCTTTTGTCCGCTTCAACGCCATACCGCATTACGCGTCTCTTACACTCAAGATGCCCGGACCGCGTGGCGTAATTTTAGTGCGAGGGTCACTTAAAGACCCCGGACTTGGATAGACGAATCCGGCGTCAGTGGGCTAGGGGCTCCCTAGCCGCATACCCCTTCACAGGGGGCTGCGCGCACAAATAACCGCGGGTTCATACAAACCCCGCTTTAATTATTTATATTTCTAATATTTTTTGCACAAACTGTTTTTAAAACTAAACGTTCCTCTCTTTTTACAGATGAACAACGTGCATACCCGTCCAGGATAACGGCGCAATGGAGACACAGGCGCAGACGTGCAGTAGGGACCCATTGTGAGGATTCTTTTCAGATTAAGACCCTGCGTAAACCTTTTTTACTGTCTCTTGTTGTTATTCTCCCTTGGTTTCTTCCTATAGCCAAAGCGGAGCCTGACGTTTTGGCATCGGCCGTGTCAGAAGACCATGCCTGTACCTAGACACTAGGGGCTTAGGGCATCGTTCTGCCCATTATTATAAATACCGAACACCTTAGGGAGTGTTCGGCGTCTCGAGTTAGGCATTATATGCATCAGCTCCGAATCATGTCTTTGGTCAAATGTTGGGTTTGCCCGGCTCCTGTGTTTTGCTGCCTTACGTTCCGTATCATCGGCTAACGCGGCACCAGGAGAACTACTGCGATTGTGCCCCAGTTCGGCTGGGCGAGCACCTCAGTAGAGAAAGCCGAAAACTGACTGTCATGATACAGCGAGAGACTGGTCAGCCACTCGATCGACTATCGGAATGTTTAGAATTCCCCGCTTTGACGAAGGGCCGTTTCCCGGTCAGGCACACGCGCTCCGACTTCGGAGAAGGGCGATGCCACCAGGGGCTATATCGTAGCCCCACCCTCGAGCTCCACTGGCTAAGTGAAAGTGATAAAGCATTATAGTCCGGATTGCCTCGTTCGCTACGCTACCACCTCCTTATAACAGGACCGAGACGTCGGATTAAGTGTGAAAACGCGCTATTTTTGCGAACACCCCAGCACCTTGTGCGTGGGGGCTGAAGCCGAAGACTGCCATCTTTCAAGTTATACACAAGTATACGTAAACGGCCGCACAGGAGAAGTTTTACTACTTGGACGCACAAGTATAAAAAGCATTTATAACATAATCATTGATTTACAAGCTAATGCGTTCATTTGAACGTTACATTCTTCGAGCACTACGATTCTATTACACGAGCGCCACGCATAACTTCCCCGAAATAGTGCTCGGCAGGGAGCCGGTCTTCATCCGAACCCTGGGCAGCAACAGCGGTGGCGTCCATCTCTGGACAATGCGCCTTCACATGGGCAAGAGCCATCCGCGCGCCCTCTATGCAGGCCGACCGCTTCATCTCCTTTATATGCGGCACCGCTCCAAGGAATTGCTGTAGTAAGCCAAAGTAGCTCGTCGCCTTGGACCTCTCTGGCCAGACATGGGCCACGATGTCAGTCATGGCAAGTCCGGACAATCTATTTAGCTCGGCCCATTCGGCCAACCAGTCTGTCAATGGAAGTGGGCGATCCGGACTGTGGAATTGAGACCAATATAACTCTTCCGTCTCGTGATCCTTCTGGCTCCGGAAGTGCTTAATGGCATCGGCCGCACATGCATCTAAGTCCATATACGGATCCTCCGGACTCCACAGCTGCTCAAATTGAGCATACTTTCCATCCATAAACCGGCGACGCAGTAGAAAAGGCTTGCCAGCCACGATCTCTCCGGCCTGGCGCAGTTCCTCCTTCATAGCCCGCATTGCAGAGCGGGCATCCTTGGCTTCGGCGGTGGCCTTCTTCAGGTCTTCCCGCTCCGATAAGCGCTCCTTTTCAAGAGCCTCATTGCGGTCGGCAGCATCCTTTACTTTCATGGCCAATTCGGCCACCTCGGCCCTGCTTAGGCACTGCGCAGCCTTTTCGGCTTTCAACTCCTCGGCCGCCCTCGAGGCAGCCGCTTCACTCCTTCGGGCTTGCTGCTTAGCTCGAGCAAGTTCGGCCCGAAGGCCCTCCACAGCAGTAGCACCGTCTGTACAAACAACATATAATTTATCAAAGGAGGGCTTCGACCCCCTTAATAAAGCGACTGCGGAGAACTCTTTTACCTTGCGACTCGTCAAGTCGCCTGTTGACAAGTGCGATGTCCGCATCTGCCAAGTCAAATTGCCGATTTAACTCGGCAAACTCACTAGTCCGGCTAGCCCCCGGACTATCCGCCACCTGCATAGGACCGACGGAATTCATTCCTTTAGATTTTAATCCTCGGTACGCTATCGTTTCCGACAACCTACCGAGTCTCAGGGGCTACTATCTATACAGGGCGCATTTTTTATATGCAAAACTGTTAAAAGACAAAGGGGTGCGTCATTCTCGCATACCTGAAATCCCGCCAGCAAACTCATGGCGGCATTACGCAATTCGCTCTCAGCGGACGAAATCCTTCCAATCACCATAGGCATTAACGCACGGTGATCTTCTGAAATGGACGCCCTCTCAAGCAGATTCTTCAGTTCTCCCGGCCGGACACTAGTAGGTGCCGAACTCTCTGGCCCCTCCGGACTCGGGGATACCCTCCGTGATGACACTTCGGGTTCTCCTGCCTCATTTGGCGGCGCTGCGGACGGAGGCGTATCGCTCTCCATCATCTCCAGAAGAAGGTCCCCCGAAGATGAACTCATCTGAGAAGGCTGCAGATCCGAACTGCAATATAAATATTTCGGTTATCTACAGAAGCACAAATGAAGGTATTTCCTTACTAATTAACTCCCTCTTTCATACTCACGGCTCGCTGGAGGGCCGATCCTTTGATGATGATTGTGCGTCCGGATTCTTTCCGGGCGCCGGACCCCTCGGGGAAGATCTCTTCCCACGCTTAGGGGCTTTGGCCTCCGGATCTTCGGAGGCGGTCCTCTTCTCCCCATGAAGGGAGGGGTTATTGGTTCCCCCCTCTTCAGTCGCCCCTTTAGGCGAGATATTAGCTCTTCTATTTTCCCTGTCGCCCCCTTCTGTGGGCGCAACCTCCAACGTTCTGACCAGCACGGGCTCCAGTGCGGTCTCTGGGTGGGGGGCCGGACACCTTATCAGCCTTGATCGCGCCACCCATTCCTGTAAAGAACAAAGGGTCAGGAGGCGAACTCTAGAAAGGCACATAAACAGAATGTCCGGACTCTGAGCTACTTACCTGAGTATCTGGGCGATCGCGACTTAGGCCTGCATCCTCGGCTAAATCCGGACACGCCACCTGCGATCCGAAGAAAAACTTGTACATCTCCATGGGTGTCGCACCCATGAAGTGTTGGAGAATCTGAGGTCCCTCCGGGTTGAACTCCCATAGACGGAGAGGACGGCGTTTGCAGGGCAGAAGATGCCTGATTAGCATAACCTGCATCACCTTGATCATGTCGATCTCCCTCGCTTGGAGATCTCGAATCCGGCCCTGCAGTGAAGGCACGTCTTCGGACGGCCCCCAATTGAGCCCTTGTTTAACCCACGACATCAGTTGGCGTGGAGGTCCCGGGCGTAATAAGGGCGGCGGCTTTTGCCTGCTGCCCCTTGGAGCGGTGATATAGAACCACTCCTGCTGCCACAGTCCAAGTTCCTCTTGGAAGGAACCCTCGGGCCACGGGGCATCGACCTTTTTGCTTATGGTCGCCCCGCCGCACTCCGCTTGACGCCCCCCGATCATCTTCGGCTCCACCTTGAAGGTCTTCAGCCATAGGCCGAAGTGGGGAATGACGCGGAGGAAGGCTTCGCAGACGATAATGAATGCGGAGATATGGAGGATGGACTCCGAAGCCAAGTCGTGAAAGTCCAGCCCATAGTAGAACAGGAGCCCCCTCACGAAGGGATCCGTAGGGAAGCCTAAACCCCGACGGAGGTGGGATACGAAAATGACGTATTCACCGGGCTCGGGGGCTGGCACGGCCTGCCCTTGGGCAGGCAACCTGTGCAAAACCTCGTAGGCCAGGTACTTGGCCTCACGCAACTTCAATATGTCCTCCTCCGTGACGGAGGAGGGCATCCACCGGCCCTGGAGGTCGGAGCCGGACATGATTGAGGATCCGAAGCGCTCGAATCTGAGGCTCTGGGTGTTGGAGCTTGGAGCGGGGAAGAGATTCGATGCGAGATTGAAGAACAATGGCGAGCCTTGGTCCTCTTATAAAGGGGAAGAAATACCAAGGGCCGTCTCCGTGACCATTTGGGATTCCCCTTCGATAGAGGAGGCGTGGCGACGGGAGCGGTTGGGTTACCCACGCACGTATTGATGAGAATCCCGGAATAAGGGGAACACGATCTCTGCTTCGACAAGACGTGCCAAGGAAACCGCTTCGCTAAACGTGCTGAGGTGGTATAGTAATTCAAACAAAGGCCTGGTGGCGGTGTGATGTCACGCCGCATAATACGTCAGCAGATTGAACTAAGTGTACATTTTATTCTCTCTACGGTGGAATGTGGAATTTATTTTGCAGAGCCGGACACTATACTGGTGTTCATGATCTTCTCTGGATTATTCAAGGGAGGAACCCGCCTTGCAATGCCGAACATTGTGCACGCCGGACTTATCGTCATTGAAGACTGGTTCAGGGGCTACTGAGGGAGCCCTGGACTAGGGGGTGTCCGGACAGCCGGACTATCATTATCCGCCGGACTCCAAGACTACGAAGATACAAGATTGAAGACTCCGGCTCGTGTCTGGATGGTACTTTCCTTGGCGTGGAAGGCAAGCTTGGCAATACAGATATGTAGATCTCCTACCATTGTAACTGACTCTGTGTAACCCTAGCACTCTCCGGTGTCTATATAAACCGGAGGGCTTTAGTCCGTAGGACAACATACATTACAACAATCATACCATAGGCTAGCTTCTAGGGTTTAGCCTCCTTGATCTCGTGGTAGATCTGCTCTTGTACTACCCATATCATCAATATTAATCAAGCATGACGTAGGGTTTTACCTCCATCGAGAGGGCCCGAACCTAGGTAAAAACATCGTGTCCCTCGTCTCCTGTTACCATCCGCCTAGACGCGCAGTTCGGGACCCCCTACCCGAGATCCGCCGGTTTTGACACCGACAGGCACCTTCAATGCAGGCAGAGCACTTGACGACTTTCACCCAGGGACATGCATCCACCAGCCGCCGCACCAGGCCGAAGTAGCTCCCAGGCATGGCCTCCTGGGGCCACAGCCGAACTATGAGGCCCTTCATGGCCTATTCGGCTACCTTGTGGAGCTCGACCAGCTGCTTCAGCTGGTTGCTAAGGGGCACCGGATGTCCGGCCTCAGCATATTGAGACCAGAAGACCTTCTCCGTCGAGCTCCCCTCCTCGGCCTGGTAGAATGCGGCCGCATTGGACACGCTGCGAGGCAGATCTGCAAACGCTCCTGGAGAGCTCTGAATTCGGGTAAGTAACAGGTAATTCACTTTCACATGCTTGCTTTGCATGAAAACAGCCTTACCCGCTGCTATTTTCTTCAAATCCTCGACCTCCTGGAGGGCCTTGTGGGCTTCGGCCTTAGCGGCTTTTGCGCCCTCAAGAGCCGATGCAAGCTCGGACTCTCGAATCCTCGAGTCGGGCTCCAAACCCTCATGTTTTTTCCATGAGAGCCTGGAGCTCTTGCTGCACCTCCGCCACCCTCGCCTCCTGCTTCAACCGCTCGGCACGCTCTGCGGCTGCATTGCGTTCAGCCGCAGACACCGCCTCCTTCAGGGTCGCCACCTCGTTCGTGGTCCCTGGAGTACCCACGTTATCCTTGTTATTTTTCTTGCAAGCAAAATCCTTTTTTGTAAGGTACAAATTCAATATGGTGTTACTCACCTTCCCTGTCCTCGTGCTGCTTCTTGGCACGGCCGAGCTCACTCTCGGACCACTCGAGGTTCCGCTTTAAAGCATCGACCTCCGCAGTCAGTGCGGCGGAGGTCAGCAGCGCAGCCTGCAATCCCATATTGACATAATTTTTAGACCTCCTGCATATATCTTTTTAGATCCTCAGTCCGGCTTTTCTTTCCGAACACCGAACCGAGCATCAGGGGCTACTGTCTATGCGGTATTACATTACATATTTGAAATTTCTTACCTCAAAGCCCGTTAGAAGGCTGCTGCAGGCTTCGGTCGCCCGCCCTTGGCGAGCTGAACCTTCTGAATCACCGCACTCATGTTAGTGTGGTGTTCTTCCTTGATGGAAGCGCCTTTGAGCGCCTCCAACAAGTTGTTCGACACCTCCGGTTGGAAGGAGGCCGCCGGTGTCACGGTCTTGCCCTTCTTACGAAGGGGCCGCCTACTGGACTCCGGAACCACTGCTGGTTCCGACGCGGAGTACGGTGCAAAGTCCGGGAGGTTGCCTTGCGGCACCTCCGGACCCTCCTCCTCCTGATGGGTCCCCTCCTGGGATCCCACCTCGGCGTCATCAGCGTCATGGGGAGTTGAGGCGGTCGGAAGGGAATCCACATTCGACGGAGCCAAGGACCCGCTCGATGAAGCGGGAAGATCGTCCGTGGCCGGACTACAGGTTGTATGCGGCATTAGTAAGACACCGTGTGACAAAAAGAAAAATTATAGATCATTCAGGAATCCGGATACATACGATCTTGCCGGGGGATTGGCCCTTTATGGCCACTCCCCGTCGCCATCACCGGCGTTGGTGGAGCAGTCCGGAGGAAGGGTCCTTCCCTTCTTGGACCCTTCGGCCTCGCTCGTTCGGGAAGCCTTCCTTTTCTTCTCTCCCCCCTCTTGGGGAGAGGCCTCTTTCTCCTCCTCGTCTTCGGGGGAGGAGTCCGCCTCGGAGCCATCGGATGACGAGTCTGATACCACCTGGTGCCGGGAACTTCTTCGGGTTCCCGTGGCCTTCTTCTTGGCCTTCTTCTCCGGCACCACATAAAGTGCCGGGACTAGTAGCCCCGTCAAACGGGTATCCGCTGGGTCTTCGGGGAGGGGAGCCAGACAATTAACCTGTCCGGACGTCCTCTGCCAGTCCTGTTAAAGGCATGGGGAATTTTAAATCCCACATAGAGTCAAACTATGAAAGAAATGAATGTCCCATAAAGGATAACATAGCTTACCGCGCCGGCCGGGCGCTGCATGCTGAATCCGCGATCTTCAGTTGCGGATGCGGGGGCTTCTCCCCCCTTGAACGGCACCCTCCAGGCCACTTCGTACGTTGTGTCGAAGAGCCCGCTAAGGGTCCGGTTCTGTGCCGGATCAAACTCCCACAAATTGAAAGCCCGTTGTTGGCAGGGGAGAATCCGGCGGATGAGCATGACCTGGATCATGTTGACAAGCTTAAGCTTCTTGTTCACCAGGGTCTGGAGACAGGACTGGAGTCCGGTCAGCTCCTCCGAACTGCCCCATAGCAAGCCCTTCTCTTTCCAGGAGGTGAGCTGCATGGGGGTACCAGATCTGAACTCGGGGGCCGCTGCCCATTTAGGGTCACACGGCTCGGTGATGTAGAACCACCCCGATTGCCACCCTTTGATGGACTCCACGAAGGCACCCTCAAGCCAGATGACGTTGGGCATTTTGCCCACCATGGCGTCTCCGCACTCCGCTTGAATGCCCTTCACCACCTTCGGCTTGACATTGAAGGTCTTTAGCCACAAGCCGAAGTGGGGCTGGATGCAGAGGAAGGCCTCGCACACGGCGATAAATGCCGAGATGTTGAGGATGAAGTTTGGCGCCAGATCGTGGAAGTCTAGGCCGTAGTAGTACCTGAGCCCCCGGACAAAGGGATGTAGTGGGAAGCCCAGTCCGCGGAGGAAGTGGGGAAGAAATACGACCCTCTCATGGGGCCTGGGGGTGGGGATGAGCTGCCCCTCATCGGGCAGCCGGTGCGCGATGTCGCTGGACAGGTATCCGGTGCCGCGTAGTTTCTCGATGTGCCCCTCCGTAACGGAGGAGGCCATCCACTTGCCTCCCGCTCCGGACATGGCTGGAGAAGGTTGAGGCGAGGTGTGCGGACTTGGGCGCTGGAGCTCGAGTACGCGGAGATGGATAGGCAAAGGAGGAAGAAGGCATAGGTAAAAAGGGTGGATCCTTATCCCCTTATATATGGGCGGACGAAGACTATGCGTCCCCACCGGCCTGGTAAAAATCGCCTATCTCCCAAGCGCCATAATCAATGGCGCGGTTGGGTTACCCACGTCCATATTGATGGGAATTCCGGAATAAGGGAAACACGATCTCTGATTCGACAAGATGTGCCAAGGAAACTGCTTCGCTAAACGCGCTGAGGTGGTATAATAAAAACGATTCAAGTAAAGGCTTGGTAGTGGTGTGACGTCACGCCACAAAATACGTCAGCAGATTGAACTTGTGTACATATTATTCTCTCTACGGTGGTATGTGCAATTTATTTTGCAGATCCGGACACTATCCTGGTGTTCACAATCTTCTATGATTATTCAGAGGAGGAACCCGCCTTGCAATGCCGAACAATATGCGCGCCGGACTCATCGTCATTGAAGCCTAGTTCAGGGGCTACTGAGGGAGTCCTTGACTAGGGGGTGTCCGGATAGCCGGACTATCATCATCGGCCGGACTCCAGGACTATGAAGATAAAAGATTGAAGTCTTCGTCCCGTGTCCGGATGGGACTTTCCTTGGCGTGGAATGCAAGCTTGGCAATACGGATATGTAGATCTCCTACCATTGTAACCGACTCTGTGTAACCCTAGCCCTCTCTGGTGTCTATATAAACCGGAGGGTTTTAGTCCATAGGACGAACAACCATTACAACAATCATACCATAGGCTAGCTTCTAGGGTTTAGCCTCCTTGATCTCGTTGTAGATCCACTCTTGTACTACCCATATCATCAATATCAATCAAGCAGGAGTAGGGTTTTACCTCCATCGAGAGGGCCCGAACCTGGGTAAAAACATCGTGTCCCTTGTCTCCTGTTACCATCCACCTAGATGCACAGTTCGGGACCCCCTACCCGAGATCCACCGGTTTTGACACCGACAACATCCTTTCTGCACAGCGCCCACAAGGGGGCCAGCCATCGACCGAGCCGTAAGTGAACAAAGGCACTTTATTAAGCATGCCCCGCTCTTTTCCTGAGAACTACAACCGAGACATATGTTTTGCAGTCTGGCTCACAGCCCTTCTCCACAATGTTCGTCCTCGGGGGTTCTTCTTCCGGAGATGATGGAGAGCGAAACGCCTCCTCCTGCTTCCCCGCCCCATGAGGCGGACGACCCTGAGGTGTTGTCCCGGAGGATCTCTCCTGATCCGCAAAGGCCAGAAGGTAACTCTTCGGCCGCCCGAAGTCCTGAGTTCTCGGCTCCTAAGGAGACCAACAGAAAAGGCCTGGGGTTATCCAATGTACAGATAGACACATTGATGGGTCTTCTACAACAAGAGGATATATCAGAGGCACATCGTATCTTAATGGGTATGGTGGTGGAGAGGATTTCATCCGTGAAAAGCAGGTTGAATGAAGATTTTACGAGCCTACTAAGAGGCTTTGACATACACAAAGTGATATTTTTTGATTGTACCATACACGTATGGTGTGCTTTGTATAGATAGTAGCCCCAGAGACTCTGGTTGCCGTCCAGACTAGGCGAGCAGAGGATCATAGTCTCAGGTAACGGTAGCGCTGCTTTTGTGTGCAGGCGGCTGCAGATCCGACGGTTGACCGGATTGCTGAATTTGCCGAACTAAGGCTGCAACTTGACGTGGCGGATGTGGACATCACGCTTGTGAACAAGCGACTTGATGAGGCACAGGGTATGTATATTTGGGTGGTCAGCAAATATTAATAATTAAGAGCATGATGCTAGTATTTATAATATGCTTTGACTGCAGATGGAGCTGCCGCCGTGGAGTCCCTTCGGGCAGAACTTGCCCGGGCCAAGGAGCAAGCTAGGAGAAGTGATGCGGCCGCCCTGAAGGCAGTTGAATAATTAAAAGCCGAACAGGCTGCTCATCGCCAGAGTCAGGATAAAATAGCCAACATGGCTCTTGAGCTGCAAAATGCCGCCAGCCGATATGAGCTTCTCGAAAGGGAAAACCAAACGAAAACGGCTGACCTAAAGAAGGCCTTGGATGTAGCAAAGGAAACTCGCTCTGAAATCAGATCAGCGCCGGAGGAATTTTGTCAAGCCAGTGATATCACGGCTGGGAAGCCCTTTTTATTGCGAACGAAGTTCGGCGATCCGAAGTATGCCCCTCTTGATCAATTGTGGAGTTCTGCAGACGCATACTCGGATTTAGCAAAGAGTACTGCTGATGCGACTGAGTATTTCAAAGATCGAGAAAATCATGGGGTGGAAAGATTGTTCTGGTCACAGTTTAGTAATCCAAGGCGTCCGCTGCTGTTGAATGAGCAAATGGCCGAGTGGGCCGAGCTCCATAGTTTGTCCGGGCTTGCCATGAAGGCTGTCATGGACCATCTATGGCCGAAGGAACCAAGTCCGGATAGTTATTTTGGTTTGGTGCAGCGATTTATTCGTGCTGTGCCACATATTGACGCTATCAGGAGGTCGGCATGCATAGAGGGTGCGCAGATGGCTCTTGCCCGTGTTAAGACGTATTGGGCGAAGATGGAGGCCACCGATATCGCAACCATGGGTCCGCCCGGAGGCTAGGACTCGCCCGAGCACTATTTTGAAGAAGTCTTAGAAGGTGCCCATTTAATAGAGGCTCAGTGCTAAAAGAATAATATGTTCCAGTGACATGTATCTTGATTGTAAAAACAATGCTTTTGATAATAAAGGCTATATTTATATTTTTGCCCATAAAGTATTGTAGTGCCTCATGTGCGGCCGCTTATGTATATATGTATATAACCTGAAAGTTTGCAGTCGTCGGCATCAGCCCCCACGCATATAATGCAGTGGTGTACGGTAAAGCGCGTAATCACACTTGATCCAACGTCCTGGTCCGTTAAGGAGGTGGTAGCGCAGCGAACAAGGCAATCGGACTATATAGCTTTAACACTTTCACTTAGCCATAGGAGTATGACGGTGGGGCTACTATATAGCCCCTGGTATGTCTGCGCTCATCCGAATTATGGTGCATGTACATATGTGACCGGGAAACTGGTCGTTCGTTAATGCGGAGGAATCGCGAAGATTCTGCTGGGTCATCGAGTGGTTGACCAGTCTCTCGCTTTATCATGACAGTCAGTTTTCGACTTTCTCTACGGAGGTGCTCATACAGATGAACCAGGGCACAATCGTAGTAGTTCGCCCGGTGCCACCTTAGCCGATAGAGCGGAACGTAAGGTAGCAAAACACGGGAGCCGGGCAAACCCAACTATTGACCAAAGACCTGATTCGGAGCTGATAAATATAAGGCCAAACTTGCAGCGCCGAACACTCCCGGAGGTATTCGGACTTTACAACATATACTGGGCTGAGTACTACCCTCGTTAATGATCCCTGAATTTCCGGGTAAGTGCATTAATCTGGCGTGACGAAAGAGCGGTTGTGGTGAGGGCATAAATCCCTAAAAACACATTGGTTGCTGCTCTTATGACGTCTATTTTATATCGGCGAATCATAATCTTGCCAATAATGCCAGTATCCCTCTTGGTTATTTTATGTACCAGGAGGGTTTGAGCCAACAAGAGAAAATAAAAAAGGTTTACACAGGGTCTTAATCTAAAAAGAAACCTTGCAACGGGGCCCTGCTGCACGTCTGCGCCTTTGTCTCCGTTGTGCCGTATCCTGGAAGGGTATAGCATGATGGTCACCTGAAGAAAAAAACCCAGATGAAAGAATCTTGTGTGACTATGCGTAAAGTCGGTTAAACTTAATGAACCATGAAAATTCAGTTTCTTGAGTGTAAATAGGATCCAGCTGAACTATGGATCTTTTGGGTGTGGGCAGCCCCCAGCACCACATGTGGGGTCATAGCCGTTAATCAAGCTCAGGTTTATCCGGGCTGCTGCAACTAGTGGTGCACCGAACACGTCTAGCCGTGTCCGTGGTCTCGACTACCGATTAGTTACTTGGGTTGGAGAGGCCGTTCAGTGGTTCGGCTGCTAGAGCCACCACATATTCTTTCGCACGCAGGGAACACTCTTTATTTCCGCTAATTGTTATGACGCCACGTGGACCGGGCATCTTAAGTTTAAGATAAGCGTAATGCGGTACTGCATTTAAACGAGCGAAGGCCGTTCTTCCGAGTAGTGCATGATAGCCTCTTCGGAATGGAGCGATGTCGAAGATTAGTTCTTCACTTCAGAAGTTGTCGGGAGAACCGAACACAACCTCTAATGTTAGAGAGCCCGTGCAGCGGGCCTCTACACGTGGTATTACTCCTTTAAAGGTATTATTGCTTTGGATGATTCTTGACGGGTCTATCCCCATCTTGCGGACAGTGTCCTGATATATCAGATTAAGACTATTGCCATCGTCCATGAGGACTCGGGTGAGATGGTATCCGTCAATTATTGGGTCGAGCACCAAGGCAGCTGAACCTCCATGTTGGATACTAATCGGATGATCCCTGCGATCGAAAGTGATCGGGCAGGCCGACCATGGGTTGAATTTGGGGGCGACGGGCTCTACAGCGTATACGTCTCAGAGTGCGTGTTTGTGCTTCCTCTTTGGTATGTGGGTTGCGTAAATCATGCTCATTGTTTTGACCTCTGTTGGAAATTTTTTCTGTCCCCCAGTGTTCGGCTGGCGAGGTTCGTCCTCGTCTTCACTTGGTGGCTCCCTCTCCTTTGTGTTCGGTGTTTAGCTTGCCGGCCTGCTTAAAGACCCAGCATTCTCTGTTGGTATGATTTGCAGGTTTCTCGGGGATGCCATGAATTTGACAGGATCTGTCCAGAATTTTATTTAGGCTAGATGGTCCATCTCTGCTGCCTATAAATGGCTTTTTCCGTTGACCGGGTCGAGAGCCCCTGAATCCGGTGTTTACCGCTATGTTGTCTGGGCTGTCTTCATTATTTCGACGCTTGTTTTGTTGCGTCGCGTCTTCCCATTGCCATCCCTGATTCCGGATGTGCCTGGGTTGCTGGTGCCGCTGCGGGCCAACCAACTATCCTCGCCCACGCAAAAGCGGGTCACGAGAGTTGTTAGGGCTGCCATTGTCCTTGGCTTTTCCTGGCCGAGGTGTCTGGAGAGCCGTTCATCCCGGACACTGTGTTTGAAAGCTGCTAAGGCTTCGGCATCTGGACAGTCAACGATTTGGTTCTTCTTCGTGAGAAATCTGCTCCAAAGCTTACATGCTGACTCCCTGGGCTGTTGGATTATGTGACTTAAATCGTCTGCATCTGGAGGTCGGACATAGGTCCCTTGAAAATTAGCCCTGAAAGCATCCTCGAGTTCCTCCCAACTTCCAATTGAGTTTTTGGGGAGGCTTTTCAACCAGTGCCGAGCTGGTCCTTTCAACTTGAGGGGCAGATATTTGATGGCGTGGAGATCGTCTCCGTGAGCCATATGGATGTGAAGAATAAAGTCCTCAATCCAGACTGCAGGGTCTGTTGTTCCGTCGTATGCCTCGATGTTTACGGGTTTAAACCCCTCTGGAAATTCTTGATCCAGCACCTCATCGGTGAAGCACAGGGGGTGTGCGGCGCCCCTGTACTTGGATGTGTCGTGGCGTGGGCCCGACTGCTATAGTGTTCTGTGTTGATTCTGAGATGGTAGTTGATTAGTATAGTCGATTTGGTGGTAGTGATCCTACGTAGGGACGCGTTTCCTAGATCCATAGATGGACCTGGCCATACCAGCTCTTTTGTCCAGGTGCTCATGTAGATCGTGTGCTGACTTGTGTGTGGCGTCGTTAGCCGCTCTGTCCCGGCCACGGGATGGTCGGTCCGGTAGATCGGCCAATTGTTTTTCGGCGGAATGGGCTCTATAGCCTCGTCGTCGAATTCGGGCAGCAGCTTGCGCTTTGGGTAGCTCTTTGTGTGGCGATCACCGCCGTATATTTCGTCAGTGTTGAGCACTTTGCTCCATCTGCGGTTGAGCGTATCCTGCACAGCCTTAAGTCGTTGCTTCTGCTTCTTCAAGCTCCTCGCGGTGGCAATAAGCCTTTTGTGGAGTTGTTCTTGTTCCAAGTGTTTTTCCGGGATGATGTGTGCTTCATTGTCCGGACTGTTATCCTCTCCGGAGATGGGTTTATAGGTTTTTTCTTCGGCATCGGTGTGTTCAGATAGCGGCCCGGGACTGTACTTGCCATCCCCCGGCTCATCCTTCTCCATTGCTAGGTCTACGGAGTCATCGTTATCTTTAGCATCGTCCGGGGTATTATTCTTTCTTGTGCCGGTATCGCTGTTGTTGCTATGGCGGGCTTTAGAGCGGCGCCGCTGATATTGGCGCTTTGTTCTCCGCTGCATCGTCGCCATTGCTTTCTTTGGGTGTGTCCACCATATATATATATATATATATATATATATATATATATATATATATATATCATATGATGACGTGGTTGTCTAGTGCCCTGGGGGCGGTGGTTCCCGTTTTTCTCTGGCATCAGCGTCCATACTGTTGATGTCTTCGGAGTCAAAATCAAGCATGTCGGTTAAGTCGTTGACAGTGGCTATTAAGTGGGTGGTGGGTGGGTAAAGAATTCCTTCGTCGTCCGCTTCCCACTCGAGGCGGACATAGTTCGGCCAAGAGTCTCCTGACAGGGAGAGTGATTTAAATGAATTCAATGCATCACCCAAGGGAGAGTGCTGAAAAATATCCGCGGAGCTAAACTCCATGATCGGTGCCCAGCTATGTCCAATGGGCATGGATGTACACGGTTCGGATCCTATAGCCGGAGACGAGTCCGAGGGTCCAAAGACACAGACCTCCTTGGAGGTGAGATCTGTGTTCGGCTCTATCGCCGTTGGGTGCGCGGCATCCGTGGCAGGGTTCATCCACCCATCCTCGAATGGCATGATCTGCTCCGAATTTAGAGCCGGGGCAGCTGCAGGTGTGATCTCCTGAACACCGTCCGATGGCAGATCTAAGTCATGCTCATCGTGACTGTGGGACGCACCTGTCATGGGCTCGAATCTGTCGAAGATCAAGTCTCCGCGGATATAGGCAGTGTAATTCAGGCTTCCAATCCTGACCTGATGGCCAGGGGCATAGCTATCGATCTGCTCCAGCTGGCCAAGCGAATTGGCCTGCAGTATGAAGCCACCAATACAAAGATCTGTCCGGGGAGGAAAACCTCACCCCGGATCGCATCGTTGTAGATGATTGCAGGAGCCATCAAGCCTTATGGTGACGACACAGCGGATCTCTCAATGAAAGCACCAATATCGGTTTCAAAATCGGCGGATCTCAGGTAGGGGGTCCCGAACTGTGCGTCTAAGGCTAATGGTAACAGGAGGCGAGGGACACAATGTTTACCCAGGTTCGGGCCCTCACTATGATGATATGAGTATTACAAGAGTTGATCTACCACGAGATCGTAGAGGCTAAACCCTAGAAGCTAGCGTATGATTATGATTGTTGTCATCCTACGGACTAAACCCTCCAGTTTATATAGACACTGGAGGGGGCTAGGATTACATGGAGTTGGTTACAGAGAAGGAAATCTACATATCTGAATTGCCAAGCTTTCCTTCCACGCAAAGGAGAGTCCCACCCGGACACAAGACGAAGTCTTCAATCTTATATCTTCATAGTCTTTGAATATTCATGCGATCCACAAGAATGATTTTAATTAGAGTGCTACAGGACTTGTTTCTTTGAAACTTCGGTAATTTATTGGATGAAAAAATTGGTACAACATCCACCAACCACGTTACAATCGACGTTGGCGGCTCCTCAATCCATGTTAGCCTAGCTAATTCATGAGACCGCTAGACTAGGTAATTCATGAGAGACACAATTTTCCTCCTTAGGGCATTGGACATAGGAACCAAAGTATAATCTATCACCAGGACCAAACAATCCGCATATATCACAACTGCACTCGACACTGAAAACCCTCACTTGTTCATCATGTTGATCACCTCCAAGCAATCCGATTTCGTGACCAACTTTCTAATTTCGAGTTGTTGTGCAAATAGAAAGCCATGTCTTAATGTATAAGCTTCGGCAGGAGCCCCACGACTCCTTGTAAAGCTTTTGCACGGAAATGCCGCATCCACGTTCAGTTTCACAAAACCCTCCTGCGGTTTGCTCCATCCTTATCTCCTAATTCAAGAACCCTTCTTCATAGCCTTCACGTAATTAGCTCTTATGGCGGAGATCAATAGGGCAAAGCATGCCTGGACCTGCACCTCATCACCATAAACCATGTCATAAAGAATCCTAAGGCTAAAAATATAGCTACTCTCAATCTTATGAATGAATTTGATTACATAGTTCGGGAGGCTAGAGAAATCTTTGATTTCTATAATATAAGCTATGAGCATCATGTGATTGATAAAATTTTATATGATGAAAATCTTATGATGAGATATATATTTCGTGATCACCAAACTTTTGAAGAAAATACTGAAAAAGAAGCCCCGCCTCTACATATTATCCAACAAGTTCTCAATGGTATTAATCAGCAATATTCTTGGATAGTAAAAGGGAATCAACAAGGATTTGAAGATAGTTGGCTTGAGAATGCTAAAATTTTAGTAGATGATGTGTTCCTGATTTCTTTCTAAATTCCTCCTAATAAACACATACCTCAAGAGATGAAAACTAAGGATGAGAATACTTGAAACTATGCATTACGCCTATCTATGGGGCATAAAACAAGAACACTTGTTGGGAGACAACCCAATAGTTATCTTATTTTTCTTTTTTTGTGTTGACACAATTATGCTACTCTTATGATTGTGTGTTTGTGTATTAATTAGTTTTTGTGTCAACTAAAGCCTTTGGGATGATTCGGTTGATAGTTGACTTGATTCTGTGAAAAAATAGAAACTTTTGCGCCCAGCACTGTAATTTTTTAAATTCACTGGAACATTGTAAAATTATGAATTTTTTACACATGGTTGATATACAAATTTCCCGCATTGTCCTAATTTTTCATTTTTCGGAGTTACAGAAGACTGTTTTGTTTTTGACAAATTTTGTTTTTGTTGCATAGTTTGCGTGTTCTAATGATGCTATTGATTATATCAGGGGGTATAAGTCATAGAGAAGTTATAATATAGTAGGTATTATGCAACAATAAAATATAAATGGGTTTACAACACTATCTAAAGTTTATGATTTGCTTGTTATACTAATGGATCTCACAAGGTTTCTGTTGAGTTTTGTGTGCTGAAGTTTTCAAGTTTTGGGTGAGATCACGATGGATGAAGGAATAAGGAGTGGCAAGACCCTAAGCTTGGCGATGCCCAAGGCACCCCAAGGTAATATTCAAGTGTGACGCCCCGAGACTGATGCACCAGATGTCTTCCAGTTATTCGTCGTCGTTGCGATGTCATTCGCTTGCGTGTTGCACTTTGCCATGTCATTGTGTGCATTCATCTACATATTTTTCAACACTTGAGCTGTTCGGGTCTCCCAGTTCTTTTATTTGTCCATTTTGAGCCCAACCACAGTTGCACGCACCCCATCACCTCCGAAATATTGTTTTTATAAGTGGCATAAAAATGTTCTCGGAACGGGTTGAAAGTTGGCGTGCAGTTTTGTTACAGCGTAGGTAGACCGCCTGCCAAATTTCGTCGCATTCAGAGTCTTTTTGATAGTCCAACCGTCATTCGTAGCGGCACTGTTGCTGGTTAGTTCGTCGAACATTTTTGGTCTCCGGAAGCAGTCGTCGGGTCGCACTTCTCTTCTCTTCCCTCAGCTTAAGCCCTCCTACACAGCCCACTAGCCCACCAACCTAACCCCCTCCGCTTTGGACTGTCGGATCACGATCAGAGGCTCCGAAACAGGCTAAAACCCCTAACCCTAGACCCCTACCCTATTTAAACACCTCCCCCTGCCATTTTTAGCCTTCTCCCACCTCCTCCTCGTTTTTGTGTGCAGCAAGCAACCTCCCGCCGTTCCACCACCGCCACTTGTCACCAGCCCAGAGGCCAGCGCCGCTACCCGCCATCGCCTGGACCCAATTCCGCAGCGCCACGTGCCCCCCAGCGCCCCACTTCGCCGTGGCCCTAGAAGCCCGTCATGGGTGTCCGCCCCACCGCCGCTCGCCCGTGCCTTGCCCATCTCCCACTCCCTACCCAAGCGCCCTGCACCCGAGCTCCGCCGCTGCCCGGAGCAGCCGCTCGCCCTGCCCCGCGTCGCCTCGCCACCGGCAACCTCCGCTGCCTCGACAGCCCCGCCGCCAGTGGAAGGCACAACCCCTCGACCCCGCGCAACCCCGCCTCTGGCCTACCTCGTCCTTCCCCGCCGCCCGTGCAGCCGGTGTCTGCCTCTGCTACCTCGTCGCCAAGCTCACCGCCGCTACGAGCCGGCTTCCTCCTCGTCACCGGCCCCCGCCTCCGGCTAGATCCATGTAGGAGCCGCCGGATCCCCCCGTCCTTGGTCTCCTTTGGTACTCCCGCGCCCTCCTCTGGCCTCCTCCGCGCCCGTCGCCTCACCGGAGATCCAACTTTTCCCCGAGGTCCAATTTTTCACCAACTCCCCAGATTCAAGTATTATGTGTGCATATTGTGTGGGCCCTAGCTGTGTGCATATTGGTCTGATGGTGATGTTATATGTATGGAACTATTCTGCTCTTCATTATCTACATGTTAGATGCATTTGCATTCATGATAGGATTCATCTTGATGCCATTATCATCGTTGCATATTAACTGCTGCTGCTGAAACTTGTCATTTTGTCTTATTCATAGCATTTTGTGTGATTTCTTTTGAGCAACATGAATACATGTTTTAGGAGCACAATCATGTCATCTTTGCATTGGTGTATTCCACTTTTCATGATATGCCTTGTGTTGACTAGAACAAGCTTGTAAAGAGGGCTACTCGCTGTTATCTGTTTTCAGGCACTTAGTAATTTCTGTCAAGTATGAAACTGTTATATTTTGTTTTCATGTTTACTTGATGCTACCAACAAATCGATGCATATTTTGTAGATGTCCAGTAAGCATGTTTCGAGTAACATGTTATTCTATATCCATCCATGCCCTTGTTTGCAATTATAGCCTACTATAGCCTGTTCTTTTCATGATCTCAATTTGCTTAACAATATTTCTGTCAGTGTTATAACAGCAAGTTCATTTTTGCAAAGTGCATAGTTAGTGTTCTATGCATCGTATGACCATATTCTTGACATCAGTAGATGCACAAGCATGCCATCTTACTGCTAGTTGTATTTACATGCCATGATACAAATTGTGATGAGTTAAACAAGGTTGCAAACATGCCTACTTAATTCAGTTTCTGGCATGTCCAGTAAATTCCAGTCTGTAAAACTGTTATCACTTGCAATCTTGCCAGGGTGTTTTAAACATGTTCTAGTAGTTTTCAGTAGTAGCTCAGTAATCATGTTTTGTAGTGCTTGGCATATACTTCAATGCCTTGCTCATAGTTGCCATGCAAACTTCTTGTATCCTCTCTGAAACTTGCTCTCAAGTGGTCATCATGCTAAATCTTTCAATCTGTTAACAACATACTACATTTTGCAAAGCTCATTGTAATTAACCTATGCATCTTACAAATTGTGCCATTGGTTTAATTGGAAGTATGTCATGTCTATGCCAATCCCATGTCTTTTGTATAAATATTAATATTGCTATGCTTGCTGTTATGTGCCTCCAAAGTCAGCATCATAATGTTCCTGGTTGCATTCTTCGATTTCCTCGTCTGAGAATCTGCTATTTCATGTTTGCATCTTGTCTTGATGATTCCCATGAACATGTTGCTCCTATATATATATACCATGTTGTGTTACTTGAGCTCCATGCTATGCACTATCATGCTATACCTTTTGATGCCATGTTCCTGCACTATAGCCTCTTTTTTTCATGCCTCCAACATGCCATCGAATTAACTCTGCTCACATGCATGCCCAGTTTTTCACGGTCTTGATCTTTGTTATAAAGTTGCTTTTTGCATTGATCATATTGGTTTAATATTGATGCCTATGAGCCTGAACCTTAATGATAACTGAAGTATGTAATCTGTACTTGAAGTGCATATCAATTTTGTGCTCATATGGTTCCTGTAGCATGTTGTTTTGATGATTGCAAAGTTCCTAGTTGTTGTTTAGGAAGATTGTTGTTATATCTTGTCTTGAGTGTATGTGTTGAACCGTTGCTCCGTTTTGATCATGTCCTATGTGAAACTTGCTTGGTTTTGCAAGTAGTTTCATCATGTCATGTGCATCCTTGATTTGAGCATGTGTGCTTGATGTTTGAATGCATTTTGCATCAATGCCATGTTTAACTTGTTTTACCCATATCTTCTAGGCCGTAGCTCCGAATTAAATGAACTTTATATGTAACATGATTAGAACAACTTGTAGATCATCATGGTGCATATTAACTTGCTGTTTAATTACTTCAACATAATGCGTTATTCAGATCTGGACCAATTCTGAAATTTGCATATGGGGAGTTTCCAGATTTGTTATATGTTGTTTCTGGCCTCATTTAAACTTGCTTTGATGTGATGTTCTTGTATGCATCATCTCTTGCCATGAGTAGCATCATATAGCCTTGTAATGCATCATATTTGGTTGAGCATTGTATCATGTTCATGTGTTGTGTGTTTACTAGTTGTTTGCTTCTTTCTGGTTGTGCTTCTTCTCGATAGATCCTGTTTCGTTGTGATCGCGAGGATTCGTTCGACTATGCTTGGCTCGTCTACACCCGTTCATCTTCTTCATGGACTCGGTTTTCTTCCTAGGGGGATTGCAGGCAAGATGACCATTACCCTGGATACCACTACTATCTTTGTTTTGCTAGTTGTCTCGATGCTATCACTATGTCGCGCTACCTACCACTTATTTATCAAGCCTCCCAATATGCCATGAAACAACCTCTAACCTTTTCCACCGTCCTAGCAAACCGTTGTTTGCCTATGTTACCGCTTTGCTCAGCCCCTCGTATGGCGTTGCTAGTTGCAGGTGCAGTTTGTTCCATGTTGGGACATGGATATCATGGGATATCACAATATCTCTTATTTAATTAAAGCACATAATATTCACTCTGTGCATTTTAAAACCGAACCGAAAAACCATACCGAAAATAAACCAAACCGAACCGATTTTTTTGTTTTTATGGTTTCTGGTTTCGGTATGGTATGAACTTTTCATACCGATTTGAACTTTGGTTTTTATGGTATATACCGAAAAACCGAATGGTTAACCGAATAAACCGAAGTAAAAGATAAATTTATATTTCTTGAGATGAACAACCGTACAAGTTGTCTTTTTTCTTGTACAGGAGTCAAATTCACTACTAAGCACCTACATTTTTCTTGTAACATTGTCATTTTTCTCTTTTTAAAATGCTAAGCACGTCCATAACCATCAACAGATGAATCAATGCATGCATATATACTTATATATATAGTCATATACTATTTGTGTAAAATAGAATGTGTTTTGAGTCATAAATTTGCAAATTATTATTACGTCATTTTCAAATTCGTGTCAACTTTGGTTTTTATGGTATATACCGAAACCATACCGAAATAATTTGGTATATACTGAAACCGAACCGTATTTTAATTTCATACCGTATTTACCGAAGTATTAATACCGTACATACCGAAAAACCGTATAAACCAAATCATGTAAACCGAATAAACCGAACGCACAGGGCTAGCACATATATACTTGGTAAAGGCTGGAAGGCTCGGCCTTCTGCCTGGTGTTTTGTTCCACTCTTGCCGCCCTAGTTTCCATCATACCGGTGTTATGTTCCTTGATTTTTCGTCTAGTAATTTAACATAATATAGGGGGGCAAGTGCTGATGGTGTTGGTCCCAAACGGGAAGACTGCGGGGCCACCACGGTGCAACCCGAGGATCTAGTTTTACTCGTAGGCTGACCCATTCATTCGTGGCCTGAGACGAGATACGCGCGGCTACTATCAGGGTGTCGGTACGCCGGGAGGTCTTGCTGGACTTGTGTTACCATTGTCCAAATGTCTTGAGCACCGGGATCCCGAGTTTGAATGGGTGTTCTGAGATGGAGGATTGTTTCAGCGGATCATGAGCTTGTCATGGGCTAAGTTGGGACACCCCTGCAGGGTTTAAACTTTCAAAAGCCGTGCCCGCGGTTATGTGGTAGATGGAAATTTTTAATATCCGGTTGTAGAGAACTTGACACCAGATCCAAAATAAAATACACCAACGCGTGCTTAACCATGACAATCTCTTTTCGAGTGAGTTCCAGAAGAGTACATGGTGGGGTTATGTTTGACTCGTAAGTAGATCGGGATCACTTATTGATCATTACTAGTTTGCGACCATTGCGTAGTTTCTCATCTTATTCTTGTACTTGTAAGTTAGCCACCATACAATGCTTTGTCGCTTGTAGCAACCTCACCACTTATCCATTCCATACCCATTAACTTTGTTAGTCTTGATACCCATGGTAATGGGATTGCTGAGTCCTTGTGGCACATAGATTACTACAACAATAGTTGCAGGTGCAGGTAATGCGACGATCCGATGTGAGAGCGGTGTTTGCTTGTTTGTGGAGTTCTTCTGCTTCTTCTATCAGGGGATAGGTTCCTAGTCAGCAACCTAGGCTAGTAGGGCGGATGTCATTTGAGTTTTTCGTTTGTGTTACATCCGTAGTTGGATGTTGCTCTGTATGATGTTTGATGTATTTTTTAGGCAAGTGTATGCCTTTGTATGTATCCCCATCTATTATGTAATGGTACGGTGTAATGATATCCACCTTGCAAAAGTGTCTTCAATATGTGGCTCTATCCTTGGTGGGACCTTCGAGTTCCTCTCGGATAGGATCGCATATTGGTTGTGACATCAAGGACCACCAAGCATCTAAGCTTTGGGATGCCCCGGATGGCATCCCCTCTTTCATCTATAATCTATTGGTATATTTCTTGGAGCTATATTTTTATTCATCACATGATATGAGCTTTGCCTGGAGCGCAATGTATTACAGTAGACTTTGCTTTGATTGCTTTTTATTTTGCCACAATCATTGTTTGCTGCACACACCTCTTGAGAGGGACACACATTTATTCTTGATTTGTAAGAATACTCTATGTGCTTCACTTATATCTTTTGAGCTAGGCAGTTGCTCTAGTGCTTCACTTATATGTTTTAGAGCACGACAGTGGTTATATTTTAAAGAAATAGTTGTACTCTCATGCTTAACTTATATCTTTTTGGGAGTCTACCAAATAGTGATGGCAATATGCACAGGTTATGAAATTGGTCCTTATATGATAGGTATTCAAGAGAGATATAATAAAAACATTCATGTAGATCACTGAATATGATGAGTTTGGTTCCTTGCAATAGTTTTGTGATATAGAGATGGTAATGTGTGAGTTGTACTAGTTCATAATTGTGGTTTAGTAAGAATCACTACTACAGGATGGTCCAGACATGACACATGAATTAGAGACCCTTCGACCAAACTGTGTGCGATGCACTCATCGCAAATGATGTCGTAATAAAACCGTCGCTAATAAGATGAACTGTGTGTGATGACGGAGACATCACGCACGATTCGGATTAGAGATGCAAGTGCGATACATGGCATACAGTTGATCCATATGAACTGTTTGCCATGACCAGAACAACAAAAATGGTCAACCAGATCAAGGTGTGTGATATACGACATACAGTTCACACGGATGAACTGTTTTGATTAGGCAACACAACAGAAATGTTCGGCCAGAGAAAGGTTTTGCAATAGACGGCATCCAGTTCAGTCGGATGAACTGTTTGCGGTGAGCGAAAACAACAAAAATGCTTTAACAAGATGTGTGTGATCCGCAACAAACAGGTCCGTAGTCATAAATGTGTGTGAAGACCGATAATAACATAGAAGATTGCTACTAATAAGCCGTGTGTGTTGTGGGCAAATGCTTGCTGGCTTACAATTGTTAGTTATTGATAAAATCATCACCGATGGGTTCCCTAGTTTAGCCCGTGTGTGATGGGATATGCTCTGTCCGCACAATATCTATGCTCTGTCTAGAGAAGAACAACATATCTATACCTATACTAATTACAAACTCCCTAAAAATTCCCACGTTAATTAGTAAGTAGGAGCCATTTATCTGGTGTCGGACCGAAATATTATAGTGTAGATCTTCTAACTTTCTAATCTAACCAGACATGGCTAGCAAAGACACAGCCTCCCGATCTAAATATCAATCTGACCGTCCACATTGGTCTATAATGTCTGATGCTAATCAAGCCATGTTGACATTAAAATAACTGTGCATCATGACTCTCGGGTCTTAATTAAGCCCCCTCTCCCATGCATGTCTTTTCCATGTTATCTACGGCTCCTCCTCCTCTTCATCTGCGCGGCTACTGCGTGATGTCCGCCTCCTCCTCTTAAATATAGTTTTGATGAACCTGTTTGAGATCTCCATGCACTACTAGGAAAAGGGCTATAGATAGGATTGATACTAATGGCGCACCTGGTAAGCAGTGCGCCACTACTATATACTAATGGCGCACCGGACGGAGGTGCGCCATTAGTGTGGAAGACACTAATGGCGCACCAGGCACAGGGTGCGCCACTAGTATTGAATTTTTTTTCCATTTTCCATACACTCTAATGGCGCATGGTGCCAAAGTGCGCCATTACTAGTTCTTCCAAGTAATGGCGCACCTTGTAAGCAGTGCGCCATTAGTATATTTTTTTTTACTTTTTTGCAAAACTGCTAATGGCGCACCGTGTATATTTTCATGGACACTTTTTGATCTCGATCTCGATCCCACCCGCACCCTCCCCCGCTAGCTCCACCGCCGCCAACGACCCACCACAACCCTCCCCCGCTCCACCGCCGCCGACGAGCACCCCCCCCCCCCCGCACCCTCCCCCGCTCCACCGCTGCCGACGGGCACCCCCCGCACCCTCCCCCGCTAGCTCCACCGCCACCGACAACCCACCGCAACCCTCCCCCGCTCCACCGCGGCCGACGAGCACCCCCCCCCCCCCCGCACCCTCCCCCGCTCCACGGCTGCCAACGGACACCCCCCGCACCCTCCGCCGCTCCACCGCCGCCGCCGATGATATTTCCAAGTAACAAATTTGAACATATTTTTTAAAAAATTATTACTGTTTTTATAAAAAAATATTACTGTTATGATTTAAACAAGTTTGAACATATTTAAACACAAATAAATATAAAAACAGCATTTAAAATGCATAAAAAAATATTGGGGAGCCTGGGAATCAAACCCAGGACCTCCTGGTGTGTGTGCTGCGTGCTGACCAGTCGGGCTAGTGGGTGGGTTATGTTGTAGATACGGTTAGGTTCTAGATAGGGCTAGTGGGCTAGATTAGAACAAAATTCTAATGGCGCATCGAGCGCTGATGCGCCATTAGAATAGTCGCACTTATGGCGCACGAGATGGTGGTGCGCCATTAGAATAGTCGTACCCTAATTAATCCCCAATCTCTCTAATCTCTCCCCTGCCTCATCGATCTCACCCGCTGCCCCCACCCCCCCCCCCCCGTGTTCGCTGTCCCGCCTTGCTCCGCCCCCTCCGTCCGCCGCGCCTGCACGCCGTCGGCGACGCCGCCACCTCTCCTGGCTGTGGTCTTGTGCTGCCCCGACGCCGCCGCCCCGACCGCCGCCGGACTCCACCCCCGCCGCCCCCGCGCCCCTCGAACGACATCGGCCGAGCGCATGCGCTAGGGTTCCTCACCCCGCCGCCCGCTCCTCTCCTCTCCTCCTCCCTCCGACGAGCGAGGGCCTCTTCCGGCCCCTGCAGCAGCCGACAAGCGTGGCCCCGACGCGCCCATCCCGCCAGCCCCTGCCGTCCTCCGCCACCGGTCACCTCTGCAGCAGTCGGCGAGCCAAGGACGGTGCCGTGACCCTCACCGCCAACCCCCGAGCTCCCCTGCTTCCTCTCTGCGCCGTCCAAGGTAAGCTTCCCTGCCCCTTCTCCCTCTCTCTCCATGTCCTGGACAGCAAGATCAAGAGAATTATGCTTTTAATTAAAATTATGCTTTGAATAGTAGAAACAAAAAACAGAGTATGGACCACTCATCCAATATTTTAAGTGTTCTGATTCATAAGTAAATCGCCTTAATTCATTCAGTGTAGGGGAAACTTAGAAGAGAATTCAACATCCTTGGTCTGTTTTATACGCAATTCATAAAATAAATTGCCTTCAATATTTTCCCTCAAGCAATGTTAAGCACCAACATATACTCCAAGTTTAATGTTTGACACAAATTCAGTTTAATGTTTGACACAACTGTCCAGTACTAAAGACTTAGGAGTATTGCAAAATATTGAGATAATGGTAACTGGCTTTTCTTCTTTTCGACAACACGCGGGTTGATGGTTTGCTAGGCTCCTAGAGGTTCATGTATCATCACTTACTAACATCCCAAACATATGCAGAAATATGCCTATATGGCCTAGACCTACAACTATCTCCTGCTATGGATGTTTGCTGAACCAAATAAATATGCCTATAAGGCTAGAACTAGTAGTGCTACTCTCTTACTGCCAGTGACAGTCTATCGAGGTCATTAACTCCAACTCAAGTGGGCATATTCTCTGCAGTAGTATAGCACTTGCAGTAGTATGGCACTAGCAGTAGTGCGGGACAACAGTAGTTTAGTGCAAGTTTCAGTTAATTAGATGGATTAAAAAAGATGCTTGGTGATCTTCAGGAGTAGGACAAGCAAATCTGCTTGAATATTTGTTTATTCAAAGTAAAGGAACATTTTACTGCTAGTGTACTGATAGTGTAATCTAGCTATTGTACTGATATTTCTGTTTCTTTGAACATTTTACTATCGATAAAAATGATGTACTACTACTTTCAGTTAGTTCAAATTAGCTAAAACCTTTTACTGTCAAATAGTGCTAATGTTTACTCTATGAAATAAACTACTCCATGTCAAATAAACCTTGCTAGGTGAATCTTGTTTGCATTAGGAGTAGTTGCTGGAAATTTACTGAATTTTGTTATGTGCTTTGTGGTGCTAGTTTGCTGGGTTTTGTCTCCGACCATTGTGTCGTGATGAATTTGCAGGTACCCCGAGAGGCCCTTGAGTTTGCCAGAATGTCGATTAACTTCCGTTCCGGCAAATTCGGGTACTCCATATGTCCTATTTTCAGCAAAGGTAATGCTGAAATTTTCCGTGAATTTTAGCATTACTTTGCTAAAAATAGGACATATGGGGTACTTGCGACTAATGCCTGTTATCATGCATCAGTACTAATTGGTCTCTTCTGCTGCTTATCAGAGATGGCGGGAAGCAGCCACCGCCGATCTACGACACCGCAGTACGAGTTGGATGCTTCAGAGTTCTTCACTATCATACTTGAGGCTTCAGTATCATCCATGACGCAGGTATATAAAACGAGAGATCTCCCCTTCACCCATCTCATTATGATATCAATTGTTTGCTACATCACTCATTGTCCCAAACTGCAGAGGCTGCCTGACAGTTTTATGAACATGCTGATGGGTGAAGATCCGCCAAATAATGTGAAGCTGCGACAGGCCGGCAGCGGGTTTCGCAGGCAGTGGGATGTGCAGTTGGCGATCAAGAAGGGCCACATGTACTTGTCTCGTGGGTGGGAGAAGTTATACCGTGCCTATGACATGCATCTGGGGTACTTTCTTGTCTTCAGGTATGACGACGACGCCAACATGCTCATCGTGAAGGTGTACAACTAGACTATGTGTCGCATGCGCTACGCTGCCGATGATGATGCCGGTACATTCTGCCTCTTCTTATTCCTCTACATTTGGCTTTGTCTCACATCGATTGTTAACGGTCATTGTTGCATTTTGAACGGGTAGGAGCAGCAGCAGCGACACTGGCTACAGCCATAGCAGTAGCGACTATGGCTGTAGCGAAAGCAGCAGCGATTCTGGCTGTAGCGAAAGTAGCAGCGATTCTGGCTGTAGCGAAAGCAGCAGCGATTCTGGCAGCGGCATAGACAACAAGAAGGATGATCCGGACTGGAGTGCGGGAGAAGAGGAGCAGAGTGAGGATGAGGAGCTACAGGATGACAATGGGCATCAGGCTGAGGATGACCTAGCGCTGGTGGTGGCTGACCAAGGGCAAGAGATGTAGGTGGCTGAGGATGACCTAGCGATGGTCGTGCCTGAAGTTGGCCTTGCGATGGTGGTGGTGCCTGACAATGACCACGCACCGGTGGTGGCGCCGGCGATCCCACAGCTGGGCGTCATGACCACGCCAATTGTGGTAGAAGACTACATCCCACTGCCTCCACTGCCTCCACCACCTTGCCGCTCTAGGAGCATCAGGGAGAGGAAGGAGAAGAAGGAGAAGAAGGAGAAGAACAATGCATGAGAACTGAACTTTGTCAGGTATGTCAGATCTCGTATAGGTTAGCTATCCAAAATGATATATATATATACTTAGTTACCTATGTTATCTCTAATATGCTTAGTTTCCTATAGGTTAGCTTCATTTTACCTAAGTTGGCTCTAATATACTAACTTAGAGCATATATGCTTAGTTTCCTATAGGTTAGCTCCAAAATAACTTATGTTAGCACAAAATGATCAAGTTTACATAATAAGCTTATAGTCTTTTTCTTATTCTTCTTCTTTTCCAAAATGACATAGGTTAGCTTCATTTTACCTAAGTTGGCTCTAATATACTAACTTAGAGCTTATATGCTTAGTTTCCTATAGGTTAGCTCCAAAATAACTTATGTTAGAACAAAATGATCGAGTTTACATAATAAGCTTATAGTCTTCTTCTTATTCTTTTTCTTTTCCAAAACTCTTCTTATTCTTCTTCTAGTGTTCTTCTTCTTCTAGTATTCTTCTAGTCTTCTTCTTTTTCTTCTTCTAACTTCTTGTTTATCATTTTGCAGATTTGATTTAATTGACGGAAGCTTGCGTGGATGGAGTGCTTCTCTTCCATTTGTGTTTTTATTTTGTATCAATGTGAAACTTTTGTGAATTGATGGATAACGGTGTTGGATGAACAATGTGAAACTTTTGTAACGACGGAACTATGTGTTGTCTATGTATGTATATATGATGAAACTTGTGTGTTGGATATGATTGCTATATGGATGCTTTTTGTATATATATATTTGTTGAATATCTCATATGTGAAATAGTGACCTGAGATTAAGAAAAAAAAATTAAAAAGGTTGTTACTAATGGCGCACTACCATGTGCTGCGCTATAAGTATAGCAGATAATAGTGGCGCACTATGGGCAATACTAATGGCGCACTGCCTGGTGCGCCATTAGAATACCAGATTCTAATGGCGCACATGTGGTGCGCCATTAGAAAAAAATTCTAATGGCGTGAGGCTAGTGGCGCACCAGCCATGCGCCATTAGAAGGCAAAACTGGTGCGCCACTAGCATGCCTTTTCCTAGTAGTGATGCTCTCAGCGTAGGTAGGGCTTCCTCGCTAGTCGGCACTGCCGGCGTCAAGACTGCCCCTCTACAGAGTTGTTACGGATGATCTTGCCTTTGACGCGTGCAAATCATGTCACCCTTGGTTTATTTTAATGGAGGCATCCAACAGAATCCTCGGTGATGTATTCCTCTATACGCATTTACGCTACCTGTGTTCATGCCCCTATTGCTGTAGATCCAATCATCAGCCAAGCCCCTTTGACTCCAGATCCTGTTCAAGCCTTTTTTGCTGCAGATCCAGGTATGCACCCTCTTTACGATTACGTTATTTTTACCTCCAAGTAATAGATAAAAATAGGTCTTTTACTAATAATTTATCAAGGCTTTCAAACCTTAATTATTCAATCTCTTACTTTCTAACCAATTCGACCGCTAACTCTATGTAGTTTGTGATACTTACATGACAAAGGAATAGGAAGTTGGCCAATCATTGATCTAAAAAAGGAAGAGAAACCGATGCTCTAAATACTACTACCAAAACCAACAAGGGATAATTTACAACTGTTGTGGTAGATTGTGATGCGTGTCCCATTTTTAGGTACATAATAACGTGTTGCCTACAACAGCACATGTATGCATTCTATGGTCCTTTGAATGAAAACAATTCATCTGTTTTCAGATGTACGACACACATATCATGCTGCCTGAGAATGGTAGGATGGCAAATTTACAATCGATCAAGTGCACTAGGTACGTCATGCTAAGAATTACAGGAAGGATGAAAAGATGTGTAGAAGCCTATCATGCGTGATGTTGCTGACGACAACATCACGAGAATTTCATCAGTGGTCAATGCCACATAGATTATATGATTCGATTGTTACTGCATTGTATTCTTAGCATCTTAAATTATCATGTGATCCTTCATGGTTTGTCCTAAAAGCAGACTGATTGTAGATCTCTCATGTTTTCATGGTTCATAATATTTTGACCCAGCTAGTCCAAGAAAGAGAAAACACCTCTGCCCCGCCGTAGTAAAAACTACTAAAGTTTATGTCATCTGATACCATATTGGGCTAGACAACTAATGTATCATCGAACATGCTACTTGGCTCTAACACCACTTTAACTAATATATAATGTAAGCAACTTAATCTCCTTTTCCCCATTGGCTCAATGTATTGATTTGATCTAGAAAAGTCGAGATTGTGAGAGACTGCCAATGTTAATTTTGGAATTTGGTATATGGAGCTCTTCTACATGGGCGAGTCACAATGTTATCAGGTGCCGATTAATGTACATGTTTTGTTTGCTGAACAACTTCCACCTTTTCAGTTAATATGTCATGCTTACTCTGTAGAGTACTGCTTTTGCATTAGTTTGTTAGTTTACCTCATCATGTTAACAAATAGGTTGACTCAGTAAGTGAATATGTAATTCTGCTAGAGATCAATGTATTCTACTTCATCAGAATACAAATGGCATAGCTCTGATGATTCAAGGCTTAGTTAACGTTGTAGTTGTTCGCAATTGTCTACGCAAACTTTAATATTTTCTCTGATGTACATTATATTGGAGCTGCTAAGTTCATTTTCTCTCTCTGGAACAGATTTGCACTTCTAGATGTTGTCTTGTGGGTGCTTTTCAAAATTTTTATGGTGTAAAAGGCCTATAAAGTATACTACCCTGATTTAGGGAAGATGTTGCCCGTGGAAACTCAGGAATATTCCATTAAAATTGTTTCCATTTGTGTAAATGCTTTTCAATTGATGTTACTACAATAATCATGTGAATTATTATTTAAGTTCGTATGGTAGAATATTACGAATATAAAACCATGGTTCTCTTTACGTACAAACATTGAACACAACAATAAATTTTTTTCTCTCTCTCTCTCTCTCTATCTCTCTCTCTCTCTATGTGTATGTGTGTGTGCATGCATGCTTATGTGCATGTGTATGTTACTAAAGGCCAAGTTGAAACAGGAAGCATGTTTTCCTTATTTATGAATTTTTGGTGTTAGATAAAAGGTACAAATTTCTTTTGCACTATCACATTACTTGGTCTTTTAATTGTTATATTCTTCTTGGTGGATTTATTTCTACCATCCTACTCTTCTGATAGAGTAATAATACTATATGTTGATTTACTACTTTCTGATGGTCAAATTAGTGCAATATCTATATCTTCTACATTGCTCTGCCAGGGGCATCTTTTATTTGTATTATATAATGCCTGAAAAGCTGCCTTGACTTATGATCGTGTTACTCCATGTCCACATATAAATTTGGTCGTTTCCAGTTATGGCCAACCAGTTGAAGCAAGTTGTTGTATTAACTATGATTGTATGTTTGATTTTGTAAACCGAGGTATATATGTGTTTCTTGACCCAGTTCCTCCAAACGGTCGAGGTAGATGACTACTAGCAGTAAGATTTCTATCAGAGGATATTTGCTTATAAGCTCAGTGTCTATTGTTCGATTAATGTTTTGACAGACCCAGAAGTTAATTTTGCACTGCATATTAATCAAGAATAAATAAATTGGGATCACTACAAAAAAGGGACACATCCGTGACATTTTGGGCCGAATGAAAAAAAATTATGTCATGCTTATGACACTTCTATGACGATAATTGCGACAAAAGCACGTATCATTATAGATGTGGTGGGCTCCTACTTCTATGACAACAAATCATGACAAAAATGGGATTTTCATCTTGGGCAGGCCGGGGACGCGCCTACATGACATTCTTTGGGTCGTCCATGACGAAAAAATTCTGGTAGAAGCAAGGGGAGAAAAGTTTCGGGGAGTTCCAGGTTACAGTGGGTGGTCGGGGCCGAGCGATGCATGGAGCGATCGCGCGTTTCTCTTGTACACGTACACGCGTGTGTGCGAGAGGCATTAGTCTCTAACTGAACCCGAGCGAGGCATTCTCTTACTGAACCTAAGAGACTGCACTAGCTACATTACTGAACCCGAGCGATCGGTCGATCCCTGGCTGTTAACTGAACTCGATCGAGGGATTCCTTCGCTACTGCTACTAACTGAAGTCGATCGAACCTACTGCCTCTTGATGAATAGTGAACGTGGGGGTTGGTTGAACGAGTCAAGACATACATGGTTGGGGTTGGATGAATAGTGCTGGGTGAGGGTTGGATGAACTGGACTCTGTGGTAGTAGTAGTAGGCCATTGCCGCTGGATGAACAGGACCCCGAGAGGAGGGCCGCCACAGCCGAGCTGATTGGGGATGTATGAATAGGACCCCGCGGAGGGCTGGTTGAACAGTAGCCGGTGGAGGGCTAGATGATCAGTAGCTCGTGGATGAACAGTAGCTGGTGGATGCAGGAGGAAGACACAGTGGATGAATAGTGCAGGTGGAGGCTGAAGTAAGTCGACGGTGGTTGAACAATAGCCCGTGGAGTCTTGTTTTGCGGTACGCCACACCCCTCTGATGAACAGGACCACTCGTTTTGACCCTAGCGCTCCAACATAAGTCCATTTCCTCTATTTTGTGGTACGCCACACCCCTCTGGATGAACAGGACCACCGTTTTGACCGTAGCCGGTCGAATAGAAGGCCGTTTCCTCCGTACTGCGGTACGCCAGACCCCGTTTCGACTGTTCCGTCCAAGCTAGTTGGCTCGCATTGAACAAGACGCATTCCGACCCAGTCTGTTGCCTCCCAATGGACAGGACGTTGTTTCTCTGTTTCATCCATTGCCTTTCCATGTACACAAGCCCTGACCGTACGTATGCGCGAGTAGGCATTTGAGACGCCACCCGTATGTACGTATGTGGCCATATTTTTGGCATTTGGTTGTACATACGTGTACATGGTTTACAAGGACGTTGTCGGTGTACAAAAGTAGGTGTTCTCCTTTTGACCCCTTTACATGTGCATGGGAAGTCGAAGCCACGCACCATGGCCGCACATATCGGGGCTAAGGAGGGAAGCCGGAGAGAAGCAGAAAGCACGAGACAAACAAAGCAACGTCAAGGACCAAGGCCACAAAGTGCAGATGGACGAAGCAGGTTTCCCCGGCAAGACCCTTGCCGGGGGCAACCTCAGCGGCCCCTGCAAGGCCCTTGCCGGGGCGGCTCGCCCACAACAGCGGAGTGAGCCACCCTCGAACCCACGGTCACCGACGCCAACAACCACGTTGGACCAGGGCATGGGAGGCACCTCCATGGTGGCATGCAAATCTTTGTGAAGACAAAGAATACTCAAGATCAGATAAGGATTGGAGGGCAACACTCCCTGTCAAGATCCTTACCGAAGAAACCAAGAAGACCCCGATAAAGTGAAGGGACACCTAAGCCACACATTAAATACGTCTTATCCTGTAATATGAGCGATAAGCTCGCAGCATTGTAGGCCTTTCAACCTCCTGTGTGCCACTATGGCAGCCCCTTTCGTCTATAAAATGAGGCCCATGGCATACTGGAAAAGGATTCGGCTCTTTCGAACCACACAGCACCCATAGCTAGATCGAGAGCTCAAGAACACTGAATATATCCACCAAGCAGGACGGGTTCTACGCATCCTCGCGGCCTGAACCTAGGTAAACGATCCTTGTGCCAATTACAAGCCCTGCTCTTCTCACAACCCCGCGCCCCGCAACCGTAGTAGGGATTCTTGTGCTCCCATAGGTGTTGTTTCCCACCGACATCTTTGGCACGCTAGGTAGGGGGCGCAGTTGTGACAATCTGGTCTAGTAGTCGACCTAGCTGTTCTTCATCGCCATGGTTCCTAAGAAGAAGATGACCACGACGATCGGTTCATCCGGGACCGGATTGCCAGTACCGGTGCGGACCAGTAGCGGACCAGTCTTGGAGAGAACCCGTGGCACGGCCCGCAAATATCCACATCACCCTGGCATTCCTGGCCTGGTGAGTGGCGTCGTTCGTATGCCAGGCGACGAGCCACGCATCGCAGGCTCCAGAGACGGAGTCGGGCCCCCCGCAGGCAGCGCAGGGCCCTCCAGGGGCACCATCATGCCACCAGACGGTGGCGCAGCGGCCTCCAAGACGCCAACACTGGCACCCATGGCGCGCTCTTCTCAGGTCGTGCGTGATGAGCAGTGCCGCCCTGCTGGTGACCCTGGGCGCCGCCCTAGGAAGAGCCCCATGCACCCATCACGCCGAGGTGCTGACGGAGGTGGTGAACGGCTACGAGGCCGTGATTGGGCTCCATCTAACATGGTTAGAAGTCGAGGCGCATCGAGGTCCACACAACTTTGGCCACCGCCCACGCCAGCAGAAGCCCTAGCACGCACGCAGCTGCTCCTCGATTTTCCTCCTGTTGTGGAGAAGCTCGACGAATGGAGGGCCACCGTCTGGAGCCTCATCAGCATCACCAACAACGATGAGTTGGGGCCGGCGGGACACGTAGGCCGTCGCTCCGTCGAGCCACCGCATGTCAGCGGAGGCCTGGCCGGAGGCGATGCGACCATGGTGCACTCCCCTCCTCCATCCCGGCCACCATGGTGCACTCTCCATAGCGTCGTCCGACCCACAAACCCATCGCGACAAACGCCAAGTTCTTCGGGAGCGAGCTCGCGAAGATGCTCGAACCACCATCGAGCATCAGCGTGACACGCGCCACCAGTCGGATAGGCGGGCAGGGCCTACTACGGACCACCCAGCACCGGGAGGCTATAGTGGCCTACCCTACGAGGTGGGTTGTCCGGACTTCACCCATGAGTTGCGGCAGTTCCAGTGGCCCTCCCACCGCAGGTTCAAGCCCGGTATTGGTGAGAAGTACAACGGCAAGACTCACCCATCGGAGTTCCTCAGCATCTACACCATCGTGATGCAAGCTGCCGGGGCTCGCGACGATAAGGTGCTCGCCAACTATTTTCCGTTGGCACTCAAGCCCAATGTTATGTCATGGTTGATGCACTTGCCAATGGACTCCATGTCTTCTTGGGTGGATCTGTGTCATGAGTTTGTTGGCGCCTTTATGGGAGGCCACCAAGCTCATGGCCAGGCGAGTGATTTGCATATCATCCCCCAGAAGGAAGGAGAAAACTTGTGCAAGTACATCCAAAGGTTCAGCCGAGTGCAGTACAACATCCCTGACGTTCATCCTGCCGCCGTGATCAGTGCATTCCATCAGAATGTGCGCAATCGTAAGATGTGTGAAGAGCTGGCGATGAACAAGGTCAGGGATGTGGCCGAACTTTATGTTATGTCCGATCGGTGCGCCCGTGCTGAAGAAGGAAGGAAGTACCCCGGCGAAGACGCCGGCATGGAAACCGACTCCACGGATGATACCGCCACCCCGGTGAAGAAGGGTCGGCGTCGTAACAGAAAGCGCAGGGGCAAGACCGTGCTTGCCGTCGAGGGGTCCGACGATACCGGCGCCACCAAGATACCCAAGGCAAGTGACCCCGACAAGGAGGTTGCCGTGTGTGCCGCTTCCCGGGCCTTGGCGGCTGCCGATAAGCCAGGGGGCTCAGACAAGCAGTATTGCAAGATCCACTTCACCAAACGCCACGATCTCTAGAACTGCCGGCAAGTAGAGCTGCTCGCTAAGAAGCAGAAAGCGAGTACGAACGGCGGGACAAGGAGAAAGGCTAAGAGGGTGCCAAAGGATCCGGCAGGAAACGTGGCGGCCAAGTGGGCCAGCCGCGGCAAGGACAATCAGCAGGAGAGGCTTGCGTGGGGCCGCGACAAGAAGTAGGAAGACGATGATCATGACAAGGACGATGAGTCCGGCGACCACGAGTTTCAGAAAGCCACATAAGCCATGTGCATTGACGGTGTCGCCTCGCTGCATACATCCCACCGCTAGCTCAAGCAGTGGGCACGTGAGATCACAGCGGTGGAGCAGTTGGTCGACGCACGGAAGCCGCTGAGGTTGTCCAGCATGCCTATCATCTTCGACACTGAGGAACACCCTGACCGCACTACTGCGGTCGGGTGCTTGCCTTTGTTGGTCTCACCAACAATCCGCAACCACAAGGTGACGAAGATGCTGGTTGACGGCGGGGCCAGTCTGAACTTGATCTCACCCATTGTGATCAAGAGACTGCATATCCCTGATGGAGACCTTGAGGAGACGGGCATGTTCCAAGGGGTCAACCCGGGGAGGAGCCAGCCGAAAGGAAAGGTTACGCCGCCCGTAACTTTCGGAGGCAAGCTAAACCATAGGACGTAGAGGATTGTCTTTGATGTAGCCGAGATCCCCTTGCCTTACAACGGGATCCTTGGTCGCCCGGCACTAGCCAAGTTCATGACAGCTTCACATTATGCCTACAACATGCTGAAGATGCCCGGGCCGATGAACATCATCACCGTCCCCTCCGACAAGAAAGACGCGTTGATTTGCGCCGACCAACTCTACCGGGAAGCAGTTGCAGCAGCTGCCTCCAAGGCACCTGCTCCTGCCGACGGAGCCCCGGGAGGGAAGAAGACCGGCGAGACCCATCGCACCCACTCCGGCAAGCGCACCTCTTCAGGGTGTTGCGCTCCCATTGAGGACGTGCCAGAGAGCTCCGCCGACAAGAGCAAGAAGTCCAGAGCTGCACCACCAGAGACCAAGAAGGTGCCCATCAAGGAGGATGGCACGGCGGGAGCTTTTACCATAAGCTCCACCCTCGACAGCAAATAGGAAAGCGAGCTCGTCACTTTCCTGCGGGCAAATGTCGATGTGTTTGCATGGCAAGCCTCCGACATCCCCGGCATTCCCAGGGAAATGATTGAGCACTATCTTGATGTCTGTCCTCATGCGCGGCCCATCAAGCAGAAGGTCAGGAAGCAAGCTCTAGAGAGGAAGGAGTTCATCACGGAGGAGATCAGAAAACTAGAGGCGACGGGTTTGGTAAGGGGAGTGCTCCATTCGACGTGGTTGGCCAATCCGGTAGTGGTGCGCAAGGTAAATGGGAAGTGCTGACTGTGTATTGATTACACAGACATCAATAAGGCTTGTCCAAAGGATCCCTTCCCGTTACTGTGCATTGACCAGATTGTTGACTCCACGGCTCGATGTGACCTGTTATCATTCCTCGATGCCTACTCGGGATACCACCAGATCCTCATGACGAAAGAGGACGAGGAGAAGACAGCATTCATCACCCCATGTGGTACGTATTGCTTTTTACGGATGCCTTTCGGGTTGAAAAGTGTTGGGTCAACCTTTGCAAGAGCGGTCCAAATTGGTTTTGAGCCCCAGCTACATAGAAATATGGAAGCTTATATGGATGACATAGTGGTCAAAACCAAGGACAAAGCAACACTTGTGCAAGATCTGGAGGAAACATTTGCAAACCTGCACAAGATCAACCTCAAATTGAACCCTGAGAAGTGTGTCTTTGGTGTCCCGTCCGGCAAGATTCTCGGGTTCTTTGTGTCTCAGCATGGGATTGAAGCAAACCTAGATAAGATCAAGGCCATCGAGCAGATTGAGGCACCCAAACGGATCAAGGACGTGCATCGGCTCACTGGGTGCGTTGCCGCCATGAGCCAATTCATCTCCAAGTCCGCGGAGCATGCCCTTCCCTTTTTCAAGATCTTGAAGAATACGGGCCCAGTAAAGTGGACCCCAGAGGCCGAGGCAGCGCTGCAAGACTTCAAGAAATACCTCTCCTCTACCCCGGTGTTGGTTGCACCCAAACCACAAGAACCGTTGCTGCTGTATCTAGCGGCAATGAATCAAGTGGTTAGCACCGCACTAGTGGCGCAGAGAGAGGTCGATAAAGAAGTAGCGGCAGCAGCAGAGTCAATGGATGGCAAGCTGGAAACCTCCCCGGTAGGGCTTGGTCCCGGCAAGGCTGAGTCCCCGGAGGAGGCTGAGTCCCAGTGCGACAGGGCCCACGCGACCGGGTGAAATAGCGAAGAAGAAGAAAATGTACAATACCCCATTTACTTTGTCAGCTCCCTCCTGCAGGGGGCTAGGTCGAGGTACTCGGGTGTGCAAAAGCTGCTCTTTGGCCTCCTTATGTCCTTGAGGAAGCTGCGTCATTACTTCCAAGCGCACGAAATCATTGTGGTCACCCGCCTCCCATTGCAGCGAATACTGCATAACTCAGATGCGATAGGGAGGATCGTGGAATGGGCCCTGGAGCTGTCAAGTTTCGGTTTAAAGTTTGAAAGTACCTCGACGATTCAGAGCAGAGTCTTGGCGGAGTTTGTTGCAGAATGGACCTCGACACCCGACGAAGAGGTACAAGAGACTACTCTCCCCGGCAAGGAAACGAGGCACAACTAGATCATGTACTTTGATGGGGCTTTTTCGCTGCAAGGCGCCGGTGCTGGTGTGCTGCTTGTCGCACCCACCGGAGAGCACCTCAAGTATGTCATCCAAATGCACTTTCCCTGGGAGATGTCGACCAAGAACACCGCCGATCTCAGGATTGCGGCAGACCTCGGAGTCAAAAAGCTCATCGTCAGGGGCGACTCGCAGCTCGTAGTCTAGCAGATCAACAAAGATTATTAGAGCCTGTTGATGGAAGCTTACGTGGATGAGGTGAGGAAACTGGAGGAGCGCTTTGACGGTATACGAGCAGAGCATGTCCCTCGGATGGAAAACGACATCACCGACTACCTGTCAAAGCGCCCCGCCCTCAAGCTACCTGTGGAACCAAGTACTTTTGTGCTTCAGTTAACTCAACCATCCGGCAAACCGTCAACCGGGCAGAACAAGCAGAGGAAGTTAGGCCCCGGCAAGTACTTCCCTACCGAGCCCCCCGGGCCGCTAGCGAAGATGCCGCCGTGGATGCCAGCCATGCCGCGGGGCATCCGACTTCGGCAGGGCCTCAGGCCATGGCCGTAGAGACGGTCGCCCCCGTGGCAGAAGAGATGCCTTTGGTCCTTGTCGTCGAGCCACAGGCTCCGGCATGGGCGCAGCACACCGTCCGATTCCTCCAAAAAGGAGAGCTTCATGAGGAGCAGGAAGAGGCAGAAAGAGTAGCCCGCCGGTCTGCCCCGTACCAATTCATTGACAATGTATTGTACAGAAAAAGACCGAATGGGGTGAAATAGAAGTGCATCTCCCGGGAGGAAGGACTAAAGCTGTTGGCAGACATAAATGGAGGCATATGTGGCTCCCACATAGGGTCGAGGGCCCTTGCCGGCAATGCTTTCCGGTAAGGTTTCTTCTGTCCCACCGCCCTCCAGGATGCGACGGCACTAGTAACCAATTGTGAAGCGTTGGAGTTCCATTCGAAGAAGCTTCATCAACCAGCTCAAGCCCTTCAAACCATCCCTCTCTCCTGGCCCGTCTCGGTCTGGGGGCTCGATATATTGTGCACTTTCCCCCATGCCGTCAGGGGCTTTGAGTACTTGTACGTTGCAATCGACAAGTTCACATAGTGGCCAGAGGTGGAAGCAGTGAGGAAGGTGACAGCGCAGTCAGCCATCAAGTTCTTCAAGGGACTAGTTTGCTGTTTTGGGGTACCCAACAGTTCATAAGCCAGACCTTCATGTAATACATTGAGGATCTTGGCAGTAAGGTCTGCTTTGCTTCTGTGGCATACCCACGGATCAACGGCCAAGCGGAGAGAGCAAATGCTAAAGTTCTACGAGTCTTAAGAACGAAGACTTTTGACAGGCTGCGCAAGAGTGGGAGGCGCTGGATTGACGAATTGCCGGAGGTTCTTTGGTCGATCAGAACGACGCCGAATCGAGACACCGGCTAGACACCCTTTGCCTTGGTCTACGGGGCAGAAGCAATTCTCCCCATAGTACTCATATACGGGTCACCTCGAGTGCTCGCTTATGATGAGCTTGAGCAAGAGCGATTGCAGCGAGACGACGCAACGCTCCTTGAGGAAGATCGTCCCCGGGCGGCTGTGAGAGCAGCACGCTACCAGCAAGCCTTGCGCCGCTACCATAGCCGCAAGGTTCATGCCCGGAGCTTTGAGGAAGGCGACCTTGTTCTTCGACACGTTCAGTCGGCCAAGAATTCCAACAAGTTGATGCCTAAGTGGGAAGGCCCTTATCGGGTAACATGAGTCACCAGGCCCGGCGCAGTCCGCCTGGAGACTGAAGATGCCATTCCAGTGAGCAACTCCTAGAACATCAAGCATTTTCACAAGATTTACCCATAAGGCGTGGCTGCCGGGCCCCCGAGCAAGCCACCTTTTGTACAAGCTTTGCCGGCAAGGCATGTAACCCTTTGTACAAAGCCAGGCGCAGACCCTAAGCATAAATAAACGAAGTGCTTGCGCCCCTATGTTATAGCATGCATGCTAGGTTGTGTCTCTTCCTCAGTTAGGGTTGATAGTGCTTAGCGGTGGCTAACCCCTAGCTTAGAGGTCGAGTGCCTGTCTCTCTGTTCTTCTCTGTCCTCTTTGGTTCGCAGGACACATAAGCATTTCTGCTGAGCTATTCGGAAGAAAGGAACGGACCGGCGGCCCGACCCCGGCAAGCCAAAGTTGCCGGGGGCTGCAAGTACAAGGGTCCATTCACGGCAAGCCAGGGTTGCCAGGGGCTGCAGATCCAGATAAGCCTTTTATCCTCTATCATGCATTTCGTTATGGACTGGGATATGTGAAACCTCGTTTTATTCTTAGGCTACCGTGCTCCACTTTCTCCGAACCCAAGGATTCTCTCCTGGGTCCGTATTTGGTCGTAGTCGCGGCAGCAAGAAAATGGGACGAGGAGCCTAAGCCCACCTCATCCATGCGTCCGCCAAGAGCATGAGAAAGGTCGAGCAAGGTGGGGGGACGGCAAGGCCTATTGCCGGACGAAAAACGTTTACTCTCAAAGGATAACGAGGATTCGCTCCTTGTCGTGGGGTTCACCCACGAACGTAAAACCCGACAAACATTCCTTTTTTATTAAAAAACATCACGTACATGTACAGTTCATACGGAATGAAAAACATGAGCAAGGGGATTACAAGTTCTAAATTTAACGAAGGCCTGAGGGCTTACAAGACTAAAAAGAGGTGAGGTGCTCGTAATCCTTTCCTTGTCCCTCTCCTCAGGAAATGGAACAAGAAGGCATAAGGGAAAAAGGGGCACCAAGGCGAGGTACGAGCAGCAGAAGACACCAAGAGAACATGCTGGCGGTCGCCGAGGACAGGGTCGACGGCGGTGGCACCAGAGAAAGAGCTGGAAGATGATGCAGCGGTCCGTCAATACGCTATGAAGGCGTCGGTGCCTACGTATTCCGACCTGACGGCCCGCCACCCACCTTCTTCGCCTTCTCCGGCCTCCCTACGCCAGCCGCCCAAGGAGACGGCCCTGAGAAGTTCATGGAGCTGGCCCCTCCCCCAGCCGATCCAGCCGGAGGAGCGGCCAGGTGCAGATGATGCTGCTGCTGCACCCGCCCAGGCACGGGGCGTCTGACGCCTAGTCGGACTCATCCCCGTCATCTGCCCCGCTGTCCTCCTCATAACACTCGCCTGCGGAAGTGCTTCCATCGTTGGAGGAGCTCTTCACGCAGCACTTCAAGCGAGTTCCAAGATCTCCAAAGACCTTGACGGATGAGCACCACCATCAAGTTGTGGACGCGGGTGAAGGTCTTCCACCCTGTGCAAAGATACATGACGTGAGGGGCGGGGAACTCGACGTCGGCCCAAATGCCGCTGTTCCCGCAGCCCCTCATATGCAGCCACAGCGCCTGCGGCGAGTCCCGCTCCATCTCCCGCGCAAATGGAGTCGAAAGGCGAAGACAACGGTGCGGCATCTGGCGCATCCGGACGAAGAACTCGTAAGGGTTGTCCTCGATGTGGCCCTCTACCGGGGGAGGGGCCGCTAGCGGAGGTGAAGCTCACCTACCGCCCCGTCCTCCTCTCCCTCGGTCGCTGCGACGGACTCGGCCTCGCCCCCTCCCCCTCCCTCTAAAAGTTGGCTCTGCTGCTACGAGCTCTTGGGGAGGGGCGATGCATTGCCTAGCCGAGACCCTCGCCGCCACCTATGAATCGTCGCCACGCTCCCTCGCCATGACAGAAGGAAGGAGGAAGCAAGAATGGGGAGAGGCAGATGGCGAAGGATTGAGGGCCGCCATTCCTCCCGCTCCGCTCTTTATAAAGGGGCGGGGATGAGGCTCGACCGCCCCTCTCAGCCAATCCGGCCCATTGAAGTGACAACGGGCGGGGCCGTCGATCACCCTCCCCGCTCAATTGAAAGCGCATGGGAATCGACCCACGCGCGCGCGACTTCCCGTATCCCGCGCGCCTGTCTTTCGCTCTGCATCACGCATGTAGCAAACGTGGCGCGAGAGATGGGCGCGGTGAGACGCATGGAGCAGCGGCTCCCGAGTAAGGGCAGTAAATGAGCAGCGGCCCTGCGGTCTCAAAGAGACACGCAAGCCGCCTCTTTACTGCCCACCACAAGATGACGCCAGCGTGCTTCGATCACGCGTGCACGCGCGACCCCCATGTCATGCATTCAACGCGAGTCGTGGGGAAACATAGCGGACGGAACAGTTATCGTAGTAAAATCCGCCCGCCTGCCCGCGCACCATTCTGGGCCTGGCCCAACAACGTGTCGCGCTTATGTGTGGCCCAGGCCCAGGAGCTCCTATCGGTGTACAAAAGTAGGGGCTCTCCTTTTGACCCCTTTACTTGTCCACGGGCACTCGAAGCCACGCACCACGGCCGCACATATCGGGGCGAAGGAGGGAAGCCGGAGATAAGCCGAAAGCACGAGACAAACAAAGCAATGTCATGGACCAAGGCTACAAAGTGCAGATGGACGAAGCAAGTTTCCCCGGCAAGACCCTTGCCGGGCGCAACCTTAGCGGCCCCGGCAAGGCCCTTGCTGGGCGGCTCTCCCGCACCAGCGGACTGAGCCACCCTCGAACCCATGGTCTCCGATGCCAACAACCACGTTGGACCAGGGCTCGGGAGGCACCTCCATGGTGGCATGTAGATCTTTGTGAAGACAAAGAACACTCAAGATCTGATAAGGGTTGGAGGGCAACACTCCCCGTCAAGATCCTTACCGAAGAAACCCACAAGACCCCTGGCAAGATCCTTGCCGGGGACGCCAGCGCGCCACGGCAAGACCCTTGCCGGGTACCCGACAAGACCCTTGCCAGATGCGATAGCAGGGCCACTACCAGGCCCGCACCAACCAACTCCCCGCCACCGTTCGCATGCAGCTGCCAGCCCAGCCAGCTGGGCAGGCACCTGCGTGGCAACATGCATCTTCCAGGCCAACTCAGCACACACCTGCGTGGCGGCATGCAAATCTTCGTGGAGGCTCCACCACCGCGCCACCTTAGCTGTTTGCCTACCTACATGGAACCACATGCACCGCTGGCCAGGGCGCGTGTCGAAGCGAGGAGGAGCGGCAACGGACGGGATGGGCCTCGCTCCCGTCCCTGATAAAGCGAAGGGACAACTAAGCCACGCATTAAATGCGTCTTGTGCTGTAATACGAGCGATAAGCTCGCAGCACTGTAGGCCTTCCCACCTCCTGTGTGCTACTGTGGCAGCCCCTTCCGCCTATAAAAGTAGGCCCATGGCATACTGGAAAAGGATTCGGCTCTTTCGAACCACACAACACCCATGGCTAGTTCGAGAGCTCAAGAACACTGAATATATCCACCAAGCAGGACTAGGGTTTTATGCATCCTCATGGCCCGAACCTGGGTAAACGATCCTTGTGCCAATTACTAGCCCTGCTCTTCTCACAACCCCGCGCCTCGCAACCGTAGTAGGGATTCTTGTGATCCCATAGGTATCGTTTCCTACCGACAGGACTGCCTGAACTGCTACGTTGGGGGCTCTACTACTACATGTGCTGCTGCTTGCTCGGCCACGGTTCATCGTTGTAGAGAGACCGATCGACCAGTATGTACGTACACGTTCATGACAATGCCACGTACGCTTCGACCAGGTGGGTCCCGGGTGTCAGGGAGGATAGGAAGGTACTTCTTTGACTGCGAAGCTATTGATGGTGGGTCTGAGCTGTTAGGGAGAGGATTCATTTTTTCGCGCCTAATATGGAGGCATTTCCTTGTGTGCGAAAATGTAGCTGGTGGGTCCATCTATCAGCCTCACCGTGTACACTACTCTTTCGATGGCTGTCGTCCGTTGACCACATTAACCACGCCGTGCGGACAAAACCCAGGCAATGGACGATGGCGAGGCCTAGGAAGGGAACGACGCTAAGCCAGGGAAGACGAGACAAGTGTATACCCATGCGGAGGGGAGTACGAGGGTTCACTGGTTCGGCTGCGGTGTAAGGCTGTCATCGTCGGAGAATAACAGGGGGTGTGGGTGAGTAGAGGGAAGACCTAGCTAGTAGTAGTATGGTCGGGCGGTGAGGCCTGTGTGGCAAGGCTGGAGCAGGCAGTACAGTGGGCGCAGGTTTGGGCGGCTGGAGCAAGAAGACCAGAGGTTGAAGACGCAGCTTGGCCATTGGATTAACATCCAACGGTCAGTGCAGCTAGAATCATTTCTTGACTAAGTTGACAAAGCCATGTTTACACCTTAACTTAGTGGGCCCACAAGTCAGCCTCCAAATTTGGTGGGTCCCAGCTAGTAGGGGGAATCAATTTTTTTCCACGTAATAAGGTGGCACTTCCTTGCATGCGAAGATGTTTTCTAGTTTTTTTAATTTCTTCTTTTTCGAGTCAGAATAAAAAGAAAACAATTTAGCATCTTCGATACAATCTATATTTTCACGAAAAGGATCATAATAAAGCAGTGGGTCCCAGCTGTTAGGGAAAGGAAACTTTTTATTTATACATAATAAAGGAAGCACATCCTTGCATGCGAAGATGTAGCTGGTGGGTCAAACATGTCAGGGGGGAGAAATTATTTGTTTTCACATAATATGGTGGCACTTGCTGCGTGCGGACATGGGCCTTGTGGGTCCCTACTATCAGCCACTCCATGTACATGCCTCATCCGATGGCTGTCATTGGTTGACAAAGTTGACCACGCCGCGCTGAGAGAACCAACATAGTGAACGATGGCGAGTCCTAGGAAGGGAAACGACCCGGAGACGGCGAAGACACAACAGTGGATGCCCACACGGAGGGGAGTATGAGGGTTCATTGCTTCGGCTGTGGTGTGAGGCTGCCATCGCCGGAGAAGAACAGGAGGTGTTGGTGAGTAGAGGAATGGCCTGGACGGCATTTGGGAGTAGGGTGGGCCAGTGAAGCCTGCGCGGCAGCATAGCCGGCCACGGGAGGCGGTAGAGGCGATACCGCCGGTGGTGGTTTGGCCCGCTGAAGCAAGAATATCCGAGATTGAGGAAGCACTGCAGCCGTTGAATGGACATCCAACGGCCGTTGCTGCTAGAATCGTGTCTTGACTATAAGTTCACAAAGCCTTCCGTATGCCTTAGTAGGCCCACAAGCCTTCCATACGCGTCACTAACTATAATTCTTAATAAAATAGTAGGCCCACAAGTGAGCATTGCATCTGTGGCAGAGGACATATAGCCCATTTGCGATTTGTAATAAGGTACAACCCATTTTTGAATTCTAACGAAATTTACAACAACCCATTTATAGTCTGTTAAAATTACAGCCTATTTTATAGCCAGGACAATGATTAATAATTTCAACCAACCGCTCTAAACAGAATTCAATCAAAAATCCCACATTTTGATGGGATCCGAAATATTTTTATCCCGAAATTTTGAGTCAGATTAAATATAATTTCAAAATGAATTTGTATTCGGTAAAAATTGAACGAAATATTGCATGCGGAATAAGTAATGAAATTAAAATATTCAAATTCAAAAAATATTATTTTTAAAAATAATTACCTTTTTGGTGTGTTTTTGTATACTTACAGCCTAGTTTTTATAATTACATCCCATTTATTATTTCTTAAAGCCTATTTTCTTGTTAGGCCTAATGCATCCCTCCTAGGAAAGAGTTACAGCCCAGCGGGACGGAGAATAACAAGTTGACCTGGGTTGGGTACTCCACAAAAAAAGTACAGCTGGGCTAGCCATTTTCACCTTGAAAAAATAATATCTGGGCTAGATATTTGGTTAACATAAAATAATAGCCTAGGCTAGATGGGCCACAACCTGCCCAGTTGATACCCTGCTCCTCTCAACAACAACAAAAACATCACTCAAGAAAAACTCCGCTTACACCTCAAAAACAAATACTGCTCGACCTACTGGGTCCCAAATGTCGGCTGCTCCTTGTGCAATTCTCTTGTTTATTGACTATATAGGTTGACAATGGTGTGCGACCGTGATGTCAGGAAACCAGGAGGAAGCAAAAAAATATAGTTGTATATAATAAGGAGGAACTTGCGTACGTACGGCTATGGTGCTGGTGGGTCCCTACTGTCATCCTCTCCAAGTAAAGTCATCTCTTGATTCCTCATGTTCGTTGACCATGTTGACAATGCTCGGCGCCACGGCAAGCGCAACAATTTGAAAGAAGACTGAGAGGGCCTCGCGGGCCCTACGGATGGGCTGATACAGCTCCCGCTGCTCATTCAGGAAGCCAGGATCATCGGAAACCTATGAGCACCTTCGAGAGACTGAGCCGGCATGAAATGGTAAGGCCGCGCTTGGGATCTCTAGATTGTTTCACACCTATATTAAGATACAAGTGTAATTTACCCGTCATCGGGAACAACGCATTAAATACAGGCATAATGAAACCGACGACCCGAGGTCTGTAACGAAAACCGGCGAGTTACGCATGTAATTTGAGAGACCAGTGTATATTTTACTAGTCGAAATCGACCAATCAGGTGCTTCGCCCAAGACCATCAGCTTTTATTTACAAGCGTCACTCTTACAAGATGTTTTGGTTGGAAAATGATGATGCCTAAGATGATGAGTTGGTTAGAAGATCATATAGTTTCACCGCTAACCTACCCGAGTTGTCGTATAGGCTATGAATGAAACATAAGACGATGAACTTGTTAAGCATAGAAACAACAAAAGAGGATGATCTTCTTAACATGCAAATCACTGGCATTAGATCAACATGCAAAACAATATGAAGCATTATTCTCAGGCGGAACGGTGAACAGCTCGTGATGCCGCATGCCACAGCATTCCAAGCTCAACTTTGCAATCAAACTCACAAGGCCTGGCATTACATAGACAACATTCAGAACAAACTCTTAAAATACCTTACATAAGGCAACATTCATGTGACTATGCATCTCAGCAGAGTAGATATTAACTTCTGAACTGAACACAGGAATAGGAAAAAACGATCGACGCTGCTTATAGCAAAGGGCATCCCACTCCAAAATATCAAATGCATGTCTTCTGGCTAACATCAACGAGCAAAATTTGACAAGGTTTTCCAATTCCAATATACTAAACTAATGTCTTCTTGCTATCAGCAATGATTAAACTATGACAAGCTTTTCCCATTGAAAATATGTAATGCCTATGATTGTGGAACGGGCAGGGTTTGTAATCAGTTTGCTCATTGGAATGGCACATGGAGCCGGATTAACCAGCGTATCATTTTGTGCAGTTCCACTGAAATCAAACAACGTCTTGTGTAGCACGGTGGATTTCATATTTATATGTTGCAATAAAACAAAGACACATCAGCACACACATGAATATTGGCCCTAATGTCAACCCACCAATCGGTGGACTGACAAAGTGAAAGTACGGTAAACAGATTACCATACCCAGATGCCACATCATTGTTGCTTAGAGTGACATTGACAGACTTGGAGTCCTGTCCTGGCTTCTTGTACTTGTTTGGGCACTTGTTTGACCAGTGTTCCTCTGAACCATAAGTAAAGCAGTCATCTCTCTTTTTATCTTTCTTCTTACCCTTCTTAAAGGTAGTATTCAGCTGGACAGAGTTCTTTACCTTGAACTTGTGGGAATTCTTCTGCCTTGAAGACGTTGATAGCTCCATTCAGATGGGCATGGTTTTTCATCAGTTTGCACATTGAAATGGCACATGGAGCCGGATTAACCAGTGTATCCTTTTGTGCAGTTCCACTGAAATCAAACAATGTCTTGCGTAGCATGGTGGATTTCATATTTATATGTTGCAAGGCATTGAACACGTTGGCAGCTCCATTCAAGTAGATAGTCCGGTGGCTCAAGGTGATGACGAATGATTAGGGAACCATTCGATGTATTGTGCATGATGAAGTATTATGGAGGACACGAACCATCTAGACATTTTGTGCAGTTCCACTGAAATCAAGCTGAGCATCCCTGTCTGCATAAATACAAAAAAAGCATGATGAATATAGTAGTGGTAGTAGTTGATTAAACATACGCTTACAACTATAATCATCTTCATTATCTTAACAGGAAAAGATAGCAATACAATAGCTTCAATTAAACATTTATTCAAAACAATACAACAATATAAGTAGCACAACATAACAAAGCACAATCTTGTGGATGAAGGCTAATACTGACCTCGTTTGTTACAGCTGCGTCGGCAGCTGACTTTGTCATACCTTTCCTTGTGGAGTGAATTTTGCACTCCATGTGTTGTTGAGTTGCCCATGCTCTCTGTAGACTAGTCATGTCACCAACGTCTACTAATACTCTGTAAAGCTTCCTGTCGGTGTAAAAACCGGCGGATCTCGGGTAGGGGGTCCCGAACTGTGCGTCTAGGCGGATGGTAACAGGAGACAAGGGACACGATGTTTTTACCCAGGTTCGGGCCCTCTCGATGGAGGTAAAACCCTACTCCTGCTTGATTGATATTGATGATATGGGTAGTACAAGAGTGGATCTACCACGAGATCAAGGAGGCTAAACCCTAGAAGCTAGCCTATGGTATGATTGTTGTAATGGTTGTTGTTGTACGGACTAAAACCCTCCGGTTTATATAGACACTGGAGAGGGCTAGGGTTACACAGAGTCAGTTACAATGGTAGGAGATCTACATATCCGTATCGCCAAGCTTGCCTTCGACGCCAAGGAAAGTCCCATCCGGACACGGGACGGAGTCTTCAATCTTGTATCTTCGTAGTCTTGGAGTCCGGCGGACGATGATAGTCCGGCTGTCTGGACACCCCCTAGTCCAGGACTCCCTCAGTAGCCCCTGAACCTGGCTTCAATGACGATGAGTCCGGTGCGCATAATGTTCAGCATTGCAAGGCGGGTTCCTCCTCCGAATAATCTATAGAAGATCGTGAACACCAGGATAGTGTCCGACTCTGCAAAATAAATTCCACGTTCCACCGTAGAGAGAATAATATGTACACAAGTTCGATCTGCTGACGTATCTTGTAGCGTGACGTCACGCCACTACCAAGCCTTTACTTGAATCGTTTTTTATTATACCACCTGAGCGCGTTTAGCGAAGCGGTTTCCTTGGCACGTCTTGTCGAAGCAGAGATCGTGTTCCCCTTATCCCGGGATTCTCATCAATACGGACGTGGGTAACCCAACCGCCCCCGTTTGCCACGCCCCCTCTATCGAAGGCGAGTCCCGAACGGTCACGGAGACGGCTCTTGGTATTCTCCCTCTTTATAATAGGACCAAGGCTCGTTTCTTTTCTTCAATTCTCCATCGAATCTTCTCCTTGCTCCAAGTTCCAACACCCAGAGCACCAGATTCGTGTGCTTCGGACCTTCATCAATGTCCGGCTCCGACCTTCAGGGCCGGTGGATGCCCTCCTCTATCACGGAGGAGGACGTGCTAAAGCTGCGAGAGGCCAAGTACCTGTCTTATGAGATTTCGCACAGGCTGCCCGCCGAAGGGCATGCCATACCCACCCCCGAGCCCGGCGAGTACGTCGTCTTTGTATTCCACCTCCATCGGGGTTTAGGCTTCCCGATGGATCCTTTCGTGAGAGGGCTCATGTTCTACTATGGGCTGGATTTCCATGACTTGGCTCCGGAGTCCATCCTCCATATTTCTGCATTTATTGTTGTCCTTGAAGCCTTCCTCCGCGTCACCCCCCACTTCGGCCTGTTGCTGAAGACCTTCAATGTGGAGCCGAAGATGATTGGGGGTCGTCAAGCAGAGTGTGGCGGTGCGGCCGTAAGCAGGAGGGCCGATGCCCCGTGGCCCGAGGGCTCCTTCCCAGAGGACCTCGGCTTGTGGCAGCAGGAGTGGTTCTATATCACCGCTCCAAAGGGCAGCAGGCAGAAGCCGCCGCCCATATTCCGCTCGGGACCTCCTCGACGGTTGATGTTGTGGGTCAACCAAGGGCTCAACTGGGGGCCGTCAAAAGACGTGCCCCTATTGCAAGGCCGGATTCGAGACCTCCAGGTGAGGGAGATCGATCTGGTCGTGGTGATGCAGGTTATGCTAATTAGGCGTCTCCTGCCCTGCAAATGCCGTCCTCTCCAACTATAGGAGTTCAATCCGGAGGGACCATGGATTCTCCAACACTTTATGGGTACGACACCCGTGGGGATGTACAAGTTGTTCTTCGGATCATAGGCGGCGTGTCCGGAATTGACCGAGGATGCCGTCCTAAGCTGCAATCGCCCGGATACTCAAGTAAGTAGCTCAGTGTTCGGACGTACCGTTTGTTTGCCTTCCTACAATTCGCCTTTTAACCCGTTATCCTTCAACAGGAGTGGATACCGCAAGCAAAGCTGATATGGTGTCCGGCCCCCCTCCCAGAGATCACGCCGGATCCCGTGCTGGTCAGGATGTTGGAGGTTGCGCCTTCAGAAGAAGGCGAAGGGGAAGATAGAGGAGTTACCGCCTCGCCCAAGGGGGCGCTTGAAGAAGGGGGGATCGAGAATCCCTCCCTCCAGGGGGAGAAGAGGACCGCCTCCGAAGACCCGGAGGCCAAAGCCCCTAAGCGGGGGAAGAAATCTTCACCGGAGGGTCCTGCATCCGGGGAGGTCCCGGCCGCACAATCTTCTCTAAAGAATCAGCCCTCCAGCGAGCCGTGAGTAGAAAAAGGGGAGTTCATTAATAAGAAACATCCCTATTTGTGCTTCTGAGGATAACCGAAATTTTTACCTTGTAGTTCGGATCTCCGACCTTCTTAGATGAGCTCGTCTTCGGGGGATCTTCGTCCGGAGATGATGGAGAGCGAGACGCCTCCGTCTGTTGCGCCGTTAGAGAGGGCGGACGAGCCTGAAGTGTTGTCACAGAGGGTATCCCCGAACCCGGCGGAGCCGAAGAGTTCGGCGCCAACTAGTGATCGGCCGGGGGAGCGGAATGATCTGCTTGAGAGGGCGTCCATCTCAGAAGGTCACTGTGCATTGATGAGTACGGTGATTAGAAGGATTTCGTCCACCGAAAGCGGATTGGATAATGCCGTCAGGAGTTTGCTGGCGGGGTTTGAGGTATGTAAAAATGACACCTCATTTTGACAGTTTTGCACATAAAGTGCGCCCTGTATAGATAGTAGCCCCTGAGACTCGGTAGGTTGTCGAAAAGCGATAGCGTGCCGAGGATCAAAATCGCAGGTATTGAGTGTCGCCTTTCCTATGCAGGTGGGGGATAGTACGGGGGCTAGCCGGACTGATGGAGTTGCTGAATTAATGCGGCAACTCGATGTTGCGGATGCGGACATCGCGCTAGTCAACAAGTGACTTGATGAGTCGCAAGGTAAGTTGTTTCCCCGCAGTCACCTATTAAGGGAGTCAAAGCCCACCTCTTACAACATTTATGCTTGACGCAGATGGTGCTGCTGCTGTGGAGAGCCTTCGGGCAGAACTAGCTCAAGCCAAGGAGAAAGCCAGAAGGAGTGATGCGGCTGCCTCGAGGGCGGTCGAAGAGTTAGAAGCCCAAAGGGCTGCACACTGCCGAAGCAGGGAAGAGATGGCCGAACTGGCCGTTAAATTGAAGGATGCTACCGACCGCAATGAGGCTCTTGAAAAGGAGCGCCTATCAGAGCGAGAAGACCTGGGGAAGGCCACCGCCGAAGCCAAGGATGCCCGTTCTGCAATGCGGGCTATAAAGGAGGAGCTGCGTCAGGCCGGAGACATTGTGGCTGGCAAGCCTTTTCTGCTGCGCCGCAGGTCTACGGATCCAAAGTATGCCCAGCTTGGCCAGCTGTGGGGTCCGGAGGATCCATATATGGACTTAGCGGCGAGTGCGGCGGATGCCGTTGTGCACTTCTGAAGTCAGATTGATCACAAGATGGAAGAGATGTTTTGGTCTCAATTCCATAGTCCAGATCGTTCACTTCCGCTGACCGATCGGTTGGCCGAATGGGCTGAGCTGAATAGGTTGTCCGGACTTGCCATGGCGGATATCGTGACTCATGTATGGCCGGAGAGGCCCAAGCCGAAGAGCTATTTTGGCTTATTGCAGCAGTTTCTTGGGGCGGTGCCGCATATCAAGGCGATGAAGCGGTCGGCCTCCATAGAGGGTGCGCGGATGGCCCTCGCCCGTGTGAAGACACATTGGACAAAGATGGATGCCACCGCTGTCGCAACCCAGGGTTCGGACGAAAGCCGGTTACCCGCCGAGCACTATTCTGGGGAAGTTATGCGTGGTGCTCATTTAATAGAGTCGCAGTACTCGAAAAATGTCACGTTCAAATGAACGTTTTATTTTGTAAAACAATGGTTATGATGTAATCGCTTTTTATCTTGTGCGTTCAAGTATTGATATATCTCCTATGCGGGCGTTTATGTATACGTGTGTATAACCTGAAAGATGGCAGTCTTCGGCTTCAGCCCCCACGCACAAGATGCGGGGGTGTTCGCAAAAATAACGAATTTTCACACTTAATCCTACGTCTCGGCCCTATTGACGAGGTGGTAGCGTAGCAAACGAGGCAACCGGACTATGATGCTTTATCACTTTCACTTAGCCATTGGAGTTCGAGGGTGGGACTATGATATAGCCCCTGGGGGCACCGCGCTGTCCGAATTCGGGGCGCGTGTGTGCCTGACCGAGAAACGGTCCTTCGTCAAAGCGGAGGAATTCTAAACATTCCGGCGATCGATCGAGTGGTTGACCAGTCTCTCGCTACATCATGACAGTCAGTTTTCGGCTTTCTCTACTGAGGTGCTCGCCCAGCCGAACTGGGGCACAATCGCAGTAGTTCTCCTGGTGCCACGTTAGCCGATGATACAGAACGTAAGGCAGCAAAACAAAGGAGCCGGGCAAACCCAACATTTGACCAAAGACATGATTCGAAGCTGATGCATATAAGGCCTAACTCGAGACGCCGAACACTCCCTAAGGTGTTCGGTCTTTATAATAATGGGCAGAACAATGCCCTAAGCCCCTAGTGTCCAGGTACGGGCGAGGTCCTCTGACGCGGCCGATGCCAAAACGTCAGTCTCCACTCTGGTTATGATAAGAAACCAGGGGATTATAGCAACAAGAGACAGTAAAAAAGGTTTACGCAGGGTCTTAATCTGAAAAGAATCCTTGCGACAGGTCCCTACTGCATGTCTGCGCCTGTGTCTCCGTTGTGCCGTTATCCTGGACGGGTATGCATGTTGTTCATCTGTAAAAGAGAGGAACTTAGTTTGGAAGTAAATCGTGCGAAAAAGTGCATGAAAAATATTAATAAATGGATAAAGCAGAGTCTATATTAGCTCATTATTTCTTATACGCGCAGCCCCTTGTGAAAGGGTGTGCGGCTAGGGAGCCCCTAGCTTATTTATGCCGGACTCGTCTAGCCGTGTACAGGGTCTCTGAATGACCCTCTTAATGAAATGATGCCGCGTGGACCGGGCATTTTAAGTGTAAGAGACGCGTAATGTGGTATGGCGCTAAAGCGGACCAAAGCTTCACGTCCCAATAGTGCTTGATAGATACTTTTGAATGGGGCGACATGAAAGATTAATTTTTCGCGTCGGAAGTTGTTCGGTGACCCGAACACAACTTCTAGTAATAAGGAGCCTGTGCACTTGGCGTAAGGGCCTGGCGTCACTCCTTTAAAGGGAGTGCGGCTATGTCGAATTTTAGTAAGGTCTATCCCCAACTTGCGGATTGTGTTCGGATATAGCAGGTTTAAATCGCTGCCGCCGTCCATCAGGACTTGTGTAAATTGTAGTCCGTCGATTATAGGATCCAATATCAGGGTAGTCCATCCTGCATTTCTAACACTTCTGGAATAATCCAGGTGGTCAAAAGTGATTGGTTTTGACATCCAATCTCGAGGTTCCGCTGGGGTGGACCATGCGAGACCCATCTTAGCGGGTGCCGCATTGTTATTCCATATTATCACATGAAGTGAGTTTACTGCTTTGACTTCTTGTGGGAAAGTCTTTTGTTTTCCGGTGCCCTGCTGGTGGGGTTCGTCGTCGTCCTCGCTTGGTGCGTCAAGCCCCTTGTGTTCGGCGTTGAGTCGGCCGGACTGTTTGAAAACCCAACAATCTTGGTGGGTGTGGTTTGCAGGCCTTCCGGAGGTACTGTGGATTTGACATATCTGATCCAAAATTTTGTTTAAGTTGGATAGCTCGTCACTGTTGTCCTTAAGAGGCAGTGTTTTGTTGTTTGGCCGCGAGCTTTTGAATCCGGCATTGACCGCCGTGTTCTTTGGGCTTTTCTCTTTATTCTAGCACTGATCTTTTCTGCGCCGTGATTTTCCGTTTCCATCTCTGATCTCGGATGTACTTGGGTCGCTGGTGCTGCATCTTGCTAGCCAGCTGTCTTCCCCCGCGCAAAAGCGGGTCATGAGGCTTATTAGCGCGAACATTGTCGTCGGCTTCTCTTGGCCGAGGTGTCTGGCGAGCCATTCGTCTCGGACGTTGTGTTTAAAAGCTGCTAAGGCTTCGTCGTCCGGACAGTCGACTATTTGGTTCTTTTTAGTAAGGAACCTGTTCCAGAATTTGCGCGCTGACTCTCCGGGCTGTTGAGTTATATGACTTAGATCGTCTGCATCCGGAGGGCGGACATAAGTCCCTTGAAAATTTGCTCTAAACGCGTCCTCAAGCTCTTCCCAACTTCCAACAGTGTTTTCTGGGAGGATTTTGAGCCAATGCCGAGCTGGCCCTTTGAGCTTGAGGGGTAGATATTTTATGGCGTGGAGGTCATCTCCTCTAGCCATGTTTAATCCTCTATCCAGACTCCAGGGTCTGTTGTTCCGTCGTAAGCCTCTATGTTTATGGGTTTAAACCCTGCTGGGAATTCATGATCCAGCACCTCATTGGTGAAACATAGTGGGTGTGCGGTGCCCCTGTATTTGGGTGTACCGCTGTCTTCGAACACTTGGCATGTTGTGTTGCTTCCTGGGGCCCTCTTTTTTGGCCCGTAAATGGACCTGGCTGGGCCATCTGTTTTCCCAGGATCATGAGTCGGCTTGTGTGCGGTGCCGCTTGTAGATTTTGGCCTATCATCTGGCCGTCTATCCGGCCAGGTGTCCTCTTTGTTTTTTGACTGTGGGGGCTCTATGGCTTCCTCGTCAAATTCTGGCAGCAGCTTGCGCTTCGGGTAGCTCTTTGATTGATGGCCATTGCCGTATTTGTCTGCGGTTTTGAGCACTTTGCTCCACCTCATTCTGAGTATGTCTGCCGCTGTTTTGAGCTTCTGTTTTTCCTTCTTCAAACTTCTTGAAGTGGCGACGAGTCTTTTCCGAAGGCTCTTATTCTCCGGTGGTGTGTCCGGCGTGAGGTCGTCTGGACTGTTGGTTTCGCCGGGCATGGATTGATTATCCGATTCGTCCTGTTCGGACGGTTGCTTGGCTGCATGTTCGTCGTCCACTGGTTTGCCCTGCTCTATTGTTGGGTCATTAGGAGCGCTGTTGTTGTCGAGGCGGGACTTAGGGCGGCGTCTGCGTCGCTGTCTTGGTTGTTTATCGGCGGGATTATCCTTTGCCGCGCCCCGTTGGTCCTCGTTATCGCTTCCTTTTGGGGTATCCACCATATATACATCATGGTTTGGGGTGGCCCTCCAGTGCTCTGTGAGCGCTGGTTCTTGATTGTCTCCGGCATTGTTGTCCATACCGTCGATGTCTTCGGAGTCGTAGTCTAGCATGTCGGTTAGATCATCGACAGTGGCTACAAAGTGGGTGGTGGGTGGGCTTTGAATTTCTTCGTCGTCCGCATCCCAACCATCCTGGCCATAATCCGGCCAGGGCTCTCCGGATAGCGAGAGATGTTTTAGCGAATTTAAGATGTCGCCAAAGGGCGAGTGCTGAAAGATGTCCGCAGCGGTGAACTCTATGATCGGCGCCCAATCGGATTCGATTGGCAGGGGCGTAGGAGGTTCGGAGTCCGGCAGGGAATCCGGCACCTCAGAGTCACGAGCTTTATAGGGGACAAGGTCAGTGTTCGGCTCCATCGCCGTGGATGTTGCAGCGCCCGAGGCGGTGTCCAGCCACCCGTCCTCGATCTGCGCGATCGGCCCCGAACTATGGGTCGGAGCAGATTCATGTGCGGCCTCCATGGCACTGTCTGGCGGCAGTGCTAGATCGTGCCCATCGCGACAGTGCGGCACGCTCGGCTGCGGATCGGATCCATCAAAGATCAAGTCTCCGCGGATGTCCGCCGTGAAGTTTTAGGCTTCCAAGTCTGACCTGACGGCTAGGGGCGTAGCTTTCGATCTGCTCCAGATGGCCAAGTGAATTAGCCCGCAGTGCGAAGCCGCCGAATATGAAGATCTGTTCGGGGAGAAAAGTCTCACCCTGGACGGCGTTGTAGTTGATTGAAGAAGCCATCGAGCCTATCGGTGACGACACAGAGGAACTCTCAATGAAAGCGCCAATGTCGGTGTCAAAACCGGCGGATCTCGGGTAGGGGGTCCCGAACTGTGCGTCTAGGCGGATGATAACAGGAGACAAGGGACACGATGTTTTTACCCAGGTTCGGGCCCTCTCGATGGAGGTAAAACCCTGCTCCTGCTTGATTGATATTGATGATATGGGTAGTACAAGAGTGGATCTACCACGAGATCATGGAGGCTAAACCCTAGAAGCTAGCCTATGGTATGATTGTTGTAATGGTTGTTGTTGTACGGACTAAAACCCTCCGGTTTATATAGACACCGGAGAGGGCTAGGGTTACACAGAGTCGGTTACAATGGTAGGAGATATACATATCCGTATCGCCAAGCTTGCCTTCCACGCCAAGGAAAGTCCCATCCGGACATGGGACGGAGTCTTCAATCTTGTATCTTCATAGTCTTGGAGTCCGGCGGATGATGATAGTCCGGCTGTTCGGACACCCCCTAGTCTAGGACTCCCTCACTTCCCAATCATTCCTTGTGTAATGTAGCGCAAAAAGTGACTGCTTCTTTCTGCAAAGTGGAAAGACCAACTGGGCCCAATAATGCAACAGTTTGCCTTAAACACATTGGCTCCTTTTGTGCATTTGAACTAAAATCAAAGTCGAAATAGAACCGAGCAGAAGTTTTGATATCCCTCTATGCAACAATAGGTATAAAGGAAAAATTATTGAGAAATAATGGTTGATGACTTATACTCCGAGAACAAAAAACATCTACCTTATCTCAATGGGAAACAAAGCAGGAGAGTAGCAATTCTCAAACATTGTGATTCATTCATATTAACTAAGACATTATCTTAACAATACCTTGTTTCAACATGTATAAAGAACAACAAAGCAGAAAAGTACCATTCCTAAAACAATGCAACTGATTCATATTAACAGAGACATTATCTTAACAATACCTTGGTAAAACATGTAGAAAGAACTACAAAGCAGGATAGTACCATTTGTAAAACACTATAACCGATATATATATATAATAACAGAGACATTATCTTAACAATACATATCTTAAACATGTACTCCGGCCGATCCCTAACAGAAATGGTACTCCCGCCAATCCCTAACAAGTGTTGAAGTTTTGAACTAAGATTCAGTAGTTAATTCTGAGAGTGGCATTGCTTAATTTTACCAGTGGCATTAGATTAACAAAAATCATAAACAGTTCCAGGGGAGAGTGGGTGCAACAACACCATGTGCTTCCATTTACTTATAAAGGGGTGATGCAGAGTTTGTTGCAACAAAGCAACAAGCATCATGTATGGGTTGGTCCCATTTTTGTTCACTTAATGGAAAAAGACAACAATTCAATAGCTTCAATTCAACATTTATTTAAAACCGTACCAATACAAGTAGCACAAATCTCAAAGCACACTACACGATCATGTGGATGAAGGCCAGTACGGACCTTTCATGACGTAGTTAAGATCGCCTATGAATCTGCCAACACGAATAGGAAATCCAATCTCGTTTTGTGTAGTTCAACTAAATCAAGCAAAGTCACCGTCATGACATTTAATTTCGCGATAGCAACAAGTTGAATAGATATCCCTGTTTAAACAGAGGCAAAGAAGGAAACAATTACTGTCCAATAAAGGAGGATGAAACATACGGCGAAAATAATAAGCATCTAACTTATCTTGATGGAAAACAAAGTAGGACAGTAGCATTTCTAAAACGGTTACATTGATTCATATTAACAGACAATCTCTTTGAACAACATTTGTTAAAAATGTAATTTACTTTTAATAGTAGCATTGATTCAATTTTCCAGCGGCATTGTTAGATTAACAATAGCAAAATAGTTGTATGGGACATGGGACATGCCAACACCATGTGCGTCCACACGTATAAATAGGTGATGCAGAGTATGTTGCCAAGCAGCATATCTGCGTTGCTCCCATATTTGTTCTCTTTGAACCCTTTTCCTATGTGAGGGCAGCAAATCTAGTCCTGCACAAACTAACCGACCTCCCTAGTTTCTTTCCTTTTTTGACAAAGAGTTCGGTTCCTTACAGATGTGTGTAATGGGTTACCCCCTTTTTCCATTTCTACCAACAAAGCGGTTGAATAGCGAGTCTATACTACTTTCCCTCCCTTCTTTCCTCATTGAACCACGTCCTAGATTCATGCTCCACCCCACCCCACCTTTCTTTCCTCTTTGAACCAAGACCTAGATTCGACTACAAAATCGAAAAATGATCCGCATGCAGCTAGAGCGATGACGGTTTCAAAGAAAGTTATACCTTAGGGTCGTTGGAATGTGGCTAGGCGTGCAACTGGAAGCTGGATCTACCCACACTACGTATGATAGCGAGCAAGAAGGGGTCAGAGGCCCTCCCACACCGGCGCTGGGTGAAAGAGAAAATCATAGCTGGCAGTGGATTGCCTCCCTCGCTGAAGCCGACAGAGCGAACACCGCACCTCCTCCCTTCCCGGTGCGACGGGATCTGGACGGCTCCTTCACTAGCTATGAGGGGGGAGAGAGAGACAGAGGCCAGTGCAGTCTTGTTTAGATCTGGTGAGGAGGGTGAGAGACTGTGAATATAGCAAACCCTAGCAAAGGACGCTGAGCCTCCAGCATGCAGAGAGTGCAAACCCTAGAGAACAAGCGCTGAGGCTCCAGCTTATATAGTACTCGTGTATAATACTAATATAGTGGAGTGGTTTTTTCCTCTCCATAACAATCGTTTAAAATTGTGTAAGTACGAAACGAAACTCTTTATTTAACGTACCAGTGAAGAAAACTACTTACGATCAACTAACGATCCATGCGTCCTGGTCACACTTCCAGTCCTTCACGTGCGGTACACTACCCTTCGTTAAGTGAACAAACACAAACGCACCAAATTAGCGGAAAGGTGTGAGAGTGTACAAATAAAGAATTTTAATTTCAATTATCGGAAAGGTTTGAGAGTATGTATAGTTTGCCCTCTCTCAATAATTATGGTTTTGCTGTGTTCGGCCTAAACTTGTTCAAACTTTATAAAGTTTGACTTCAGTAAAATCTAATATGCAGAGTAAATAAAAATGGAGGGGTACTACATCCATTCGGGTTTTTAGTCCACACCATATTTTTAATCAATGTCTGACCACATATTTAGTTAATAGCTGGACAAATAAAATTACAAGGGAGCTGAAGACAAAGTTGTGAGAAGGCTTAGAAATCAATACAAAACTTATGCTCTTAGTACCAACGTCGATGCTTCTTCGAGGAAACATTTGGTTCATAGCCAATTATGTGATAAAATTGCACCAATGTGAAAGCCGACTGCGTCTCCAACGCAACCAAGGTGACCTGATGAAGGATATCATCTTTGTGGGTAACAAGCAGAGAGCATTGATGGAAGACAGCTTGTTTTTCGTTGAAAATCGATCAACTTCACCAGCCGATGCAACCATGAGAGGCAACCATGAGCATCGATAGGTCATCGCGGTGATGCATCATCCATTTGGCATCAAGTTTGGTTGAGGCACCAATGAATTTTGACAAATTGTCACTATGGTATGTTTTTGTAATCAAGCTTGAGGAAGGAAGAATCACGTGGCAGAGGATAGTGATGCGGAACAACAATGGCCATCCAATTTTGTGCAGTTCCACTAAAATTTAGGAAGAAATGACCGGGTATGGAGATACACATCGTTGTTTGCAAAAATATTAAAAAGGGATATAGTGTTGTTACTTTGTTTTGGTAGTGGTACACGATTAATAGCGACATCTCCATTGTCAATAAGAATTAATGATAAGTACACCAACAAACAGACGCATCATGATTATCTTAATGGGAACTAAACTAGGATACCTGACAAAAAAAGTAGGACAAAAGCACTTATCAACGCCTCTGGATTGACATCAACATTACTTAAATGGGACGTCACTTTAACATGAGAATTGCTTCATTTAACCGGTGATAGTATTAGATTAGCAGCAGCAATAGGAGCATATGGACAATGACCACACAACCACCATGTACTTTTTGTTGAAAAAACTTGTATACCTCCACCGAGGCATAAACCAGGACAACTTTTTGAGTGGCCTTTCCTCTATAATAGTAAAAAATAGGTGATGTTGGACCAGCCGACGAACCATAGCTACTATACATAGGGAGCTGGGGAGTAGTGGCATAGAAAAAATGCATGCAGCGACCTGGGGAGCTAGACCGGTACAATGAAGCATGAAATCCAAAAGAAGTTATACCTCAGGTGGGCGAGATGTCGCTTAGGCGGGCGGGCGGGATCTGCCCACACAACGGCAGCGAACAACGGCGCGGAGGACATTCGTCCGCGCCAGCGCCGGCTCAGGGAGGACGGTGCGCATCGGCTTCCTCCATCGCCGACGGCGACAACATCAACACTACACCTCCTCACCTCCCGCAGCGGACGGGACTCAACCGGATCTATGACTACCAGTGAGGAGAGAGATAGAGTGGACACTGTCATCTTGTTTAGATATGGAGAGGGTGAGAGAGCGAGAGGCAAGAAACCCTATCAAACAAGAGGCTATATATACAATGGACCAAAAAATCTCTCCATAGCAGTGGTTTTAAATAGAATACGCGTGTTCCTGGAAAAAAGAAATGAAAACTGGCGGACAATTCTTTTTTAACGTACCAAGAAAGAAAACTCGATTAAAAACACGCCCCCGCTTCCAGGTCACAGTTTGTATCCCCCACTTGTGGTCCCCGACCCTCCATTATTAAGTGAACAAATTAAAGGATCAAATTATTACGTACGTAAGCTGCCTCTTCGTGTACAAATGCGCTCAATCGTGTACTCACGGGTATCTCGGAGGCAGAGTGAGTGCATGTACATTTCTTCTTGTACTTCGTACTCCATTAATCTCACTTCATATTGGTTCCCACTCCTATGATATTCCTATCCTAGCAACAAAATGAGACGGTACTAAGTTTGTGTGTGTGTGTGTGTAGGGAGAACGAGACATCGATAGTGTGTACGAGTAGTCGCGAGAGTTGTCGCTCACACACACATAGACATAGACATGTATATCCGTGTTTATGTAAAATTCCATCTCCATCTCCATCTCCAATCATATTTTTCCAACTGGCACATTATTTACGTTATTAATTATATATGCAGCAATATTTACATACAACATCTCTTGTTTGCGGGCATCCGGACCGCTGCCACGCTCGCTCCTAACCGCCCTGGCCAACCCAAACCATCTTCATCACCAGTGCGTGCTTCCTGCGTGAAACGGTCAGTGCCGCATTCATGCCTGGCCAGAGCGGACGCAACCTCTCACTGGTGCTGGCATTGAAGCGAGACGCCGGCCGAGAGAGCACCTCCCGTGCCGCTTCCCAGTGCACGCGAGTGCTTTGTGTTCAAACGTTGCCATGGCCAACCACAACATGCATGTAAAAAGTTCTTGGGAGTCTGTGCTATACCTAGCTGTCCTCCCCCTCCTCGTCAATCTCTTCTAGTAGTACTAGTACTCCATGGCGTGATCCATCGACAAGCAGGCGGGACCGTGTGGGGTGGAGCAGTGGAGGAGGGTGAGACACGAACGTGACAGACATGATTTAAACGTTGGTTTTGCTCAACGGCGCGATCCAACAAAAAGAAATTTGGTTTCCAAAAGAATATTGTACTGCATGAGAGATAGAGTGATGGTTTGCTTCTTCCGTCCAATAACTATACCGGGTCTATGTGATTTGGCGGCTCATTGGTCACTATTACTGCGGCGGTAGAGCATCATAGAGCGCCTGCACTCTTATTTATTTATTTTGTGATAAAACTAACTTTATCCACTCTTACACTGGAGGAGTAGGAAACACAACAGCCCATTGACTACATGGCCCACCTCCTACTATCACCATATTCCTTGGACATCGTGTGACACCGCCGGTGCTATTTTCTTTGCGTAGTAGTACATTTTAGCACATGACCCACCATACACTCTCACATACTACCTCTGTTCCCTATGTAATTTATGGATGAAACTAGTATATGATACTCCCCACTATGAGTAGTCTTATACGCATAAAAAAAGGTCCAGAGGGAGTACGAAGCTTTATGATTTTGTTTCATGTATGTATCCTAACTACAAGGTTGCCCCATTACAACATTCCATCAAATACAAAGCAAAACTAACACGCATGCTGATGCATCTCAATGATTCACAAATCATAGCCAATATTTACTTCACAACTAAAGACAAAAGTTGTGAGAGTGTGTACAAAAAAAACTACTGATGTGGTCACTACACCCTAAACCCTAAACCCTAAACATTATTTAAATTCCTTGCTAGGTAGAACCTGTCAAAGGAAAGACGGCTGGCACCCTCGGATCATACGATGCTTTTGTGTAGTTCCACTAAAATCGAGTTGAGCATCCCTGTTGGCAAAGATATTGAAGAAGGGTGGCTAGAATAATAGTACTAGCACTAGTTCGTGAGACATAAACTCAACACAAATAGAAGTCGATAGAATTAGAGAAAGATCCACATGGAGATGGAGCTACGTGGGGAGCTGTGCTAGTTGAGGGAGTCCTGGACTAAAGGGTCCTTGGGCGTCCGGTCTATCTGATATGGGTTGGACGGATGGGCTGTCAAGATACAAGTAAGAAGACCACCTCTCGTGTCCGGTGGGGACTCGCGTATACGTGGATGGCAAGTTTAGGTGTCCGAATATACTATTTCCTTTCTGTTAAACCGACTTTGTACAACCCTAAGCCCTTCCGGTACATATATAAATCGTAGGGTTTAGACCGAAGGCAGGATCACAACATTGATAGGCTAGCCAAGCTAGGGTTTAGCCATTATGATCTCGAGGTAGATCAACTCTTGTAACCCCTATACTCATCGAATATAATCAAGCAGGAGTAGGGTTTTACCTCCATTAAGAGGGCCCAAACGTGGGTAAACACTGTGTCCTTTTGATCATTGTTACCATCGATCCTCAGACATATAGTTTGGGCCCCCTACCCGAGATCTGCCGGTTTTGACACCGACATTGGTGCTTTCACTAAGAGCTTCACTGTATCGTCGATAGAAGGATTGATGACTCGCCTCTTCATCAACGATGACGCTGCGTCTGGGGAAACCTTTCTCCCTGGACAAGTCTTTGTGTTCGGCGGTTTCGTGATTCATGCCAACTCGACCGGTCACCTTGAGCAGGTCGATAGTTATGCCCCCGGCCACCATATCTGATTTTCGAGGGGTTCACGGCCTTGGTCGCCGCCCCTTGCCCCCATGAAGGAATCTCTTCGGATCCGCTCTCAGATCCCGTTCAGGAGTCAACACTCACGCCTGCCTCAGCCTTAGATCCAGAGCAGGTCGTATCGTCAGAAAATGGGAGGATCAGCCCCGCCGGACTCTTTTCTATCATGAAGTTCCGACCAGAGACCCAGGCACGATATTGGACTTGCCTCTGGACGACAACTCCGAAATTTTGAAGTCTGTGTTGATCGGTCCCGATCAGGTGTCTCTCCCCGAACCCAGCTCGGCAGATCCGCAGACTCATGCCCAGTTTTCACCCTTAGATGAAGCACTGGGCTTAATGTGATCCCTCACCGTCACGTAAACCTTGCCTCCAAATAGCACCTAGTGTGAGATGGAGGCAGAGAGCGGGGAATTTTATGACCTTCCCACCACCCACTTAATTTCCACTGTCGAGGATTAAACCGACATGCTGGACTACGCGTTGGACGATGATGCCGACGATGAATCAGGCCAAGTCCCACCCATCACAGGGCGTTGGACAGCTACTTCAACTTATGACATATACATGGTGGACTCTCCCAACAATAAGGACGATCAGGATAATCAGAATCCCGATGAGGACAAACCCGTCGACGAACCACCAAAGCGCCAACGTCAATGGCGCCGCTCACGATCGCATTGGGCAAAGGATGGTAACACCGGCACCAGAGATAATGAGACTCTGGATAGTGCCGAAGATCCCGAACTGTCGGTGTTCTGGATACAGGGGTACCCAGACTTGCCTGCCTGCGGCCAATTGCGCAGCTCCATCGACGGCCTGGTACGGCCCAGCTTCAGTATTGACAACTCAAGACCCTCGCGAGGCGAACGACGCCAAGACCCCATAGGGGATCGGCCTCCTCAGGCTGACTCCTGAGGGGCGGAGAGTTCTAAGCAAGGTACACCTCACGAGGCTCAGCTGACGTGAGCCATGACGGAAAAGGCCAGACAGGCGCTAGATGGGCGTCAGCGGGCGTAGAGACCCAGTTTCCTGTTTGGTGCAAAGGAGGCAAGCGTCAAGTTCGGAGTCCCAAGGAATCAGCCAAAGGTTTCCATTCTGGTGCAACAAGACCAAGGCCGCCAGGAAGGCAGGGCGGAGGTCATCAGCGAGCCCACCGCAGTGTCACAACAAGAGGCTTTTCGCAGGCGAAGACCACTTATTCAGGATAGAATGTACAACTTGTCCCCCTTCAATTCTGGCCGTTGTGGGATCCCTTCCCGCAAACATTTGGGAAGAGGACTAAGGGCACTATAAATAGGACTTAGCCACCAACAAAGAGGGGGACGAATGGAGCAAAGCCATTCCACCTCACCAGCTATCTCGAGCTCAAGAACACCTCACCTCCTGAGGCAAGTTCATCCACTGTACTAGTTCATCCTTAACCCTTCGAGGCAATCCACCAAAACACTGGAGTAGGGTATTACACTGCAAGGTGGCCCAAACCAGGATAAACTGTTAGGTCTCACTGTCCCTTTGAGCTCGACGTGCTAGGCTTAGGATGATTGCGAGTAGGCAGCCTGGGTAGGTTGAGATCTCCGCACGCACCCCAGAGTTCGAACCAATCAAGGGTTTGCGGAACCCGAAATCCGACATTTGGCGCGCTAGGTAGGGGTGCACCGGATCTTCTCTTCTGACGACCGGTCCGCCGCTACTCCATCGACACCATGGCCAACGCCCCGAGAGCCCACGTGGAGCACTGGGTTGTCCGGGCTTCTTCGACGGCACCTGCAGACGAGGAGGATCTCCACTCCACTCTGCTCGTACCACACACTCCGCCTGGGGCCGCCGGCCGCGGGAGGTGCGGGCCGCAGTCCTCTCCTCTGGCGTCGCGCCGCAACCGTGCAACAGCGTGGTCTTCAAGCTACGCCACAGCAACAGCACCGCACTCTCGGCGAGCATAGGCGAATATGCGGGCGGCGGTCATCGTGGCTCCAGAACTGCTGAGGTGCAGGCTGGTGGAGAGCGGCCGCGACGCCTTGCTGGAGAGAGTTGCCGAGCTGCTAGACGTGGTGGGGGCACACGTTCACCCTCGGCACTCCCGCGTGCCTCCTCCCAGGGCTCTAGGTGCGGCCCGCACTGCTTCAACCATGCCACCCTGGGGTGGGGTGACTCCAAGCAACCTTCCCTGGGGCCGTGCTGGGGCACCGGCCCTCGGTCATCAGGGCCTGATGGCGACCAAAGAATACGGGAGCGTGAGGCAACCAGGCGGTGACTCAGGCGCGGCCAGCCCAAAGGCCTACATACCCGTCACCGTGGACTTGAGGTATGCGCTGGGAGAAGGCCCCAGCCGATCCCCCACGCCAGGCGGGGCGTTGGAGGAGCATGAAGTCAAGGCTCTTCTCGAGCCGCTGCAGGACTCTACCGACATCTTCGATAGCAACAAACACTGGGTATAGTTAACGCCTCAGGAGCATGCCTGCGCTAACCATGGATCGCAGGTGAACCAGGGCGCAGCTACCGCCAGGGCAGCAGCCCAGCCGCAGGAACACGAAGGGCCTCGGTAGCGGCGTGGGGGGAGCCCGGGGTCAGCCCCCCCGGTGCTGTGCGGAGCAAGACACTGCTCGGAGGTAGATCCCCCACCGAGGAAGGCACCGGCGAGCCCTCCCCCCCGGCAGAGGGCCTAAGGTCGCCGATGACGCCGCGAGCATCCCCCTTGCCCCTTGGTCTTGTCGTGGTTTCTAGTCTCCCCAACGGTGGTCTGGAGCAGCGCAAGGCGGGGTATCAGGCGACATGAAGCAATGCTCTGGCCCGTGAAGGTCTCCACTCATGACACTCTCACGTAATAATGAGTGGGGCTGTACACGCCCCGGAGTCTCCTGAGTGCCGCCCTAGGGCCTCACGGGGGCTCCGACCCACGTCCAAGTGGAAGGACCATGATCCACGCTGGCCGTCGACACTGTCCCCCAATTACTATGCCCACGCCCCGTGGAAGCACTTAGCTCTGTGCTGGTGAGAAGACCTGAAGACTAGCTAGGCGCTGGACGCGGCTGTTTGCTTTCGCCTCTCTTCTTGTACCCAATTCACTAGAATGAACTTGGCTCTCGTGCGTTCATCAAAAGAAAAATGGGGGGAGTTTTCTTGTCTTGCGCTGATCTCTCATTTTCTGGTTTTGCGTTTTTGAGCGGGGCTCGTGCCTTCTACCCCCCCCCCCATGCGAGCGCCCCGCAAGCGGCGGCTGGGTGCAGTGCGCGCACGTCAGGCGTGATCAAGCAGGCCTCAAGCCTGCAAGGGGTTTCCCCCGGGGGACCAAGGATGCGGCCACCACGCGCGCACCTAGCCATGGTCCGGCAGTTGGTCCCTCACCAAGGACTACAGGACAGGCCAACATGCTCCTCGGGAGGGCCAGACCCTCATGAGTCCACGACAGGCTCGCCTCGAGAGGACAAGCATTGTTACAGCATCAGGGCTCACACGAGACCCGCGGAACCAAACATAAGTCATAACAGCTATCCCTTTCAAAATGCTCTCATGAGGAAGTGTTCAAGTTTGGTCATACAGGTTAAGGCAAAAAGAATTACCAGCCTAGCTGGGTGCGCCCTCTTCGTCACCTTCATCCGCGCCGCTCACACCGCCAGAGTCGTCGCGGCCACCCTATTCGTCACCATCACTCGTGTCACCTGCTTCGGACACGAGCACGACCGTGTCATCCTCAGAAGCAAACTATTTCACCAGAGCGTCCACATGGTCGTCCACCCACCTGGTGAGTTTGTCTTGAGTAGCCGCAGGCAAGCACAACGCAAAAGTCAAACTGGCAGTCGCGGCTGAGGAGGTTGCTGAAGACACGCGAGAACGCGTGCCCAAGAAGGCCCCAACTCCTCTCCTCAACAAGCTTGCGAGCCTTCGTGGCCCAGTCCTCCAGGCGGGTTACGATGTCGATGAAGAAGTTGAGGTGGCTGGTGTAGTCGTTCTCGTGCGGATGAGGAGCGCTCTCGTCACAGATGGTGTCGAAGGCGCGGTTCGCCCTGGCTCGGAGATCCTGGAGCATCGCGCCATGCTCGCGTTGGAGCGTCAGGCGATGATTCGCTTTGTTCGCAGCCCTTTACGCAAGGGATGCGGTGTCCTTGACTTGTCGCTGAAGGGAGGATAACTCGGCGCGAGCAGATGTCAAGGCAGATTTGGTAGAAGTCAGAGCCTCCCTGGCGGCGTTCTCACGCTGTTCCACAGATTCCAGCTTCGCCTTCAGGGCGGAGGTCCTGCCCTCAAGCTCAGCCCTGAGCAGCTCCAGGTCCAGGCGGTGCCCATCAGCCAGGTCCGCGCGTGCCTTTGCCACCCTCTCCTCCACCTCCAGCTGGACCTGGGCTTCTCGGGCGGTGACGGCATCCTCGGCCGCAACAGCCTGGCGCTCCCTCACCTCTAACCTCTCCAATGCTAGGCTGTGCTCCATAGCCACCAGCGCCAGGTCATCTTGGTGTCGGTGTCAAAACTGGCGGATCTCGGGTAGGGGGTCCCGAACTGTGCGTCTAAGGCTAATGGTAATAGGAGGTAGAGGACACAATGTTTTACCCAGGTTCGGGCCCTCTCGATGGAGGTAATACCCTACTTCCTGCTTGATTGATCTTGATGATATGAGTACTAAAAGAGTTGATCTACCACGAGATCGTAGAGGCTAAACCCTAGAAGCTAGCCTATGATTATGATTGTTCTTGTCCTACGGACCAAACCCTCTGGTTTATATAGACACTGGAGGGGGCTAAGGTTACACAGAGTCGGTTACAGAGAAGGAAATCTACATATCCAAATATCCAAGCTTGCCTTCCGCGCAAAGGAGAGTCCCATCCGGATACGGGATGAAGTCTTCAATCTTGTATCTTCATAGTCCAACAGTCCGGCCAAAGTATATAGTCCGGCTGTCCGAGGACCCCTTAATCCAGGACTCCCTCAGTAGCCCCTGAACCAAGCTTCAATGACGATGAGTCCGGCATTGCAAGGTGGGTTCCTTCTACGGATACTCCGTAGAAGATTCAGAACACAAGGATCGTGTCCGGTTCTGCAAAACAAATTCCGCATTCCACCGTAGAGAGTACAATATTCCACAAATCTAATATGCCGACCACTTTTTATAGCATGACATCACGCCATGGTCCGGTCATTATTCGAACCGGTTTTCACAACCATCCACCACACATATCGCGAGGTAGTTTTATCGGCACGTCTTGTCGAAGCAGAGATCGTGTCCCCTTATCACGGGATCCTCATCAATATGGACGTGGGTAACCCAACCGTGCCATCAAACGTGACGCTCGGGGAATAAGAGAGTTTAAAGGGCAAGTGGGGAGGCGCAGGATCCCTGCTTCCTTTATAAGGGGATAAGATCTCCCTCTTTCACCCACGATTTCTTCCTCTGCGCATCCGTCCCTTCTTGCTCAAGCCCTAGCGCTCAAGCGTCTACCTTCTCCATCAAAAAGGTTTCCCAAAAATGTCCGGATCAGGAGGAGGAGGCAAGTGGATGGCCTCTATCGTCTGATAGAAGGACATCAAAAAGCTTCGGGGGTAGGGTATTTGGCCAAGAGAATCAGCCACCATCTTCCGACGGCGGGACAAATTGTCCCCACCCCGGAACTCCACGAGAGGGTGGTTTTTCTCCCTCATTTGGTCTGCGGGCTAGGTTTTCCCCTCCACCCATTTGTTCGCGGCATCATGTACTATTATGGGATTGATTTTTATGATCTATCTCCCAATTCTTTCCTCAATATCTCGATATTCATCGTCGTGTGCGAGGCCTTTCTCCGTGTCCCACCGTACTTTGGCTTATGGCTGAAGGTCTTCAATGTGAAGCCCAAGGTAGTGAGCGGAGAGCATGCCGGATGCGGAGGTGCCATGGTGAGCAAGATTCCCAACGTTACATGGCCAACGGGTGCTTTCAATGATTCCATCAAGGAGTGGCAGCAGCAGTGGTTCTTCATCACCGAGCCGCGTGGCAAGGAATGGACCGCCGTTCCAGAGTTCAAATCCGGTGCCCCCCCTGCGACTTACATCCTGGCACAAGAAGGGCCTGAACTGGGCTTCGTCTGACGAGCTATCAGAGCTCCAGACGCACGTCCAAGACATGGAAGAAAAGAGCATCAAGCTCGTCAATGTAGTCCAGGTGATGTTAGTTCGCCGGAGTCTACCTTATCAACACTGGGCTTGCAATCTATGGAAGTTCGACCTGGCCAAGCACTAGACCTTGTCAGAGCTCTTTGGCTCTTTGCATAAGGACATCTGGAAGGTTCTTTTCAAGTCCGACAAACCATGGCCGGACTCCGCCAAGGACCGCGGGTACCAACTGTCCCGTCCGGCTAGTTCGGTAAGTGATCGCTTGTTGACAGTTCGTGTGTTTCATTCGCATATTCTTTAAGAAAATGCCTGAAGTGTTTCCCCCAAATTTCCTAGGGAAGGGCGAGGAAGGCGGGGCGGATCTATTGTTCGGCCCCGCTACCAGAAGAACCGGCCGGCCCACTTCTCAAAAAGATGCTGGTCCCGGCGCCTTACAAGGCACTGAAGAAGAAGGCCGGAAAAGAGGCCAAGAAGACCAGGGGCGGCATCCGTCATCGTGGCGCTTAGGACAGAAGATCCGAAGAGTCCAATGCTCATTCTTCCTCCAAAGAGGATGAGGAGGAGGGAGACGAATCCCCCGCAGGGGGCAGAAAGAAAAGGACGGCCTCCACATCCTTGGAGGCCGAGCCACCTAACAGGGGAAAAACTCCTCTACAAGAGGAGTCCACCGGAGCCGCCGACAGCAACCTGGAGTGGGATCCCAGGGTCGAGTCCCTGGTGAACTCGTGAGTATAAAATCCGAACACACTCCTGCGTCCGAACTCATCATGGCATCACATTCTAATCTGAGTCGTGCTTTTTTTCAGGCCGACAAAGCCCCGCGCCGAACAATCCTCGTCAGAAGAAATGCTGGGTTCGGACGCTATGGAGACCGGACCAGCCCTGAAGGCCTCCTCCAAATGTAGGAATGAAACTGAGGTTTCGTCCCAGAAGGACCCATGCCACGAAGGAGGGGAAAAGGTCGCAAAGGTGGCGCCAGGATGCCATATATTAGGGGCCGGACACACTGGAGAGAAAGCTCCCGTGGGTGTCGACGGCGGGGGTCATCTTGAATCCAGACCCCAGCCGGACACGATTCTAGAGACCCATAAGGTCCCCCAGTCAGACAGAAGGCCTCCGCCAACTGGAGGAGTTATGCCTGCTCCACCGACCGCCTCTGTCCAACCAGAGGTGCCAGATACTTTATTGGCGGCGCTGAAGGGTGCCTCCATTGTTGATGAACACCGTGCCCTCATGGGTGCGGTGATTGAGAAGATTTAGTCCACTAAGAGTGGAATAAATGAATCATGTATCAGCCTCATAAGAGGCTTTGAGGTGAGTTTTTGGGATAGTGTCATGGTATAGATAGCAGCCCCTAATACATTGTTCGGTGAAAGAAAGAGCCGAACAGAGGATCACATTCATGCTCATAGGAGACTCACTTGATGAGACCTATCACTCTTCTTAATCAGTAGGCATCTATAGCGACTGCTGCCTCTCATGCTGTGGAAGTATCTGGACTGAGGCATAGTCTCGAGTGAGCCGAAGGAGAACTTGGCCAAGTGAAGAGACAGCTGGAGGATAATCAAGGTATGTAGAAACCTTGTTTATGTAGCACAAATGAATAAGTGTACATGATGAAAAAACATTTATAATGTGCTCTAGGAGTGACGGCCGAAATTGAGGCTCTCCGGAATGCTGTGGCCGAAGCCGAGAAGAAGGCATCCGTAGAGAAGGCTCTTCGTGAGAAACACGAGGCTAGAGTTATTGAGGCTGAGCAAGAGATTCAAGAGGCCGTGCAGAAATGCGAGACCTTGGAGCGGAGTTTAGCAGGGAAATAATTCGAACTCGCCCAGGATCGCCAAGCCGCAAGTGATGCCCGGGGGGAAGCCCAAGGTGCCCTGAAGGAAATCTAGGAGGCGAGGAAGATTACGACTGGTAAGGCTTATTCTGTACAAAGCGAGTATTTTGAAAGGAGAAATTCAAGTTGAGAGTTTAAATTCTGATTTCTCCAGAGGTATTTGCGGAGCTGCCATGCAGCATATCTGCCGCCGCCTAGTTCTACTGAGACGAAGTGAGGAATACTGCAGATAAGCTCTTTTGGATGCAGTATCTGGCGCCGAATTATCCGATGTCGTTTTCCGATTAGCTGAAGCAGCTGGTTGAACTGCATAAAGCGGCCGAGCTATCCATGAAGGATTTGATTATCCGGCTGTGGCCTGCCGAGCTGATTCCAAGCAGTTAATTCGGGCTCGTGAAGCAAATTGTGAGTGACTGCCCTCAACTCAAAGTCATCAAGCGGTCGGTCTGCATAGAAGGTGCGCAAATGGCCTTCGCTCGCGCAAAGGTACATTGGGGGAAGATGGATGCAGAAAAGCTAATGACCGATGGACCGCCAGAGGGGAAAGAGCACCGCAAGCCTGAACTATATTATGAATGTGTCTTTAAAGGGGCCCGCCTTGCAGTGGAGCAGTGCACCAAGGATGTTATATTTCTGTGAATACGGTCATGTTTTTCCTTTGTAATATTTGAACAAGTTCATTATTTATTGCTTTTCGTATGAAAGTTTTTCATCCTGTGCGGCCGTTGTATATAATAATCCTGAGAGTCGGCCAGTCGTCGGCTTCCGCCCCCACGTAGTGAGTATGGGGGTGTTCGGGATAAACCTGAGCACTCTTTATCCCAGTTTTGGGTCCCTAAAGGAGGTGTTCAGCACATCGAACCAGGCAATCAGACTATAGGGCTTTATCGCTCTCACTTAGCCATAGGAGTTTTTCCGAGTAAGGTAGGCGCAGCTCCTGGTGTTCGGAAGACTGCACGAGGGGCTCTATAAGCGCCTGATGGAAAAAGGCCGATCCATCGCACGCTGCGTTAATTATAGCATTATGCGGAAGAAATCCTTAAAGATTTTAGAACCTCTCGAACAGCTGACCAGCTCTCGCTACATCATGACAATCAGTTTTCGGCTTTCTCTACCAAGGTGCTTGTCCGGAAGAACTAGGACACAATCGCGGTAGTTCTCCTAGTGCTACCTTAGCCGATATAGCGGAACGTAAGGTACCAAAACATAGAAGCCGGGCAAACCCAACTATTGACCCAAGACATGATTCGGAGTTGATGCATATAATGCTATAAGTTCGAGGTGCCGAACTACCGTGAAGGTGTTCGGACTTTGTTGCCATAGTATGGGCGTGATGAAGCCCCTGGCATATTGTGGCATATCGCGATAAGCAGCCGCCTTTTAACACAAGAGTTTTAAATAAGAAATAGCAGTAGGTGAGCATCACATAAATCCACATGTTGTATTTGAGTAATACGTCAATGCGTATGAGTACAGATGATGTGATAAAGGGAAATATGATTGTAGAACCTGCTAATACCGGGTGTGAGGAAATTGTGCTCAGACCCGGGGTGTAGTCGGATGATAATAGAGGGGAATATCTAGAGATTCCCTTATGCGCTCGAACTGTTTCCACGCCATCCATCCTGGCCTATGTATAGGTGAACCTGCAAAGAAAATGCAGGAAATTGTTTTGCGCCGCAGGGCGGTTGAGCCGCAATATGTGTCTTGTATTATCTCTTTCTGGAGTGTTTTCAATTAAGCTCCGAGTGAACCGGGCTATCCTGCTGCACAGCAGTTCGGATTCCTTTGACGGTGTGCGGGAACTTAGTCGTCGACTCGAGGTTCGGCTGGAAGGTGCCATCCGTTGTTCCTGCTGTTAGAGCGGTGGTAGATTCTTCGGCCGTGAGGGGGAATTCGGACCTTCCATTGACCATGATGACGCCGCGTGGACCGGGCATCTTTAATTTACGAGAGGCATAATGTGGCACCGTGTTGAACCGAGCGAATGTGGTATGTCTGAGCAGTTCCTGATGGTCACTACAAAAGGGGACGATGTCGAAGACTAAACCTTCGGTACGGTGATTGTCCGGAGATCCGAAGACCACTTCCAGTGTGATTGAGCCCATGAAATAGGCCTCTATACCTGGTATGACACCTTTGAAGGTGGTTTTTGTGGGCTTGATCCTTAAGGTGTTGATGCCCAATTTGCACATTGTATCCTGGTATAGCAGGTTCAGGTTGCTACCTCTATCCATAAGGACTCGTGTGAGGTGGAATCCGTCAACGATAGGGTCGAGGACCAGTGCGACCGAACCGCTATGATGGATACTGGTAGGGTGGTCCCTGCAATCGAAAGTGATCAGGCAAGAGGACCATGGGTTGAACTTTGGGTTGATTGTATAGACATCCCTTAGTGCATGTTTCCACTTGGGAATGTGGCTTGCGCATATCATATTCACCGTTTTCACCTGGGGGGGGATTTCATCTGTCCTCCTGTATTCGGTGATCGGGGCACTTTGTCGTCGTCGTCCCTTTGAGACCCCTTCCCCTTGTTTTCGGCGTCTGACCTGCCGGCTTGTCTGAAGACCCAACATTCTCTATTGGTGTGGTTGGCTGGTGTTCTAGGGGTGCCATGAATTTGGCATGGACGGTCGAGTATGCGGTCAAAACTGGACGGGCCTGAATTGTTTTTGTTGAATGGTTTCTTCCGCTGACCGGACATGGAACCCCTGAATCCGACATCGGCTGACGTGTCTTCGGCATTATCACCGTATTTGCGGCGCTTGTGTTTGTTGCACTGTGATTTGTCGTTGCTATCCTTGGCTTTCGATGTGCCGGGAGCTTGCTGCATTGTTTCTACGAGCCAACCAGCTATCCTCGCCCACGCAAAAGCGGGTCATGAGTGTTATGAGGGCTGCCATGGACTTTGGCTTTTCCTGGCCGAGATGTCGGGCAAGCCATTCATCATGGATGTTATGCTTAAAGGTTGCTAGGGCTTCGGCATCCAGACAGTTGACAATTTGGTTCTTTTTGGTTAGGAACCGGGTCCAAAGTTTCCTGGCTGACTCTCTGGGATGCTGGGTTATGTGACTTAGATCATTAGCATCCGGTGGTCGCATGTAAGTGCCCTGGAAGTTGTCAAGGAATGCGTCTGCCAGGTTCTCCCAACTCCCGATGGAGTTCGCCGGCAAGCTATTCAGCCAATGCTGAGCTGGTCCCTTTAGTTTTAGTGGGAGGTACTTGATGGCGTGTAGATCATCTCCGCGGGCCATGTGAATGTGGAGGAAAAAATCTTCTATCCATACCGCGGGGTCTGTGGTACCATCGTATGATTCAATGTTCATGGGTTTAAACCCTTCCAGGAATTCATGATCCATTACTTCATCAGTGAAGCATAGGGGATGTGCGGCGCCTCTGTGCCGGGCTTCATTGTATTCGTCCTGGCCGAATTTGTTAGTGTATCCGGCGTGACGATCCTTGTCACGCGTTGGGGCGCGCCCCCGTGATCCGTAGGTCGATGTTGACTGTCCTGCTTTGTTTTCCAATACATCTCGCAGGTCCTTCGTGTAGCCCCTGGCCTTAGTATTATCGTTTGATTGGCGACGGGGTGCGGTCTAGACTTCGGGCTGGTACGCTGCTTTGTCACGGCCACGGGGTGGCCGGTCAGCCGCATCATGTGCTGGTAGCATGGGCTTTAAAGCCTCCTCCTCGAGTTGAGGTAGCAGCCTGCGCTTTGGGTAGCTTTTGCTAGGGCGCTCGAGTCCGTATTCCTCGGCAGCCAGGACCTCGGTCCATCTCTCAGCTAGCAGATCTTGATCATCTTGAAGCTGTTGTTGCTTTTTCTTCAGGATTTTTGCCGTGGCTATAAGCCGGCGTTTGAAGCGCTCCTGCTCGACGGGATCCTCAGGCATGATGAATTCTTCGTCGCCAAGGCTCACTTCGTCTTCGGAGAGAGGCATGTAATTATCGTCCTCTGATTCTCCATCAGTTGCCTGTTCTTTAGGGCTAGCTTGCCCATCCTCTTACTTGGCCGGCTTGAAGCCTGGCTGGGCAGGATTGTCTTCGTCTTCGGCACCATTCGGATTGTTATCTCTTGTGCCGGTATCACTATTTTTGCTATGGCGGGGTTTTGAGCGGCGCCTATGAAGCCAGTGTCTGGATTGCTTCTCCAAGGGATTATCTTCTGTTGTCTCATCGCCATTGCTTTCTTTAGGGGTGTCCACCATATAAATATCGTATGATGAGGTGGCAGTCCAGCGCCTTATAGGCGGTGGTTCCTGTTCTTCTCCTACACCGTCGTCCATACCGTCGATGTCTTCGGAGTCGAAATCAAGCACGTCGGTTAAGTCATCGACATTTTCTATAAAGTGGGTGGTGGGTGGGGGACGAATTTCTTCATCGTCCGCTCTCCACTCGAGCCGGACATAGTTCGGCCAAGAATCTCCTGACAAGGAAAGAGACCTTAATGAGTTTAGCACATCACCCAAGGGCGAGTGCTGAAAAATATCCGCGGCAGTGAACTCCATGACCGGTGCCCAATCAGATTCGATAGGCACGGACACACACGGTTCAGATCATCTAGTCGGAGACGAGTCCGAGGGTCCGATGACACCACTCTCACAGGTGGTGGGATCAGTGTTCGGCTCTAACGCCGATGAGTGCGCGGCCTTCGTGGGGAGGTCCATCCACCCGCCCTCGGAAGGCACGATGTGCTCCGGATTGATTCCCGGCGCCACCGTAGGCGCGATCTACCGAATATTGTCCCACGGCAGATCAAAGTCATGCCCGTCGTGATTGTTTGGCGCACCCAGCATGGGCTCGAATCTGTCGAAGATCAAGTCTCCGCGGATGTCGGCAGTATAAGTTAAGCTTCCAAACCTGACCTGATGGCCAGGGGCGTAGCTCTCGACCTGCCCCAGATGGCCAAGCGAGTTGGCCCGCATTACTAAGCCACCGAATACGAAGTTCTGTCCGGGAAGGAAAACCTCCCCCTGGACCACATCGTTGAAGATGACCAAAGGATCCATCAAGCCTTACCACGACGACATAGTGGAACTCTCAATGAAAGCACCAATGTCGGTGTCAACACCGGCGGATCTCGGGTAGGGGGTCCCGAACTGTGCGTCTAAGGCTAATGGTAACAGGAGGCAGGGGACACGTTGTTTTACCCAGGTTCGGGCCCTCTCGCTGGAGGTAATACCCTACTTCCTGCTTGATTGATCTTGATGATATGATTATTACAGGGGTTGATCTACCATGAGATCGTAGAGGCTAAACCCTAGAAGCTAGCCTATGATTATGATTGTTCTTGTCCTACGGACCAAACCCTCCGGTTTATATAGACACCGGAGGGGGCTAAGGTTACAGAGAGTCAGTTACAGAGAAGGAAATCTACATATCCGAATATCCAAGCTTGCCTTCAACGCAAAGGAGAGTCCCATCTGAATACATGACGAAGTCCTCAATCTTGTATATTCATAGTCCAACAGTCCGGCCAAAGTATATAGTCTGGATGTCCGAGGACCCCTTAATCCAGGACTCCCTCACTTGGCGCTTCAGAAGCTCTGCCTCGACGAGAGGCGCTTGGCCCAGCGACGCGGTCAAGAGGGCACGCCGCTCCTCGATCTCCTGTTCCAAGGTAGCATTTGAAGACGGGAGCTCCTGCTCTCGCTCCTCAGCTGCCACGCGACGGCGGTTGGCGGCTTCGGCCTCCTCCAGGGCACGAGTGCAAGCTTCGTGAGAAGTTGCGACGGAGGCCGCTTTGAGCGCGTCGGCCTGATCACGCTAAAGCCTCCCGAGGATGATGGCGACCTTCAGCTGGTGCCACTCGTGTGCTAGTCGGCGGTCCTCTGCCTTGAGCTTGGTGTCGATGTTGGCTAGGTCCCCACCAAGCCAGATCATCGCGCGCATCGCCTCGCCGAAGAGCTTGAAGCGGACAGCACTGCGCTCGCACGTGAGCGCCAGTGCACTACCAAGCCCTTCCTCGGCACCGGGAGCAGCCGAAGAGGCGTGGGACGTCTCTCCTACCTCCGGCAGGGGGCTGGTCGACGCGGCTCCCTAACACGAAGACAAAGACCACACGAGGGGCACCCAACTGCCAGTAGCGACTAGAGGGAGAGCCAACGATGTGTCCCTTGCCCCCCAGGCCAGGTCGCGGAAGGAGGAGGTAGGAGTCTCGGGTCTCGGCCCCCCTTGCGGCACCTCGGCGGCTGGAGTCGGCCCGTTGCCTTGGGCGGAGCCAGGGCATGGGGGGATGTGCGCTGGGATCGAGCTAGGATCCTTTGAACGGCGCCCTTCCAGAGGCTTCACCATCATGGGGACCCTGTGAGGCCCTGGTTAGAAAAGAGAATGACGCCCAAGGAATCACAAATGAAGGTACTTAGTCATCCACAACCATGTATTTCCTCAGCTTCAACGGTCGGCGGGCACCACCACTGCGGCACGGAGATCCCTTCCTCTTGCGGAGCGATTCAAGATTCAGGCAGAGCCAGCCGAGCCTCAAAGGGCGGTTCTCGGGAGGAGGAGCGCTCAATTGGGCACCCAGGGCGGTGCCCTCACGAGCAGAAGCACTTGGCGGAGTTTTCTGGGCGGCCGCCCTGGAACCACCAGTGGGCGCCCCACCAATAGCAGCCACCTCGGAACCATCGCCTCGAACTTCGGGAGCCACTGCCTCCGGAGCGTCGGGTTGCGCCGACCCCGCAGTGGACCTCTTCTAGGTCTCAGGAGTCCCGGCCTCCGGAGCCCCTAGTGGTGCAAGATCTCCAGAGGTCCCTTCAGCAGCGGCTGGCGGCATGCACCTCCCTGCTTCCACACTTGGGGCGTGCATCACAGGGTCGAGCAGCAGGGGAGCCACGAGGATGGGATTCTCGCGAGGCCCCTTGAGGCCCTCCGGGCGAAACCCCCACTCGTCGAATAGGGGCATCTGCCCCACGGAGGCAGCCTTGTTCGAGCATTGGTAGAGGAGGCAGCCATTTCCTGGAAGATCGATGGGTTTGGATTCGCCCGCCAGGAGCTCGAGCACCTTGCTCGGGGTCTCAGAGGGCAGCGAAGGCTTCTGAAGCCTCATGGAGTCCTCGGCGCCGGCAATGTCCCACATCAGGTGAGAATGGTGCTGGAGCGGGGCAACGCGCTGTCAGACAAACCCCTTCACTACCATCGCCGCCGTCACCTCTAGCTTTTGCAGCCTAGCCAACCTCTTCCAGACGCAGGCGAGACGCCGGTTGGCAAGCTTCACATGCCCCTAGCCGGAGCTGGGCACGGCCGGCGCGCGAGGGGTTAAAAGCAAGGGGCTACGCGTAATGGCATCAACAAACAACCAGTGCTTCCGGAACCCCCTCGCGGCAGGAGAAAGCTCGAAATCAATCCCCGAGCCAACAATCGCCGCCACAGCTTCAAAGATCGCGCACCCCGGGCATTGGCGGGCATCGACCAGCCGGAGCAAAAAGAAATGGCGAAACAGGGCCACGGAAGGAGCAATGCCTACCATGGCCTCGCAAAGGAAGGCGAAGACGGCGAGGAGGATGATTGAGCGGGGATCCAGGTTCAGCAGGTGGATCTGGTAGTGCGAAATTATGGCATTGAAGAAAGGAGAGAAGGGGGGAATCAAACCCGCGAAGAGAGCATGGAGATAGATGGGGATCTCGATGGCGCTCATGTCATCCACAAGCCAAGAAGCAGGCCGAACGGTCATCGCTTTCCACTCATTGGAATCGGCTGCAAGAGCAGGGCAGACCTTATCCAGCCATTCCAGATTGACCACCATCGACCACTCAAGGGATGGCTCCAGGACAGGCGGAAGTCCAGTCGAGGCGCACGACTTGCCTTCTTCCTTCCTCTGCTGCGGAGCCACGCCAGAGGCCAAGAAGGGGGAGTGGAACTGGCAGCAGATCCACGCAAGGAGTCGCGGGCCAAGGAAGAGAAGAAATTAAGGCCAAGCACGACGATCTACAAGGGTGAGCTGCCCTGACAATGGGCGGCTGCTAGGCTTGGTGGATTTCAAGGCAGCATGGGGAAGTGGAGATGCCCACATCCCATTGATCGCCACGCGTCATTCAACGCCGCATGCGGTTAGGGCCCGCGGTGCTCCGCACTTGCCCTTTGGCTTCGCCTAGAAGACAAGTCCGAGCGCGCCTTGGGCCCGGGGGCTACTGTCCGTGTTCTGGATACGGGGGTACCCAACCTTGCCTGCCTGCGGCCCACTGCGCGGCTCCATCGATGGCCTGGTACAGCCCAACTTCAGCATTGACAACTCAAGACCCTCAAGAGGGGCCAAGCCTCGCAAGGGGGATGAAGCCAAGACCCCCAAGGGTATCGGCCTCCTCAAGCTAGCTCCCGAGGGGCGAAGAGTTCTATGCAAGGTCCACCTCACGAGGCTCAGCTGACGTGAGCCATGACGACCAAGGCCAGGAGGGTGCCAGACGGGCGCTAGCGGGCGCAGAGCCCCAGTTTCCCCTTTGGTGCAAAGGAGGAAAGCGGCAGGTGCGGAGTCCCGAGGAATCAGCCAAAGGTTTCCATTCTGGTGCAACAAGACCAAGACCGCCAGGACGGCAGGGTGGAGGTCATCACCGAGCCCACCGCAGCGTCACAACCAGAGGCTTTTCACATGCGAAGACAAGTTTAGTCAGGATAGGATGTACTTTTGTCCCCCTTCAAACCGGCCGTTGTGGGATCCCTTCCCGCCAACATTTGCGAAGAGGACCAGGGCCACTATAAATAGGACTTAGCCACTGAGGGAGCCCTGGACTAGGGGGTGTCCGGACAGCCGGACTATCATCGTTCGCCGGACTCCAAGACTACGAAGATACAAGATTGAAGACTCCGTCCCGTGTCCGGATGGGACTTTCCATGGCGTGGAAGGCAAGCTTGGCAATACGGATATGTAGATCTCCTATCATTGTAACCGACTCTGTGTAACCGTAGCCTCCTCCGGTGTCTATATAAACCGGAGGGCTTTAGTCCGTAGGACACAACATACATCACAACAATCATACCATAGGCTAGCTTTAGGGTTTAGCCTCCTTGATCTCGTGGTAGATCCACTCTTGTACTACCCATATCATCAATATTAATCAAGTAGGACGTAGGGTTTTACCTCCATCAAGAGGGCCCGAACCTGGGTAAAACATCGTGTCCCTTGTCTCCTGTTACCATCCGCCTAGACGCACAGTTCGGGACCCGCTACCCGAGATCCGTCGGTTTTGACACCGACATTGGTGCTTTCATTGAGAGTTCCTCTGTGTCGTCACCGATAGGCTCGATGGCATCTTCGATCAACAACGCTGTCCAGGGTGAGACTTTTCTCCCCGGGCAGATCTTCGTATTCAGCGGCTTTCCACTGCGGGCTAATTCACTTGGCCATCTGGAGTAGATCGAAAGCTACGCCCCTGGCCATCAGGTCAGGTTCGGAAACCTAAACTTCACAGCCGACATCCGCGGGGACTTGATCTTCGACGGGCTCGAGCCAAAGCCAAGCGCGCCGCACTGTTGCGTTGGGCATGATCTAGCTCTACCGCCGAACAGTACCTTGGTGGCTGCACACGAATCCGCTTCGGCCCTTAGTCCGGAGCCGGCCGCCCAGATTGAGGACCGGTGGATGGACCTCGGGGGCTTCAACTTCCACGGCGATGGAGCCGAACACTAACCTTGTCCCTCGCGAAACTCGTGATTCCGAGGTGCCGGACTCCTTGACGGACTCCGGACCTCCCGCGCCCCTGCCAATCGAATCGGATTGGGCGCCAGTTATGGAATTCACCGCCACGGACATCTTCCAATACTCGCCCTTTGGCGACATCCTAAATTCGCTAAAGCATCTCTCGCTATCGGGAGAGTCCTGGCCGGACTATGGCCAGGATGGTTGGGATACGGACGACGAAGAAATTCAGAGCCCACCCACCACCCACCTTGTAGCCACTGTCGACGATCTTACCGACATGCTAGACTACGACTCCGAAGACATCGACGCTATGGACGATGATGCCGGAGACGAACAGGAACCAGCGCCTACAGGGCACTGGAAGACCACCTCGTCATACGACATATACATGGTAGACACCCCAAAGGACGGGGACGGCGAAGAAGTAGTGGAGGCAGATTCCTTAAAGAAACAGCCCAAGCGCCGGTGTCAGCGGCGCCGCTCTAAATCCCGCCACAGCAAGAATGGAGATTCCGGCACAGGAGATAATAATACCCCAGAGAGTGCCGAACATAATCCCCTCCAGCAGGACTCAGCGCAGGAGGACGCAGAAGCAAGCCCCCATGAGAGGGCGACAGACGAAGAGGTCGAGGATTATAACTATATACCTCCCTCCGAAGACGAGGCAAGCCTCAACGACGATGAAATCGTCGTGCCCGAGGATCCCGTCGAACAAGAGCGTTTTAAACGCAGGCTTATCGCCACGGAAAATAGCCTAAAGAAAAAGCAACAGCAGCTTCAAGCTGATCAGGACCTACTGGCCGATCGATGGACCGAGGTCCTCGCGGCCGAAGAGTTTAAACTCGAACGCCCCTCCAAAAGCTACCCCAAACGCAAGTTGCTCCCCCGATTAGAGGAAGAAGCATACATACCTTCATCACCAGCGCACGATACGGCCGACCGACCACCCCGTGGTCGCGACAGAGAGGCATCCAGACCCTCCAAAAGGACCGTACCCCGGCATCGCTCCAAAAGTACGAAGCCAAGAGGGAACGCGCTGGACTTGCGAGACGTATTGGAGGACAAAGCAAGGCAATCCAGATCCATCTACGGATCACGAGGGCACCCCACGACCAGCGACGAATACAGTCGCCCCGGATACAATAACCCCGGCCGGGCCGAACACAGCAGACAACGCTCTCTCGAGCTGCATCGTGATATTGCTCAATATAGAGGCGCCACACACCCGCTATGCTTCACTGACGAAGTAATGGATCATCAAATCCCTGAAGAGTTTAAACCCGTAAACATCGAATCCTACGACGGCACAACAGACCCCGCGGTTTGGATTGAAGATTATCTCCTTCACATCCATATGGCCCGCGGCGACGATCTCCATGCCATCAAGTAGCTCCCACTCAAGCTTAAAGGACCAGCTCGGCATTGGCTTAACAGCTTGCCCGCAGAGTCAATTGGGTGTTAGGAAGACCTGGAAGCCGCATTCCTCGACAATTTCTAGGGCACATATGTGCGGCCACCAAACGCCGATGACCTAAGCCACATAATTCAGCAGCCAGAGGAATCGGCCAGACAATTCTGGACACGGTACTTGACAAAGAAAAACCAAATCGTCGACTGTCCGGATGCAGAGGCCCTCGCAGCCTTCAAACATAACATCTGCGACGAGTGGCTAGCCTGGCACCTGGGACAGGAAAAGCCGAAATCCATGGCAGCACTCACATCATTAATTACCCTCTTTTGTGCGGGAGAGGATAGCTGGCTAGCCCGCAGTAACAACCTCAATAAAAATTCTGGCAGTCCGGATACTAAGGACCACAACGGCAGGTCACGTCGAAACAAAAAGAAACGCCGCATTAACGACGACGATAAGGAGGATACGGCAGTCAACGCCGGATTCCGAGGCTCTAAACCCGGTCAGCGGAAGAAGCCATTCAAAAGAACCACTCCGGGTCCGTCCAACTTGGACCGAATACTCAACCGCTTATGCCAGGTACATGGCACCCCCGAAAAGCCAGCCAATCACACCAACAGAGACTGCTGGGTGTTCAAGCAGGCAGGCAAGTTAATTGCCGAAAACAATGACAAGGGGCTAAACAGCGACGACGAGGAGGAGACCCGACCGCCGAATAATAGAGGACAGAAGGGTTTCCCCCCACAAGTGCAGACGGTGAACATGATTTACGCAACCCATATACCCAAGAGGGAGAGGAAGCGCGCACTAAGGGACGTCTATGCGATGGGGCCAGTCGCCCCGAAGTTCAATCCATGGTCCTCTTGTCCGATCACTTTCGATCAAAGAGACCATCCGACCAGCATACGCCATGGCGGATTCGCCGCATTGGTTTTAGACCCAATCGTTGATGGATTTCACCTCACGAGAGTCCTGATGGATGGCGGTAGTAGCCTGAACCTGCTTTATCAGGATACAGTGCGCAAGATGGGCATAGAGCCCTCAAGGATTAAACCTACAAAGACAACCTTTAAAGGTGTCATATCAGGTCTGGAAGCCAATTGTACGGGCTCAGTCACACTGGAAGTGGTCTTCGGATCCCCGGATAATTTCCGGAGCGAAGAGTTAATCTTCGACATAGTCCCATTTCGCAGCGGCTATCACGCTCTGCTCGGACGAACCGCGTTTGCAAAGTTCAACGTGGTGCCGCATTATGCATACCTCAAGCTCAAGATGCCAGGCCCTCGCGGAGTCATCACGGTCAACGGAAATACGGAATGCTCCCTTCGAACGGAGGAACATACAGCGGCTCTTGCGGCAGAAGTACAGAGCAGCCTTTTAAGGCAATTTTCGAGTCCGGCCGTTAAACGGCCGGATACAGCAAAACGCGCCCGAAGCAATACCAACCAAGACAACCTGGCAAGATCAGAGCACGCGTAGCAATGCGGCCCTAACCCCCGCCCACACATGATTGCAAGAACAACCCTCCGCGTACATCATTACGCTTTGGAGATACCATGGGTGCAGGGGAAGGGGCACGATCACAATGGACCCAGAGTGCGGCTCGACCACACCAGGGGCTCGCAAGTGCGCCCCCCTTTTTTATTATTATTTTCCTTCTCTGTATACACAGGACTCCGTTAACCAGAGGCCCTGTTTGGCGGTGAACCTACCGAACTCACGATGCAACAGCCAGGGAAGAAAGAAGGCTGCGACGAACACTCAGGTGGTCTCAGTTACGAGCATTAAATTCGATTATATACACCAAGTCCGCAGCTCATCCCTGGAGGGGGACATGTTTAATTAGTCCAAATCCCTTGCTTACCGCACTATTTGTATCAGTCCGCACTCATAGAGACTTCCTTTAATAAATAATGCAGCACTTTTCCACTGCAATTACTTTACTTTTTATATATATATGTTCATTACAGGACATCTTGCACCCGTATATTTTGGTACGGTCTAATACACCAGGGGCTTATGTTCCCCACTTTATGGTGTGATAAGTCCGAACACTTTCATAAGTGCGGCACCCCGAACTTATAGCATTATATGAATCGGCTCCGAATCATGTCTTGGGTCAATAGTTGGGTTTGCCCGGCTCCCACGTTTTGGTGCCTTACGTTCCGTTCTGTCGGCTAAGGTGGCACTGGGAGAACCACTGCGATTGCGCCCCGGTTGAGCCGGGCGAGCGCCTCAGTGGAGAAAGCTAAAACTGACCGGCATGATGAGGCAAGAGACTGGTCGCTGTTCGAGAGGTCTTTTCGAGTCCTTAAAGACTCACGCCGCTTCGAGCGAAGTTCCGGATAAATGTCCGACGAAGGCATGGATAGCGCCCCGGATTCGGTCTGCCGAATACCAGGGGCTTCGCCGAAATTTAAAATTATAGAATTATGTGGCTAAGTGAGAGTGTTCAAGCATTATAAGTCCGGTTGCCTTGTTCGTCGTGTTGAGCGCCTCCCTAGATGGACCCAAAAATGGGAACAAGAGTGCTCAAGTTTATCCCGAACACCCCAGCACTTGCGGCTCGGGGGCTAAAGCCAACGACTTGCCATCTCTCAGATTTTATAAACAGCCGCACAGAAGGTAATATTTTAAATTAAACAAGCGTTGCTTAATGCGCATATGAACAAAGTTTTCAGCGCACAGGATAATACATAGCGAGTTTACTCAAAAATTACATCTCTGGGGCATTCATCCGCAATATCGCGGGCTCCCTTTAGGACAGTTTTATAATACATTTCGGGCGTACGATACTCCTTGCCCGGTGGCGGCGGGTCAGTGAGAAGCTTCTCCGCATCCAGCCTGCCCCAGTGCACCTTTGTGCGGGCAAGGGCCCGACGAGCACCTTCAATACAGGCGGAGCGCTTGATGACCTCCACCCAGGGGCACGCATCCACCAGCCGCCGCACGAGGCCGAAGTAGCTCCCGGGCATGGCCTGTCCAGGCCACAGCCAGACTATAAGGCCCTTCATGGCCTCCTCAGCTACCTTGTGGAGTTCGACCAGCTGCTTCAGCTGGTCGCTTGGGGGCACCAGATGGCCGGCCTCAGCGTACTGAGATCAGAAGACCTTCTTCGTCGAGCTCCCCTCCGCGCCACGATAGAATGCGGCGGCATCGGACACACTACGCGGCAGATCTGCAAACGCCCCTGGAGAGCTCCGAATGCGAGTAAGTGTCAGGTAGTTTACATTAACATGCTTGCTTTGCATGAAAAATGCCTTACCCGCCGCTATCTTCTTTACAACTTCAACCTCCTGAAGGGCCTTACGGGCCTCGGTCTTGGCGGACTTGGCACTTTCGAGAGCCGAGGCAAGCTCGGACTCTCGAGTCTTGGAGTCATGCTCCAAGCTCTCATGCTTCTCCATGAGAGCCTGGAGCTCTTGCCGTACTTCCGCCACCCGTGCATCCTGCTTTTCTCGCTCTGCCCGTTCCGCGGCCGCACTGCATTCGGTCGTGGACACAGCCTCCTTCAGGGCTACCACCTTTTTCGTGGCCCCTGCAATACCCATATTATCCTTGTTAATTTTATTGCAACCAAAATCCTTTTCTGTAAGGTAACTATTCAAAGTGGTGTTACTCACCTTCTTTGTCCTCGAGCTGCTTCTTGGCATGGCCGAGCTCTTGCTCGGACCGCTCGAGATCCTGCTTCAACGCACCGACCTCTGCAGTCAGTGCGGCAGAGGTCAGCAGCGCAGCCTGCAAACCCATATTGACATATTTTAAGCAACCCTGCGTATATCTTCTTAGGTCCTCAGTCCGGCTTTTCTTTCTGAACACCGAACTGAGCATCAGGGGATACTGTCTATGTGGTATTACATTACATAATTATAACTTCTTACCTCAAAGCCTGTTAGAAGGCTGCTGCAGGCTTCGGTCAGCCCGCTCTTGGCAAGCTGAACCTTCTGAATTATGGCACTCATGATAGTGCGGTGTTCTTCCTCGATGGAAGCGCCTTTAAGAGCCTCCAACAAGTTGTCCGGTGCCTCCGGTTGGACGGAGGCCGCCGGTGTCACAGTCTTGCCCTTCTTTTGAAGGGGCCGCCTGCCAGACTCTGGAACCACTGCAGGTTCCGATGTAGAGTCCGGCTCAAAGTCCGGGAGGCTGCCTGGCGGCGCCTCCGGAGCCTCCTCCTGATGGGTCCCTCTCTGGGATCCCACCTCGGCGTCCTCATCGGCGCGGTGGGTAGAGGCAGTTAGAAGTGAATCCACATCCGACCGGGCCAACGACCCACTCGATGAAGCGGGGAGATCATCATCGGCAGGACTGCGGACAATATGCGGCATTAGTAGGACACTAGGTGACGCGAAAGAAATTGCATATCAGGGATCCAGATACTTACGATCTCGCCGGAGGCCTGGCCCTTGAAGGCCACTCCTCCTCGCCAACGATGGTGTTGGCGGAACTGTCCGGGGGAATAGTTTCCCCCCTCTTGGACCCTTCGGCCTCCCCTATCGGGGAAGCCTTCCTCTTCCTCTCTCCCTCCTCCGGGAGAGAGTCTTCTTCCTCCTCCTCGTCTTCGGGGGAGGAGTCCGCCTCGTCGTCAGACGCTTGATTGCGGGAACTCTTTCGAGTCCCCGTGGCCACCTTCTTGGCCTTCTTCTCCGGCACCACGTGCGGTGCCGGAACCAGCAGCCCTGCTAGACGGGCGTTCACTGGGTCTTCTGGCATGGGAGCCGGACAGATGAGCTGCTCGGCCTTCTCCATCCATTCCTGCCAAAGGAAAAGAGAGATTGAAACCCTCTTAGAATCAATCTGTTTACCACAAGTGTCCCGTAAAGGGGTTGAATCACTTACCTCGTCAGGTGGATGCTGCGAGCGAAATCCGCGATCTTCCGTCGCGGATGCGGGGGCTTCGGCGCTCTTAAACAGCACCCTCCAGGCGCCTTCATACGTCGTGTCGAAGAGCCCGCTTAGCGCCTGGTGCTGTTCCGGATTGAACTCCCACAGATTGAATGCCCGTTCTTGGCATGGGAGGATCCGGCGGATGAGCATGACTTGGATCACGTTGATGAGCCTGAGCTTATTGTTCACCAGCTTCTGGATACAGGCCCGGAGTCCCGTCAGCTCCTTCGGATTGCCCCACAACAAGCCCTTCTCTTTCCAGGAGGTGAGCTGCGTGGGGATGCCAGATCTGAACTCGGGGGCCGCCGCCCACATGGGTTCGCGCGGCTCGGTCATGTAGAACCACCCCGATTGCCACCCCTTAACGGAGTCCACGAAGGCCCCTTCGAGCCAAAGGACATTGGGCAACTTGCCCAACATGGCGCCTCCGCATTCCGCTTGCGTGCCCTTCACAACCTTCGGCTTGATGTTGAAGGTCTTGAGCCACAGGCCGAAGTGGGGCCAGATGCAGAGGAAGGCCTCGCACACGACGATAAACGCCGAGATGTTGAGGATGAAGTTCGGCGCCAGATCGTGGAAATCCAGGCCGTAATAGAACATGAGCCCCCGGACAAAAGGGTGCAGTGGAAAGCCCAGTCCGTGGACAAAGTGGGGAAGAAAGACGACCCTCTCATGGGGCCCGGGGGTAGGGATGAGCTGCCCCTCGTCGGGCAGCCGGTGCGCAATATCGCTGGAAAGGTATCCGGCGTTGCGCAGCTTGGTGATGTGCTCCTCCTTGACGGTGGAAGCCAACCACTTGCCTCCCCCTCCGGACATGGTCGGGGAAGGTTAAGATGAGATGCGCGAGCTTGGGCGTTGGAGCTTGAGTGCGCGGAGGTGGATGAGCAAAGGAGGAAGAAGGCGTGGGTGAAAAGGTGAATCCTTATCCCTTATATAGGCAGGGCGAAGACTATGCGCCCCCCACCAGCCTGGTAAAACTCGCTTATCTCCCAAGCGCCACCATCAATGGCGCGGTTGGGTTACCCACGTCCGTATTGATGAGAATCCCGAAATAAGGGGAACATGATCTCTACTTCGACAAGACGTGCCAAGGAAACCGCTTCGCTAAACGTGCTGAGGTGGTATAATAAAAAACGATTCAAGTGAAAGCCTGGTAGTGGTGTGATGTCATGCCGCATAATACATCAGCAGATTGGACTTGTGTACATTTTATTCTCTCTACTGTGGAATGTGGAATTTATTTTGTAGAGCCGGACACTATCCTGGGGTTCATGATCTTCTCTGGATTATTCAAGGGAGGAACCCGCCTTGCAATGCTGAACATTATACGCGCCGGACTTATCATCATTGAAGCCTGGTTCAGGGGCTACTAAGGGAGTCCTGGACTAGGGGGTGTCCGGACAGCCGGACTATCATCGTCCGCCGGACTCCAAGACTACGAAGATACAAGATTGAAGACTCCGTCCCATGTCCGGAAGGGACTTTCCTTGGCGTGGAAGGCAAGCTTGGCAATACGGATATGTAGATCTCCTACCATTGTAACCGACTCTGCGTAACCATAGCCTCCTCCGGTGTCTATATAAACCGGAGGGCTTTAGTCCGTAGGACACAATAGACATCACAACAATCATACCATAGGCTAGCTTTAGGGTTTAGCCTCCTTGATCTCGTGGTAGATCCACTCTTTTACTACCCATATCATCAATATTAATCAAGCAGGACGTAGGGTTTTACCTCCATCAAGAGGGCCCGAACCTGGGTAAAACATCGTGTCCCTTGTCTCCTGTTACCATCCGCCTAGACGCACAGTTCGGGACCCCCTACCCGAGATCCGCTGGTTTTGACACCGACAGCCACCACCAAAGAGGTGGATGAAAGGAGCAAAGCCATTCCACCTCACCAGCTCTTTCAAGCTCAAGAACACCTCACCTCCTGAGGCTAGTTCATCCACTATACTAGTTCATCCTCAGCCCTTCGAGGCAATCCACCAAAACGCTGGAGTAGGGTATTACACCGCAAGGTGGCCCGAACCAGGATAAACTATTGTGTCTCTCTGCCCCTTTGAGCTCGACGCACTAGGCTTAGGAAGATCATGAGTAGGCAGGCTGGGTAGGTTGAGATCTCCGCACGCACCCCAAAGTTTGAACCTATCAAGGGTTTGCGGAACCCGAAAGCCCACATGTGAACAGGATGAGAGGGAAGAGGGTCAGTATAGCCTGAACATGTTGATCATGAAGATTCAGAAGACATCAACTATATGCCAGTCTCTGAAGAGGACGTTAGCCTCGGTAACGAAGACTTTATCATCCCAGAGGAGCCCCTCGAGCAAGAACGCTTCAAGCGACAGCTCATCGCGACAATGTGGAGCTTGAAAAGGAAACAACAACAACTTAAATCTGAGGACGATATGCTCAATGAAAGGTGGACCAAGGTCCTGGACGCCGAGGAGTACGGCCACGAGCGACCTACAAAAATTTACCCCAAGTGCAAGCTGCCGCCATAATTCGACGACGACGCCCTTGAGCCAATACCTTCGAAATATAATCAGGCAGACCAACCAGACCGACCACCACATGGGCGTGATAAAGCGACATATCAAGCCGAACACCAGCCCGCACCCCCTCACCGAAGAGGCAAAGAGACAACAACTACGGGCTACACATATGACTTCCAACGGGACTTGGCCAATAAAGCCGGTCAGACCAGATCAATCTACGGTTCAACAGGCCGTGCCCCGGCACGAGATAACGGCTATGAAGTCTAGCATGTTGAACATTACAATAATCGGGATCAGCACCGAACCCAGATGTCATTCGATCTCTGCCGTGATGTCGCACGATACAGGCGTGCCGCACACCCTGTGTGCTTTACCGAGGAGGTAATGCAACACCAGTTTCCGGAAGGATTTAAACCCGTGAACATCGAGCAGTATGATGGAACGACGGATCCGGCTGTCTGGATTGAAGATTTCTTCTCCACATCTATATGGCTCATGGAGATGACCTCCATGCCATTAAATATCTTCCTATAAAGCTGAAACAACCAGCATGACACTGGCTAAGAAGCCTCCCAGAAAACTCCATTGGAACCTGGGAAGATTTGGAAGATGCTTTTCGGGCCAACTTTCAGGGCACTTATGTCCGGCCACCGGATGTGGACGACTTGAGTCACATAATCCAACAACCAGGTGAATCGGTTCGCAAGATTTGTAATCGGTTCCTAATTAAAAATAACAAATTATGGACTGTCTGGACGCCGAAGCCTTAGCGGCCCTCAAACACAGTGTCCGGGACGAATGGCTCACCGACACCTCAGGCAGGAGAAGCCGAAGACCATGGCAGCCTTAACTGCACTTATGACCCATTTCTGCATGGGTGAAGATAGCCGGTTGGCTCGTAGAAGCAACAGCTCGGGCGACCCCGGCACTTCTGAGGCCAGGGACGGCAATGGTAAACCACGCCGCAATAAAAACAAACATCAGAGCGACAATGACGATGCAGATGATACGACTGTCAATGCCGGATTCAGTCGTTCTAAATCCGGTCAGCGAAAGAAACCTTTCAAAGGCAACAGGGATGGTCCATCTAGCTTGGATAAAATCCTTGAGAGGCCCTGTTAGATTCATGGCACACCCGATAAGCCTGCTAACCACACTAACAGGAGCTGTTGGGTTTTCAAACAGGCCGGTAAGACAAATACCGAACACAAGGGAAATGGACCTCCAAGTGAGGACGATGATGAGCCCCGTCAGCTGAACACCGGGGGCCAAAAGTAGTTTCCCCCCGAGGTGAAAACAGTGAACATGATTTAGGTCACTCACATTCCCAAAAGGGAGCGCAAGAGCGCACTAAGGGACGTCTACGCCATAGACCCTATCGCCCCAAAGTTCAACCCATTGTCAGCCTATCCGATCACTTTTGATCGTAGGGATCACCCAACCAGTATCCGTCACGGGGGTTCAGCCGCCCTGTTACTCTATCCAATTACCGATGGATACCATCTCACTAGAGTCCTTATGGATGGGGGCAACAGTCTCAACTTGATTTATCAAGACACTGTCCGCAAGATGGGCATTGACCCATCAAGAATCAAACCTACTAATACTACCTTGAAAGGTGTGATACCCGATGTGGAGGCATGTTGCACGGGCTCACTGACACAAGAGGTAGTATTCGGCTCCCCACACAACTTCCGCAGTGAAGAATTAATCTTTGACATCGTCCCTTTCCGCAGTGGTTATCACGCACTGCTCGAACGAACTACTTTTGCCCGCTTTAATGCAGTCTTGCACTATGCTTATTACATTCAATGGAAATATGGAGCGCTCCCTCCGTACAGAAGAACACACCGCGACCCTTGCAGCCAAGGTGTATGGCGGCCTTATCAAGCCGAATAATTCGTCGAACATTAATGCCAACAACACCTCTAAACGAGTCCAGCCCGCACATCACTGTGATAACTCGACGGATCCGGACCTCGATTAGCAGTTCAGCCTCCGCCGACTACCCCATAAGGTTGTGGCTTACGTACCGCGCGTGCATAACACACTCAAAATACCTTGGGCAGCGCCGGAGGCACACTTCGGAAAAAGTCCATAGTACATCTCGACCCTATTTGGACTGCATACATCTTTTTTCAATATAGGTTCATTAAGAGCCCTATTTTGTTGTATTGTTGCATCAAGGATCCTTTCAAGGCTAGCGTTTGCCATCTTTACGGCCAACCATCAATTACTCCTATCAAAGGACTTGTTACTAAGGAGAAATGGCGCAGACGTGCGGCAGGGCATCACTGGAGTCTTTGAACTATTACTTTTAGGCCATGTGTTAGACTTTCCCTTATGTAAGTTTTCTCAGGCATATAACACGACCTTAATATTAATGGCATTGTCTGTCGAAACATGCCTAGACATATTGATAAGGATATAAAGAAAACAAAGGATCACCACCTTTGTGTTGGGTTGTTATATTATCTCATCATTCGTATTCCCTCCTTGCTTTCGATTGACATACGCGCTTTGGCACGACCTTTGTCACAACCTGATTTCTGGCCCTTTCTTTTTCTTTTGATTTTCTAAGGTTTTTGCGTGAGTTTCTTTTTCCGTGGTTATGTGGCCTGGAAACTGAGGAAGATGAACTCTCTTCTTTGCTTCCAGAGTGGCCTGTCATCCCACTATCCAGCCCTAGACCTTTCGATTTCCAGCTTGGACCAAATCCCAATATTCTTTTTATTGGGAATATTCCTTTTTCTATTAAAGGAATAACTCAATTTACCCTAGGTTGTGAAGCAACCTATATTTCCCTCACTCCTAAAATTCCCAAATAACTCCCATAAATTGTTTGGGTCATATATTCATCAAATATGGCAAAACTTTTCATTTCCATGTTCAAAAATAATCCTCAAATAATTCTTTTCCTATTCTGCCCTAAATGGCACATTGTGAAGCAAGTGCTATTTTCCTTTGCCCAATTGACCTCAAACCGCTTGGACATCTTGTCCTGTCCATATCATTGCCACATGCCAAAATTCGACCTCATTTGCCTAGTACTTATTTATTAATGATTTTCGAAATTTTCTGTCTAGAAAGAAACTTTGTGAAGGAGGTACAAGATAGGCATATCCAAATGAGTTGCAATTTATGCATGACCTTAGTATCATCATATCATAGCCCTCCACCAATGTTGAGCTCATTTCATGCCTCCTTGTGAGATCATATTCAATTCTTTGATTATGTCCAAATTTTCAGTTTGTGAAGCAAGTATGTTTTATATTGCTCCATTATGGCTGCAAATTTTTCTAGGACTTCTCTTATCCATATAACCTATCTCCACCCAATTTGGGCATATTTCATCAAGCCATTATTCCTCTAGAATTTTTGCAAGTTTCTGTCCAGAGGAGGTGTTTGTGAAGCAAGTACCATTTTGGCTTGGCCAATTGGTATGAGACTTTTTGAGCATATTCATAGGACCAAATGACACTGCCCTTCCCAGTTTGAGCTCAAGTTGATACTCCATGTGAGTGCCTCATCATGCTCAAGTTTCTGGAGCATTTTGGTCAGTTGCAAAGCAACTATATTAAACCTTGATCCGTTTCTCCTCAAACTCCCCAGGAATGTAGTCCTTCCTTGCATAAACACCTCAAACATCACATTTCAATCATAGAATCTCTCTGTTAATCACACTAACATGATTAAGTTTGCAATAGTAAGCTTTAGAGGTTAATTACCATTTAACTACAACAGATTTCATCGATCTACCACCTCAGTTGCAACCTCCCTTGGATGGACTCCACTCCAGACATCATTTGGCCGACCGTGTGGCACCGTGTGCACTAGTGCACACGGTGATCACGAGCTTTGGCATGTCATGCGCGCGCTCTGCTGTTGTTGGCCGCGTCTAGTACATTTTCTTGCTTGGGCCCCTCCTCCCCTCGTCGTCTTCGCGTGCGTGAGCGCATCCAATAGCTAGCGTTCGTCGTTGCCGTCCCCCTGGAGCCATCTCCCCCTCCCGAAGCCTCCTCGCTGGTGCTCATCGCCGTTCGCACATGGGTGCAGTGTGCCCCGTTTGGCTCCGAGCTCGCCTTGGCCCCTTCCTCTACTCCCCGGCGTCGCGTTCTTCTTCGTGAGCCCCTGCACCTCGTCCGTTCTCCCCTCGTCGCCTTCTGCGCCCTCCCGTGACCCATGTCCGTGCCAGAGCACCGGCGACACGTCGCCGTGGCGGCACCCGAGCTCGAACCGCCTCGCTCGGCTATAAATAGGCAGCCCCAAGCCCTCCCGAGCTCACCTCTTGCTCCACCCCACTCCCTGGACCTCGCATAGCCTCTTCGTTTAGCTCCAGGAAGCTCCCTGGCCCTCCATGGCCGCCGATCCCCTCCGCCTAAATTGGCACCAAGATAGCCTCGTCTCTCCATTCCTCCGACACCAGAGCATCTGCAACAGTCAACCCTAGCTCCCTCGCCCTTCGCCCACTCCTTTGGTGGCCTATAGCCACGAGCCATCTCCACCCGAAGCCCTCCTCCACTGCAGCCCTCACTGCCACCATTCCCGAGCTTCCCGGCGACCAAGTTACCCTGGAACGTGTCGGCCTCGTCGCCCTGATCACGTCGATAGGTCGGGCGTCACCAGAGACGGCCGGTAGCTCCGACTATCACCGTCGAGCGTCGCCTCTGCCTCGTCTATGCGTGGGCGAAGGAGATGAAGAATATGACAGGCCAGGTGGGCCCCACGCTAGCATGGGCCCCACGCGTCATCCTCTTCGCCATAGACCCGCCCTGGTGACGTCGATTAGTGAAGGCGTGTTTCAGTCAAATGTGTCTTCGTGTGTTGAAAGCGTATTCGCGTGTGCTTTCTGTTGAGAATGCGCTTTCACTACTGCGAAGATGTATTACTGAAAAGGCGGTTTCTCTTTTTCAGCCGCCGGCACCAAAACCCTTAGTTGGTGAACGTTCACCCATTAGCAATAGAACATCATATATTCTTTTTTTTTCTGCTAACGAATGAACGTCCATGATTTTCCAACCACAACTCCGAATGAGGTGAATCCAACGCCCACGTCTTCGTCTCGTCGAGCCCGTTCTATTCCAATCATTTTCACCATGTTTTGACAGACTGGAAATGGCCATTTTGCCCTTGCCCGTAAACAGCCCCCACCAGGAGAGAACTGTTTCCGGCGAATCTTTCCATGATCTTTCCGCACTTCTTCCCGGAGCCTTCTTCACCCCAAGGCAAGCCACAACACTCATTTGCATGATGGCCATGCAGTAGCGATTGTTTTCAACCTGAACATTTAATAACTGTCTATTTGTTTATCTGCAACGGGTATCGTTGTTTCGGTACTGCTTATGGTTTCATGTTTAACTTCGTGCTATCTTTCGATACACTTGGTTATCATGTATTCTTGCTAGTATTTCTTTGTATGACATGCTTGGTAGTGGTACATGTTGATGTTGGTGATGGCCTTCGGTGCATGACTACCATCTGTTCCGAGTGCTGTTGTGATGCATGTTCCGTTGCATCCGGTTGGTTAAATACTTGCATGGTAGCATTGTTGATATGTTCTTGCATGATATTTCTTGTTGATGCCAGTGGTCATGCTTTGTTTCTGAGTAGTGTACTTGTGATGTTCATGCTAGTCAGTATGCCATGCTCAGTCGGATACCTGATTTATTTTTGCTGTTATGTTAAGAAGTGATGTTGCACAACCATGCTTATGTTGATATCATGCTCATGCATTGTAGTTGCATCGTGTTATTTTCTTATGACTCAGCTTGTCGAATTTAATTTTAACTGGACATAATTGAACTTGAACAACTGTTGGCTGAGTCATGGAGCCACCATACCGAGCTGACCAGTGCAACCACATTTGCCTTGTGTATGGGAAAGGCCCTAGTAGTTCATTGTCATGCCTCTCGCCGGTGCCTCCAATAAGGGAAGGTTATGCTCGGGTGCTACCTTGGCCGGGTAGGATGGCATAAGCCTTGTGTGCCCAAGTTACTTGCGCGCTTTTGTCCCTGTTTGGGACTGTTTTTGTTTTGCCAAGACGGTGGCCGTGATGCGTTTGGTAGGCACAGGGCCACCCAGGAGTGAACCCAAAATGGGGTGTTGGTCGGATTGGTCAGGAGAGTGTCATGGCAGTAGATCGGTTTTGTCGGAATGCCGTTGGTCCACCAGAATCGGAGTGCGAGGCCATGGGTTCCGTGGTGTGGGTACAGTGTGCTACCTCTGTAGAGTGTGTGCTAAAATCTATCGATAGTCGCGCCCGCGGATAAGGGCTCAGTTCGTAGTTGGTCACACTATGGGACAACAGTAATAATAATGATGTGCTTAATAACAACCCCGGACCGATGATGAGATAAGTTGGTTATGTGATCTGTGAATGATCATCGTTTGGTTGCCAGGTAACCCATTGAACCAAGTGTGGTTCCGTTTGTGATCCGTGAATGATCACCGTGGTATCGAGGAGACCGATTTGTTGGATATTTGTGGTGTTATGCGAGAGTCAAGTGTAAAGGTCAAGCTCCTTGTGGTCATGTAATGATTACTACGGTTTTCTTTATACGAAGCTTGATTGGATCCTGAGATGATCGTGTGATGTCCGCGGTGGTAAGTGGTGCATGTGATGGTTACGAGGTAAGCCGAGCAGAATAAGTGGTGCATGATAGTGTCATCATGTTGCATGCTAGTATCATCAGATTCATATGTTCATGCCATGCTCATATTATTCTAGCTTGTCGGTGTACAAAAGTAGGGGCTCTGCTTTTGACCCCTCTACTTGTGCACAGGCAGTCAGAGCCTCCCGCCACAGCCACGCATAACAGGGCATGAAAGGGAAGCCGGAGGGAAGCCGAAGCGACAAGGCAAACAACGCAACGATGAGAACCAAGGCCACAAGGGTCAGATGGACGAAGCAGGTTTCCCCGACAAGGACCCTTGCCGGGGCAGCCTCGGCGGCCCCGGCAAGACCCTTGCTGGGGCAGCTCACCCCCACCAGCCGAGCGAGCCACCTTTGAGCCCACCAACGCTAGACAAATGCTTTGGGATAGGGCTTGGGAGGCACCTCCGTGGTGGCATGCAGATCTTTGTGAAGACATAGAATAGACAAGATCAAATAAGGATAGGAAGGCAACCATCCTCACCAGAGAAACCCACAATACCCCCGGCAAGACCCTTGCCGGGGAGGCCAGCACGCCACGGCAAGACCCTTGCAGGTCCACCCGGCAAGACCCTTGCCGGGCAACAGGCAAGGCCCTCGCCAAGCGCGCCGGCAGGGCCACTAACAGGCCCACACCAAACAAGTCTTCGCCGCCATTCGCATGCAACTGCCGACCCAACCAGCTGGGCAGGCACCAGCGTGGCAGCATGCAATCCTTCGTGGAGGCTTCACCACCACGCCACCTCAGCTGCCTGCCTTCCTACATGGCACCGCATGCATCGCTGGCCTGGGCGCATGTCGAAGCAAGGGGGAGTGGCGACGGACGGGACAGGCCTTGCCCCCTTCCCCGATAAAGCGAAGGGACACCTAATCCTCGCATTAAATGCGTTTTGTCTTGTAGTACTAGCGATAAACTCGCAATGCTGTAAGACCTTCCACCTCCTGTGTGCCACTGTGGCAGCCCCTTTCGTCTATAAAAGGAGGCCCATGGCACACGGAGAAAGGATTCGGCTTTTTCAAACCCCACAGTACCCAGAGCTAGTTCGTGAGCTCAAGAACACTAATACATCTGTAGGACCTTGAAGGATGTCTAGAGGGGGGGTGATTAGACTACTTGACCAATAAAAACTTAACCTTTTCCCAAATTTAGAGTTTGGCAGATTTTAGCTACTTTAGGACAAGTCAAGCAATCATCACACAATTCAAGCAAGCATGCAAAGAGTATATAGGCAGCGGAATTTAAAGCATGCAACTTGCAAGAAAGTTAAGGGAAGGGTTTGGAGGATTCAAACGCAATTGGAGACACGCATGTTTTTGGCGTGGTTCACACAAGGGTTAGTCCCACAAGGACCAAACAAGAATATCCTTAGACATAGAGTGATGCACACACAAGATGATGTCCATGAAATCATTAGGTTACCTTGTCCCTTGTCTTACCAACATGAGGGTTTGTGACTCCTTGAACTAGTGCAAGATGTGGAAGTTGATTGCACTTGTTCTTGCAAAAATGATATGAGTGAACAATGTTGGCGGAGTCACCCTCAAGAACTCTCTAGTTCTTCTTCTTAGGGATCCCCATCATCTTGATGGGAATCCTTGGAGTTGTAGTTGTACTTGATGAAGTAGAACTTGACGTAGTCTTGGGGACCCACTTGAACGAGGCTTTAGGTGCTTCTTCAAATGCATCAATCTCTTCTTGAAGATTGTCCTTGCCTTTGTTCTTGTGGTATTGTGGTGGAAGATCATCTTGAGCTTGTGTTCCCTTGAAGGAAGTAGGATCATACTTCCCTTGTTGAGGAACAAACTTCGTCTTGGGGTATTGATCTTCTTCCCACTCAACTCCATTGGCATTGAACTTTCGTTCAAAACCAACACCTTGATTCTTCCGGTGCCTTCCTTGCTTGCGTGCAATTTCCTCGAATTGCTTACTCCCGGCAAGGCTCTTATAAACACCTTTCTCTATAATTCCCTTCAATAAGCTATTTTCTTGCTCAAGTGTAACTTGGCTAAGAGAATCATTAGTGGAATCAAGAGAACTACTAGAAGCAACAATATTGGATTTGACATTATTATTGTTACTACTAGAGGAAGTATCTTTCTTATACTTGTTACTAGACTTGACTTGAGGCATGTAAGTAGATGAGAGTAAACGCTTGGCAATGTAAGAAGAACTTTTCTTGCGAAGATCATCATTGATTGCTATTAAGAACTCATGCTCTTGCTCAAGATTCAGCTTTTCAAAGCGTAACTTCTCATGAGCCCATAAAAGTTCTCAATGATCTTCGTAGATAGTTTCATGAGCTAACTTAAGAGAGTTTAATTCTTTAGTTAGAAGCTCAATCTTCTCCTTATCATTGTCATTCGTTTTATCTTGTTTAGCATGATTAATTGACGTTTCATCATAGTATTCATCACTGGAGTTGTCAACAAGTAAATCATCATCCACAAGCAAATCATCTTCATCACTATTGAAATCAACATACTCGGGATGTGTTACCTTTGGACCTTTGGCCATGAAGCATCTTCCAACACCTTCATTTGATGAATCAAATATGTCGTAGGAGTTGGTTGACACAAGTGCTAGACCGGCAACACCTTCATCTTGAGTATATTCGGAGTCGGAGTGATAGCTTCTCTCGGAGTGATTGTCGGAGTCGGAGCCGGAAACCCATTCACCAACATGAGCTTGATGTCTTCGTTTTGTGTAGCTCCTTGATGACTTGTCCTTCCTTTCTGAATCCTTGCTTCTCCGTGAGGGTCTTCATTCATAACGATCATCTCTACTCCTCCTCTCTCTTGGTGGTGATTCTTCTCTTTTCCTCCTTCTTCTTGGAGAATCTTCTCTTCTTTTGTAGGGTGTCGTACACTCATTGGAGTAGTGTCCGGGTCTCCCACAATTGTAGCAATTGCGCTCTCGACTAGAAGATCTCTTGTCATTGTAAGACCTTGATTTGGAGCTTCTTTCTTTGCTTCTACTCTTGTAGAATTTGTTGAAGTTCCTCACCATTAAGCTCAATTCTTCATTGAAGGTTGGTTTCTCACTTGACGATGTGGGGGCTTCACTTGAGGCTTTGTAAGCACCACTTGACTTGTTGTGAAGTTCCTCCTTATCCTTGAGTGACATCTCATGAGCAACAATTCTTCCAATGACTTTTGTTGGATTGAGATCTTTGTAGTTTGGCATCATTTGAATCAATGTGCACATGGTATCATACTTTCCATCCAATGCTCTTAGAATCTTCTTGATGATGAATTTGTCAGTCATCTCTTCACTCCCTAAGCCGGCAATCTCATTTGTGATAAGAGCAAGCCTAGAGTACATTTCAGCGACACTTTCACCATCCTTCATTTTGAACTTGTCAAGATGACTTTGGAGCACATCCAACTTGGATTCCTTGACGGACTCGGTACCTTCATGCATATCAATCAAAGTATCCCAAATTTCCTTTGCATTCTCAAGACGGCTGATTTTGTTGAATTCTTCGGGGCACAATCCGTTGAAGATGATATCACAAGATTGAGCATTGTATTGCAACATCTTCAATTCTTCCGCATTAGCTTCACGGTTCGGTTCTCTCCCATCGAAAAATTCACCTTGCAAGCCAATACACATAATTGCCCAAATGGCGGGGTTATGTCCAAGAATATGCATTTTCATCTTATGCTTCCAACTAGCAAAATTTGTACAATCAAAGTAAGGATCTCTACGGTGATAATTTCCCTCGCTAGACGCCATACTCTCCTAGGATGTGAAACCAAGGCTATGACCACCAAAAGCTATGGAAATCAAAGCAAATGGAGACCAAAGCTCTGATACCACTTGTAGGACCTTGAAGTATGTCTAGAGGGGGGGTGATTAGACTACTTGACCAATAAAAACTTAACCTTTTCTCAATTTTAGAGTTTGGCAGATTTTAGCTACTTTAGGACAAGTCAAGCAATCATCACACAATTCAAGCAACCATGCAAAGAGTATATAGGCAGCAGAATTTGAAGCATGCAACTTGCAAGAAAGTAAAGGGAAGGGTTTGGAGGATTCAAATGCAATTGGAGACACGGATGTTTTTGGCGTGGTTCCGATAGGTGGTGCTATCGTACATCCACGTTGATGGAGACTTCAACCCACGAAGGGTAACGGCTGCGCGAGTCCACGGAGGGCTCCACCCACGAAGGGTCCACGAAGAAGAAACCTTGTCTATCCCACCATGGCCGTTGCCCACGAAGGACTTGCCTCAGTAGCGGTAGATCTTCACGAAGTAGGCGATCTCCTTGCCCTTACAAACTCCTTGGTTCAACTCCACACTCTTGTCGGAGGCTCCCAACTGACACCTAGCCAATCTAGGAGACACCACTCTCCAAGAAGTAACAAATGGTGCGTTGATGATGAATTCCTTGCTCTTGTGCTTCAAATGATAGTCTCCCCAACACTCAACTCTCTCTCAATGGGTTTGGATCTGGTGGAAAGAAGATTTGAATGGAAAGCAACTTGGGGAAGGCTAGAGATCAAGATTCATATGGTAGGAATGGAATATCTTGGCCTCAACACATGAGTAGGTGGTTCTCTCTCAGAAATGGTAAGGTGGAAGTGTAGGTTCGTTCTGATGGCTCTCTCCACGAATGAAGAGGAGGTGGAGGGGTATATATAGCCTCCACACAAAATCTAACCGTTACACACAATTTACCAAACTCGGTGGGACCGAATTGTTAAACTCAGTCGGACCGATTTAGTAAACCTAGTGACCGTTAGTGATTTTCGGTGGGACTGACATGCATCTCGGTGAGACCGATTCGGTTAGGGTTAGGGCATAACGTAATCTTGGTAAGACCGATTACACAAACTCGGTGAGACCGATTTGGTAATAAGCTCTCCAGAGAGTTGGTCAGGTAAACTCAGTGGGACCGATTTGCTCTTTTCGGTGAGACCGAAATGTTACAAAAAGGAACAGAGAGTTTACATTGCAATCTCGGTGGGACCGATCGCTCACTTCGGTTAGACCGAAACGTTACAAAGGGAAACAGAGAGATTGCAACCCCATCTCGGTGAGACAGAGATCCCTATCGGTAAGACCGATTTGCTTAGGGTTTGTGGCAGTGGCTACGACTTTTGGAATCGGTGGTGCCAGATAGGAAGTTTCGGTGTGACGGACTTTGGCTTTGGATTTAGGTCATTTGTGGATGTGGGAAAGAACTTGAGGGTTTTGGAGCATATCACTAAGCACATGAAGCAAGAGGCTCATTAAGCAACACCTCATACCTCCTTGATAGTATTGGCTTTTCCTATAGACTCAATGTGATCTTGGATCACTAAAAATGTAAAATGAAGAGTCTTGAGCTTTTGAGCTTGAGCCAATCCTTTGTCCTTAGTATTTTGAGGGATCCACTTTCATCATCCATGCCATGCCATTCATTGAGCTTTCCTGAAATAATAGTGTTGGAATGGTATTATCTCAATGAGCTATATGTTGTTATTAATTACCAAAACCACCTAGGGATAGTTGCACTTTCAACATCCACCAAAGCACGATCGTAGGGTTTTACGCATCTTTGCGGCCCGAACCTGGGTAAATCCCCCTTGTGTTATCTGTTAGTCCCACTCTTCCCACCGACATCTTTGGCGTGCTAGGTAGGGGGGCGCTATTGCGAGAATCTGGTCTAGCAGTTGGCCTAGCTGTCCTTCATCGCCATGGCTCCTAAGAAGAAGGCGACCACGGCGATCGGTTCGTCCGGGACCAAGTTGCCAGCACCGGCGCGGACCAGTAGCGGGCCAGTCGTGGAGAGAACCCGTGGCGCGGCCCGCGAACATCCACATCACCCTGGCGGTTCAGGTCTGGCGAGTGGCCGTTCGGGCGCCAGGCGACGAGCCACCAGTCGCGGGCTCCAGAGACGGAGTCGGGCCCCCCGCAGGCGGCGCGGGGCCCTTTAGGGGCGCCGTCGTCCCGCCAGGTGGTGGCACGGCGACCTCCAATACGCCAACACCGGCGCCGACGGCGCGCTCCTCTTAGGTTGTGCGTGATGAGCAGCGTCACCCTGCCGGTGACCCTGCGCGCCGCCCTGGGAAGAGTCCCGCACGCCCATCACATGAAGAGGGGGGCCAGCATGCGCACCGAGGTGCTGATGGAGGTGGCGAACGGCTGCGGACGCAGCTCCTTCTAACATGGTTAGGAGTCGAGGCGCATCGCGGTCCACCCAGCTTTTGCCGCCGCCCACGCCAGCGGAAGCCCTAGCGCGCGCAGCTGCTCCTCGATTTTCCTCCCGCCGAGGAGAAGCTTGACGAATGGAGGGCCACCGTTCGGAGCCTCGTCGGCATCGCCAACAATGATGGGCTGCGGCCGGCGGAACCCGTCGGCCGTCGCTCTGCCGGGCTGCCACGTTCTAGTGGAGGCCACGCCGGAGGCGTCGCAGCCACGGTGTACTCCCCACCTCCATCCCGATCGCCCCGGGCGTCGGCCCATTGTGGCGATGCTCGTGATGATATCTCCATCGCGTCGTCTGACCCGCGAACCAACCGCGATCAGCACCAAGTCCTTCGGGAGTGGGCTCATGAGGACGCTGGAACTACGACCGAGCGCCGATGTGACGCGCGCCACCACTCGGACAGGCGGGCAGGGCCCGCTACAGACCACCCTGCGCCGGGAGGCTACGGTGGCCTACCTTACGAGGTGGGCTGTCCAGCCTTCACCCATGAGCTGCGGCAGTTCCAATGGCCCTCCCACCGTACGTTCAAGCCTGACGTTGGCGAGAAGTACAATGGCAAGACTCACCCGTCAGAGTTCCTCAGCATCTACACCATCGCGATGCAAGCTGCTGGGGCCTGCGACGATAAGGTGCTTGCCAACTACTTCCCGTTGGCACTCAAGCCTAATGTTATGTCATGGTTGATGCACTTGCTGGTGGATTCCATCTCTTCTTGGGCGGATCTGTGCCATGAGTTTGTTGGCGCCTTTACCGGAGGTCACCAAGCTCATGGCCAGGCGAGTGATTTACACATCATCCCCTAGAAGGAAGGAGAAAACCTGCGCAAGTACATCCAAAAGTTTAGCTGAGCGCAGTACAACATCCCCGATGTTCATCCCGCCGCTGTGATCAGTGTGTTCCATCAGAACATGCACAATCGCAAGATGCGTGAAGACCTAGCGATGAACAGGTTAAGGATGTGATGGAGCTCTATGTTCTGGCCGATCGGTGCGCTCGTGCAGAGGAGGGAAGGAAGTACCCCGGCCAAGATGTCGGTGCAGAAACCAACTCCACTAGCGATACCGCCACCCTAGCAAAGAAAGGCCGACCCCGTAATAGGAAGTGCAAGGGCAAGGCCGTGCTTGCCGTTGAGGGATCCAATGACACCGGTACCACCAAGAAGACCAAGGCGAGCGACCCCGGGAAGGAGGTTGCCGAGTGTGATGCTTGCCGGGCCTTGGCGGCTGCCGGCAAGCCAGGAGGCTCCGACAAGCAGTACTGCAAGATCCACCGCACCAAGGGCCACGATCTCCAAAACTGCCAGGAGGTAGAGCTGCTCGTCGAGAAGCAGAAAGCCGAGTATGAGCGGCGGGACATGGAGAAAGGCCCAGATGGTGCCGAAGGATAAGGCAAGAAACGTGGTGGCCAAGGTGGCCGTCGTGGCAAGGAGAATCAGCAAGAGAGGCCCGCTCGGGGCCGCGACAAGAAGCAGGAAGACGATGATCATGATGAGGACGACGAGTTCGGCGACCACGAGTTTCAGAAAGCCACAGAGGCCATGTGCGTCGATGGTGGCGCCTTGCTTCATACATCCCACCGCCAACTCAAACAGTGGGCGTGTGAGATCACAGCGGTGGAGCCATCGTTTGACACACGAAAGCTGAAATGGTCCAGCACGCCCATCATCTTCGACACCGAGGACCACCCTGACCGCACCACTGTGGTCAGGTGTTTGCCGTTGTTGGCTCCACCAACAATACGCAACCTCAAGCTGACAAAGATGTTGGTTGACGATGGGGCCGGCCTGAACTTGATCTCGCCCGTCGTGGTCAAAAGGCTGCAGATCCCTGATGGAGACCTCAAGGAGACGGGTATGTTCCAAGGGGTTAACCCGGGGAGGAGACAGCCAAATGGAAATATCACGCTGCCCGTGACATTCGGAGGCGAGTTGAACCACAGGACGGAGAGGATTGTTTTCGATGTAGCCGAGATCCCCTTGCCTTACAACGGGATCCTCGGTAGCGCGCGCTAGCCAAGTTCATGGCAGCTTCACACTACGCCTACAACATGCTGAAGATGCCTAGGCCGATGAACATCATCGTCGTCCCCTCCGACAAGAAAGATGCGCTAATCTGCGCCGACCAACTCTATCGGGAAGCAGTTGCAGCAGCTACCGCTAAGGCGCCTGCTCCTGCCGACGGAACCCCGGGAGAGAAGAAGACCAGCGAGACCCCTCGCACCCACTCCGGCAAGCGCACTGTGTTGTGCTTCCATTGAGAACATGCCAGAGAGCTCCGCCGACAAGAGCAAGAAGTCCAGGGCTACACCACCAGGGACCAAGAAAGTTCCCGTCAAGGAGGACGGCACGGGAGGAGCTTTTACCATAGGCTCCACCCTCGACGGCAAATAGGAAAGCGAGCTCGTCACCTTCCTGCGGGCGAATGTCAATGTGTTTGCATGGCAAGCCTCCGACATCCCCGGCGTTCCTAGGGAGGTGATTGAGCACCACCTTGCTGTCTGGCCTCATGCACGGCCTGTCAAGCAGAATGTCAGGAAGCAAGCTCTGGAGAGGCAAGAGTTCATCACGGAGGAAATCAGAAAGCTGGAGGCGGCAGGCTTGGTGAGGGGAGTACTCCATCCGACGTGGTTGGCCAATCCGGTAGTGGTGCGCAAGGCAAATGGGAAATGGAGGCTGTGTATTGACTACACATACATCAATAAGGCATGTCCAAAGGACCCTTTCCTGTTGCCGCGCATCGACCAGATTGTTGACTCCACAGCTGGGTTTGACCTCTTATCGTTCCTCGACGCCTACTCGGGATACCAACAGATCTTCATGACAAAGGAAGACGAGGAAAAGATGGCATTCATCACCCCATGTGTTACGCATTGCTTTTTGCGGATGCCTTTCGGGTTGAAAAGTGCTGGCTCGACCTTTGCAAGAGCAGTCCAAATTGGTTTTGAGCCCCAGCTACATAGAAAAATGGAAGCTTATATGGATGACATAGTGGTCAAAACCAAGGACAAAACAACCCTTGTGCAAGATCTGGAGGAAACATTTGGGAACCTGCGCAAGATCAACATCAAATTGAACCTTGAGAAGTGTGTCTTCGGCATCCCGCCCGGAAAGCTTCTCGGTTTCTTTATGTCCCAGCACGGGATTGAAGCAAATCCAGACAAGATCAAGGCCATCGAGCAGATTGAGGCACCCAAATGGATCAAGGACGTGCGTCGGATCACTGGTTGTGTTGCCGCCATGAGCTGGTTCATCTCCAAGTCCGCGGAGTGTGCCCTTCCTTTTTTCAAGATCTTGAAGAAGGCAGGGCTAGTGGAGTGGACCCCGGAGGCCGAGGCAGAGCTACAAGATCTAAAGAGATATCTCTCCTCTACCCTGGTATTGGTCGTGCCCAAACCACAAGAACCGTTACTACTTTATCTAGCGGCAACGAACCAGGTGGTTAGCACTAGTGGCACAAAGAGAGGTTGACAAGGAGGCATCGGCAACGGCAGAGTCAGCAGATGACAAGCCGAAACCCTCTCTAGCAAGGCCCGATCCTAGCAAGGTTGGGTCCCCGGCAGTGGCTCACGCCAGCGCGACAGGACCCACGCGACTGGGTGAAGAGGCGCAGAAGAAGAAAATGGTGCAGCACCCAGTGTACTTTGTCAGCTCTCTCTTACAGGGGGCTAGGTCGAGGTACTCAGGTGTGCAAAAGCTGCTCTTCGGCCTCCTTATGGCTTCGAGGAAGCTGCGCCATTACTTCCAAGCGCACGAGATCATGGTGGTCACCCGCCTCCCGTTGCAACGAATACTGCATAACCCAGATGCAACGGGGAGGATCGTGGAATGGGCCCTGGAGCTGTCAAGTTTCGGTTTGAAGTTTGAAAGTACCTCGACGATTCAGAGCAGAGTCTTGGCGGAGTTTGTTGCGGAATGGACCTCGACGCCCGACGAAGAGGTGCCGGAGACCACTCTCGCGGCAGGGAAACGAGCCGCAACTAGGTCATGTACTTTGATGGTGCCTTCTTGCTATAGGGCGTCAGTGCCGGTGTGCTGCTTGTTGCACCCACCGGAGAGCACCTCAAGTATGTCATTCAGATGTACTTCCCCCGGGAGATGTCAACCAACAACACCGCCGAGTACGAGGGTCTGCTTGCCGGTCTCAGGATCGCGGCAGACCTCAGGGTTAAGAAGCTCATCGTCAGGGGCGACTCACAGCTCGTCGTCAGGCAGATCAACAAAGACTATCAAAGCCCCTTGATGGAAGCTTACGTAGATGATGTGAGGAAACTGGAGGAGCGCTTTGACGGTATGAAAGCGGAGCATGTCCCTCAGGCGGAGAACGACATCGCCGACTACCTGTCGAAGCGCGCTGCCCTCAAGCTACCTGTGGAACCAGGTACTTTTGTGCTTCGGTTAACCCAACCATCCGTTGAGCTGTCAACCGGGCAGAGCAAGCGGAGGAAGCTAGGCCCAGACAAGTACTTCCCCACCGAGCTCCCCGGAGCCACCGGCGAAGATGTTGCCATGGATGCCGATCCTACCCCGGGGCAACCAACTCCGGCAGGACCTCAGGTCATGGCCGTGGAGGTGGCCACTCCCGTGGTAGAAGAGATGCCTTTGGTCCTTGTCATCGAGCCATAGGATCTGGCATGGGCACAGCACACCGTCTAATTCCTTAAAAAAGGAGAGATTCCTGAGGAGCAGGAGGAGGCAGAAAGAGTAGCCCGCCGGTCTGCTCTGTACCAATTCGTTGATAACGTATTGTACAGGAGAAGACCGAACGAGGTGAAATTGATGTGCATCTCCCGGGAAGGACTAAAGCTGTTGGCAGAGATACATGGAGGCATATGTGGCTCCCACATAGGGTCGAGGGCCCTTGCCGGCAAGGCTTTCCGGCAAGGTTTCTTCTGGCCCACCGCCCTCCAGGACGCGACGACACTAGTAACCAAGTGTGAAGTGTGCCAGTTCCATTCGAAGAAGCTTCATCAACCAGCTCAAGCCTTCAAACTATCCCTCTCTCCTGGCCCTTCTCTGTCTGGGGGCTCGACATACTGGGCCCTTTCCGCCGTGCCGTCGGGGGCTTTGAGTACTTGTACGTCGCAATCGACAAGTTCACAAAATGGCAAGAGGTGGAAGCAGTGAGGAAGGTGACAGCAAGGTCAGCCATCAAGTTCTTCAAGGGGCTTGTGTGCCGTTTCGGGGTGCCCAACAGGATCATCACCGACAACGGCACACAGTTCACAAGCCATGCCTTCATGCAATACAATGAAGATCTCGGCAGCAGGGTCTGTTTTGCTTCTGTGGAACACCCATGGAGCAACGGCCAAGCGGAGAGAGGAAATGATGAAGTCTTGCGAGGCTTAAGGACGAAAACTTTTGACAGGCTGCGCAAGAGTGGAAGGCGCTGGATTGATGAGTTGCCGGCGGTTCTTTGGTCTATCAGAACGACGCCAAATCGAGCCATCGTCCAGACACCCTTTGCCATGGTTTATGGGGCAGAAGCAGTTCTCCAAACGGAACTCATACACGGGTCACCTCGAGTGCTCTCTTATGATGAGCTTGAGCAAGAGCAGTTGCGCCAAGATGACGCGATGTTCATTGAGGAAGATCATCTCCGAGCGGCTGTGAGAGCAGCGTGCTACCAGCAAGCCTTGCGCCGCTACCATAGCCGCAAGGTTCATGCCCGGAGATTTGAGGAAGGCGACCTTGTTCTTCGGCACGCTCAGTCGGCCAAGAATTCCAACAAGTTGACGCCGAAGTGGGAGGCCCTTATCGGGTAACACAAGTCACCAGGCCAGGCGCAGTCCGGCTAGAGACCGAGGACGCCATTCAAGTGAGAAACACCTGGAACATCGAGCATCTTTGCAAGTTTTACCCATAAGGCGCGGTTGCCGGGCCTCCCGGCAAGCCACCCTTTTTGTACAAGCTTTGCCGGCAAGGCATGTAACCCTTTGTACAAAGCCAGGCGCAGACCCTGAGCATAAATGAATGAAGCGCTGGCGCCCTAAGTTATAGCATGCATGCTAGGTTGAGTCTCATCCTTGGTTACGGTTGATAGTGCTTAGCGGCAGGTAACCCCTAGCTTAGAGGTTGAGTGCGCGTCGCTCTATTCCTCTCTGTCTTCTTTGGTTCGCAGGGCACGTAAGTATTCTTGCCGAGCTGTTTTGGAAGGAAAGGAAACGGACCGGCTCCCGGGCCCCGGCAAGCCAGAGTTGCCGGGGGCTGCAAGAACAAGAATCCCTCTACGGCAAGCCAAGATCGCCGGGGGATGCAGATCCAGATAAGTCCTTTATCCTCTATCATGCATTTCGTTATGGGCTAGGATATGTGAAACCTCGTTTTATTCCTAGGCTACCGTGCTCCCCTTTCTCCGAACCCAAGGATTGTCTCCTGGGTCCGGATTTGGTGGACCCGTTCTATCTCTGAGCTACCGTGCTCCCCCTTTTCGGCTCCCAAGGATTATCTCCTGGGTCTGGATTTGGTCGTAGCCGCGGCAGCAAATAAGGGGAACGAGGGGCCTAAGCCCACCTCATCCCTGCCTCCACCAAGAGCGTGAGAAAGGTCCAGCGAGGTGGGGAGACAGCAAGGCCTGCTGCCGGGCGAGAAAAGCGTTTGTCTTAAAGATAACAAGGGTTCACCACTTGCCGTGGGTTCCTCCCGTGAATGGAAGTCCTGGCAAACATCCCTTTTTCATTAAAAAACATCCCGTACAGGTATAGTTCATACGAAATGAAAAACATGAACAAGGGGGTTACAAGTTCTGAAGCTAACAAAGGCCCGAAGGCTTACAAGTATAAAAAGATATAAGGTGCCCATAATCCCTTTCTTGTCCCTCTCCTCAGGAAATGGAACAAGAAAGCAGAAGGGCAAAAGGGGCATGAGGGAGTCCTGGACTAGGGGGTGTCCGGATAGCCGAACTATCATCATTGGCCGGACTCCAAGACTATGAAGATACAAGATTGAAGACTTTGTCCCGTGTCCGGATGGGACTTTCCTTAGCGTGAAGGCAAGCTTGGCAATATGGATATGTAGATCTCCTACCATTGTAACCGACTCTGTGTAACCGTAGCCCTCTCCGGTGTCTATATAAACCGGAGGGTTTTAGTCCATAGGATGAACAACAATCATACCATAGGCTAGCTTCTAGGGTTTAGCCTCCTTGATCTTGTGGTAGATCTACTCTTGTACTACCCATATCATCAATATCAATCAAGCAGGAGTAGGGTTTTACCTCCATCGAGAGGGCCCGAACCTGGGTAAAAACATCGTGTCCCTTGTCTCCTGTTACCATCCGCCTAGACGCACAGTTCGGGACCCCCTACCCGAGATCCGCCGGTTTTGACACCGACATTGGTGCTTTCATTGAGTGTTCCTCTGTGCCATCGCAATTAGGAAGGATGCCTCTTCCCGTCTTTAAAGACGGTACCGTTGCCAAGGGAGCTTTGGCCACCGGCCAAACTATCCGGCTAGGTGGATTTCTTATGACCGCCTGTTCGGCCGCCGCTCCGACAATGACCTCTCGGGTCATCAAAAGCGATCTTCACGTCAACTCGGAATTTGCCAAGCAGCTAGATCCGATGGAGCTCTCCTCCGTAAACGAGCTCTTGGATCGCATCGCCGCCCTGGGAGTCGCTACAGACTACGATCAGATTGGGCTTAAAACCGATCTGAGAGAGTTTAACTCTCCCCAGGCTACCCACCACGTTGTTGTGGTAGAGCGTGGCGACTCTTCTTCTATATTAAAGACCAGTTATGTCAGGACCCCGACTCGATGCCACACCGATCTAGCATGTAACACCTCATATCACTTTGCGGCCTCACGCACGGTGTTCCCACGGGTGTCGCCTTACCAGGCCCGGGACCGTTTGCGCCTTTTGGCACACGTATATGATAGTGTCGCTAGCATCCATATGACAAGGAGCCCGGGCTGACATGGCTAGTCGTGAACCCAAAGTGGCACTAACTTACAGGGACATGCATACATGACCCAACAACGAACGTGTCGGTCATCAGCGAGTGAATCCAGGCTGTAGCAGCTGGGCTAGCAGGACTCTGGTAAACCGGGCTGTAGCAGGCTAACAGGACTCCGGTAGACACCGCGTGACATTTCCCCGAAGGGACAAACACAGGAACGAAGAAGGACACATGCCGGCCAGCCTAAGTGTTCCGGAGTAGTAGCAAGATACCAAGGCTCAGTGGAAGCACTAGGAGACATTTCCCGGTAAGAGAGGCTACCAAGGATAAACAACTAGATAGTCAGATCCCACACATACCAAACATTTCAATAACATACACACAATATGCTCGATATGTGCAAATACAACATGGCATCACAACATGACTCTACAACTCAAGTATTTTATTCAATAGGCTCTGAGGAGCGAGATATTACAAACATGGGTCTCACGACCCAACATTCAGAGCATACAAGTCAAAGCACATGCGGAAGCTTAACATGTCTGAGTACAGACAACCACAAATGAAAAAGCCTAAGAAGCCTGACTAACTACTAGATCCTGCCGAGGGCACAAGATCGTAGCTGAGGTAACAAGCTAAATGTCGAAGTCCACACAGAACTACTAGTGAGACTGAAGTCTCTCTGCAAAAACGTAAAATAGGCAAACATGAGTACAAATGTACCCAGCAAGACTTACATCAGAACTATCTACATACGCATCATTATCAACGAAAGGGGGGAGGTGTAGTTTGACTGCAGCAAGCCAGCTTTGACTCGGTGGCTAACCTGAACTACAACTGCAAGTAACTCTTTTGAGGTGGCGCACACGAGTCCACATATTCACCAATCAATACACCACTATGGATCCGCTCCCGTCTCCCTACGAGAACGCCATCCATAGCACTCATGCTTATCTTGCGCATTTTAGAGTATCCACTTCCACTTGTCTATGAACTATACAGGCAACCCAAAAGTCCTTTACCGTGGACATGGATATTCGAATAGATAATGTTAACCCTGCAGGGGTGTACTTCTTCACACACGCTCTCACCACTTATCGCCGTTTACACGACATGTACTCGGCAACCTTCAAGCGGAAGCCCAGCGAGGGTGTCGGCCACGACCTGACTAAACACACAAGTCTCTCGTCCAGGTTTATCGCCTATTCGGGTTCCATCCACAAGGAGATCCGGCCGGGATGTCGCTCACGGCCCCAAACGATGTGAGCAGGGTTCCCAAGCCCACCATCCAGGTGCCACTTGGTACACCGTGCCACTGTGCCTAGTCTGTCCCAAGCCCACCTGTACCGGGTGCCTCTTGGTAGACTACTAACACTATCTACAAACACCAGAAACTAGTTGCAACTCCTGGACAGAGATCGAGTTGATTAATAAGCCGAGAGGGGTCGAGTTACCGGAATCCAATGTGTGGTAGTAACTGTTCATGGATCACAAACACAGAACTCAGTTCCTGAGGATGGTTTCAATGAGACAACCCACCATGTACTCCTACATGGCCTCTCACCGCTACCTTTACCAAATCGTGTTCACATACTTAGCTCACACACAGTAGGACAAGTTCACACACCTCCGATTCATCCCCGATGAATCATACCTGACTCAACTCTAAGCAGTAGCAGGCATGACAAACAAGCATGAATGAGTAGGCACATCAGGGCTCAAACAACTCCTACTCATGCTAGTGGGTTTCATCTATTTACTGTGGCAATGACAGGTTATGCAGAGGAAAGGGGTTTAACTACCGCAGCATGTAACAATTGCATCGTTGTTGTCCTAATGCAGTAAAAGAGAGCAGGAGCGAGAGAGTGGGATTGTATCGGAATGAACAAGGGGGTTTTGCTTGCCTGGCACTTCTGAAGATAGTATAGTTCTTCATTGGTGTCATTGAACTCATCGTCGGTACCACGTCTATCGAGAGGGGACAATCACCGACAAACAAGAAAGAAACACAATCAATGCAATGCACAATATGATGCATGATCATGACATGGCAATATGCTGTGATTTGAGCTAATGCATCTAACAGTAGGTTAAATGAATTTGGTTTGAATCCAAGATTCAAATTCAAACTCCACATGTGGTTATTTAAATGCCATTCATACCATTTGTCCTAAACAGTTGTAATAAGTTTTTCTAACATGCAAGCAACTAGTACAGATGGATAGATTGGGTTTTTCTGATCATTTTCCATATATAAATTATTTCATTTGGAGTTACGGTTGATTTTCTATGAATTTTAGAAGTTTTGGGCATTTTCTAGAATTTGCTGAATAAGAATAAATCTAGTAAATGATTTATTGCGTAAGCACTGCGTCACTGTGACATCAGCAGGTCAACAGGCGCTGTTGCAGGTCAAACCTGACCAGTAGGGACCATTGGTCAGTGTCTGGGGCTGGTTAGTGCCGCTGACATGTGGGCCTAGTCAACAGCCACGTCAGGACGGTCAACACTGGCACGTGGGTCCCGCCGGATTTGGGTAAACGGCATGTGTGCTCACAGCGCATCCGATGGCGTCGTCAACGAGGTTGGGGACGGCCAGGTTGCTGCGAATCGATGGTGACTTCCTTCGGGCACCGACGGCGAAGATGGCGACATTGGTGACGAAGCGGAGCCCTCCGGCTCATTTCCTTTGGTGTGGAGACGAGGTGCTCAACGGTGGAGCTTCTAGACCCGACGATGCGGCGACAGGAGGACGGTGGCTACGAGTACGCAAGACGGCGGCCGGCGCGGTTGCTCTCGGATGGAGCTCGTGGAGGAGCTAGGGGTGAGGGAGAGAGCAGGGGGCGGGAGAGCCAGAGAGCGAGGGGAAAGTGAGGGGAGGCGTCGGGTGTCTCCGTGGCGCAAGGGGGAGGCAGGAGGTGGCAAGCAGGAGGTGGCCGCGAACGCGCGCGCACGCGCCACGCTTCCCCTCTGCCTACTGGCAGGAGGAAGAAGACGGCTCTGCCCTCGGTGGGCTGGGCCTAACTGGGCCGGTCCTGTTGGGCCACCAGGTGAGTTCTGTTCTTTTACTTTTTTTCTGTTATGTTTCCCTTTTTATTTTATTTTGCCACTGTTTTAAAATAATTTCAAACAGTGCCAAGACATTCTGAAATATTTTATGTTACCTCTCTGGACTATTCCAAAAGTACATAAAACATTTCAAAGTATTTGAAAATATATTCCTTATATATTATGAATATATCCCCAAATTCAAATAAATTATTGATTTAAATTCAGACCAAAAAATTCCTTAAAAATGTTCCAGAATTTGGTTTGATATATAACTCTTGCCAAAATTCACAAAATTATTTTTAGGGCATTTTGGATTCATAGAATGCAATTTAAAGGGTGCTTGCCCTTCTTTTAATTAGATTTCTGAGGTTTCAACAATCCTCAATTTAAGTTTCAGAATCTAGACATGATGCAGGATGCTCTCAAATGCAACTAATACAAGCAAAGTCTACGGTTGTGACAACTCACCCCCACTAAACAAGAATCTCGCCCCGAGATTTCAAGACGTGAGGTAAGAAGACAAAGGGGACACAAACTAATAACATGAATTCCAAGATCCAACTGTCCTTCTCGAAGATGTTAATTCATTGTATCATCTTGATCTCGACGTCTTGCTTTGAGAACTTCATCCAACATGACAACGAGAGGAAAGGGAGAATTTTAGGAGAATCGATCTTCTTGAGGTTTGAGCAACTCAGGATCAACCCATGAAGTGAGACATAGGAACGTCTCTTGAGCTGAGACACAAAGCACACATCTAGAGGGATGGAGTGGAACAGATGACGAGGATTCATTAGGTAGACAACAATTCCACACTTAAAAGGGTGGTGAATGGTTGTCATCATAGTGAGGAGTTGAGTTGCCATGATTCGTAGATCATTACCTTAAGTGGCAAAAAGAATTACCTTCGATATAGAGATCATTGAGACTCTCCATACCAGCCTAGGGCAAATCACAATCGATCATTTGAAGGAGTTCGGTAGAATGACATACTCAAGCTAGAATGGATGATGTGGATTACCTTGTTGAAAACAACACAAGGAATGATTTTAGTAATTGGGGATAAGCTCAACCGTAGAGAGTGAGTCCACTGTTTCAAAAGTTATAGCATAACCGAGGAAACTGAGAGCAATCCCAATTAGTGCCGATGATAACACCTAGCGCTTGTGCGTGCTCTCAAGAACTTGAGCATTTCCCTATTCATCAAGGTTTAACCAATATTCGTGTCAAGGATCCTGGCAACACAACGTACTACCATGATGAACAGCAATGGACGGTGCAGATGCAAAGAAAGATAACACTTTCTTAGATTTCACCTTAGCGAGGCCAAGGAAACAAAATCTGGATGATCGACCGAGAGACATTTAGCACTCCGCTTGTAATGTTCTCCTTGATGTTCTAGCTACTGCGATCATGCTTTAAAGCATCGACATGGCCATCAAGTAAAGATCGGACTTCGGAAGCAAAAAATCCATAAGGATCAACTTCTAGAATAAGTCATGCAAGATCCTCATGGGAGGTGACCAAATTGCTTTATCAAGATACTACAATAATAGTTCTTCCAGCTAGGTGCGTCCACTTTACCGGAACCTACATCATAGTTCTTGGAAGAAGTGCCAACCATCACACCTGCCTGAGATTCAGGTCTAGTTGGTAACAAGATAATTCAGACAACATGTGTGGAAAAGAAAGTTTGCAATACAAATCGACGAGATGACGTTGTGAGATTCTCGGGGGATGATCTCGATAGCAAGCTCCAAAACATGAGCTGGTTCTGCTACATACATGTGAACACGCTGTCCCGGACAAGCATGACCACGCAGTAGTCTTATAATAAAACACTACCGAGTTCTGGCAGGGAACCATCATCAATGATATCGGAGTCTCCGTGCGTGGAGGTCCAAAGATTTCACCTTAGAACAGACTCCTTTATCTTGAGCAAGTCAATCAGTAGCTTGGTGTGCTAGGGACACATATAGAATGGAGGTAGCGAGCCTATCAAACCATAGCATACTTCGCACATGCATGACTGACTTGGGATGGTTCCAGAGGAGGCAACATTGACTTTCTCGAATTCACGACGGCAACTTGCACCAAATGCACATGAACTGGAGGAAGTCGCTTCTTACATCCGAACATATGCTTCATGAGCTAGCATGAAGAAATGCTTTCAAAAGTTTCCAACACTAGCTTAATGCTCAGCAAAATCATGGGGAAGATAAAAATGTTGCTGATGGGCTCAACAGCAATTCATCCAGGTTTCCATGAAGATGGAATCCCATAATTATGTGAACAAATGATAGCATTGGTCAGACCCAAAAGATATAATGGTGTATGCTCGAGGAAACAACCACGAGTAAGACAACATTACGAACATCGTTGGTTCTGGTTTGATTTGACGATAGCCCATACTCAATCAAAGGCTGGATAAAATGACAGGTCCATTAACTGATCACGAGGGTCAATCGATGAAAATACCATCTTTCTTCAACACACATACAAGATACCTTTGGAATGAACTGAGTCAGACAAGCTATTATCTTCCAACTCTCCAAGTTGTTGTTTAGCTTAAACAACTAGCTCAGGGTATCCGACACAGATGCTTGGAGAAAGGGTGGTTTATAGGAAACCAACTTGATCACGAGCTCAACATAGTGGTCAGGTGACAACCTGGTGATACTTTCGGGAAGATACTCAAAAAATTAGGAACCACCGATATGTTACTAAGCTCGAGGACAATCTTGCTTTTCAGGGCAAGACGAGATGATCAAATAAGCAAGGGATTGGCATAGCCCTAAGTCATTCATCGAAAGGTGCACCGAAAATAAGGACTAGGTAGCACAATCTATCTTAGAATGATGATCCAAGAACCAATACACTAAGAATGAAATTATTGTCCTTTAACTACCAAGCAACAAGGTCACTAGGAGTATTGATTTCACACATCATGATTCACTTGTCGACATTCCGGTTGCAACAACACGGGAACCGAGAAATGAATAATGATGGAGAGAGTATCACTACGTCAAGAATTCATGAGAGATGCTGTAATTCCTATGACAATCCTGACATAAAGGGGGTAATAGTCCGAGGTAGACCAGAACAAAGCTGGATTGGCTTTTTGATCTGCGGAATACAACTACTTTGACCAGTCCAAGAAATGGATGCGGTGCTGGAGTTTGTTTCTCCTAGTCATTCCAGAGTAGAATGGCTTGACGGACCACAAGAGTAATAGGCATCGTTGAACGAAGGCACGCATACTCTTGACTATCAATTAATAGACGAAGGTCAGGAAACAACTAAAGAGGGACAACTCAAAAGAACATATGATTTTCTGAGTTGTGGATGCATAGATTAGCATGTCAAACAAGTTCAACATATTTCTTCAAGATAATCCATGCAGAAAGGTAGGACTGGCAGATTAACAATGCAGAATGGAGAACTCATCGAGAGCACTCTTGTTGTGATCTTTTGGTTCCCGAACTTCTGCCATATTGGTTCATGCTATTGGAAGAAGGATATACCATGAATCTCGAGGACTATCGCAAAGGTTACTAATATCCTAAAGGAACTAGCAAACACTATCAACATGAAATAAGTAGGGCGAATCTCGGGTTCAAAACCCAGGAGTAGAATACCTACTAACTAAATGGCATCACTGGATGCTTCGAGAATGATGGCCCGAGTCATCACACTGGAACATAGAACATGGCTAGATTACTAGATGATCCCCTAAGACACCTAGGGTCATGATAATGTCACACCCTGATTTTCATGCCACTACACTTAAGCTAACAATCATGATAAAATGTGTTTTGACAAAAACTTTTGAGTGTTTTGGACTTTGCTTGATTGGATTTTTTGTTTGCTGTTTGCAAGTGCTCTAAAAATCAAATAAATCCTCCAACTCCTATACTTCATCCCTTGCCCCAAACTCTTGAACCAATGATCATGCCATGTGTATAGGACATAAAACTAATTTCTTACAAAAATAATTTGTCCAAATAGTATTTTCAAAATTAGTTTTTCAAAAACCCCTGAATTGAGGTTTGCACTTCAACTACTTAATTAAGGGCAGTAAAAATCTTTCCAAAAATATATTTGACTCCTATTAGATATAGGATACCCAGAAACCACAAAAATATAATTTTAAAAGTTATTTTACTATTTCATTTAAAAGCTTTTTCTTAAGGCTAGAAATGGTCTTTAATAGGGAAAAATTATTTTATTGTTTCAAAAATATTTGACAAAAACCTAGAGAAACTCAGTGGACATATGTTTCAACACATGGTCATGTTCAAAATATTGGTCAAATCCCTCAAAAACCCTTTCTTGATATTTCAAGCTTTTGAAATATTTACAAAGGAAATATTCTCCACAAATTCCAAGAAACTTCTAGCATATCACATATGACATGTTTGATGATCTTGACAAGTATCATGTCATGGAGAATAGTATAACTCCATGAAATCCCCTCAAAACAATTTCTGTCCATTTTGAAGTTTGAGCAACTTTACATTGCCAAACATGTCCAAATGTTCTCAAAACTTGTGAACATGCTCAAATGGTCTAATAATTAATATAGACCAAATGGCACAAGTTGGAGAACAATTTAACTTGATCAAAGTGCCCCAAAACCATTCCTGTCCAGAACCAAATTTGAACAACTCTACATTGGCAACTTCCTCCTTTTGATCTCAACTTTTGTGAACATGTTTAGAGCCTCAAATGATGACAATACACCAAGTGGTGCATCAAGGAGAATAGGTTTGCATGACTAAATCTTGGGAAGCCCATTTCTGTTGATTTCTAGGGTTTACAAAAGTTGCATTGGAAACTTTGCCCAAATGGCATCAATATTGGTGGGACCTATTATTTTATCATATCATTTGACCTTGTAAAGCCTCATGACAAGAGGAGTTCATATTCTTGCCCAATCCAGCAACAAACACCTTCTGCTATTTTTCTAAAACCCCTGTTTTGGCCACTTCCACTCTTCTCCATGGCCACAACTTTTTACCACAGCCCCTCCTAGTCCCCTTGCACCTCCAGTAGCAATGGCAAATCCATAGATCAATTATTGGAGGGGTAAAACCCCACTTTCCCTCTCTGGAGAGCCCTTTTATCTCTCTCCCTCAACCTCTCTCCTCTCCTAGTGGTTCACCAGGGCATCCAAGGCCACCTCCCCTTTGTTTACCAACCCCACAAAGCCCCAGACACTAGTGGACATGCCCTTGGCACATAAACAATGCCATGGCGTGCAGAGCTCGTGCTCTGGAGCACGCTACAGTGCTCTCCCGCACTGTAGCTCACCCATGCCAAGGGCAAAAGACGGCCTTGGGCGGCAGGGTGGTGTCTCCCGAGGTCGCCTCGGCGTCCGAGACACGGAAAAGTGTCGGGCCCCTCCCGGACCTCTCTCCTCCCCCCTCTGCAAGGCTCACATAGCGCATCGGTGGACGCTGCCCACGGAGCACCAGCGCCTCCTCCATATAATCCATCCCCCGAGCTTTCTCTCGCCTCGGTTGGACCCCTCTCTCTCCCGTGCACCTCTTGGACAGCCTCCCCCTCCCTCTCGTGCCCTCCAGCACTCCCCCCATGGCCGGAATGCCGCCGCTGGCCTCCGCTCCGATTCGGACAAGGACGAGGTCCTCCCCACCTCCTCTCCCCTCCAGAAGAACCGCCTCTCCCCGGCGACCCCTCCGGTGGCCGGAGCTTGGCCGGGGGTGGCCTGTGCCGCTGGGGGCAAGCGACGGCTGGCGCTCACCCGCGACCTCGATCCCCTCTGTCGCGGGCGCGGGAGGAAGGAGACGACCCTGCGGGTGGGCCCCGTGGGTCAGGCGACTCAGCCGGCGGGCCCCAGCGTTTAAGTGGAGGCGGGATCCGGGTTAACCGTGTCCCCGCAGAGAAGCGTACTTCGCTAGTCCGCCATCGGCGTGGCCCTCCTTAGCCGCGTGGCCAGGCAGCTGGGCCGGCACAATGCGCTATGGCGCTATGCTGCGCTCGGTGCGCAGTATAGGTATAACCCCTTCCTTTGTCTTTTTCTTTTTCCAGAAACTTGTAAAATCTCCCAAATATTCAAATTAACTCCAAATCCAATGATTCAAATTTCCAGTAGTTTCTAAAATCATGCCCTACCACATGGTGCTATTGTAATATTTTTACAGAAGCATTTCCTTCACAAATATTTATCAAAACCCCATTTTTCCATTTCTGTAATGAACTTTAGAAAATCACAGAGAGCTCAAAATTGATCCAAATGCCATGATTCAAATCCCTAGATGCTTCTAAATTCATAACCTAGTTTATGAACATTTTTCTTGATACTTTCTGTACCCCACAAAATAATGAGCCATTTCTTCATGTTTGTCAACTTTGCAAATCCATAGAATATTCATTTGAACTCCAAATCCTAAATGCTTCTAAAATCATCCTTTGTTAAATGGGTATCTTTGCCCATTTTCCAAAAATACATTTCTGTACACTTTTTGCAAATCCATAAACCTCTTGATTCCATCATATTGAAATGTTCAGAGATGTCCATTGATCAAATCCTAATGAAACCACTTTGGTCATCCCTCATATGACCAGAGGTATCCCAGAAAAGTCCAACTCATATTTTTAGAGCACTTTTATTTCCTGCCTTGTTGTGTTGCTTATTATGGTTGCTTTTGACGATAGTTGACGAAGTAGACGAAATGCTCGGAGTTGGACCAGAGATATTTGAAGACCTCGAAGACTTTGTTAAAACAGGCAAGCAGCCCTTTGACCATGTCTATGAAACCCTTTTTATGCATGTCATATAGCACCATATTGTTGTTGCAACGGAATCATGATGAGGTGGTATCCACTTTGATGGTTTGCCACCGTACTTCCTCGTTGATACTTGCATTGTGCATGACCCTACCTTCTTATGAGGGTTATGACGGTGGGAGTAGATAGGATGCTAAAGTAGTGCTACGCAAAAAGGGACGGGAATATGCATGGTGATGGAGACAAAGTATTCTTTAAAAGACTTTTTCGAAAACCCCGTCGGGTGACACTTATGCCCGAGGGAGATGATGAGATGGGTAACCACTTGATGACGAAGTGGTATACCGAGGCAAGTGTGTGTGTTGTTTTTGAAAATGGATTAGATTTAAGATTTGATGACTGTCCCAACCTTACATGCGCAACCACTCTACCCTTATATGGGAATGGGCATTATTGATTACCTAGACCGATACTAGCTTGGATCCCGCATTACTAGTGACGGGAGAGTTGTTGGTGCGCTCTCTCAGGACGGGGTCATGCCAGGTAGGGCGGCCAAGAACATTTTTATGGGGCACCGAACACACCGTTGGTACCCCGTGCCAGTATGTGATGAATATGGGAGTGATGCTCCACAATTTTAAGATGTGAAATGTTGGGCACGGGGGTTACTACCAATCAAGTGGACTCCATGTTAGTGTCATCTAGGGAAAGGTAGTGATCGGGTGCTTACCCCGGGTACTTGAGGTATCGCGGGTCGTGGATGACACGGAAGTTCCCCGGATCTTGTGGGTACAGTGTGCAACCTCTGCAGAGTATAAAACTATTCGAATAGTCGTGTCCACGGTCAAGGACGGTTGGGCGGTGCTGCTTAAACTATGTCCAGAGTTTGCAAACCAGTGTGTGTGTTTGGATAACTACTTGGGTCAACTCAAAGGACTTGACGTGATTGAGTTGGGTTGGTGCCCACTCTATTTATGTTGATACTTGTAACATGTCCTCATGGTTACTTGAATTCTCTTGATGCATGTCTTACAAGTTGTTGAGCATGTCATTGCACTCAAAACTAGCTTTCTGCAAAAATTTACCTATATCATGCATTGTTGTATCTTGAACCAAAACATGGGTTGCTCGCGAGTACATTCAAAGTACTCATTGGCTTGCCACTGGTTATTTTATTGGCCAGGCATGAAAGAACAGGATATGATGAGGAATACTTCGGTGACGAACATGCGAGCTAGGACGCTTCCCAGTCAGAATGCCTGTAGGGTTAAGGCGGATGGCATGGGTCCAAGTTATCGACGAAGATTTCCGCTGCGATGATATACTCAAGACTTGACCATAATGGTCCTACTTGTGTAAAACGGTATGTATGGATGTAAGACTCTTGTTATTCAGCTTCTGTGTGTTCAGTGAGCATTGATCTCTGGGATCACTGTACATGTGCATTCGGTGTTCACGACTTATGAGTCGGGGTCCCCACAGAGCTGGTATCAGAGCCATCCTGACTGTAGGAAGCCTTAGTTAGCATGGTCGTTAGTTAGGGTAAAATATTTCCAAAACTACTACTAGTTTTCAAAACTATCTATACTTGTCTTCCCTTCTCAGTTTTTCGAAAACTAAGGTATACTTCCCTTATTAATCTCTTCCCCTTCAAAACCTTTGGTCGCTAGAACCCTTATGCCCCTGACCACTAGATTCCTTGTAATCCTCGTGGATAATCTATAAGGAAGATGCCTTGCCAGACGTTCACCCACATCTCCTGAACACAAGAATGGCGACATCACAACAAGACGATACCAACAGAAGATACATCCTCAAGGAATGAGTACCTGAAGACCCAGGAGATGGTGACACCCTTGACACTGCCCCAAGATGATGTAACCCTTAGCCTACGATGATCAGGGCATAGGATATGCAAGATCATGATATACATCGCTAATAGAGTAACCGTGTCACTACCGTTGTTGTATCGGCAACCACCGGTGGATGAGAACCTAGCCATTTGGTCCGCCTCACTATAGTGAGCAGGAAAACGGTTCTCTTCATCCCCCGCTCTCGGTGACGATATTGTCAACAATGTGTCCGACAGATTGGGCCTCTTTTATGCCTTGTTAAATGTCATTGCATAAAGGAGTGCCACCTGGAACCGCCAACACCTTAAAAAGGCAAGAGTGATCGTCATGATTAAGAAGACAAGAGAAGATCAAGTCAATGCCAGCCACGAGGACCCACCTTCACCCCATCACCTCATCAGGAGATAAGTTGTTGAAGATTCTTCAGGCTCAACCCAGATTGTTTCATCAAACAACTACAAGAGACGTAGCAACACCTGAGGAAAACTCAGAAGACTGCATGAGGCACAAGGCACGACTACTGAGTCCGAGAACCCCTAGGGTAGGATGAGTCGTGTACCCCCTATGCGCAGTCGAGTCCATATGATGGTTTGAATAGAACCATGATTGTGTGTTGCTTGTTTTTATTTGTTTGTGTTTTGATATAGGTCGCACTTTTTCCCTAGGCGACAAGTATGGGACTATATCACCTTCCTTACCTTGCTTCTTCTGTTTGGCCCTTTTTGCACCTGTTTGTTTGCACTGCACTATAGAACCCGCTTTAGGCACTCCCCTCCTCTATGCTACTTTTCCCTCTCATCTCGCTCTCCTCAACCAAAGACCGGCAAGACAAGGTACACCGAGGATTCTACTTCGACAACCAACGAGCACTGGAGACTTTTGTTGCAGCCTCCTCGACCTAGTGCAACCCAGTAGCGTTATGTCTACTCCTCAAGATTAGGAACCCATTCCTAGACCCTTCGAGACTTCATAAGATACCCCATATTGAATCCTTAACCATGTGCTTAACCCATAGAATTGCAAGAGAACCTGTTTAGCCTCCGTCACCTTGCTTATCACTGGGTTCATTAGGGAACTAGTGGACATAGTGAACGAGCACATTATCATCCTAAGATAGCACCAAAACTGACGATGCCATAGGGAAGACCAATTCAAGGATATAGGAACAGAGGACAAATGACTTGGTGAGTTTACATCAATGACCTTGAGGAATTATTTGAGACTCTTCGGAGGATTATAAGGCTTTCATGTTGGTATGAACTTGGTGGGATCATGAGTATAGATTAGCATAGCTTTCATTACCCCTGAGTAAATTGGATTTAGTAGGATAATTGTAAGTATTTGGATTTAACTTAGCCATGGGATATTGAAAGGAGACATTTGATATTACGTAAATGACTTGGGGGAACATGTAGGAATTCTCGTTGGACAAGAGATTTGGATTTAAGTAAGTGATTCTAGTTGAATATAGATGCGGAGTATGTCTACATGGTTCGGAGTAAATTGGATTTAGACTGATGATCTCAATCATGATACCATGTTTCTCACTGGACGATAAACTAGGAGATTGGACTAATTGTCAGAGTTTATTTAGGGAATCTATATAAGCTTGACCTTGGAGTTTACTTGACCATGATAATGGAAATTGGTGGACTGACTATAGTAAGGTAGCCTTCCCAGTATTTGTCGATTATAGGATATTAGAAGATCGTGTGGAAAACCATACGGATTGGATTTGAAAAACTACTGGATCATGTAATGATTGGTGTAGTTAATGGGTTGTTGGAGTTGCTTCATAGGAAGGAAACAAGATTTTGGAGTGGCATACGACGTGTTTCCTTAGGATAGAGGTGCTTTATCTTAGACCTTGGAAGAACATGCTGAGCACTTGGATTGTCACGTTCTAGCTTAGCAGCTTATATGTTCTACCCATGGATTTTTAGGGGTAGACATACATATGAGTTTGGGGATTGTAGACATATATGATTTTAGACCTCCTCTCGGGAGCCATGAGGATATGAATCACATGAGTAATGATTGGAGTTGACCTATACGAGATGATTCTTTTGGTAATATGAGGTGAGGACTAGATAAACTATTGGCATCTCAGAAACCGTGCTTAAAGATAAGATGATAAATGTTCACTCGCACACTAGAATCCTTGAAACCCTTAAGCCCTACCAAGCCACAACATGGTCGGATCCTGACCTTGGGTTTTGGCTCTAGATCGATAAGACCTTGGCCAATACTCAACCATGACCACCACTAATTCCCCAGCCTACTTTATGTACCCCGCAAACAAAGTCTTCATGGAGTGCTTAGACAAGATAGTTGTCATCATCACTTGGTGCCCTACTTGTCCACCTGAAGACAGAAGAAGAGCCGTTCAGCTAGTCCAGGAACATTCGAAGACGGCCATGCCAAGGAGGAAGAACTACCACCATCATCAAGAAGTAAACATCTGCGTCGAAGACCAGGTGTATCTGCAAGCCACTTCTCTCTAAGGAACCAAGAATTTCCATGACAAGGAGACCCACACCAAGATTCATCGGCCCCCTTCGAGATCACTCCAAAATTTAACAACCCCTTCTAAGATCACTACGAGACGAAGAGAAGACAGTTACCAGCTGGAGTTGCCACCTGAGTTACCTGATGTGCACAATGCTTTCCATGCATCACAACCCCGGAAGTGTTTCCAACTTCCTAGCTAGCCCGAGCACTAATAAGGACATTGACCACCGAGCCATCGACCCCTAGCCCAATCTAACCTACCGCGAGCTACCCATTAGCAACCAGGATCAAGATGAGCGACATACATGAAGCCACACCATAAAGTACTTCAAGCTCAATGGAGCACTACACGGAAGCAGAAGCAACATGAGGACTTGAAGACTACCCCAGATCCAAGTTTCTGTATCCCTTTCCGCGCCTAGTTTGGGAATCTCGGGGACGAGATTCTTGTAAGGGGGTAGGTCTGTCACACCCTGATTTTCATGCCAATACACTTAAGCTAACAATCATGATAAAATGTGTTTTGACAAAAACTTTTGAGAGTTTTGGACTTTGCTTGATTGGATTTTTTGTTTGCTGTTTGCAAGTGCACTAAAAATCAAATAAATCCTCCAACTCTATACTTCATCTCCTTGCCCCAAACTCTTCAACCAATGATCATGCCATGTGTATAGGACATAAAAATAATTTCTTACAAAAATAATTTGGCCAAATAGTATTTTCGAAAATTAGTTTTTCAAAACCCCCTGAATTGAGGTTTGCACTGCAAGTACTTAATTAAAGGCAGTAAAAATCTTTCCAAAAATATATTTGACTCCTATTAGATATAGGATACCCAGAAACCACAAAAATATAATTTAAAAAGTTATTTTACTATTTTATTTAAAAGCTTTTTATTAAGGCCAGAAATGGTCTTTAATAGGGAAAAATTATTTAATTGTTTCAAAAATATTTGACAAAAACCTAGAGAAACTCAATGGACATATGTTGTCCATATATAAGAGTATCAACACATGGTCATGTTCAAAATATTGGTCAAATCCCTCAAAAACCCTTTCTGGATATTTCAAGCTTTTGAAATATTTACAAAGGAAATATTCTCCACAAATTCCAAGAAACTTCTAGTATGTCACATATGACATGTTTGATGATCTTGACAAGTATCATATCATGGAGAATAGTATAACTCCATGAAATCCCCTCAAAACCATTTCTGTCCATTTTGAAGTTTGAGCAACTTTACATTGCCAAACATGTCCAAATGTTCTCAAAACTTGTGAACATGGTCAATTGGTCTAATAATTAATCTATACCAAATGGCACAAGTTGGAGAACAATTTAACTTGATCAAAGTGCCCCAAAACCATTCCTGTGCAGAACCAAATTTGAACAACTCTACATTGGCAACTTCCTCCTTTTGATCTCAACTTTTGTGAACATGTTCAGAGCCTCAAATGATGACACTACACCAAGTGGTGCATCAAGGAGAATAGGTTTGCATGACTAAATCTTGGGAAGTCCATTTCTGTTGATTTCTAGGGTTTACAAAAGTTGCATTGGCAACTTTGCCCAAATGGATTCAATATTGGTGGAACCTATTATTTTATCATACCATTTGACCCTGTAAAGCCTCATGACAAGAGGAGTTCATATTCTTACCCAATCCAGCAACAAACACATTCTGCTATTTTTCTAAAACCCCTGTTTTGGCCACTTCCACTCTTCTCCATGGCCTCAACTTTTTACCACAGCCCCTCCTAGTCCCCTTGCACCTCCAGTAGCAACGGCAAGTCCATAGATCAATTATTGGAGGGGTAAAACCCCACTTTCCCTCTCTGGAGAGCCCTTTTCTCTCTCTCCCTCAACCTCTCTCCTCTCCTAGTGGTTCACCAGGGCATCCAAGGCCACCTCCCCTTTGTTTACCAACCCCACAAAGCCCCAGACACTAGTGGACACGCCTCTGGCACATAAACAATGCCATGGTGTGCAGAGCTCGTGCTCTGGAGCACGCTACAGTGCTCTCCCGCACTGTAGCTCACCCATGCCAAGGGCATAAGACGGCCTTGGGCGGCGGGGTGGTGTCCCCCGAGGTCGCCTCGGCGTCCGAGACACGGCAAGGTGTCGGGCCCCTCCCGGACCTCTCTCCTCCCCCCTCTGCAAGGCTCACATAGCGCGTCGGTGGACGCTGCCCACGGAGCACCAGCGCCTCCTCCATATAATCCATCCCCCGAGCTTTCTCTCGCCTCGGTTGGACCCCTCTCTCTCCCGTGCACCTCCTGGAAAGCCTCCCCCTCCCTCTCGTGCCCTCCAGCACTCCCCCCATGGCCGGAATGCCGCCGCTGGCCTCCGCTCCGATTCGGACAAGGACGAGGTCCTCCCTACCTCCTCTCCCCTCTAGAAGAACCGCCTCTCCCCGGTGACCCCTCCGGTGGCCGGAGCTTGGACGGGGGTGGCCTGTGCCGTCGGGGGCAAGCGACGGCTGGCGCTCACCCGCGACCTCGATCCCCTCTATCGCTTGCGCGGGAGGAAGGAGACGACCCTGCGGGTGGGCCCCGCGGGTCAGGCGACTCAGCCGGCGGGCCCCGGCGTTTAAGTGGAGGCAGGATCCGGGTTAACCGTCACCCCCGCAGAGAAGCGTACTTCGCTAGTCCGCCATCGGCGTGGCCAGGCAGCTGGGCCGGCCCAATGCGCTGTGGCGCTATGCTGCACTCGGTGCGCATTATAGGTATAACTGAGGGAGTCCTGGACTAGGGGGTGTCCGGACAGCCGGACTATCATCGTCCGCCGGACTCCAAGACTACGAAGATACAAGATTGAAGACTCCGTCCTGTGTCCGGATGGGACTTTCCTTGGCGTGGAAGGCAAGCTTGGCGATACGGATATGTAGATCTCCTACCATTGTAACCGACTCTGTGTAACCCTAGCCTCCTCCGGTGTCTATATAAACCGGAGGGCTCTAGTCCGTAGGACAACATACATTACAACAATCATACCATAGGCTAGCTTCTAGGGTTTAGCCTCCATATCTCGTGGTAGATCCACTCTTGTACTACCCATATCATCAATATTAATCAAGCAGGACGTAGGGTTTTACCTCCATCAAGAGGGCCCGAACCTGGGTAAAAACATCGTGTCCCTCGTCTCCGTTACCATCCGCCTAGACGCACAGTTCGGGACCCCCTACCCGAGATCCGCTGGTTTTGACACTGACATTGGTGCTTTCATTGAGAGTTCCTCTGTGCTGTCACCGATAGGCCCGATGGCATCTTCAACCAACAACGCTGTCCAGGGTGAGACTTTTCTCCTCGGGCAGATCTTCGTATTCGGCGGCTTCGCACTGCGGGCTAATTCACTTGGCCATCTGGGGCAGATCGAAAGCTACGCCCCTGGCCGTCAGGTCAGATTCGGAAGCCTAAACTTCACGGCCAATGTCCGCGGAGACTTGATCTTCGACGGACTCGAGCCGCAGCCAAGCGCGCCGCACTGTGACGACGGGCATGATCTAGCTCTGCCGCCGAACAGTGCCTTGGTGGCCGCACACGAATCCGCTTCGGCCATTAGTCCGGAGCCGATCGCCCAGATCAAGGGCCGGTGGATATACGCCGCCCTGGGGGCTTCAACATCCACGGCGATGGAGCCGAACACTAATCTTGTCCCCTGCGAAACTCGTGACTCTGAGGCGCTGGACTCCTTGCCGGACTCCGAACCTCCCGCGCCCCTACCAATCGATTCGAATTGGGCGCCGGTTATGGAATTCACCACCGCGGACATCTTCCAACACTCGCCCTTTGGCGACATCCTAAACTCTCTAAAGCATCTCTCGCTATCGGGAGAGCCCTGGCCGGACTATGGCCAGGATGGTTGGGGTACGGACGACGAAGAAATTCAGAGCCCACCCACCACCCACTTTGTAGCCACTGTCAACGATCTAACCGACATGCTAGACTACGACTCCGACGACATCGACACTATGGACGACGATGCCGGAGATGAACAGGAACCAGCGCCTACAGGGCACTGGAAGACCACCTCGTCATACGACATATATATGGTGGACACCCCAAAAGACGGGGACGGCGAAGAAGCAGCGGAGGCAGACTCTTTAAAGAAGCAGCCCAAACGCCGGCGTCAGCGGCGCCGCTCTAAATCCCGCCACAGCAAGAATGGAGATTCCGGCACAGGAGATAATAATACTCCAGAGAGTGCCGAAGACAATCCCCTCCCGCAAGACTCGGCGCAGGAGGATGCAGAAGCAAGCCCTCACGAGAGGGCGGCAGACGAAGAGGTTGAGGATCATAACTATATGCCCCCTCCGAAGATGAAGCAAACCTCAACGATGATGAATTCGTCGTACCTGAGGATCCCGTCGAACAAGAGCGCTTCAAGCGCAGGCTTATTGCCACAGCAAACAGCCTAAAGAAAAAGCAGCAACAGCTTCAAGCTGATCAGGACCTGCTGGCCGATCGATGGACCGAGGTCCTCGCAGCCGAAGAGTATAAACTCGAACGCCCCTCCAAAAGCTACCCAAGACGCAAGCTGCTCCCCCGATTAGAGGAGGAAGCATACATACCTCCATCACCAGCGCACGATATGGCTGACCGACGACCCCGTGGTCGTGACAGAGAGGCATCCAGGCCCCCAGCCAAGACCGTACCCCGGCATCGCTCCAAAAGTACGAAGCCAAGAGGGAACGCGTCGGACTTGCGAGACATATTGGAGGACAAAGCAAGACAATCCAGATCCATCTACGGATCTCGTGGGCGCCCCACGACCCACGATGAATACCATCGCGCCGGATACACTAACCCCGGCCGGGCCGAGCACAGCAGACAGCGCTCTCTCGAGCTGCGTCGCGATATTGCTCAATACAAAGGCGCCGCACACCCGCTATGCTTCACTGACGAAGTAATGGATCATCAAATCCCCGAAGGGTTTAAACCCGTAAACATTGAATCCTACGATGGCACAACACACCCCGCGGTTTGGATAGAAGATTATCTTCTCCACATCCATATGGCCCGCGGTGACGATCTCCACACCATCAAGTATCTCCCACTCAAGCTTAAAGGACCAGCTCGGCATCGGCTTAACAGCTTGCCCGCAGAGTCAATTAGGTGTTGGGAAGACCTGGAGGCTGCATTCCTTGATAACTTCCAAGGCACGTATGTGCGACCACCAGACGCCGATGACCTAAGCCACATCATTCAGCAGCCAGACGAATCGGCCAGACAATTCTGGACACGGTTCTTGACGAAGAAAAACCAAATCGTCGACCATCCGGATGCAGAGGCCCTTGCAGCCTTCAAACATAACATCCGGGACGAATGGCTAGCCCGGCACCTGGGGCAGGAAAAGCCGAAATCTATGGCAGCCCTCACATCATTAATAACCCGCTTCTGCGCGGGAGAGGACAGCTGGCTAGCTCGCAGCAACAATCTCCACAAAAATTCTGGCAGTACGGATACCAAGGACAACAACAGCAGGTCACGTCGAAACAAAAACAAACGCCGCATTAACGGTGACGATAAGGAGGATACGGCAGTCAACGCCGGATTCGAAGGCTCTAAACTCGGTCAGCGGAAGAAGCCGTTCAAAAGAACCACTCCGGGTCCGTCCAATTTGGACCAAATACTCGACCGCTTATGCCAGATACATGGCACCCCTGAAAAACCAGCTAATCACACTAATAGAGATTGCTGGGTGTTCAAGCAGGCAGGCAAGTTAATTGCCAAAAACAACGACAAGGGGCTGAACAGCAACGACGAGGAAGAGACCCGACCGCCGAACAATAGAGGACAGAAGGGTTTTCCCCAACAAGTGTGGACGGTGAACCTGATTTACACAACCCATATACCCAAGAGGGAGAGGAAGCGCGCACTAAGGGACGTCTATGCGATGGAGCCAGTCGCCCCGAAGTTCAATCCATGGTCCTCTTGTCCGATCACTTTCGATCGAAGAGACCATCCGACCAGCATACGGCATGGCGGATTCGCCGCATTGGTTTTAGACCCAATCGTCGATGGATTTCACCTCACGAGAGTCCTGATGGACGGCGGTAGTAGCCTGAACCTGCTTTATCAGGATATAGTGCGCAAAATGGGCATAGACCCCTCAAGGATTAAACCTACAAAGACAACCTTTACAGGTGTCATACCAGGAGTGGAAGCCAACTGTACAGGCTCAGTCACACTGGAAGTGGTCTTCGGATCCCCGGATAATTTCCGGAGCGAAGAGTTAATCTTCGACATAGTCCCGTTTCGTAGCGGCTATCATGCTCTGCTCGGACGAACCGCGTTTGCAAAATTCAACGCGGTGCCGCATTATGCATACCTAAAGCTCAAGATGCCAGGCCCTCGCGGAGTCATCACGGTCAATGGGAATACGGAACGCTCCCTCCGAACGGAGGAACATACAGCAGCTCTCGTGACAGAAGTACAGAGCAGCCTTTTAAGGCAATTCTCGAGTCCGGCCGTTAAAAGGCCGGATACAGCAAAACGTGCCCGGAGCAATGCCAACCAAGACCACCTGGCGCGATCAGAGCAGGCGTAGCAATGCGGCCCCAACCCTCGCCTGCGCATGATCGCAAGAATAACACTCCGCGTACATCATTACGCTTTGGAGATACTATGGGCACAGGGGAGGGGGCACGATCGCAACGGACCCAGAGTGCGGCTCGACCACACCGGGGGCTCGCAAGTGTGCCCCCCTTTTTTATTTTTTATTTCCCTTTTTTGTGTACACAGGACTCCGTTAACCAGAGGCCCTGTCCGGCGATGAACCTACCGAACTCATGATGCAACAGTCAGGGACGAAAGAAGGCTGCGATGAACACTCAGGTGGTCTCAATTACGAGCATTAAATTTGATTATATACACCAAGTCCGCAGCTCACCCCTGAAGGGGGACATGTTTACTTAGTCCAAATCCCTTGCTTACCGCACTATTTGTATCAATCCGCACTAATAGCAGATTTCCTTTAATAAATAATGCAACACTTTTCGACTGCAATTACATCACCTTTTTATATATATGTTCATTACATGACATCTTGCACCCGTATATTTTGGTATGGCCGAATACGCCAGGGGCTTCTGTTCCCCAAATTATGGTGTGATAAAGTCCGAACACTTTCATAAGTGCGGCACCCCAAACTTATAGCATTATATGAATCGGCTCCGAATCATGTCTTGGGTCCATAGTTCGGTTTGCCCGGCTCCCACGTTTTGGTGACTTACGTTCCGTTCTGTCGGCTAAGGTGGCACTGGGAGAACCACTGCGATTGCGCCCCGGTTGAGCCGGGCGAGCGCCTCAGTGGAGAAAGCTAAAACTGACTGGCATGATAAGGTGAGAGACTGGTCGCTGTTCGAGAGGTTTTTTCGGGTCCTTAAAGACTCACGCCGCTTCGAGCGAAGTTCCGGACAATGTCCGACGAAGGCGTGGATAGCGCCCCGGATTCGGTCTTCCGAATACCAGGGGCTTCGCCGAAATTTAAAATTATAGAATTCTATGGCTAAGTGAGAGTGTTCAAGCATTATAAGTCTGGTTGCCTTGTTCGTTGTGTTGAGCGCCTCCCTAGATGGACCCAAAAATGGGAACAAGAGTGCTCAAGTTTATCCCGAACACCCCAGCACTCGTGGCTTGGGGGCTGAAGCCAACGACTTGCCATCTCTCAGATTTTATAAACGGCCGCACAAAAGGTAATATTTTAAGTTAAACAAGCGTTGCTTAACGCGCACATGAACAAAGTTTCAGCGTGCAGGATAATACATAACGAGTTTACTCAAAGATTACATTTCGGGGGCACTCATCCGCAATATCGCGGGCTCCCTTCAGGACAGTTTTATAATACATCTCGGGCGTGCGATACTCCTTGCCCGGTGGCGGTGGGTCCGTGAGAAGCTTCTCCGCATCCAACTTGCCCCAATGCACCTTTGTGCGGGCAAGGGCCCAACGAGCACCTTCAATACAGGCGGAGCGCTTGATAACCTCCACCCAGGGGCACGCATCCACCAGCCGCCGCACGAGGCCGAAGTAGCTTCCAGGCATGGCCTGTCCAGGCCACAGCCAGACTATAAGGCCCTTCATGGCCTACTCAGCTACCTTGTGGAGTTCGACCAGGTGCTTCAGCTGGTCGCTTGGGGGCACCGGATGGCCGGCCTCAGCGTACTGAGACCAGAAGACCTTCTTCGTCGAGCTCCCCTCCTCGCCATGATAGAATGCGGCGGCATCTGACGCACTACACGGCAAATCTGCAAACACCCCTGGAGAGCTCCGAATGCCGGTAAGTGTCAGGTAGTTTACATTAACATGCCTGCTTTGCATGAAAAATGCCTTACCCGCCACTATCTTCTTTATATCCTCAACCTCCTGAAGGGCCTTATGGGCCTCGGCCTTGGCGGACTTGGCACTTTTGAGAGCCGAGGCAAGCTCGGACTCTCGAGTCTTGGAGTCACGCTCCAAACTCTCATGCCTCTCCATGACAGCCTGGAGCTCTTGCCGTACTTCCGCCACCCGTGCCTCCTGCTTCTCTCGCTCCTCCCGCTCCGCGGCCGCACTACGTTCGGCCGCGGACACGGCCTCCTTCAGGGCTGCCACCTTGTTCGTGGCCCCTGCAATACCCATATTATCCTTGCTAATTTTATTGCAACCAAAATCCTTTTCTGTAAGGTAACCATTCAAAGTGGTGTGACTCACCTTCTTTCTCCTCGAGCTGCTTCTTGGCATGGCCGAGCTCTTGCTCGGACCGCTCGAGATCCTTTTTCAACACGTCAACCTCCGTCGATAGTGCGGCAGAGGTCAGCAGCGCAGCCTGCAAACCCATATTGACATATTTTAAGTACCCTGCGTATATCTTGTTAGATCCTTAGTCTGGCTTTTCTTTCCGAACACCGAACTGAGCATCAGGGGCTACTGTCTATGCGGTATTACATTACATAATTTTAACTTCTTACCTCAAAGCCTGTTAAAAGGCTGCTGCAGGCCTCGGTCAGCCCGCTCTTGGCGAGCTGAACCTTCTGAATCACCACACTCATGATAGTGCGGTGTTCTTCCTCGATGGAAGCGCCTTTAAGCGCCTCCAACAAGTTATCCGGCACCTCCGGTTGGACGGAGATCGCCGGTGTCACGGCCTTGCCCTTCCTTCGAAGGGGCCGCCAGCCGGACTCTGGAACCACTGCGGGTTCCGAGGTAGAGTCCGGCACAAAGTCCGGGAGGCTGCCTGACGGCGCCTCCGGAGCCTCCTCCTGATGGGTCCCTCTCTGGGATCCCACCTCGGCGTCTTCACCGGCGCGGGGGGTAGTGGCAGTCGGAAGTGAATCCACATCCGACGGGGCCAATGACCCGCTTGATGAAGCGGGGAGATCATCATCGGCCGGACTACGGACAGAACGCGACATTAGAAGGACACTACGTGACACGAAAGAAATTACATATCAAGGATCCGGATACTTACGATCTTGCCGGACGCCTGGCCCTTGGAGACCATTCATCCTCGCCAATGATGGTGTTGGCGAAACGGTCCAGGGGGATAGTCCTCCCCCTCTTGGACCCTTCGGCCTCCCCTATTGGGGAAGCCTTCCTCTTGTTCTCTCCTTCCTCTGGGAGAGAGTCCTCCTCCTCCTCCTTGTCTTCGGGGGAGGAGTCCGCGTCGTCGTCAGACGCCTGATTGCGGGAACTCTTTCGAGTCCCCGCGACCACCTTCTTGGCCTTCTTCTCCGGTACCACGTGCGGTGCCGGAACCAGCAGCCCTGCTAAGCGGGCGTTCTCTGGGTCTTCTGGCATGGGAGCCGGGCTAATAAGCAGCTTGGCCTTCTCCATCCATTCCTGTCAAAGGAAGAGACAAAATGAAACCCCTCTAGAATCAATTTGATTACCACAAGTGTCCCGTAAAGGGGTTGAATCACTTACCTCGTCAGCCGGATGCTGCGAACGAAATCCGCGATCTTCTGTCGCGGATGCGGGGGCTTCGGCGCCCTTAAACAGCACCCTCCAGGCGCCTTTGTATGTCGTATCTAAGAGCCCGCTTAGCGCCTGGTGCTATTCCGGATTGAACTCCCACAGATTGAATGCCCGTTCTTGGCATGGGAGGATCCGGCGGATGAGCATGCCTTGGACCACGTCGACGAGCCTGAGCTTGCCGCTCACCAGCTTCTGGAAGCAGGCTCGGAGTCCCGTCAGCTCCTTCGGATTGCCCCACAACAGGCCCTTCTCTTTCCAGGAGCGCCAGATCTAAACTCGGGGGCCGCCGCCCATGTGGGCTGGCGCGGCTCGGTGATGTAGAACCACCCCGATTGCCACCCCTTGACGGAGTCCACGAAGGCCCCTTCGAGCCAAAGGACGTTCGGCAACTTGCCCAACATAGCGCCTCCGCATTCCGCCTGCGTGCCCTTCACAACCTTCGGCTTGACGTTGAAAGTCTTGAGCCACAGGCCGAAGTGGGGCTGGATGCAGAGGAAGGCCTCGCACACGACGATAAACGCCGAGATGTTGAGGATGAAGTTCGGCACGAGATCGTGGAAATCCAGGCCGTAGTAAAACATGATCCCCCAGACAAATGGGTGCAATGGAAAGCCCAGTCCGCGGAAGAAGTGGGGAAGGAAGACGACCCTCCCATAAGGCCCAGGGGTAGGGATGAGCTGGCCCTCATCGGGCAGCCGATGCGCGATATCGCCCGAAAGGTATCCGGCGCTGCGCAGCTTGGTGATGTGCTCCTCCTTAACGGTGGAGGCCAACCATTTGCCTCCCGCTCCGGACATATTCGGAGGAGGTCGAGGCGAGATGCGCGAACTTGGGCGTTGGAGCTTGAGTGCGCGGAGATGGATAAGCAAAGGAGGAAGAAAGCGTAGGTGAGAAGGTGAATCCTTATCCCTTATATATAGGCAGATGAAAACTATGCATCCCCCACCGGCCTGGTAAAACTCGCTTATCTCCCAAGCGCCACCATCAATGGCGCGGTTGGGTTACCCACGTCCGTATTGATGAGAATCCCGGAATAAGGGGAACACGATCTCTGCTTCGACAAGACGTGCCAAGGAAACCGCTTCGCTAAACGTGTTGAGGTGGTACAGTAAAAACGATTCAAGTAAAAGCCTGGTAGCGGTGTGATGTCATGCCGCATAATACGTCAGCAGATTGAACTGGTGTACATTTTATTTTCTCTATGGTGGAATGTGGAATTTATTTTGCAGAGCCGGACACTATCCTGGTGTTCATGATCTTCTCTGGATTATTCAAGGGAGGAACCCGCCTTGCAATGCCGAACATTATGCACGCCGGACTAATCGTCATTGAAGCCTGGTTCAGGGGCTACTGAGGGAGTCCTGGACTAGGGGGTGTCCGGACAGCCGGACTATCATCGTCCGCCGGACTCCAAGACTACGAAGATACAAGATTGAAGACTCCGTCCCGTGTCCGGATGGGACTTTCCTTGGCATGGAAGGCAAGCTTGGCGATACGGATATGTAGATCTCCTACCATTGTAACCGACTCTATGTAACCCTAGCCTCCTCCGGTGTCTATATAAACCGGAGGGCTTTAGTCCGTAGGACAACATACATTACAACAATCATACCATAGGCTAGCTTCTAGGGTTTAGCCTCCTTGATCTCGTGGTAGATCCACTCTTGTACTACCCATATCATCAATATTAATCAAGCAGGACGTAGGGTTTTACCTCCATCAAGAGGGCCCGAACCTAGGTAAAAACATCGTGTCCCTCGTCTCCTGTTACCATCCGCCTAGACGCACAGTTCGGGACCCCCTACCCGAGATTCGCCGGTTTTGACACCGACAATAACCCCTTCCTTTGTCTTTTTCATTTTCCAGAAACTTGTAAAATCTCCCAAATATTCAAATTAACTCCAAATCCAATGATTCAAAATTCTAGTAGTTTCTAAAATCATGCCCTACCACATGGTGCTATTGTAATATTTTTACAGAAGCATTTCCTTCACAAATATTTATCAAAACCCCATTTTTCCATTTCTGTGATGAACTTTAGAAAATCACAGAGAGCTCAAAATTGATCCAAATGCCATGATTCAAATCCCTAGATGCTTCTAAATTCATAACCTAGTTTATGAACATTTTTCTTGATACTTTCTGTACCCCACAAAATAATGAGCCATTTCTTCATGTTTGTCAACTTTGCAAATCCATAGAATATTCATTTGAACTCCAAATCCAGTGAAACCAAATCCTAAATGCTTCTAAAATCATCCTTTGTTAAATGGGTATCTTTGCCCATTTTCCAAAAATACATTTCTGTACACTTCTTGCAAATCCATAAACCTCTTAATTCCATCATATTGAAATGTTCAGAGATGTCCATTGATCAAATCCTAATGAAACCACTTTGGTCATCCCTCATATGACCAGAGGTATCCCGGAAAAGTCCAACTCATATTTTTAGAGCACTTTTATTTCCTGCCTTGTTGTGTTGCTTATTATGGTTGCTTTCGATGATAGTTGACAAAGTAGAAGAAATGCTCGGAGTTGGACGAGAGATATTTGACGACATCGAAGACTTTGTTAAAACAGGCAAGCAGCCCTTTGACCATGTCTATGAAACCCTTTCTATGCATGTCATATAGCACCATATTGTTGTTGCAACGGAATCATGATGAGGTGGTATCCACTTTGATGGTTTGCCACCGTACTTCCTCGTTGATACTTGCATTGTGCATGACCCTACCTTCTTATGAGGGTTATGACGGTGGGAGTAGATAGGATGCTAAAGTAGTGCTACGCAAAAAGGGACGGGAATATGCATGGTGATGGAGACAAAGTATCTTTTGAAAAGACTTTTTCAAAAACCCCGTCGGGTGACACTTATACCCGAGGGAGATGATGAGACGGGTAACCACTTGATGACGAAGTGGTATACCGAGGCAAGTGTATGTGTTGTTTTTGAAAACGGATTATATTTAAGATTTGATTACTATCCCAACCTTACATGCGCAACCACTCTACCCTTATATGGGAAAGGGCATTATTGATTACCTAGACCGATACTAGCTTGGAGCCCGCATTACTAGTGATGGGAGAGTGGTTGGTGCGCTCTCTCGGGACGGGGTCATGCCAGGTAGGGAGGCCAAGAACATTTTTATGGGGCACCGGACACACCGTTGGTACCCCGTGCCAATATGTGATGAATATGGGAGCGATGCTCCACAATTTTAAGATGTGAAATGTTGGGCACGGGGGTTACTACCAATCGAGTGGACTCCATGTTAGTGTCATCTAGGGAAAGGTAGTGATCAGGTGCTTACCCCGGGTACTTGAGGTATCGCGGGTCGTGGATGACACAGAAGTTCCCCGGATCTTGTGGGTATAGTGTGCAACCTCTGCAGAGTGTAAAACTATTCGAATAGCCGTGTCCACGGTCAAGGACGGTTGGGTGGTGCTGCTTAAACTATGTCCAGAGTTTGCAAACCAGTGTGTGTGTTTGGATAACTACTTGGGTCAAATCAAAGGACTTGACGTGATTGAGTTGGGTTGGTGCCCACTCTATTTACGTTGATACCTGTAACCTGTCCTCATGGTTACTTGAATTCTCTTGATGTATGTCTTACAAGTTGTTGAACATGTCATTGCACTCAAAACTAGCTTTCTGCAAAAATTTACCTATATCATGCATTGTTGTATCTTGAACCAAAACATGGGTTGCTTGCGAGTACATTCAAAGTACTCATTGGCTTGCCACTGGTTATTTTATTGGCCAGGCATGAAAGAACAGGATATGATGAGGAATACTTCGGTGACGAACATGCGAGCTAGGACGCTTCCCAGTCAGAATGCCTGTAGGGTTAAGGCAGATGGCATGGGTCCAAGTTATCGACGAAGATTTCCGCTGCGATGATATACTCAAGACTTGACCATAATGGTCCTACTTGTGTAAAACGGTATGTATGGATGTAAGACTCTTGTTATTCAGCTTCTGTGTGTTCAGTGAGCATTGATCTCTGGGATCACTTTACACGTGCATTCGGTGATCACGAATTATGAGTCGGGGTCCCCACAGATAATAACTCCAACATCTATGTCGAGGCAATAGGTTACCTCAACTCAGCAATTAGTGTGATTAACCTGGCGTAGAAGACCATCGAAACTAGAGGAAAAGGATTTTGCAAGTGCATCAGATTGTTTAGAAACCTGGGATGACTCGGACAGCATAACGGCTGTAAATGCTCGAAAATATTTGAGACATCCTACAAAATGGTGGCATAACCACTCGATCATCACAACATCAAGATTCTGAGGCCAGCTATGAATACACGGGAGTAGTAGGAACCGAACGGGAGCTTTTAACCATCAATCCTATAAGTCTATGGATTAGTAACACGTGATCTTGATAGAAAGAGGAGATAGCCTAGTTCCTTAACACTGCAGGAAAGATAAGATGACTCGGATCAGAGGGGCATAAGATAAAGTAGTAAAAAGAGCCTTACGTTCCATCCCACAATCAATTCCCTTATATAACTAAAGAATTTCTAGACTCAACTTCGACTAGTTTGGCTTTGTATTCCTACAGGCAGTCAAGCTCTGATACCAAAGCTCTCAGGACCCCGACTCGATGCCACACCGATCTAGCATGTAACACCTCATATCACTTTGCGGCCTCACGCACGGTGTTCCCACGGGTGTCGCCTTACCAGGCCCTGGACCGTTTGCGCCTTTTGGCACACGTATATGATAGTATCGCTAGCATCCATATGACAAGGAGCCCGGGCTGACATGGCTAGTCGTGAACCCAAAGTGGCACTAACTTACAGGGACAGGCATACATGACCCAACAACGAACGTGTCGGTCATCAGCGAGTGAATCCGGGCTGTAGAAGCTGGGCTAGTAGGACTCTGGTAAACCGGGCTGTAGCAGGCTAATAGGACTCCGGTAGACACCGCGTGACATTTCCCCGAAGGGACAGACACAGGAACGAAGAAGGACACATGCCGGCCAGCCTAAGTGTTCCGGAGCAGAAGCAAGCTACCAAGGCTCAGTGGAAGCACTAGGAGACATTTCCCAGTAAGAGAGGCTACCAAGGATAAACAACTGGATAGCCAGATCCCACACATACCAAGCATTTCAATAGCATACCCACAATATGCTCGATATGTGCAAATACAACATGGCATCACAACATGACTCTACAACTCAAGTATTTATTCAATAGGCTCCGAGGAGCGAGATATTACAAACATGGGTCTCACGACCCAACATTCAAAGCATACAAGTCAAAGCACATGCGGAAGCTTAACATGTCTGAGTACAGACAACTACAAATGAAAAAGGCTGAGAAGCCTGACTAACTACCAGATCTTGCCGAGGGCACAAGATCGTAGCTGAGGTAACAAGCTAAACGTCGAAGTCCACACGGTACTACTAGTGAGCCTGAAGTCTCTCTGCAAAAACATAAAATAGGCAAACGTGAGTACAAATGTACCCAGCAAGACTTACATCAGAACTATCTACATATGTATCATTATCAACGAAAGGGGGGTGGTGGAGTTTGACTGCAGCAAGCCAGCTTTGACTCGGTGGCTAACCTGAACTACAACTGCAAGTAACTCTTTTGAGGTGGCGCACACGAGTCCACATATTCACCAATCAATACACCACTAAGGATCCGCTCCCGTCTCCCTACGAGAACGCCATCCATAGCACTCACGCTTATCTTGCGCATTTTAGAGTATCCACTTCCACTTGTCTATGAACTGTACAGGCAACCCAGAAGTCCTTTACCGCGGACACGGCTATTCGAATAGATAATGTTAACCCTACAGGGGTGTACTTCTTCACACATGCTCTCACCACTTATCGCCGTTTACACGACATGTACTCGGCAACCTTCAAGCGGAAGCGCAGCGAGGGTGTAGGCCACGACCTGACTAACCACACAAGTCTCTCGTCCAGGTTTATCGCCTATTCGGGTTCCATCCGCAAGGAGATCCGGCCGGGGTGTCGCTCACGGCCCCAAACGATGTGAGCAGGGTTCCCAAGCCCACCATTCGGGTGCCACTTGGTACACCGTGCCACTGTGCCTACTCCTTCCCAAGCCCACCTGTACTGGGTGCCACTTGGTAGACTACTAACACTACCTACAAACACCAGAAACTAGTTGCAACTCCTGGACAGAGATCGAGTTGATTAATAAGCCGAGAGGGGTCGAGTTACCGGAACCCAATGTGTGGTAGTAACTGTTCATGGATCACAAACAGAGAACTCAGTTCCTGAGGACGGTTTCAATGAGACAACCCACCATATACTCCTACATGGCCTCTCACCGCTACCTTTACCAAATCGTGTTCACATACTTAGCTCACACACAGTAGGACATGTTCACACACCTCCGATTCATCCCCGATGAATCAGACCTGACTCAACTCTAAGCAGTAGCAGACATGACAAACAAGCATGAATGAGTAGGCACATTAGGGCTCAAACAACTCCTACTCATGCTAGTGGGTTTCATCTATTTACTGTGGCAATGACAGGTTATGCAGAGGAAAGGGGTTTAACTACCGCAACATGTAACAGTTGCATCGTTATTGTCCTAATGTAGTAAATGAGAGCAGGAGCGAGAGAGTGGGATTGTATCGGAATGAACAAGGGGTTTTTGCTTGCCTGGCACTTCTGAAGATAGTATAATTCTTCATCTGTGTCATCGAACTCATCGTCGGTACCACGTCTATCGAGAGGGGACAAACACCGACAAACAAGAAAGAAACATAATCAATGCAATGCACAATATGATGCATGATCATGACATGGCAATATGCTGTGATTTGAGCTAATGCATCTAGCAGTAGGTTAAATGGAGTTGGTTTGAATCCAAGATTCAAATTCAAACTCCACATGTGGTTATTTAAATGCCATTCATACCATTTGTCCTAAACAGTAGTCATAAGTTGTTCTAACATGCAAGAAACCAGTACAGATGGATAGATTGGATTTTTCTGATCATTTTCCATATATAAATTATTTCATTTGGAGTTAGGGTTGATTTTCTATGAATTTTAGAAGTTTGGGCATTTTCTGGAATTTGCTGAATAATAATAAATCTAGTAAATGATTTATTGCGTAAGCACTGCGTCACTGTGACGTCAGCAGGTCAACAGGCACTGCTGCAGGTCAAACCTGACCAGTAGGGACCATTGGTCAGTGATTGGGGCTGGTTAGTGCCGCTGACATGTGGGCCTAGTCAACAGCCACGTCAGGACGGCCAACTCTGGCGCGTGGGTCCCGCCGGATTTTAAACTAATCCAAACAGAAACAAAACAGGGGTTAATTAGGACGTGGGCCCATGTGTCAGTGAGCATGTGGTTTAGTTAGCGGCCTCATTAGCGGCTAATGATGACGCCACGTTGGCATGGCCGGGGTTAGGCCGCCGGCGACCTTCCGGCACGGTGGAGTCCACTCGGGACAACGCTATAGGGGGCGGCTGGGCGAGCGAAGAGCACCGGGAGGAGGCCGTCACTCGCGCGCATCCAACGGTGGCCGTAGGGATGCCGGGGCCGGCGTGTAGCGGCGGCGGCGGCGAGCATATGCGGCGGTGGAGCTTCGACCATGGCGGGGCTATGGCCTAGAGGACGAGCGCGGCCAGGGAAGAAGGGGTAAACGGCGTGGGTGCTCACAGCGCATCCGATGGCGTCGTCAACGAGGTCGGGGACGACCGGGTTGCTGCGAATCGATGGTGACTTCCTTCGGGCACCGACGGCGAAGATGGCGACATTGGCGATGAAGTGGAGCCCTCCGGCTCGTTTCCTTCGGTGTGGAGACGAGGTGCTCGATGGTGGAGCTTCTAGACCCGGCGATGCGGCGACAGGAGGACGGTGGCTACGAGTACGCAAGACGGCGGCCGGTGCGGTTGCTCTCGGATGGAGATCGGGGAGGAGCTAGGGGTGAGGGAGAGAGGAGGGGGCGGGAGAGCCAGAGAGCGAGGGGAAAGTGAGGGGAGGCGTCGGGCGTCTCCGTGGCGCGAGGGGGAGGCAGGAGGTGGCAAGCAGGAGGTGGCCGCGAACGCGCGCGCGCGCCACACTTCCCCTCTGCCTACTGGCAGGAGGAAGAAGACGGCTCTGCCCTCGGTGGGCTGGGCCTAACTGGGCCGGTCCTGTTGGGCCACCAGGTGAGTTCTGTTCTTTTACTATTTTTCTGTTATGTTTCCCTTTTTATTTTATTTTGCCACTGTTTTCAAATTCAAAATAATTTCAAACAGTGCCAAGACATTCTGAAATATTTTATTGTTACCTCTCTGGACTATTCCAAAAGTACATAAAACATTTCAAAGTATTTGAAAATATGTTCGTTATATATTATGAATATATCCCCAAATTCAAATAGATTATTGATTTAAATTCAGGGACCAAAAAATTCCTTAAAAATGTTCCAGAATTTGTTTTGATATATAACTCTTGCCAGAATTCACAAAACTATTTTTAGGGCATTTTGGATTCATAGAATGCAATTTAAAGGGTGCTTGCCCTTCTTTTAATTAGATTTCTGAGGTTTCAACAATCCTGAATTCAAGTTTCAGAATCTAGACATGATGCAGGATGCTCTCAAATGCAACTAATACAAGCAAAGTCTAGGGTTGTGACAAGTTATGTCCGGATTCCTGATCCCTCCATGCCGGATTACCTCAGAGGGACGGATGCCAATCAAGTACTGAACCTAAAGTCAGGCAGTGGACCAGATTCGCTGGACAACATCCAGCAATCCAAGCTTCCAAATTCGGAAACTTTTCGGCCCTTGAGCCTCAGATTGGGCGGGGTTCTGAATTTAATTCCACCCGCCCACCTAGACACAAGCGATCTATCTCAAATCCGGCAAGAGCCCGCTGAATCCTTACATCATTACTGGGCCAGATTCCTCCTGGTTATGGACAGGATAAAGGACCGCCGTGAGGAAAGCGCAATCTCAATTTTCTGCAACAATTGCACGGACAAGGGAATCATGAACGCCATAAGTCATCGTGAAATTACATGCTTCGCCGACCTGACGTCCATAGTACGAAAGTACTGTGCGATGGAGAGTGCCTGGAAAACCGAAACCATGTTTTGGGACAATCCAGCTTCGAACACAACCCTAGTCCGAAATAAAAGGGTGCATCATGCTCAGGCACCTGGGACAAAACCCAAAAAGCAAAAAACCCCTAAAGGGCACGGAACTGTACTGGAGGGATGGCTCAGCGGACCCTGTAAAATCCATAGTACAGAGGGCGCCACTCCAACACATAGCCTTCGAGCATGTTGGATACTATGATAGGTGGCCAAAAGTGGCGAAGAGCTTCTAGCCCCGGAGAACCAGCCCAACAGTACCAGTAAGGTATTAACAGTCTTCGAGACTTTCGCATCAAATAATATGCGGAAACGAACACTCCTCAGCCTCGCCGAAGTCTACCAATTAGCAACAATAAATCCATAGAGCGACACGGCTATCACCTTCAACGCCAGCGACGAACGTAAATTCCGAACAGCCCGAGCACCAGCCGCATTGGTCCTCAGTCCAATAGTGGACGGCTTTCGTCTTACCAAGGTACTCATGGATGGCGGCAGCGGATTAAACCTCATCTACGAGGAAACCGTTCGAAAAATGGAAATAGACTGGAGCCGCATTGAGCAAAGCAGCACAACCTTTAGAGGAATAATCCCTAGTCGGGAAGCACGCTGCACAGGAAAAATTACACTAGATGTATTGTTCGGCTCGCTGGACAATTTCATTTCGGAGGAGGTCACGTTCCAAGTGGCCCCGTTCAGCAGCGGATATCACGCTTTATTAGGGCGAGAGGCATTCACAATTTTTCAAGCTATACCCCATTACAGGTACATGAAGCTTAAAATGCCCGGGCCCAATGGAATCATCACTCTTGTCAGTGATCCGGACATAGCACTCCGCACCGAAAATAAGACAGCCGCACTAGCCCTAGAGGCACTATCCGAAGCCCTAGCGGTAGAGGAACTCACTGCGCTGCGCTCCACGGTGAACAGGGACGATGTGATACTCGATAAGAGATCCAAATCCATGTCTTTGAAACCAGCGGATGAAATAGTCAAATTCCAAGTCCATCCAACGGACCCCACAAAGATGGCCTCCATTGGGGCACAATTAAACCCTGATGTAGACGCCGCACTACGAGAATTCCTTCGGGAAAATTGGGACATCTTTGCCTGGCACCCATCAGATATGCCTGGAATCCCACGCAGGTTGGCAGAACACAGCCTAAACATCCTAAAAGGATTCAAGCCAGTCAAACAGGCTCTTCGGTGATTTTCCGAACCCAAAAGACAAGCAATGGGAGGGGAGCTAGCCAAACTATTAGAAGCCGGATTCATCAGAGACATAAAACATCCGGACTGGCTGGCAAACCTGGTAATGGTACCAAAAAAGGACAAATCCTGGCGCCTATGTGTCGATTTTAAAGACCTTAACAAGGCTTGTCCAAAGGATCCCTTCCCCCTTCCCCGCATCGATCAAATCATCGATGCTACCGCAGGGCACGATTCACTGTGCTTCCTCGACGCATACTCCGGATACCATCAAATCAAGATGGCAGAGACAGACCAAGCCGCAACGGCATTCATTACTCCATACGGACCATTCTACTTCAACACAATGCCCTTCGGGCTCAAAAACGCCGGCGCAATATATCAGCGCATGATTCAGACATGTCTGGCAACCCAGATCGGCAAAACAGTGGAGGCATACGTAGACGATGTGGTCGTTAAGACCAAACATGTCAAAACTCTAGTAGACGATTTGAGGCTGACATTCGACAACCTCCGAGCATATGACATCAAGCTCAACCCGGAAAAATGCGTTTTCGGCATACCAGCCGGAAAGCTCTTGGGCTTCATTGTATCCGGTAGAGGAATTGAAGCAAACCCAGCCAAGATCCGAGCTCTGTCACAGTTGGATATCCCAAAAGACCTCAAACAAATACAAAAATTGACTGGATGTGTGGCGGCTCTAAGACGCTTCATCTCCCGCTTGGGAGAAAAGGCACTGCCCCTTTATCGCCTCCTCCGGCGCACTGAACACTTCGAATTAACGGATGCTGCCATGGCCGAACCCGAAGAAATAAAAGCCATATTGGAACAAATCCGGTCCTGGCCGTGCCCAACTTGGGCGAACCAATGTTATTATATATCGCGGCAACACATCAAGTTGTAAGCGCGGTGCTCATCATCGAACGAGAAACAGAAGGACACAAATTCCCTCTTCAAAAACCAGTGTACTACGTATCCACTGTCTTAACCCCATGCAAGTCCCGGTATCCACATTATCAAAAGATAGCGTACGCAGTGTTCATGGCATCCCGGAAGCTGCGACACTACTTTCAAGAGTGTTCGATAACAGTGGCCTCCGAAGTACCTCTCAACGACATTATAAACAACCGCGATGCCACGGGCAGGATTGCAAAATGGGCCATTGAGCTCCTACCATTCGACATAACCTACAAACCACGGCGAGCTATAAAGTCGCAAGTTTTGGCTGACTTCATCGCTGAATGGACCGAAGCCAAACTCCCTAAAGAGTATGGCGCATACTCCAATTGGATCATGCATTTCGACGGTTCCAAAATGTTGGCCGGCTTGGGGGCTGGCGTCGTCTTGACGTCCCCAACCAGATACACAGTCCAATACGTACTTCAGATAATGTACACGGACTCCAACAATGCAGCCGAATACGAGGCCCTTCTACATGGCTCCGGATGGCAATCTCCATGGGCATTCAACGCCTAGAGGTCCGCGGGGATTCAAACCTCGCAATATCCCAAGTAAATGGAGAATTTGATGCCAAGGATCCGAAAATGGCAGCCTACCGTAACGCCGTCTTAAAAATGTCAGCTCGGTTCGAAGGACTCGAATTCCACCATGTAGCCCGGGATAATAACCAGGCGGCCGACGTGCTGGCACGCATCGGCGCAAGGCACGACGCCGTCCCTCCAAACATCTTCCTGGAGCGGCTTTTTAAGCCATCCGTATTATGGGAAGAGGAGTCCCGAAATAACAACCCGGAACCAACCGCACCGCCCAACGCTGAACATTCTGACACAATCGGTGGCTCGGCCAATGAAATAACACCTTGAGCCCACGAAATAATGGCAGTTATTGCCCCGTGGATGGAACCATTCCTAGCCTACTTAATTAGGCAGGAACTTCTCGAAGACCAAAACGAGGCCCGCTGCATAGTACAGCGATCTAAAGCCTACAAGGTCCATGAGGGAGAGCTTTATAAGAAAAGCACAACCGGAGTCCTTCAAAGGTGTATCTCCGAAGAGGAAGGGCGAAATCTTCTGGCTGAAATTCACGCCGGACTCGGCGGGCACCACGCCGCAGCCCGGGCCCTTGTAGGCAAGGCCTTCCGTACAGGATTTTATTGTCCGACGGCCCGGGCAGATGCTCAGGACTTAGTCCAACGATGCGTCGGTTGCCATCTCTTTGCTAATCAAAACCACATGCCACCCACCGCCCTCAAAACTATACCCATCACCTGGCCGTTCGCGGTCTGGGGGCTTGACATGGTTGGAACCCTTAAAGGGGGAACCCACAAGCAAAAATACCTATTGGTCATGGTGGACAAATTCACCAAATGGATAGAGGCCAAGCCAGTTTAAATGGCTGAATCCGGGCCTGTGATAGACTTCATATCTGGGGTGGTACACCATTATGGCGTCCCCCACAGCATCATCACCGACAACGGCACAAACTTCACGGCCGGCGAGGTTAAACTCTGGTGCAAAAATATGGGCATCAAGCTCGACTACGCTTCAGTATATCACCCTCAAACTAACGGTCAAGTCGAACGAGCAAATGGTCTAATCATGAGCGACATCAAACCCAGGTTAGTGCGGTCCCTCACGGAATCTAACATGCACTGGGTGGAGGAGCTCGACTCCGTACTCTGGGGGTTGCGGACCACGCCAAACCGCACTACCGGATTCACACCATTTTTTATGATATACAACGCAGAGGCGGTTTTGCCCTGCTATATAATTCATGACTCACCTCGCGTGCACATGTACGAGGACAGAGAGGCCGAGTTGGATCGGCAGGACAGTTTGTACGCCTTAGAAGAGGAGCGCTACGTGGAAAAAGCTCGTTCCGCATTCTATCAGCAGCAGGCTCGAATATATCAAAGCAGAGAAGTACGGGCCAAAACTTACAATGTTGGCGAACTAGTTCTATGCCTGCCGGACAAGAAAAAGGACAAACTCAAGCCCAAATGGGAAGGTCCCTTCATCATCGACCAAGTCCTGACTGGCGGAGCATACCGTCTACGAAACACATAGGACAACCGACTCGAGCCGAACCCATGGAACGCAGCCCGTCTCCGAAGATTCTACGCCTAGCGCCGGACTCAGAGTTCGTCTCCTTCCTCCGTCCACATTTTATACTTTAGCTGTCTTTTGTTTCTCTCTCTTTCCTCCTTTTTTTGTAAAGCCCTTGAGGGCTGATCTGCGCATTGTTCTCACACACTTGACATGCTACTCGCACTCATTATACCTAGGGGCTTCTTTAACAGAAGCTTATTTATACAGGCTTCCTGCCCAACACATGTGTCACACTTCTGCATGTACCTTTTATTCACCATTATATGCATCGATATGACTTAAGTTTTGGCCAAGTTGTGTTGCCTGGCTCCTATGCTTACCCCTACGTTCCCGACTGTTTGGCTAGGAGGTAAAGGGAGCACCTCTGCGACTGTTACTGCCGGGTCAGCCGGATGTGTACCTCGGACTGGGTGAAGCCGAAAGCTAGCGTTCTTAAGGGAATATACGGTCGGTGACATGAAAGATGATTTCTTACTTATTTATTTATCTGCCCCAAGATGTGTTTTGCAGTCCGGACATGCACTTTAGGGCATGCCTCCCAGGGAAAGGAACCCCTAACGGAACTATTCTCCCTGGAAGATGTTTCTTACTAACCATGTAATATAACATAACTAGTTGGGCACTTGTCTGATAAAGCACTAATGACCCCTACGCCTGGTCTCCATGCATGCCCCGGTTTTTACATAACCGTGAGGGTATTCGGACACACTCCGGACTATTGGGTCCCGAGGTTGAAGCAAAAAGGTCCGCAAAGACAAACGATCTACAATCCGGCTAGATGGCATTTTACATGTCATTTTAAATTACATCGTCAAATCGACTGATTGTACTCCTCTTCAATCCCATCTAACAGGCTGTCTAGTTTACAGTCCCGTTGGGAATACTTCGCGGCCAACTCTACCTGGCCGTACATTAAGCTCACAGGGATCTCCTTCCCATCGGGCCCCACAGGTCCGACCTCGGCCATGTGGTTTGGATCAGCCTTCGTGTACCGCGTCTTCACCATGGCCCAGGCCTCCCTGGTGCCTTAACCGTAGGCCGATATCTTCCACAGACGGAAGCGCTGCCGTGCTCCCTGAAGCTTCTCTGCAAGCCCTCCAAGACCCTCGGGTAGAGAGACGGACGGCCATAAGGCCTGGGTGACTCCGCTCATCGCCTGCCGAACACGTTCGTGCAGTTGCAGCAGCTCGGGAAGTAGGTCACCCGTTGAACCGGGCATTTCCTCCGCAGGACGACCTGTGAGCACACCTACAGATACATTTCTGTCAATCGACTTCCTCGCCGAACTCTTCTTTTCAAAAGAGTTTGCTCAAGCACTTACTGTAAATGCCGTGATGAAGCCACCGATTCTCCTTCACGGAGTCAGACAGCTGGGCCCGAACATCTTTTAGTTCTTCGCCCAGCTGGGTGTTGGCATCTTGGAGTTTGTTCCTCTCCTGCTGCACCAGCATAAGCACCTTCTCGCCGGCCTTCAGCTGGCACAGTAGATGTTGCTTGTCCGGATCTAGTCCGGCACCATCTGCAATATTATTGTCAGACTTATACACACGCCGCACCTCACAAACTACTTATCTTTTCGAAGTATGTGTTACCAGTGGGGGTCTCTGTAGCTCCCCCAACGGCGGTTAGTGCGGCCTCAAGTTGGGCCTTGCACTCTTGAAGCTCCTAAGACAGGTGGGTATTCTTCTCCGTAAGATCCTGCATAACAAATGATCCTTAAATCAGTTATTATAACTATTTTAAGTCTCGGGGGCTACTGGCATATATAACTATCAAAATTCCTCACCCGTATGTCTTTCACATACTGCTCCGTGGCTCTGGTTAGACCATCTCGAGCGGCACGGAGGTGCGCGTCTCCCGCATTAAAGGCATTCAACGCCTCTGGGGAGAAACACGCGTCACGAAGAACTGTCCGGCGGCGCCTATGCTTCATGGCACTCTCCACCTCAGACCTGGTGACGGATAGCCTGTCGGCATCCTCCATTGGAGGAGCATCCAGCTCACATCTTGTGTTTGCCTCCCCAGGTGTTGGAGCCTGGCTGGCGGAGGCTTGATTGGCAACCTCTCCGGACACAGTCCGGCGAGCGCTCTTTCTCCTGGAAAAATCATGAGCGTTAATATACCTCCCAGGAACCTTTTCCTTCAGACATGGTGGTGCATCATACCGTTGCGGCGACGTTTCAATTCGCGCTGCACTCCTCTTCCGCCTGCTGGGCCGAACTGACCCTTGTTGGTCAGTCGCCACAGGTTCGGCCTCCCGCCTCAAAGGCACCTCCTGCGGAGCACCATCAGTATATGGTGGTCGGAAATAAGCTTGGATGAATCATGGTATCAAGACTCCGGTCACAGTTACCTGGGAAGCTGGAGATAAACTGGGGTAGTCGGCCGTGATGGCGACCAAAGCATTGTCTATGCTAAGTTGGTGGAACACCCCATCAATCAGCTCCACCTTTATGTCCGGATCCTCTTTGGAGGCTGGATCGAGGGATCATTTTGGATCCTCGGGTTGTGGAGCCGGGCTGTGTATATTCTCCACGTCCCGGCGCAGTTCCTGCGTCGAAATCACAAAGTGAGACACTTAACTTTGGGAATATGGATCGAATAGATAAACGTCGGCTTACCCAGCTCCGAGGGTTATTCATGGAGAATCCATTCAATGGACTCGCGCGGAGGAAGTCCTCCTTCTCTCCCATGAACAAGCCGGACAGGATCTTCACCAGATCGACAACCGATCCCGGCCCCTTGCGGCCATGATGGGTGGCGTCATCCTCCCCGTTGAAATCCCACAAGGGGTGGCCCCTATACTGGAGCGGTTGCACCCCTCGCATGATACACGTGGCCATGACTCCAATCATGGTCAATCCGGAATGAGCCAGTAATCTTATCCGGCCCATCAGATATTGGACGTCCGTATCATTCTCCCGTTGAGGGCTCCGCGGGCGCCAACTCAGGCGTTTCTTCAGAGGAGCGTTGCTGAACACCGGGAGGCCGATCCGAATTGGGTCCGGCAGCGGGGCGTCTTCCATATAAAACCATTCCGAAGGCCAGTCTTCGGACGCCTTCTTCGGGGTTTCGGATAGATATCCGGTCCCGGCGATGCGCCATATTTCGGCTCCGCCCACTTGATATATCGACCCCTCGCGAGAACGGGGTACGAGGCAAACTAATCTCTTCCACAGCGCCAAATGGGCCTCGATGCCCAAGAACAGCTCACAAAGGGCCACGAAGCCCGCGATGTGCAGGATGGAGGCAGGCGTAAGGTGGTGAAGCTGGAGCCCATAGAACTCCAGGAGCCCCCGGAGAAATGGATGTACGGGAAATCCGAGTCCCCTTATTAGATAAGGGACGAAGCATACCCGCTCTCCTTTGGAGGGATTGGGGATGCCCTCCGCCTGCTTTCCGCCCTTTTAGGTGGCCAGTCCGGCTCGAACCGGAACCATAAAGGCTGGGGGAAGGTATCCCTCTGCTTGGAGCGTCACTAGCTCGCTATGCAGGACTGAACATCTTCCCCAATCTCCTGGCTGAGGGCTGGGAGCGCGAGAGGAGGAGCCGCATCGACTGTCCATGATGGAGTGGATCTTTTGTCAGAGGCACTTCGATGAACACTCGCGGAAGGAGGATGGTGTGATTTGGATCTAGATCCTCGCCTCTCTTATAGGCGGCTTATTCGCGCAGCTAGGGGGTAAAACATAAAAATACCCTGGCTTTTCGCATTCACACGACACATGGAAGAGGGCCATTATTGGACATATAAGCCAAGGAGCGCAACATTTATAAGGAAGCCGGACACTACTCGTCAAGCACATGGAATTTAGAGGAGAACCCGCCTTGCAATGCCGAAGACAATATGCGTGCCGGACTCATCGTCATTGAAGCCTGGTTCGGGGGCTACTGAGGGAGTCCTGGACTAGGGGGTGTCTGGATAGCCGAACTAGCATCATTGGCCGGACTCCAAGACTATGAAGATACAAGATTGAAGACTTCGTCCCGTGTCTGGATGGGACTTTCCTTGGCGTGGAAGGCAAGCTTGGCAATACGGATATGTAGATCTCCTACCATTGTATCTGACTCTGTGTAACCCTAGCCCTCTCCGGTGTCTATATAAACTGGAGGGTTTTAGTCCATAGGACGAACAACAATCATACCATAGGCTAGCTTCTAGGGTTTAGCCTCTTTGATCTCGTGGTAGATCTACTCTTGTACTACCCATATCATCAATATCAATCAAGCAGGAGTAGGGTTTTACCTCCATCGAGAGGGCCCGAACCTGGGTAAAAACATCGTGTCCCTTGTCTCCTGTTACCATCCACCTAGCCGCATAGTTCGGGGCCCCCTACCCGAGATCCGCCGGTTTTGACACCGACAGGGCACCTAGGCGAGCTACTAGTGGCAGAAGACACCAAGAGAGCATCCCGGTGACCGTCCAAGGACTGGATGGTGATGGCGGCACCGGAGGCAGAGCTCGAAGACGAGGCAGTAGGATGTCAACACGAGACGAAGGCGTCGGTGCCCGCGTACTCCGACTTGACTGCCTTGCCACCCGCCCTCTTCCTCTTCCGCAACCTCCCTTCGCCAGCCGCCCAAGGAGACAACCCCGAGAAGTTCAAGGAGCCGGCGACACGGATGATGGGGTCGCCGGTGCCGCTCGGAGCGACGCCCGACACCTAGTCGGACCCGTGATCTTGTTGCCCGCTGCCCTTGTCGTCACTGCCGTTGTCTTCCTCGCCACTCTTGCTTGAGGAGGAATCTTCATCGTTGGAGGATCTCTCCACGCAGCACCTCATGCGGGTCCCGAAGTGCCCGAAGATCTTTACGGAGAGGAGGCCACCCTCCATTAGTTTTAAATGGAGAGCGAGCCCATCCATCAAGATGTGGAGGCGAGCGAAGGTCTTCCACCCTCGGTGAAGATACATGACATGAGGGGCAGGCAACTCGACGTCGACCCAAGTGCCACTGTTCCCACAACCCCTCATGTGCAGCCGCAACGCCTGCAGCAGATCCAGCTCCATCTGTCGTGCAAATGGGGTCGGAAGGCGAAGGTGACGGCGCGGTGGATGGCGTAGCCTGACGAAAAAATCGCAGGGGTTGTCCCCGGCATGGCCCTCCATCGAGGGAGGGGCTGCTGGAGGGGGCGACGCGGATCTGCCGCCCCGTCCTCCTGTCCCTCGGGCACCACGTCGTCCTCGACCTTGCCCCTCCCCCTTCCTCTAGAGCCCGTCTCCGCCGCTACGAGCTCTTGGGGAGGAGTGATGCGCTGTCTGGCCGAAACTCTCGCCGGCACCGAAGAAGCATCGCCGCGCCCCCTCGCCATGGCAGAAGAAGAAAGGAAGCAGGGATGGGGAGAGGCAGATGGCGAAAGGTTGAGAGGCATCGTCTCTCCCGCTCCCCTCTTTATAAAGGGGCGGGGGCGAGGCTCGGCCGCCCCCCCTCGGCCAATCCAGACTCTTGAAGTGACAGCAAGCGGGGTCATCGACCACCTCCTCGCTCAATTAAAGGCGCGTGGGAATCGACCCGCACGCACGCGATTACCCACGACCCATGCGCCTGTCATTCGCTCTGCGTTATGCATGCAACGAACATGGCGCAAGGGGCGGGCACAGTGGTACGCGTGGAACGATGGTTCCCGAGCGAGGGCAGTAAATGGGAGGCGGCCCTGCGGTCTCAAAGAGACACGCAAGCCGCCTCTTTACTGTCCACCACAAGGTGACGCGAGCATGCTTCCGTCATGCGCGCTCGCATGACACCCACGTCGCGCGTTCAACGCGGGTCGTGGGGAAGTGCAACGGATGGAACAGTGGCCGCAGTAAAAATCCACCCCAACTGCCCGCGCACCGTTCTGGGCCTGACCCAACAACATTCTGCGCTTATGTGTGGACCAGGCCCAGGGGCTCCTGTCAGTGTACAAAAGTAGGGGCTTCTTTTGACCCCTCTACTTGTGCACGGGCAGTCAGAGCCTCCCACCAGGGCCACGCATAATAGGGCAGGAAAGGGAAGCCGGAGGGAAGCCGAAGCCACAAGGCAAACAATGCAACGACGAGAACCAAGGCCACAAGGGTCAGATGGACAAAGCAGGTTTCCCCGGCAAGGACCCTTGCCGGGGAAGCCTCAGCGGCCCCGGCAGGACCCTTGCCGGGGCAGCTCGCCCCCACCAGCTGAGCGAGCCACCTTTGAGCCCACCAACGCTAGACAAATGCTTTGGGACAGGGCTCGGGAGGCACCTCCGTGGTGGCATGCAGATCTTTGCGAAGACATAGAATAGACAAGATCAAATAAGGATAGCAACCATCCTCATCGAAGAAACCCACAAGACCCCAGGCAAGACCCTTGCCGGGGAGGCCAGCGCGCCACGGCAAGACCCTTGCTGGGCCACCCGGCAAGGCCCTCGCCAAGCGCGCCGGCAGGGCCACTGCCAGGCCTGCACCACCCAAGTCTTCGCCGCCATTCGCATGCAGCTGCCGATTGAACCAGCTGGGCAGGCACCTGCGTGGCAGCATGCAATCCTTCGTGGAGGCTCCACCACCGCGCCACCTCAACTGCCTGCCTGCCTACATGGCACCGCATGCATCGCTGGCCAGGGTGCTTGTCGAAGCGAGGGGGAGCGGCGACGGATGGGACGGGCCTCGCCCCCGTCCCCGATAAAGCGAAGGGACACCTAAGCCTCGCATTAAATGCGCTTTGTCCTGTAATACTAGCGATAAACTCACAATGTTGTAGCACCTTCCACCTCCTGTGGGCCACTGTGGCAGCCCCTTTCGACTATAAAAGGAGGCCCATGGCACACAGAGAAAGGATTCGGCTTTTTTGAGCCCCACAGCACCCAGAGCTAGTTCGAGAGCTCAAGAACAATAATACATCCACCAAAGCAGGATCATAGGGTTTTGCGCATCTTTGCGGCCCAAACCTGGGTAAATCCCCCTTGTGTCATCTGTTAGTCCCGCTCTTCTCACGATCCCCACGCCCCGCAACCGTAGAGGGGATTCCAGTGATCTTGCAAGTACATTCATGCCATATTGTTCTGATAATACCATGTTAACCTATAATTGCCATGCTGTTGTTTGCCTTGAATGCTTCTGGTTATTGTGAGCTTGCAAGTACATTCAATGTACTGACTTGGCGTGTTATGCCAGTTTGCAGGTCATGCCAGATTTGATTGCTTGTTTGCCGTGGATTCCTTGTTTGCGAGCTAGGATAAGTGTTCCAGCCAGAGTCCCTGTAGAGTGGAGTTCACCCCTGTCATCGTTGTTCCGCGCTAGAAGTTATTCCGCTGCTTCGAGTTGTTCTGCTGCTTGCATAGAGCAACAGTGGTGGGCGTAGTGTCGCCATGCCGATGTAACCCTTTGTAACCAATCTAGATTGTAATAAAGAGTTGATTTGTTCTATGCTAAGCAGTGCCGTATTCCAGAAGACTTCTCCTCGATCTCTGGGCTGGAATACGGGGCGTTCCGACTTCTCTGAGCTGGGGTGTCACAACCTTCATGCTAGGGGTTGTATTCGACCCCGCAAATTCTCAAAGTCCGAACACCTCTAGGGAACTCTTCGGCATCCCGGATATTGCACTGTATGCATTGGCTCTGAATCATGTCTTTGGTCTATAGTTCGGTTGTTGGGCTCCTGTGTTTGCCACCTTACGTTCCACAAGTTCGGCTAAGGTAGTAAAGGGAGATATACTGCGATTGTATTTCTGGTTCGTCCGGTTAAGTACCTCTGTAGAGCAAGCCGAAAACTGACTGTCATGATATGCGAGAGGGGGCCGGCGATCCGGTGACTTAGTGTTATCACTACAAAAAAATACACTTCCGTGATGATACGTGTTTGTCACACTAGGTCACGTTTTTTGTCATGCATGTACATCCATGGCAAATTTATGACAACATCAAGATAGTCATACCTCTGCTGTCGTAGAAGTGTTCCATGACATTACCAAAATTATCACCATGGAAATGTCCACTTCCATGATGATAAATCGCACGTCACAGAAGTGCTTTCATCAAGGGTGACCGACACGTGGCATCCACCGTAACGGAACTCCGTTAAGCTATCGGGTTGGGTTTTGGATCCGATAACCCGTTAACAGCCCCGACCAATGGGGATTTTCCACGTGTAAAATCATCATTGGCTGGAGGAAACACTTGTCAGCTCACCGGTTGGACAGATGTCATCCGTTCATTGGACCGAAGTCGCCTAAGATATGGCGACACGTGGCACGGCCCAACAGAGGCCCATTCCTGTGAAAAGGCCGGCCCATTTGACTTGGTCAAAAGGTGGCGGCCCGGCCCACGGAAAGCCTGTTAACGGCCAGTTCACATATAGCCCATTTACAGCCCGCTAACCCAGGGCCCGTTAAGTCCTATCCGAATTAGGCCTAGTAGCGTCATCTGGGCCGTCCAATATGATTCAGCCCGTTTTAACTTCTGGCCCGTGTGTGGCCCATGACTTCTTTCGGCCCATATGAGGACCTTTGTATCTCTTGGCCCATTGACGGCCCGTGGTGAAACTGGCCCGTAATGAACAGTGTATCACTTTATACCCATTAACGGCCCGTTATTCCATTGGGCCGTTTCCAGCCCAAGTTATATTTCAGCCTTCTTAGGGCCCATTGATTCTTGGGCTCATTTGCAGCATTCGGTCATACAGCCCGTTACTGTCATTTTCTGCTTGTGGGCCAAATTCAGCCCGTCGTTACAGTCGGCCCATTTGCGAACCGTTAATACGTTGGGCCGTTTTCATGTTAATAAAAACCCGTTAGGATGTTTTCATAGAGTTATCAAATACGGCCTATTAACGGCCTGTTATGGTCCACGAATAGTATGGCCCATGATTGGCGAAATGATGATACGCCCCGTAGAAGGCCCATGGATCCTACGGCCCGTATGAGGCCCATGGATAGTACGGCCCGTAGAAGGCCCATGGATCGAACGGCCCATAGAAGGCCCATGGACCCTACGACCCGTAGAAGGCCCATGGACCCTAAGGCCTGTATGGAAGGCCGATGGATCCTACGGCCCGTATAGAAGGCCAATGGATCCTACGGCCGGACGAAGGCCCATGGATCATACGGCCTACAGGAGGCCCATGGTTACAACAGTCCGTGTGTTGCCATGATTATTCTGGCCTAGTTACCAAAAATAGGCTATTGTGGCCACTAGAAAAATACAGAAAAAGACTGCAGTGACTACAAGAAAACAACTAAACAAGACAATAAGGAAATAAATAAGCAAGCAATTAAGGCTAGCCTATTACCGCTATTACACATATTACATCCACTGGGCATCAAAGTTCGCCACCAGTGCAAATATATGGAACAAAGCAGCATATTACATACACTGCCGTCAAAATTGGCCACAAGTGCAAATAAACACGGCAGCAAAACAAGAGCATAACTGAAACAACTTCAGAAGAGCTCAAGAAACGTTATCATTGGTATCCACCATGCTGGCAATAAGCTTAGCAAGCTGATTAGGTTTGTCCTGTTTGGTGCTAAAATCCTCCAACGCTTGCTGTTGCACCAAAAAGTATGCATCTGAATGCTCCAGGGACTTCTGCAGTCCTTCCGCTTCTTGTCGCAGCACAGCTGATCGATGTCTTTCATCTTGCAGTTTAGACTAAAGAAACCGAACTGATTCAGATAGTGAGTTTGAATAGCTTGTGCAAGCGCTAGTGGCCAGTAACTCGAACACTAAACCAAGACAAGAATTTGGGGTTGTCTCGCTGTCTTCAAGATAATCTTCCTTTGCTTTTTATTAGCTTTGTTGGAGACCAACAAGGATGTGTCACTATCCTGAACCTTATCTGCATTACTTCCTTTACCATTGCTTTATACGGCACTCTTCCCCAATATTCTGTCAGCATTCTAAAAGAAGAAACAAGCAGACACATAACAAGTTTAGCATGTACTAGTATATGAAACTCATTTCGGTGATCCAGTTCATTAGTAAGGTGGACAGGATTAAACTACCAAGTCTTCTATTGCCAATTACTAGTACATAATAAAAGCATCAAACAAACATATATCTATGTCCTATGGTCACTGCATTGTCTTGCCAAATCAAAATAGAGACACGGTTCAAATCATATCAGTTCAAGACAAAGCAGCAATGAAAGAATACAAAGCGTGGGAAACTACACGACACAACAAGATTTCAGATGGGTACTGTCGGCGTTCTGGGAACGGGGGTCCCCAGACTTGCCTGCCTGCGGCATGCGGCGTGGCTCAAAGGGGGCCCAGCGCGGCCCATCTTCATCAACACGAGCTCAAGACCCTCGCGAGTGGCCAAGCCTCGCGGGGTGGACGACAAGGAGCTTCCTCAGGCACGGCCTCATCAGGCTGGCTCACAAGGAGGCGGAGAGTTCAAGGAGGGGTACCACGCGAGGTTCCCATGACGCAAGCCAGGACGACCAAGGGCGCCAGTCGGGCGCCAGCCCGCGCAGTGTCCTCCTTTCTTCTTTGGTGCAAAGGGAGCAAGCGCAGACGAGAGCATCAAGCAAAGGCATCTATTTCAGTGCAACACGACCAAGACCAGCCCAACGGTAGGGAGCAAGTCATTGTGGAGCCCAAGCAGGCGTCACCACCAAAGCCTTTGACAAGCGAAGACCAACTTTAGTCAGGATAAGTGTACCAGCTGTTCCCCTTCAAAATGGCCAATTGTTGGCGCCCTTCCCGCTCAATATTTGGGAAGAGGCTCAGGGCCTTTGCCTATAAATAGGACTAGCCACCCCCGAGGTAGAGGCATCTGGAAGGCATCCAGAATCGAGCATTAGCATCTGGATCCTCACCAAGAAACCAGTAGATAGAGCGATCGAACTCCTCCTAGTAGTTCATCACACCAGCCAAGAACAGACCCTCGCGAGGCTGTTCTTCCTTGTATTGTTCATCATCAGCCCAAGAGGCAATCCATCACACAACACATTGGAGTAGGGTATTACACCACAATGATGGCCTGAACCAGTATAAACCTTGTGTCTCTTGTGTTGTTTTGTTTGTAGTTTAGATCCTAGCGATTCGGCAAGGAGCAGGTAGGTAGAGGGTGAAATCTCCGTGCGCACCCCAGTGTTCGAACCTCAAGGGTCTGCCGAAACCCGAAATCCGACATTTGGCGCGCCAGGTAGGGGTGCGCCGGAGTTCGCCTTCCGTCGTCTTGTTCTTCTCTGACCATCGCATCAATGTCTGACGCTCGTCGGGCTCGCGCCGAGCGCCGAGCCGCCCTCGCTTCCCGCGTCGCCCAGACGGCTCCCGTCGGCGGGCGCCCTCGTCGTTCCCCGTCACCTGCCATCAACGCCGCCACCGACCCGACGGGGAACGAGCAGCAGGCATCGTCCCGGCATCCATCCATGACGCGAGACGGCCGCACTGCCACACCCTCGCTCACCGCCGCTGGTTCTTCGTCCCGTGCGCCCCGAGCGTCCATGGAGGCTTGAGCTGCGCTCATCGCGGCAAACGAGCTCCTGCGCTACCGCCCAATCGAAGACATCTATGAAGAGTGGCTCGACCGAGTCGCCGAGCTCGTCCGCGCCGCTGGGGGCTCCCCCACGCCGTCCTTCTCGCTACACTGCGCCCCGCCCTGCGCGGGCAATGAAGCTCCTAGGGCGCCTCAGCCGCCTCCCCCTCAAGAAGGCGCCCTGGCCCCAAGGCGCGCGGCCCTTGGGCGGAACCCGCTCCGTCAGGTGCCAGCGCGGCAATAGCAGAGCTGCCAAGAAGTCCCTCGCCCTCGAGAAGCTGCCCGAGCGCTCCCTGCGCTAGCACGTCAAGACCCCGCGCTGCTCCCAGCTGCAGCGCATGGGGACCCGCAAGACCAATCTCTTTGTCGCCCAAGGCCTCCTGTTGCCACGGCGGGCTGCCGCGCCTTCACCTCCGAGCTGCGCAATGTCGTGTGGCCTGGCAAGTTCAAGCCAGACCTGCCTCCTCGCTACGACGGCACGGCTGACCCTGCGGAGTTCCTCCAGCTCTACGAGCTGGGCATCGAGGCTGCCAACGAAGACGAAAAGGTCATGGCAAATTGGTTTCCCATGGCGCTCAAGGACGGGGCCCACACCTGGCTCCTGAATCTGGCTCCAGGCACGATCTCCTCCTGGGACGAGATGCGCACCCGCTTCATCGCCAACTTCCAGCGTCCTCGCGACCGGCCACCCGCCGTGAGCGACATGCGCCGCATCAAGCAGCAACCAGGGGAAATCCTGCAGAACTACATCCAGCGCTTCAACAACACGCGCCTCAAGATACCCAAGGTAACGGAGGAGGCCATCATCTCAGCCTTCTCCGACGGCGTGCGCGATGTTAAGATGAAGGAGGAGCTGGCGATGCATGAAGACCTGTGCACCTCCTTGGAGCTGTTCAACTTGGCGACCAAGTGCGGCAGGGCTGAGGAAGGACGCCTCTCCCTCCTCGAGCTGCCTGCCGCAGACCCAGGAAAGAAGAAGCCCAAGGCCAAGGACGTGAAGCGCAAGGGGGCTGCCGTGCTCGCGGCAGAGCCAGACACCAAGCGGGGCAGAGATCAGCCCGAATCCTCCAAGGGCAGTCAGTACTGCGTGTACCACGACCTCCACACCCACAACACCAATGAATGCCAAGAGCTTTGGGCCGTGCGTGAAGGAAGGGTTGGCCGACGTCCCGACCGCAGCGACCGGGGCTACGGCCAAGGAGGAGGAAGGAACGCAGGATGCTGGGAAGACCGCGGCCCACGCCAAGGGTGGCGGGAGCAACCTCGCGAGGATCGCTGGCAGGACCCGCCTCGCGAGGGAGGCTGGAGGGATCAGCGTCGCGAGGAACGCCCGCAAGGGAACGCAGGCCTCCCTCCGCTGCCGCCGCAGCCAAGGAGAAATGAAGACCGTCATCAGGACGAGGGGGCTGTGGGCTTCCAGGAACTACGTGCAATCGCCTACATCCTGGGTGGAGCTCAAGCCCCAGCCTCTCAGCGCATATTCAAGCAGTTTGCCCGCGAAGTGAATGCAGTTCTCCCCAAGCTCGAGGCCACGCGCCCTCTCAGGTGGTCAGCAAGCGCCATCACGTTCAGCTCAGCGGATCAGCTCAAGTGCGTGGCCACAGCCGGAGTCCTCCCGATGCTTTGTTCCCCAATCATCAGCAATGTGCTAGTCACCAGAACCCTCATCGACGGCGGGGCAGGGCTCAACGTCCTGTCCGTGGAAACGTTCAACAATCTCCAAGTGCCCTACAATCAGCTTCAGCCAACCAAGCCTTTCTCCGGAGTCACCGATGGCTCGACGGTCCCGATTGGGCAGGTCCGCCTCCCAGTCACCTTCGGGGCACGCGACAACTACCGCACCGAGCTCATCGACTTCGACATCGCCCACATTCACCTGCCGTAAAACGCCATCCTCGGGTACCCGGCGCTGGCCAAGTTCATGGCCGTAACCCACCATGGCTACAACGTCCTTAAGATGCCAGGAAGTGGCGGGGTCATCACGGTGCCCTGCGAGGAGAGAGACGCGGTGTGCTCCCTGGAGCGAGCCTTTCAGGCCGCATCGCTGGAAGACCCGGATCGCAGAAGCAGGAGGCTTCTCGAGGCCGCCCCCAAGAAGAAGATGACATCGTCCAGCCCGGCCCCTCAGGAGGTAGGCCTCTCAGGGCCCGCGCCTGCTCAGGGGGAGCCTCCTTCCATCGCATAGAGAAGCGCGCCCGGTGCCCTCCTCAGGCAGGGCTCGGGGGCTCTCCGCTGGAGGGCCGCCGACCTCGCCAAGGTCACGAGGGAGGCGCTTGGGCACCACATGGAGGCGTGTTTCGAAGCACGTTTCCCTCAAGAAGGAGCAAAGCAAGCTGGGCCAAACCCTCAGGAGTTCGTCAGCAAGGCCATTCAGGAGCTAAAGGAGTCAAGAGTCATGAGAGGCAGCCGCCGCTTACCCGCTGTGGCCCCCCATCCAGGCGAGGATGGTGGGCTGCGCGTCTGCATCGACATACCAGGGCTCAACCGAGCTGCGTCTCAGGAGCGCCTCTGGCCCTCGCAAGTGGGACGCTGCGAGGGTCCGCCCCACAGCTACGTTCACATGCCTTATGGCTTGCCGAACGCGGTTGCCGTGTACCAGCGCCTCATGAGGGCCATCCTGGAGGCTCAAGAGGTCAGGCGTTCCGCAGCCCTGGTGGAGATGGAGATGGTCCGCGAGGAGCTGCCAGCGCCTTTGGAGCCTCCCGAGGCCCCTGGGCCTGGGGGCTCGTGAGGATCGGCTCCCGCAGCCACCGAGTCTGCTACACCAACACCCCTTCGTCCCCAACATCATCAGGTGACATCTTTCAAGTTTCATTTCCAGCTGGGAGCGCCCTCAGGGCCGCATTATTCCCAGGCCGCGTGGGTTTGTCCCGGTGGCGTGTATCCCTTTTATTTCATGTTCTTAGCTTATCTTATTGGGGGCGCCCCTCGGGCTGCCTCATCCCCAAGTCGCTCGGGTCTGACCCAGCGGCGTGTACCCTTCTTGTGTTTATCTTAGGGCCATGCTTTCGACCTATCATGCTTGTTATTTGGTGCCTGTCCGTGGCACCTTTTCTTCCTGGATGTCGAAAGCTTGCGCGTTAAAGGGGGGGTGCCTGAGCATCGCGCGTCAGGGCTCCTACCGGCTCTCCAGCCCTCACCCTCTGGTCTTGTCCGCGGCATCACGACCTGGCATGCCAGCGACGGCTGAGACCAGCTCGAGAGTCGGGACCCGACGATGTAGAGCACCGGCATCTAGCCAAATTTGCAGGAACATACTCCAAGATAAGGCCCAGTGCCGGGCGCAACCCGCCCTGGTGTTGGGCCCCGTGAGTCCCGCGTTGGCTCACGGGTGCCCCAATACACCTTGCCCAGCCTTTCGTGCCTCGTCGCCTCTCCAAAGCAACTAACGGCTAACTGTCGATTGCCATGGCGAACTCTCATTCCTTTTGTGACGAGCCTGCAGGGTCCCTCCAAGGAGCACCGTCAGGAGAGGCCCTCATGGTGTCTTATTCACTCTCGTCCGCGCAAACCGCTTGCACGTTAAAGGGGGGGTACCTGAGCATCGCGACTCAGGGCTCCTATTGGCTCTCCAGCCCTCACCCTCTGGCCTTGTCCACGGCATCGCGACCTGGCATACCAGCGATGGCTGAGACTCGCTCGAGGGCCAGGACCCGAGGACGTAGAGCAGAAAGGGGAGCGTGGCGAGAGGGGAGGAGCACGCGAGGACCTCGCCAAGCAACCCCTCGTCGGCCAAGGCACGGGCCTAGCGCCGCACTAGGAAGCGTTTCCTGACCCTCAAGACAAGTCACTCTCCGGAAACACTAGTTATCGCAGCACCATCCCCGCACCTAATGCAATCCCGTGTTAGCAACGTCGCTCTCCTTTCTCACCGAATGATGGCTGCTTGAGCACTAAGAGGGACCTCCTGAGCATCGTGACTCAAGGGCTCTTACCGGACCTCGGGCCGCTCACCTCCTGGTCTTGACCACGGCATCGCGACCTGGCGTACCAACGACGGCTGAAGCCGCCTTGGGACTGGGACCTGTCGGCGCAGAGCATCAAGCCCTCACGAGGTCTGAAAGGAAGAAACTAAGCTAAGACGGGATAAGCATCTCGCACTGCTTCACAATGAGGATCATATGGACAAATGGAGCTACAAACATCTTACAAGCCCCCACGGGGTATATTCTTGGCTCCTCGCAGGAACAAAAGACGCGAATCCTAAGGAGTCCTAACTACAGGGACCATCACGGCAGACGCCATCATCAACAGTGGGCCGTCCGGCACCGGCGCCAACCCCATCCAGATCAGGGGCGGTGACGGCCTGACGAGCCCGCCCTGCTCCGGGAGCGGCGCAGGCTCGGGGGCTCGTAGCTGTCGTCGCTTGTCTCCGGAGTCGCGAGGAGCTCGGCGGAGTCGCTGGAACCTCCTGCGCTCCCGTCGCCCGACGAGCTTCCAAGGGAGTGGTTGGCCGGTCTCTGTCTCACCGCTACAAGGTCCCGACCACCTCTTCTGGGGCAGCACTCCAGCCGGCGACCCTCCGCATCGAAGACCTTGAAGGTCATCACCAAAGCACCGTCGTACTCCAGATGGATCGCAAGGGCGCCCCTTGCTCAGCAGACCCGGGCGACCTCGCCCCATCCTCGAGTCATGAAGACCTCGCCCGGGGCAACGACCGCGACCTCTGCCCCGGTCGCGAGGGTGCTGCAGCCGGCGTGCTGCAGCCAAAGCCCATAGGGGTTCCCCCTATGGGATGACGGAGGCGAAGAAAGGGGGAAGGCAAATCCAAGACTTAGGAGGCGTGGCGGCGTGAAGCATGAACTCTCGGGAGGAGCCTTCAGCGTGGACTCTAGGGGGAAAGACGCACACCTTCGTGACCCGCCGGCGCCGACGGCGGCGCCGCCCGTGGCTTTCGGCGTCGACACCTTCAGAGCCCCCAATATGGGCACACAAGGGAAGTGGGAACCCTGGTGGTGGCCACTCACACCAAGGCCTCGGCACTTCCTGGCGGGCGCCCTCACCTCAATGGCAGAGGGCAAGCCGTTTCTTTGGTAGAAGCGGGTCAGGATCCTCTTCGGGAGCCTTTCCCTTCTCTGCCGCAGACAACCGGCGGATCGGAGCCATTGCAGCAAGACGGAGCAAGGCCCAGGAAGAAGGAGAAGCGACGAGAGATAGACTTGAAGGGCATGCACCTTTCCGTACTTATAGCCGGCGAAGGCCATCCGTCGACCTCCACGATCGCAGGTAATCATAACCAGCTTTGCATGCAGGGACTTGTCGAATCCGTGCGGTTACTGGGGCATCGTGGGGAAGCGGAGGCGCCCACATCCAATCAACTGCCACGTGGCGCCCAAGGCCGCAGGCTGTTAGGGCCCATGATGCTTCGCACTTGCCCTTTCGCCTCTCTGCTCGGCCAAGTTCGGGCGCGCCGTGGGCCCAGGGGCTACTGTCGGCGTTCTGGGAACGGGGGTCCCCAGACTTGCCTGCCTGCGGCCTGCGGTGTGGCTCAAAGGGGGCCCAACGCGGCCCATCTTCATCAACACAAGCTCAAGACCCTCGCGAGGGACTAAGCCTCACGGGGCGGACGACAAGGAGCTTCCTCAGGCACGGCCTCATCAGGCTGGCTCACAAGGAGGCAGAGAGTTCAAGGCGGGGTACCTCGCGAGGTGCCCATGACGCAAGCCATGACGACCAAGGGCGCCAGCCCGCGCAGTGTCCTCCTTTCCTCTTTGGTGCAAAGGGAGAAAGCGCAGGCGAGAGCATCAAGCAAAGGCATCTATTTCGGTGCAACAAGACCAAGACTAGCCCAACGGCACGGAGGAAGTCATTGTGGAGCCAAAGCAAGCGTCACCACCAGAGCCTTTGATAGGCGAAGACCAACTTTAGTCAGGATAAGTGTACCCGCTGTTCCCCTTCAAAATGGCCAATTGTTGGCGCCCTTCCCGCTCAATATTTGGGAAGAGGCCCAGGGCCTTTGCCTATAAATAGGACTAGCCACCCCCGGGGTAGAGGCATCTGGAAGGCATCTAGAATCTAGCATTAGCATCTGGATCCTCACCAAGAAACCAGTAGATAGAGCGATCGAACTCCTCCTAGCAGTTCATCACACCAGCCAGGAATAGACCCTCGCGAGGCTGTTCTTCCTTGTATTGTTCATCATAAGCCCAAGAGGCAATCCATCACACCACACACTGGAGTAGGGTATTACACCACAATGGTGGCCTGAACCAGTATAAACCTTGTGTCTCTTGTGTTGTTCTGTTCGTAGTTTAGATCCTAGCGATTCGGTGAGGAGCAGGTAGGTAGAGGGCGAAATCTCCGCGCGCACCCCAGTGTTCGAACCTCAACGGTCTGCCGGAACCCGAAATCTGATAGGTACCATGGGTCTACATGTACAACAACACAATTGGCTCTGTTGTGATGCTAGTAATGTGCATGATATGAAAGTCAACTGTATACACAATTGAAATTGAAATCAACAGAGCTATTGATAAGAGCAAACCTGTTAAAGAAACATGCGTGAACATACCTGTTGTGCCATTGGAGTTTCGATTAGATCCTTTAATTTCAAAATAAGTTTGTATGAGTAAATACAGTGATACAAGAGCAAAGCAATCATAGTTAAAAAAAGGCGCGCCTAAGCGAGCGCTTAAGCACGCCTAGGCTCTAGGCATTGGCAAAATGCATTGTGCATAACTACGCATAATTTGTGCATAACTATGCATAAGCATGCGCTTTGGTCAGTAAAGGGCAAGGCGGTGGCAAAACGCACAATTAACGCCTAGCGCTTTTTTGAACTATGATGGCAATGGAATCTTAAATTAGAACAGTTGTTCTTCAGGTTTAGGCACTTGTTCTACATGAACAGAGTACAGTAAGACGCAAGAATAAAATACTTAAAAATAGAAAATGAGCTCATAGACCTTGCCACATTCTTGGTCCGGGACCAGTAGAGAACAAGGCGTTCCTAGTCATCGTCCAGTAAATGTGTCTCAGGAGAACGTAAGGGAACTTGATGAGTTTCTTTGCTGGTGAAGTACGTTTTCTTCAGGTAATTCTGATACTGCCACCAAGCATTCTTGAAGATAGCAGAGGTATTAGCACAGGTTACCTCATCCTGAGTTTCCAAATCGGTCCTCCTCTATAGAGAAATAAGGGAAAATTTGTTGTATTATAACCATCATGGAGGTAGGATGTATGGGACGAAGCAAAGTAATTGCCATGAATAACATTACTTACACATAACTCCTCGACAAATACCTGCAACTGGCATTTTCCTTCATCTTCAGTATAATATTTCCAAGATGGGAAGATACGCACATACGATTTAACAACATCAAATGCGATAGATGCTAAACTACGACTGGCTGGTTGTGCTTCCTCCACAGGAATAGGCATACTAACTGGTGGAGTTGGGGTTCGTTGTGATAGTACTGGCCCTTTGGGCACTGGAGCTACCTTACTAAGTGTTCTTGTTTGGGAGCTCTGTGGTGGAGATGGTGCTGTGTCAACAGGAACTGGGTTACTATCGGCTGGGGTTGGGGTTAGATTGGGTGAAGCTGGTTCTCTATCCATCGCAGTAGGGGTACAATCTGTGAGAGTTTGGGCTATGTGTGGTAGGGCTGGTTCTTGTGCATGTACAACCGGTGTGCTATCTCCACCAAGAGGTAGCACTGTTTTATTTGAAGACCGTGTTTTTATTCCGCTAGATACTGGCATCACTCACTCCAATTCAAATGGCTGATAAACATGAAACATAGTTGAATGTACAGACATTGTATGAGACACAGATGCAATAGATAGTGTGGAAAAAAGAGGGCATGAAATAGTTGACATGTATATTGTTTAACTAAAACAAATAGCTTGACATAATTTCACATATATGATGTCTATCTAAACTGGATAGCATAGCATAACATAATTCAAAGATATGATGAATAACTAAACAGGATCGCATGCCATAATTCACCTACATGTTATCTAAGTAATCAGGATCACATCATTTAATTCACATATGTGATTTATATGCTAAACAGAGGGCATTCGATGTGATGTCTGAACTAAGAACATGGTGTTGAATATTTTGTACATGATGTCTAAACTATGCAATACAAGACATTGTATGCATGATATGAGCAGTATAACCGTGCCAAGTTAGAGCATACACCTCAGTGGGGGAATAGGACTGGTCATCTGTCTTTGAATCCATCTGTGAGGAGCTATCGGGACCCAACAAGAGATCTGCTTCGACAGGTAGCACTGTCTGCTCTGAAGGCCTTGTTTTCACTCCAGATTTTTCCATCTCCCACCCAAATGGCTGATTCACAGGAAGAGTAGTTTAATGTACAAACATTGTCGACAAATGGAAATGTAATGAAGAAAAGGATGGGCATGATATCATTCAAATATATGATGCCTAGTTAAACAGGATGGCATTGCACATTTCACGTATATTATTGCTGGCTAAAAGACATGAGACTGCATTATTCCCATATATGATATAGAAACTAAACAGGTGGCATTACCGAACATGTCTAAACTAAGCAGATGACATATATGATGTCAAAACTAGGTGCTGCAAGGCAACATATGCATGATATGACTAACATCATCATGCCAAGGTAGAGCAAACACCTTGGGGGGTAAATAGGAGTGGTCAGCGGCGTCTGAATCCGCCTCAGAACAGATATCTTCCTCTGGATTACAATCTAGAGAGGGGTGGGGAGGGTTTTCCATTGAGCCCACCATGGAGCGATGTTTGCATGACATTGTACTATCGCGCAAAACTCTACTCTTTTTCTCTACATGTTCAGCATGACTGTGTACAATATCTGACATGCATACAAAAAAAATATGTGAGATTATGTAAGGAGAGCATGCAGAAATTTAGAGTGATGGTAACAACCAGTGGATCGACGTTTCTCCGTTGAACCAAAATAGCCCTAATGGATCGACGTGAATGTATAGTAATAAGTGATGCAACAAGTGTACAACCTCTTTGCCGTAGCCGTGTCGACCTCAGAATCATTGGGTTGGTCGCTGAAGCAGTTGAGGCAGAGGTGGCTGTCGGAGGTGTGGAGGAATATCTAAGGAATATGTAGACGGCGTCCAGGGCACTGCTCTATTGTGATGGATCGTTCTGTCGTTGGAGCAGCTCCGGTGAGCCGCAAGACGTCAAGGCTGAAGCAGCACAAGACAGACATCGTCAATCTCAAGTGGGATTCTAATAGCATCTCCAATAGATGATGTAAAATGGATGTAAAATTAACATCACCAAAAACCACCTGACTACAACAGATGAGGTAAAAACTGTTGACTCTGAACTTAACTGTCGAAACTAAAATTTACTGTGGAATCTGAATGCTACTGTCGAAACTGAACGCAATGGTAGCAGAGAGGCACTTGACATGTAGTTTAGGAAGGGCATGCAGTTCATCTTCAACCTGCACCCCCCTGAGCCGCCTGCCACCACCGGCCTAACCGTCGGCCCCAGTGCCGCCTCGCCGCCCCTAAACAACTCGCCACCGCCGCCTCGGCCAGCCCTCTAGGCCCCCCGCCCCCACCCTGAACCCTAAGATAGATAGTGGGGTACCTCTCCGGCGAGCCTCCGTCCCCGCTCTGGGTGGTACTTCCTTAACTCTGGCGAGCCCTCCCCCCCAACCACTGAAAATCGACTGACCCAAAAGTCGATTCAGTCGACTGAAGTGGGGCTTAATCAGAGCAGAGTAGCAGCACGAGCGAGGGGGAGAGCAGCAGTAGCAGCTGGGCGAGCGAGCAATCGAGCGAGAGCCGGAGCAGTAACAGCAGATCCGGCTAGTATGGCCGCCGCCGCCGAAGGGGCCTCGCACTGGGGGAGAGCCGCCGTGGAGATGTCGCCCGCAGAGCTGGCTTCACGGTAGCCGCTCCATGGGGGTGCGGGATGGAGCACCGTCGGCGCTGGGAGGTCGAGTTAAGGAGAAGGTGCGATGCGATGAGGGTACAACCTCTTTGGTGGCGCCGAGTAGGCCTCGGCTTCGTCTGAGGAGTCGGTGAGGATGTTGCGGTTCTGGTGGAGCAAGTTAAGGCGACGCTGTGTGGATGGAGCAGCCGCGATAGATGAGCCGATCGTCGGAGCAGCTCCTTGGAGGTGGAGGACGGGGCGGCTGAACCGGCGGGACGGCGAGATGGACGACGGATGCTCATCCGGGGAGGTGGACAAGGGAGGTCGAGCTGTTGCGGTGGACGACGTCGTCGGGGAAGAGGCTCCGGCTGGGCAACGCTGACGTGGCGAACGAAGGAGGGTGGGGTTTCGCGGCTGGAGCGGAGAGGTTATGGCGGCCTGGGATTTCGAATGGCGAAAAGGGGGCGATGGGAGGGGGTGAAGCATGACTTAGGGACGCGCTTGTCCAAAATGTAGGGTGTGTTACAAAAGTACCCCCCACCGATTTGAACTATCGGCCCTTTCGGCTCAGGGTTAGAAGGGGGATTTTGCGTGTCAGGATTTGGCAGCTGGAGGGAGTTTTCGCACGCGTTGTAATTTCGGGATAGCAAGGCACGGGTTATGAAGGCGCCTGTTTTGGGAGCATGATATCTGAATTTTCGTGATATAACAAGACGCGGGTTGAATTTTAGGGACAAGCCTAACGTGTAGTAATATTGTACTTGTACGTACCAAATCAATTCACACTTCCCTCAACCAAAAAGAAAACAAAAAAAATAAAACTATTCACACCACACAAAGAGAGAGTTTTGCCCCGTTTTAATATACAAATGCTATTCAAAGATACTCCCTCCTTCCATCTTTATAGGGCCTAATGCGTTTTTCGATGCTAACATTGACCAAATATTAGAGCAATGATATATGACATGCAACTTACACAAAGCACACCGTTAACTTCGTCTGTGAAAGGTTCTTTCAATGATATAATTTTCACATTGTGCATGTCATGTACTATTAATCTTGTCAGTAGTCAAAGGCGGTCTTAAAAATCTCATTACGCCCTATATAGATGGAAGGAGTGAGTATGAATCCATGTTATGTCCGATTAAATTTTTTCGCTTGCTGTATAATGCATGTAACCTAGTCATACCAACATTTTAGTGCATTCCAAATGTCTATACTACCGCTGTAATTCGAACTAAATTTGAATTTGTTTCTCTATTTCAATAAGAATGTACAATCATGATTGTTGCCAACTTCAGCCATCATAGTTTCCTTGCTATCCGCCAGATATAAATCGGATGGCCTATAATGCAGGATGGCAGGCACACCATCATCAACAACTCCGTTTTTTATAAGAGTAGAGATAAAATATATTAAATGTAGTATAACATGTTCATAAACACACCATGTGTATCACCGTTATATATATTCACACACGCGTCGGTTTAAAACACTTTGATAAATTCTTCAAATGTTCGAATTCGCTTTTTATAATGAAGTATACATGATCTCTATTCATCTTTTACACCCACACAACCCTCTTATCTTTTTAGCTAGCTCTAACTTTCTCTTGTGCATGCACACGCCCGCATCCCTCTCACCATCCCTCAGCATTCTCTAGCTCCATCGCGCAAAATCTTCTTTTCACTTTAGGTCGTTCACCCACGGTGTGTGTAGGCCCCCAGCTCCTTCTTTACGGCACACATTGATCGATATGACTCTCTAGCCAGGTGTGCCTAGCACAAACACAAGCTTCCCATCTTCTCTTGTCACCGTCCATGCCTCACTCCCACCACTGTTTTCATCGTTCTCGTACTCACGCACTCCTCCCCGCTCGATATAGTATGCCTCTCGTACCACCTCATACATGCATCCCTCTCTCTCTATCCTTCTCCTCGTGCCTCATTTGCTTCTAACACACACATGCATGTATACTGATTGATCTCCCAACATATACCTAGATCGACTTTAACTACCCCCCCCCCATCGATCGACGTACCTCACAAGTTATGTCTCTCCTTTCTCTAACAAAGGGCGATTGATCTTCCTATGTAGTTATGTCTTCTTACCATAGCCACATCGTCCCCCCTCATCATTCGTGCATGCCTCCTGACCCGTCTCTCACACGCACATGCACAAACAACAAGCAGCCATCTCCTCTCTTATTGATATTGCGGGCGTGCCCTCCGTTTGTCTAGCAAGCCTATCCCACCATTTGTTAGAAGCAACTCCACTACCACCCCCTCCAACACTCTAGCTCTGTCTCTGTCCCAACGTTATTCCTCTCCTGCACATATGCATGGATGCCGATAGATCTCCCTTAATACATGAGGCAGATAGATCTCCTTAATACATGAGGTAGGCCTCTCTCCTCCACACATATACCAGTCATTGTACCTCTATAGTTAATTGGGCCTCCCTCTTCCCCCACCACACACCGATAATCGAGCGCTGCAGGTAGGTATCCATGCCACAGAGACAAACTGCACATGTCCCCTCTCACATTCCAGTAGGCTAGCCACTCTATATCTTTGACGTGGGCACACACAAATTCGATGGCACTCTTTATCGATCGCGCGCTGTCGGTGTACTAAAAGTAGCGGTACCTTAGTACCCCGAACTTGTGCACGAGCAGTCGCAGCGACCCGCGGCAGGGCTTTCCGGGCGTCCGCCAAGATCCTCAACGGCTACTTTGACGCCGTTCAAGAGCAGAGTACTCAAGCTAAAGCCCCGGCAAGAGGAGCTTGCCGGGAAGGCCAACCAAGGCCCCGGCAAGAGGAGCCTGCCGGGAAGGCCGACCAAGGCCCCGGCAAGAGGAGCTTGCCGGGAAGAAGATAAGACCCCAGCAAGAGGATCTTGCCGGGAAGGCCACTCAAGGCATTCCAAGTAAACTTGCCGTGACGCCCCGCGCGTCCCGGCAAGGCCCAGCGAGCGGCAAGCTTGCTGGTGCGACAAGATAAGGGCCGCGGCAAGGCGCTTGCCGCGGCAAGGCTGCCACTATGCACCCGAGCTCCAGCGCATCCAGCGACGTGTCACCCCAGGACTATCCCAGGAGCACGTGGCAAGGCGCTGTGCAGCCATGCGGTGCGAGGTGGCAAGAGGAGCTGACAAGGAGGCCATCGTGGCGATCGGTGGCGCCTCCAACAGTCGTTTCCTTGCACTGTTGGGGCGACCGGACGTGCATTAAATGCCCCTGTCCCCTGTCGTCAGAGTTAGGTAGGGGACACTGTCGGTAGCAGTTGTACCAACCCGCGTTTTTACCTTTCTACCCCTCTTTCTACGCTGCCACCTGCCGGTGACCCCTTTAGCCTATAAAAAGGAGGCCCATGCGCACGTAGAAGGGGTTGGGTTCGGAGTTTTTCCGCAGCTACACCACACCCGCTCTCTCGAGCAAGAACAAAATACAAACACAAAGCAGCAGTAGGAGTTTTATCTCTCCGGAGAGCTCCGAAGCTGGGTAAACATCCCCCGCGCGCTCTCTCGCCTCGATCTGCTCTGCGTGCGCCCTCCGCTCCCTTGCCGAACAAGAAGGGGCCCTCCTGCCCCATAGGTGCTCATGCTCCCAGCCACCACGACATCTCTGGCGCGCCAGGTAGGGGGGCGTCGAAGTCGTGCGTATCTGATCCGGCGTCTGCGCGCGCTACATCCACATCTTCCTCGACATGCCACCGAAGAAGAAGTCTTCGGAGGTGGCCGCTCTGTCTGCGACTTCCCTACCGCCACCGGAGCAAACGGACGGTGGGGCGGACGCCGGCGGAGGAGCGGGCGCCGGCGGAGGGACACGCATCGTCACCCGGTCCAAAGACAAGGCCCCGCAAGGTTCAGCATCTGCATATCCACTGCACCCCTCCCAGGAGGTGCAGGATCGACAACGCCACGATGCTCCGAGCACTGTACTCGCGTTGGAACAAGGCCGACCTGGTGGGTCGCGGGACGCTCAAGGCCAACATGCACGTCAACACGCTGGCGTGAGCGCAGTGCGGTCACGGCGAGATGTTACTCCTTCTAACACTGTTAGAAGTTTGAGCATGTCTCGCACCTCGCGTCGCTCGCCACCGCCACCCAAGACTCCAGAAGAAGCGCTGGCCCGAGCCCAGCTGCTTCTAGATTACCCTCCAGCGCCGGACAAGATCGACGACTGGAGGGCCGCCATTTATAGCCTCATTGGCTTCGCCAACGGCGACAAGCCCCGGCGACCGAGCACATCGAAGCCCCGGCAAGACGCCCAGGCGCAAGCCGATGCTGACAAGACCGCTGGGGGTGCCACCACTGCGCACTCCCCGCCCCGAAGGCCAAGATCGCCGACTCGCCGGGCCAACCTCGACACCGACTCCACCGCGTCGTCGGACCCGCGAGCTCGCCGCGATCAATGCCAAGTTCTCCAAGAACGACGACACGAAGATGCTCGCACTCGCATCGAGCGTCGAAGAGAAGCGTGACGTCAATCTGACCGGCGTGCTGGGCCCACTGTCGACATGCATGCGCCAGGGGAGCCAGGCGACTTGCCGTACGCGGTAGGTTGCCCTGCGTTCACTCGTGAGCTGCGGCAGGTCCAGTGGCCCAGTACCAAGAACTTCAAGCCAGACGTACCCGAGAAGTACGATGGCAGGATACATCCGTCAGAGTTCCTCAGCATCTACACCATCACGGTGCAGGCTGCCGGAGGGCGCGACGAGAAAATCCTCGCCAACTACTTCCCGCTGGTGCTCAAGCCCAACAATAGATCTTGGCTCATGCACTTGCCGGACAACTCCATCTCTTCGTGGGCGGACCTGTGCCATCAGTTTGTTGGCGCCTTCACAGGCGGCCACAAACCCCATGGCCAGGAGAGTGATCTTCACCTGCTCGCCCAGAAAGAAGGAGAACCCCTGCGCAAGTATATACAGAGATTCAGTCAGGTGCAGTGCAACATCCCAGACGTCCACCCTGCCGCGGTTATCTGCGCTTTCCATCAGAACGTGCGTAACCGCAGGATGAGGGAGGAGATGGCGATGTGCAAAATCAGAGATGTCAGCGAGCTATATGCTCTGGCCGACAAGTGTGCATGGGCTAAAGAGGGGAGGAGGCTCCCCAGAGAGAATGCAGGAGCAGAGGGATCAGACAACGAGGATGCCCCTCCGGCAAAGAGGAAACGGAGGCGGAATAACAGAAAGAGGAAGGTTAAGGATGTGCTAGTTGTTGAGCAATGCAGCAGCGGAGGCGGTTCCGAGAAGGCTAGAGCTGGTAACTCCGGCAAGGCTGTGGTGGCCGCCGACAAGCAGGATGGCTCCGGCAAGCAGTATTGCAAGATCCACCGCACCAAGGGCCATTACCTCCAAGCCTGCAAGAAAGTTGAGCAGATGGCGGAGCTACAGAAAGCTGAATACGAGCGCCACGACAAGGAGAAGGCCCAGGAAGGTGGCGGAGGATCCGGCAAGAAGTATCCCGCCCGGGGAGGGCGCCGTGGCAAGGTCAAGCCGCGGCAAGGAGACAGGCCTCCCCGCGGCCGCGACAAAGACGAAGACGAAGATGAGGATGATGAGATGGAGGAAGATGAGACTAACGAGCAGGAGTTCCAGAAGGCAACAGAGGTATTGTGCGTCGACGGCGGTGCTTCTCTGCACACCTCGCACCGCCAACTCAAACAGTGGGTCCGGGAAGTGAACACAGCAGAACCGTCCGTTGAGTCGCGCAAGCCCCTGAAGTGGTCCAGCACGCCCCTCATCTTCGATATTGAAGATCACCCTGATCGCATCACTGCGGTCGGGTGCTTGCCGATGTTGGTTTCCCCAACAATCCGCAACCTCAAGGTTACGAAGATGCTGGTTGACGGCGGGGCCGGCCTGAATCTGATCTCCTCCGCAGTGCTCAAGAAGCTCCAGATCCCTGACAGCGAGCTCGAAGGGACTGGTACCTTTCAAGGAATAAACCCGGGAAGGAGCAAGCCGAAGGGGAAGATCACACTGCCAGTGACATTTGGCAGCGAGCTGAATTTCAGGACAGAGAGAGTCACATTCGACGTTGTCGATTTCCCATTGCCCTACAATGGGATACTTGGCCGTCCAGCGCTAGCCAAGTTCATGGCAGCCTCTCACTACGCCTACAATGTGCTCAAGATGCCTGGTCCGATAAGTGTCATTTCTTTCTAAGGCAACAAGAACGATGCACTCATCTGTACCGACAAGATCTACCGGGAAGCAGCAGCCGTAGCAGAACGCAAACCACTTGCCGCTGAAGCTCCCGGGGGGAAGAAGAAGACCAAGTCCGGCAAGAGTAGCTCTGATGCCCACTCCGGCAAGCGCACCTCTTCGGAGTGCTGCGCTACCGTCGAGGACGCACCATCGAGCTCCACCGGCAAGTGCAAGAAGGCAAAGACAGCTTCACCAGAGACCAAGAAAGTGGCCGCCAAGGAGGACGGCACTGGTGGCACCTTCACCATCAGTGCCATGCTAGATCCTAAATAGGAAAGAGCGCTCATTGCTTTCCTGCGGGCGAATGTCGATGTGTTTGCATGGCAACCATCTGATCTGTGCAGCGACAAGCAGGGGGCTTCTCCGACAAGCTCTGGCCCGACAAGCCCTGATCTGACAAGTTCCGGTTCCGGCAAAGATGGATCTGCGCAGCCACAAGAAGAGAAACAGAAGAAGATGGTGCAGCTCCTGGTTTACTTTGTCAGTTCCCTTATGCAGGGGGCTAGATCAAGGTACTTTGGTGTGCAGAAGTTGCTCTTCGGCCTCCTAATGGCCTCGAGGAAGCTGCATCATTACTTTCAAGCACATGAGATCACAGTAGTCACTCGCTTTCCGTTGAAGAGGATATTGCAGAATCCAGAGGCAACAGGCAGGATTGTCTAGTGGGCACTTGAATTGTCAAGCTTTGGCCTCAAGTTCGAGAGTACTTCAACTATTCAGAGTCGAGCCTTGGCAGAATTCATAGCGGAATGGACGCCAACGCCTGATGAAGAAACTCTGGAGAGGAGCATCCCCGTCAAGGAAGCAAGCAAGGAATTGATCATGTACTTCGATGGTGCCTTCTCGCTGCAAGGCGCCGGTGCGGGCGTACTACTTGTCGCACCCACCGGAGAGCACCTCAAGTACGTGGTCCAGATGCACTTTCCCAAGGAGCAAGCAACAAATAATACTGCAGAGTATGAAGGCTTGCTTGCCGGACTCAGGATCGCGGCAGAACTTGGGATCAAGAAGCTCATTGTCAGGGGTGACTCACAGCTTGTCGTCCACCAAGTTAACAAAGATTATCAGAGTCCATTAATGGAAGCCTACATCGATGAAGTGAGGAAGCTAGAAGAGCATTTTGACGGCCTGCAAATGGAACATGTCCCGAGAGCTCAGAATGACATTGCAGATGGACTGTCAAAGTGCGCTGCACTCAAGTTGCCTGTGGAACCAGGGATTTTTGTGCTCAAGCTGACTCAGCCATCGGTGACACCATCAACTGGACAGAACAAGAAAAGAAAGTTGGTTACCGGCGATTACTTTCCGGCAGAGCTCCCTGGAGCCGCCGCTAAGAAGGTCCCCGGGATGAACGCAGAGAGTGCTGAGGAGCGGACTGCTCCGACAAGCCCCAGGGCTTGTTTCGTTGAAGCAAACGCTCCCGACAAGCTGTGTCCCGACACGCTTGCCGGGGAACATCACGCTCAGGCAGGATCCCAGATTCTTTCCGTAGAAGCGGATGTTCCCGCAGCAGCATTTCGCCTTTAGTCCTTGTCGTCGAGCCTCAGGCTCCGGCATGGGCACAATAGATCGTCCATTTCCTTCAGACAGGAGAACTTCCCGAGGAACAAGAAGAAGCGGAGAAAGTAGCCCGGCAATCAAGTATGTACCAGTTTGTCGATGACATACTGTACAGAAAAAGATTCAACGGAGTGAAATTGAAGTGCATTTCCCGGGAAGATGGATAGGAGCTGTTGGCAGAGATACATGGAGGCACATGTGGTCACCACATTGGCGCAAGAGCACTTGCCGGCAAAGCCTTCCGGCAAGGTTTCTTCTGGCCGACGGCCCTCCAGGATGCAACTGCACAAGTAACCAAGTGTGAAGCGTGCCAGTTCCACTCCAAACAGATTCATCAGCCAGCTCAAGCTCCCCAAACAATCCCTTTGTCCTGGCCATTTTTGGGCTGGGGGCTCAACATTCTCGACCCCTCTCCCCTCGTATACGGATCGCCTCGAGTACTCCATTACAATGAGCTAAAGCGAGAGCAGCCGCGGAAAAGATGACGCGCTGCTCCTCGAGGAAGATCGTCTTCAGGCTGCGGTACGAGCTGCTCGCTACCGGCAAGCTTTGTGCCGCTACCATAGCCGCAAAGCTAACGCCAGAAGCTTCGAGGAGGAGAAGATAGGGGTGTGGGCCGGGTGTCGTTCAAAGGAGCATGGCCTCGCCGGAACACAGGCGACAGAAAAGCTAAGTTGCCAAAGTTTGAGCACGATCATTTTCTTAAAATTTTAAGCTATCTTCCTTGAACGATTCTGCTTTGTATGGAAAACCTATGCGCGGAGGAACCTCCTCGTAGCTAGTTGCGCCCTTACTTCGTTTCGAGTCGGCTCAACAACTTAAGTGAGCTGCTAAGCGCCCTTACTTTGCTTCGAGTCCGCTCAGCAACTTAAGTGAGCCGCTAAGCGCCCTTACGTTGTTTTCGAGCCCGCTCAACAAATTAGGTGCGCTACAACTAGTTGCGGCAAGGTTTCTTGCCGGAACCGGCACCGCCAGCGGGCTGCTGATGTCCCGCACTCAGCGCCCGCGGCAAGCGTGCTCCGGCACCGCCAGCAAGCTGCTGATGTTCCGCACTCAGCACTCGCGGCAAGCGTGCCCGTGCCGGCTAGTTCCCTAAAAGCGTAGGGTAAGAACATACAAAGAAAGGACCAAGTAAAGGAGATAGCATAGCAAGCATTGCCCGGAATAAAGTTATATTACAAAAGTAACTTGTTGCAGCACTGACTAAATTGTCCCATGACTTAGATAAACGGCGACAAGGAAAGGAGGAGATGAGAGAGTGCGGGTTTCTGCGCTCCCCTCTCGCCCTTCTTAAAGGAGCGAGGTGGGGGCTCGGCCGCCCCGCTCGGTGAATCAGAGCACGGGAAGAGCAGGGAGTCGGGGCCGACCCGCTGCCTCCGCCCGTGACGGCCCAGTTTCCCACCTCCACCGTCCGCGACCCCGAGTGCATGGGAGCCGCGTGGCGGGGATGCAGAGCCAAGGCGACAGGTGAGGTGACCTCGCCCCTCCCCGCGGTCACGGGTGGGGGGGGGGGTGGGGTGGACGCCTCAAAAATCGCGCACGCGACCCACGTCTCCCACGACGCCGCGATTGGCGCATGCCGTTACTAGGGATCGCGGTGGATGCGGAGTCAGATGCGGTGTGACCTAGGCCGCGCGTGCCCGTGCCCTGTTTTGGGCCTGGCCCAACAGCGCTCGGCACCGTGTATGGCCCAGGCCCGGGGGCTCCTGTCAGTGTACTAATAGTAGGGGTACCTTAGTACCCCAAACTTGTGCACGGGCAGTCGCAGCGACCCGCGACAGGGCTTGCCGGGCGTCCGCGAAGATCCTCAATGGCTACTTTGATGCCGTTCAAGAGCAGAGTACTCAAGCTAAAGCCCCGGCAAGAGGAGCTTGCCGGGAAGGCCAACCAAGGCCCCGGCAAGAGGAGCCTGCCGGGAAGGCCAACCAAGGCCCCAGCAAGAGGAGCTTGCCGGGAAGAAGACAAGACCCCGGCAAGAGGAGCTTGCCGGGGAAGGACACTCAAGGCATTCCAAGTAAACTTGCCGCGACGCCCCGCGCGTCCCGGCAAGGCCCAGCGAGCGGCAAGCTTGCTGGTGTGACAAGATAAGGGCCGCGGCAAGGCTGCCACTATGCACCCGAGCTCCAGCGCATCCAGCGACGTGTCACCCCAGGACTATCCCAGGAGCACGTGGCAAAGCGCTGTGCAGCCATGCGGTGCGAGGTGGCAAGAGGAGCTGACAAGGAGGCCATCGTGGCGATCGGTGGCGCCTCCAACGGTCGTTTCCTTGCACTGTTGGGGCGACCGAACAGGCATTAAATGCCCATGTCCCCTGCCGTCAGAGTTAGGTAGGGGACACTGTTGGTAGCAGTTGTACCAACCCGCGTTTTTACCTTTCTACCCCTCTTTCTATGCTGCCACCTGTCGGTGACCCCTTTAGCCTATAAAAAGGAGGCCCATGCGCACGTAGAAGGGGTTGGGTTCGGAGTTTTTCCGCAGCTACGCCACACCCGCTCTCTCGAGCAAGAACAGAATACAAACACAAAGCAGCAGTAGGAGTTTTATCTCCCAGGAGAGCTCCGAAGCTGGGTAAAAATCCCCCGCGCGCTCTCTCGCCTCGATCTTCTCTGCGTGCGCCCTCCGCTCCCTTGCCGAACAAGAAGGGGCCCTCCTGCCCCATAGGTGCTCGTGCTCCCAGCCACCACGACACGCGCGCGCACACACACACATCATCCCTCTTTTCGATTCTATGGACACCTCAAGCCGATGATACCTCCACTCTCTTCTCGTGGATCGCCCCCTCTATATATATGTTATATCCAGGACTCTATTTCACACACATTGCATATGTTACACTTTTTGATTGACCCCCCCCCCAAAAAAAACTCTCAAGAACCCACACACTATATCTCTCTAGGCTTGTATCTCTCTCACACAACCCCACGTAGGTGGTGTACGTATACAAGAAGAGAATAGGTGTACCATGCACGTACTCATGCTTCGTGCCCAGCCACACCCGCGCGGGTACACTGTGGAGCTCATTTCTTTACGAAATGGCAGCCCACGTGCTAATTTGAATGCCTGTAGCGGTTGTTTACCTAGGGAGGTCGTGTACCACGCCTGCACGAAACAAAGTTTGACTTGACGCGTTGCCGCGTTATTTTTAAATAAAGTTATAGCGCTCAATGGCACGTACACAGAATATAAAACGATTTTTATGGAGAAAAAGGTAGTCCGCTCACTATATACAATGGAGCCTTGCGTGCCTAGTTTGTCGCTCTTCAGAGTATCTCACACAAGGCTGCGGTGGCCTCTCTCTCTCTCACCGTTGGTCACTGATCCTGCCGCATCCCGTCCGCTGGGGGAAAGGGAGTGCGGTGGCCTCTGTCTCTCTCTGTGTCTCACCATTGGTAACTAATCCGGCCGCATCCCGTCCGCCGGGGGAAAGGGAGGAAGTGCAGCGTTTCTCCATTCGACGGCACCGAGGCAGCACGTCCCGATCTGTGGTACATGTCGTTCTCTCTGACCAAGCTCCGGCGAGGCAGGGCCTATGCCACCTGCTCGCAGATTCCGCCCGCCGCCGCTCACCTAGTTACATCTGACGACCTCCAGGTATCCCCTCCAGCCTTGCTCCACTGCCCGTCTTCCCACGTCGCTGCCTGTGGATCTTCCATAGTTCTTTGCCCAAATCGTAGCTCGTCTAGCGTACTTTCCATATTGCATTCTCGTCCTCACACCATTTTAGAGAAACACAACCATGTTGTTATCTTCCCTTATGGCAAGGAATATGCTTCTTTTTCGTCGTCGCATGTGTCATCAACTATTATTGGCCAGTAATTGTTTCCTTTCTACCTTGTTTTTGCAAACAGGGCTATCCATTTCACCTAATGTTGTCGTTCTTCACAAAAAAAATGTGTTTACCAATGCATGCATGAACACTAGTTAGTCTAACCCCCTCTCTTCTTTAATTCTTTGCCACATCAGCATGTTTGCTATTCCCGTGTACCAGCTAAGATACCACCATGATGGCCAGCCTTAATCATCGCATGCAATAATTTAGTGCACCTTGAAATATGAACATGTGTGGGGCGTGTATGTTTTTAGTGACTTGAGACTATACCTAGCCCGGCATGCAAGATGACTTATTATGCACCATTCCCCATACCTGCAGGAAGCTCGTTCGTCTCCAAATATTTTCCTCTCCATGTGTGGAAACAATATGCCTGCCAAACTCTCCTTCTTCCTCCGGCGGTCCCACCACTCAACCCCGTGTGAAAAAATCTGCATGCATGACTCTCCTCCCCCCACGCTCGTCCAATCCGCTGTGACCAGCAATATTTCCACCCCTTCGCTCCCCCGTAATTTACTCCAACAAATATGCCCATGTAGCTTTTACTTAACTTCAGGTGCATTGGGTCACTGACATACGGGCCCAGCAGTGTACTGGCCCACATGTCAGTGACGCAACTGGACCTGCAGTTAAGTCAGTGCAGCTCAGTCCATATCTTACGTAGGTGTGCCATTGCTCGCTATAAATTCTGCGCCTCCCACGACATCGCTATCTCCTCCCCCTCACGTTCACGTTCATCGCTATCTCCTCCCCCTCCCTCTCACGTCGACCACCATGGCATGTCCCCTCCCAAGCCCTAGGAGCCCCTCGCTGCACCGCGCGGACGGTCACACGTCGCCTTTCCGTTCCTCGCCGCCATTAGTCGAGGAGGACGCATCAGCATTCCGCTCCTCGCCGCTACGTGACGCATCGCCGTTCCGTTCCTCACCGCCACTAGTCGAGGAGGACGCGTCGGCGTTCCGCTCCTCGCCGTGATGCGATGCGTCGCCGTTCCGTTCCTTGCCGCCACTAGTCGAGGAGGACGCGTCGGTGTTACGCTCCTCGCCGTGACGCGTCGAGGTGGACGCGTCGGCGTTCTCAATCTCGCCGGCACGCATGTCGGAGGACGCGTCGGCTCCCCGCTACAAGGAGAACGCCGCGCCGCCCGCCGAGCCCTCCAGCGTTGAGGAGCTTTGGAAAGTAATGGATGTCGCCTTGTGGGAGGCTTTGCCTCCAGCAGAGCGCGCCAAAATAGAGGCGGAGAAGAAGGCTGAGGAAGAGAAGCGCACCGCACAACAAGCTTTCTGGGAGATCTATGTCGCATCCGAGAGAGTCAAGCAATTGGTTCTTTGGCAGAAGGCTCGTGCGAGGGCTGTGAGGGTGGCGAAGGACGCCTGTGCCGACGCCCTGAGTGCATTCAGGCCGAAGCGCCTCATCTACGCTTGGCGGTACGTGGACCGGGTGCACGCTTCCAGCCAGGAGGAGTACCTGTTGGCGCCGGATCACCACACCGGTGAGATCGCGCTCGCCCATCGGCAAGCCGCCAATCATCACCTCGTGAGTTGCGAGGCTGAGGAAGAGGTGTTGTGTTGGCGCGCTGGGAAACGGCCGCGCACTAGGGCACTCGTGGCGCGCCGCATGCGCTCCTGCGAGCGCCGTGGCTTTTAAGAGGAGTATAATTTTTGTTTTGTAAGGCGATCTCATTAGTTTTGGGATGCAAATGATAAATCCCGAACGTTCAGGAATTTTTAGCGCCCTTAATTAAGTATGGAAAAGGGAAAGTTTGGAAACGTTGTGTATTATTATGCATTTTGCAAGTACATGCATATAGCACAAACTTTACTATATACTATCGGACTACACGTCTCTCTCGATATATGCTTGCAGAGTGTGCTACTCCCTCCATCCAGGTCAATAAGTCATCTTTGGTTGTGCACGGTGACCAAGAAGGAGGGAAGACTTGTACACCTAGACGGAGGGAGTACTACTATTACTTATGTACGTGCAAATGCGCATTTGAACATTATGATGCGGTTTTTGTAAAAGTGGAAAAACAGCACTGGTCAAGCTTGTGAAACGATTCAATGCAAAACAAATGCAAAAATGCTCGTTTGATTGTTTTCTTTTAACTTCCTTCTCTGTGGTTATTTCTCTGTGCACCGTGACCAAGGAGGAGAAAATGAGAAACGTTAATGTTTATTTGCTAATTAATAGTATTGCATGCAATGAACTAACCACTGCATGTCGTGTTTGATATCTCAAGTCATTAAAAGCATGCACACTCTTTATCTCTTATTGGTTGATATGTCAAGAAACAAGAAACAAGGTAGAAGCTAATGCACCGCGTCTAAGTGTTTTCGGATTATTTGGTTTTGTAAGATGACTTACACACCTAGATGCACCGCGCCTAAGTGTTTTGAGTAACATTTGATCAGTTAAATCTTTGGTTAAAATTTAGCACAAATTACAATGGTGAGGAATAAACCAGGACGGAGTAGTAGTTTAGAAGCCCAAATAAATGAGTGAGGCGCCTTATTGTTACTCTCCACTTTGACTAATCTTGTGGGAAAAGCTGGGGAAGCCGCCAAAAGAACTGGCCCTGGGAGTAGTAGCTATGGATCGAGCGTGGGAGATGAACCGGAGAAAGTAAATGCAGAGAGATGAAATGCAAAAAAGACGGAGGATGTGATGGTTGCTTGTCCGTTTATTTTACCAGGCCATTTATTATTGGGAGTGGTTGGGTTTTGTGATATGACGGCTTTACTGCCGCACCACGAGCGGGGTGAGAGGTGAGACTCCCGTGCAGCGCCGCCCTCTACACTTGTTACATCGGTCGTGGTTTATTAGTCCCCCATTGAATTTGACTGAATATTTAACTGACAAAATGTTAGTGCATGTCAACAAAAACTATATCGTTGGATTCGTATTTGAACATAGTTTTGAATGATACTCCCTCCGTTCCTTGATATAAGGTGTATAGATTTTTAAGAAAAAATCCGAAATATAAGGTGTATTGCCTTGCACCACTCATTTGGATATTTTTTTAGGGATTTGATTACATTTCCTTATATCATGCAAGCTCCTCTATTTTCTCATGTCAATTAGTCAAGTGTAATCTCACCCAAAACTTGTGAAATTTTCCCTCCACATGCGTTCTTTAATTTCCGTGCCAAAAACTATACACCCTATATTTAGGAATGGAGGGAGTATAATTTTAGGTGACATGCATCAGTATTTATCGTACTATATATAATGTTAGTTCAATTTTTGGTCGTACTAATCTATAGTAGTAAGGTGCCCGTGCGTTGCATCGAAGAGTGAAATGCATTGATCGGGGTGTTGTTTATTTTGACAAAGGATGTGGGGGTCATCTCATGTGTAACGGGTATCGATAGGTTTCTTTGGATATTATCTCATCTCTAGAGCTCACAAACATCCGGGTGAAATAGATAAAAAGGTATCTTTTGCAAACAAAAGCGTTCAACTGTTCAACCTGCATCCAAAACTTGTGAAGAAATAACACTTATTGTGCTTTGCAAGAAATGATCTTTAAGAATTAGTTTTTGAGTATCGATTGTTATACATGTTGGCTATAGATGACATGGCACTTTCTTATAGTCAAAAGTTGGCTATACTATTAAGTAATATTAACCATGCCCTTATACACCTAGACGGAGGGATTAAATCAGGATGACTTGCAAGGGGGAAGAGGAGATGTAAGAAATGGTTCATCGTAAGTCTTTCACCAGTACTGTAGTAAAAATTCATACATGGAAGATTCTAGACTAAACCATAAACGGATACACTTTTATTCATGCACGATACTCCAATAGAGCAAGATCCTGCATGGAAGTCTCCACATGCTTAGACAGCGGATTACATTGAGCGAAGACTAATGATCAACATTTAACTTGATAATGCATATTTTTTGAGAAGAACAGGGAGGCTCCTCCCCGGTTCCATTATCAAATGAAACTCAAAGTGTCTTACATCAGCTCAGTGAGAGGAGCAGTTCAAAGGAAGGACTGCGGCGAAAGCCACTCAAGTTTAACGACAAGCTTACAGAATCAAAAGCGGCAAAGACACGTGCTATAAGCACCCACACACACACTACATGTTTTCTAAGTACACTTGATAATGCGTATGTCCAGGTGAACCTCCTTGGAGTCCCCGTGCACCGAGTTGGCAGGTAAAGGATAGAACGGATGCCATGGGTTTTCCAAGTCCACATTGGCGGGATAGTCCCAGCTCCTCAGATTCCAAGTCTGTCCGATGAGGCCGGTTTTGCCGCCCACGTGACCCGGAGGGGTAGTAACATTGACCTTGCACCCATACACCTGCCTCGTGTCAGTGTCAGCATCAGCGGCGACACCCCTGACGCACGCTACAAAGACGGGGCAATGGCCTGCGCGGGGCTCGCCGGTGCCCATGATCAAGAGGAAGACACTACCGTCCTTCTCCGAGACTAGCAGGCGGCGGTGATCCTCCAGCGACTTCGGCATGGTGAACCGGTAGCACGTGTCATACTTGATGTTCTCCGCCAAGGGCCAGCAGTGACCGCTGCACGCATCCGTGAGGTGATGCACCATGTCCGCCGGCGAGCCACAAAACGGCATCGGGCACTCATAGCAGTGGACGAAGGGCTCCTTGGAGGCATCGACCAGGGCATCCATGAAACGGGAGTGGCTGTAGGCGACGTTGCGCCAGTTGAATATGTGAGCAAGTTACTACAAGATTTAATTCAAATAAGCACAAAATAAATCCTGACGGCTATAACAGAGATGAAACTAATCATGTGGACTAGCATAGTAGTAGGATACAGAGTAGAAACATGAATTCTAACACGATTTCGAACAGGAAGGACAGAAACACATACGGTGCAACGGGAGCAGCACCGTTGGCGTTGAGGTTGTTGCCTATGTCGTTGAGGAAGAGGTTGCCGAGGTTGGGGAAGAAGTCGTCGTCGGTGAAGTCGTGGCTGCCAGCAGTCACGAGAGTGCGCTCCCCAGATTTTAATAGTGCCCACCGAATGGAGCGCAGGAGGGAGTGGCTGTAGGGGGGACATTGCGGCCACCGAATGGAGTGCAGGAGTAGCACACAAAGTAGTAGATTGTGTCCTTACTAGTACTCCCTAGTCTCTATCTATCTATAACTATATATATCTACTCTTATAGAAAACCGAGTTGGTGATGATGGTGTGCCGTGCAATGCACGGGCATCTTGCTATTTTTTTGCATATAAGTCCAAACACCACGTAGACACGGTCTTTGAGCACGGTTCGTAGTCGTTCCACGATCGGGCATCGAAGTTTGTAACTATTTTAGATTAGAATATACTACTCCTCCGGTGCTAGTAGTAGAGCAGAGTCCTACTCTACTACTCTACTCTAGCAAGCTAGGGCATAGTACTGTAGTAGGTACTATAGGGAGTACCAGTACTATGATCACTCAAGCAACTTGTTTGGCATCGATATGACCCTACGCTACTAGTATGTGTCTTGTAAGTCAAGCGGCGTGATGTAGTCATCATCACCTATCCACTTCCCGCAGCACATATTCGCTTCTCCATCTTTGTTCGCACATAATCTCGTCCAAGCTTCCATCCCCGCTAAGGCGCCTCCCCCCCTCGTCCGAAACCGAAGCACTAACAATGGCAGAACCGAGCAGCGTCCGCCAAAAGAGTGGCTTGAATTCGCTCCCCACAGAGGTAATCAAGCTCATTGTTTCGTGTGTGGACAATCTCAGTACCATGCCGCTCGCCGCGTGCTCGTCGGGGCTGTACCGTTTACTCAAAGCCCTCAGGCCGGAGCTTTTTAAGATAACTCCTTGCTTGCTGATGCCGCCTAATCTTCAGAAACGGCGTGTCACGCAGCATAACGATCGTAGGGTGGCGAGCATCAACCCCCTTCACTGCGATCCGATCCCCGTCAGCCTCAGCTACATTAATCGTATGTACTGGGTCGGCATGAACACATCTTGGATGGTGCCTGTCGATGGTCGCGGCATCTGGATGCTCGTGGAGGTCTACACCCGGCGATTGATCCCCCTTCCTTCGATTAACACTGCACTGCTTTGGCACCGCGGCCCAGAATACTCAGAATCTTACAGTAGCCAACATGATACCAAGTTTGATTTTCTCAAGGTTGTAATCTGCCAAGTGCCCACAAGATCTGGGAATTATAAAGATTTTAGGCTAATTGCGTTCTTCAACCGCAGTCTCGCCTATCTGACAGGTCACTGCGGTAAGTGGATAAAATCATACATCCTCCATGGTACTCTAATGCCATTGAACACAAGGGCTTCATTTACGCCGTCGACTCCTTCTATGGCTGGACGTATTGCTGGCCTACTCCAGTCATCGCTACAAACGGCTATTACAGCAGTACGTTACTTTCCTATGATATCATGATGGCTTGCTTATATTACTGTCAACATTTACTGAAAAAATATTCATGCTCATAACATGTTGTTCTTAAGAGTGACTAAATCAACAGCCCTTTTTTATTTGACTCCAACTTGTTATGATGTTGTAGGCCGCCTGGTGTCCCTACCCTTCCTAATCCCAGAACATTTCAAAGAAAAGCGGCATGGCAGTTGCAGGTGGTTCCTGGCTTGATCAGACGACGGCGAAAGATTGATGATCGTTCGCACGTACCAGACATGTTGTTTCGTGGAATACAATCACAGTCACTGCAAGGCCTTTGAGCAGGATCCCAGCTTCTCTGGGCCTTCAGGAATTTTTGACTGGAGGCTGGTAAGTAGCCTTGGCACACGCTCTCTGTTTGTCGGACTGAATTATCCAATTAACCAGGAGATAACCGACGGCATGGACCATGATGGCAGCGCGTTTTCATTCATCAGGCAAAACTGTGTGTACACAGCATACCATGCGTCTCTGCATGCACCATACCCTGATATGTGCCGCCACGCTCTGCAGCCCAAAGTAGGAGAGAGGGTCACAAGTATCAGACTTCGACCTGCTATCTAGAGTTTCCCCCGTCAGGCACCCATCTGGTTCAAGACATCAGCCAATCTCCACAGCTTAATAAATAGTAGCGTCTATCTGAGCCAGTTAGGTAGATGTGTACACTTGGTGTAGTAGGATCTTTATTTAGTTTGATGCATACACTTGTTCTTTTTTGGTAGCCCTTTTGTAATGATGGCTGATGTTTGGTTTGGAAGAGAGAGCTGTGTCTTCACACTTCTGGCCTGCTTAATGCTTCTGTTGCACCCCCAGCCCTGGTTGCTGCTGCTGCTGTTTTCAATGTACAATCAGTAGTATATTTCGTCTGTTGGTTGAATATAAATGTGTTGTTAGAACGACAAACACAATGTTTTGGAAGTCTTTGCATGGTTCGATCCTTTAGTGCCCCGTAATGTACGTAGCTCATACTATTTTTCGTACGGAACACATTTTCCACTTGTTGATAACATGCAGCCCGCTGATGAAGGCCCAATAGAGAAGCCCATAATTAACTAGAAGGGACGCTCTCACATGAATCCGGCCCAGGTACATGCCCATGGTCCCCTAAACATAAATAAGTAAATAAATAAATAAAGCTAAATGCTCATGCACCAGTTCTTTGGGAAAATAGGTAGCCCAGTATTTCTTTTTGAAGAATACCCAAGCTAGGCCTATTTGTTTTCTCCGAATTACTTGGCTGCAACTTTCAAGACGAGCAAATGGCATATTAGTTTTTTTTTAATTTTGTTCTTCACTGATATCTTATACGTATTTCATTGGATTTAACATGACACAGTACTGACTTATTTTTAAATTTGTTTTAGTATGGCTATTAATTTTTGGATTAAGAATATTTTGTTCCCCAGCAAAAATTTCCCACATATTTAGTTAATTTTTTGACCCTGGTACTGACCAGAATATGGCCGGCAATTCTAAAAATGGAAAATGGGCTGCAATAAATTCCATACGAATTAGAAAATGAGTAAAAATTATAAAAATAATAGCAAATGGGCTGTACACGCCACAGATTTCGAGGCTGACTTGTTTACGCAAGGCTTTGTCAGTGAACACATGATTCTAGCCGCCGTGCTTCTTCAATCTCTGATCTTCCTGCTCCAGCCACCTAAACTAGCGCCAGCGGGACAGCCTGCTCCCTCCTCTTGTGGCCCGCTGTGATGCCGCGCAGGCTTCCCCGGCCCACCCTACTCCCTCCGCTAGCCTGGCCACACGCAATCAACTGCCTCCTTATTATGCGAAAAAAAATGATTCCTCCCACTGACATCTGGGGCGCACTGGTTGGGAGGCTGACCTGTGGGCCTACTACGTTGACGCGTACGCAGGGCTTGTCAACTTAGTCAACAAACGATTCTAGCAGCAGTAACCGTTGGATTTGAATCGAACGGTCCTGCTGCTTCTTCAATCGCTGCTCTTCTTGCAACGGCCGCCCAAACCAGTGCCGGGGAGACCGCCTGCTCCTGCGTCCAGTGGCCGGCTATGCTGCCGTTGAGGCCTCCTCGCCCCCTACTACTCCCACCGCTAGGCAGGCCTTGCGGCGACAGCAGCCTCACACCGCAGCCGAACCAGTGAACCCTGGTACTCCTCTCTGCGTGGGCATCCATTGCCGCGTCTTCCACGGATCCGCGTCGTCCCCTTCCTAGGCCTCGCCGTCGTCCACCGCCTTGGTGCTCTCGGCGCGGCGTGGTCAATGTGGTCAACGACATTCCATCGGGAGAGTACTGTACGTGTAGAGGCTAACAGCTGGGTCCACGGCCACAGCCCAGTTTTTTTGTGATTTGCCAAGTAAGTCGCTTTGTCAGGCCTGTTGGGCTGCAAATCTTTCAAGACGAGGAGAGCTTTCATTCAGCTGGCCGAGAAAATGGCCCATCGGTATTGAGAAATGGGCTACATTTTTAAAACACATCAAACCGACAGTTAGTTTCAAATATCTTTTTTTTTCGTTTCGAGATTTTAAATTACATTAATTTTTATGCGTGGAGAATTTGTTGGATTTTATATTGATATACATTTATTTTTAATATCAGTTTGAATGTGAGTCGAAATTTCGGGATTAAAAACATTTCGGACCGCACCGAAATATGCAAAATTTCGTATAAATTTTTAACCGTGGCCACAATATGGGTTGTAATGCTAACAAATAGAATATGGGCCCCAAAAAAACCTTAAGAATTAGCAAATGGGCTGTAAATTATTAAAAATAATGGCAGATGGGCTGTATGTTGTTTTCCACAGATTTGAGGCTTTCCTAAAAAAAGGTTGACGCACAAGCAGTGACTATTGGATGGCCATCCAACGGCCATCGTGCTTCTTCAATCTCTGCTTTTCCTGCTCCAGCCGCTCAAACAAGCGCCGACGGGACTGCCTGCTCCCTCCTCCCCGCGGTCGGCTCTGACAGCTCGGACCCACCAGCTATATCTTCGCACGCAAGGAAGTGCCTCCTTATTACGCACAAAAAAATGAATACTCCCCCTGTTAGCTGGGACCCAGTATAGTGGCAGGCTGACTTGTGGGCCTACTAAGTTGACGGGGACGGAGGGCTTTGTCAACTTAGTCAATATGCACGATTCTAGATCCCGTGACCATACGATGTCCATCCAACCGCCGTGCTTCTTCAACCTCTGGTCTTCTTGCTCTAGCCGCCCAAACCAGTGCCGGTCTTGCCTCGTGCTCCTGCCTCCCGTGGCCGGCTGCGATGCGGCGGAGGCCTCACCGCCCCCTACTACTCCCAAGGCTGTCCAGGCCATCCCTCTACTCACCCACACCCCCTGTTATTCTGCGGCGACGGCAGCCTCACACCGCAGCGAACCAGTGAACCCTCGTACTCCTCTACGCGTGGGCATCCACTGCCATGTCTTCCCCGGCTCCGCATCGTCCCCTTCCTAGGCCTCGCCGTCGTCCACCGCCCTGGTGCTCTCGATGCGGCGTGGTCAACATGGTCAAGGAATGGCTTCCATCGGACGTGGACTGTACGTGGAGAGGCTGACAGCTGGGTCCATGGCTGCAGCAAGGAAGTGCCTCCTTATTACGTGCAAAATAATTATTCCTCCACCTGACAGCAGGGACCCACTGGACGGGCCACCATATTTCACGAAAAAAACGTTTCCCCCCTGACTGTTGGGACCCACCAGCTACACCTTCGCACGCAAGGAAGTGCATCCAGGCAAAAAAAAACGATTCGCCCCCCTCACTGCTGGGACCCACCAGCTACATCCTCGAACGCAAGGAAGTGCGTCCGGGCAAAAAAAATGATTCGCCCCCCTGACTGCTGGGACCCACCAGCTACATCTTCGCACGCAAGGAAGTGCCTGACAGTCGGGACCCACCTGGTCGAAGCGTACGTAGCGTTGTCATTCTGGTCGCGAACGTGTACGTACATACTGGTCGATGTAGAGGCGCGCACGTGTCATAGATGTAGAGGCGCGCACGTGTCGTAGTAGAGGTGCGCACGTAGCATGTACACGTACGTACAGTGGCGAGGGTGCAAGAAAGAAAATACGGCCACATACGTACATACGGGCAGGGTCTCTAACGCCTATCGCGCATATGTACATGACTGGGTCGGAATGGAGAAACAACATCGTCGTCGTGTTCATGGGGAGACAACCGGCTGGGTCGGAACGGAATGCGTGGTCGTGTTCATCGGGAGGGCTTGGACGGAACAGGCGATGGAAACGAGGCCTGGCGTACCGCACAACAGAGGAAACAGCCTTGTGTTCGACCGGCCACATTCGAAACAGGGTCCTATTGATCGGGAGGGGCCTGGCGTACCGCAAAACAGAGGAAACGGACCTCCTACGGTCGAAACGGGGGTCCTGTTGATCGGGAAGGGTGTGGCGTACCGCAAAACGGAGGAAACGGACGTCCTACGGTCGAAACGGGGGTCCTGTTCATCGGGAGGGGTGTGGCGTACCGCAAAACGGACGAAACGGACTTGTGTTGGAGCGCTACAGTCGATTCAGGGGGGAGGGGAGGGCTCTGGCGAACCGCAAAACAGGACTCTACGGGATACTGTTCATCTCCACCGTCGACCTCCTCCAGCTCCATGGGCTACCGTCGACCTCCTCTAGCCTCCACGGGCTCCTGTTCATCCAGCCTCCACCGCGCGCTACTCCACTGGCTACTATTCAACCACCCCTCCACGGGCACTCCTCCACCGTCTACTGTTCATCTAGCGCTCCACACCATGGGGTCCTGTTCAACCACCCCTCCACGGCCACTCCTCCACCGTCTACTGTTCATCCAGCCCTCCGCATCACGGGTTCCTGTTCATCTAGAGGCAACGCCACCGCTCACTGTTCATCCACCCCCCCCCCCCCGCAACGCTCACTGTTCATCCCAGAGGCATCATCGATCGGCTTCAGTTAGCAGCAGTAGCGAAGGAATCGCTCCATTGGGTTCAGTTAACAACCATCGATCAATCGCTCGGGTTCAGTAACGCGTAGCCTGCAGTGCAATCGCTCGGGTTCAGTTAGAGACCAACGCCTCGCTCGGCTTCAGTTAGAGCCAACGCCTCGCACACACGCGCGTACGTACGAGAGAAACGCGCATCGGTCTCCTACCGTAACCGGCAACTCCCCGAAATTTTCGTCCCCCTCGCTTCTACCATGGTTTTTTGTCATAGAAGTAGGAGCCCACCACATCTATGATGATACTGGGTTTTGTCACAATTATCGTCATAGAAGTGTCATATGTATGACAGAAAAAAATTTCGTTCGGCCCAAAATGTCACGGATGTGTATTTTTTTTGTAGTGAAACTTTGCGCTTGGCTGTTCGCCTATTCGGGAAGTCGAACAATAGTAGAACTAGTAGTATAGTCTATGCGAGGGAGAGCTTGCATTAGTCAAAAGTTTCTCCTTGTCCTGCGAGCCACCGCGCGCAAGCTTCTCCCGTCCTGCAACCTTCTCCTCGTTCAGCAAGTTGACGGGACACAGCAAAGGCCCTGTTTGGATCCATGGGTTAGAGTTAGTTTGGGTTAGTTTGTACTCAACTAACCCAAAAGTATCCAAACAGGAGGGTTAGTTTGGGTTAGAAGCATCTAACCCATCCAAAAAATCTAACCCACCCAAGAGGTGCTTATTCGGGTTAGTTTTTCTGTGGAGCACAAAAAAATACATTTTTCTCTTGCTCTCGCCGCAGCAAATCCCTCGCCACTTCCTTGAAGCTTCTCGTCCTCTTCCTCCCTCCCTCTCGCAACGCCCGTGAAGGCGCCTCGCCGTATCCACGCTCCATCTAACCCTGTCATCTAAACACCTCTTTAGCTAGAGTTAGTTCATGGTTAGTTCAGGGTTAGAATGTAACTCTAACCTCTAACTAAGTTAGAGTATCCAAAAAAGGCCAAAGTAATGCTAGTCCATACTGCCTCTTCTCCGGTTAATATGGCTTAATTTCAAACGAGATAAATACACTGTTTGTCACTCTATATTTGTAAAAATACGGTCATTGGACTTCATAATACGCTCATTGCGCTCAATATATATATTTTCCGGTGTTTATACAGTCACTAGCTCACCCTGACTGAGTATGTGTGTGCATGCACGTGTAGGTTGAGCACTTAGCGTGCACGTGTGTGTTTTGTCGTGTGCTCGGACATGCATGCATTAGGGCATCGCGCGCATTTTTGCATCCATGTGTACGTGTGACTGTTTCATACACGTAGGAGGAATACGTGTAGGGGCCACTAAGGAGCAGTCAAATCACACAGTAAGTTAGTCGAAAGGAGCAACCATCATTTCACTCTTGAATGACACGTACGCAATATAAAATGGTTGATATGGAGAGAAAAAGAAAACCACTATATATACACTAGCAGGAGCCTAAGCTACAAGCCTGCTTGCTAAGGTTGCTCTCTTCACAAGCATAGAACAACGGGCCTGATCCCGCGGCTGGGGGAAGGGAACAATGTTCTGCGTAGACGCGGTCGACATTGGCGAGGGAGAAAACCCACAGTCGGTGCGTCCCAATCGGGGGTCACCGCGGTATGGGCCGATGCCGCGTCCCAACCGCCCTTCTAGCTACAGCCCGACGTCCCAGGTAGTCCATCTTCCTTTTGGAGCCGGCTTGCTCCACTGCCGTAGCTCCATCTCCATGTCGATCTTTCTCTACTTCTACCGGCTTCTACTTGTGATGAGTTTATGTCTCATGAACTAGTGCCAGTACTATTATTCTAATCACACTTCTTCAATATCTTTGCCATCAGGGATGCTCAGGTCGATTTTAGTGGAACTGCACAAAAGCATCGTATGATCCGAGGGTGCCAGCCGTCTTTCCTTCGATAGGTTCTACCTGGCCAGTGAATTAAATCGTGTTTAGGGTTTAGGGTTTAAGTCGTAGTGACCCCATCAGTAGTTTTTATTTCGTACATGCTCTCACAACTTTTTTCTTTAGTTGTGAAGTAAATATTGGCTATGATATCTGAATCATTGAGATGCATCAGCATGTGTGTTAGTTTTCCTTTGTATTTGATGGAATGTTGTAACGGGGCAACCTTGGAATAGGAATGAAAATGGAGTGGAAAGTTTCCGTTTTTCCGGAGAAAAAATGGAAATGGAGAGAAACCAACGTTTCGTTTCGTTGGATCGCGCCATCGAGCAAAACCAACGTTTAAATCACGTCTGTCGTGTTCATGTCTCACCCTCCTCCACGGCTCGACCCCACACGGTCGCTCGGCATACCATCACCGCAAACCAAGTATGCGATAACTTTCCCGCCTGCTTGTCGATGGATCGCTCCATGGAGTACTAGCACTACTGGAAGAGATTGACGAGTTGGTGGAGGACAGCTAGCTGTAGCATGGACTCCCAAGAACTTTTTACATGCATGTTTTAGCCGGCTATTGCAACCTTTGAACGCGGAGCAGCCGCATGCACCCGGAAGCGGCGCGGGCGATGCTCTCTCGGCCGGCGCACTGCTTCAATGCCGGCGCCAGTGAGAGGTCGCGTCCGCTCTGGCCGGGCATGAATGCGGCACTGACCGTTTCCGGCGGGAAGCATGCGCGGGTGATGAATAGGGTTCGGGTTGGTCAGGACCGGCCATGGCAGCGGTCCGGGCGTGCGCAAACAAGAGATTCTGTATGTTAATATTGCTGCTTATATAATTAACAACATAAGTAATGTGCCAGTTGGAGAAATATGATCTGAGGTGGAGATGGAAATGCAATTTTACGTAAACACGGATATGCATGTCTATGTTTATGTGTGTGTGCGTGACGACTCTCGTGACCTGGAAGCGGGGGCGTGATTTTGATCAAGTTTTGTTTCTTGGTACGTTAGAAAATCAGTTTGTCTAATTCACATCTAGATGTTATTTAAGGATATCACATCTAAGCTCCCACAAGTATATAATGTAGCAACAAGAAACAAAAAAACTAGGACAAAAAAAATAGACCGCACACAGAGTGGACATCAACTTAGATGTGACATAGCTATGTCACTTCTAGATGTATCCTAGATAGACCCTTAAAAAATTGTCCGCCAGTTTTCGTTTCTTTTTTCTAGGAACGCGCGTATTCTATTTAAAACCACTCTTATGGAGAGATTTTGTTACTCCATTATAGCCTCTTGTTTGATAGAGTTTATCACGTCTCGCTCTCTCACCCTCTCCATATCAAAACAAGATGACAGTGTCTGCTGCAGGAGGTGAGGAGGTGCAGCGTTGACGTTGTCGCCATCGGCGACGAAGGAAGCCGATGCGCACTGTCCTCTTGGAGCCGGCGCTGGCGCGGACGAAGATCCTACGCGCCCTTGTTCGCTGCCGTCGTGTGGGCCGATCCCGCCCACCCGCCTAAACAACATCTCACCCACCTGAGGTATAACTTCTTGTACTGGTCCAGCTCCCCAGGTTGCTGCGTGCAGGTTTTCTTCTATGCGACTACTCCCCAGCTCCCCATGCATAGTAGCTAGGGTTCGTCGGCTGGTCCAACATCACCTACTAGTACTATTATAGAGGAAATGCCACTCGAAAAGTTGTCCTGATTTATGCCTCGGTGGAGGTATACATGTTGTTTCGACAAAAAGTACATGGTGGTTGTGCGGTCATTGTCCATATGGTGGTAGTACTATCACTGGTTAAATGAAGAAATGCTTTTTTTCTCGGGTATCCTGGTTTATTTCCCATCAAGATATAATTATGATGCTTCTGTTTGTTGGTGTACTTTTCATTAATTCTTATTGACAATTGAGATGTCGTTGCTAACCCTTTTTTATATTTTTGGAAACAGCGATGCGTGTCTCCATACCCGGGCATGTCTTCCTCAATTTTAGTGGAACTACACAAAATTGGATGGCCATTGTTGTTCCGCCTAACTGTCCTCTGCCACGTGGTTCTTCCTTCCTCGAGCTTGATTACTGAGAAGAAACAGACCACAGTGAGGATTTGTTGAACTTCATAGGTGCCTCACCCAAACTTGATGCCAAATTGTAGGACCTTGGAGTATGTCTAGAGGGGCGGTGATTAGACTACTTGACCAATAAAAACTTAACCTTTTCCCAATTTTAGAGTTTGGCAGATTTTAGCTACTTTAGGACAAGTCAAGCAATCATCATACTATTCAAGCAAGCATGCAAAGAGTATATAGGCAGCGGAAATTAAAGCATGCAACTTGCAGGAAAGTAAAGGGAAGGGTTTGGAGGATTCAAACGCAATTGGAGACACGCATGTTTTTGGCGTGGTTCCGATAGGTGGTGCTATCGTACATCCACGTTGATGGAGACTTCAACCCATGAAGGGTAACGGTTGCGCGAGTCCACGGAGGGCTCCACCCACGAAGGGTCCATGAAGAAGCAACCTTGTCTATCCCACCATGGCCATTGCCCACGAAGGACTTGCCTCACTAGCGGTAGATCTTCACGAAGTAGGCGATCTCCTTGCCCTTACAAACTCCTTGGTTCAACTCCACAATCTTGTCGAAGGCTCCCAAGTGACACCTAACCAATCTAGGAGACACCACTCTCCAAGAAGTAACAAATGGTGCGTTGATGATGAACTCCTTGCTCTTGTGCTTCAAATGATAGTCTCCCCAACACTCAACTCTCTCTCATCGGTTTTGGATCTGGTGGAAAGAAGATTTGAGTGGAAAGCAACTTGGGGAAGGCTAGAGATCAAGATTCATATGGTAGGAATGGAATATCTTGGTCTCAACACATGAGTAGGTGGTTCTCTCTCAGAAATGGTAAGTTGGAAGTGTAGGTTTGTTCTGATAGCTCTCTCCACGAATGAAGAGGAGGTGGAGGGGTATTTATAGCCTCCACACAAAATCTAACCGTTACACACAATTTACCAAACTCGGTGGGACCGATTCAACAGACTCGGTTGGACCGATTTAGTAGACCTAGTGACCGTTAGTGATTTTCGGTGGGACTGACATGCATCTCGGTGAGACCGATTCGGTTAGGGTTAGGGCATAACGTAATCTCGGTAAGACTGATTACACAAACTCGGTGAGACTGATTTGGTAATAAGCTTTCCAAAGAGTTGGTCAGGTAATCTCGGTGGGACCGATTTGCTCTTTTCGGTGAGAACAAAATGTTACAAAACGGAAACAGTTTACATTGCAATCTTGGTGGGACCGATCGCTCACTTCGGTTAGACCGAAATGTTACGAAGGGAAACAGAGAGATTACAATCCCATCTCGGTGAGACCGAGATCCCTATCAGTATGACCGATTTGCTTAGGGTTTGTGGCAGTGGCTAGGACTTTTGGAATCGATGGCGCCGGATGGGAAGAATCGGTGTGACCGATTTTGGCTTTGGGTTTAGGTCATTTGTGGATGTGGGAAAGTAGCTGAGGGTTTTGGAGCATATCACTAAGCACATGAAGCAAGAGGCTCATTAAGCAACACCTCATCCCTCCTTGATAGTATTGGCTTTTCCTATAGACTCAATGTGATCTTGGATCACTAAAATATAAAATGAAGAGTCTTGAGCTTTTGACCTTGAGCCAATCCTTTGTCCTTCGTATTTTGAGGGATCCACTTTCATCACCCATGCCGTGCCATTCATGGTGCTTTCCTGAAATAATAGTCTTGGAATAGCATTAGCTCAATGAGCTATATGTTGTTATGAATTACCAAAACCACCTAGGGATAGTTGCACTTTCAATCTCCCCCTTTTTGGTAATTGATGACAACATATAGATCAAAGCTTCGACAAATGATAATAAGATTGAATAACATCGTCGCTTTGAGAAGTATGTGATAAGCAAGAGCTCCCCCTAAATTTGTGCATAGTTTAAGATTTGCTTTGGACTGAAAATGCACAATGAATTAGGCTCATGGGTTACTCTTCCATGTCACATACATCTTGGTGGAGCGCTCAAAATAATAAACATTGAATATATGCACTCATCACCAAGCATAGTGAATGATCACATAGGATAGATAGGATAATGTCATAAAACATGTATAAGTGTAGATTATGATCAAACACATGATCATCAATGTCTCACAAGCATAGTATCTCAGGCAAATAAAAGAAAACAAAGTTTAAACCACCAAATAAAGCAAGAGAGAACAAAAGCAACACTCGCTCTCTCGAAGCCTATGATCTATACATTTTTCTCCCCCTTTGGCAACAAGTTACCAAAAAGTTCATAGAAAATGCATAGTGCTAGATCGACTCTTAGGCTTGATCTTCTAGTGGTGGTGTCCTGATGACTCCAAGGACGAAGGCTTCAGTTGAAGTAGAGGGTGTTGGAGTGGATGCTGGAGCTGGTTGCACTGGAACTGAAGGGGCAGTAGCTGGTGCTGAAGTTGTTGCTCTAGTGTCTGTCACTGGCACTGCAACTGACCTCTGGGCTCTAGGCACTCTGGCAAACACATTGGTTGTAGTCTTGCCCTGCCTCTCCTGCATATCATCCTGCAGTTGCTCCACTACTGACTGAATCTCAGTTACTTTGACATCAAGGTCATGGAATTTGAGTTCCATGATTCTCTCTAGGCTCTCCTAATTTTGAGTGAGGGTGGCCAGTCCCTTCTCAATCCTCAGTGTTGATGCTATCAAGTAACCAAGCTGCTCCTGTTTGGTCTTCAAGAAATATTCAGATGCCTCCTCTTGAGTTGGCATCTTGGCAGCCTTCTCCTTCTTTGCCTTCTCCTTCTTTGCCTCCTCCTTCTTCTCTTGAGCTTGAACTGATGTTGGATCATTCTCATTCATGACAACCTCATTCTCCTCAAAGTCTGGATAAAGTGGAAAGTGTTCCTTATCCAACTGATATTTCCCTGTGCCCATCCTTGAGTTAATCAACTCCTGAATTTGAGGGGCATATCCACAGCTCCTCTTCTGATCCGCTGCAGTCCTCTTAATGGTTTCAATCATAAGGCTCATGACTTTGAACTTTTGTGGCACATCAAACACATGCAACATGTTGATGGAATGCCCTCTGATCATGTTATGGTCACCAGACTTGGGCAACAGAGTGTGCCTTAGAATCCAATTGATTGTTGGCAACCCTGACAGCAGAAAGTGGACTGATCCAAACTTGTGAGTCTCAACTGCCTTGTCTAGGATCTCCTTGTACATGTGAGCCATGGAATTGTGATCCATCTTCTTCTTTGCATAGATATCCAGATCATCCTCATTTTCCTTTGGGGCATTTATCAGACTTGCCCATTCTTCAATAGTGGATTGGTACCTTGTACCTTCAGACATCCAAACAATTCTTCCATCTGGGTAAAAGTGTGCTGGGAGTAAAATTGCATGATAAGCTCATCATTCCAGTGAGTGAACTTTTTTCCAACAAAATCAGCAACTCCACAAGCAACAAAGCTTTCTTGCACTCCAGGATAGTGCTCTTCATTGTCCTTGATGTAGGTCCAGTCGACCCACCTCATGTCACAAACTATGGGCTTTTTATCCAAAAGAATCATCTCATAGAAGTCCTGTTGTTCCTTTGTATGGAACATGTAGTCAATAGCAGTTCTTCTCCTTGAAGCATATGGATCTTCCAACCTCCACAGCCTCAGCCCTGAATCCTTCCTGATCCTCATGTCCTCAGCCACAGGACGGGCAGCATTGTGATCTGGTATCTTGGGCTTGAGCTTCCTTAGGACCTGACCTTCTTCATCTTCTTCTTCAGCAACATTTGGCACTGGGCCTTGTTCTTCTCAGCAGCTGGAATACTCCTAGTATTCCTCTTTGGCACTTGCTTGGCCTTGGAGGCAGCTTTGGGTGCTTCCTTGGGCTTAGATGTTGCAGCCCCTGACCTTATAGCATCACCCATAAGCTTGGGTGCCTTAGGTGCTGGTGCAACAACCTCTTCCTCTTCTTCAGAATCTCTTCTCATTGAGGGCTTTCCAAGAACCTGGGCAGTTGTGGATCTTGCTCTCTTCTTCTTCTTGTCCTGAGCACCTTCATCCTCTGATTCAATGGTGAATTTCATTGTCTCTCCAGTTGTCGGAGTAATGGGCCACGAGTAGGCTAACCCGAGCCCCAGAACCTTTCAAGAAATCAGGGCAGACTACGCCCCTCAAGTACCTGCGGTGACTCCAAGACAAGCCGAGTCCTCAGAGGCGACTCCAAGACGAGCCGAGTCACCAGAGGCGACTTCCAGTTAAGCCGAGTCCCAGAGGCGACTCTCATTCAAGCCGAGTCCCAGAGGCGACTCTCATTCAAGCCGAGTCCTAGAGGAGACTCCCAGGAAGCCGACTATGGGCAGGTATGGCCACAGCGCGCCGAACCCACGGAGATCTCTGCCCGGCGCGGCACTGTGGCCATGCCAGCCCTGACATCAGCCCTTGAGGCGGGGCCCTGTGCCCACGATCACCTGTCTGTACGGCCCGGAGACGGTGGGGCCTACCAGTCAGCGAGAGTACTGAAGATGGCAAGAGCGCCGAGAGTCGGACCCGTTGGGAGTCGGCCCCCTAGAGTCGGCCGGCCCCTCCCACGGGCCCCACACGCCATTAACCAGACGCGACAGGGGAATGGCAACAGTGATCGCCCGTCAGGCGCCGGTACTGTTGCCATGACCCCATGACCAAGCCCGCGTCATTAGAAGCACAGCTACAGTAATATGCAGCCGGCAAGACCCGCCTGCGGCGAACACGGGCTGACGCCCTCGTACCAGGCCAGTCGGCGGGCCCCAGGAGTCGGCGGAGAAGATGGCGCCTGAGAGACAGACGGCTAGGACCCGCACCCAGCCGGTTTTACCATTGTAACCCTAGGGGGTAGGCCTATATAAACCCCCCAGGGCACCCATGCAAAGGGTGGGCATCCATTAGCATTAGACAGACCACACAGGAAGGAGAAAGCAAGCCTTGCCTTCTCCTACCTCCAGAAACAGCTCTAGGAGCACCCTTGTATTAACTTTGCCTTAGTGACCATGCGGAGACCTCGCAGAGCAGCAGTAGGGGTGTTATCTCCTCGGAGAGCCCTAAAGCTGGGTAAGATCCGCCGGCGTGCATGTCTTCGCCTCATCCCGTTTCCAGGCACCGGCGACGTTCTACTCGCCCCCACCATGATAAGCCATCCTTTGGCATATGTCGCACCCAACCCCCGACATTTGGCGCCCACCGTGGGGCCTGGTGCACCGTCGTCCGGAGATCTGTTCTGGACGGCAACCCTCTTCCCCCCTGGCGAGCGCAGGCAGCCAGGCTCGCCAGACGGAGTCTGCATCGACGCATTGCGCGGCGCTGAGGCCGCCTGTGCAGCGAGCTGCCTCGCTGAAGCTGCCGGCGAGGTTCGCCTCTTCGACGAGCCTGTGTCCGATGCAGGCACGAGTGGCCCCGAGAGCCTCCTTGCGGGCCTCCTCGACCAACTCCACGTCACCGGCGAGCCTGCCGTGGACTTGGAGTCCCTAGGCTCCACCGACCCGATGCTGGTCGACTCTGACGCCGTGTCGCTTGACACTTTCCCCACCAACGTGGTGGTCTACGACGAGCCGCTCCCTCACGAGGAGAGCGGCGGAAGCGCCCTCACGGAGGTGCTCGTCATCAGTCATGATGAGCGTTCCGGTGAGGGAGCTCAAGACCCGCTCGACATGGCCCTGCAAGACCTGACTGCGCCTATTCCAGAGGATGCAGATGCCGAGACGCTGGAGACACACCGCCTTCAGATCATCGAAGGCGCCAAGAAGCTGGCGAGCATGAGGCGCTTGTTAGAAGCCTACCAGCGTGAAATGGATCGCGCCGTGGGCGCCTCGCCGGCTCCAACTGGGCCTAGCCGCCTAGGCGCGGTCCGGCAACGCGGCGCGTCTATCGCCGACTTGTTCGCGGCCAATCGCCCCGTATACGCCACCCCTGCGGAGAACATCCGCCCCGCCCAAGCAGCGACTGACGAGCTGAAGAACTTCGAAGGCGAAGAGCGCCGCATGATGACAGAGCGAGTCCAGCAGCTCCTCGACGCGGTTGCCGCGCAGAACGCGGCCGGCGGCCGCACTAAGGTGCCTCGACAGCTAAATGACGACTTGCCTCCCCGCCGATATCAGGGCGCAACGTCTCGGACGCCGACTGGTGGAGTCCGCGGAAGAAAGGACAAAGAGCCGGCTGTCAGTCGCAGTCGGACTCACATCACCATCGAGCATGACCAAGACGGTCGTCCTAGAACAGTGGAGCAGCAGGACGACTACCTGCCTCCCCCACCAAGAAGAGAACAGCGAGTTTCCCTGCCGCCTGTTGAGCATCCGACTCTCGGTGGCCGCCTTGGCCGCCGAGAGGGAGTCGGAGAAAACGACGCTTGCCACCGGATCGACCGACTCCGCCGATCCCTGGCACTGGAAGAAGAAGATGAACTGGGTCCGCCTTGCTTCGGATCGCGCATCTGAGACGAGCCTTTTCCCAAAGGGTTCACGGTCCCCTGAGACACACCCAAATACACCGGTTCCGTGAAGCCGGAAGACTGGCTAATTGATTACTCCACGGCCGTCAACATAGCGAATGGCAACAAGCGAGTCCCCGTGAAGTATGTTCCACTCATGCTCCAGGGCACGACCCGGACATGGTTGAACAGTCTGAAGCCCCGCAGCATCAACAGCTGGGTTGACTTCACCGAGGCCTTCATCCGCAACTTCACGAGCACGTACAAGCGACCTCCAAAGCCGCGCCAGCTTTCCTTGTGCGTGCAAGGCCCTGACGAGTCAACACGCGACTACCTCACGCGCTGGGGCGAGCTTCGGAACTCCTGCGAGGGCGTGCACGAGGTGCAGGCTATCGAGTACTTCACCGCCGGGTGCCGAGAAGGCACCCTCCTCAAGCACAGGCTCCTCTGCGACGAGCCGGAAACCCTCGACGAACTGCTGGTCATAGAATACAAGTACGCCATAGCCGACTCCTCCATGAAGACGGAAATTCAAGTTAATGCGGCTGGCAAATTAGCCCCTCAGGCTCCCAGAACTCCAGCTGGAGACAGCAGTCGGCAACAACAACAAAACAACAACAAACGCAAGGCCCAAAAGCCGACTTCCAGCAGTCGGCAGGTAGCAACGGTTGAAGATCAACAACCGGAGGGGCAGCCTCCGGCCAAGCGACAAAAAGGCGGCAAGTCCAACTAGTTGTCGGCCTTCTCTTATGAGCAGACACTGGATGGTCCCTGCAAGTTCCACAGTGGCGCGAACCCGTCGAACCATACCACCCAAAAGTGCCACTGGCTTACCAGAATTGCCAAGGGAGACAGCCTCCTTCCTCCCCCGCCTGCTGGGCCGCCGCCTCCACCGCCTCCCCACCAGCCGCCTGCGCGGCCAGTCGGCGCAGTAGACGGCTGCAGCAACAAGAGGTGAACGCTGTGGCATCAAGTACTCAAGAGTTCATGCATTGGTCCGAGAAGCCTATCAGTTGGAGCAGAACGGATCACCTAGAGGTGATGCCGAATCCGGGCTCCTATGCCCTGGTCCTAGGTGCCACCTTTACCACTGATAGGCGAGCCGCCCGCTTTTCGAGAGTACTGATAGACGGAGGCAGTAGCATCAACATCCTGTACAAGGACACTATGGAGAAGCTAGGAATCAAGCATAGACAGCTGCAGAGCAGCCGTACTGTGTTCCATGGTATTGTACCCGGCCTTTCCTGCTCACCAATCGGCAAGATCCTGATAGACGTCCTCTTTGGAGACAAAGATCATTTCCGCCGAGAACCAGTCTGGTTTGAAGTAGTGGACCTTGAAAGCCCATACCATGCACTACTTGGCCGACCTGCACTGTCCAAGTTCATGGCAATTCCTCACTACGCCTACCTCAAGATGAAGATGCCTAGTTCCAAGGGGATTATGACTGTCGTCGGCGACTACAGGAAGTCGTCCGCTTGCGTCGCGGAGAGCAGTCGGCTGGCCGAGTCCCTGGTGATCGCAGCTGAGAAGAGGCTCCTTGATCGGGTCGTGGCGATGGCCGGAAAGCAGCCAGAGATGTCGCCCGATCCCAAGGAGTCGGAAGCTGAAGGTTCGTTCAAGCCGGCCAAAGAGACCAAGAAGATACCCTTGGACCCGGAGAAGCCAGAGAGGTACGCTGTCATGGGTACAAACCTTGATAGTAAATAGGAAGGCGAGCTCGTCGATTTCCTCCGTGAGAATCGAGACATCTTTGCATGGTCTCCTAAAGACATGCCAGGTGTACCGATGGAATTCGCCGAGCACAAGTTACATGTCCGACCTAATGTGAAGCCCGTCAGGCAGCCCTTGCACCGCCTGTCAGAAGAGAAGAGAAGAGTTGTTGGAGAAGAGATAGCCCGGCTCCTGGCGGCCGGCTTCATTATGGAGGTGTTTTTTCCAGAGTGGTTGGCAAACCCAGTCTTGGTACAGAAGAAAAACAAGCAGTGGCGGATGTGTATTGACTACACAAGCCTCAACAAAGCCTGCCCGAAGGACCCATTTGCCCTGCCAAGAATCGATCAGGTGATAGACTCCACAACCGGATGCAAGCTGTTGAGTTTCTTAGATGCATATTCAGGATATCACCAGATCAAGCTGAACCCGGCAGACAGACTGAAGACCGCCTTCATCACGCAGTTCAGAGCCTTCTGCTACCTGACCATGACGTTCGGCTTGAGGAATGCTGGCGCCACCTTTCAGCATTGCATGCAGAAGTGCCTCCTCAAGCAACTCGGCAGGAATGCCCACGTCTATGTGGATGATGTAGTGGTGAAGACGGAGAAGCATGGGACACTGCTGGAACACCTCAAGGAAACCTTTGAGAACCTGCGCCGATTCCAGATCAAGCTCAACCCTGAGAAGTGCGTTTTCGGAGTACTAGCCGGCCAACTCCTTGGCTTCCTGGTCTCTGAACGCGGCATAGAGTGCAACCCCATGAAGATCAAGGCCATCGAGAGGATGGAGGTACCCAGCCAACTATTAGATGTGCAGAAGTTCACTGGCTGCTTGGCGTCCATGAGCCGATTCATCTGTCGGCTGGGCGAGAAAGCTCTCCCTTTGTATCGATTGATCAAGAAGACCACCTTTTTTGAGTGGAACCACAAGGTGGATGAAGCATTTCTCCAGATGAAGAAGATGTTGACTACTCCTCCTGTGCTGGCGGCTCCGACTCCTAAAGAGCCCATGCTCCTATACATTGTTGCCACCAGTCGATTAGTCAGCATAGTCATTGTAGTGGAGCGCAAGGAGGAAGGCAAGGCGCTCCCTGTCCAGAGACTGGTGTATTACTTGAGCGAGGTACTGTCGACCTCCAAGCAGAACTACCCTCACTACCAGAAGATGTTCTACGGTGTGCATTTCACCGCCAAGAAGCTGAAGCCTTACTTTCAAGAGCATCCAATCACGATGGTTTGCACAGCCCCGCTGGCCGAGATCATCGGAAGCCGATATGCTTCTGGCCGAGTAGCCAAATGGGCCATAGATTTGGCTCCCTACACCATCTACTACCAGCCCCGCACCGCCATCAAGTCGCAAGCGCTAGTCGACTGGGCCGAGACCCAGTACCTGCCACCAGCGCCCGACTCCACCCATTGGCGGATGCATTTCGACGGCTCCAAGATGCGCACCGGCCTGGGAGCCGACGTCGTCCCCACCTCCCCTAAAGGGGACAAGCTCAAGTATGTGCTGCAGATCCGCTTCGCCGCCTCCAACAACGTCGCCGAGTACGAGGTGCTCATTCACGGGCTCTGGCTTGCCAAAGAACTCGGCATTCGCCGAATCCTGTGCTATGGCGACTCCGATTTGGTGGTCCAGCAGTCATCTGGCGACTGGGACGCCAAGGATGCAAACATGGCAAGCTACCGCTTCCTGGTGCAGCAACTCAGCGGATACTTTGAGGGGTGCGAGTTCCTTCACGTGCAAAGAAACGACAACGACCAAGCAGACGCCTTGGCATGAGTCGGCTCCACCCGCCAAGCAATACCATCCGGCGTCGCTCTTCAGCGCCTCCTTAAGCCGTCTATCAAGCCCTCACCAGAATCAGACTCCATCTTCGTGCCGGCTCCCCCCGAAGAAGTCTGATCCGACTCAAGAGCCCCAGTCGGCCCCAAGAAAATCACAGTTGAAGCCGGCCTGGGGACTTCAGAACCCGGCCTAGGGACTGTGCCAGTCGACCCAGGGACTTCGTCAATCCAGCAAGCGGCCGCAGACTCCAGCCCGCCGCCTCCCAGCCCAGCCACCCCTGTCCAAGTCGCAGTGGTGGCGGTTGAAGAAATAGCAGCACCCTCATGGGCGCAGCCCATCCTCAAGTTTCTAGTGAACAGAGAGCTGCCAACTGATGAAATCTTGGCTCGGCAAGTGCAACGCCGAGCGGCAGCCTACACCATAATTAATAGAGAGCTGGTCAGGCGCAGTGTTACTGTTGTCTACCAGCGCTGCGAGGAGCCGGAGCAAGGCCAAGCAATTCTCAGAGACATCCACCAAGGCGAGTGCGGCCACCATGCGGCTTCAAGAGCACTCATCACCAAAGCCTTTCGGCACGGTTTTTTTTTGGCCGACTGCCCTGGAAGAGGCCAAGGAATTAGTCCAAAAATGCAAGGGGTGCCAGGAGTTCCGCTCCAAGCCGCTTCAGCCGGCTTCCGCGCTGAAGACAATCCCCATCGCCTGGCCCTTCGCAGTTTGGGGCCTGGACATGGTGGGACCATTCAAGACGGCCCAAGGCGGCCTGACTCATCTGCTTGTCGCGGTGGACAAGTTCACCAAGTGGATAGAAGCAAAGCCCATCAAGAAGTTGAACGGTCCAACTGCAGTGACATTCGTCGCCGACATCACAATGCGGTACGGCATACCGCATAGCATCATCACCGACAATGGCACAAATTTTGCCAAAGGCGCCTTGGCCCGTTTCTACGCGACGAAGGGCATCCGACTGGACTTAGCGTCCGTTGCCCATCCGCAGTCAAACGGCCAGGTGGAGCGAGCAAACGGCCTCATTTTGTCCGGCATCAAGCCTCGACTGGTCGAACCACTCGAGCGTTCGGCTGGCTGTTGGCTTGAGGAGCTGCCAGCCGTCCTCTAGAGTCTGCGCACGACTCCAAACAAGTCAACTGGTTTCACACCTTTCTTCCTCGTCTACAGTGCCGAAGCCGTCATTCCGATAGACATAGAGTTCGACTCCCCACGAGTCACCATGTACACCGAAGAGGAAGCTGAAGAAGCACGTCAAGACGGCGTCGACCTGCTGGAAGAGGGCCGGCTGTTGGCACTCAGCCGGTCTGGCATCTACCAGTAGAGTCTGCGCCGATACTACAACCGGAAGGTCAGGCCGAGATCGTTCCAAGAGGGCGACCTTGTGCTCCGGCTGATTCAGTGAACAGCTGGCCAGCACAACTTGTCAGCACCTTGGGAAGGACCCTTCATCATCAGCAAAGTGCTGGGCAACGACTCCTACTACCTAATCGACGCTCAGAAGCCTCGAGCGCGCAAGAGGGACGACTCCGGCAAGGAATCAGAACGACCATGGAATACAAATCTTCTCCGAAGATTTTATAGCTGATGCAGTATGTACCACGCTATCCTTTGTATTAAAGTACCGAGACTTTGGGCCCCCCGAGACGAGCTCGGGGACTGCCCTTTTTGTTATCTGTATGATAAGAATTATGCCTCCGAGTATGCTACTCTGTAATATGCCGCTTGGCATCGGGTTCGACTAGTCGGCCCGGGGACTCGTCGTCTTGTGCTATGAAATGCTTCCTGCAGTCAGACAAGTAGTGTGTCGCGCTTAAGCTGTCTCCTATCGGAAGCCGCAGCCCGCAAAGCGACTGTTGGTAGGCAGAGAGTAAGCAAGAACGAGCGTGCACACGAAAAATGGCTAAGGACTCAAAGCATAAACATAGCCCAAGCCGGCTTCCAGCCTCTCTTTACAGAGTCGACTATCGAATAGTCGGCTCGCCGCCTTCTATCCAACTTGTTAAAAAACTCTAAAAATGCCAAGTACTTGCCTTCCCTAATGTAGCCAAGCATTTGACCTGCGGCAGTCCGCGGAGCGGCTGCTCGTCTGGCAAAGCGGCGACTATGGAAAGGCGGCAAAGGAAAAAGCCAAAAAGAGCAATGAGCAAGGAAACATAGAAGGCAGATAGATATTTACATAACAAAGGCCTCTGGCCAAGTTCAAGATACACCCCGCGGGTGGAATTGTGCAAATTGACAAGTTCTTTCAAAGACTATTAAGACAGGAAAAATAAAGACAAGACGGCAGCCTAAGGAGCGGCAGACGGGTTCGGAGGGTCGGCGGAGACGGCTGTGTCAGGCGCCAGAGCGGCCGGCTGGGCAGTCTCGGCTTGATCGTCTCCGGTGGCAGCCGGCCCGGTCAGACGCGGCTCTTTGTTGGAGGCGCGATCGAGCTGAGGCTGGTCGTCCGCTCTGTCTTCTGCTGCCTCCGTCTCGTCTTTGTCCCCCGCCTCGTCTCCTCCTCGGTGCTGGAGCCGATCACCTCTGCCGAGTCCTCGTCGTAGTTGGGCTTCGTCCCAAACCACTCCGGAGGCACCTCCTCGCCGTTCGCAGCCCGCTCAGGGACACTGGTGTCGGTGTAGTCGGTGATCGCCGCCGCACGCTCGATGAGGGCGCCTTCCACAGCCGCCAGTTCTGCCTGGGCCACTGACCGGAACGCGGCCAGCCGGTCCAGGTCCAGCCCTGGATACCAAGCCTTCACGAATTCCAAGGCCCGGCGCGCTCCAGCCCGGGCCGAGGAACCCTTCCAAGCCTCAAGACAGCCAGCCGCGACCTCCAGCCAGTCGGCAGTCCGACTGGCAGTGCACAGAGCCGGCATGCGTGGCCACAGGGCGGAGATCGCTTGGGCCTCGGCGCGTTGAAGCTGGCGCAGCAGCTGATGGGCCGGCCGCAGACGGGTCTCGATGCTCAGGAGCTGCTCATCGACGGTCAGGGGGGCGTTGGCGGCGATCTCCTCGCCATTCGCCCTCCGCGCCTCGCGATCAGCCTCAATGGCTCGGGTGACCGCCTGCGAGTGGCCAGGGAAGAAGTCTGCCCAAAACAGAAAGAAGCAAAGAGAAAATCAGCAGTTGGCCTGACTTACAGTCGGCAGCTCGAAGAAAGAAAGCAAAAAACCCACCATCGACAATGTCTTCGATCTCGTGGAAGCCGGAAGTCAGCATCGCCTCCTTGTCAGTCCAGGAGGAGCGCTCGATCTCGAACTCGGCCAGGAGAGCGGTCTCTTTCTTCTCCGCCTCGTCCTGAGCCGCCTTGAGCAGCTCCTTCTGCTTCGCCAACTGCTCGGCCAGCAAGTAGCGCTCTGTGGCGAGCTTACCGCACTCCTCCTCCTTGGCGCGAAGGGCCGTGCTGACGTCACCCAACCGTTCCTGAAGAGCGGCATTGGCCTCTGAAAAACAAAGAGAAAAGACGTTAAGTCGTCAACAACAAAGGTCGCCGGGAAGATCGGGCCCGACTGCTCAGCAGTCGGCCCGAATCTCGGGGACTACAGTCCGCGGGTGCGCCAGCGCGCCCCCGCGAAAAAGAAGAAGAACTTACTCCGGCTCTCCGACAAGTCGGCAGTCCGCTTCTCCAGCCGCTCAACGTTACGGTTGAAGGCAGTGAAGCGGAGGTTGTGATACTCCTGTGATAAAAAATCGGACAAAGACAAAAATGAGGAACTCGCCAGATTGAGTTCTGGGCCGCCTGCGCAGTAGCTGGCCCGAAACTCGGGGACTACACCCAGTGGGTGCGCTGGCGCGCCCCCACAGAGAAGAGCGAGAAAAGACAAAGTCAACAAAAGAAAACATACACGGATAGACGCTCGCGACGCCAGATGCGCCTTGGTGCAGCCCTGGATGGCTTCGCCCTCAGCTCGCAGCTTCGCCTGCACGTCCAGGAGCGCCTGGTTCAGCGGACCGTCGTCGTCTCCTTGCACCCATCCAGTAGGCGCAGCACTTGATGCCTCAGCATCTGGAATGGCCGAGCTAGCGGCACCAGCTTCCAAGGGGCGTGGCACCGAGACCGCCTTCACAAGGCGGCGGCGCGTTGGTGAGGCGACTTGAAGGAGCAGCCTCGCCACCGCCTAGTCCTCAGCCGGCGGCACTGGCGGGCCCGCTGGCTGCTTGCCGTGCGGCAGAGGCGGCCGTGGAGGCGTGGCCGTGCCCGACAGGGAGGCCTCGCCACCGTCCTTCTCCACGATGGAGTGCTCCCCGCCGACTTCTCGAGTCTACCCCGTGAACTCCGAGGGCGGCGGCGCGGAGTTCAACGGGACGACAAGCAGCGCCGACTGGCGGCGCGTGGTCTCCTCCGCCCGCTGTTTTGTTGTGGCGGCGGCTTCGGCCTCCTCCAGCTTCTTCTGGGTGGAAGCCGCCGCCTTCTCGGCCTCCACCTTCTCCAGACGGTCGGCCTCTTCCTCGTCGCGCTTCTCCCGTGCGTTGCGCTCCGTCGCCTCCCGGAGGTCGGCGGCGGGGTCAATCCGCTGAGTGTTGGCGGACGTCTCGGCCGACCCCATGACAGAGGGGACGGTGACCCTCTCAAGAGAAAGAGGGGCCCTGAAGCAAAAAACAGAATGAAAAAGACTCGGAAAAGATCCGTCAAAGAAAGCAAGACAAAGGCAGTCAACAATTACGCAGAGACTAGCGGCGGCTTCTTCACTTCCTTGCGAAAGCGGTTGGCCTTCGCAATCGCCTCCTCCCGCTTGGTTGCGGCGGCCGCCCCCTTGAACTTTTTCGGCCGACCGCCGAGCGAACTCGGCGCGGCCCGGCGCTTCTTCGCGCTGACTTGACCGGCCAAGCCGGCGGAGGAACTCGCGCCTGGATGGCCGGCTTTCGATTGGCGGCGCGGGGCGACTTCGCCGTCGGCCTCGTCCTCTGGCCAGTTGGCGAAGGTCGCCGAGGGCCGGAAGCCGCCTTTCGCTCCTCCTCCTCCGCCTTCGGCATCGGCCTCCATCGCCGCCGCCCCCAAGTCGGGGTCGTCGATGTCGCTCTCCGCTCGATCTGGAGCGAACTCGCGGGGCGGCCCCGTGGCGCCGCCTGCAGGCTGGATGAGGGGGTTCTGACTCGAAGAAACAAGAAGATCAGAAGTCGGATTCGGCCATAAAGAAAAAAAGAAGACAAAAGATTTGACTTACCACAGGCGGAGGGTTGGCATGTGAGTACGGCTCCTTGCCGAAATGCCAGTCTTCCGTAAGCTCGCAGTTCGCAATGTGATTCACCATATTCTCCACCTCCGCGTGGGGCATCTCCCTGGTGCACATCCGGCTCAGGTCCCGGTGATCTCTCATCTGACAGATCAGATGAGGTCGGCCTTGGAGTGGGAGGACTCGGCGCGCCGCGAAGGCGGCCAGCAAGTCGGCTCCGACCAGGCCTTCCAACTACATCAGCACTCGGAGTCGCGTGACGGCGGCGGCACCAGCAGGAGTCAGCGTCTTGGCCCGATTGGACCAGCTAGGAAGCCTCCCAGCCAGCGCGCCGGCTTCATAGTGCAGCAGGTTGACCCAATTGCCTTCGGTGGCGACGTTCTTCACGTATAAGTACGACCACTGCCACATCTTCACCGACTTGATCAGCGCGATGGAGGGGAATGGATTGTCGGCGGTCGACCTTCGCATTGTGATGAAGGTGCCGCACTGAGCCAGTATGCCGGCGACGTGTGTGCCGAGATTCGATTGGAAGAACTCTCCCCACAGCTCGATGCTGGGGAGAACGCCAAGAAAACCCTCGCACAGGGTGGCGAAGGCGGCCAGCAGCACCACCGTGTTCGGGGTGAGGTGGTGCGGCTGGAGTCCGTTGAACTCCAAGAAAGAACGGAGGAAGCCGCTCGCCGGCAGGCCCATGCCGCGCATGAGGTGCGAGCGGAATATGACCCGCTCGTCCTCCTCCAGCGCCGGCCTTATCTCCCCCTCCGGCGTGGCGCGGGCTCGCACCAGGTGCGCCCCGGGGAGCCGGCGCGTCCTGCGGAGGTGCTCGATGGCATCATCGTCCACCGTAGAGCCGTCCACGCACCAGAGCGAATGGCAGGAGCCGCGGCAGAGGAGGAGCTCATCGCTGCGGGGCGGTGCGGCGTGGTGCGGCGAACGCGGGAAGAAGAAGAGGCAGGAGGAAGCGGGGAAAGCAGGGAAGAATGAGCGTGCGCTTCGCCGTCCCGCTCCCCCCGCCTATTTATAAGCCCGTAGGCTGAGAAGCCGATGGGGCGGCGTGGGATTAACTGCGCGAGAGACCCCACGCCCCCCACGATTAAACCCACGAAGTTACTGCACGCAGTAACGAGGTGGGGAACCCAATCGCCCGCACGGCCGCAACGGATCCATTCGCGTGCCGAGGCGCGGTAGTGGCGGGCCCCGCCTAACGGCCCTTCCCGTCGCGCGCGTGGGCACGCAGACTGCCCCTGCCACGTGGCGTCGCGCGACGGGGCCGCGGCGGGCGACCGCGGGAAGCGTATCAGGCATGCCGCCTGGTTCCCGCCGCGACGTTCGAAACATCTCGATGGGCAAGACGGCCCTCGGTGAATCCGGCTCTTGCTAGTCGGCTTGAGCATGACGGCCCTCAGCGAATCCGACTCCAGCCAGTCGGCCTGGAGGAAGACGGCCATCAAAGCCTGCATTCCCCCGCCTGAAGAATGAAACTGTTGAGGTGCACGACGTATCACCCTCGGAGTTTCACCAGCTTCGGGGACTACTGTCGGAGTAATGGGCCACGGGTAGGCTAACCCGAGCCCCAGAACCTTTCAAGACATCGGGGCAGACTGCGCCCCTCAAGTACCTGTGGCGACTCCAAGACAAGCCGAGTCCCGAGAGGCGACTCCAAGATGAGCTGAGTCACCAGAGGCGACTTCCAGTTAAGCCGAGTCCCAGAGGCGACTCTCATTCAAGCTGAGTCCCAGAGGTGACTCTCATTCAATCGGAGTCCCAGAGGCGACTCCCAGGAAGCCGACTATGGGGAGACGGCCCACGACTTCCAACCACCCAATAACTATGGGCGGGTATGGCCACAGCGCGCCGTACCCACGGAGATCTCCGCCCAGTGCGGCACTGTGGCCATGCCAGCCCTGACATCAGCCCTTGGGGCGGGGCCCTGTGCCCACGACCACCTGTCTGTATGGCCCGGAGATGGCGGGGCCTACCAGTCAGCGAGAGTACTGAAGACAGCGAGAGCGCCGAGAGTCGGACCCATTGGGAGTCGGCCCCCTGGAGTCGGCCGGCCCCTCCCACGGGCCCCACACGCCATTAACCAGACGCGACAGGGAAATGACAACAGCGATCGCCCGTCAGGCGGCGGTACTGTTGCCATGACCCCATGACCAAGCCAGCGTCATTAGAAGCATCGCTACAGTAATTAGCAGCCGGCAAGACCCGCCCACGGCGGACACGGGCTGACGCCCTCGTACCAGGCCAGTCGGCGGGCCCCAGGAGTCGGCGGAGAAGACGACGCCTGAGAGACAGACGGCTGGGACCCGCACCCAGCCGGTTTTACCATTGTAACCCTGGGGGGTAGGTCTATATAAACCCCCCAGGGCACCCATGCAAAGGGTGGGCATCCATTAGCATTAGACAGACCACACAGGAAGGAGAAAGCTATCCTTGCCTTCTCCTACCTCCAGAAACAGCTCTAGGAGCACCCTTTCACTTTCCCTTAGTGACCATGCGGAGACCCTGCAGAGCAGCAGTAGCGGTGTTATCTCCTCGGAGAGCCCTGAAGCTGGGTAAGAACCGCCGGCGTGCATGTCTTTGCCTCATCCCGTTTCCAGGCACCGGCGACGTTCTACTCGCGCCCACCATGATAAGCCATCTTTTGGCATATGTCGCACCCAACCCCCGACACCAGTGGGAACTTTCTGAGATTTGGAAGAAGTTACTTTCTTTGTAGGTGCCTCTTTGGGATCAGACTGTTCTGGCACTTGAGTGGATCTTCTGGCCTTGGGCATTGGTGTCCTCTTCGTAGGAACTTTCTTTTTCAGTCCAGGCTTTGTGCTATGTGCAGAGCCATATTCCTTCTTGAGCACTACTTTCTTGGAAGTAGCCTCATCTTCTTCTGCTTTATAGTCCTCATCCTCTGAGTCTGAGGTTCTCTTCCTCCTTTGCCTGGTAGCAGCCTTAGGCAAATTGCTTGGAGTGCTTCTGCTCCCTTCATCTGTAGTTGAGGGACTAGTGCCCTCACTCAAGTCCATCTATTCTTCTGACCTGTTCTTCCTGTCACTCTGGTCTGACATGCTGCAAAAAGCTGACTGCTGACCCTGTGAAGAGTTATAGATGAGATAGAGTGGATGAGCATCACAAAATGCAGAGATTTTCGCAAAAGAATGATTCAAAAATTCAGTTTTAGTTTTCCACGGAAAGCATTTCGGATCAACCGATTTTCAAACTCGGTGATACCAAAGTAGTTTTGGAACCTAAACTGATGATCTTGGTTGGACCGAGTTACAGTTCGGTGGCACCGAGACTGCTAGGGTTTCACAGAATCCTAAAATCGGTCGCAACGATTAGTAATTCTCGGTCAGACCGAGAGTCACTAGTGCAATGGCATAAGCCAAATTGGTGAGACCGAGTTTTTCAACTCGGTGGGTCCGAGATGGTTTCGGCGGAAACCTAACCCTAAAATTTTGAATCTAATCTAATCTACAGATTACTTTGGCTGGATAAGAGTGTTTCAATCGTGGCAAGATTCAATAATAATACAATGTTCTAGGAATCAGACGTGGATAGCACAAAGATCGAGTCCATACCCTAGCTTGGCGGTGGACTCGCTACGGCGGCAATGGCGGGGACGAAATCTGTTGACGGCTGCGGAGACCAGCTACTAGAGGCTGCTGGCGATGAGGAGACGAGCCGTAGACCTTCGATGGCAGAGCGAGCTATTGCGCGGGCGAAGGGTTTCGGAGAAATTTCCAAAATTTTGCCCGTGACTATATATAGCCCGACCCTCTCGGTGTGACCGAGTGGAACAACTCGGTGGCACCGAGATGCATAACTGTTTATAGTTACAGCAAATCGGTGTGACCGAAAAGTTCAAATCGGTTGCACCGAGATTGAAAACTCAGATCAACTTAATGATCTCGGTAGGACCGAAATGGAGGAATCGGTCAGACCGAGAATCACAAAGAGGTTTTGGAAGTTTAAGTCTATGATGAATCGGGGACTCCGAGTGCTCCTCACACAGAGTGGTTCGAATCTGACTTGATCAAATTTTGTGATGTAGCATGAATAGAGTTTGAGATGATAAAAGCATAGATAGCTAAAGAAGGTTCTTAGGCATTCTTGTTCATCCACTTGGCAAAAAGAAAAGAAACCAAACAATCAAAACAACAAGTGGATGTCCTTGAATGAGTAAAATATGCACCAACATGCTCACACAATAAAATGGCAAATGAAATATGTGGCAAAGCATGCACAACCAATTCTACCATCTATTAAGCAATTGGCGATGACTAGGTCATCTATATATGAGTATATTGACTTAGGAGTCAAATGAAAACATTTGATCATAGGTCATACTCATCGTTTAAGCTCAAGTGGGGTTACCACTTTTACATAATGCATTGATTTGTTCAAACAATTAGAGTTGCTTTGACTCAATTCTTAGAGTTAAGCTCCCCCTAGATGTGAGATCCCCCCTTAGAGGGATGAACTAACCTTGGGTTTTGTCGATGATGACTTCATATAGGTGTTGAAGATGTGGATGCTCAATGTTGATGTAGATCATATGGAGCAATCCTTTGGAGTGAGTTGCACTTTCAACTTACCTACATGGGTTAGTCCCACAAGGAACAAACAATAATATCCATAGACATAGAGTGAAGCACACACAAGATGATGTCCATGAAATCATTAGGTTACCTTGTCCCTTGCCTTACCAACATGAGGGTTTGTGACTCCTTGAACTAGTGCAAGATGTGAAAGTTGATTGCACTTGTTCTTGCCATGATGATATGAGTGAAGAATGTTGGCGGAGTCACCCTCAAGAACTCTCTAGTTCTTCTTCTTCGGGATCCACATCATCTTGATTGGAATACTTGGAGTTGTAGTTGTACTTGATGAAGGAGAACTTGACGTAGTCTTGGGAACCCACTTGACCAAGGCTTTAGGTGCTTCTTCAAATGCATCAATCTCTTCTTGAAGCTTCTCCTTGCCTTTGTTCTTGTGGTCTTGTGGTGGAAGATCATCTTGAGCTTGTGTTCCCTTGAAGGAAGTAGGATCATACTTCTCTTGTTGAGGAACAAACTTCGTCTTGGGGTATGGATCTTCTTCCCACTCAACTCCATTGGCATTGAACTTTCGTTCAAAACCAACACCTTGATTCTTCCGGTGCCTTCCTTGCTTGCGTACAATTTCCTCGAATTGCTTACTGCCTGCAAGGCTCTTGTAGACACCTTTCTCTATAATTCCCTTCAATAAACTATTTTCTTGCTCAAGTGTAACTTGGCTAAGAGAATCATTAGTGGAATCAAGAGAACTACTAGAAGCAACAATATTGGATTTGACATTATTATTGTTACTACTAGAGGAAGTATCTTCCTTGTACTTGTTACTAGACTTGACTTGAGGCATGTAAGTAGATAAGAGTAAATGCTTGGCAATGTAAGAAGAACTTTTCTTGCGGAGATCATCATTGATTGCTTTTAAGAACTCATGCTCTTGCTCAAGATTGAGCTTTTCAAAGAGTAACTTCTCATGAGCCCTTAAAAGTTCTCGATGATCTTCGAAGATAGTTTCATGAGCTAACTTAAGAGTGTTTAGTTATTTATTTAGAAGCTCAATCTTCTCCTTATCATTGTCATTCGTTTTTATCTTGATTAGCATGATTAATTGACGTTTCATCATAGTATTCATCACTTGAGTTGTCAACAAGTAAATCATCATCCACAAGCAAGTCATCTTCATCACTATTGAAATCAACATACACAGGATGTTTTACCTTTGGACCTTTGGCCATGAAGCATCTTCCAACACATTCATTTGGTGAATCAAATATGTCGTAGGAGTTGGTTGACACAAGTGCTAGACCGGCAACACCTTCATCTTGAGTATATTCGGAGTCGGAGTGATAGCTTCTCTCGGAGTGATTGTCGGAGTCGGAGCCGGAAACTCATTCACCAACATGAGCTTGATGTCTTCGTTTTGTGTAGCTCCTTGATGACTTGTCCATCCTTTCCGAATCATTGCTTCTCCGTGAGGGTCTTCGTTCAGAACGATCATCTCTACTCCTCCTCTCTCTTGGTGGTGATTCTTCTCTTTTGCTACTTCTTCTTGGAGAATCTTCTCTTCTTTTGTAGGGTGCCGTACACTCATTGGAATAGTGTTTGGGTCTCCCACAATTGTAGCAATTGCGCTCTCGACTAGAAGATCTTTTGTCATTGTAAGACCTTGACTTGGAGATTCTTTCTTTGCTTCTACTCTTGTAGAATTTGTTGAAGTTCTTCACCATTAAGCTCAATTCTTCATTGAAGGTTTGTTTCTCACTTGATGATGTGGGGGCTTCACTTGAGGCTTTGTAAGCACCACTTGACTTGTTGTGAAGTTCCTCCTTATCCTTGAGTGACATCTCATGAGCAACAATTCTTCCAATGACTTCCGTTGGCTTGAGATCTTTCTAGTTTGGCATCATTTGAATCAATGTACACACGGTATCATACTTTCCATCCAATGCTCTTAGGATCTTCTTGATGATGAATTTGTCGGTCATCTCTTCACTCCCTAGGTTGGCAATCTCATTTGTGATAAGAGCAAGCCTAGAGTACATTTCAGCGACACCTTCACCATCCTTCATTTTGAACTTGTCAAGCTGACTTTGGAGCACATCCAACTTGGATTCCTTAACGGATTCGGTACCTTCATGCATATCAATCAAAGTATCCCAAATTTTCTTTGCATTCTCAAGATGGCTGATTTTGTTGAATTCCTCGGGGCACAATCCGTTGAAGATGATATCACAAGCTTGAGCGTTGTATTGCGGCATCTTCAATTCTTCCGCATTAGCTTCACGGTTCGGTTCTCTCCCATCAAAGAATTCACCTTGCAAGACAATACAAATAATTGCCCAAATGGCGGGGTTATGTCCAAGAATATGCATTTTCATCTTATGCTTCCAACTAGCAAAATTAGTACCATCAAAGTAAGGACCTCTACGGTGATAATTTCCCTCGCTAGGCGCCATACTCTCCTAGGTTGTGAAACGAAGGCTATGACCACCAAAAGCTATGGAAATCAAAGCAAATGGAGACCAAAGCTCTGATATCACTTGTAGGACCTTGAAGTATGTGTAGAGGGGGTGTGATTAGACTACTTGACCAATAAAAACTTAACCTTTTCCCAATTTTAGAGTTTGGCAGATTTTAGCTACTTTAGGACAACTCAAGCAATCATCATACTATTCAAGCAAGCATGCAAAGAGTATATAGGCAGCGGAAATTAAAGCATGCAACTTGCAAGAAAGTAAAGGGATGGGTTTGGAGGATTCAAACGCAATTGGAGACACGGATGTTTTTGGCGTGGTTCCGATAGGTGGTGCTATCGCACATCCACGTTGATGGAGACTTCAACCCACGAAGGGTAACGGTTGCGCGAGTCCACGGAGGGCTCCACCCACGAAGAAGCAACCTTGTCTATCCCACCATGGCCGTCGCCCACGAAGGACTTGCCTCACTAGCGGTAGATCTTCACGAAGTAGGCGATCTCCTTGCCCTTAAAAACTCCTTGGTTCAACTCCACAATCTTGTCTGAGGCTCCCAAGTGACACCTAGCCAATCTAGGAGACACCACTCTCCAAGAAGTAACAAATGGTGCGTTGATGATGAACTCCTTGCTCTTGTGCTTCAAATGATAGTCTCCCCAACACTCAACTCTCTCTCATAGGTTTTGGATCTGGTGGAAAGAAGATTTGAGTGGAAAGCAACTTGGGGAAGGCTAGAGATCAAGATTCATATGGTAGGAATGGAATATCTTGGTCTAAACACATGAGTAGCTCGTTCTCTCTTAGAAATGGTAAGTTGGAAGTGTAGGTTTGTTCTGATAGCTCTCTCCACGAATGAAGAGGAGGTGGAGGGGTATTTATAGCCTCCACACAAAATCTAACCGTTACCCACAATTTACCAAACTCGGTGGGACCGATTCAACAGACTCGGTCGAACCGATTTAGTAAACCTAGTGACCGTTAGTGATTTTCGGTGGGACTGACATGCATCTCGATGAGACCGATTCGGTTAGGGTTAGGGCATAACGTAATCTCGGTAAGACCGATTACACAAACTCGGTGAGACCGATTTGGTAATAAGCTTTCCAGAGAGTTGGTTAGGTAAACTCGATGGGACCGATTTGCTCTTTTCGGTGAGACCGAAATGTTACAAAAAGGAAACAGAGAGTTTACATTGCAATCTCGGTGGGACCGATCGCTCACTTCGGTTAGACCGAAACGTTACAAAGGGAAACAAAGAGATTACAATCCCATCTCGGTGACACCGAGATCCCTATCGATAAGACCGATTTGCTTAGGGTTTGTGGCAGTGGCTATGACTTTTGGAATCGGTGACGCCGGATAGGAAGAATCGGTGTGACCGATTTTGGCTTTGGGTTTAGGTCATTTGTGCATGTGGGAAAGTACCTGAGGGTTTTGGAGCATATCACTAAGCACATGAAGCAAGAGGATCATTAAGCAACACCTCATCCCTCCTTGATAGTATTGGCTTTTCCTATAGACTCAATGTGATCTTGGATCACTAAAATATAAAATGAAGAGTCTTGAGCTTTTGAGCTTGAGCCAATCCTTTGTCCTTAGTATTTTGATGGATCCACTTTCATCACCCATGCCATGCCATTCATTGAGCTTTCCTAAATAGCATTAGCTCAATGAGCTATATGTTGTTATGAATTACCAAAACTACCTAGGGATAGTTGCACTTTCACAAATGGATGATGCATCACCACGATGACCTATCGATGCTCATGGTTGCGCCTCATGGTTGCGTCGGCTGGTGAAGCTGATCGATTTTCAATGAAAAACAAGCTGTCTTCCATCAGTTCTCTTTGCTTGTTACCAACAAAGATGATATCCTTCGTCAGTTCACCTTGGTTGCGTTGGAGACGCAGTCGTCTTTCACGTTGGTGCAATTTTATCACACAATTGGCTATGAACCAAATGTTTCCTCGAAGAAGGATCGGTGTTGGTACTAAGAGCATAAGTTTTATATTGATTTCTAAGCCTTCTCACAACTTTTTCTCCAGCTCCCCTGTAATTTTATTTGTCCAGCTATTAACTTTGATTTAAAAAATGGTGTGGACTAAAAACCCGGATGGACATAGTAGCCCTCCATTTTTATTTACTCCACATATTAGATTTGACTGAAGTCAAACTTTGTACTACTCTCAAACCTTTCCAATAATTGAAATTAAAATTCTTTATTTGTACACACTCTCACACCATTCCGATAATTTGGCGCATGTGTGGTTGTTCACTTAAGGGAGGGTAGTGTACCACACGTGAAGGATAGGAAGTGCGACTAGGACGCGTTGGCGTGGATCGTTAGTTCATCGGAAGTAGTACTAGTTTTCTTCACTGTACATTAAATAAAGAGTTTCTTTTCATACTTACATAATTTAAAACGATTGTTATGGAGAGAATAAGAAAACAACTCCACTATATATTAGTCGTATACACACGAGAGTACTATATGGACGTAGCTTCATTGACTTAGTGCACCTGCCTTTGGGTTTATGACAGGTGGGCACAAAATGTGGCTGGCTCACCTGTCATACAGCCAAAAGCAGATGCAGTGAAGGCATCGGAGCTCAGTCCGTACTACATTAGTATATATATATAAGCGGGAGCCTCAGCGCTTGTTCGCTAGGGTTTGCACTCTCCACACGCTGGCCGCAATACATATATGTTACACGCTGGAGGCTCAGCGTTCATTTTCTAGGGTTTGCTATATTCACAGTCTCTCACCCTCTCTTCACTAGATCTAAACAAGACTGTGTTGGCCACTTGTCTCTCTCTCCTCCCTCAAAGCTGGTGAAGGAGGCGTCCGTATCCCGTCGCACCGGGAAGGGGAGGAGGTGCAGCGTTAACTCTATCGCCTTCAGCGAGGGAGGCAACCCACTGCAGGCTGCGTTGTTCTCTTTCACCCAGCGCCTGTGCGGGAGGGCCACCGACCCCTTCTTCCTCGCTGTCGTACGTACTGTGGGCAGATCCGGCCTCCCGCCGCATGCCTTGCCACATCCCGACGACCCTACGGTATAAGTTTCTTTGAAACCGTCATTGCTCTAGCTGCATGTGGATCTTTTTGATCTGTGGTTGAATCTAGGTCTTGGTTCAAAGAGGAAACAAAGGTGCGGTGGGGTGGAGCATGAATCTAGGACGTGGTTCAATGAGGAAAGGAGGGAGGAAAAGTAGTATAGACTGGCTATCCAGCCGCTTTGTTGGTCAAAAAGGGAAAAAGGGGGTAACCCAGTACACACATCTATAAGGAACTGATCTCTTTGTTGAAAAGGGAAAGAAACTGGGGGGTCGGGTAGTTTGTGCGGGACTAGATTTGCTGCCCTCACATAGGAAAAAAGTTTAAAGAGAACAAATATGGGACCAACACAGATATGCTGCTTGGCTACATACTCTACATCACCCATTTATACGTGTGGACGCACATGATGCTAGCATGTCCCATACAGCTATTTTTCTGTTGTTAATCTAAGAATGCCACCGGAAAATTGAAGCAATGCCACTGTTAAAAGTAAATAACATTTTTTAACGAATGTTGTTTCAAGACAATGTCTCTGTTAATATGAATCAATGCAACCATTTTAGAAATGCTACTATCCTACTTTGTTCCATCCAAGATAACTTAGATGCTTCTTTTTGTCACCGTTTGTTTCATCCTCCTTTATCGGCAAGTAATTGTTTCCTTTTTTGCCTCTGTTAAAACAGGGGTCTTGATTCAACTTGTTGCTTTTACGACATTTTGCTTCGCTACTCGAAACACTTATGTTTTAAGAGTGTTTTGTACAGTTCAACTTGAATGTCGCACCGGTGACTTTGCTTAATTTTGGTGGAACTGCACAAAAGGAGATCGAGATTTGTTTCTAGTCTTTGTGGCAAGTTGTTTCAAATCTTGGTCTCAACCACATGATGTGCAGTGTGCTTTGAGATGTTGTTCTACTTGTTTTGGTACTGTTTTAAATAAATGTTGAATTGAAGCTATTGTATTGTTGTCTTTTCCCATTAAGTAGTGAAAAAATGGGACCAACCCAGACATGATGCTTGTTGCTTTGTTACAACAAATTCAGCATCACCCCCTTTATAAGCCAGTAATTGATGCCACTCTCAGAATTAACTACTGAATCTTATTTCAAAACTGCAACACTTGTTAGGGATTAGCGGGATTACCATTTTTGTGGCCGCATGTTTCATCCTCCTTTATTAGCCAGTAATTGATTCCTTTTTTGCCTCTGTTTAAACAGGGACATTTATTCAACTTGTTGCTATTGCGACATTTTGCTTCGCTACGCGAAACACTTTGCTTGATTTTAGTGCAACTGCACAAAACGAGATTGGATTTGCTATTCGTGTTGGCAGATTTGTATTTTATCCTGGTGTTCTCATGAAAGGTTAGTACAGGCCTTCATCCACATGATTGTGCAGTGTGCTTTGAGATGTTGTGCTACTTGTATTGGTACTGTTTTAAATAAATGTTGAATTGAAGCTATTGTATTACTGTCTTTTCCCAATTAAGTAGTGAACAAAAATGGGACCAACCCAGACATGATGCTTGTTGCTTTGTTACAACAAACTCTACATCACCCACTTTATAAGTAGATGGAAGCACATATTGTTGTTGTGCCACTCTCCCCTGGAACTGTTTATGCTTTTCGTTAATCTAATGCCGCTGGTAAAATTAAGCAATGCCACTCTCAGAATTAATTAACTACTGAATCTTAGTTCAAAACTACAACACTTGGTAGGAATGGTACTATCCAACTTTGTAGTTCTTTCTACATGTTTAACCAAGGTATTGTTAAGATAATGTGTCTTTAAAAATGAATCAGTTGCATTGTTTTAGGAATGGTACTTTTCTGCTTTGTCGTTCTTTATACAGGTTGAAACAAGGCATTGTTAAGATAATGTCTCAGTCAATATGAACGAATCACACTGATGGAGAATTTCTACTCTCCTGCTTTGTTTCCCATTAAGACAAGTCATCAACCGTTATTTCTCAGTAAGTGTTTCCCTTATACCTATTTTTGCTCACAGGGATATCAAAATTAAAGCTCGGTTTTATTCCGACTTCGATTTTAGTTGAACTGCACAAAAGGAGCCAATGTGTCCAAGGCAAACTGCTGCGTTACTGGGTCCAATTGGTCGTTCCACTTTGCAGAAAGAAGCAGTCACTGTTTGCGGTACATTACAGAAGGAATGACCGAGAAGCTTTATAGAGTATTATTAGACACCGGTGACATGACTAGTCTGCAAAGACCATTGGCAATTTAACAACACGTGGAGTGCCCTGGGCAAAAAGTGCCCAAACAAGTACAAGAAGCTACGATAGGACACAATCATAGGCATTACATATTTTGAATGGGAAAAGCTTGTCAAAGTTTAATCATTGATGTTAGTAAGAAGACGTTAGTTTAATATATTGGAATTGGAAAACCTTGTCAAAATTTGCTCATTGATGTTAGCAAGAAGACATCCATTTGATATTTTTGAGTGGGACACCCTTGCTGTGAGCAGCGTCGAGTGTTTTTTCCTATTCCTGTGTTCAATTTAGAAGTAAATAGTTACTCCGTGAGATATTCCTGTGTTAACAGTTTGTTCTAAGTATTGTCTATGTAATGCGAGGCCTTGTGTTTGATTGCAAAGTTGAGCTTGGAATGTTGTGGCATGCGGCATCACGAGCTGTTCACCATGCCTCCTGAGAATAATGCTCCGTATTGTTTTGCATGTCGATCTAATGCCAGTGATTTGCTTGTTAAGAAGATCATCCTCTTCTGTTGTTTCTGTGCGTAAGAAGTTCATCGTCCGATGTTTCATTCATAGCCTCTACGACCAACTCATGATATTAGGCCGTGATTGGATCATCGTTTTCCAACCATAGCCTCTTGTAAAACTGACGCCTGTAAATTAAAGTAGATGGTCTCGGGCGAAGACGCTTGGTTGGTCGATTTCGACTAGTAAAATATCGGAAGTACTTCACACACAATAAAAACGTTGAACGACACTCGGATGATTGCTAATCCAGCCGTTAGCTGTTGTTTCAGCCTTACCCATGGATGGCATGATACGCATGTCGTGCATGTATCGTCTGGTAATGTCGTCCATATAGTAGTCCTCGTAAAATATAAACTGGTCTCTCAAATTACACGTGTAACCCGCCGATTTTACTTACATACCTCGGGCCATCGGTTTCATTACGCCTGTATTTTACGCGTTGTTTCCGATGACGAGTAAATTACACTTGTATGTTAATACAGGTTTGAAATAAACCAGAGCTCCCAAGCGCGGCCTTACCGTTTCATGCCGTCTCAGTTTCTCGAAGGTGCTCATAGGTGTCCGATGATCCTGGCTTCCTGAATGAGCAGCGGGCGCTGTATCAGACCTCAGGGCCATCGAGGCCCTCTACGTTATCCTTCGAGTTGTTGCGCTCGCTGTGGCACCGAGCATTGTTAACATGGTCAACGAACATGAGGATTCAGGAGATGACTTTATTTTGACTGGATGACACTAGGGACCCACTAGGGCCATAGCCGTACGTACGCAAGTGCCTCCTTATTATGTACAACTATATTTTTTTTCCTTTCTCCTAGTTTCCTGACATCACGGTCCCACATCATTGTCGACCTATGTAGTCAATATAAACGTGAGAATTGCACAAGGTGCGGCCAACAGCTGGGACCAAGCAGCACGAGCAGTATTTGTGTTTTGAGGCGTGAGCACTGCAGAGTTTTTCTTGGTGATGATTTCGTTGTTGTTCAGAGGAGAGCAGGGTATTAACTGGGCGGGCTGTGGCCCGTCTAGCCCAGGCCAGATATCCAGCCCAGATACTAATTTTCTCAAGATGAAAATGGCTAGCCCAGCTATACGTCTTTTTGAGGAATACCCAGGCAAGGTCAACTTGTTATTCTCTGCCCCGCTGGGCTGCAAATCTTTCCTAGGAGGGATGCATTAGGCTTCACAGGAAAATGGGCTTTAAAAAATAATAAATGGGATGTAATTATAAAAACTGGGCAGTAACTATAAAAAATGCACCAAACACGAAATTAGTTTATAAAATATTATTTATGGATTTTGAAAATCTTAAATTTTCATTGTTGCGCGCACAATGTTTCGTTGGATTTTTACGTAATACAAATTTATATTTAATCTGACTAGAAATTTTGGGATAAAAATATTTCGGATCCCATCAAAATGTGGGAAATTTTATTGAATTCTGTCTTCAACGGTTGGTTGAAATTATTAATCGTTGTCCTAGCTAGAAAATGGGCTGTACTTTTAACAAACTGTAAATGGGCTGTTGTAAATTACATTAGAATTCAAAAATGGGCTATACATTCTTACAAAACGCAAATGGGCTATAAGTTCTCTGCCACACACTTGTGGGCCCACTAAGTGACGCGTCCCCTAAAAAAATAAGTTGACGCGTATGCAAGGCTTGGTCAACTTATTATAGTCAACACACGGTTCTAGCAGCAGTGGCCGTTGGATGTCTATCCGACGGATGTCGTGCTTCTTCTTCAATCTCAGATATTCTTAGCTTCGGCCGCCCAACAAATGATTCCTCCCCCTGAAATCTGGGGCGCACCATTTCGAAGGCTGACCTGTGGGCCTACTAAGTTGGAGCGTACCAAGGGCTTTGTCAATTTAGTCAATATAAACGATTTTAGCTTCAGTGACCGTACGATGTCCATCCAACGACCGTAGTGCTTCTTCAACCTGTGGTCTTCTTGGTCCAGCCGCCCAAAGCAGCGCCGGTTGTGCCGTCTGCTCCTGCCTAGTGTGGCCGGTTGGGATGCCGCGGAGGCCTCACCGCCCCCATACTACTCCCACCGCTGGCCAGGCCATCCCTTCACTCACCCACAACCCCTGTTATTCTACGGTGACGGCAGCCTCACACCGGAAGCCGAACCAGTGAACCCTCATACTCCTCTCCGCGCGGGCTTCCACTGCTGTGTCTTCCCCGGCTCCGCGTCATCCCATTCCTAGGCGTCCCCGTCGTCCACCGCCCTAGTGCTCTCGGCGCGGCGTGGTCAACATGGTCAACGACCGACTTCCATCGGAAGAGTACTGTACGTGGAGAGGCTGATAGCTGGGTCCATGGCGGCCGCAAGGAAGTGCTTCCTTATTACGCGCAAAATAATTATTCCTCCACCTGACAGCAGGGACCCACCGGACAGGCCACCTTATTTCACAAAAAAATGTTTCCCCCCTGACTGCTGGGACCCACCGGACGGGCCACCGTATTTCGTGAAAAAACGTTCCCCCCGCTGTCAGCTCGGACCCACCGGAAGTGCCTCTTTATTACGCACAAAAAAATGAATACTCCCCCTGCTAGCTGGGACCCACCTTGGTGGGAGGCTGACTTGTGGGCCTACTAAGTTGACGGGGATGGAGGGATTTGTCAACTTAGTTAATATGAACGATTCTAGCTCCAGTGACCGTACGATGTCCATCCAATGGCCGTAGTGCTTCTACAAAATCTGATCTTCTTGCTCCATCCGCCCAAAGCAGCGCCAGTCATGCCGCCTGCTCCTGCCTCCCGTGGCCGGCTGTGCTGCCGCGGAGGCCTCACCGCCCCCTACTATTCACACCGCTGGCAAGCCCTGCGGGGACGACAACCTCACACCACAGTCGAACGAGTGAAAACTCATACTCCTCTCTGCGTGGGCATCCACTACCGCGTCTTCACCGGCTCCGCGTCGTCCCCTTCCTAGGCCTCGCCATCGTCCGCCGCCCTGGTGCTCTCGGCGCGGCGTGGTCAACGTGGTCAAGGAACGACTTCCATCGGACGTGGACTGTACGTGGAGAGGCTGACAGCTGGGTCCACGGCCGCAGCAAGGAAGTGCCTCCTTATTACGCGAAAAATAATGGTTCCTCCACTTGACATCAGGGACCACTGGACAGACCACCGTATTTCGTGAAAAAAACGTTTCCCTCCTGACTGCTGGGACCCACCAGCTACACCTTCGCACGCAAGGAAGTGCATTCGGGCAAAAAAAAACGATTCGCCCCCCTGACTGCTGGGACCCACCAGCTACATCTTCGCATGCAAGGAAGTGCGTCCGGGCAAAAAAAAACAAAACAATTCACCCCATGATAGCTGGGACCCACCATCTACATCTTCACAGGCAAGGAAGTGCCTGACAGTCGGGACCCACCTAGTCGAAGCGTACGTAGCGTTGTCATTGTGGTCGCGAATGTGTACGTACATACTGGTCGATGTAGAGGCGCGCACGTGTTGTAGTAGAGGCGCGCACATGTCGTAGTAGAGGCGCGCATGTAGCATGTACACGTACGTACCTCGACGAGTGTGCAGGAAAGAAAATACGACCACGTACGTACATACGGGCAGGGTCTCGAACGCCTACTGGCGCATCCGTACATTGCTGGGTCGGAACGGAGAAACAGCGTCATAGTCGTGTTCATGGGGGGCCAACCGGCTGGGTCAGAACGGAATGCATGGTCATGGGAGGGCTTGGATGGAACAGGCAATGGAAACGAGGCCTGGCGTACCGGAAAACGGAGGAAACGGACCTCCTACATTCGGAACGGGGTCCTGTTGATCGTGAGGGGTGTGGCGTACTGCAAAACGGAGGAAACGGACCACCTACGGTCGAAACGGGGGTCCTGTTGATCCGGAGGGGTGTGGCGTATCGCAAAACGGATGAAACGGACTTGTGTTGGAGCGCTACGGTTGAAACGGGGGTCCTGTTCATCGGGAGTGGTGTGGCGTTCCGCAAAACGGGACTCCACGGGATACTGTTCATCTCCACCGTCGACCTCCTCCAGCCTCCATGGGTTAGCGTCGACCTCCTCCAGCCTCCACGGGCTCCTGTTCATCCAGCATCCACCGCGCGCTACTCCAACGGCTACTGTTCAACCACCCCTCCACGGGCACCCCTCCACCATCTACTGTTTATCCAGCCCTCCACACCACGGGGTCCTGTTCAACCACCCCTCCACCGTCTACTGTTCATCCAGCCCTTCACACCACGGGGTCCTGTTCATCCAGAGGCAACGCCACCGCTCACTGTTCATCCAAACCCCCCCTCCCCCCCCCCCCGCAACGCTCACTGTTCATCCCAGAGGCAGCATTGATCGGCTTCAGTTAGCAGCAGTAGCGAAGGAATCGCTCGATCGGGTTCAGTTAAGAGCCATCGATCGATCGCTCGGGTTCAGTAACGCGTAGCCTACAGTGCAATCGCTCGGGTTCAGTTTGAGCCCAACGCCTTGCTCGGGTTCAGTTAGAGCCAACGCCTCGCACACACACGCGTACGTGTATGAGAGAAACGCGCATCACTCGGCCCCTAACCTCCCACCGTAACCGGCAACTCCCTAAAATTTTCCTCCCCCTCACTTCTACCATGGACGGCCCAAAGAATGTCATGCAGCTGCGTCTCCGGCCCGCCCAGGATGAAAAGTCCATTTTATGTCATGATTTTTTGTCATAGAAGTAGGAGCCCACCACATCTATGATGATACCGGGTTTTGTCACAATTATCGTCATAGAAGTGTCATATGCATGACAGAATTTTTTTTCGTTTGGCCCAAAATGTCACGGATGTGTCTTTTTTTTGTAGTGTATACTACAAATCATTCACGATTTATGCCCTGTTATACGAGGGGCTGGGCCTCGACCAGCCGTGTTGCAAAGGCGCCGTATCCGGATCGCCATTCGCGCAATAGGGGCTAGTAATTAGCCCTAACAATGGACTCTTGTGGCTAAATGAAAGTAATAAAGCCGCATAGTCTGATTGCCTAGTTCACCTCGCAAGACGCCTCCTATACTGGACCAAGACGTTGGATAAAGTGCGGACATGTGTTCCCGAACAACCCTGTAATACTTACATGGGGGCAGAAGCCGACGACTGGTAAACTTTCAGACTCATAAAATAAACGGCCAAACAGGAGGATAAACTAACAAGACAATAAAGTGCAAGCACAAATTTTTCACATTCATTACATGGTTCCTAGAAACCGGACTCCACTACTCAAATATGATATCCTTTGAGCATTGACCCTCTACAATGTGGGCCCCTCGAGGACCTCGCTGAAGTACTTCTCTGGCCTCTGGTGATTCTTGCCTTCAGGCAGCCCTGCGGTAGCAATTTCGGTGGCCTTCATCTTCGCCCATTGCACCATGACGCGGGCGAAGGCCATCCGGGCACCTTCTATGCAAGCCGACCGCTTTATGGCGTCGATCCAAGGACGTGCATTGACCAGCCGCTTCATGAGTCCGAAGTAGCTGCTGGGTATGGGTTCGGCTGGCAAACGATGGACTATTACATCCTTCATGGCCAGTCCGGCCACCCTGTGCAGCTCGGCCAGCATCTTCAGCTAATCGCTGAGGGGCGTCGGATGCTCTGGCGCATGGTATTGCAACCAAAACAGCTTCTCCGTCGAGCTCCCCTCCTCGGCTCGGAAGAACTCTACAGCGTTAGCAGCACTCCTCGGCAGATCCGCAAATGCGCATGGAGAACTCCAAACTCAGGTCAAACAAGATGTATCTCTTACTTGTAAATTTACTCTGCAAAAGAAAGGCCTTACCAGCCGCTATCTGCCTCGCCTCCTTGATCTCCTGGCGAGCGCCCTGGGCTTCAACCCGGGCTTCCTTCACATTCTCGAGAGCTTTGGTGAGCTCGGAGGCTTGTTCCGGACTCTTCTGCTCTAAGGACTCGCACTTTGTAATGGCGTCCTTGAGCTCCTGTTCGACCTCACCCACCCACGCCTCGTGTTTTTCGCGGGCAGTTCACTCCACCTCCAATTCCTTTGCCGCTTTGTCAGCGGTCGCCCTGCTCACCTCCACCTCCTTTTTGGCTTGGGCGAGGGAACTCTTGAAGGACTCGACCTCGGCTACACCAACTATGAGGATAGTCATAAAACTCAAAATTAAAAGAGTTAGCACATATATCACTTCGGGTATGTAATAGTGCCGCATACCTTGTGTTTCGTCAAACCGCTTGTTGATGCGGTTGAGCTCCTCCTCGGCTAGTCGAAGTTTCTGATTGAGCTCGGAACCTCTACGGCTTGAAAATTAGCCGCCAACATGGACACCTGTCTCACATAGCAACACAGTATGTTAATAATCTAAAGTGGTATTCTCTGTCCGGATTGTTCTAGTCCGGACAGAGTCTCAGAGGCTACTGTCCATACATGGGTTTAACCTTTCATAAAAAAAATTGTTCGAGAATTACATCATATACCTCAAAGCCCATTAGTAGGCCGTTGAAGGTGTCGTTCAGTACACTTTTTGCAGACTAAACCTTCTTCATAACCGCACCCATCAGGGTGAGGTGTTCCTCCATGATGGAAGCGCCTTGCAGCGCTTCCTCTAGGTTATGAGCGGCCTCTGGATTAATAGAGGCCGCCAATGGAGCTACTGCTCCTCCCCCCTCCGTCGAGGGGGGTGTTGGTCTGAATCCGGAGCCACATTGGTCTCCGGGATAGTGTTCGGCCAAGGCCCGAACTGTTGAGGCCCCCCACCCTCGGTGGTCATGGGGGTCACCGTGCCCCGCTCTGCGGCATCCAAGGTATTAACCTTGGGCGCCTTCTGGATGGCCTCGTCCGCCCCTCCTCGGCCAGGAGAGGTCCTTTGGGACGACACCTCGGTGTCCTCCATGGCAGGGGGAGAGGGCTCGCGATGGTTCATCATTCTCCTCCTCTTCAGGCATCAGACAATTCCCTAACAAAGACGAGGGGTTCGGGATGTCGCGTGGAGGGCTGAAATACAGGCAAAGATACAATTTATATAAACAGAGGAGGGTAAGCGGAAGCTGAACAAGTAAGGTTTTTGGTGCTTACAATTCGGCAAGGGGCTTGACCTTGGGGGCTCTCCTTGGGCTGTGTTTGGACTCCGAGTCCGAACTGACCGAGAAGGTGATCTTCTTCTTCTTTGGCGTTACCCCCTCTGGATTCTAGGAGGCCGTCCTGTTCTTCCTCCTCGTAATTCGAGGGGAGTTGCTCTCCAGTTCCTCCTCCTCCTCCTCTCATCCTCGTCTTCCTCATGAGAGGAGACGGCTTCGGTCTCTCTAGACATAGCGTCTGAAGGACCTCTACAGCAGGGCCCGCCTTGGGCTCCTTGTCCTTCTTTTTGCCCTACTTCTCCGACGCTTGGTAGGGCGCCGGGACTAGCATCTCCTCCAGCTGCGGAGTGACTGGGTCTTCTAGCAACGGAGTCGGGCTCTTGATGCTCTCTACCTTCTTTGTCCAACCCTGTAAAGAGGTAGACTGATAAGATTTATAATGATTGAATACATAGAGTGGACATATCTTTGGAAAATTAACACTTACCGGAGTGGCCGGATTCTCGGCATCAGGACCGACGTCTTCGGTCTCCACGGGCCAGCTCTTCTGGGCCTTTAACAACAACTTCCATATTCCTGTGTGTGTTGTGCCGAGGAGGTGCTGCAGGGTCAGCAGCTCCTCTGGATTGAACTCCCACATGGGGGAAGTCCGACGCTAGCAGGGGAGAATGCGTCGGAAGAGCATGATCTACACCACATTGGTGAGATCGACATTCTTACCTAGGACATTGGTGATAGACGTTTGCAGCATCTGCACCTCCGTCTGGGACCCCCTGTCGAGGACCTTGGCATTCCACAGCATGAGCCTCGTGGCGGGTTCGGATCTGAACTCCGGAATCGCCGTAATGTTGGTGTAGCGCGGCTCGGTGATGTAAAACCACTCTTGTTGCCAGACCTTGACGGTCTCAATGAAGGCCCCCTTGGGCCATGTGGCGTTGGGAAGCTTGCTAATCATGGCCCCACCGCAATCTATTTACTGCCCGTCAACCACATTCGGCTTCACATTGAAGATATTTAGCCATAGGTCGAATTGTGGGGGGATGCGGAGTAAAGCCACACACACGACGATAAATGCTAAGATGTGGAGGAAGGAGTTCGGGGCTAGATCATGGAAATCTAGCCCGTAATAGAAGATGAGTCCCCGGACGAAGGGGTGGAGCGGAAAACCTAATCCTCTAAGGAAATGGGGGAGGAAAACGACCCTTTCATTGGCCTCCGGAGTGGGGATGATTTGACCTTTGATGGGGATCCTGTGTGTGATGGTTGCAGCTAGGTATCCTGCACTCCGGAGATCCTTAATCTCCTTCTCCGTGATGGAGGAGGCCTCCCACTTGCCCTTGGAACCGGATCCAGCCATGGTCGGAGGAGGTGGTGGTGGTGAGGAAGACGAAAACTTTTTGGGCACTGAGAGCTTGGGAGATTGGAAGGCTGAGGAGATTGGAAGGCGTGGGGAAGAGTGGAGGAATCCATTGCCCTCTTATAGGCGGTAAAAATGCCAACCGTCCCCCCACTTATGCCTTGAAACTAGCCTGTTCCAAACGAAAGCATGCACCGTGAACGTTTGGATTACCCAAATTTTATTGATGAGCAATCCCGTAATAAGTGGGCACGATCTCTGTTTTGACAGGGTGGGCCAAGGGGGCTTGGCCTCGAAACACAGAACGCAGGGTGTGAAAACGGTTCGAAAGACTGAAGGGTCAAGTTCGACGCTTCGCCGAAAAAAGTTGTCAGTAAAGACACTATTCCTATTTTTTTATATATCCTACCTTCGCGGCTAAGGGTTGTGTTAATTATGCAAGGCCGAATACAATACTTTCATGGAGGAAAGCTGATGTGTATTAGGGAACCTGCCCCGCAATGCCGAAGATAATCTGTGTGCCAAACACGTCGTCATTGTAGACTGGTTCAGGGGCTACTGAGGGAGTCCTGGATTACGGAGTCCTTGGGCCTCCAGTCTATCTGATATGGGCTAGATTGATGGGTCATCAAGATACAAGTAAGAAGACCACCTCTCGTGTCCGGTGGGGACTCCCGTATACGTGGATGGCAAGTTTAGGTCTCCGGATATACTATTTCCTTTCTGTTAAACCGACTTTGTACAACCCTAAGCCCCTCCGGTATCTATATAAATCCAAGGGTTTAGACCGAAGGTAGGATCATAACATTGATAGGCTAGCCAAGCTAGGGTGTAGCCATTACGATCTCGAGGTAGATCAACTCTTGTAACCCCTATACTCATCGAATATAATCAAGTAGGAGTAGGGTTTTACCTCTATTAAGAGGGCCCGAACCTGGGTAAACACTGTGTCCTTTTGATCATTGTTACCATTGATCCTCAGATATACAACTTGGGCTCCCCTACCAGAGATCTGCCGGTTTTGACACCCACCAGTGGAGCAAGCCGGCTCCAAAAGGAAGTTGTACCTGGGACGTCGAGGTGTAGCTAGAAGGGTGGTTGGGAGGCGGCATCATCCCATACCACGGGGACCCCTTATCGATACGCACCGACAGTGGGTTTTCTCCCTCACCGCCGTCGACCGCGTATATGTAGAACATCGTTCCCTTCAGCCAGCGACGGGATCAGGTCGGATCTGTGACCAACGGTGTGGCCACTGTCGTTCTATGCTTGTGAAGAGAGCAACCCAAGCAAGTAGTGTTGTAGCTTAGGCTCCTGCTAGTGTATATATAGTGGAGCAGTTTTCTTTTTCTCTCCATATCAACCATTTTATATTGCGTACGTGTCATTGAAGAGTGAAATGATGGTTGCTTCTTCCGACTAACTTATTTTGTGATTTGACTACTCCTGAGTTGCCCATACACGTACTCCCCCTATGTGTATGACCGTTCCTGAGTCTCACTTGTACTTATCTCTATTTTCTTGCATGACACGTAGACATGATATGTATAGAGGAATTTTGTTACTGCATGTTGTTATGTAGGACAACTAGTACCTACTCCCTCCTTCCGGTTCACTACTAGTACTCCCTCCATCCTGGCTTATTAGTACCCTTTGTACTCAATTCATGGGCTCGTTTTCCTCAAGAAATTGTCTTTACCAACGTATTAATATCGGGAATGCATGCATGAACAACAAATGATTAAACCTTGCATGCAATGTTTTCACAAAGCATTGACTTATGAACATGTGAATGTGAGGGACTACAATCTCGTGCATGCATGCAACAGTCACACGTACACATGGACGCAAAAACGCGTGTGGCGCCCTAATGCATGCATGTCCGAGCACACGACGGAACACACACGCACATGCTCAAGTGCTCAACCTACACATGCATGCACACACATACTCAACCAGGGTGAGCTAGTGACTGTATAAACACCGAAAAATGTATATATTGACCGTAATGAGCATATTATGAAGTCCACTGACCGTATTTTTACAAATATACAGTGGCAGACAGTGTATTTATCTCGTTTCAAATTAATCCATATTAACCAGAAAGGAGGCAGTATTGTAAGTGAATCTAGTGCCCCTTAGTGATTTTGGTGTATTGAATACTTATAGGTTAAGGGACTAATATGTTTATGAGTGTACACAGACTCTATAAGTCGATGAGGAGTTCGATATTTATGATGAAAGTCGACCCCTAAAAATGTATGTCTTCAGCTGAAGACTTTGGTTGTCCTAAAGATTTTGAAAGTGAAGCGAGCATCTCAGTAGAGAAAGCCGAAAACTGACTGTCATGATACAACGAGAGACTGGTCAACCACTCGATCGACCACCGGAATGTTTAGAATTCCTCCGCTTTGACGAAGGACCGTTTCCCGGCCAGGCACATACGCGCCCTGAATTCGGAGAGCGCGGTGCCCCCAGGGGCTATATCATAGTCCCACCCTCAAACTCCAATGGCTAAGTGAAAGTGATAAAGCATTATAGTCCGGTTGCCTCGTTTGCTACGCTACCACCTCCTTAACAGGACCGAGACGTCGGATTAAGTGTGAAAATGCGCTATTTTTGCAAACACATCCGCACCTTGTGCGTGGGGGCTGAAGCCGACGACTGCCATCTTTCAGGTTATACATACGTATACATAAATGGCCGCACAGGAGATATTTCAATACTTGAACGCACAAGTACAAAAAGCGCCTACATCATAAACATTGTTTTATAAAATTAAACGTTCATTTGAACGTGACATTTTTTGAGCACTGCGACTCTATTACACGAGCACCACGCAGAACTTCCCCAAAATAGTGCTCGGCGGGTAACCGGCTCTCGTCCGAATCCTGGGTCGCAACAGCGGTGGCATCCATCTCCGTCCAATGTGTCTTCACATGGGCGAGTGCCATCCGTGCACCCTCTATGCAGGCCGACCGCTTCATCGCCTTGATATGCGGCACCGCCCCAAGAAATTGCTTCGGTAAGCCAAAATAGCTCTTCGGCTTGGGCCTATCCGGCCAGACATGAGTCACGATATCCGTCATGGCAAGTCCGGACAACCTATTCAGCTCAGCCCATTCGGCCAACCGATCGGTCAGCGGAAGTGAACGATCCGGACTATGGAATTGAGACCAAAACAGCTCTTCCGTCTTGTGATCCTTCTGACTTCGGAAGTGCACAACGGCATCCGCCGCACTCACCGCTAAGTCCATATAAGGATCCTCTGGACCCCACAGCTGGCCAAGCTGGGCATACTTTGGATCCGTAAACCTGCGGCGCAGCAGAAAAGGCTTGCCAGCCACAGTGTCTCCGGCCTGGCGCAGCTCCTCCTTTATAGCCCGCATTGCAGAACGGGCATCCTTGGCTTCGGCGGTGGCCTTCCCCAGGTCTTCTCGCTCCGATAGGCCCTCCTTTTCAAGAGGCTCATTGCGGTCGGTAGCATCCTTCAACTTAACGGCCATTTCGGCCATTTCTTCCCTGCTTCGGCAGTGTGCAGCCCTTTCGGCTTCCAACTCCTCGGCCGCCCTCGAGGCAGCCGCATCACTCCTTCTGGCTTGCTCGTTGGCTTGAGCAAGTTCTGCTCGAAGGCTCTCCACAGCAGCAGCACCATCTGCGTCAAGCACAAATATTGTAAGAGGTGGGCTTTGGCTCCCTTAATAGGTGACTGCGGGGAAACAACTTACCTTGCGACTCGTCAAGTCGCTTGTTGACTAGCGCGATGTCCGCGTCCGCAACATCGAGTTGCCGCTTTAATTCAGCAACTCCATCAGTCCGGCTAGCCCCCGGACTATCCGCCACCTGCATAGGAAAGGCGACACTCAATACCTGCGATTTTGATCCTCGACACGCTGTCGTTTTCGACAACCTACCGAGTCTTAGGGGCTACTATCTATACAGGGCGCACTTTATGTGCAAAACTGTCAAAAAGGGGTGTCATTTTTACATACCTCAAACCCCGCCAGCAAACTCCTGACGGCATTATGCAATCCGCTTTCGGCGGACAAAATCCTTCCAATCACCATGCTCATCAATGCACGGTGATCTTCTGAGATGGACGCCCTCTCAAGAAGATCCTTCAGCTCCCCCGGCCGAACACAAGTCGGCGCCGAACTCTTCGGCTCTGCCGGGCTCGGGGATACCCTCCGTGATGACACTTTAGGCTCGTCCGCCCTATCTGATGGCGCAGCAGACGGAGGCGTCTCGCTCTCCACCATCTCCGGATGAAGGTCCCCCGAAGACGAGCTCATCTGAGAAGGTCGGAGATCCGAACTACAAGGTAAAAATTTCGGTTATCCTCAGAAGCACAAATAGAGATGTCTCTCATTACCGAACTCCCTTTTTTCTACTTACGGCTCGCTGGAGGGTTGATCCTTTAAGGGAGACTGTGCGCCCGGGGCCTCCCCGGACGCAGGACCCTCTGGCGAAGATTTCTTCCCCCGCTTAGGGGCTTTGGCCTCCGGGTCTTTGGAGGCGGTCCTCTTCTCCCCCTGGAGGGAGGGATTCTCGATCCCCCCTCTTTCAAGAGCCTCCTTGGACGAGGCGGTAGCTCCTCTATTTTCCCCTTCGCCTTCTTCTGAAGGCGCAACCTCTAGCATCTTGACCAGCACGGGATCCGGCACGGTCTTTGGGAGGGGGGCCGGACACCGTATCAGCTTTGCTTGCGCTATCCACTCCTGTTAAAGGATAATGGGTTAAAAGGCGAATTGTAGAAAGGCAAACAAATGGTACGTCCGAACACTGAGCTGCTTACTTGAGTATCCGGGCGATTGCAGCTTAGGCCAGCGTCCTCGGTCAATTCTGGACACACCGCCCGTGATCCGAAGAACAACTCGTACATCTCCACGGGTGTCGTACCCATAAAGTGTTGGAGAATCCGTGGTCCCTCCGGATTGAACTCCCATAGCCGGAGAGGACGGCGTTTGCAGGGAAGGAGACGCCTAATCAGCATAACCTGCATCACCACGACCAGATCGATCTCCCTCGCCTGGAGGTCTCGAATCCGGCCCTGCAATAGGGGCACGTCTTTTGACGGCCCCCAGTTGAGCCCTTGGTTGACGCACGACATCAACCGTCGAGGAGGTCCTGAGCGGAATACGGGCGGCGGCTTCTGCCTGCTGCCCTTCGGAGCGGTGATACAGAACCACTCCTGTTTCCATAATCCAAGCTCCTCTTGGAAGGAGCCCTCGGGCCACGAGGCATCGGCCCTCCTGCTCACGGCCGCCCCGCCGCACTCTGCTTGACGCCCCTCGATCATCTTCGGCTCCACATTGAAGGTCTTCAGCCACAGGCCGAAGTGGGGGGTGACGCGGAGGAAGGCTTCGCAGACGACCATAAATGCGAAAATATGGAGGATGGACTCCGGAGCCAAGTCATGGAATTTCAACCCATAGTAGAACATGAGCCCTCTCACAAAACGATCCATCGGGAAGCCTAAACCCCGACGGAGGTGGGATACAAAGACGACGTACTCGCCGGGCTCGGGGGTAGGGATGGCCTGCCCTTTGGCGGGCAACCTGTGCGAAATCTCGTAAGATAGGTACTTGGCCTCTCGCAGCTTTAGCACGTCCTCCTCCGTGACGGAGGAGGGCATCCACCGGCCCTGAAGGTCGGAGCCGGACATTGTTGAAGGTCCGAGGCGCTCGAATCTGGGGCTCTGGGTGTTGGATCTCGGGGCAAGGAGAAGATTCGATGGAGGATTGAAGAAAAGAAATGCGCCTTGGTCCTATTATAAAGAGGAAGAATACCAAGAGCCGTCTCCATGACCGTTCGGGACTCGCCTTCGATAGAGGGGGCATGGCGATGGGCGCGGTTGGGTTACCCACGTCTGTATTGATGAGAATCCCGGAGTAAGGGGAACACGATCTCTGCTTCGACAAGATGTGCCAAGGAAACCGCTTCGCTAAACGCGCTGAGGTGGTATAATAAAAAACGATTCAAGTAAAGGCTTGGTAGGGGCGTGACGTCATGCTACAAGATACGTCAGCAGATTGAGCTTGTGTACATATTATTCTCTCTACGGTGGAATGTGGAATTTATTTTGCAGAGCCGGACACTATCCTGGTGTTCACAATCATCTATGAATTATTCGGAGGAGGAACCCGCCTTGCAATGCCGAACAATATGCGCGTCGGACTCATCGTCATTGAAGCCTGGTTCAGGGGCTACGGAGGGAGTCCTGGACTAGGGGGTGTTCGGACAGCCGGACTATCATCGTCAGCCGGACTCCAAGACTATGAAGATACAAGATTGAAGACTTCGCCCCGTGTCCGGATGGGACTTTCCTTGGCATGGAAGGCAAGCTTGGCAATACGGATATGTAGATCTCCTACCATTGTAACCGACTCTGTGTAACCCTATCTCTCTCCGGTGTCTACATAAACCGGAGGGCTTTAGTCCGTAGGATGAACAACCATTACAACAATCATACCATAGGCTAGCTTCTAGGGTTTAGCCTCCTTGATCTCGTGGTAGATCCACTCTTGTACTACCCATATCATCAATATCAA